>CM062818.1:996484162-997741718 GCA_031772625.1 Pinus tabuliformis | reverse complement strand
CACCAGGGGATGGAGAGTCACCCTATGGTCACATGTCGCTCCAAGAAGTACCCTGCGCCCTCCTGGAGCACCAAGAGCTCAATACATCATACTCGACCCTCATAAGAGGTTCTCTGAACGACACCAAGTCATTCTAAGAAATTCAAGAATTTGACCTTTCCTAGGGGCTTTGTTTAAATGTTGGTGCCCTGTTCATCTGTACCGATATGTTGGAGTCTTATTGCTCCTTGCTGCACCATATCTTGAATATAGTGGTATGCTGTTAAGGGGTATTTTCAGAAGGAAGGGATAGACTACGAAGAAACCTTCGCCCCAGTAGCCAGGTATTCTTCTATTAGAACCATGATATCACTTGCAACACAGATGGGGTGGGAGATTCGCCAGATGGATGTCAAGAGGACATTCTTGAACGAGGTGATAAAGGGGGAAGTATACATTGAATAACCAAAGGTTTTTGAGACACATGAGAAGAAATCTCATGTATGCAGATTAAAGAAAGCCTTGTATGGGCTTAAACAGGCACCTAGAGCATGGTACGGTTGAAATTGATGGCTACTTGCAAAAGGTAGTGTTCGTCAAGAGTGACGCAGATCCTAATCTCTACTATCTTGTCATAGAGAATAAGCCTCTAATCCTGGCGTTATATGTGGATGATCTTTTCTTGATAGGATCATCCAGGCTCATCAAAGGTTGCAAGAAGAACCTAGCCACAAAATTTGACATGAAGGATTTGGGACATATGCATTATTTCCTGGAGTTGGAAGTTTGGCAGCAGATTGGACAAGGGAGATATGCTACAGAGATCTTGAAGTGATTCATGATGCAAGACTGTAGACCTATGACTACTCCAATGATCACCAACTGGAAGAAGATTGATGCATCAGAAGACAAAGACATTGATCAACACCCTCGGTGAGTTCATGGTGGAACCCAAAAGGCTGCGTTGGGCAACAATAAAACATGTTGTCAGATATATACAAGGAACAATTAAGCATGGACTATTGTACACCCAAGGCAATGACATCAGGCTGAGTGGGTTCACTGACGCAGATTAGGCTGGAAGTTCAACAGATCGAAAAAGTACAAACGGGTACTGTTTTAACATTGGGTCAGGAATAACCTCCTGGTTTAGTAGAAAACAGAAATCTGTGGCTCTGAGCTTAGTTGAAGCAGAATATAGGCAGCTAGTACAACTTCGTGCGAAGCCATATGACTTAGGAAATTGCTCGTGAATCTATTCATGAGAAGGATGGAAGTGACCAAGATTTTGTGATAATCAGAGCTGCATCAAGCTCTCTGAAAATCCAGTGTTTCATGATCAACCGAAGCACATTGATAGCAGGTGTCACTTTGTTAGAGATCGTGTTCAACGAGGGCAGTATAATTGAGATACACTCCTACAGGAGAACAAATGGTAGACATCCTCACCAAGGCTCTAGGAAGAACAAAGTTTGTTTATTTTAGGGAGAAGATGTGGATGGTGAAGAATCCATCTCAGTGGCAGAAATGGATGGGTATCGGGAGTTGCTGTGCAAGTTTGCAGTGGTAGTGCTATGGGCAGCATGTTGCAACATGTTGAGAGGGAGTTGCATGATAGATGCAACAATGGCAGTGTCATGGCCAACAGTACAAGAAGCAATATAAGGGATGTGGCGCAGCAGGCCAAGCATCAACACAGATGACTGATGCAGAGGATCAATGTGATGCTTCTATGGTGAAGCATTGCTAGAGCACGTTCCTCGCTAAGAGGGAGTGTTGATTTTTGGTAGCATTGGATGTGCTCTAGCCTTGAAATTTGTTGGAGAGGCTAACGCACATGAGATCTCCAAGACCTAGAAATCGTTTGGAGAAATTCCACCCGGATGAGGAGTTATTAAAATATTTAATATTTTTAATGGGTTCCTAAATCTAAACTTAGGAAAATTAAAATATTAATAGGTATTAATAAAGACCAGGGTGAGAAGATTCTAAGAGATGAGGATCAAGTATGTTTTAATCTTAGCCGTTGATTAGAGACTTAATCTTGGCCGTTGAATCATCAATATGAAAATTATAAGAGAAGACTTGAGGATCATTTGGAGACACACCAACAGATACTCAGTATCTCAAGGAAAATCGATTTCTCAAAGAGAAGGAGATCGATTTTAGAGGGAGTGTTGCAAGGTAGAGGAAGAGGAGGGCATCAAGAGTAGTGAGTGACTGAGGAGGAGGTGGCGCAGGGACATTGAGACAGACAGTGTAGAGGGAGACGCAGTCCAGGGGGGACGAAACCCTTACGCAGAGCCACATAGAGCCACACAAAGAGACGCAAAAGTGGGAGAAGGGTCTCCAAGGTGTCAAAAAGTTTCCAGGGGAAAGTCTCAGGTGTTTTCTCTTAGTTTCTCTGTAAATTCATTCCTTGTAATAGCAATTGTTGCTGAAGATTAATAAAACCCTCATCTGCCGCACTGGTTTTCCCACATTGTGTTTTTCTGGGGACAATTTTCCAAAAACAACTGCGTTGATGTGATTGGTTCTTGTGGATGTATTTTCTTTGTGTAATTATGTGATAACTGCAATAGAAATTATTTTAATATTTGCTGAAGGGATTTCGTAAATAACTTATTGTGAAGAATAAGTAGGTGAAATAAATTAGTAGCTGCAGTGGAATTTCAGGTTAGAAACTTTCACAAGATGAAATTTGTGTTTGATTATTATCTTTCTGTGCAAGACACACAATTTCTTCAAGATATTGAGAAGTTGTCTTTCTCTTCCCAAAATCTTACACTTGTGTTGCAAACTTCTCCACAAGAGTGTCAAAAGTAATGTCCTTAAGTTGGGCACTAGCTTGTAAGGATTCAAGATAGTGAGAATATGTAGGATAGAGGGCCTTGACAAAGGTTGTGAGAGGGATGTCCATTTTAATTCTAGTGGCTTCTACATCATGCATGATAACTCTAATTTATGAGGGTAGGGATGGGGGTTCATCATTCTGCAATTCAAGATTGAAGAGCTTGATCGTCAACTGAACTACCTCTGGTTCTGAGCGTGAGTCATTTAAATATTCCAACTTCTTTGATGCATCATGATGACTGACCTCTTCACATGCAAAAGCTGCAATCAGGGAATAGGCCTTGTTATTCTTGTTCTCCCATATGGCGAGCTCTTTATCTAATGTGGGCTTGGTAGGTGGATTGTCACCTTCTCCTTCACAAACACCTTTCCATAAGTCATTGAAGATAAGGGTGTGTCTGATCTTTCTGGACCATTCATGGTAGTTTTATTTTCCAATGAGTACCACTCCAACAATGGAGATAAGAGAATGCATCTTCAACAATGTTTGAGCTGAGGCTAAAGAAAATAATGGAAAAAAAATGTTGGAGTTGTTGATTTCTGGCGGCATCAAATGTGCTCTAAGCCTCAAAATTTGCTGGGAGGCTTGGACGTATGTATTCCACAAAACCCAGAAATCGTTTTGGGAAAATCCACCCGGAATCAGTTCTATTAAAATAACTAATTATTTTTAATGGAGGCCTAAGTCTAAACTTAGGGAATTAAAATAATTAAAGGGTATTAATCTAACTGTGCGTCAAACTTCTAGAAGAAGATGAGGATCAAGCCAAAATTATCTGAGCAATTGATTAGAATCTAATTTGGGCCGTTGGTTCTCAATAGAAGGATTATAAGTGGAGGCTTGATGGGAATTTGGAAAACACATCGTGTGGGAGATCAACGATTGAATTTCTGAAGTGAGAAGTGCAGTAGTTGCTAGAGAGATTCGAAGTGATTTCTTGCAGAGAGAGGCAGTGATAGTTCCGATTGGAGATTGCTCCTGATTTGGGAATACTTAGCAAAGGAGGAAGAGAGAGATCCGGGAGAGGTAGCGCAATGGCTACTCTGGCCAACGTAGGTTGACACAGAGGCAACGCAGAGCCTTGAGGATATCCGCATTTTTGCTGGAGAGATTGATTTCTGAAGTCGGAAGCCGGGGTGTGAGACCGGGGGGACAGAAATCAAAGTCTCAGAGAGGCAAATCGATTAGCAGAGGGAGTGACATTGTCCCTAGGAGATGGGATGTTGGGCCTACGCAGTGACAATGTAGAGGCCGCAAGGGACTAGCCATTCTGTGGCTGGATCAATCAATACCACGAGTGATACTATGAGGTATTTCTCACTAATCTTCTGTCTGTGATATTCTCTGTGCTGGATAGCTAGCAAGGCATCTAAAGATTTTATTAAGAAAAAAACTACTGCTTAAAAATACAAACCCTACTGCACTGATTTTTCCGCATTGGGTTTTTTCAGGGACATTTGTTCAAAAACAACGGGGTAATGTGTTGTGTAATTGGTGAAGATTGCAATGTATTAGTTTTAGTGTTTATTGTAGGAAATAGTAAATAATTTGTTTAGTAATTAACAGAGAGAGGGAACTTAAGCAGTTGCTGCAGTGGTGATTCGGGTAATCGAATTTTCAGATGGTATCAGAGGTGCAGGTGCAACAAGAGAGCAAAGACGAAAGAGCCCAATGTTGAAGAGGAGGGTCGAAGTGTTGCGTAGGCAGCGAATCGAATCCCTAGAGGGATTGCGCAGTCCAGGCCAGGAGGGCAAATATTTTCGACGAAGGTCTCTCTCTGGGTGAGTCGACAGAGAGGTAAGACTTCGAGATCGAAGTTTGCTAGTGTCAGAGGGAGCAGCACAACAACTTCACCGAAAAGGCGATTTTATGGTGTGACGCAGTTTTTTGCAGTAGTCGTTGAGGCAAAAATTTGTCATAAGGAAGAAGGTAGACACTGTTGAGGGAATCTCTCCCTCAGAGAATTCCTAGCCAGGGAATACGATTTCTCTATTGCGAACAATAATAAAGTGGAGAAGGTCTACTAACTCCAACAGTGTGTGTGTAGGCCAGCCTAGTGTTGCGCAGAGAAGAGAGGAAGCTGTTCGAGACTTTCGTTGGTAGGAGATGGCAGCCAATGGGTTACGAGATCAGGATTAGTTGTATGGTGCATCCAACTATGTGATCTGGAAGGCAAGGATGTCATGCCTTTTGCATGACCATTTTTTCAAGATCTATGTTGACAGTGTGGTAGCTGAGCTCGTGGATCTAGATCTGCTCAAAAAGTACATGAGAGAGATAGCGAAGGCCAAGCGGATGATCCTTGATGGAGTGAAAGATCATGTAGTATGTCACATCTTAGGTAGGACTGCTAAGGAGATGTGTGATGCCTTGTCCACGCTGTATCATGGATCTTCCGAGCAGTGACAGATGTACTTGGAGTAGAAGATGAGATCCATGCAGATACAGAAGGGGGGAACACATTGATCCGTTCCTTGGAAAGCTTCAGGAAACCCGAGACGAGTTGGCAGCTGTGGGGTCAACACCTCAGCCTACCGGGATGGTGAGGCTGACCCTGAACTCTGTTTCAGAAGAGTGGCAGGTATTTGTCCAGAGAATCCTGGGTAGGGAAAAATTGCCTGACTGGGAAGGAATGTGGGCCGCTCTTCAGTAAGAAGAGATGAGGAGGGACTTGGTCAAGTGTAAAATTGATGGCAGCAACAATGGGAAGAAGTTTAAGGAGGAGCATGATAATGCAACCCTCACATCTAAGGGGTAGCAGTAGCACCGGAAGAAGAAGAAAGGTATTTCAAAGATCAAGTTCTTATGGTGTGGTTAGTTTGGTCACTACGCTACAGAGTGTCCCCTCAAGAAGAAGGACAAGGCTGAGAAGCATGATCCGAAGAATGCCTCTGCACAGATCGAGGAGGAGGAGTTTGCCATGATCACCCAGAGGTGGGGTGATATAGAACTGTAGTTCGAAACAACTGCGGATGGGCAAGATCCTTGAGGAGTCCACCTCTCGGATCAATACTTTGCTACGGGAGCCCATATCAGAAGTAGCAGGATGGATTAGGTCAATTGACGCAAAGGAGTATCAGTGTAATAGTTGCAGTAGCTAGGAGCGCCAATTATTGAGCAATGCAGAGCTAGAGTTGACAGTAGTGCAGTTGGCACAGAGCAGAGTCAGCAGTAGCGCAGAGGCTTCAGAAGGTTATTGCAAAGGCTAATTGCAGTCAGAACTCCAGCAAAAAATGCATCATGCTGTACACTAGTTTGAGTAATTTTGGATGCTTTTCCATTGCAGTGCAATAGCCGCAGTAGTTCGAGAAGATTGCAGTGGCAGTAGCAGCAACAACTCAAATGCATAAATTATGAGGGTTGCAGTATAGATGCAGAGTTGGCAGAGGCAATGTCAGCAGCAGTACAGATGCAACATTTGCGTAGTAGTTGGTGGGCAGTGATGTCAGACATTAACAGCATAGAGGGAGATGTTATAGAGAAGGGTGATTCTTCAATGGGTTGCGTTACTAGAGCACATTCCTCGTTAAGAGGGAGTGTTGATTTTTGGTAGCATCATAAGTGCTCTAAGCCTAAAAAATTGTAGGGAGGCTTGGACATATGTATTCCACAATACCTAGAAATCGTTTTGGGAAATGCCACCCGGAATCAGTTTTATTAAAATAATTGATTATTTTAAATGGAGGCCTAAGTCTAAACTTAGGGAATTAAAATATTTAAAGGTATTAATCTAATCGTGGGTGAAACTTCTAGAAGAAGACGAGGATCAAGCCCAAATGATCTAAGCCATTGATTAGAATCTAATTTGGACCTTTGGTTCTCAACAAAAGGATTATAAGAGGAGGCTTGATGGGAATTTGGAAAACACATCAAGTGGGAGATTAGAGATCGAATTTTTGAAGTGAGCAGCGTAATAGTTGTCAAAGAGATTCAAAGTGATTTCTTGCAGAGAGGGGCAAGTGGGAGATTAGAGATCGAATTTTTGAAGTGAGCAGCGTAATAGTTGTCAAAGAGATTCAAAGTGATTTCTTGCAGAGAGGGGCAAGGATAGTTTCGGTTGGAGATTTATATTGATTTGGGAATAATTAGAAGATGAGGTAGAGCGAGATTTCGGAGAGGCAACGCAAGGGCTACGTTGGCTAGCGTAGGCTGACGCAGAGGCTTGAGGAGATCTTTATTTTTCTAGAGAGATCGATTTCTTAAGCCGGAAGCTGGAGTGTGAGACTGGGAGGACAAAATTGAAGTCTTAGAGAGGCAAATCGATCAGCAGAGGGAGTGACGCAGTCCCTAGGAGCTGTGACGCTGGGCCTACATAATGACTGCGTAGAGGCAGCAAGGGACTAGCCAATTTGTGGTTGGATTAGTCGGGATTGCTAGTGATGGCGTGAGGTATTTCTCACTAATATTCTGTCAATGATATTCTCTTTATTGGGTAGCCAACAAGGCATCCAAAGATTGTATTAAGGAAAAGTACTGCTTAATAATACAAACCCTCAGCTGCTACATCAATTTTCCCACATTGGGTTTTTCCAGGGACATTTGTTTGAAAACAACGGTGTAATGTGTTGTGTATTTCTTTCTTGCTCAATTTTTTGTTTCTGCTTATAATTTAATTGGTGAAGACTGCAGTGTATTAATTTTGTTGTTTACTATAGAAAACAATAAATAATTTGTTCAGTAATTAACAGATAGAAGGGACTTAATCAGTTGCTGCAGCGGTGATTCGGGTAATCAAATTTTCATAGGAATACTAATTTTTATTTCTTCAAATATGTACATATTGCATCCAAATTTACATATACTTCAACAAAATTTGGACATAAATAAATTAATTGAAAGTCTCACCTTCAGAACTAGTGGGTACATCCTTTTGCATGAAGCATTCCATCAACATACTTTTGTAGTTTTGTAAAGTAATGTGCAAGATGACACTTGCCACCAAAAATAGCAAGTGTAAACAGTGAACCTTGTTGCGACTCAAGTTTTTTGTTTTGGGAGAACTCGATTGCAGACCGGTCAAACCAAGGAGTTTCCTTTGTCGGAGAGATGTCACCCACTATTGCTTGGGATTGTTCCATTTTCACTTCTTGCTACTAATTGCGTTGAAGCACTTTGAACCTTCACGTTGTCCTCAACTCGTTGCTTCTTAGAATCACTATATCACAATGGGCCCTCTTCCTTCTTGTCTCCACTTTCCGCTTTTACAATCTTCAAAATGAGCACAAAGTAACTAGGGTTTTGAAGATGAGAGGGTTATTGCATAGAGGCTCAATAAAAGCGGTTATAAGAGCTAGGCCATGAAAATAAATAAAACGAGGATTTGTAGGGAATTGAAATGTCGGTCCACAAAGGATGGGGTTAGAGATTTCAATGCACACCATATGGGAGAATGGTTAGGGGTAGAAATATAAGCCCACTGCTAAGAGTTGGGTAGAGGTGGTGCACCAGTAACGAGTGTGGTCTTTAGCACCCAGTAGGAAATGGAAACAAAATTTATGTGCAAACGAGGGGAATAAGACAACGACATTTCCCTGAATACTATGTTTATGATATGAGTTCGGTTTGTAATAAAGACACAAAGTAATGCCTTGACCCAAGGCAAAACGCTGTAGGACAAAACCTTGCGGGTCAAATTACGAATCAAAGAAGACCTCAAAATATTAGAAATGCAAGTGAGTCAGTAATGAAACGTTGTGAGATAGTGTAGCAGTGACAGACCCTGACCATTTCAAGAGAACCTGAGCGTTTGCCACACCAATTATCCAAGCATATGACACCAAGCGTTTTAATAGAATGTATGACAGACCCTGGTAATGTAGGTTGAATATTTGGATGGCAGGGAATGGTTTTGATGACTGTAACAACGTTAGACTGATGGTCCCGAGGCTCTGATACCATGTCAGGCCAAGGAATCAAAATACTGGATTGCAATCTATATAATATTAATCTAAACGTAAATACACACACACACACACATTAGAGTGACCTTTAAGACTCCAATTCCAAGGTCTCTTTAAATTACCCTAATTTATTTATTTACATATTTACATATTGTGCTCAATCCCAGAGGATTAGGTCTCTAACATAGCATAACATTAATGGTAATGATAACTATTAGTGTTAAGGTTAGTTGCAAGGTTAGACCACACTAACTATCTTAGGGAACTATCAATGATGAAATAGGTGATATTGTGGTACATATATTCATGTATTTGGGTAGCCTACTTTAGGATAATCTTGTGATTTGTTGCCACGACATTTTCTATAATATATGACATATTATTCTTTCAACCATATTTTGTGATTAACTGGATGTGAAAAGGTAGCTATAAGATATTATAGCAAGGTTAGATCCAAGGGACAATGACATTGCGTGGTAAGGTTAGAATGTGTAATGACATTGCAAGTTTAGGTTGTGGGTCATTATGATCTCGAAAGGGTGGGATATCGATGAGCAGCATAAGTACTTTGATTTATAACTTCTCTAGGACTATGTTATAGTTAATGCTCAATTGAGGACATTGTTTTCTCTTTGTAATTTTGTCATAAATACCTACAAAAATTTGCCTCTATGTAACCTCTTCAGATTCCTCGCCTCCTTTTCACAGAGATTATTTGGTGTCACAGGCTTGTTTTATCTCACATCTCGATTTTCTTTTGTTAGGTTATATATTTTAGGAAAATACTTAGGTGTATCACAAGAACCAAAGACTGTGTTGCAAACACTGAGAGGGGGGTGAATCAATGTTTCACTTCAATTAGCTAATTAGTAAATTTTCGTAGCATTAATATCAAATCAAATAATAGATCAACAACACATCACAAGAACAATACAGAAAAATTTTTAGGTGAAAACCGTTTCGGAAGAAAAAGCAGTAAATGTTTTTCTAATAATTTATGAGTAAAAAATTTCTCAGCTCCAATTAAATGGGAAGCTCCAACTTCCTAGTATTGTAGAGAAGCATTCAATTTATCAGTGTTAAAATTGGCAACTAGGGCCAAACTCCATGTGGGTCACCTTATTTATGGCTGCTGATATTTTTCCTAGATTCCTCTCGCCGAGAGGTGTAGGATTGATCTAAAGATGATCCGATTGCGACGAGTATTTATGGAGATCTCAATTTATTTCTAATTACTTGACAATCAAGGTCGGCCAGCAGTTAAGTGTGTGGCATACATGCCCAGCGTTGCATATAAATAGAGGAGAGGTTGAGTCATTATCTCATCTCATCTCATCATCTCTTCTTCTCTCTCACTCTCCTTTCTTGTTTGGGTTAACAAAGGAGCAGCTAGGGAAAGGAGGACGCAGCCACAAGAGGAGGACGCAGCAAGGAAGGGACGCAGGTCTGTTCTAGGGTGCAACCAGCAAACAAAGGGCAGCGTTGACCAGCGTGAAGCCTCCTTTGACTGCGGCCTTGTGTGGGGAGTCTCCCTCAAGCAAGCTGCATAACAGATCCGTTGTTTGGAGGGCTGAACTGACCACGAAGTGACCAGCGCAAATCTGGTTAGGGCTGACCGTAGGGCTGCGATAATGTTGACCAGATTTTACCATGTTCTTTGAGCTGTTTCGGGCTGTCCTTCATCTCCGTTGAAGGCTGGGTTGACTAAGGTTGATCCTAGACTATTTGTGAATCATTTGATCCACTTTGCCAGTGCTGGTTAGGGCATCTTTTACTGCTGTCATAAAAATTACAGATCTGATATATTGTACTATTTCTCTCTCTGTTGAACTATTGAAGATTAAAGAAGAATTGATCAAAGGGTTTCCCCGCATTGGGGTTTGTCCTTGGCTAGCCGCCACATCTGGTGTCTCTTGTCTTGGCTTGTTTTTTGTCGATCTATTAATGTTCTATTTGCACTTTACTTTATGTTTATGTGATTGCTAAATAGTGGCTAATAAGAAGATTTGAAGTAAACTGCTCTAAGCATAGAACATACGATAAATTAACATGGTATCAGAGATGAGATGAAGACAAATCCCAAGCTAGAGCAAGAGCAGAGCAATCACCGAAGGCTGTTGAAGCAATCTTAAAAGACGTCATGAGGTTCTCATCACACTTCCCCATTGAAGACAAGCTTCGTGAGAAGTGTGACTATCACAGAAGGAAGATGTCTCTCGATCTGACATTGGAAGAGCAGGAAGTGTTGGACCATGTGAGAGGAAGAATTATTGAGCCTCCATCAAATGCATCTGCTACTGCAAGGAACAAGTGGACCCGGGAAGAAGTCAAAGCAAAGAAGATAATCTGGGTTTCTATCGACAAGCACGTGGTTGCCGATGTTTTGGAAATGACCACCTCCAAGGAAATCTATGATAGACTGGTGAGTTTATTTAAATTTAATGATGCAAATCAAGTTTTGTTCCGTAGAAATAAGTTGAAGGAAATTAAGAAGGGCAAAGATGAGAGTATGCAAGCATATTTCTTAAGGATCATCGAGATCAAGAATGATCTCCTATCAATTGGGGAAGTGGTTCCTGACAGGGAAATGACTATCACAACTCTCAGAGGGCTCCCATCTGAATGGTATATATTCAGAAGCATGCTTCTCAACAATAATGTAATACCTGGATTTGAGGAATTGATGGCAAGACGCATTCAAGAAGAAACAAGGATGGAGGAGCAGGAAATGCCTGCACTTAGAGGCAATCCCTCTGCTTTCTCCTCTCATGCTAAAAGGAGAAACTATTCTGAGGCTAAATCCAAAGGAAAGGCCTAATCGAAGGGTGGAAGAAAAGGACGATGTTACAATTGCAACAAAATGGGCCACTATGCGAGGGAGTGCCCTATTAAAAGAGACTCACATCATGACGATGATCAAAATCACTCCCGAGGCAATCAAAGGAATGGCAGAGGAAAAAGGAATGTTGGAAATCAAGGAAGAGGTCAACCCTCCAAGAAGGCAGGAAACACCAGGTATGAATCTAACGTTGTTAACAATAAGCAAGCTAAATATTATCTACCAGGAGCCCTCTCTACTACTGCTCCCTCGGACGCGCTGGGAAATTGGCTTATCGATAGTTGTGCCTCAAGGGACTTCACTGGTTACAAAGAAGCGCTGTCTAATATGATAGAGAAGGAGACCAACCTGGAAATTGTTCTTGGGGACTACTCCAAATATCTCGTGAAAGGCGTAGGGAATGTCACTCTTTAATTGAATCAAGGTAATACAATTCATTTGCAAGAAGTCCTATATGTACCTGACCTCAACAAGAACGTGGTGTCCATTTCGGCAACGGAAAACAAAGGCTACAAGGTGGCCTTCATCGATGGCAAGGTACGTTTATGGAAAAAGAGTTTTAAAGATGCTTTCACTCTTGGGTTTCGAGTTGATTCATTATATAAGGTCGAAGGAAGTCCGCTGGGTGTCTTGTCTTGTGACACATCTCTTCAGTCCATACTATGGCATCGAAGTTTTGCTCAGCTTCATTATAAAGCTCTAGTCGATGTGAGATAAATGGTGACAGGGGTGCTCGAGTTCAAAATAGAGCAAGAAGGTTTATGTTCGGCATGTGTCGAAGGAAGGCTTAATAGGGGACCATTCCCCTCAGGCCATAGCAAGACCTTCGATATATTGCAGTTGGTTCACTCAAACATATTTGGTATGATACATGTGAACTCCTTGGGAGGATATTTATATTACCTCACTTTTACAGATGATTATTCTCGCAGGACTTGGATATAATTCTTGAAAAAGAAGGATGAAGTGTTCTCCTAGTTTCGTCACTTCAAAGCCTTGATCGAGAATCAAACCGAAAAGAAGATTAAGATCTTAAGGACTGATAATGGGACTGAGTATGAATCCAATGAGTTCCATGACTTTTGCAAAGACACTGGCATTAAGAGGGAGACTACAACACCATATACTCCTGAGTAGAATGGTGTGGCGGAAAGGAGGAATCGTACAATTGTGGAAGCTGTCTGTGCTATGCTCCATGATCAAAGGCTTTCGAAGTTTTTATGTGTCGGAGCTGCGAATACTGCTGTATATGTGCAAAATTGATGCCCTCATTAAGCATTCAGTTCCAAGACTCCCAAAGAAATGTTCACTCGTAAGAAACCTGACGTAGCTCATTTTAGAATTTTTGGAAGTCTTGTATATTTTCATGTGCCGAAAGAGAAAAGGAATAAATTGGGTGCCTCTTGAAAGAAAGGAATCTTCATGGTCTATAGCAAAAATACCAAGGGCTATAGAATCTATGTGGCTGGTCAAAGGGAAGTCGAGATTAGCCATGATGTCACCTTTGACGAAGATATGGCTCTTAGCAAAGTTGACAATCTTCCTACTGTAAGGGAATCTAAAGAACACCGGAAACCAGAGGAAAAGGAAGATGAGACGATGCCTGATGTGGAAGAACCTATGGATCCTATTGATCCCCTCCGCAAGAGCCTACTTCTCCTAGGAAGAGGCCTTCATGGCTCAAGGGGACACTTGATGATGCCGAAGGACACATTGCACCCAGAGTGACTTTCTGTCAAAGTAAGAAGCTAGCTAGGTATCAGGGATACTTGACCATCATGAACATGATCATTCAAAATGAGCCTTCGTCGTTCGCAGACGCTGTCAAGCATCAAGTATGGAAGGATGCTATGACTGAAGAATACGAGTCCATCATAAAGAACAATGTCTGGGATGTGGTTCCCAGACCCCAGAAAAAATTAGTTGTCACTTCGAAATGGCTCTACAGGATAAAGCATGGAGTTGATGGAAGTGCTGAAAAGTATAAGGCTCGTTTTGTCGCTTGTGGCCTCTCTTAGAAGGAAGGTATAGACTATGACGATATATTTGCACCTGTTGCTCGGTATACCACCATTCGCTCGATCATAGCCCGTGCTACTTCGCAAGGACGGAACCTACATCAGATGGATGTCAAGCCCGCATTCTTGCATGGTTTGATCAAAGAAGAAGTCTTTGTGGAACAACTCGAAGGATTTGAGATTCATGATCGGGAATCTCACGTTTGCAGGTTGAAAAAAGCCCTCTATGGGCTCAAGAAAGCACCCCGAGCATGGTATGAGAGGATCGATAGCTACTTGATGAAGCTGGGATTCACTAGGAGTGAAGCCGACCCTAACCTTTACTTTAAGGTTGAAGATGACAAACCTCTCATACTGGTGCTGTATGTTGACGACCTCTTTTTGACAGGTGCAGACCTTCTTATTCACAAATGTAAGAGGGATTTGGCTTCTGAGTTTGAGATGAAGGACTTAGGACCGATGCACTATTTCCTATGACTGGAAGTCTGGCATAAGCCAGGGGAGATTTTCCTATCTCAACGAAAATATGTTGTGAAGATATTTAGGAGATTCGGTATGGTGGACTTCAAGCCCGTGCCTACCCCTATGGAGCTTGACTTCAAGAAGTTAAGCGGTAGTGTTGCCGGACCTGTTTTACAAAATGCTACCGAGTATCGTCAACTCATCGAAGCATTGATGTTCTTGGTGAACTCCCGTCCGAATATATGTTTTGCGGCCAAGACGTTGAGTCAACATATGGTTGAGCCTCACCACACACATTGGATTGGTGCCAAGAATCTGTTGAGATATCTTCGTGCGACAATCACTCATGGGTTGAGATATACTCCCAGAGATGTGAGACTACATGGATATACCGATGCTGTGTAGGCAGTGTGGTGGACCGAAAGAGAACTTCTGGGTGCTGTTTCTCTTTGGGATCTGCTTCGATATCATGGATTAGCAGGAATCATAAGTTGGTGACTTTGAGCACCGCCGAGGCAGAGTACATTACTGCTGAGTATGGCCTCTTGTGAGGTGGTCTGGTTGGAGAATCTCTTTAGTGAGATGTTTGGATTTACATTGGATACTATCTTGATCCTGTGTTACAACCAGAGCGGGATTCGTTTATCAAAGAATCCAGTATTTCATGATCGCTCCAGGCATATCGATATCAGGTACCACTATATCCGGGATATGGTGCAACAGGGAGCAATAAGGCTCCAACATATCGGTACAGATGAGCAGGTCACCGACATTTTGACGAAGCCCCTGGGAAAGGTCAGATTCTTGACATTTCGAGAACGACTTGGTGTCGTTGAGAGACCCTCTTATGGTGATCGTGTATGATGCATACATTGAGCTCTGGGAGCTCAAGGGAAGCGCGGGGTACTTCTTGGAGCAACATACGACCACAGGGTGACTCACCCTCCCCTAGTGGTGCGCTATGTACAGGGTGAAAGGTTCAGCCTTCCCCCGTGATACCCCGTGGCAACTTTGGGATAGGATGATTAGTTCTCCTGTCGAGGCATCATACCCACGCTATCTGAGACTCATGGTAAATACCTCTCATCTTATCAGTAAGTAGGGAAATGGGGTTAGGGACCATTAGTAGTACTATCGATGTACGCATCGTTGTATCTACCGTACTCCCTATGCTAGGATGACCTCCATTGATCTGGGATAATGATACTGATCTGGGATCAGTGAGAGTGGTATGAAACACTCTAAAATTGACTTCGGGTCAGTGAAGGATGGTATGATACATCCTCGATCATTTCTTCTTCTTCATAGTTCAACAGAGCAGAATAGAGCAGAGCCGAGCAGTGCATTTGATGACAGAGAGTACCGGTGGTCAGACAGATTAGCAGATGGAGTTCTCCCTAGTTGAGAGGAAGTGTTAAAATTGACAACTAGGGCCAAAATCCATGTGGGTCACCTTATTTATGGCTGCTGATATCTTTCCTAGATTCCTCTCGTTGGGAGGTGTAGGATTGATGAAAAGATCATCCGATTCTGACAAGTATTTATGGAGATATGAATTTATTTCTAATTACTTGACAAATTGTCAAGGTCGACCATTAATGAAGTGTGTGGCACACATGCCCAACGTTGCATATAAATAGAGGAGAGGTTGAGACATTATCTCATCTCATCTCATCATCTCTTCTTCTCTCTCACTCTCCTTTCTTGTTTGGGTTAACAAAAGAGCAGCGAGGGAAAGGAGGAGGACGCAGCCACAAGAGGAGGACGCAACAAGGAAGGGACACAGGCTGTTCTATGGTGCATCCAACAAACAAAGGGCAACGTTGACCAGTGTGAAGCCTTTTTTGATTGCGGCCTTGTATGGGGAGTCTCCCTCAAGCAAGCCGCATAACAGATCTGTTGTTTGGATGGCTGAACTGACCACGAAGTGACCAATGCAAATCTGGTTAGGGCTGAGCGCAGGGCTGCTGGAACGTTGACCAGATTTGACCATGTTCTTTGAGTTGTTTCGGGTTGTCCTTCATCTTTGTTGAAGACTGGGTTGAGTAAGGTTGATCCTAGACTATTTGTGAATCATTTGATCGACTTTGCCAGTGCTGGTTAAGGCATCTTTTACTGCTGTCATAAAAATTATAGATTTGATATATTGTACTATTTCTCTCTTTGTTGAATTATTGAAGATTAAAGAAGAATTGATCAAAGGGTTTCCCCGCATTAAGGTTTGTCCCTCGCTAGCCGCCACATTTGGTGTCTCTTCTCTTGGCTTGTTTCCTGTTGATCTATTAATGTTCTATCCACACCTTACTTTATGTTTGTGTGATTGCTAAACAGTGGCTAATAAGAAGATTTAAGATAAACTGATCTAAGCATAGAACATACCATAAATTAACAATTAGGAAGCTCCAACTCCTGAAAGGATGCTGCAACACTCTCGTTTTACCAGCTCCAACTGGAAGGACGGTCCAACTCCTTGGTTTTATCAGCTTTAACTAAAAGGATGCTTCAACACCCTTACAAGCTCCAACTTTCCCTAGCACCGCCCTACGACCTTGAAGTATTTTCAGGCTCTAACCTGAGGGAGACTTTAGTCTTTGCCTTGCACCGCCCAACCACCCTAAAAATATAAAAATAGAAAAACACTTGTGGGCTCTCATACCAGGGACAATGACCCGCTTACAAATGTATTCACTTAACCCTTAAAACTCATGCGTGCTTCAGATTTGCAATGGTGTGCCAAACTTTGTCAAACTTCAAAACTGTTTTGTACATACTGCATAAATTCTTCTATCCAACTCTTGCCTCATCAACAATTCAATCATAACATGATCAAATTAGAAAACTTGTTTCATGCCTTTGATGAGAGATTTGCCACTAATTTACAAGTTCTTTGACAATCCTGAATAAATCTTCAAAACAACCCTCCTTTTGTTTCTAGCTTAGCGCCCTTATCTGCAGTGAAATAAAAACCGCAATTACAAACTCCCAACAAGCCTGAGATAACCTTTTTGAAACTGCCCTCAAATGACCATAAAACATCTTTGAAAGGCCCTTAGATTAGACCAAACTTCTATCTTAGAACTAGGATAGATCAACAAATTCATACCTTTGAACTATTTTTCAAAAGGGGTCCGAATTTCATCTCAACAAAGCGAGACCAAAGATACCTTAAGGTCTTTTCACAAAGGCTAGAAGTCTTCTTTAGAAAAGGGTGAGAATATACCCTCAGTAAACTCCTCAACCGTGAATAGTTATGTGGCGTGACACCTACTGTTGGAATCTGTATGACGAGAACAATTAGATGCTGATGGCCTTGTGTGAAAAAAATTATCTTCCTTGTCATTTTCGTCATCAAAAGCGGGGCCTATTCTGGTTTTTGCTTGGGTTGACATCAATGACAACCAAATTCCAACAATAGTCTTCATGTAGAGCTATCGTAAATAAAAGGACAACAAACCCATGCAATCGTTAAGAATAAATTATTTATAATTTTTGATATGAGGAATAATGCTTACAATTGAACAATGTGTTTGTGTTTATAATGTTGAAGAGATGAGTCATGATGAATGGTTGTGAAGTAAATGGTGTTAATTAATAATAAATACTATTATATAACTAGCTTTTATTATATCATATTATGTTAGTAATTTACTTTCGTATTTTACAAATCCTCCCTCTAAAATTGCTTTTCCATCAAAGCAAGCATAAGGAAGAGTGTCTATAAATGGAAAGCTTCATCTCGTGATTTAGACTCTTCCATTTGATGAGGTATTCTTGATAATGTCCTAGATTGAGGGAATGTGATGAAAGGATCTTTGAAACTTCAAACAAAATTGTCGCATTTTAAAATGATCCATCCATCGTAGGTCCATAGTTTTGGGACTATGTGTTGATAAGGCACTAGATTTGAATTTCTTTTTTTAGAACTTTAAATTGTATTAGATTTTGGACTCGTCGGAATGTAAACAAATTGTTATGTTTGTTCATATTAATATCAATGCTGATAAGTTAGCCTATCTATATGATGACTTTTGTGCTTATGATGACAATATGCCATGTTTGTTACTTGCGTCCTTTTTTTTATTTTTTCAAATTTTAGGATACGCCTATTCAACCTTAAGATGTGTATTTATTTTTTCTTTAGATATATAGATCAATTTGTGTTAAAATTGGCAACTAGGGCCAAACTCCATGTGGGTCACCTCATTTATGGCAACTGATATTTTTCCTAGATTCCTCTTGTCGAGAGGTGTAGGATTGATCTAGAGATCATCTGATTCTGATAAGTATTTATGGAGATATGAGTTTATTTGTAATTACTTGACAAATTGTCAAGGTCAGCGAACAACTAAATTTGTGACACAAATCATATTAATACAAGTGAGATTGATTCATTGCAAATCATCTCATCATCTCTCATTCTTCTCTCTCTCCTTGTATGATTGGGCATACACAAGGAAGATGGTCTCTCACACGTGGGAAGCTAGAAGACACAGTATGAAAGAGGACGTAGGAAAGAGGATGCAGAAATTGTTGACTGCGTTGACCAAGTTTGACTGAGGAAGCTGAAGGCATCTTTGACCTGCGTTGACCAAGCATTGACTCATCAAGGGTGCGGTTTTGGTGTGTGTGCCTCTCCTAGGCAGGCCACATATTTTGGCACAAAAATCAAGGCAATTCGTAGACAGGTTTGACCAACGTTGACTGCCCTAGTTTTGGGCAGCAGGTTGACTTCAGTCAACAATGGTTTGATTGTATTTTTGAGGCTATTCAAGGGCTGTTTCTTTAGGCTGTTCCAGGGCTAGTTGATCGGGAATTGACCAAGCATATTGGAGGTGAAATTGAACTCGTTTGACCAAGTGTGACTTTGTTGATCTAGGGTTTGCTATTGTTGATATAAAATTACAGAATTATGATTTTGTACTATTTCTCTCTATTGAACTATTGAAGATAAAAGAGCATTTGATCAAAGGGTTTCCCCGCATTGGGGTTTGTCCCTTCCTAGCCGCCACAATTTGTGTCTCTTGTCTTGGCTTGTTTTCTGTTGATCGTTTAATGTTCTATCTGCGCTTTACTTAATGTATATGTGATTGTTAATCTGTGGCTAATAAGAAAAAAATAAGTAAACTGCCCTAAGCATAGAACATACCATAATTTAACATGGTATCCAAGCTGAGGTGAAGACAAAGCCCAAGCAAGAGCAAGAGCAAGATTAATCATCGAAGAGAAGGTTGGCAAGGCTATCCTAAAAACTTTATCGGGTCCTCAACACTCTTCCTCGCTGAAGAGAAGCTCTGTGAGAAGTCTGACTATCATGGATGGAAGATGTCTCTCGATCTGACTTTAGAAGATCAGGAAGTGTTGGACCATGTGAGAGGCAATATTGTTGCACCTCCATCAAATGCATCTGCTACTGCCAAAAGCAAGTGGTCCAAGCGAGAAGTCAAAACAAGAAAGATCATCGGAGACTCTATCAACAAGTGATTGCTGGCCTATGTTTCCCAGCTGACAACCTCCAAGGAAATCTACGATAGATTGGTGAGTTTATTTAAAGTTAATGATGCAAATCAAGTTTTGTTCCTTAGAAATAAGCTGAAGGAAATTAAGAAGGGCAAAGATGAGAGTATGCAAGCATATTTCTTAAGGATCACCGAGATCAAGAATGATCTCCTATCTATTGGGGAAGTAGTTCCTGACAGGGAAATGACTATGACAACTCTTGGAGGACTGCCACCTCAATTGTATATATTCAGGACTACACTTCTTAGCAATAATGTCATCCCAGGATATGAGGAATTGATGGCTAGATGTATTCAAGAAGAGACAAGGATGGAAGAGCAAGAAATGCCCACACATAAAGGCCATCCATTTGCCTTTTCTTCTCATGCTTAAAGAAGAAACAATTTTGGGGCTAAAACTAAAGGAAAGGCTGGACGTAAGGGTGGAAGAAAAGTTCAATGTTACAATTGCAACAAAATGGGCCACTATGCGAGGGAGTGCCTTGATAAAAGGGACTCACGCCATGACGATGACCAAAATCACTCTCAAGGCAATCAAAGGAATGGCAGGTCCAATGGCAGAGGTAAAAGAAACGTTGGAAATCAAGGAACAGGACAACCCTTCAAGAAGGCAAGAAACTCTAGGTATGAATCTAACGTTGTTAACAATAAGCAAGATGAATGTTGTTTACCAGCGGCCCTCTCTACTATTGCTCTCCCGGACATGCTGGGAAATTGGCTTATTGATAGTGGTGCCTCAAGGAACTTCATTGGTTTCAAAGAAGCTCTCTCTAATCTGATAAAGAAGGAGACCAACCTGGAAATTGTTCTTGGGGACGATGCATAATATCCTGTGAAATGCGTAGGGAATGTCACTTTTCAATTGAATCAAGGTAATACAATTTATTTGCAAGAAGTCCTATATGTACCTGACCTCAAAAAGGATTTGGTGTTTTTTTCGGAAATGGAAGACAAAGGCTACAAGGTAACCTTCATTGATGGCAAGATACGTGTATGGAAAAAGAATTTTAAAGAAGCTTTCACTCTTGGGTTTTGAGTCGATTCCTTATATCAGGTCAGAGGAAGTCCACTGGGTGTCATGCCTTAGAACACATCACTTCAGTCTAAACTATGGTATCAGAGGTTTTCTCACCTTCATTATGCAAGACAAATGGTGATAGGGATGCCCGAGTTTCGAGTAGAGCAAGAAGGTGTATGTCCGGGATGTGCTGAAGGGAAGCTCAAGAGGGGACCATTCCCCTCAAGCCAAAGCAAGACTCCGATATACTGCAGTTGGTTCACTCAGGCATATCTGTTATGATGCCTGTGAACTCCTTGGGAGGATATTTATATTACCTCACTTTTACAGATGACTATTCTTGCAAGACTTGGATATACTTCTTAAAAAAGAAGGATGAAGTGTTCACTTGGTTTTGTCACTTCAAAGCCTTGATCGAGTTGCATGACTTTTGCAAAGAAGCAGGCATTAAGAGGGAGACTACAACAGCATATACTCCTGAGAAGAATGGTGTGGTGGAAAGGAAGAATCGTATGGTTGTGGAAGTTGTTCGTGCTTATGCTTCACGATCAAAGACTTCCGAAGTTTCTATGGGCCGAAGCTGCGAATACCGCCGTATATGTGAAAAATTGATGCCCTCGTCAAACATTGGGTTCCAAGACTCCTGAAGAGATGTTCACTAGTAAGAACCCTGACGTATCCCATTTTAGAATTTTTGGATGTCCGGTTTATTTTCATGTGTTGAAGGAGAAGAGGAATAAATTGGGTGCATCTGGAAAGAAAGGAATCTTCGCGAGCTATAACGAAAATACTAAGGCCTATAGAATCTATGTGGCTGGTCAAAGGGAAATCGAGATTAGCCATGATGTGACCTTTGACGAAGATATGGCTCTTAGCAAAGTTGACAATCTTTCTACTCAAAGGGGATCTAAAGAAGTTGAGACCGGGGAACCAAAGGAAAAGGAAGATGAGATGATGCCCGATGTGGAAGAACCTATGGATCCTATTGATCCCCCTCCGAAAGAGCCTTCCTCTTCTAGGAAGATGCCTTCATGGCTTAGGGGGACACTAGATGATGCTAAAGGGCACATAGCACCCAGGGGAACCTTCCGGGAAAGTAAGAAGCTGACCAGGTATTAGGGATACTTGACCATCTTGAGCACGATCATCCAAAATGAAACTTTGTCATTCGCAAAAGCTGTCAAGCATCAAGTATGGAAGGATGCTATGACTGAGGAATATGAGTCCATAATGAAAAATGATGTCTGGGATTTGGTGCATAGACCCCAGGACAAAGAAATTGTCACTTCAAAATGGCTTTTTACAAGATAAAGCATGCAGTTGATGGAAGTGTGTTATGAACATAAATTATGTAAAAATAAATAAAAATAGATTGACGATGAATGGGTGTACTGTTAAGGCACTCCTTGCGACAGGTCACCGGTTCAAATCCGCCGTGGGTGCTTAGGTAGTATTAAATAGAAAAAAAAATAATCATAATAATATAAATATAATAATAAGTAATAACTAAATTAACTAATGGTTAGTTTGTTAATAATGAAAAGGCATGTCTTAGAGACATGCCTGTTTGTGAAATGGTACTTACCTGGCTATATATACAGGACCCTCATTCTGATTTATACTCATCCTACATCAATTCTTTTATTCAATATACAATTACAATTACTGTCCTACGATGCATGTCATTGTTTACGAAGTATTTTAAATATTTCGGCTGCGTATAGGACTTTTGTTCGTTACATTGGTATCAGAGCTGTTCAATCCTCTGGTTGCTCAACTGCTAGACAGAGGCATGTTTTTCGATCTAGGTCTTTGACCGTCAAATTCATCAACATTGTTGTCGTTGAAGCGTTTCGCTACAAGAATTTGGAGTTTCTCCATTTCACTATCAAGCATTTGGCCATTCAAAATATATATATATGGAGAGAAAATAAAAGTAAAAAAAAAGATTAAAAAATATATAGAAAAAAATCAAATTCAAAAAAAGAAAAAAGGAAAATAAAATAAGTACATATAAAGATTAAAGAAAAAAGATTTAAAAATAAATAAATAAATATAGTTCGATGTAAATTTTGAAGGAGAACATTCATATATATAAAAAAGGTTCTACATTATTGATAAAAAATGCATAATAAAGATAAGAGGGAATCTTTCCAAATATATTTAAAACTATACGTAAGAGAAGTAAGAGAAGGAAGAGTAGATAATATTATCTTGATTCTTCATTAAGTGGTTTACAAGCCCGTGGTTATAGAAACCCATGTTAATTGCTCATGGTATTTTAAAAGTAAAACAAAAACAAAAGGAATACAAAATCTCTTTATGTGAGTTTTATTTTTTACGTGGAGAAGCCCGTGGTTTTAGAAACCCATGGTAATTGTCCTTGGTATTTTAGAAGTAAAAGTAAAACAAAAGGAATACAAAATCTCTTTACGTGAATGGTAAGTTATACTTTTTACGTGAAGAGTAGATAATATTATTTTGATTCTTCATTAAGTGGTTTACAAGCCCGTGGTTTTAGAAACCAATGGTAATTGCCCGTGGTATTTTAAAAGTAAAAGAAAAACAAAAGGAATACAAAATCTCTTTATGTGAATGGTAAGTTTTACTTTTTACGTGGAGAACATTAACCGAGTCAAAAGTACATAAGTGAACATATATTTTATAATATACGCCAAAGGTGAATAGCCACGTTTCACTAGGGTGTAAATTTTCAAAAAGAAGAAAAAAATATTATAAATAAAAGATATATAAAGGGAAGTGTTATATTATAAAGGGGTATTTACAGAAAATTTCAAGTCATAAAATTATTGGAAATATATAGAAAGAAGAAAGAAAGAAATTATTTTAACGTCCACGAGGCTAAAGATAGCCTATGGGACAGATTGCTTCTTCATCTGCTTGATTTATTCGGTCCTTTTTCTGTGAAGCTTCACAATAGATACTCCCAGCTTCTCGACAAAACCCCTTGCTAAATAGATTATCCCAAGAGCTAGAAGCTAGCATATTTGCATAACTCTGCCTGTTGTCTTTGAAGGCCTCACATTCTAAAATGAAATGTTTTTCTGTTTCCACTTTTCCGGAAGAACAAAAAATGCATACGCTTTCCTCCCACACTTCCTTTGGCCTTTTCCAGCACCCTGTTTCACAGTGGAGTTGATGAGAATTAGTCCTTAACTGAGCAATAAGAATTTTGGCTCTCCAAGAGATATTGGCCTCTATGTATGCTTTTGGTTGATGATTATGAGTGGGATTAAACACTTCAATATAGTAATTTTTCTTTCCTCCTAGCTCCTTATCCTATGTACGTTTGTGGAACTTTTCCATAACAAAAGCTTTTATCTCTTTGCTGTTTATGGGACACACGTTCAAGCAAATACCCCATTTACTAAACCATTTGCTATTTTGCTACATCCAAGTTTTTTTGCTGTTGCACAATCTATCATTAAAGACAACCTTAGGCCATCTAACCTCTTCCATTTGCTCAATTTTTTTTTAAATACGTAATGACTCGCGCCATAGCAATTGCTTCAATAGGAGTCGTCCCTGTTTCACTTAACAAGATATCATAAGGAACTGCACTTTTAATCTTAAATTTGTTTGTAATCAAATGCTTTGAATTTTCTCAATTTGTCTACACTGCATGTTGGAGGTACTGCTAGCCCACAATTCACAACAATAGCGAATCACCAGAATCACTAGATGCCCAAAAAGGGTTTGAGTTGTCTTCCAGTCCCATAACTCTACCTCTCTACACCTATTTTGAAAAGCATAAAATGCTTTCCAACCCCCCAAAGTTCTTTTCCTTCTATAACCATTCCAGCTTAGATTTTTGTTGAAGTCAATCCCAAGGTATTTTTAATCCGCAACTTCTTCTAGAATGTTGCCTTCAAAGTAGAACTTATGCTCGTTATGTTTTCTTTTCTTAGAGAAGGCAACTACTTTCGTTTTGCTGATATTGACTTGCATCCCCACACTTCTACAAAAATGCTCAAGGGATAGTAAGTGCTCTTGCAAACCAAGAGCCGATTTAGCAATTAGAATAAGGTCATCTGCATACAAAAGAAGCCTTATAACAAAATTGCACAAATAGACACCATCACCCCCTTGCGAATTTAACCACTCCTCAAGCTTGTCGATATATAAATGAAAAAGGGTAGGAGACAGTGGGCAACCTTACTTGACCCCGATATCGCTTCCAAAACTTTCAGAAATGCCTGCTGAAGTTCTAATTTTGACCTTCACATCTTCATACAACCTATGCACAATTGCTCTCAAATGTTTAGGAACCCCAAGTTCCTCCATTCTCTACCAAAGTTTATCCCTAGGAACCGAGTCAAACGCTTTTCTGAATTCAACAAAGCAACAAAAGACTTCTTCCTTTTTCTCCCAAACTTTTTCAATGATGTGCCTTAAAGTTATGTAATGATCAACTGTGGAATGTTTAGGTCTAAAAACTGCTTGCCCTTTAGCACACTTATGTCTTTCTTCTACCCACTTGCTAATTTTATTTTCTAGCATGCTTCCAAATAGCTTTGCAAACAAAGGGTTTATCATGATGGTCCTATAATTGGAGGGATTATTGACATCACCGCTCTTGAAAGAGGTATTGCAAGACTAGTTGACCAATCTGTGGGGAGCCCTTGTTGTATGATGTTGTTGAAGATTCTTCTAATGTGAGGTGCAAGAATATTTGAGCCGCACTTTAGATATTCTGCTAGGAGTTTAGCTATGTCTTTTGCTTTTCCAATGCCCAACTTCTTGATACCCATCTTTACCTCTTGTACCGTGAAGAGTTCAGTATCAATGTTGACCAAGCGGGGAGGCTCAACCTTGGGAACTTGCTCATAGAGTTGGCTTGCATAGTCAAACCATTTAGAAGCTGTAATATTATTTCCAATTTGTATCGTTTTCGGTTGGAGCTCATTCGAAAATAATTTGGGATTACTTTTTAGTTATTCCGTCCTTGAAACCATGAAATCTACGTTTTTTCTTGCTTAATAACTGCTTGTACGATTTGAGCTTTATGTTATCCTTGTTTGACCCTTTCCACATTCTCCTTGCCTTTTTGCATTCTTCGTCAAACCAAGCATTAGGCAAAAAGCAAATTGTTTCAGACTTCATAATTTTTGTTCTTTTGCACTTTGCAAGTGCACATTGAATTAAATGTGTTAATTCATGACTATGAAGGTTTTGAATTGTAATTTTCTCCTTCTCAAAGAGCCTCTCTACCGTCACTTTGAAGGTATTACAATTTTCTGGCATCAAAAGAATTCTGCCCTGTGGGAGATTTTGTTGGACATGCTGAATTTTTGACTCTAATTGTTTCTTTCCAATCCAAGAGAAAAATAAATAAATTGGCTTGTGATTTGATTTCAAATCTTACGGCAGATCTCCAACCAAAACTTATTCCATTTTCTCACACAAACCATGTGAGCAAATTACATAATCTACCACACTTGCTCCATTGTAAGTATTGCAAGTGAAATTACCGGACTTTGCCTATATGGTCAAGCCATTACAAATGACTAAATCAAAGGCCCCACATAGAGTAAGCAACTGTTCACCAAAGAGATTGCAACCCTTGTCCTCTGAAATTCTTTCCCTCTGATGATTACTTTCTTTTGTAAGCCGAATAGGGTCACAATCATCTTTACAACAAAGAATGCTAGCTTGATCACTTGCAGTCCTAGCATTGAAATCACCCACTATAAGGACTTCACCTAGCTGCGAATATGTTGCAATATCTGCTTTTAAAGTTGCAAATGGATCTTTGTGGTCAAGCCCTCTACCTTTATAGATTTTTATAAAAGGTTAAGCCCTCAAGTGGTCAAGCCCTCATGTACAAAGCGGGTATTATTATAAAAGGTTACATAAGGAGAAAATATCAGTTAAGAGTTTATGTTAAAGTGAAGTTGAATTAAAGTTTAATGAGTTATATGAAATTTAAAAAATAAATACAAAGGACAATAAGATATTTAAAAGAAGCCAATTGAAACAATATTTAACTATTCTTTTTAAAATACAAAAGGAAAAAAAGCGTAAGTAGAATTATATAAAAAGAATACAAGGGAGTTTTGAAATATTTTTTTTTTTCTAGTTAAGACTAACCTAAGTACCCACGGGGGATTTGAATCGGTGACCAATCGCAAGGAGTGCCTTAACAGTGCACCCATTCACCGTCAATCGAAAGCCCCGTGGGCAAGGGAGTTTTGAAATATTAAGGATAATAGGAATTTGGATTAAAAGAGTTTTGTAGATATATATATATATATATATATATATATATATATATATATATATATATATATATATATATTAAAAATGCACTTATAAAGGAGGTTTGAAGTACAAAGTCCAAAGGAACTTTAAATATAATATCTTAAGTCATCTCGACAAAACAAATGGGATCAATCATTGAAAAAAATGATGCAGTTGAACTCTAAAATGACGAAGGAAGAAAGGTTTTCCTATTACGGTCTTTCAATTTCAGATCACAGAGTAATTACATTAAAAGGAAGTATCCAAGGAAGAGATGTTAATGTCGCCATCAACCCAAGCAATGTAAAAAGAAATATTTCTGACTAGAACGAGTATAAAATTCGTGATCTACAAGTTACAATAGGTCATTATGACTACATATCTCAATTTCATGTTGTAAGGACGTATAAAAACACTGACATCATACTCGGTCAACCCTGGTTTAAGGATTTGGGTACATTCATGTTAAACATAAAGAAACAAGTTTTGGCATTTCCTTATAAAGAGAAGATGGTCATGTTTCGAGACAAAACAAGTAAATCAAAATCATTAAAATCTTCATTAGAAGACCTTAAGGATATCTCAGACTTGATGTTTCAAGATAACAAAAATACGATATCAAAGAAGCAAAACGATCTTGAAGAAGTCATTTGCAATAGAGACAAAGAAATTTCGCGACTTCACCAAGAAAAACTACTCGAACAAGTTAAGAGGAAAGCTCAAGCACTGTTTTAAAATTTGGCTGAATTGAATCCGAAATGGCTGAGTTGATCCGAGTCATTGAAGAATTTTATGACCCGACAGAAAAACCAGTTCGGAAGGCCGAGCCATGACTGACGCGGCCGAGTTATTGCATGACTCGGCCGAGTCAGTCATGACATGGTCAACTCGGCCATTCTCGCATCTACTTGGCCGAGTCATTAAATCTGGCCAGTCACCCAAAAAAAACGATTTTTCTATTTTTTTTTAAGTTTTTAACATTTAGCTGATTGTTGGGGACTCCAAGGTGTTTTCTAAATTGGTTAAGTGCTATTTGGGGTTCGTTCCCCTCTCCTAGTATTGATATGCTATTCAAATTTCATGGTAATGTAAAATTCTTAAAGTAAAAGTGGCATTCTCCTTAATCTTCATTTTCATCCTTTTACTTAAATTTTTAACATTACCATGAAATGGCTCAGGATGTTTGAGAGTGGTTCTGGCCTCATTGGATTTCATATGGAGAAAGTAGGATTTTAGATTTCATTCAAAATCCAGCAGACTTATCAGTTTTTGAAGATTTCAGGATTGCAATGTTTCCATTGAATTTTGTCATGTATTAGGGTATGGAACTCGTATTTAATCAAGAGCACCAATCCTTGTATGTACCTTGATGTTAGTGACATTGGTTGTCGAACTCCTCCAGGATTCGCTCCCAAACCAGGAGCTTCTGAAAATGTCGTTCCCGCTCCCGTTTTCGCTCTCGCTCCCCACTTTCGCTCCTGCTCCCAAGTAACACTGAGCTAGATGATGTTGGCAACTCTAGCAGTAGCTAGTAGTACTGGTCACAGACTTTTGTTGTAGAGGCCATTTATAGCCTCCTTGGTTATGTGTTTTTGTTTTGATCTCTATATCATCATCGTGTATGTATTGGACAATCCACTGGGTGCCATTTTGATATAATGGATATATTCATGAGCCTACTTTGATCATTTGTTGTCTTCTATCTATATTCTAATGCTGTGTGTTTGGAAACATGAGTGAAAATCTTTAAAATTATGTGTTTTTATAAAAAATAAATATTTAATGTATTTTTTACAACGACTGAGTGATTGAAATCGAGTTGGCCGAGTCGATACTGAGTCGGAGTCAAAGTCGGAGTTGACCCTCGGTTGATTCGGAGTCGGAGTTTTAAAACATTGAGCTCAAGCATCAAAGAAGGAACTCAATGAGCATTTATTAGAAGAAGAAGAAGAAAATTTACATATAAAGAACCTTAACCAAACATTAGTAGAACAAATCAAGTGTTTAAGAAGCGTGAAGGCCAAAATAAAGTTGACTCAGAGAATGAGGAATGCTTACGTCTCAAAAATCATTATCAAAATCTGCTCAAGCAGATTAAAAACGTTAAGGACGAAAAGACATCATTGACGAATATGTGGAAAGAACTTGTCGCAAAGGAAGATGAAAATCTCTAGATGTAGCAGTCCAAACAGAAGAAATAAAGATCAAGACCACTAATCTTGCAGTTTGGGCAAGTCCAAACCCTATTGAAGTAAAATCATACTCAGGGGCTGTCGTTCAAACAAAGGACACCTAAATAAAGATTCAGTAGTTAAGTCAACAACAACAATGCCGGATGGAAATTAAGAAACTGCCATAAAAACGTTTAAGGAAGTTCTTATCTACATCCGAATCACAAGAGTAGACACCTTAATCAATCTACAAATCTATATCACGTAGAACATAAACAAAGTTTTGTTTCGAAGAATATTGAATTGAGCTCAATCTAGTCATACGATAACTATTCACCACACATCTCCAAGGATCAAAAGATTCCCCAAAAGATTAATCTAGGATGGTCCGATCGGTTTTTAGTACGACAATTTTGTCTATCGCTCAGAACATCATACCGTCTTGTATCAACAAAGATAAAAGCTTAGAACAAGAAGATATTTTGAACAATAGAAGATATTCGATTCTTCATCAGTAAGCTTTGAGGACAAAGATTTTTGAAGGAGAAGGCAATGTTATGAAGATAAATTATGTAAAAATAAATAAAAATAGATAATAAATAATAATCTTAATAATATAAATATAATAATAAATAATAAGTAAATTAACTAATGGTTAGTTAGTTAATAATGAAAAGGCATGTCTTAGAGACATGCTTGTTTGTGAAAGGGTACTTACTTGGCTATATATACAAGACTCTCATTCTCATTCGTACTCATCCTACATCCATTCTTTTATTCAATATACAATTACGATTACTGTCCTACGATGCAATTCTTTGTTTACGAAGTATTTTAAATATTTCCGTTGCGTATACGACTTTTGGTCGTTACAAAGTGCAGAAAAGTATAAGGCACATTTTGTCGCTCGTGGCTTCTCTTAGAAGGAAGGTATAGACTATGACGAGATATTTCCACTTGTTGCCTTATATACCACCATCCACTCGATCATAGCCCTTGCTGCTTCGCAAGGATGGAACCTACATCAGATGGATGTCAAGACCGCATTCTTGCATTGTTTGATCAAAGAAGAGGTGTATGTGGAGCAATCCAAAGCATTTTAATGATAGCAACTCATAATGAAAAATAATAAAAGTTAAATAATCTACTTTGACTCTTTATATAACTATGATTCAGTGACGTTTTGGCAATTACCTTTTTTCGGACTTTGCAGGCAAGATCTTTTTAGTTGTCATCTTCAATTGTGTGTCTTCAATATTAGCGGCCATAGTCCAATATCACATTTTGATAGCATGCAAGATTGCCACAGTCAATGTGAAATGAATAATAAATGAAACACAGTTATTTGAGTCCAATGTAGGCTGCCCAACATACAAGTACCCTTCTCTTATCTATATCATCTCAATACATGATTACATAATATCCTAAGTTTGTTATGGTGGTTTAACCCCTATCCTCAACTTTTTAATATTATATTTTTTCATGTCATTAATGTTGATATTTCATGATTTCCTAGACTGATAATTACTTCCAATGATTACTTCATTATTTGTCTTGTATCAAATTCATCATTAAGTAATTACACACAGAAATTTTCAACAATAAAACAATAAGGACAGTAGGATTATGAAGAGACAGCAAACACAAGAGACACAAAAGTTATCCCAGGAAAACCCCAAACCAGGGGCAAAAGCCAGCAACCTTTTCTTAGAGATATTTGTCCAATTCAGCAAGGAATACAATCTGAATTTTCCAGTCAAATCAAGTCAAACTAACCAGTAATTAAATCCAGGTCAAACCTGGTCGACCTGCCTAAGAATAAATTCAGAAATTCAGTCAGCTGTGCCTCAGAAATTTCGGCCTGCCTCGGAGAATTAGGTCTATCTCAGAAGAATTTGGTCTGCCTCAGATTTTGTCCTTTACTCTGCCTCAGATTTCATTCTTTATTCTGGCTCAGATTTTGTCATTTTCACGCTCCACGTGTGAACAGAAGTGATCTAAATTGATGCCCAAATGGAGAGGATGAATGCCAATATATAGATGTTGAATGAGACAAATGGGTGTGCCCCTTCACTGGGGCTGACTTGAAGCTGACCTTACATTTGGAGGCAAAAATTCAAAATTTTAAAATTCAATTTTTTCTTCTTTTGAAGCCGACTTGGAATCCACATATATATTTATCATTTCTTGTATATTTGGAGGGATAAAACTTGATTATGAAGACCAACCATAGCTACAAAATTTAAGAATTAATAAATGAAGTTACGCTAGCATGTATTTTTTATTTATTAATAAAAAATCCTTGTAATTATCTTTATTTTTGGTTTTGTTGCAGGTTGCAAATTTGCTTTTAATTCGTCTCTCTATCTAGCTTTTGCTGATATTACAATTACTTAAAGTTCATATATGTTGGATTTTGTTAACGCTATATGATGGATGCAATGTCTGATGTTAAACAAAAAAATGTATATTAAAAAGTCATGGACAATGCCAGTGGGTGTGGTACTGGTTTTTGGGACCCGTTAGAGCATTTATGTGATCAATGGTGTGCAGACTTCGTTGAATGTGCAGTTTGATATATCTCTTCTTGGATTTGTCATGAGTTTCATATTGTTATCATCATTTTGTGGAATAGCTTACATTTAAAAAAGAATAATAAGCGATACTTAAAAGTTTATTTTTGGAGTGTATTACAGATACTTAATTGCTTTGAAGTAAGTACTGTGAACTGTTCTTTTTTTGTAATTTATGGATTTTTTCCTTTTGATTTAAGGATGTTTTAAATTTGGAATATATTCCCTGCAGCTCCAGGTTTAGGAAATTATGTGGAGGCTCTTGTTAGAAAAGCGGGTGCTGAATTCAATGTAAGTATGGATTCTTCTACTCCATCTTATTTGGAAATGATATTGTAAAACAACAGCCTTTTCAAGAAATACAGAAATAGAGAAAGAGATTATATTCATTTCCACAAGTGACCAAAATATGTAAATGGATCTTAGAAGAGTGACATTAGACAATTACAAATAAGGAATGCTTAGAGCATCTCCAAAACAGTATATAACCTATCACAAGGCATACATTTTAGAGATTCCTTTGCAACTAATTTTCTTGTGGTTGACTAGGGAATAGACCAAGGATCTAAAGATAACCTATGATGAGTACACCTAAAAGCTTTATATCCAATACTGAAGATGAATACGATAAATGCTAGCATACATGAAGGTAGATCTTGAAGTAAAGAGGGAATGACATTCATTCTCATTTTTTTTGAGTGCTATATACCATAGTTATGAGGTATGACATTTTCAGGGAACAAAAACTATCAGACAAAATAGTTGATAAGAAAATGTATGGGAAAATATGCTATTGTATGCTTTATATATATATATATATATATAATTTAATTTAATCAGTTTATTTATTTACCACAAATGCTTATCAGTTAGGTCAAAAGTTGTGACTTTACCCATATGAAAAAAATACATAGATTATTGGATTTTCATAGGGTTCGCTTCTCTCTATAACGAACCCCATTCCTTAGGAGGAGGGGTGTCTTCTAGTTAGTGAGTCTCCTCTTTGTTTTTTCTTTTGTTTTACTGCATTACACAAAAAATTGTAACAAACTGGTTTCCTAATATTTTGTATCCACCTAAATGCATGTGGCCAGGCAAGGCATTATCCTTATGGGCAAGTGGGTGGTTTGGCGTTTAGAAGATTTTGCATTGTGGTAGTGTTAATTTTTGGTATGTTCTATGCTTAAGAGAAATTTACTTGAATTTTCTTATTAGCCCAATATCAATATCCAGATTAGCAATCACATCAGCATGGTAGTAAAATGCAGATAGAACATAAACATAAACAGTAGAAGAGAAGCCAAGACAAGAGGACACAAGATGTGGCACCAACCAGGGACAAACCTCAATGTGGGGAAACTCTTGATCAATTCTTCTTATATTCTTTAATATTTCAGCAGAGAGAGATTGTACAAATATACAAATCTGATATTTTATGACAGGAGTGGTAAAGCCTTGACCAGAGAAGTCAATGCTGGTCAAACAGGATGGAAATCTTTTTCTAAATGGCTCGATCAAACCCAGCCAACATCGGCCTTCAATAGTAAGCTCAATGCATCCAAAAACTACACTGCTGGTTCTGCTCCTAGGAAGATCCTTCAACTCCTCAGAAGATCATCCATATGGCACCAACAGGATGCTCATTAAACTGAACCAAACATGGTCAAACCTTGACCCAATACATCTCCCAAAACGCTGTTGTCCTCTTGTTGCACTTGCTGTCACTGCTTCATGAGTTAGGGCATCAACCTTCAGCCCTCATTCTCCACACAGTCAACAATGCAGGTCTTCTTAGGCTGCGGTGTACCAAGGTGAGACTCCACCACTGCCACGCTGTCCAAGTCTGGCTTGTTTACCCTTAATGCAACCCTTAGAACAGCCTTTGCTGCTGGCTATGGCCTGCAGCCGAGCCCAGCAGTAAGTTAGGCCTATGATCCTCAAACAAAAAGCACCCAACAACCTCCAATTAGCAATGCTAACTCGTTATCTTCCTCGGCCCACACAGCCCTACAATCTTGGACCTTGAACAAGAACTTTGCTTCCAGTCTTACCCTAAGACAGCCACCCTAAACAGATTCACAAGCTGATCCCTTTCTCACTGTTCAAGTCCTCTTCTGTTCAGTTCACTAGCCCGGCAAGTCGGTTCAAGAGACCACCATATTCAGACCAGTTTTGACCTTCTGTCGCTGTGGCTAGGGCTTTCCTCTTTGCTGCGGCTAGGGCTTGCTCTTTGCTGCGGCTAGGGCTCCTTCTCTGACTACGGCTAGTGCTCTTTTTGACTGTGGCTAGGGCTCTTCTTGATCTTTCTTTCCACCACGTCCTCCTTGTGGGAAGACATACCCAAACAAGTGGAGAGAGAGATCATGAGATGATGTGCTCCTCAAATGACTTGCAGTCTCCTCTATTTAAATGCAACGTTGAGGATGAGCTAGGGGTAAAAGTGCTTGTTTAGCTTGCTGGCCGACCTTGACAAATTGTCAGTAATATAAATAAATTCATATCTCCTTAAATACATGTCGGATTCAGACTGAGTTACGTCGACCTTTGTTTTTCCACCCTTCTTCATATGCCTTTTTCCTTTGATTTTTCTTCATCACTGCTCAGGGCTGTAGTGGATGAGAGCATGATGCGTAGGATATATAGCAGTGGATACCCAAGGTGAAGCATTTCATTTCCAACCAAGGGTTGGGACAATCATGGGTTCCTTAATGTGGAGGGAGCTCATTTAGGGCCCATAGGAACTAGGGCGATGCCCATAAATAAGGGGTAGAACTCATGATTGGCTTTTGCCCACGTGCTAAATTTGTATGTCCCGGCCATCTTTTGCATTTTGTGGTGCATTTCTTACTGAGAGTGGCCAAATTATGATTTTTCTTTTGTTTTTAGCTGCATCAATCTTTGGAGCATCCTTTTAGAGTTGACCCAAGGTGTGGACAAGGGGAGGGGGAGACTAACACTATGTGGACACAGTGAACACATGTGGACCTCGATGGGAAAAGAGATGAATGGGGCTAAAATGAGCAGTGGGGAGTGATGTATATGGTATCTGCAAGTGGAACCACACAACCAAAATCGAGACTTCCCATGTAGTGCCAACCGTAAAGTTAATGGGCAGTAAATGTGATCTCACAGGACTAGGATGCACAACTAACCACTGAATCGAGTAGAGGAGACAAGAGAACAAACCTAGCCAATTCTTTTTGCCGAATCCCCCACCAATCGATGCCGAAAAGTTTCCACAGTAAGTAAGGAAAATTACTCAACTATACCAATTAAAAGCCATATCTTTGGGGTCGGGAAGCCCACCTTGAAACATATGATCATAACAGATGGGAGAGGGACCACATGGCAAGCTTAGGTGGCGGAGATAATGGCACACCGAGTTATCTGGTGGTTACAAGGGGCTGTTGGCTGAGGACCTTCTATGAAATTTTTTTTCACCTATGCATACCACCCACAGGTTCTATATCTCTGATCTTTGACAAAACAAATTTTGGTGCTTGGACATTTAAAGCTTGAAAATTCTATTTCACTTCAAATTCAATAAAATAAAATATTTTTGTTATGAGGAAAAAATCACACGACTACAAAGAAAAAAATCAGGAAAAAGTCTACCGAGTATCCATACAAGCTGTATAATTGACATATTAAACATTAAAACCGTCGACAATTTGGATAAATCGAGACATGGGTTTTGTTCCTCTCATTATGTAGACGAATTTTGACATATTACATGTGATATTTTGTTAAGTGTTTCCCCTGTTAACCATCCTTGAAACTTGTTCTACCACATCATCATGCTCAGGTATGTCTAATGCCCTTGAGGGTTTGCAAAATATGAAACATGGGTTTTCTTCCTCCCATTTTGTATACCTAATGTTTTTTCTGAAAATACCCTTGGAAGCTTTTCCTTTACTATTGACCATGTTTGAGCGAGTTAGAACTATCCACCAGATGCTTAGATTAGGAAAATTCTCCGTGGCATGGAATCCTCTCATCATGCCCTATATGTGATTGGGTTGATATTTTGACCACTTGGACCCTTTTGCATTGGGTGTAATGTCCCTTATTGATTAATTGCCCAAGGGAGGATGAAGTATGCAAGTTCATCACTGTGCAATCTGGTGGAGATGCCATAATCTCATGAAGAAATCTGTGTAGAGTCCAGATCTAGGCCTAGGAGGGTAAGATCTCGATCTCTGAGATTCGTCAACATCATTTTGCAAGAAAATTATCCAATATTTTGCAGTCGAAGGGTTTAAATATTTTTAAATCTGGAAACAATTTAACGAGGGTTTTCATCGATAAATCTAAAGCATAAAAATACATTGGTGTGAAATTCGTTTTTTCTGGGTTTATCTTAAGTTTTGGGCTTCAATTTCTTTGCTGCATGGGTTTTTCTAAATAGAAAATTTCGAATTTGTTTTTACTGTCTACATATTGGGGATTACTGGAAAATTTCGAATTAAAAAAAAAAAAACCCTTCTACTGCAACATTCCCGCAGTCATAGTTGTGTGGCCTCCTTCCTGCAAAAAACGTGTTTCCCAAACCCTTGCTCGTTACAAATCCACAACTCCATTTGACTGCTGTCTCATATTCCAAATCTGCTGCTCTGCGTCCCTAACTTTGCTGCCTTCACTCCCTATCTCCTGCGGCTCCCTCTTTTCTTCTACCCGTAGCTGTCCCTCAAATGCTGCATGTCTATAACTTTCTTTTGCATTTTCCTGTCTGCAGCCCTTCGAAAAATCTTTATCTCCCCTCCATCCGCAACATACTACTTCCTCTGTCGAGCTGCTGTCCCTGCAACAGATCCCTTTTCCTCTCGAATTTTCCATTGCTGTCTTTCCATCCTCTCTGTGTCCCTCAACCTACGTCCTTTGCTTCACAGTGCGCAGCTATAACTTCTCCCCGTCTGCATATTGTTGTCTCCCGCTGCTCCTTCCTTCACCCTCCATACCCTCGTTCTTTTTTCTACCGTCAAGCTCCAACCTGTACATGCATAACAAAAAACATTCGATTTTTTTATGTTTTATGTATGCGTTCGGTTGGGTATCATTTTTATTTAGTTTAGTTTAGATTAGTCTGATTTCATTATTTTTATTTAGTTTAGTTTAGTTTAGAATATTCCGATTTCATTTTCTTTTGAAACTTTGTTTAATTTTGTTTTAGTTTAGAGCTTCGACTTTATCTTTTTTATTAGATTTTATTTTGTTTTACATTTTTTCAATTTCTTTTTATGATTTTAATTTTGATTTTTATTCACATTCAAAAAACTTCAAAAGACATTTAAAAAATAAAAAATAAAAAATCTTTAAATTAAAAATCTAAAACATTTAAAAAATAAAAAAAATGAAAAAATAAAAAAAAAATTTCATTTTTTGTGATTTGAAACTGTTAAAAAATTTAAAGCTAAAGGGGATTTGTGCTTTCACATTTAATATTTTAAATTTTAATGTGGCCTATGGCCCATTAAAGTTTTAATTTTTAACCTTTTGATTCATTTTAATTCAGTCACATTAAAAGGTTTTGATTTCTTCATTCAACTAATTGCCTAAGGAATAATTAAAATTCTAATTTAAAGTTCCTTGGTGTTATTTGGTGATTAAATGCAATTTTCATGATTTTTCTATGGTCAAGGTGCGATAAATGTTTAAAAATCATATTGAATGTTGGAGAAAGATTATTTTGGTAGATTATCCTGTATGCTAAAGTTTTGGGCATTTTACATTTAATTGTTCATGATCATCGCTTTGTTACATTATAAATTGCCTTAGGTGATTTGTCATTTGTTTAGTCTTTGGTTAGTTCAAATTAAAGACATTGGTCTGTAGTCATTTTTATCTTCTGATTGTGTTTATCTATCTCAATTGACCGAGACGTTTTCTAAATTTATCAAGTTCTTCATCCTTAAAATGTCCTAGAGCCCGTGTTCCACAGGCTACCCTCATCCATTCACCTTAGGGACTACCCCGCTTGACTTATCTAGGAGAGAGTCAAAACGGAGTGAGTAAGGATTAGAGTGACAACCCTTACTTTGAGCGTTATCGCAGTGCCTAGACACTTTGTGCAACAACACTGTCTACATAGCAGACCCCTAGGGGAAGGCTTAACCACTCACTCTATGGTTGCTCATTGCTCCGAGAAGTACCCCCAAGCCCCCAGAGCTTCCAGAGCTCAATGTCCATATCATATAGGACCTTCAAGAGAGAGACTCTCCACGACTCCTAGTCGTTCTCGGAAATTCAAGAATTTGACCTTTCTCAAGGGCTTCATCTGAATATCAACGAGCTACACATCAATCCCAGGGTGATGGAGCCTTCTTGCTCCCCGTTGTACCATATCCCAAATAAAGTGGTAATTGATGTCAATATGCTTGGAGTGGTCATAGAACATGGGATTCTTGAACAATCGAATCCCCCTCTGGTTGTCACAGATGATCACGATGGTATATATCACGCTTTCAAACCACTGTTTTAAAAATCGGCCGAATCAACTCCGAAACGACTGAGTTAGCTCGAGTCATTGCATGATCGGGTCGACTCGATGATAGGCTCAGTTCGGCTCGCTGGGTTGTTACCGAGTCGGTTACCAACTCGGTCGGCTCAGTAACAACCTGATCGACTTGGTGGGAGTTGCCGTAAAGCGTATTTTCTTTTTCAGCTTGGGTTTTTGGGGATGCCAAAGCCCATTCTAATGTTCCTTTGGGTTCTTTGGGGTTAATTTCCCTCTCCCAAACCCTATAAAACCTAACGAACACCTCTCATTTCCTCACAACCATTTCATTGCATTTGAATGAGAATTTGTGAGGAGTTTGTGAAAGAGCTGTGGAGTTTGTTTTTGGAGCAGCAGTGAGGAGTCTTGGGCAAGCATTGGAGCAGGAATGAGGAGCTTCTTGGGCAGCTATTGAAGCAGCATTGAGGAGTTGGTTTGTTGGAGCAACTTTGAGGAGACAATTTGTGCTTAGAGGTTTTCTTTTCACTTCTAAAAATTTGTTTTTGTTTTTTTTTTGTTTTTTGTGCAAATCTGAAAATTGAAAAGAGTGTTTTTTGTGAAAGAAATGAACATCGAAGCAATGCTATTTTGTTTTGTTTTCATTTTCAGATTTTTTTCTTGTCATTTCCAAGTAAAAAAATGGCACCTAGAGTGAAAGATGCTACTTGAGCATATGTTTAAATGGTTGATAGTCAAATGCATTGCGAATTTTGCCATAGCAAAGTTAAGGATGGTCCTTGGGGCATTAATAGGCTGAAACAACACTTGGCATGGATTAGAGGCCAAATTACTCCATGTGAATCACCACAAATTGGGGAGATTATGAAGGAGTTGTTAAATAGCTTTGAGAAGTTTACAAAAGAAAAGGCTAGGCAAAAAGAAATATAGGCTGAAATTGAGAGGAAGAGGAGTATACAAAAAATGATGGCTACCAACCCCCATTTTGATTTGAGGGTTCTTCTTCTATCCCTTGTATTGATGCATGCAACCCCTTTCGATATGTTTCTCCCTCTTTGGAGTCTATTCAAGAAAAGGGTAAGGGTAGAATGAAAAAGAAGGGTGATATGAATATCAAAAGTTATTTCACTCTCACACCCTCCTGTCCATCAGATGCACATGGTCGTGAAGGTAGTAGAACTTTGCAACCCACTTTAGATGACCATTGGAAGAAAGAATTGAGGGAGACTGCTTATAATTACATATGTAGATGGTGGTATGATGTTGATACCCCCTTCAATGCTTCCTGTTCACCATATTATGAGCGTATGTTTGATGCTATATTTGTTGTTGGAAAAGGCTTCAAAGGCCCTACTATGCAATGAGATAAGGGGGTATCATTTGTAGAAAAAAATTTCCTCCATTAATGAGTATTTGAAAGATTTCAAAGACTCGTGGGCAAGAACATGATGTACTATCATGTTAGGTGGATGGACTGATCAAAGGAACCGTACCATCATAAACTTTCTTATCTTCTACCCACATGGAACCATGTTTCTAAAATCAGTTGATGCATCTGATAAGGTGAAGGATAGACAATTGTTGTTTCAACTATTGGATGAGGTTGTTGAGGAGATGGGGGTGGTTAATGTTGTTCAAGTCATCACAGATAACGCCTCTAGCTATGTTCTTGCTGGTAAACTATTAGAGGAAAAGCACAAGACCATCTTTTGTACCCCATGTGTTGCACATCGCATAGACCTCATGGTTGATGACATTGGGAAATTAGATTGGGTTGAAAACACTGTAGATTATGCCAAAAGCATAACAAAATTTATCTACAATCATTCATGGATTTTGAGCCTTATGAGGAGACATACAGGGGGTAGGGATATTATTAGGCCTATGATCACTAGATTTGCTACTCATTTTTTGACTTTGTAGTCTATGCTTTCACAACATAGAAACTTGCAAAAGATGTTTTCCAGTGATGAATGGAATCAAAGCCAGTGGTCTCTCAAACATGAAGTCAAAGAAGTGAAAAAGAAAGCTAGTGAAGAAATATTTTGGATAAAGGCAGCAGAGATTGTGAAGGTTTCCGTGCCACTGGTTAAGGTGTTGCGGTTGGTGGATGGGGAAATATTGGCTATGGGATTCATTTATGAGGCTATGGATCAAGCAAAGGAGCAAATAAAGAGGGCTTACAAGGATAAAGTGGCTAACTATGGGCCGATTTGGGCAATCATTGATGAAAGATGGAACGATCAACTCCATCGCCCTATACATGCAACTGTGTATTTTTTGAACCCACGGTATCATTATAAAGCTTAGGCGACAAGAGCTTTGAGTGGGGAGGTTAGAGATGGATTAATTGACTACATTGATCGCATGATCCCATTGGAGTGTGTTCAGCTGGAGATACACCGACAGATCACAACCTTCAACAAAGCCACAGGTACCTTTGGGAAGAACCTATCAAAGATTGTAAGGGAAGCAGATGAGCCAGGGAAACAAAAATTTTAATTTTCAAATTCTTAATACTTATTTTGTTAAATTGTTTATAATTTGAAAGTTGGATATAATTTGTTGAGCTAACTCATTACACTACTATGCTTTTTGCAGCACAATGATGGGAGGCTTTTGGTAGCCATTGTCCTCAATTGTAGAAGTTTGCGATTTGTGTTTTGAGTGAAACTTGTAGTGCTACTGGGTGTGAGCGCAATTGGTTCGTCTTTGAGAGGATTCACACGAAGAAGAGAAACCGTTTGGATTAAAAACGGTTAAATGATCTAGTCTATGTCCAATACAAACTCAGGCTCAGATGCAACCAATTGTTGAACAAAAGACCTTATTTAGATCCCATTGTGTTGGAAGATATTGATCCAGCATCAGATTGGGTAGTGGAGAGTCATGCAATAGAGTTTGATTCTGATGAGGATCTTGATTTGGATTACAGACGATGGCATGACTTGAACAAAATGTTCAGTTGAATGTAGATCCACTTGTACCAACCTGAGGCCCAACACAAAGTCCTCTAGTTGCAGGCGCTTCCTCTACTCAGCCTCTGCGGAAGCGCATATCTCGTCTATCTCAGCATGCAACTGCTGCACAAGCTGCCAGTGGTAGCACTTTTACAGTTGCAGTTGGAGATGATGATGAGGAGGAACCATGGGTTTCCCTGTCTGACTCTGATTCATAGGTTGAGCCAAATGATGTTGGCTCTAGCAGTAGCTAGTAGTACTGGTCAGTGGTGACTAGTGATGTTTCATAGTTTACTTTTGTTGTAGAGGCCATTTCTAGCCTCCTTGGTTATGTGTTTTTGTTTTGATCTCTATATCATCATCATGAATGTAATGGACAGTGCATTGGGTGCCATTTTGATATAATGGATATATTCATGAGCCTACTTTGATCATATGTTGTCTTCTATCTATATTCTAAAGCTTTGTGTCTGGAAACATGAATGAAAATCTTTCAAATTATGATTTTTTTATAAATAAATAAATATTTAATGTATTTTTTACAACGACCGAGTGATTGAAATCAAACCGGCCAAGTTGATACCGAGTCGGAGTCGGAGTTTTAGAACATTGGTTCAAACAACTCACTGAAGAGCTTCCACAACCAGACATCTTCATAGGAGGCCATAGTCACAACGGTGTATCTGGTCTCATCGGTGCTCAAAACAACTGACTTCTTTTTCCTGCTCATTGAAGCAAAACCCAAAGAGAACCATCACCCATATGTGGTCTTGTTATACTCCACACTGCCTGCCTAATCAACATCAGAATAATCATGCAACTTCACATTCCCAGCAGTGTATCTCAATCCATGAGTGATTGTGCCGTGAAGATATCTCAGAGGATTCTTGACACCAATCCAGTGAGGCTCAACCATATATGAGCTCAACATGTTAACTGCAAAACATATATCTGGACGGGAGTTCACCAAGAACATCAATGCTATTATGAGTTGACGAAACTCAAAGACATTTCCTAAATCATGTTCGGTAGCACTATCGGATAACTTCTTAGCGTTAGACTTCATCGAGGTAGTCACGGGCTTGCAGGTCACCATTCCAAATCCGGAATCCATCTCCCTGTTACTTTTGCAAGTGAGAGGGTCTACACTTGTCAGAAAGAGGCCGTCCTCACAGGGTACCAGTATGAGAGGTCTATCATCCACAACCTTCAAGCAAATGTTTGGATCAAATTCACTCCTAGTGAATCTCAGCTTAATCAGATAGCTATCAATCCTCTCATACCAAGCCCGGGGAGCTTGCTTCAAGCCATAGAGGGCTATCTTCCACTTGCATACATGAGATTCCCGATCATGAATCTCAAACTGCTCGGGTTGTTCCATATTGGTGGTCTTGCTTTTACATGAGGGGAATGGTCCCCTTCTATGTCTTCCTTCTGTACATCTCAGACATGTACCTTCATGCTCTTTCTCGAATTCAGGCATCTCAGTCATCATCTATCTCACATCGGGAAGGGACCCATAATGAATGGGCAGACCTTTGGTGCCATAGAAGAGATGTGTTGTAAGACATGGTCCCCAATGGACTTCCTGCAACTTGATACAAATTGCCAACCTTGAACTCAAGAGTAAAAGCATCTTGAAAATTCATTTTTCAAACACGCAACTTTCCATTGAAGAATGTCACCTAGAAACCTTTGACATCCATTGTCGAAATGGACACCAGGTTCTTCTTGAGAGGAGGTACATAAGGAACTTCTCGTAAATGAATCTTGCTACCCTCATTCAATTGAAGGGTAGCATTCCTTCCACCCTTTCCGGTTTAGTTGGCATCGTCTCCAAGAATAATTTTCATGATTGTTTCCTTCTCTATCAAATTAGAGAGCGCTTCCTTGCATTTGATGAAGTGCCTTGAAGCACTATTATCAATAAGTCAAATTCCCAAAGAGTCCGGTGGAGAGGGACGACATAAGATAATACTCCTTTAGCTTATCAGAAACAACATTTGATTCTTCATACCTGGAGTTCCTTGCTTTCTTGAAGAGTCGACCATTTCCTTCATAACCTACATCCCCTTTTCTTTTGCCATTGTATTGGTCATTCCTTCGATCATTGAAGATGCCTTGGAATGATTGTTATCATCATCAAGTGATGTGTCCCTTCTATTTGGACACTCCTTCGCATAATGGCCAAACTCATTGCAAGCAAGGCATCTGTCTTTCCTTCCACCCTTAGATCCAAACTTCCCATTGAAGTGACCTTTAGGTAGGACACTAGATGCTTCCGCTGCGCCACTTTGATAGTTTTCTTTGCTTCGATTTCACCCTTGGTGAATTTGAAGAGGGATGGGGAACCCATGGAGCCTTTTGTCCTTTCCAACTGTCTTCGGTGTTTGCTCTTTCACCCTTGCTTGGGCTTTGTCTTCACCTCAACTCTGATACCATGTTAATTTTAGGTATGTTCTATGCTTAGCGAAATTTACTTCAATTTTTCCATATTAGCCCAATGAGAATATTCAGATTAGCAATCACATCAACATGATAGTAAAGTGCAGATAGAACATAAGCATAAATCGCAGAAAACAAGCCAAGACAAGATGACACAAGATGTGGCGTCAGCCAGGGACAGACCCCAATGTGGGGAAACCCTTTATCAATTCTTCTTATGTTCTTGAATAGTTCAACAGAGAGAGCGATAATACATATACATCAGAAGTCAACACTTTGACTTGTGAAAATAAGAGCAGAGATCTTCACCATGAAGATGACATAATGAGGTTGCAAATTTAATGACAAGGACTACAAATCTGAACTCAGGTGAAGGCATACTTCTTCAACTGATTCTCCAAGGTGATTCCATCACCATGTTGCATCCAACCATGCTGCATCCAATCGTCATGTTGCATCTAACCATGTTGCATCCAACCATGCTACATCTAACCATGCTGCATCCAATCATCATGCTGTTAGATAACTAAGCCCTTTAAGGGCTGTAGACCACCTAGGAGAGACTCTCCTAATCCATGCTGCCATTTGAACTCAAAGCAACTGTAATACTGCCTTGGAACAACCTTAGCTGCTTGCTATGGCTTGCAGCCTAGCAAAGCAGCTAACGGTAGCTGTAGAGTAAGCAACCATTCAAATCAAGCTCACAGATCATCACCAATATGCCTAAACAATCCTTAATTAGGCCACACTGTCATCTACAACAATGTGGCATCATTACCGCAATTAAGGGTATTGCAACAAGGTCTCTTTGAGCTGTTAATGGACTGCGGTTTAGGTCATTTTAGGATAGCATGTAAGGATCTCTTTGGACAACAATAAGAGTCTTCACAAGGCTATTAATGGGCCTTTCTTAACAATAGATTAGGGCTGCGTAATAAGGACCTTGAGACGACGGATTAGGGGCCACTTTCATGCTGCGTATAGGTACTCCCTTTTTCACCACTACACGTCTCCCTTTTAACAACAACCATGCATCCTTGTAACAGTAGCTAGGTCCTTAGATGACTGCAGCTTCGATCCCTCCATGGATTGCGTATACATCTCTTCCTTGACTGTGTCTAGGGCACCAGCTTGTGACAACTTGATTAGACTGCGGTTCGGACTTGTCAAGGCCCCCTCTTTACAGTGAATACATGCCTCCTTTTGTTGCTTATGAAACCTTCATTGAATGCGTTCTAGGTGACTTCTTTCTTCGCGGTTATGACTCCTTTAGGACAACGTTTAGGTCACTTAAGAACAATGGCATTAGACTTGTGTTTAGGTCACTTCATTGCTGTGTTATGGAAGTGTTCTTCCCTAATTGCGTTTGGGCTTCTTCCATGACTGCGTTAGAGTTTAGGGCATTATTCCATGACAATGTTAGCCTTCATGGTTGCGTATTAGATTTAGGGCATCATTAGGCGAGCATGTTAGACCCTTTCATGGATGCTTGTAAGACTCCTCCAAGACTGTGATAAGGGCTGTCGTCCATGACAACGTTAAGGTTACTTCATTGACTTCATTAGGAATTTTACATTAGGGCAACGTAGAGCCTAGAGCACTCCCTCTAGGGCAGCGTATACTCTTGGTGACTTCTCCTTCCACCAAAACGCAAAGAAGTGGAGAGGAAGAAATCACAAGAGATGAGTGTCCAAATGACTGGAAGGCCACCTCTATTTATAATAAAACGTTGAGGACAAGTGGGAGCAATTTGGTTGCTCGCCGACCTTGACGAATTGTCCCATAACACAAATAAATTCATATCTACATGAATACATGTCGGAATCGGATGATCTTTAGATCAATCCTACACCTCTCGATGAGAGGAATCCAAGAAAAATATCAGCTTCCATGAATAAGTAGACCCACATGGAGTTTGGCCCTAGTTGCCAATTTTAACACCCTCACATTAGAGGAACCCCATGGGGAAATCTATAAATAAAGGAGATTCGGAGTCATTTATCATTATCAAATTGGATTCGAATATCTCTTTTTTTCTTGAACCTGAGGCTTTGAGGGTTTTAAGACCCCTTTCTTTTGATTAGCTTCGGTGGATGTGATCCCACCCTATCTAATCCTCTTTGTCTAGTTTTGGTGGCGCTGATCCCTTCGTACCTAGACAACCTTTTCTTGTTTTGGCACAAGTTATTTTTTTTTGTAGCAGCTTGGGTTTGGTTTAGTAAGTAAGAAGGAAAATTTTCTTGTGATCTGTTTAGGGACGAAGGTCACTCCAAGGACATCCTATTACCACAAAAGCGTTGTTTCAGGTGTTGAAAAGTGTAACTAGATTCGGTCTTCATAATGACTATGTAATTGTGATTTTATGTAAAAGATGTAAGAAGAAAAATAAAATTATTGTAATGCATCATGGTTTTCATGAGAAAGAGATTGTATTTTTAGTTAAGGCTCCCATTGTGAGCCCTTAGAGATTTTGTCATCTTGTCATAAAAGTCTAAAGAGTCATTGTCATGTATTGAAAATGTTGACCACTACCGGTCAACGACCCATAGTAGTACACCCCCTTCTTTCGCAAAAGGGATAGCACTTGATCGGTGTGTCCGTGTCGTCCAACTATCATCATCAACCTGACTTCCAAGATGTTATGTAAACCCTCTCTACATGTGTATAATGTAACTCATCTCACTAGATCCATGTCATGTATGTAACGACCTAGGTAAACCTAGTTTTCTAGTGACGATCTCCATTCTGGGAGGTTTTTTGTCTCGTCGATCCATTCTCGGATGGTCGACAGAGTTTTCCTTCAGTCTTATCCCAAAACTGGAATGGATCTTGTTGTTATGATCTTAGGCGAGTCATAGTGTTTTAGATCGGGTTTATGTAAAAGTGATTTGGGAATAATCCTAACTATTTGGTTAGGTTATTTTATTACAAATTGCTTGGTCTGTTGGATTATATTTGTGTCGTAGAAATGACTAGTTCGTGAGGGTTTATTACAAATGGGTTTTCCCCCATATGATGTAAAAAATATGAAACTCATGATGTAAATTGTCTTGAGGGTTGGAAAAATAATTTATCCCCTAATAGGTTAATTAATTAAATTTTCCAGCCAAAAATTAATTAAAATCCAAAGCCAGAAATTTAATTAATTTTAGATCCTAGGTAAGTTTAAATTCTCGAAAGGAAAAATTCGTCGATCCTCAAAAAATAAATTTTAAAAGATCCCGGGACTAAGGTAAATTAATTATTTTGCCAAGTTTTAAAACTTTTATCCCTCGGGGTTAAGTCAAAGTCAAATTTTTGGGAAAATTAATTCAAATTTTTTATTTTTGAGTTAATTAAAATGCATTAATAAAAAATTTCGAATTTCCCCAAATATTTAAATATTTCGACAGATGAGATTAATTTTTTTTTTTTAATCTTCATCGACAGTCGAGATTGCTTTGACGAGGATTACTCGAATTAGCCATTGGAGGATTTATCTTTAAATAAGAAGTTAGTTGTCAGTGCATCTATTCGACCTTTGAGTCGCGTGCTTAGCGAGAAGCTCTTGTGTAATCTTTTTGTGGATAATGAAGAAAGACTTTGGGGTTACGTTCTGTTGGTGTTACTCTTAATGGGAATACTGTAAGATGTGTTGTTTTCATGCATAATTTTTTCTAAAGCCATTGATAATAGCTTTTAAAGAGTGATTTGAGTATAGGTATTTTGTTCAGTTGCTGGGGTTTGAATAATAATCTAAATTTTGAACATAATAGCAGGGATCTCTATTTGTTTGAGTTTTATTATTATTTTCTCGCTTTTTTTTTAATGGATGGATCTAGTTTTGTAGGGAAATCTTGATTTCACATCCTTGGGCATTAGGGGAAGTTTTTAGTTGGACCAACCAACTCTCGATTCGTGTTTTCCATTGTTCCACCAAGACTCCGGTGCGGGGAGACGCACAGGGGGGACGTGTGGGAGTACCTTCAAATTTTAGGGAAATTTCGGGGGTGCAAGGGGATGTCGGGGGATATATATATATATATATATATATATATATATATATATATAAAATTCAAGTTCATATTCATTGTTCAATAATGAAAGCATAAATATTAAATAGACTGATAGTAATATGGATACCAATACATTGAGAATTGAAATTTGATCCAGACATAAAATTTAAATTCGTAGTTGAATTAAATAATGACATCATTGATCCGTCCCCATCACTTATTTTGATACATACATCGTAACATCATTCATATGACATAATCATTATTCATCCATACCATGAGATTCAATAATGAAATATTCACATACATTGATCCATGTCATTCATCATTCATCATTCTACAATCTAAATTGAAGGCAAAACAGACTCGTATATTACTATATACTATATACTGAAGTTTTGAGGGGAGATGCCCAGACACACCCCTTTTGGGAGTCATGTCCCCCACACCAGGGAAACACACCCCCTTGCGTCTCCCCAAGACTGCCTGAAAATGGTGCGTGGGAAGCATACCCCTAGTAGACTCCTCGTCTTGGGTGCATGGGGTGCGAGTATTGTGTGCACCTGAACCCGGGGGACGCGTCCCCGTGGAAGACTGGTGTTTTCTGAAGAGCCCATCTAAATTAGCTCCAGTCTTATCATAAGATTTTTTTTTGTTGGTGATGCACAAAGGGTTTCGAGTTAACACCCCTTAAAATTTAAAAAATTATTTTTTGTGTGGGAAATTGATAGATCTGGCTGTTGAGAGCCTTAGATTATCAGGTCTGGGAGCGGATTTGGACTCAAACTCCTCAGATCTGATAGATCTACCATTCTTTTGCATAGATATAATTTTTTTTTTTTTTGGTTTTCTGACGTGGGTTTTTCTGAGTTTTAGCTTTTATTGTTGTATATATCGTTTGGGTGTTTTCTTGTTGTCGTGCAAGTACAGATTTGAGGTTGGAAATTTTTGTAGAGTCCAGATCTAGGCCCTGGAGGGTAAGATCTGGATCTCTGGCGGTTTATCAACATAATTTTGCAGGGACATTATTTGAAAGTTTTGCAGTCCAAAGCTTTTAAAAATTTTAAATTAGGAAATTTTTATAAGGGTTTCAAGGAAATCTGAAGCAAAAGGATTCAACATTTTAATCAAACATTTTCTGAAATTTTTAAGTTTCTGGGCTACCATTTCTTTGTTGATTGGTTTTTTCGATTTGTTGCCTGGGTTTTTGGTTTTGCTGCAAAATTTGATTTTTATTTAGGAATCCCTTCATAAGTTCATTGCTGCCAATGCTTCCCCATCTCAAACCCCTATCCGCGTCTTCATTTCATCTGCAAAACCCTTCTGCTGCATTATTCCCATAGTCTTTTCTCTGCTTACATTTTCTTCGTGGCTCCCTTCTTGCAAAACCCTCAACGCTGTCATTATTCGAAACTGCAGCTACTTACCCACTTTCGGCTCCCTGATTTCTCCTTAACTATAGTTTGTCTCCCTCTTCCTGTGGCCCTCATTTTATGCGTGCTACCTTTCACTCTCCTTTGCTGCCTGCAACCAAACCTTGCATCGCCGCCATATCTTCCCCTCTGTTGAGCTTACATGTGCAGTTCGAGCTCCATTCCCATTTTTGCAACCCCTCGCTGCTTCTACCTACGTGCAACTCCTCCCACGCGTAGTCTCCTTACATCCTTGCCACCGCGAGCCCATGCAAGCCTGCACAACAAAGAAAAAGAATTCGATTTTTTTCTTCATTTTTATTTCATTTGTATATATGCGTTAGGTTTAGTTTTGAACTTTCATTTCTCTTGTTTGTTCTTTTTGTTTTAGGTTAGGTTTTGGTTTCACGTTTAATTCAATTTTATTTTTTACTTTTTTGTTTTAGTTTGATTTTATTTTTTGTTATTTTTTATTATCTTGATTTTATTTAAATTTTTCTTTTTAAACTCTAAAAAAATCTACTTTCTGGTTTAGGTTTGGGTTTTTTTTTTGTTAATTTTTTTTTTTTATATTTCTTATTTTATATTTTTGTTTTGTTTTCATTTTGAATTTTTTGTTGTTTTGATTTTTTTTCTTCATTAATGTGACTTCAAAATTCCAAAAACAATTAAATCAAAAGAGGATTTGCGCTTTCACATTAAAAATATTAATATGGCCTATGGCCCATTAAAATTTCAATTTATTAACCCTTTTGATTTGTTTTACTTATGTCACTTTTCAAAATTTAATGTTTTCATTTGCCACATTAAATTAATACCTAAGGAATAATTAAATTGTTAATCTAAAGTTCTTTGGTGTCCTTTCGTAGTAGTGTTTTCTCTATTGTTAGGTGCGATTAATGTTTTAAAATCTTTGAATATTGAAGAATGATAAATTAATTCTAGATCTGGGTTATTGAATAAAATCATTTTTAATCTAGAATCATTGCTTAGCAGTTAATTTTCACAATTCTTAATGGGATTGAATTATTAGAACATATTGCAATTTTGGGAGTTTACATTTAATCGTTCATGATCGTCACTATTTGTCACATTTATAAATTGCCCTTGATAACTTGTTTTTTTATTTAGTCTATGGTTACTTGAGTATAAAGGCACTGGTCTATAATCATTTATATCTTGTGGTTATGTCTTGGTCGTGTTAGTGATTGATCTATTGATCTCAGTTAACCAGGACTCGTTTGCACTCGTCAAGTTGTGCATTTTTTAGTCTCATAGAGCCTGTGTTTCACAGGCTATTCTGATCCATTCATTCACCTTAGGGACTACCCCCCTTGACTTTTCTAGGAGAGAGTGTAAACGGAGTAAGGATTAGAGTGACAACTCTTACTCTGAGCGTTGTCACGGTGCCTAGACACTTTGTGCGACAACTGAAGTCATGCTACACATTGTAAAAAGTCAAGTTTGTTTTGTAAGTCACCCTCCAAGACCTTGTCACTAGTCCTCACTCAAGTTGGCCTAAAATTAAAGTATAATTCAAGAAAGATGAAGTCGGTCTACCCTTGTGATCATGTCGGCCTAATTGTCATGAACCAACCACTATATATAGTATTGCTCGGCCTCATTTGGACGACAAGAATTCGATGAAGGAGTTTGAGATAATCAAGTGCACAAATCATCCTAGAAAGAGCCCTAAAGCTAGCAAAGGAAGAAGGAAGGATAGCGAAGGATAGTGTCATTGTTGTAGATTGTTTTTGGGCTAGTTTACCCTCACACGTGCGAAGATTGCAGTCACATAAAGGAGATCTTGTTTGGGTGGAAAACTTCGCCGAAGGAATCCGAGCAAGAGAGGGAAAAGAGTCTCCCTCTTAGGGAGACTATTTAAGAAGCAAAACTGATCTAGGGTTTCTGTTGTGAAGAAAAGAGTTGGAGACCTACAAGAAGAGGCTGAAATTCTGAAGGAAGCCGAGAAGAGAGACAAGAAGAGCAGTGTTGACCTAAGGGAGAAGAGGAGGCTTGTGACTTGGTCTTGGAAGGGCTCTAAAGTAAAGGGCCTTTGTCATGGTCTTGTTATTTGTCAATTGAAGGTTCTATAAGAAAAAATTGTTTGGGTTTTCTAATCAATGAATGAATTGAATTGATTTATAATGAGAAGTAAAGCTCAATAAATAATACAACTGTATTTACAGAGACAACAAGTTTCTACTACGAAAGTAGAAACAAGAAGTTTCTACTAAGAATATAGAAACAAGAAGTTTTTAACAAGAAACCGCTAATTACAATCATAGATGAATAGTAAACACTAAAATAGCATTATTCTAATACCCTCCCTTAATGCTCAATCTATTTACAACACCTATGGACCCTCTGAATTTTACAAACTTATCAGGACCAAGAGGCTTGGTGAAGATGTCCACTGGCTGCTTCGTTGTGGGAACATATAGCAACTGAATGGATCCGTCTTCAACAAGTTGTTGAATGTAGTGACAATGAGTTTCCACATGCTTTGTTCGTTCATGGAAGACTGGATTCTTGGCGAGTTTGAGCACTCCCTGATTATCACAGAACAAGGGAGTAGGGCCTGCCTAGGAAACATGCAGATCCACAAGCATGTGTCGAAGCCAAATTGCCTTGCAAGATGCCTTAACTGCTCCCCGATACTCTGCTTTTGTCGAGGAGAGAGACACTTCCTGTTGCTTTTTAGTAGCCCATGTGATAGCGCCGGATCTCAGACTAAACACATACCCAGCTGTAGATTTACAGTCATCAACCGAACTAGCCCAGTCTGAATCTGTGTAACCACTGAGTGTAGGATCTGAACTCCGTGTGTACAGAAGTCCATAATCAAGAGTGCCTCTTACATAACGCAGCACATGCTTTGCTACTATCCAATGATCAGCCTTAGGAGCTGACATGAAGCGTGAAATGTAGCTCACTGCAAAAATGATATCAGGTCGAGTGGCAGTAAGGTAGATGAGGCTGCCCACTAACTACCTGAATAAAGTTTCATCCACAAGTGGTGAGGATGACTGAGTTGAAAGTTTGAGCCTTGGTTCCATAGGAGTCGTGGTAGGTTTGCAATCTTGCATTTTGAACCTGTCCACAAGATTTCTGGAATACTTGGACTCAGAGAGAAAGATGTTGTTCTCAGTCTGCCAGACTTCAACCCCTAAACAGTAATGAAGAAGTCCCAAATCTGTCATATCAAAAGTGTTGCACAAATCATGTTTGATCCCATGGATCAAATGTGCTGAACTGCCAGTAATGATAAGATCATCCACATAGACAACCACAAACAAAATATCGTCACCAATATGTTTGATATACAGGTTTGCATCAGATGGACTCCACTGAAAACCATGATCTGTTAGGTACTCATCAATTTTCATGTACCAAGCCCGAGGGGCTTCTTTCAGACCATTGAGTGCTTTGACTAATCTACAAACTTTCTGTTCTTGACCAGCAACTTGGAATCCTGGAGGCCGCATCATGTAGACTTATTTCTGTAAATCACCATTCAGAAAAGCACTCTTTACAACCATCTGATGGACTTTCCAACTGAACTGAGTTGCTAAGGCAAGGACAAGCCGTATGGTACTCATCTTGGGTATAGGAGCAAAGGTCTCCTCATAGTCTATGCCTTTCTTCTGCGAGAATCCTCGAGCAACAAGGCGAGCATTATATTTGTTGGGGTTCCCGTTTCCTGTCAACTTTGTATTTTACTTTATTCACCCATTTGCAGCTAATGGGCTTCTTCCCTGTAGGAAGATTAGAAAGGGTCCAAGTGTGATTCTTCTGAAGACTCTGGAATTCTGCTTCCATAGCCTGTTCCCACTCAGGTATACCCTAAGCCTCTGAATAGGTTTGAGGCTCAAAAACACTGTGTAAGTTAGCCATAAGAGGAAAATTTACTGTAGGCTGGTGTTTGCTCTTATTTCAAGAAGTTTTACCTTCAAGGAGCTCATTATCCCGAAGATCACCAATAGTTTTAGTCCACCATTTAGGCCGAAGAGTAGAAGAACGAATATCAGGAGTGGGTGGAGGAGGCTCAGGAACAACAGAATGAACAAGAGGAGGATTATTTTCCGGAGGAAGCTCAGGTAGTGCAGCATCAAATACTAATGCTGCATCATCCCGATTCCCTCCCATCAAGTGGACCTAACGGAAGAAGAATACTGTGAGGCTGATCCTTAGAACACTGATCAGAAGTGGGAGATTGAAAGAATCCTCTGTCTTCATCAAACACTACGTCCCGACTGAAGATAAGACGACCAATGTCTATATCTATCAGCCTTTAGGCCTTGTGGTGGTCACTGTACCCTGTCATCATGAGTTTCTAGCTTTTGGAATCCAACTCAGAGCGCTTAGCAGCTGGAATCCAAACATATCCAACCGAGCCAAACACTTTGAGGTGATCGATCTGAGGTTTACAGCCAGACCAAGCCTCTTTTGGAGTCTTCCCCTTAACAGCTTGAGTAGGTGATCGGTTAAGAAGATAGACAATAGTAAACACTGCTTCAGCCCAAAATTTGTTCGGAACACCCCTGTGTTGTAACATGGAACGAGCCATTTCAACAACCGTACAGTTGTGACGTTCGACAACACTGTTCTGTTGAGGAGTGTAGGGTGTAGTTAACTGGCGTTTAATGCCATGGGTATCATAGAAGTTGGAGAAAGCAGAAGAACAAAATCCCCCCCTGTTATCTGTCCTAAGAGTTATGATATTACAACCAGACTCTTTTTCAACTAAGGACTTAAACTTCTGAAAGATACTAAATACATCAGGTTTATATTTTAGAAAGTACACCCACATCTTTCTACTGAAATCATCTACAATAAGCAAAAAATATTTGCAACCAGTAACTGAAGATGTATTCAAGGACCAGAAATATCAGCATTAATTAACTGGAGTACCTGAGATGCGCGCCAAGATTCCCCATCCTTGAATGAAGACCGATGTTGCTTGCCAGCTTGACAGGTGCCACACACTCCCAATTGCTGAGTCTGAATATCAGGTAACCCTGACAGAAGTCCCTCCCGAGAGAGCTAAGAGAGATACTGAATGTTTAGATGCCCATATCGTTGATTCCACAGAGTGCTGATGGGAGAAACACGAGCTGCTAAAGCCACTTTTGGAGAATCACCGGTGTCAGGAAGCCTGTATAGACCATGATCCTCTAGGCCAACAACAACCGTAAGACAAGTCTCCCTGTCAATAATGGAGCACTTGTGCGCACTGAACACTACATCAAGCTGAGGAGAGTTCCTCATAATCTGGCTGACATATAGAAGATTAATTTCCATACTAGGAACATAGTACACATTCAGGAAGATGAGTGTGCGCCCACCAGAGTGGATCTGAACTGTACCTCTGCTAACCACTGTGTACTTTTCACCTCCGCCGAATACCACGAAATCACTAAAAGGTGAGAAGTTAATAAACCAGTCACGCCTGTGAGAAAAATGATGTGATGCACTAGAGTCAATGTACCAGGCAAAAGACGGGGCATGATCTGAGGACCTCTTAGCCATAAAGGCGTAAAAAACAGATTCCTTCTGCTCAAAATGTTCTGCAACATTCTCTTGCTAATAAGACCCTCCCTGCTTCTTTTGTTTAGAAGCAATCCTCTGTCGGCAATCTTTCTTCCTGTGGCCGAAGTTGTGACAATAATTACAGTGCACATTTTTCTTCTTTGCGGGCTCAGAAGGCTGAGAGGAACCTTTTTGCTGAAAGGACTGATATTTGGTAGCGAAAGAATTTTCTGAGGAGGCTGATGAAGCACTACTACCAAACTGCTGTTTCCAACGATCCTGCTGCATGAGTTTGGTGCATAACTCTTGAAAATTCAGATCAACATCAGTGGAGTTAATGTTGAGTGTTTTTGAGAAGTGTTCATAAGGTTTTGGTAGACTTTTCAGAGCGATAACTACCATATCTTCTTCCTCCATGGTCCGACCAATGGCTTCGAGCTGATGTCGAATGTCTTTAATCTTGTTAAGATGTTCCTGTAAAGACATATGTTCTTCCATCATGATGGAGAATAACTGATTCTTGAGAAAAAAAGCTCTGCTCTTGTCGGATGTCTCATGCAAATCCGTCAAATGTTGCCAGATTTCGGCAGCTGTCTTGTCGGAAGGAATCTGCGGTAACTGATCATCAGTCACAGAGAATTTGAGAAGCATAACGGCCTCTCGATTTCGATCATCAAACTTATCTTGATCAGCACCAGCTGTACTAGGTCTGAGCTCTTTTCCCAAAACAAGCTGGTCAAGACGCGTATATTCAAAAATGGTCAACGTTCTCTATTTCCAGATGTTATAATTGGTGCCATTAAAGCGCTGGCTGCGTTCCAATATCAAATTGGTTAGGAAGGCCATTTGCATGTTTCCGAAGACACTAAAAACAAGAAAGGAGTCTTGCACGGATTTTAATGCAGATGCTGGTTGATCCGGAAAAAAATTTGACCGGTGCTGGAAACAAAATTCAAATCTGTTGACTCGAAAAAAATCGAGGCACGGAAAACGATGCACCCAGAAAATTCTAACGACTACCCAGTTGAGATATCACAAAACCCACATCAAATCTGTAATCAGAAAATTTTTTCGACAAATGAAAAAAGTAAAATACCTTGGTCAAAAAACGAGCCACCAAAAAATATCTGTCAATTGACAGAGATTCTTATTGAATACGCCTTTCTCGGTCAAACAACGACATCCATGATTCACCGACCAGACCCTTTCTTTCATGGAATCCTCAACATTGTACAGTGACGAATACGTGCCAATATAGTGACCAATACAGTGACCAATATTCCAACAGATCGAAAAACTGTCCGTAATGAAAAAATACTAGGTGTGAAAAATACCGGGATCAGTATCGAGCCTTGAGGAAGAAATAATGGGGGAATTCGATCTCCTGATCTGTCGACAGCGATAGTGACTTAGATTGCAAAAATATAGTGTCACCCTAGAGAGGAGCTGTGTTAGGCACGTTGGAAGGAAACGTGCGATTCAGGCCCGGCACTGTTGCTTCTTTGTGAGATCTGAAAGTATCAAAAGAGCATTGAGCTTCGTATAAGAAATCTGCCCTTCCAGCGGCTTGCAAGAGAGATTGCCTAGGATTTCAAGATGGACTTGAGATGCCAGTGCTCAGCGGTTTCAGCGATGCAAGAAGCGGCAGAGGCATATCTTGTCAAGCTGTTCGAGGATACTCACCTGTGCGCAATTCACGCAAAACTGTTCGTGTGCACTACAAAACTGTCTGCATACACTCCAAAATTCGAACCGAATTTTTTTTTCGATGAGAGCCCTGCCACCATTGAGATATCTGAAGACGAATTGATTGTCACGCCGCGTGTCTCCGAGCTCAAAGCAAAATTGGCCCCCCCCCCGTGGAGTCCACTTGAAGCAGCAACTTTTTGAAGGCGCTAATTGGTTTTCTGTTGGAGGAGAAGTTGCAGTCACTTTGCTACAAAAGATGATGGTTTTGCTGCATATACTAGGGCCATACAATGGTTTGATGATGATGGGGATGAGATTGATCCGGCCAATCCTCTAATTGGTGTGACAAAACCTAACTGTTATACGGCGAGTTATGTTCCACAAGCAAATCCAGAATGGCCCAGCTTCCACAATTGATCGATTGCAGGTACCAGCTTCCACAGAATGGCCCAGATCCAGATCCCTGCAGCACTTATTTAAAGCCACGTAGGCTTAGAACCCTTCAGTTTACTAACAGTGACCCGAAATGAAAACTGAAGAAGAGAAAAAAATTCTCCACAGAAGAGCAATTTCGAAATGAAGCACTGAATTTTTCAAACTATGAAAAATTATTTCGAAAAAAATACCGAAGCTCTGATACCATAATCAATGAATGAATTGAATTGATTTACAATGAGCAGTAAAGCTTAATAAATAATACAACTGTATTTACAGAAACAACGAGTTTCTACTAAGAATATAGAAACAGCAAGTTTCTAACAAGTAACGGCTAATTACAATCATAGATGAGCAGTAAACACTAAAGTAGCGTTATTCTAATATTTTCCTCTCATAGCGTGAGAGGTTTTGGCCCTGGCTGATAGCCTATACACTGTGTCTCTTGTTCTTTTATTGTTCATGTGTTGCTAGTTGTCTTGATGAAAAGAACACTATAGTAACACAAGAAGAGAAGATCATAATCAAGAAGTAAAAAGGCACTCACAGGCAATTATCATAATAGAGAAATCACCTATCTATTGATGCCTTATATTTCTCAACATTAGGAAGCACTGAATCACTATTATGAAGGTTGAGGTTTTTTGTGGCCCACAGAGGCACATCAAGGAGGCATTATGGACAGATCAAGGCTACACTAAAGAAAGAACAATCCATCTGAGGCTGCTCAAGCACAGCGGCTCAATCATTGGACCTTTTAGGACTGTGGCTAACTTTCAATAGGGCCACCGAACCCTATCCAAGGATGGTTGGACAAAACGGGTTAATTCTGAACCAACCAGTGCATAGCAGCCAGCAAATCCTTAGCCATCAGTTGAGGATTCCATACATTAGTCAAGGGAGTTCTGCAACTACTCAAATACTGTGTTGTTACCACAGAAAGAAAGCTCAGCGTTCTAGTACAAAACATTAGAACAGTATAGTGCTTAGTAGATTAGTATAGTAAATGCTTGGAATTTGGACTGCATAAATAGGGCAATTGGGGATTGGATTATTAATTGTGACAGTTATGAACTGATGATGGATTATTGATTGAACATATTTTACCTTATTTCGGCAGTCCACCCTAATTGTTGTGGTCTGATTGAGAAATCATTTCTCTGTGAAAGTCTCTTATACTCATGCATACATAAAAAAATATCTATTGTTAAATTAATGTGCATTGTTGTTACATAGTTTTCTGATTGGTTTTGGAAGAAACCCATTTTCAAGATTAAGCCCCAAGGGTAAAATTACCCTAGGACATTACATTGGGAAACATGTATTGCCACGGGAAATGGGAAAGTTGTCACAAGAGATTGGTATGTTGTGAGAGCTATCATGAGTAATACTACACCAAATCCAAGTTAATCTACATACTCTATAGACACTATCCATGTGGAATGACATAGGCACACCTTCATGTGGGTTGGACTGCCCCATACACTTGTGATCACCCCTACAAATATAGTCTCCCATAAAACCATGAGTTCTTATGAGAATTTCACCAAGGTTCTCCGATGCGATTGGGGAAAAGATTGGATAGGTGAAGCTTTCAAGGGACAAGACTTACTGAAGGGACAAGACAAGATTTTCTGACGACTCTGACCAAAAAATAAAAGGATACAAACTCAAACTGACAAGACACAGATCTAGGATACCCAATATAGTGCCTCATATGGTTTTTACATGGCTTTAACTTGTGACCTTGGGCTTACAATGATGGTGAATGATGCACTAAAGAAATCTATGTATCCCCATTGATAGAGGTGTAATAGGTGGAATGGTAAGTGAGAGCTAAGTAGAGATTGATGAAGAATTATGTGTAGTTAGTTGGAGTGCTAGGGAGTATGGAGTGGTAGCTAGGATTTATACCTGATTCCTATGATAGTAGTACAAATGCAAAAAATGCACTTTTCATTTAACTATAAAAAAATATTTGATTTTCACCTAGTTAATTCTCATCACTCATAGTTTTGGTGTTGAAAGTATATATTGGTGCGAGGCTGGATATGTATGTAGTGCGCTAGTTGTACACTTGGGCCAAAGACGATTCTCGCCAACCTATTATCTAAGCAAGAATGCATCGACAGCTTTCCCAGTAGACAACAGCTTCTCTATGCTGTAGTTAATCCTCTATTATAATATTTATGTGTGGTGTAGAGTTCAGAATTGTATGATATCTTGTTTTGTTTTTCAGCTCCAAGATTGTAAATTTAATTTATGAGAGGTTTCTTAATTTCCCTCTTTAACACGATTACATTTGCTGGTTGGATTTCAGGCGATGCTTTTTGCACAGATTTCTCCTTTCATATTTTCACCTTCTTGTATGTGACATCCTAGAGATAAACATAAATACAGCATGAAAGATGTATGATACGTTAGCTCTGTGTTGCTGTAAATTATGGATTTAGTGTGTGCAAATGGATTAAATTATTATTATCCTCTTGGCCTGTTTGTCTCTTCTAATTGTGAGACACAGATATAGTGGATCTTCTTGACTGTTAGTGTTTTGAATTTTGTGTATCTTTTCGATCTTATGTTTACTCTCTGATCCTTTATACCTTTTCTTCAATTTTATGTCAGGTTATTATAATCCAGATAAATGGAGATGATGTTTCAACACAGTCAATCCACAATTTTCATGTGGGAAAAATGAGGATTAAACTCCGCAAAGGAAGAAGCACAAAGGCTAAGGAGCCTTACTCGGCATCAATGCAGGTATTTCATTCTTCTGGTTGATTTTTTCTGGAGCAATTAGCTGCTGTTCCATTCTCCATTCAGTAAGTTGTAGATATATGTATATATTTTTTAAACCAGAAGTGGAAGATTTTTATATTAAGTAAATGCTGTGGCATAGCTAGCAGCAGAAGCAATGTTATCAGAACTGGTCCGGTCATCGAACTGGTAGACCAATTGGATTGGGAACTGGAAAAAGCAGGCAAAAAAGATGGTCTGAAAAAAACACAAAAAATATTCAAATTTTAAAGATACACACACACACACATATATGCATCCAGATGAATCCAAACCCTTTATACACAAATAAGCTAAAGTTCTCATTTATATAGCATGTAAGGGTGCATATAACCAAAATAATGCTATGTTCAATGCATCTTTGAACTGAAAATACATCAACAAACAGACCTTAGATGGTCTCTAGCATCCAAAAAAAAATCATTCTAGAACAAATACCTACATATCATCAAAATCTTTGCTTATATTTCGATCTTTGTCACCAAGATCACTCTATGAGCATTAAAATTTTGTTTGAATGATGGATACATTTTTAGTAGCATTGATGAGCCCTAATATTGTAGCGAGGATGCGACAACTTCTACAGTGACCAACTTTACTTTATCAACCCAGGGTTCATACAAACTTGGAGGTGACAATGCTATATGCACAACAGATGCAACAGTCTATTCTTGTCACTTCTTAGCTGGTTTGATAGACCACTAGGGTTTTTCAAACCAGTGTTCTATTGACTAGAAGGAGGCTGATTACTGACAGTGAATGTAGAGCTACCTTTAATGCAGAATGTAAATGCTTGCCTATGCTAAGGAAATGAAAGTGCTGAATAGAAAGTGTTATGAAAATGACATGAAATCACCTAGCTAGGAATTAACGCACATTACTTGCAAAAGAGACCTAATTTAACCTTGCACTCTATCATCTAGTTATTTGGACTAAGTAGGCATGGAAATGATCTTAATACTGTTAAGACTGATGCATGCATCCATTAGCTAAATAAGTCTTTTGGTTTTTCAATTTGGAAAGGTAAATGTTAAACTAATGAAGCTGATCTTTTGCAATGGAGGAAGGTATGGGGAAACTGGTCAAAAGCATTGAGGGGTATGGAGGTCAAGTTGAAGGCCTGCCCTCGTCTCTGATCATTATTTCTGCCCAAAACAGTCTAAAACAAACTGCTACATGGTTTCTTGTAGTTGCTACATGATTTCCTGTAGTTACTACATGATGTCTTGGTTTACTACAGGAAACTTAGCTAAAAGGTATAGGAAGGTAGGGAAGGTGAAAGGAAGTGCTAGGAAGGTGTATGATGGTGGAATAAGGTATGGGGAAGGTGTACACTACCCAAGGATCAACCCAACTTTTTAGGATGGTTGAATTTGCTGAAGGTGGCTGTCAACAGTGGTTGTAGGGCTTGGCAAGAGGTGGAGAAGACTTAGATGAGGCTGGTGGAATGATTTCTCCCTGCAGATCAACAACTCCTCCAACAACACATATTTGTTTCTTCATTTATGCACAACTTTATGTAAATGTTGAAAAAGTGAGTTGAATTTAAGAAACTGATTTATTGATGGCTAGTGGATGAACTCTATGAAATGGAATGCCTTCTAATCTACACTGAACTTAAGAAACCAAAATGACAATTGCAAGTGCTTCTAAGAAATCATGAACAATGACCTATTCAACAAGAAACCCTAAGCTGTGCAATAACGAAAAGATAACTCTGTTTTTGGCACTGTGAGAGTGGGGCCCTCAAATCATGATCCCATGAGGGAGATGAGGATGAGGCCACCGTCACAAGCTTTTGTAAAGTCTTTTCATTCACTACTGTAACATTGATCTACTTATCCAACTAATGGAAGCAAAGCTAACCAATCATTCAAAGATTTGCAACATAAACAAAACATAAATAATTTCAGCAATCTATAATTCTAATCTAAGGATACATGTACAAAATGAAGAGGAACCTCTGCTGCTAGGGTTGGGCCCTAATCCAAGAGCTTCAACCCTCTAAGTCAACTAAGTGTTGGATCAAAGAAACCCTTTTCATTATCTCCAAAATGTCAAAAATAACATGAGAATAAAAGTGACAATATCTTAAGCTCGAAATTGCCTGTTGGCTACAATAAAAAGCTGAATCCTAATGAGGCCCTAGGCCTTCTTATTTATACAACTGAAGCTACTAACAACTTCTTTAAAATTAGGGAGGCTTGGCTCCCAAACTCGAGATTAACTTGTCTTCAACTATCACTGGCTTGGCTTCCAATGATCTTGGTGGGCTTGGCTTCTTGTAACTCCGAGCTGATGAGATCTGGTGGAGGAATCTTCAAGTGATTGAGGAGTTAAGGAGGGAGACCCAATTTCTTAAAACCCCTCTTGCTTGTCTAATTTGAGTTTCACACTTAAATTAGCCAAAAATTGCTCCAAATTTTGCAATTAATGCACATTAGGCAACATGACATAACATCTCACCTTTACCCTTATCACTAAGAAAAATATAGTAAAATATGTAAAGAAATGTGAGAAAAGTTGATTTTAATAAACTGGAGAGTGGCATTGAGACCCATATAATTTTCCTATTGATGAGCCTCTTCATCACCCACTATTGAAAGTGTTGCTCATCCTCTGAGCAACTTAGTCTATGTCCATGTCTTTCATAACTCTTATGGCCTCTTTGACATCCCATGCCTCTATTGATGGAGTTTCCTCTTGTGAATAAAATGCTGCGTGCTTTTCTATTTCCTCCCACTGCTTTCTTTCCTCTTCCTCCTTTCTACCTTCTAGCATACGCAATAACAGAGGTGGATTGAGTTTCAAACCAATCCAATTGATTTTGAGTCTATGTAGTGCATTCTTATACAATGGGGTCCTTTTTAGTGCATCTCTCATTCTTTTAGGGGAATGATACTCCTTGATCCTTACGCTGTATGGTAGGGTGCACCATCTCCTTTGGCATGCTTGCTAGCTTTCATCGCCAACAATCTCACGGTATTCTCAAAACGCGTGATTGGTTGCTCTTGGGTAGCTAGGTATCTTGGTGCAAGCTGAGGATCATTGGCGATGATTCTGTGGGTGCTAATAACAACCATAGAATTGATCTGTTCTGCTTTGATGTAAAGGGGCTCTTTTTCTTCTCTTTCCAACACCCTCTTCACCTCCCTAGCCTTGGCCTCGTCATGGCTTATCCATGATGCAAGGGCCATTAGTTGTAAGTCCCCCAACTTTGCATTTTGTTTCCACACAATCAAGTCTACTAAGGCCAAGTTGTGCAAGTAGAATTCAAATATCTTGGCCTTATCCTCTAGGGTGCTTTTGTCACATAGCTCTATGAACTGCCTGTAGTCTTGGAAAGACATAGTCCATCGTTGTGCTAGTGTCTTTATCTGAAATTGCAGCTATTGATCTTTGAGGTACAAGGCATATGATTTTGGTGGCATCCTGCACTGGATTGCCTCCATGGAGAGGCTTGCCATGGTGGCCAATTGGCTCTCTTTTTCCTGTAACTGCCTCCTTAGCCAAGTTTTTTTTCTCTTATCCTACTCAACTCTTTGCCCATCTCTAATAGCTTCTCTTCCATATGGCCTACATCCTCTACATTCTTTGATTTGGCAATTTGCATCCAACGATGTGTCCTTCCTCTCTCCTTCTCAAGCTCAAATAAGAGAGGGATGGAAAATTTCTGTGGTATTTTACTGTACCTACCTCAATGAATCTATAATAAGAGCTTAGATTGGGGAATTTACAGGGTAAGTTCCTCAGAAAGAATACCAAAAGGACACCGCTCACAACCAGATCTCAAATCAATACACCAGTATTTTTGACGTGGTTAAAACCCTCAGAGTGCAAGGAGGGAAACAGTCCACGGCCTGTCCCAACGTGGGTACTACAGGCAATTTATTAATCAAAGAATGAAAATTTACATAAGCTTCTCTCATGCACGGATTACCCGAACAATGACCCTCCATGCGCTTTAAATAGAACTCATGGACCAATCGGGTGTCAAGCCACGGATCAAGTGTCGATAATACCGAGGTGAGAGTGAACCGTCGGATCACTACATATCGTGACCGTCGGATTGTAAGTTACAATATGTACAACGGTAAAGAAACACACTTTACCTAACTCTATACCTAACTCTAAACTAGACCAAGTTGAACTTAACTATATCCTATGTGTCGGAATATCCTAACATCCCCCCTTAAGAACAACTTGGGATAGGATTGAAGGATTTACAAATATGACACAATAGGAGAAGGAAGGAGGCACTAGAGCCTATCCCCCCTTAGTGACAACTTCCTGAACTCCAAGCATATATCGAAGTTTAGTGAACTTCGCCTCTGTGAGAGCCTTTGTGAAGATGTCTGCAACCTGATCATCTGTTGGACAATATTGCACTTCAAGAACATGGTCATGAATGAGCTTTCTGATGAAGTGCATGTGTAGTTCGATGTGTTTGCTGCGCTGATGCTGAACTGGATCTTTGCATAGCTGAATGGCACTTTGATTATCACACCAAAGTGTGGTTGGATGCTGCTGCTCAAAGCCAAACTCTGATAGGATCTGACGAAGCCACAAGGCTTCCTTACTAGCTTCCACGGCACCACGATACTCTGCTTCTGCTGACGAAAGAGAAATGGCAGCCTGTTTCTTACAAGCCCATGTAATTGGTCCTGAACCAAGAGTGAAGACATAACCGGCAGTAGACTTCCGATCATCAGGGTCACCAGCCCAATCAGAATCAGTGAAACCAACTAACAGAGGAGCTGCTTTGGCACTGTAATGAATCCCAAACTGTACTGTACCTCGAACATAACGAAGTATTCTTTTGGCTGCTTTCCAATGACTTTCACGGGGGTTTTGCATAAAACGAGCAACAAGGCCAACAGCAAAGGAAAGATCAGGACGAGTATGGGTTAAGTACAAGAGTTTTCCTACAAGTTGACGGTATAAGGTAGCATCAACTTCAGGAGAAGTACAAGAGACTGAAAGTTTGACTCCAGACTGAAAGGGAGAAGGGGCTGGCTTACAGTCTTCCATGTGAAAATGACGAAGAATATCACAAGCATACTTGGACTGGGAAAGGGAAATACCTTCCTTGGATTGCAAGACTTGAAGACCGAGAAAATAGTGTAAGTGTCCTAAGTCTGTCATTTCAAATTTCTTTTTAAGGATAGACTTCACATGGTTTATAAGGTTGGGATCACTGCCAGTAAGGATAAGATCATCAACATAAAGAACAAGGATGATAAGAGAGTCACCCACTTTCTTGGTGTAGACAGTATTGTCAGAATGACACCTAGAAAAGCCAGATTCTAAAAGAAAGCTATCCATTTTGGCATACCAAGCCCGAGGAGCTTGCTTGAGACCATAAAGGGATTTCTTAAGTCGACACACAAGGCTGGAGTCTGTTTGTATGAAGCCAATGGGTTGTTCCATATAGATTTCTTCCTGCAAGTCCCCATGCAAGAAGGCAGATTTAACATCCATCTGATGGACTTCCCATTTTAAAGAGGCAGCAAGGGAAAGAACAAGGCGGATAGAGTTCATTTTGGCAACAGGGGCGAAGGTTTCAGTGTAGTCAATGCCTTCAACCTGTGAAAAGCCCTTAGCAACAAGACGAGCTTTATGTTTATCAATTTTGCCATCTGGTCCATACTTGGTTCTGTAAACCCATTTACATCTTACAAGTTTTCGTCCCTTTGGTAGAGGAACAAGATCCCATGTATCATTTGTCATCAATGAGTGATATTCTTCATTCATAGCTGCTTCCCAATGTGGATGGCCTGAAGCTTCTGCAAAAGTGTCAGGATCATGATTTACTGGAGCTTGAGCCAGTAAAGAAGAGGCTCTTTCAAACTGAGAACGTGTACGTCGCTGATCTGTAGGATCACCGGCAAGATCACCTGCTGCATCTCGAGTAGCACGGACCCATCTTGGAAGTTGAGGATCCTGAGAAGGTGGGGGAGGAATGTCATCCTCACTTTCATCATCTGAAGAAGAAATGTTTTCAAAAGTAGAAGAGATAGGAAGAGGTGGCACATCCGCCGGACTAGGCTCGCAGGCCGATTTATTTTCATCAAATTTTACATCTCTTCTAATGATAACATTTTTGGACTTAAATGGAATAAGTCTATAACCTTTTACATCTTCAGAATATCCAACAAAAGTGCATTTCTCACTCTTAGGTTCTAAAGCTTTATGCTTTTCATCTGGAATATGGGCCCATGCTTCACTTCCAAACACACGAAAGTGACTTACATCTGGTTTAATGGAACTCCAAGCTTCTTCTGGAGTGATATTCTCTAGAACCTTAGTAGGAGTGCGATTGATTATATAATTTGCACAATTAATTGCTTCGGCCCAAAAACTAAGACTGAGTCCTTTAGATTGCAGCATACAATTAGCCATTTCCTTTAAGGTGCGATTTTTCCTTTCAGCTACACCATTTTGTTGTGGAGTGTATGGAACAGTATGTTGCATTTGAATTCCATTTTCGGTGCAAAAGTTGATGAATGTGTTTTTAACATATTCTCCACCATTATCAGTTCTTAGCTTAAGGATTTGATGTCCAGATTGTTTTTCAACAAAGGCTTTGAAGGCCAAAAAAGTGTTAAATACTTCGCTCTTGAGTTTTAAGAAGTATACCCAAGTGCGTCTGGAGAAATCATCAATGAAAGTTAAGAAGTACTTGCAGCCACTGAATGAAGCAACAGGAAGAGGACCACATAAATCACTGTGCACAAGCTGTAAAGGGGCTGAGGCGTGCCAAGAGGCACGTTTGTCAAAACTGTCCCGATGATGTTTTCCGAGTACACATCCGGAACAAACACCATCTCTGCAAGATACCATAGGAAGACCTGTCACCATATTTTCTTTACATAGATGCTGAAGGGAGCGATAGTTTAAGTGACCAAATCGCTCATGCCAAAGTTTGCTCACTTCATCATTATGAGCAACAAATACTGAGGGAAGATTTGATGACCCAAAGGTGTGAAACTTATACAACCTTTTGGAATCATCAGCAAGACCAGTAGCTAGAATCTGTTTAGGATCTTTTAGATCCTTGATTACAACATCATGAGGTGAAAATTCAACAATTTTACCTTCACCTGAATGAGTTATCTGATAGACAGATAGAAGGTTGCAGGATAAGGTTGGAACACATAATACATCATTAAACTGACCATTGTCTAGATGAACAGTTCCAGTCCCTACAACATTAAGAGATCTATCATCACCAATATATATATTTTTGGTGTTACAATCATTTAAAGAAGAAAACATGGCTTGATTTTTGGCCATGTGACAAGAGGCTCCAGAATCAATGAGCCACTCATGAGAATGAGAAGAAGAAGAAGATACATTTAATGCATAACCAGACTGAGATGATTGATAATGACATGCAGAAAGTGCCATTCCGGAAGTTGAAGTTGAAGTAGGCTCCACATGGATGTTATGTTTCTTCATTGCGGCTTCCAAGGCTTCCATCTTCTTAAAGCATTTAGATTCTAAGTGGCCATCTCGATTACAAAAGTTACAATGTCTATCAGACTTCTTCCATTTGTTTTTATTGGTCTTATCATTTTGCTGAAATGATCTTTCATTTTGAGGCTGAGATGGTTTAGGACCATTCTTTTGAGGATATGACTTCTTAGGATTCTTTGAATTTGGTTGCTGCTGGGCGGCTAATGCTTTCGTGGAAGAGTTTCCAAGATTAAGAAGACCAAGGTGTAAGAGTTTTTCTTGTTCTCTTATTAAGGAATCACAAAAGGAGTCAAAGGAAGGGGCCTTGTATTCTTGTCCTTGACAAATGAAAGCTTCCCTTGTAGAATGGAAAGTGGAAACAAATACAGAGTAGGCTGGTCCCAACTTAGTAAGGATGGAATAAATAAGGTTACCATCTTCTTTCTTAACTTTAACACCTTCCAAGAGATATCTAAGGGTCTTGAATTTGGACAAGAAATCTTCAATGCAAGAAAAATTATTAGGATCCAAAGTAAGCAGCTCATTTTCAAGTTGATGGGCTCTAATTTCATTTTTAATTCCAAAAACTTTAGCAAGTTTTTCTAATGCTTCATGAGGAGTCTCAAGTTCTGCAATGTGGAATCTAAGATCAGGAGAAACAGACATCCCTATCAAACCACGTGCTTGATCTTGTCTATTTTCCCATTTTGCCGCCTTGTCTTCATCTTTTGGTTTCTTCTCTTGGTCTGTGGCTATTCTGTAGAGACCTTTACTTCTAAGTAAATCTCCCATGTAGGCTACCCATTGGAAGTAGTTAGTGCTGTCAAGAATGACTTGGCATGGACTTTCCATTTTTTGAAGAAAAACTGAAGCTGAAGATGCTGAAAGTAAGTGGTCCAATGGATAGATCTCGAAAAAATAGGCGGTTTTAAAAAAACGGCTCTGAAAAAGGCTTCCGGATGAAGAAGTTATGGCTTTTTTTAAAAAAAATTGTTGACGATGCCGGCAAAGTGCGCGAATGTGCGGGAATGAAAAAATCCGCCCCCACAAAATGGAGACTTGAACCCAAGACCTCTACTCTCTTAAAATAGCTTTGAACCAATTGATCTATACAAAAAATTTGAGAGAGAGAGAGAGAGAGAGAGAGGGGGGGGGGCCTTGATTTGCGTGCTTGCCTTGAGAAAGCTCCTTTTCCCTACAAAACACAAAACACAAAACCCAACACGAATATGCAAAGAAAAACGAACCTTGCGGCTCGAAGTTAGCTTTAGCCAAAAAACTAGAAATTAAAAAAAAAAAAAAAAAAAAAATCTCAAAGTTAGCTTTAGCCGAAAAACTAAATATTTTTCTCAATGTTTCTGATTTTCCGAGATCACACTAAGGTGCAGGGAAAAGAGCATACGCATGAGAAAAATCCTTCCTTTCTGTTTCTGATTTGCCCAGATCGCACAGAGTCGCAGGGCAAAGAGCATACGCAGAAATGAAAGGTATAGATCCGGTTAAAAAAAAAGGCTAAATAAACCGAAACCGAAATAAGCAGAGAGAAAATAACAGTAAACTGCAAAAAACACTGTATACCTCCCGATCTGAAAAATGACGCAGCTAGGGCTACCGGAAACCTTTTCGCGTGAAACGAAAGGGGTTCCTCACTGAAACAGATGCTCCGAACGCAACAGAGCAGTCCTCTCGGCCCGAAAGCAGTCAGAAACAGCAGATCTAGGAAACAACAGCCGCATGCAGTTCTACCGGCTTCAGATTTGGATCACCAACGGACGCGGCCCTCAAATAGCTCTGATACCATGTAGGAATTTACAGGGTAAGTTCCTCAGAAAGAATACCAAAAGGACACCGCTCACAACCAGATCTCAAATCAATACACCAGTATTTTTGACGTGGTTAAAACCCTCAGAGTGCAAGGAGGGAAACAGTCCACGGCCTGTCCCAACGTGGGTACTACAGGCAATTTATTAATCAAAGAATGAAAATTTACATAAGCTTCTCTCATGCACGGATTACCCGAACAATGACCCTCCATGCGCTTTAAATAGAACTCATGGACCAATCGGGTGTCAAGCCACGGATCAAGTGTCGATAATACCGAGGTGAGAGTGAACCGTCGGATCACTACATATCGTGACCGTCGGATTGTAAGTTACAATATGTACAACGGTAAAGAAACACACTTTACCTAACTCTATACCTAACTCTAAACTAGACCAAGTTGAACTTAACTATATCCTATGTGTCGGAATATCCTAACACCTGCAACTCTTGGGACTCACCCGTAGATGTCTTTGAAGAGTCTGTCCCCTCTTGTAGTTGTGTTGTTGCTTCCTTGGCTTCCCTCTGTCCTTGTTGTCTTTCCTGCTGCTTTTTCTGTGTTTCCTGTAGTGCTGATAGAGTTTCTTGTAGGACTGTTTCAGTTTCATGTAGAAGGTTTTTTCCTTTCTGAAACGGGGTCAAAAGCGCCTTGTGTTGCTTTGCTGATTTTGACCTGTTGACAAACCTCCTAACATAGGTGATGGGAGACTGTGGGGAAGCTTGTTTTGATGTGCCCTCTTCACCTTTTATTTCCAGGGAAACTAGCTTTTCTTGCCCTTTTGGTGAGTCCTCAATAATGATTGGAGTTTTGGTGGGTGTTTATGGCTTCCCTTGTTTGATCCTAGTGCTCCCCCTTGTTTTGAAATAGAGGGGAGTCTGCCTCTCTCTCTTCCCTTTTAACTTGACATGTGTGCTTAGGGCAGTCAAGGCAGCAACTGCCTCCCTCTCAGTTGGTTCAGGAGACAAACTTGGAGATTCCTCCCTTTCTTTGGTGTGTTCCTCAGGGTTTGCTTCTTCTTTCTGTTCTTTCTCTTCGCCTTTCTCCTCTTCTCCTTCTTCTTTCGCTTCTTCTTCCTATGTTTTCTCTATTTCTGCCTCCTCTTCCTCTTCTGGTTCCTCTTCTTTCTCTTCAGGTTCTGCTTCTTCCTCTGCCTCCTCTTCAACACTAGAGGTATTGTCCCTATCATATTCAAGGGCTTGTATTTCAATCACCGCCTCTCTGTCCATGTCTCTGAATGTGGAGCATTGAATGGGGATTCTTAGCTAACTCAGTGCATCCTCCAGTATGAGCTTAATAAGTCCATGGTGTGCTAATTGTTGATTCTTTCTCTCTTGGACTTTTAGGCTCATGTCTATTATTGATTGCAACAAGAAGTAGGGTATACTGAGTCTTCTGTCAATGGGTATCCCCTCCCCAAATCTCAATTCATGGAGGAGTCTAAATTGATAGCCATAGAATATATTGAACTGTTCACAAGAGATATATTTGAGAATATGATAGCTGGCCTCATTCCAAGGGTAGGGAAGGCTTTCCCTTCTTATCCCAGTTTTGTCCTCAATTGGCTCTTCATCCCTTGAGAGGAAGTTTTTCTTTGCAAAAGTGCTTGCAACCTTATCCTCCTTTCTCCATGGCATCTCTTAAGGAAGTGTAGTGATTCTGCTAATTACTTCAGGAGTAATTGTAATTGATAGTCCCCTTACCACAGTAGTAGCACTGATTCTAGCCTGAGTGTTAAGTCCCATGGCAAATTTGTGGGCTACATCATCATCATACCCTCTGAGCAGCTCAAATAATCCCAACTAGCTATGTCTTCTAAATATTTCTAGCACATGGGGATGGAGGTGGATACTAAATGTCTCTGTGGGTTGCCTTTTGTTAAACCCTCTTGTCTTGTTCTTTTTCTGGTTGGGTGACCGTAGGGAGTCTGGTAGGCTAGCCTTAGTTTTTAGGGTGACTGAGGGTGGTGGATGGCTGCAATTTATCCCTATCTCCACACAACTTTCAAACTGTTCACAATTCTTTTAACACTCCCAGGCCCACTGTAATCACTTAAAAACTCAAATTTTTATGTTCCTAGCTATCAATTCAAAGCATAGGACATGTGGGCCACCTACCTTTCACTTTGATGCTTTGGATGAGGAGAATTTCTATGCAGCTGGGCGATATGCACCTCTTTTTAGCTTTCTCTATGAATTTCCACCGTTTCCTGTAGTTCCCTGCGTTTCTTGTAGTTTCTCTTGTAGTTTTGTTTCTTGTAGGGTGGCTGAAATAGGTTTTCCTCCTCAATGGCTCTCCAAGGTGGTCTGGTCCTCTCTGATCTCGAAATGAACAAGTGGTGCATGAGTGTTTGGAATATTTGCTTTTTATGGTCGATTCCTTGGAGCACTGTATTGGCTGGCAGTATGAGATTTCCTCTTTGGGACTGTTGGCCTACCGTTAGTTATCATGTAACCTCTCCAGTTAATCATCACCAACTCTCACACAACTTAACTCGACCATCTTTTTAACTCATTCTTCTTGATGTGATGTTGCCATGTGTCAGTGTCAGGCCAGGGTAACTCCAGAATGAGCAGAAGAAAACTGATCTGATATTTCATTAGAGAACTATTGTTTATATACAAAAAGGAGACGGAACAATTCATCTTCTTGATGACTGTTCACGTTCCAGTTTACCCAACCGCCTTCGGATTAGGTGTGAACAGTCAGGTTGACTAGGAGTTCACTTTTTGTTTTCACGCTGAGGGTGGCCAAGTTAACTGGCCACCTCTAGCTTATAAAATCGACTTTTTCATATTCCTACACTTTTACTATATTGTACTTAGGGAAGAATTCAGATGAGGTGCCATACTTGTGCCTTCCTTCACTTGGTTGCTGCATGTTGGAGGGTAGCTCTGCTGTGCTTTTTTTTGCTCAGGTAAGTGTTTTTCCTTGGTCATTTTTCTGTATATTTCTCCTTGTTGATGTGGTTGTGCTCTTTGTTGTTGTGTGCAGGTGCTTGGTCTTGCTGCTGCTGCTGCTGAGCTCTGGATGGTTGTCATAGTGTTTGCAGGGGTGCTGGAGCTCTTTGCTTGCCTTGGTATTGAAGGAGAATGTATGGAAAACTGCTGCTATGAGAGCACAGGGTTCTACAGGGTTTTCTTGTAGTTACTACAGGAAACCCTGTAATTGCCTTTTTCATCATTTTTTTTTTTTTGGTCACTTGGGGGAGGAATGGGTGGTGGGTGATGTAGGAGTGTAGGGATGGCAATGGAGGAGATGGAGTGGTAGTGAGTGAGGCCAATGATGGCATGGCCCTTGGACTCTTCTTTTTCTATTTTTTTTGAATTTTGAATTTTTATTTTTTATGTTTTGAGTGGTATTTTTGATGGACGCAGAGGGTGGTATGCTCATGAGTTGGTATTGGGTGAGAGGTGGTGAGGTCTATGTTCCCCTTTTTCAAACTAGAACGAGCCTGCATTATTACTTCCTAATCGGAATTTCATTCTTGTAGAGTTTCAGGACATCCTGTAGTACTACAGGAGACTCCTGTAGTAACTACAGGAAACCCTGTAGAAGTCAGAAAACTGCATAAAAACTGGTTTTTGATGTCTGGAAGTGAGGATGGATGATGGAGACTTAGTAGGCATGGGAGATATGAAGTGAATGAAGGAAGAATGGGGTGTTGCTTGGCTTGCTATCCTCTTTGTTGAAGGAAATGTAACTAGGTTGGGTTTTCATAACCGTAGTTTTGATATTTGTATTTATTCAAGAAAAGAAATATAATTTTTATAATTTATGTCAATGAGTTTCTTGCTCATTGAAGTAGGTCTAGCACATGTTAAAATGCTATAGGTGAGTGTCGGGGAACGAAGTGCCGAAAGTGCTGGGGAATGAAGTGCTGAAAAAAGATGGACAAAGTGTTGGGGAAACATAGTGCAGAGAAAAGGAAGGATTTGACTTGTGCTTGTAGGATCTTCTAGTCAAGGGTCTAGGGTTTGGCATTGATCAAGAAAGAAGCTTCAATAAGAGAAAACTTACCAGAGGGTTTTCCTCTCAAGAGAAGAGAGGTTTTTGCCCTGGAAGAGAGCCAATATTTTGTGTTCTTGTTTTATGTTTTTGATAGTAGTTTGATGAAGTACACACACATGCGTTAATAAGAGAAGAAGAAGATTAAGCTAACAAAGACAATTTGTAAAAAGACTTCACAAATTGTTATCTAGTCCTGAAGAATCACTCGACATCACATTGCCCTAGATTCTTCAAGATGGTATCAGAGCTTAAGGTGACACATCAAGGAAAGGGCATCTGAAGAACACTCATCAAGGAAGGACATCTACAAATGTTTAAGCATCAAGCCAAAAAGTCTCTATCACATCAAGGACAAGAAAATCTATGATCTATCATTCATCAAGGGAGACTACAAAGCTAGAAGAAGAGCCTTATATAAAGGCACCTACAAAGAAGAGGAGATCAAAGAGGGACCTACATCAAGCCACAAATTATCAAGCAAGTCTCATCATTAAGCAAGCCCACTTGGAGAAAACATCTTGAGGAACATCAAGATTCAAGGAAAGCAAGCCATCAAGACTCCAAGGAGAAAAGAAGTGTCAAGTACATTTCAAAATCTATCAAGTAAGTATATGTGCCCTTTTGAATATACATCAATGTCTTTTTGCGAGGAAAGCAACAAATTGGTAGGTACCAATAACTTTCTTGCATGGAAGAAGAGGACTGATCTACTTCTGAAGGAGAATGAACTTCTAGAACATGTCAAAGGGAATATCACCATCTCTGCTAAGGATCAAACCCAAGCCTTAACCAAGTACAATAAGGGTGAGACAAGAGCTCAAAGGATTCTAATAGAATCTATCAAGCACTCTCTCATTCCTTATGTCTCCAAATCAGAGACATCAAAAGAAATTTATGATAAGCTAGTAGAGCTATTCTCGGTATCCACAACCAAAGAAGTGATATCTCTAAGGAATGAATTGTACAAGATGAAGATAACAAAGGAAGGAATAACTCCCTACTTCATGAAAATCTCTGAGATGAGGGATCAACTTCAAGAGCTAGGGGAAGTCATGTTCGACAAAGAAATGACAACTGTAGTACTTAATGCTCTACCTGAGGACTGGGGTAACTTCACATCAAGTATATATGCCAAGAAAGAAACTACCACACTAAGTGAAATGTGGTCTCTATGCAAGACAGAGGAATCCAGGCTCAAAGCCAAGGAAGATGTGGGATCAGAGGAGCAAGCATTTGCTACCATGGCCAAGAGAAAGGAAACTTTGGCAAATTTGGTCCACAAAGAACAAACAACAAAGACATGTCCAAAGTCCAATGTTTTGGATGCCAAGAATATGGACACTATAAAAGGAATTGTCCTGAACTTAAGAAGGACAACAACAACAAGAGAAAAAGGGAAGAAGCTCATATGACTCAAGAAATAAAAGAAGAAGACAAGAAGCAAAAGAAGGAAGATCCTCTAGATCTCTACTATGACTAAGTCAACATCGTTGCTTAAGCCTTCTTTAGAAGTTTAATTGTCCTAAACTTAAGAAGGACAACAACAACAAGAGAAAATGGGCAGAAGCTCATATGACTCAAGAAATAAAAGAAGAAGACAAGAAGCAAAAGAAGGAAGATCCTCTGGATCTCTACTATGACTAAGTCAACGTCGTTGCTTAAGCCTTCTTTAGAAGTTTTGAGTAGTGTAGGAGCATGTAGGAATAAAATAGGATGCATGGTTAAAAATATATCTTCTAGAATATAGGAGCATTGTAGATATAGCTCAAGGTATTCATATAGAAGGAACATACCCAGTATAGGACCTCATCCACTATGAAAGGAAAATTTATCATGAGCAAGAATCTTAGAAGGCCTACATCATCAAAAGAAAGAAACATGTGCAGAATAAGGGTTATCAAGATCCTCAGATGGAATCTTCAAAAGAAGATTCATGAATAAGAAGGAAATGTCTCATTGGGAAGTCCCATTCACGGGATTCAAGAAAAGGATTATTTGCAGGCAAGTTAATATGAAGCAAGAAGGGCCACACCATGAACAATCAAATATAGTCAAGATGATCAAAGGAGAATCAAGATGAGGTATGTACAAGTTATGTGATGTTATCATACGTATGTTGTTGAAGTCATGGGAATTTTTTTATGACATGATCAAGTATGAAAGAATCTCTTTCGCTAATAACATGCTCAAAGGCATGTACACCACTACAATGAGGGTCAACGAAAGGACATACTCACATAAGGAGTATATTGCTAACTAAGAAGCAAGAAGAAATGCTGACTAGTCCAGGAAGCAAGCAATGAAGAAGTGCTCCCTTAAAGAAGTAGAAGGTGGTTGACCAATCTGTCCAAGAAGAATCAAAATGAAGAAAGCGATCAAGCATGTGAAGAACACCATGATCACAAAGAATCACTATCTGACAAGATTCATTGAAGACATCTCCCAAAAGAAGGCATGACAACTCTGACAAAGGAAGGAAAAAGATCAAAGGATCCTTTACACCTATGAAGGCCTTGGAGATATGAAAGGGGCAAATAACTGATTCTAATCTACGAAGATGTTATGGTGAAGAATCCATCCAGCAACAACACCATTTAATGTTGAAGATTATATCAAGATGAAGTCATGAAAGGCTACTAGATCAAAGCATGGGAACAAGCAACTACAAAGAAGCATCCATGTGAAGAGTTGTCCGAAGCATATAGACAAGATGACAAGGAATAATCAAATGATAAGAGAACCTGATATGTGACAAGACAACCACTTTCCACAAAGGAAGCAATGACATGACTAAGAAGGAAGCAAAGTGATCGATGGATGGTGCCCTATCAAAAATAAGTTCGAACAAAGACTTCATGACATCAAAGGAAGGAAGGAGATCAAGCAGCTGGAGAACCGACAAAGAAGAAGTTGCTGATGAATGGACAACTCCCTAGCTAAGAGGGAGTTATCACAAGTTCCCAAATACAAAGGAACTTGGACAAGTACCTTGTCAGAGGATACTTGGGCATGTTTTCCTCCATTGAGAGGAAGTGATAGACACAACATTCTTGGCTTGACTTGGGAAGAAGGAATGGGAGGATTGGGTAATCATCTGGCATCCGATACTCTTTGAGGATGTGTAGGGCATCGAAGACAAGAGTAGGCAAGAGGACCGATATTTGTTGAGGGCTGGGAACGCAAGCCAAGAATAGTCCTAAAAGGTCATACTTAGTGAACACCCGGGTGGGTATATACCTTGAGAGACAATGAATATGGTGTCTATATGTCATTGGTCTCACCAACATTGTGCTCTGATCTATTGAGGGATAGAGCTATCAGTCAAGGTCTTGTTGTGGATACAATGTTTGTTACTATGATGCTATAACAAATGGATTGCCAATTCGGTTTCTCTTATGTGAATTCTTCAAGATTGATAATAGCCAAACACCTTGTAATGTTGTATGAATACCTCCCTAGTTAAGAGGGAGTGTTGAAGGAAATGTAATTATGTTTGGTCTTCATAAATGTACTTTTGATATTTGTATTTATTCAAGAAAAGAAATATTATTTTTATAATATATGTCAATGAGTTTCTTGCTCATTGAAGTAGGTCTAGCACATGTTAAAATGCTATAGGTGAGTCAAAGAGTCAAAAGAATTATGTTGAAGACCTTAGGGGTATGTTACATTATGTATATTTATATATAAGAGTCGAAGAAGACACCTCCAAGAAAAGTCAAGTCTCCTCCTAGCAAAGACACCATCAAAAGAAGAAATGGCACCATTAAAAGCACCCATCGAAGCAAAGGAAGTCAAGTCGGCCTTAAGGCAGCAAGTCGGCCTACAAGTCGGCCTAAAGGAGGGACAATCCTCTATACATAGAGGCTGCACACTCCCTCTAACGTAAAGCAACTCACTCTGAAATCAGGGAACATAGAGGACCGAAAAAGAAGCCAAGAAAGGGACGAAGAAGGAACCTCTAGTGCAATGAAGAAGCAAGAAGGAAGAACGAAGGTTTTAGCACTGTTTTAGGGCCAATACCAACCACATGTGCGAAGAAAAGGAACGACTATTTGCTATTACGACAACAAGAAGTCACCTCTCAACATACCTCATCGTTTGGGCTACAAACTAGGCCTCCTATCCAAGCGAAGAAGGAAGGACCTCAAGCGAAGGAAAGAGGAGCCATATAACATGAATAAGACCTCTCACACGTGCGAGAATTAGGGTTGCAGTGTTGTCACACAAAGCCTACAACTATACGTCAAGAAGGAACTTTGTTGGTCAAGAGAAGGAGTATCCTTAGGTGAAGGATCTCACTAAGTACAAAAGATAAGTGTCTCTTCTAGAAGGACTACTAACAGTGGAAGGAAGAACAAAGTGCGAGGGAACGAAGTGCCGAAAGAAGGTGGACAAAATGCCATGGAGACATAGTGTAGAGAAAAAGAAGGACTCGACTTGTGCTTGGAGGATCTTTTAGTTAAGTGTCTAGGGTTTGGCATTGATCAAGAAAGAAGCTTCAATATATTGAAAACTTACCGAAGGGTTTTCCTCTCAAGAGAAGAGAGGTTTTGGCCCTGGCAGAGAGCATATCTTGTGTTCTTGTTTTATGTTTTTGATAGCGGTTTGATGAAGTACACACACATGCATTAATAAGAGAAGAAGAAGATTAAGCTAACAAAGACAAATTGTAAAAAGACTTCACAAATTGTTATCTAGTCTCGAAGAATCACTCTACATCACATTGCCCTAGATTCTTTAACACTCTTAACTCTAAGTCCTTTGTGTCCTTTAAAAACCTGCAAAAGTCACATAATTTTGTTAGTGGGCAGGTTTGAGGTCCCTCCCATGTCATTTTTGTTTTCTCTTTTTTGTTTTGAAAGACACACAGGTCCCCTCAAAGGAGGTTTTCAACTTGTCTGACTGCCCTAGGTGCCTCAAGGGAGGTTTTCAGCCAAGGATCTTTTTACTTTTCTTTTTTCACTCTTGGGCTGCCTCAAGGAGGTTTTCAACCCAAATGTTTTCCTCAAGTGCCTCATAGAGGTTTTCACCTAGGTCCCTTATTGTTTTTCCTTTTTTTCTTTTTTCATTTTTTTCAAAAATAAGACTGTCTTCAAGAATTTGTTGAGCTGGAAGCTAAGACACGTCCAAGCACATTCACTTCTTGATTGATTGTATTGATGAACTCTTCCCTTGATAGAGGTCTTTTATAGGCTTTCAATTTGTATCCATTGACCAGCAAGGGGATACCTTCTTCATCAATGGTCTTTATTTTCACAACCCCATTGTCATGGAATTTCTCTATCAGATATGGGCCTGACCACCTTGTCATCAATTTGCCTTTGAAGTCTTTAAACCTGGAGTCATATGGCAGAGCCCAATCACCTTTTTGAAAAACTCTGTGTTTGATGTTTTTGTCATGCCAAACTTTTCTTTATACTTGAGTCCCCTCTTTGTGTAGGAGGGCTTGCATCCTGAATTCATCTAAACCATTGAGCTGGAGAAGCCTCTCTTGCTGTGTCTTTGTAATATCCAAATCCAACTATGCTGCCATTCTCAAAGTGTTGTACTCAAACTCAATGGAGAGCAAAGCCTTCTTCCCATAGACCAAATCATAAGGTTTGAAGGCAGTGGTTGTCTTCTAGGTTGTGTTATAGGCCCAAGTGGCCCCCACTAGTCTGTCAGCGCAATATTTTCTGCTTCTGCTCGTAATCTATGTGAGAATGCCTTCCAATGCTTTGTTGGTAACCTCTGCTTGTCCATTGGCCTGAGGATGATAAGCAATTTACTTCCTGTGCTTGATCTTATGCTGACTCAACATATTTTCAATTAGGTGTGAGGTGAATTGAGCGCCCTGATCAATGACTAGCTCTCTAGGGTACCCAAACTTGTAAAACACATTTTCCCTTAAGAACTCAACCACTTTCTCTTCTGTTGCTACCTTGACAGCCTTGGTTTTAGCCCACTTTGTCAAATAATTTGTGCACACAATTATGTACTTTTTTCTGCCTTGATGATGGATCAATGGGCCCAATGAAATCCATGCCCCACTTATCAAATGGCTCAAGAGTCACTTGAGGTTGCAAAGGCATTTTATCCGTGGGAGTAGGTTTTCCCATTCTTTGGCACTGGTCACATCGACTGGTGTATCTTATTGCCTCTTGTTGGAGAGTGGGCCAGTATTAGCCAACTTGTAGTACATTGAAGGCTGTTCTCTTGGCTTCAAAGTGACCTCCACAAGGCCCATCATGACATACCAAAAAAATTTCAAAGATTTCCTCCTCATTGACACATCTCCTCAGAATTTGATTTGGGCCCTAGCTTGAAGAGATTGCCCCCAATCCAAGTGAATGGGGCATTCTTTCTGATAATTCTGCTCTTTTCGTTGGAGGAAAAATTTGGAGGGAACTGTGCAGCCATTAAGTAGTTGGCTATGTCAGCAAACCATGGAGAGAGAACTGAAATAACAAATAAATGCTCATCTGGAGGCTGATCATCAACCATTCCATCCTCACCTGCAGGCAAATCAAGTCTGGACAAAAAATCTGCAGCTACTTTTTCTCTACCAGGCTTATCAATGATAGCTAGATCAAACTGTTGTAATAAAAGAAACCATCCCATAATTCTGGCATTCACATCAGGCTTGTTCATCAAATATTTAATAACAACGTGGTCAATATGTACAAATGTATGGTAATCGGTGATGTAATGTCTAAATTATTCAAGGAATGGACAACAACTAGGAGCTCTTTTTTAATCACAGTATAGTTCAATTCAGCCTTGGACAAATTTTTTCTGATGAAATAAATGGCATAAGGCAACTTGTCATCTATCTGGCCTAGAGCTGCTCCTATAGCTTTGCCAGAGGCATCGACATGGATGTGGAAAGGAAGAGCCCAATTTGGGCCTCAGAGTATAGGTGTAGTAGTTAACTTGTCCTTTAAGGTTGTTAAGGTCTCTTGGTAGCTTTTTGACTAGAAAAATTTAGAGTTCTTGGCCAATAGTCCAAACAGAGGTGAGGCTACTTTGTTGAAGTCCTTTATGAATCTCCTATAGTATCTAGCTAAGTCGAAGAAGCTTCTGTCATCCCTCTGCTTCTGAGTAGTAGGGACCCTCCTTATGATAGCGATTTTGTTTGGGTCTACTTGCAGTCCTTTCTGGGATATTGAGTGACCCAGAAGAGTCTCTGCATTCATCAAGAACTTACACTTCTTAGGACTAAGGGATAGGTTCATTTCAATGCACTTGGTTAATACTTTCCCCAAGTTAGAGAGAGCCTCCAGGGAATCACACCCATAGGGAGTGAAATCATCCATATAAATTTCTACAGGGTCATGGATTAGCTCTGCAAAGATGCTCAGGGTTGTCCTATGAAAAGCAGCAGGGGCGTTACATAATCCGAAAAGAAGGACCCTATAAGCAAAGGTACCCAAGAACAAGTGAGAGTGGTTTTATCTTGGTCGTCTGGGCTGATCTGGATCTAATTGTAACCACTAAATCCATCTAAGAAAGAGAAGAACTTCTTTCTTGCATGACCATCGAAGACTTGATCAATGAAAGGTAGAGGGAAATGGTCTTTTTGGAGACACCCACTCACTATCTAAGATGGGATAAATGAACCCTGCATCCAAAAACTTCCGTAGTTCTTCTTTAACTATGGCGTTGAGGGCTAGGTTCATTCTCCTCTGAGGTTGGTGCATTGGCTTGCAACCTTCCTTGATGTAAATGTGGTGAGTACACAGCAAATGGTGCACTTAGTTCATTTCCTTATAACTCCAGGCAAAGGCATCTAGATGTTCTCTTAGCATGTCACATAACTCCTTTTCCTGATGTGCAGAGAGGGGGGTTGATTTTCAATGTTCTATTTGGACCAAACTCTATCATCTTGACATGAGTAGAACTTGAGTCAGCTAGGCACAAATCAGTCCAAGGGTTATCTTTAGCTTTCTTTACTAACTCATCAAGAAACATGGTGTTGGGGGGCTGATTCTGGAGGATTTGTTTACTCAGGTCGCCTTCATCAGGTTGCCCCCCTCCTATAGTAGCATCTAGGGTACAAACTAGGTAAGATGTGGCAGAGTAGACTTCATCTTCTTCCTCCTCTTCCAACCATAAAGGTAAGTCATGATCTGGAGATGGTTGAGCAGGAGGGAACAAGACCAATTGTTTGGACAAATGGTCATATTCCCAGCCCTGCAACTTATGTAAGCATCAGCAGTGGCTAACCATGGCCTTCCAAGGATGAGAGGATAACTGTTGAACTTGGTCTTAGGTTGCAGAACTAAGAAGTCAATAAGGTATTCCCAAGAATCAATGGAGACCATCACATCCTCAACAACTCTCTCAGGAGCTATTGTGGATCTATTTGCAAGCTGCAAGACTGTTGTTGTCTTCCTTAATGATCATTGGAGTTTTCGTTTAAGCATAGTCTCCTTAGTCATGACATTGATGGCTGACCCAAGATCAATCAAGATATGGGGGACAATGATACCATTGATGTGCACATCTACCACAGGACTTCCAGGGTTTAGATACTTTGGGCAAATCACTCACCCCAACATTAAGTCAGACAATTGTGCAACAGAATTATTGGTAGCGATGTCTTTCTTTCTCCTCTTAGGATTTTTTAAGCATTTTTCTTTGATTAACTTGCTATAGATGGGGACATCCTTGATAGCTTGGAGGAGTGGGATTTTAACATAAAGGTTTTTCGATTCACCTAGAAGTTCAGTCTCTTTTGCTGTGCGCTGGCTAGGATGGATTAATCTCTCAGGAAAAGGTGGTGGATTGGCTTGAGGAACACTCTTCCTTTTCCTCTTCAAGCTCCTGAGGTGGAGATGGAGGTTGATTATCTGGAAGCACTCTTCCAGACCTGAGGTTGATTTCTTGAATTTCCACAACATAGTTAGGGTAAAATGCCTCTCCACTATAGACCTGCTGTGCCTATTTGTTGTTTGGGTTCAAATTTGGTTGAGTGGACATCTGAGGTTGCTGAGGGGTTGTGGTTGAGATGGAGGTGGAGGCGGTAAGGTTGGAGATTGGTTGTATGGGGGCCTCCACCCTTGTGATGGTGTATTCCACTAAGGTTGTGGTGGAGCATATGGCTAAAATGATTGATTGGCAGGTTGGGAATGGTATTGAGGTGCAAAAGACCAAGGAGAAGGTGTGGACCATGAAGGATGAACAAGAGGACACCAAGGGGGAATGGATGCATTCTGTTTAGAGTTGTAATATGAATAGGACACCCCTTCGATGCCTTGCTAGTATCGTTCAGGTCCTTGAGGCCTCCTTTGGTTGATATAAAAGAGTTGTCTAGTCACACCTTCAGTTCCTTGATACACAAATTTCAGTCCAAGTAGAGAAGGGCACTTGTCTATGGAATGGTTCTCTTCATAGACCGAGCAGATCTCTGTAAGATTCAATGGACATTCATTTCTACAGTGCTTCCTGGTGCATCTAGGGAAGAAGACAACTAAGGCTCTTTCTGCTTCCCTTTGCTTTTTATTGATCTGCATGTGTCCATTTGCAGAGCAAGGATATGCATCATTTCACTCCTAAAGCCTTCCAACATGTTCCCAATTTTACTTTTGATGGAGGTGTTAGAGGAGGATGAACTAGCCAAAGCTTGACTTGCCCTACCCGTCATTCTGGCTGCCCTAGAATGATTTTTGAAAACTGTCTTGATATCATCAGAAGATAACTGGTAGATGTCCCCTCTCGACAACATGTTTAGGGTTTCTACGAGATCTTCCCTGATCCCTCTAAGAAGGACTAGCTTCAGTGATCCGGGGACGAGGGTGCATCTGGCCCTTTTGTAGATGAGTTGTAACCATTCCTGATAATCTTCCAAAGATTCACCATGTCCCAAGGTCATTCTAAAGATTACCTCTTTGGTGTCTCTGGACCTATAATAGTCCCTGTACTTGTTGTTGAAGGTTTGTTGCATTTGAGCCCAGGTAGTGATGTTGTCCCTAGGTAAACCCATGGACCAGCGGAAGGCTGCATCCTTAAGGGTGGATGGGAACAACCTCAACTTCTGGTCGTCAGAGGTATAATCATAAGTTTTGCAGATGACAACAAACTCAAATAAAAATGTATCAGGGTCTTCTGAGGTTAAGCCATGGAAGTGAGAAATGACAGAGTGTTGATTTGGGGTAGCGTCGGATGTGCTCTAGCCATGAAAATTGGTGGAGAGGCTAAAGCACATGAGATCTCCAAAACCCAAAAATGGTTTGGACATATTGTATCCGGTTTGGGAGATATTAAAATAATTAATATTTTTAATGGAGTTCCTAAGTTTAAACTTAGAAAAAATAAAATATTAATGGGTATTAATATAAAATTGGGTTAGAAGGTTCCAAAAGTCATGGATAAAGCCAAATCTAATCTTAGCCGTTGATTAGAGATTTAATCTTGATTGTTGAAGGACCAACGAGAAAAGTATAAGAGGAGGCTTGAGGGTCAGTTTGAGAACAAACCAGAGTGATCAATAATTCATTTTGCTTGAGCGGGGTTGGTAAGCATAGCTGAATTAGTGATCAACAACGAGGGGTAGTGAGTACGAGATAGAGAGGCAGGGACAATACTGGGAGACTAGCACAGAAGCAGAGAGAGCGAGAGCAACAATCAATCCAGGCTACACAGGGTCTAGAGAGATTGCGTCATCCACGCAGAGGGCAGAGGGAGTGACACAGAGGCTCCCAGAGGCTGCACAGTGCCTCAGAGGGTTGACGTAGAGAGCGCTGGGGCTGACGTAGAGGCCAGAAGGGCCAACGCTAAGCTTCAGTTCTACTGAAGAGGGTTTCGTGGGACATGTTTTTTGAATACCTATTTCTGGATATAGAGGTATTGTTGCTGTGTATTTTTCTTTGTTGGGTGAGCCGGATTAGGCATCCTATTGTACTCAGATAGACTGCATAATAATATAACCCTAAGAATAAATGCACCGGTTTTCTCGCATTGGGTTTTTCTAGGGACATTTGTCCGAAAATAACAGTGTCACTTGTTAGCTTGTTTTCTTTCAATTGATGATCTGTAGATGTTGTGACTGTATTGGGTTTAATTCGGTATTTAATGTATTAAATAACTTGTTCGAGTTTTAAACAAGTAGAAGAAATAAACCAGCAGAATACAGATTAATTTTCTAACGGATAGACTTAGAAAATTCAACATGGTATCAGAGCGTGGTTGCAGATCACAAGAAAACTGAAGGCATCAACTTAGCAGATTCAGCTATACCTAGTGACAAAGTTTATCCTTGCAGAAAGTGACAGAGGAAGGAGTGACACAAGGGGACTGCGTCATCAATTTGGGCCAAAGAGATGCAACGCACAGGCTAAGGAGGGGAGAAACAGGCTGATGCAAAGCCACGTAGAGGCCAAGAGGGCTGACGCAGTTGGCTAAGGGCGTAATTTTGCCGTTGCTAGGATTGCACAGAGCCAAGAGGCTTAATCCTTCAGTTGCTGGGGCATACGAGGCTGTGGGTAGTTTGCAGAGCGAAGTTGGTGGGGTACCGTGGTCAGAACAATACCTAACAGGGCAAGACCAAGGTGGAGGGAGTTGCTGCCGAAGTGGATTTCTAGCCAAGGAATCTAGATCAGTGTTGCAGTTGCATAGACAATTGGAGTGGGGCAACTTGACGTTGGCAGAAGGATTTCTACGAGGGAAATCGAGACTCAAAGGAGTCCAGAAGAGAACTTCCAGACGGGAAGTAGAGAGACTCAGCAGTAGTCGAACCGAGAATTTCCAAGCAGGAAGTAGAGAGACTAAGAGGAGTTGACATAGAAGAGCAGAGAGATGGCCATGAATGGGCTGAGAGATCAGGATAGGCTGGACAAAGCATCCAAATTTGTGGTCTGGAAGGCCAGGATCTTGTCCATTCTAGAGAGAGATTGCATTAAGGGCTTCGCCTTGAGAACTATGGCTATCCTAGTTGACCCGGTAGCAAATGTTAGGTATGAGGAGGCAGTGACTAAGGCAAAGTGCATCATTCTTGATGGGGTTAAGGATCATGTGGTACCACATATTGCCGAGAAGGAAATGACAAAGGAGATCTGGGACGTTTTGAAGACATTGTACTAGCATACTTTCATGTAGAGGAAGATGCTCCTGGAGAATCAGTCAAGGGCATACCAAATGTAGAACGAAGAGCAGATAGATGTCTCCATCGGTCGGTTGAAGGAGATCCGTGACCAACTAACTTCCATAGGGGCCACACCGAATGAGAAATTAATGGTGATGACCGCACTTTACACATTTTCCCAGGATTGGGAGGTATTTGTCCAGAGCATACTGGGCGGGATGAGTCTTCCGGATTGGGAAGAACTGTTGGCGGCTCTTCGTCAAGAAGAGATCAGATGGCTGACCAAGGTGGGGAGTAGTGGCAAAGGGGCCAGGATCAAGAAGGAGGAAGAAAAGGACGCAACTCTAGCATCTGCGAGAAAGCAGGAGAAGAGAAAGAAGAAGGACCTCTCCAAGGTCAAGTGCTTCCATTGTGGGGAACTGGGTCGTTTTGCAAACCAGTGTTCGAGGAAGAAGAGTAAGGAAGAGGTTTTTGACTCCAAGGCAGCACCAACGAAGGGGGAGAAAGCAGTCGAGGAGGATGATGATTGTGCGATGAGTGCTCATGTGCCCCTTTAGAAGAAGGGAGACATCGAGCTGTAGTCAGTAGGACTACAAGTGATGAGGGGTAGGATTCTTAAGGTACCTAACCTCTTGGATTATACCTTGCTACGGGAGCCCTGAAGAGGAGAAGCAAGACTGGTAGATGTAGGTAGAGACAGATATGGATGAAACGGTGAAGAGTGCTACAGTGCAGGAGTCCCCGGATAGTGCGAGGCTAGTAGGCTACAATAGTGCGAGAGGCACGGGAGTGTTGCACCCGTGCAGGATGGCACAAAGAGGTGTGCAACAGTGTGAGATGCATAGAGTTGTTGCAATAGGGCAGAGGTCAGTAGAGGGTGCACTTGTTAGCGGCAGAGGGAGCTTCAACATCGGGAGTGTTTCTACCTTGACAGGGATGTCAGAAGTTGGGTGGATCGGTTATTTACTTCTCAGTAACTGAGTTGCAGTGCAGTAACAGTATCCAGTAGCACGATGCAGCATGATGAGAGGGGCTGCAGTGCAGATGCAGTGCTGTGAGGATGGACCAGTAGCAGCATGGATGAAGAGGGAGGCCTAGCATCAGCACACAGTCCGGTGCTGGATAATTAGTGTGATACTTAGTGAGAAGTATTACTAGAGCATAGTCCTTGCTAAGAGGGAGTGTTGATTTGGGGTAGCATCGGATGTGCTCTAGCCATGAAAATTGGTGGACAGACTAAAGCACATGAGATCTCCAAGACACAAAAATGGTTTAGACAGATTGTGCTCGGTTTGGGAGATATTAAAATAACTAATATTTTTAATGGAGTTCTAAGTCTAAACTTAGGTAAAATAAAATATTAATGGGTATTAATATAAAACTGGGTTAGAAGGTTCCAAAAGTCATGGATTAAGCCAAATATAATCTTAACCGTTGATTAGAGATTTAATCTCGACGATTGAAGGACCAACGAGAAAAGTATAAGGGGAGGCTTGAGGGTTCCATAGTGATCAGGCATTCATTTTGCTAGAGCAGGGTTGGTAAGCAAAGTTGAATCAGTGATCAATAGCGAGGGGCAGTGAGTACGAGATAGAGGCACGAACAATACTGGGAAACCAACACAGAAGTAGAGAGAGCGAGAGCAAGAGCAACAGTCAATCTGTGCTACGCAGAGTCCAACAGAGGCAACATAGAGCCCAAAGAGGTTGTGTCATCCACGCAGAGGGCAGAGGGAGTGACGTAGAGGCTCCTAGAGGCTGCACAATGCCTAAGAGGGCTGACATAGAGGGTCCTGGGGCTGATGCATGTCAGCAGGAGGCTAACGTAGAGGCCAGAATGGCCAACACTAAGCTTCAGTTGTGCCGTAAAGGGTTTCGTGGGACAGGTTTTCTGAATAGCTGTTTCCGGATATAGAGGTATTGCTGCTGTGTATTTTTCTTTGTCGGGTGAGCTGGATTAGGCACCCTGTTGTACTCAGATAGATTGCATAATAATATAACCCTTAGAATAGCTGCACCTGTTTTCCTGCATTGAGTTTTTCCAAGGAAATTTGTCCAAAAATAACGGTGTCACTTGTGTGCTTGTTTTCTTTCAGTTGATGATCTGTAGATGTTGTGATTGTATTGTGTTTATTTCGGTATTTAATGTATTAAATAGCTTGTTCGATTTTTAAACAAGTAGAAGAAGTCAACCAACAGAATACAAATTAATTTTCTAATGGATAGACTTAGAAAATTCAACATAGAGGGGCTTATGTTTTTCATCCTAGAATCTGAATTAGTTTCTTTGATGGGAAAAGCACCCTCAGGTCTGTTTTCAACTCCATTTCTGTTTTCAATCCCATTTCTATTTTCAGCCATGGTGTAGGTTGGTGGAAGGGTTTCTTTTTCTTCTTCCCCAATAGGCTCTTCAAAGATCTTTGGTTGTTCGCCTAATGGGTACTCTAGCTCACAGCCACCGAGGAAGAGGGAAGGTTGGTTGTTTGATGGTGTGGGGGTATTTGGCAAGATTTTTCCTATGTTGTCTCTACTCCTACGAAGCATGAAAGAAATTTGTTTTTATTTTTTTAGGGTTTTCTCAGAACTACTTGCAGAATGGAAAGAAAGCAAAAGTTGCAAGTATTTGCTGAATGAAACTACTTTGCAGAATGGAAAGAAAGCATAAATTGCAACTATCTATTGAATGCAAAACAAAAGGAAAGTAGGAATTGCATCTATTTTTTGAATGTCAAATGGAAATGAAACCAGAAATCACATCTTCGTAGACATGTCCCTGATAACGACGCCAAAAAGTGATGAGCCCCAGTCTTGCTCCTAGGGCAACCAACTTTAGTTTATCAACCGAGGTTCATACAAACTTGGAGGTGACAATGCTATATGCACAACAGATGCAACAATCTACTCTTGTCACTTATTAACTGGGGCGAATGACCACTAGGGTTTTTCAAACCAGTCTTCTATTGACTAAGAGGCTGACTACTGACAGTGAATGTTAAGCTACCTTTAATGCAGAAAGTAAATGTTTGCCTATGCTAAGGAAATGAAAGTGCTGAAAAGAAAGTGTTATGAAAATGACATGAAATCACCTAGCTAGGAATTAACACACTTTACTTGCAATAGAGACCTAATTTTACCTTGCATTCTATCATCTAGTTATCTGGACTAAGTAGGCATGGATATGATCCTAATATTATTAAGACTGATGCATGCATGCATTAGCTAAATATTGCAGAAAAGAGTCTTTTGGTTTTTCAATTTGGAAATGTAAATGTTAAACTAATCAAGTTGATCTTTTGCAAGGGAGGAAGGTATGGGAAAATTGGTCAAAAGTGGCAATGAGGGGTAAGGAGGTCAGGTTGAAGACCTACCTTAGGCTCTGGTCATTATTTCTGCCCAAAATAGTCTAAAACAGGTTGCTACAGGGTTTCCTGTAGTTATTACAAGATATCCTGGTTTACTACAGGAAACTTAGCTGAAAGCTATAGGAAGGTAGGGAAGGTGAAAGGAAGTGTTGGGAAGGTGTATGCTAGTGGAATAAGGTATGGGGGAGGTACACACTACCCAAGGATCAACCCAACTCTTTAGGATGGTTGGATTTTCTCAAGGTTGTTGTCCACGGTGGCTACAAAGCAGAAATCAGAATTGATGGTTGGTAGGGTTTGGCGAGAGGTGGAGAAGACTTAGATGAAGCTAGTGGAATGATTTCTCCCTACAAATTAACAAATCCTACAACAACACACATTCATTTCTCCATTTATGCACAACTTTATGTAAATGTGGAAAAGATGAGTTGAATTTGAGAAGCAAATTGATTGATGGCTAGTGGATGAACACTATGGAATGGAATGGCTTCTAATCTACAACGAACTTAAGAAACCAAAATGACAATTGCAAGTGCTTCTAAGAAATCGTGAACAATGACCTACTCAACAAGAAACCCTAAGCTATGCAATAACCAAAAGATAACTCTGTTTTTGGGGCTGTGAGAGTAGGTACCTCAAACCATGATCCCATGAGGGAGATGAGGATGAGGCCTCTGTCACAAGATTTTCTGAAGTCTTTTCTTTCACTACTATAACACTGATCTGCTTATCCTACTAATGGAAGCAAAACTAACCAATCATCCAAAGATTTGCAAATTAAACAAAATAAAAATAATTTCAGCAACTAATTTATGATTCTAATCTTAAGGATACATGTACATAAAGAAGAGGAACCTCTGCTGCTAGGGTTGGGCCTTAACTTGAGAGCTTCAGCCCTCTGAGTCAACTTAGTGCCGCATCCAAGAAACCCTTTTCATTATCAGCAAAATCTCAAAAATAACCTGAGAACAACAATCACAATATCTTAAGCTCGAAATTCCATCTTGGCTACAATAAAAAGTTGAATCCTAATGAGGCCCTAGGCCTTCTTATTTATACAATTGAAGCTACGAACAACCTCCTTAAAATTTGGGAGGCTTGGCTCCCAAACTCGAGATTAACTTGTCTTCAACTATCATTGGCTTGGCTGACAATGAACTCGGTGGGTTTGGTTGCTTGTAATTGTTGACACTTAATCATCAGGATTGGGTGAATATAATGTAAATAAATAATAAGTAATATGAACAGTCATCGGGAGATGAAGTGAACAGTCTCTCCCTCATGTATATAATAAATACCAACCTGAAGGAATGATATACGAATCAATTTTGCTTTGAGGAGTTACTGCTTAGCCTGACATGGTATCAGAGCCAGATTCCGAAATTAGTTGTAACTCGCTTCTGCCATTGTCTTGCAGTCTGTCCTTCTGTGCAGTCTGTCTGCCATAATTGATTCTGTGCTCTATGTGCCATAATTGATTCTGCGCCATTCTGCGCTCTGTCTGCCATAATTAATTCTGCGCCATTTCTGCCATGCCTCAGCTCTGAAAACCTTTTGAATCGTTGCGTTGAATGCCTTGAGGCCGTGCTGCTACGTTGAATGCCTTGAGGGAGTGCTGTTGCGAGAGTTTACTACGTGAATGGTGTGAAACGCTGCTGCGTTGATGATACGTGAGCTCTGAGAGCATGGTGTGGATGCCAAGCCCCTGAACATTTCACGAAGAGCAACAGTACCGGGACGACATCTGTGTGGCTTCTTCACACCACCGGTGGTGGGGGCAGACTTGCGAGCAGCCTTGGTGGCGAGCTGCTTCCTGGGAGCCTTTCCTCCCGTGGACTTACGAGCTGTCTGCTTGATATGAGCCATGGAGCCAAACTAAACCTTCGTATGAGGATTCAAAATAACAACCTTGGGGTTTTTGGTAGAGCCTCGCCTCCGAACCACGCTAGAGAGAACGGGTTAACGAACAAGAATAATATTAAAGGCGTGGAAATGTTGGTAGCCATCGCAGATATTATATAACGTTGGTAACATTGTATTTACGCTGCCTTTGTGTTTACGCTACTGTCATTGTAACGCGGGCATATAAAATGTGTTGAATGCCAATTCCTATGATATTGTAATGTTGGTCCTACAGTTGAAGTTTTTGGCATATAAAATGTGTTTGCGTTGAAGTTTTTTTGGCATATCATTACATTGTGTGTACGCTGGAAGCATTGCCTTTGTGTATGCGTTGAAGTTTTGTTTGGCATGTAAAATGTGTCGAATGCCATGTGTCGAATGAAGTTAAAAAAAAAAAACTATGTCGTGGGTCAAAGCACTGTGGCATGAAGTGTTGAATGCATTTACAGTCTTGGGTATTGACAGTTGCTGTCGAGTTGAGGTTGCTGTCCAGTCATATCAGAATTATATTTTTTCCAATTAAGAGTAAAAATTTTGCAACAGAAGTTTTTGTTACAATATGCATTCAATCATATCCATTGTGGGAATATTTCTCACTGGCAAAGAGAACTATCTTGAGTGGTCTCAAATGATAAAACACACCCTCATTTTCAATGAGTTGTGGAAAGGAGTGTGCATTGGAGACGGAGATAAATAGCTAGAAGAACCTACATCAGACAAAGAGCTTGCCATTTGGGAAAACAAGAACAACAAAGCCTATGCATTAATCGCAACATCTGTAAGTGAAGAGGCGAGTCGCCATATTACGCCATTTTCAACTGCTTTCGAGGCCTTACAAAAGCTGAAAGAACTCTATGACTCACATTCTGCAATTGAAGTTGTTCAACTCATGATTAAACTCTTCACTCTTGAACTGCAAAATAATGATCCTCTTGCTCTTGGATCTGAAGTAAAGTCTATAATGCATGATATCCAAGCCACTAAAATTGATTTGGATATTCCTCTTATCGCTTTTCTCAGGGCACTTTATCCTACTTACTCCAATTATCTTGAGTCATTGCAAGCAAATGGAAATCTTAAAGACATTACCTTTGACTTTCTTGTGAAAAATTTGCTAAAAGAGAGAAAGCTTTTGGAAAGAAGACAACTCCTGAATCTTCTGAAGAGGCTGTGTGCCTTTCTCATAAAGAAAAGGATCCTGCTCAAGATTCTTCAAGAGGAAGAGGTGGTGAAGAGGAAGAGGAAGATATTTTAGAGGCAGGGGGGGCAGACACTCTCAAGGAGAAAAGGCAGATTTTCATTGCATACGCTGCAAAAGAAATGGATCACATGATGCCTCTACATGCAAGTTCCCATGGGACAAAATTGAGCAGCAAAGAAACCAACAAAAAGGTAAAACTGATGACACAGAAAAAGGTAAAGCACTTGAATCCACTCACTATGTTGTGGCACAATGTAATATTGGAGTAAATGAAGATTGATTTAATGCTTCACTTTCTTCTTGGAAAAATGATTGGTTGCTTGATTCAGGAGCAACCTGCCACATGACTCAGAAAAGATTTTTCTTGAAGAATTCACTGACAATATTGATGGAGCAATATACTTTGCAGACCAATCAAAAATCAAGCCATCAGGGTTTGGCACAATCAAGCTTACACTGCTTGGTCTTCCAGACTTTTTTCTGCATCATGTTGTATATGTCCCACAGCTCAAGAGAAACTTGCTGTCCTTGGTCCACATCTGTTGACACCTAATCCGAAACGGATGAGGTGAAGTCGGACAGTCATCTAGAAGATGAACTGATCCGTTTTGTATTTGTATAAATAATAATAGTTGAATGAATAATACTCACTCAGTTGTTTTGCGCTCATTAATTTCTGAGCTAACCTGGCCTGACATGGTATCAGAGCACAGGTCCCAGGCTCCAGAAATAGTGTAACTCCTCTGCTGCCTCTGCTCCCTGGCGCACCAGCGCTGCATACGCTCTCTGAATAGCCTGACACCTGCTCCCTTCTGACATCGCTGCATACGCTGCGTTGATGTCCGTTGCTGTATGTGGAAGTCGTGGAAGAGAACGAAGGAAGAGAACGGTATCGTTTTACTGTAAGATAACTTATTAAAGCTGTTTTAATGTATCAAGGGCTGTCTGTTAACGTAGACTGCGTATGGTATTGAAGACCTAACAACGGTATATTAAGACTGCGTTTTCTCTTTTAAAGAACTGTGGTGACTGCAAACATGGTTGAGTGCGTATATTAAGACTGCGTTTTCTCTTTTAAAGAACTGTGGTGACTGCATACATGGTTGAGTGCGTATATGGTATCGCTGCGTCTTCTATGCTGGCTGCTGCGTCCTTATCTCAAATAACCATTGGTCTTCCATCATATATACTGACCACTGACCTCTGCGTTAATAGTGGTTGCATCATATATACTGTGCGTTTCTAATACAGCGTTTCCTGACATGGTTTTCTGACATGGTTTCAGCTTTCCCGAGTTTTTTTGAAACAGTGTTTGCGTGAAAGACAAGGCCGAGTACTGTGTTTTCATGTCATATATATACACCACAGTGTTTTCATGTCAGCGGATACCACAGTGTTTTCATGTCATATATATATATGTGAGCGCCTTTTTTGAACAGTGATATACATTGATATTTGAGCGCCCTTTGATTTTTTAAACAATGATATATGTGATTGAGCGCCCTTTGATTTTTTGAACAATGATATATATAATGCATAAGGCAATCATATTGAGCAGTGATATATATAATGAATAAGGCAATCATATAAGGATTTTTTTTTTTTCTCAACAGAAGTGTTTTTGGCAGAGATTTTTTTTACAGAATGCATAAGGCTATGACATAAGATTTTTTTTTCCAGCAGAAGTCTTGCTGTGGCATAAGTATTTTTTTTCTATCAGCAGAAGTTTTTTGTTACAGTATGCCTTCAAGAAAAAGAAGAAGATACTTCAGAGGCAGGGGGGGCAGACACCCTCAAGAAGAAAAGGCAGATTTACATTGCATTCGCTGCAAACAAAAAGGATCTCATGATGCTTCTACATGCAAGCTACCATGGGAAAAGATTGAGCAGAGAAGAAATCAGCAGAAAGGTAAAACTGATGACTCAGACAAAGGTAAAGCACCTGAATCCGCTTACTATATTGAGGCACAATGTAATATTGGAGTAAATGAAGATTTGTTTAATGCTTCACTTGCTTCTTCGAAAAATGACTGGTTGCTTGATTCAGGAGCAACCTGTCATATGACTCATAGGAAAGATTTTTTTGAAGATTTCACTGATAATGTTGATGGAGCAGTATACTTTGCAGATCAGTCAAAAATCAAGCCATCAGGGCTTGGCACAGTCAGGCTTAAACTGCCTGGTCTTCCAGACTTTCTTCTGGATCATGTTCTATATCTCCCACAGCTCAAGAGAAACTTGCTGTCCCTGGTACACATCCGCCAGCAAGGTCACTCCATTCATATGTTTGATGGAAAGCTTGAGGTAAGAAAGGCATCTGACCATTCACTTGTCATGAGGGGTATAGAAGAAGAAAGACTTCTTAAACTGCAAGGAACCTCTGCTCATGCACAGCATTTTGCATATATTTCTCATCATGATGAAGGTACACTTCCATCAAGTTTATTATGGCATGCTAGATTTGGACATTTAAACTATGATAGTCTCCGCTTGTTGAAGAAAAATGGTGTTGCTGGTTTGCCTACAATTCCTAGAAAACATAAACAATGTGATGCTTGCATTCTAGGAAAGCATAGCAAACAGTCTTTTCATGATTCACATTCAAGAGCACATAGGAAGCTTGAACTTATTCATTCAGATTTATGTGGTCCAATGCCTGTTCCTTCTGCAAATGGAAATAAGTATATCATGACATTTATTGATGATTACACCAGAATGTGTTGGGTTTATTTTTTGAAGAACAAATCTGATGCTTTTCAAACATTCAAGAATTTTCATAAGTGGATTGAAAATGATGCACAATCTCATATTGGGTCTATTCGCACTGATAATGGAAAAGAATATACATCAAATGAATTTGAACACTATCTTCGCCAACATGGGATTAAACATCAAACAACTGTGCCTTATAATCCTCAACAGAATGGTGTAGCTGAAAGAATGAACAGAACAATTTTGAATATGGTACGATCCATGCTTTTCTTCAAAAATGTAAAGACAATGTTTTGGGCTGATGCTGTTCTATGTGCTGCATATATAAAGAATAGATGTCCATCTAGTGCTATAAGAAACAAGACTCCTTATGAATTGTGGTATGGACATGTTCCTTCGGTAAAACATCTCAGGATATTTGGTTCCACCTGTTATGCTTTAATACCAAAGGTACATAGAAACAAACTTGGTGCTAGAAGTCGTAAGTGTATCTTCCTGGGGTATTCAAACACATCTAAAGCATACCGCCTTTATGATGAAGTAAATAAAAAGTTTGTTTTATCTAGAGATGTCATTTTTCTTGAATCATCCAAATCTGACAGTGTTGTTGAGCGGCAACTTGATCGCTTGGATAGATTCACAAAACCAAAATCATTTCAAGAGTTTGATAATCAGATTCCACATCTTGAAGGGGGGATTCCTATACTAGATCAACATGTGGAATCTTCTTCTGAAGAACAATCTCCCCTACATGACACTCCAACAACGGATGATGCTTTAAGTGATGTAATTGATAGAATTGGGAGACTCAATCTTGATTCAGACCCAACTCCATCAACAGAACAGCCTGGACCATCTCAGAAAGGTCCTCCAAAGTGGCTGACAAAGACACTTGAAAGTGTTCATCCTGATGAAATTGGAAAAACAGGAACCAGAAACTCAAACCGACAAGATGGAGGTGATGTAGATAACTCTAATTCACCTGTTGATATGGATGTTACTTATGATTGTGAATTGAACTTGTCTACAGATTTTGAACCAACTTCCTTCAAAGAAGCTGCTTCTCATGATGAATGGAAAGAAGCGATGCAGAAGGAGTATGATGCCCTCATAAAGAATGGCACTTGGAAGCTGGTTGATCCTCCATTTGGAACCAAACCAATTGGCTGCAAGTGGGTCTACAAGAACAAGTACAAAGCTGATGGCTCACTTGACAAGCACAAAGCTAGGCTTGTGGCAAAAGGTTTTGCACAGAAGGAAGGGGTCGATTATGAGGAAACTTTTGCTCCCACAGCAAAATGGGCCACCATCCGGACACTCTTTGCACTAGCTGCTCAGAACGGTTGGAAAGTCCATCAAATGGATGTAAAAACTGCATTCTTGAATGGAGATCTAAAAGAGAATGTTTTTATGTCCCAGCCTGAAGGATTTGCTGTGAAAGGACATGAACACAAAGTATGCAAACTTGTGAAGTCCTTGTATGGCCTCAAACAAGCACCACGAGCCTGGTATGAAAAACTAACTGAGCATCTTCTGAAACTCAACTTCAAACATTTTGATCTTGATGATGCAACTTTATTTGTCAAGAAAGTTGGCAAAACAGTTGTATATCTTGTGGTATATGTAGATGATCTTTTAATGACAGGGAACAATGAAAGCTATATTGCATCCATAAAGAAAGAATTAGGAAATTTTTTTGAAATGACTGATTTGGGCTATGTTCATTACTATCTTGGCATTGAAGTAACCCAACATCCAAAGTCCATATTTCTTTCTCAAAAGAAATACATTGGAGATTTGTTATACAGATTTGGCATGACAGAGTGCAATCCCCTTTCTACTCCAATGGAACAAAACTTGAAGCTCACATCTACTGAAGGAAAAGAATTTGAGGATGCAACAAAGTATAGACAACTTGTAGGAAGTCTCATCTACCTCACTACTACCAGACCAGACATTTCATTTGCTGTTGGAATCCTCTCCAGGTTTATGCAAAAGCCTTGTGAGGGACATTGGTCTGCTGCAAAAAGAGTTCTAAGGTACTTGAAGGGAACTCAAGACCTTGGAATCAAGTATACACAGGTGGACGACTTCAACTTGATTGGATACTCTGATTCAGACTTCGATGGAGACAAAGAAACTGGGGTATCTACTTCAGGATATGCTATGAGTCTTGGATCAGGAGCTGTCTCCTGGAGATCACGCAAACAATCAGTACCAGCAGATTCCACAACAGAAGCAGAATACGTGGCAGCAGCTGAAGCAACGAAAGAAATTGTGTGGCTCAGGAAAATTCTTGAAGATTTGCAAGTAAAACAAATACAATCTACTCCACTCATGATTGATAACACATCTGCAATAAAGTTGGCCAAGAATCCAAAATTCCATGATCGTACTAAGCACATCAATACTAAATATCATCTGATCCGACATCATGTTGAGGCCAAAACAATCCATCTCCGTCATTGTTCCACAAACGAGCAAATTGCAGACATCTTCACCAAAGCGCTTGGAAGAGAAAAGCTTGAAAGATTCAGAACGATGCTTGGACTCACCAACATCCCTTCAGATTAAGGGGGGGAATGTTGACACCTAATCCGAAACGGATGAGGTGAAGTCGGACAGTCATCTAGAAGATGAACTGATCCGTTTTGTATTTGTATAAATAATAATAGTTGAATGAATAATACTCACTCAGTTGTTTTGCGCTCATTAATTTCTGAGCTAACCTGGCCTGACAACATCTACCAGCAAGGTCACTCCATTCATATGTTCGATGGCAAGCTTGAGGTAAGAAAAGCATCTGACCACTCACTTGTCATGAGGGGAATAGAAGAAGAAAGGCTTCTCAAGCTGAAAGGAACCTCTACTTGTGCACAACATTTCTCATACAATTCTCATTATGAAGACGGTACACTTCCATCAAGTTTATTATGGCATGCTAGATTTAGACATTTGAACTATGACAACCTTCGCTTATTGAAGAAAAATGGTGTTGTTGGTTTGCCTACAATTCCTAGGAAACTTAAACAATGTGATGCTTGCATTCTAGGAAAGCATAGCAAACAGTCTTTTCATGATTCACATTCAAGAGCACATAGAAAACTTGAACTCATTCATTCAGATTTATGTGGTACAATGCCTGTTCCTTCTGTAAATGGAAATAAATATATGATGACATTTATTGATGACTACACCAAAATGTGTTGGGTTTATTTATTGTAGAACAAATTTGATGCTTTTCAAACATTCAAGAACTTCCATAAATGGATTGAAAATGATGCACAATCTCATATTGGGTCTATTTACACTGATAATGGAAAAGAATACACATGAAATGAATTTGAAAACTATCTTCGCCAACATGGGATCAAACATCAAACAACTATGCCTTATAATCCCCAACAACATGGTGTAGTTGAAAGAATGAATAGGACAATCTTAAATATGGTACGATCCATGCTATTCTTCAAAAATGTAAAGATAATGTTTTGTGTTGATGCTGTTCTATGTGCTGCATATATAAAGAATAGATGTCCATCTAATGCTATTAGAAACAAGACTCCATATGAAATGTGTTATGGACATGTTCCTTCAGTAAAGCATCTCAGGGTCTTTGGTTCCACTTGTTATGCCTTGATACCAAAGGTACATAGAAATAAACTTGGTGCTAGAAGTCGTAAATGTATCTTCCTGGGTATTCAAACACCTCCAAAGCATATCGTCTCTATGATGAAGTAAATAAAAAGTTTGTTGTATCTAGAGATGTAATTTTTCTCGAATCATCCAAAACTGACAATGTTGTTGAGCGACAACTTGATCGCTTGGATAGATTCGCAAAAGCAAAATCATTTCAAGAATTTGATAATCAGATTCCGCATCTTGAAGGGGGGATTCCTATACTAGATCAACATGTGGAATCTTCTTCTGAAGAACACTCTCCCCTGCATGAAATTCCAACAATGGATGATGTTTTAAGTGATGTGATTGACAGAATTGGGACACTCAACCTTGATTCAGTCCCAACTCAATCAACGCTAAAGTGGCTGACAAAGACACTTGAAAGTGTTCATCCTGATGAGGTTGGAAACACAGGAACTAAAAATTCAAACCAAGAAAATGGAGGTGATGTAGATGACTCTAATTCACTTGTTGATATGGATGTTTCTTATGATTGTGAATTGAACTTGTCTACAGATTTTGAACCAACTTCTTTCAAAGAGGCTGCTTCTCATGATGAATGGAAGGAAGCGATGCCAAAGGAGTATGATGGCTTCATAAAGAATGGCACTTGGAAGCTAGTTAATCCTCCATTAGGAACCAAACCAATTGGCTGCAAGTGGGTCTACAAGAACAAGTATAATGCTGGTGGCTCACTTGGCAAGCATGAAGCTAGGCTTGTGGCAAAAGGTTTTGCACAGAAGGAAGGGGTCGCTTATGAGGAGACTTTTGCTCCCATAGCAAAATGGGCTACCATCCAGACACTCTTTGTCCTAGCAGCTCAGAACGGTTGGAAAGTCCATCAAATGGATATAAAAACTACTTTCTTGAACGAAGATCTAAAAGAGAATGCTTTTATGTCCCATCTTGAAGGATTTGCTGTGAAAGGACATGAACATAAAGTATGAAAACTTGTGAAGTCCTTGTATGGCCTCAAACAAGCACCGCGAGCCTGGTATGAAAAACTAACTGAGCATCTTCTGAAACTCAATTTCAAACATTATGATCTTAATGATGCATCTTTATTTGTCAAGAAAGTTGGCAAAACAGTTGTATATCTTGTGGTATATGTAGATGGTCTTTTGATGACAGGGAACAACGAAAGCTACATTGCATCCATAAAGAAGGAATTGGGGAAAAGTTTTGAAATGACTGATTTGGGCTATGTTCATTAGGATGTTGGTATTGAAGTAACCCAACATCCGAAGTCCATATTTGTTTCTCAAAAGAAGTACATTGGAGATCTATTGAACAAGTTTGGCATGACAGAATGCAATCCTCTTACTACTCCAATGGAACAAAACTTAAAGCTCACATCTATTGAAGGGAAAGAATTTGAGGATGCAACAAAGTATAGACAGCTTGTAGGAAGTCTCAACTACCTAACTACTACCAAACCAAACATTTCGTTTGCTGTTGGAATCCTCTCCAGGTTTATGCAAAGGCCTTGTGAGGGACATTGGTTTGCTGCAAAAAGAGTTCTAAGGTACTTGAAGGGAACTAAAGACTTTGGAATCAAGTATACACAGGTGGACAACTTTAGCTTGATTGGATACTTTGATTCAAACTTCGATGGAGACAAAGAAACTGGGGTATCTACTTTAGGATATGCTATGAGTCTTGGATCAGGAGCTGTCTCCTGGCGATCACACAAACAATCAGTTCCAGTAGATTCCACAATAGAAGCAGAATATGTGGTAGCAGCTAAAGAAACAAAAGAAATTGTGTGGCTCAGGAAAATTCTTGAAGATTTGTAGGTTAAACAAGTACAATCAACTCCACTCATGATTGACAATACCTCTGCATTAAAGTTGGCCAAGAACCAAAAGTTCCATGATCGAACGAAGCACATCAATACTAAATATCATCTCATTCGACATCATGTTGAGGCCAAACAATCCATCTCTGTTATTGTTCCACTAAGGAGCAAATTGCAAACATCTTCACCAAAGTGCTTGGAAGAGAAAATCTTGAACGATTCAGAATGATGCTTGGACTCACCAACATCCCCCTTCAGATTAAGGGGGGAATGTTGACACTTAATCATCAGGATTGGGGGAATATAATGTAAATAAATAATAAGTAATATGAACAGTGATCGGGAGATGAAGTGAATACTCTGTCCCTCATATATATAATAAAGACCAACCTGAAGGAATGATATATGAATCAATTTTGCTTTGAGGAGTTACTGCCTGGCCTGATAGTAACTCCGAGCTGATGAGATCTGGTGGAGGAATCTTTGAGTGATTAAGGAGTTAAGGAGGGAGATCCAATCTCCTAAAATCCCTCTTGCTTGTCTACTTTATTTCTTACACTTAAATTAACCAAAAGCTACTCCAAATCTAGCAATTAATGCACATTAGGCCACATGACATAACATCTCACCTTTACCCTTCTCACTGAGCAAAATATAATAAAATATGTAAAGAAATGTGAGAAAAGTTGATTTTAATAAACTGGAGAGTGGCATTAAGGCCCATATAATTTACGTATTAATGAGCCTTATCAAGTGTCATGATAGAGGAGTTGAACAATCAATGCCACAAACATCAAGGTACACAGAGGGAGTCGTGATTTTGATTAAATGCTAGTTCAATATTCATAATGGCCTTTTGTAAACATGCCATTGTATATTTTGTATAATGAATGAAAAATAATTTTATTTTATTTATAGCATGAGTTTCATGCTCAAGTCTAGGTCAAAAGCATATTCTTCGTGCTTCTAGGGCCTTCTAGGTCGTTCTAGGACAAAGAAGTTGGACTCATTGTAAGAAAGAAAAATATTTAATTTATTCCTCGAAGACCACGTCGGCCCCAATTAAGGAGAAGTCGGCCTAAAGGAGGGTTATTTGACCCCTCAAAAAGGCTATAAATAAGAAAGACTTCAACTCATTTGGCACACTCTCAAAAGCAAGTTCTATTTGCAATAGCAAAGGAGAAGAAAGAGTTGGAAGGACGAAGGAAGGAAGAAGAAATCAAAATTTCTTGGGTTTATCACTTATTCTGTCCACACGTGTGAAGCTACTTTGAAGAGATCTTGCTGGGGGAATGACTTGGTGCTTTTGAGGATTCTGGGATTTTTGGTCTTTGGCTCTTGGAAGTGTCATTGTAAGAAGCTCATTTAAGAAGAGAAGCTTTCTTTCTAGGTTCCCCCTTGGAGGGGTTTTTCCTTGGCTTGAAGCCTATATCTTGTGTGCTTTGTCTCTCTGTGATCTTCATTGTTTTGGTAATTGCTTGATGAACAAGAACTAAAGAAGTAATAAAAGGCCAACTAACATCACAAGTTATTATCAAGTTAAGGAAAATCGTCTATAATCTACAAGTCTTGTGATTTTCCAACGTGGTATCAAAGCTAAGGTGCAAGAAGGAGAATGGAGGTCACATCCTAGTTGGCACTATGGCAAGGGTTATAAATAAGGGTTTCAAGTTTGTTGGGAATCTCGCTAAATCCGTCAAGGGTTTCATCTTGAAGATCATTTCCAAGCTAGAAGTAATAGATGGAAGTTTGTTTTCTGCTTTGTCTGGGACTTTCAAGGATGATAGTGTATGGGTTATTGACAGTGGTACTACCAGACATATGATGGGAGAACGCAACCAACTCTGGACTTTGTCTGAAGGAACCTCCTTTCATTCAATCGAACTTGTAGACAAGACGAGCTATCCAATGAAAGGGATTGGATCTCCTTCTTTGGATCTCGAATGTAGTGGAAGTATTCACCTCAACAACATCTTATATGTTCTAGGTTTGAAGAAAAACTTACTTTCTATCTCTTGTCTAGAGGATAAGGGTGATAGAATTTCTTTTGTTGATGACAAGCTTTTGTCGTGAGGTAAGGGCTAGGGTGATTGGGATTCGTGAGGAGACATTATATAGACTTTTTAGACCTTTATCTGAAGCCCTAGTTCACTTGGATGTGAACCCTTGCGAACTATGGCATAGAAGGTATGGACACCTTCATTATAAGATTTTTCCATCTCTAAATCAAATGGTCAATGGCATCCCCGTATCGGAGGAAGAACATGAAGGGAACTATAAGAGTTGTGCTCTAGGCAAAAATGTGAAGAAGCCATTTGCAAGAAGTGATACTAGATCTAAGGAAATTTTGGATTTCATATACTCTGAGGTATGTGGTCCTATGGCAGTATAATCTCTTGGTGGGCATCAATATTATGTGACCTTCATTGATGACTTTTCAAGAAAAACTTGGTTATACCTCCTCAAGAACAAAGATGAGGTGTTCAAGAAGTTTCAGGAGTTCAATGGTAGAAAATCAGAAAGGCAGAAAGGTTTTCATATGTTGACACACACTTGTGATATTCTTGTATTCTTCTTAACCTATGAAATCAGATTCGCTGGAAATGGGTTACATGTCCGAATCCCACGAATCAGACACGATTCGGTGGAGATTCGAATCCCAGAATGGGGCACATCATGTCTTAACGTGACACGATCGAATCCCTCACGTGTCACGTTAGGACACAATGTGTCACGATTTTGGGATTCGAGTCCCAAAAAAGGGAAACCCGCGGGCATAAAAATGCACTGTTCTATCAATGATTTACAATTTCTCTCTTTCAGTTTTGGATACATTGAGCTGTGGGCAAGGAGCTAATGGTTTGGAGCAAGGAGCTAAGGGTGTGGACCGTTCGGCAAGGAGATTCAAGCACCAGGTAAGTGCATTTTATCTCTATTTTTTTGCATTTCTATTATAGCAGTTTGTATATGAATTTTTTTACAAATTTGTGCATGTTTTGTTTATTTTTTTTACAGTATTCATGGCTCAATCAAGGGCAGCAGTTAGTGAACAAAGGAAGGGGAAGAATGTCTCCATTGGAGATGCCCCTTCTCCCCCAATATCATCAGAGTCTGTTGCAAGTAATGTTGAGGGAAGAGGAGGACCTAAAGAGAGCATTGAAAAATATTCCTTTTGGAAATATGTCACAAGAGAGGATGGGACAAACACCAAGTGCAAGGGAGGAGGCAATGTGCAACGAAGATGCAATTTTTGCCACTTTTCTTTCAAAAGCACATATTACCGTGTGAAAGACCAATTGTTGGCTTTACCAGGTTGTGGAATTGGAGCTTGTAAAACTGTTCCTTTACAAAAGAGGAAAGAAATGGAAAAGGAGTTCACTGTTGGTATGGCAAATGTGGTTGAAAAATCAAGAAAAACTAAGAATAAAGACCCCCTTCCATTTTTGAGGTAACGCACTACCAAATTTCCATTTGAGAGTTCTATTTGGGGACAAGTAGCAAAAAGAAGAACAATTTCACTTGATCCAATGGACAAGATTTTTCAAAAAGAGAAACGGGAAGAGCTTGATCTCATTATTGCCTTCTTTTTCTATCAAAACTTCATATCATTTAATGTTGCATGCTCACCTCTATTTATTGAGATGTGTCGAGCTCTAACTCATGGGTGTCCATCATGGTATGTGCCTCCTGGTTCATAGAAACTTAGAGCCACATTGTTGAGAAGGCAAAAAGGGAGGTGTAAAAAATGCTTGAGCCTATTAAAGCATCATGGCCAACATCTGGGGTTAGCATTGTTTCTGATAGATGGACATATCCAGCACGACACTTAATCATCAATTTCATGGTGTCTTCCTTGAATGGTCCAGTTTTCTTGAAAGCAGTGGATACACTTGGAGAATACAAGGATGCACAATTTATGGCTGAGTTATTTATTAAAGTTATTGAAGATGTAGGTGTTGATTCTTGTTTGCAAATCATTATACATAATGCACTTGTTTGCAAGTCTGCTGGCATGATTGTGCAAGCTAAATATCCACAAGTGTTTTCGACACCCTGCATTGTCCATTCATTGAACTTAGCACTGAAATCCATTACTTCTGATGTGCTTTGGATTGGTAACATTATTGAAGATGCACAACATATCCGTAACTTTGTGCAAAACCATACAAAGGCCCTCACTATCTACAAGGAGTACAACAATCTATCATTGTTGAAGATTGTTGATACACGGTTTGCCTCTTCATTCATGATGTTGAAGAGGTTGAGGGAGGTCAAGACCGCTCTTGGGGCCATGGTTATCTTTGAGTTTTGGTCTTTTTGGAGAAAGACAGATCAACTAGCCTCTAAATGAGTGAAGGACACAGTGCTAGATGATGCTTGGTGGGAGAGTGTAGATCTAAGTATTCAGATCATGGACCCTATCATTTCTTTGCTTCGATTTGCAGATATAGACAAACCCATCCTAGGAGAGTTTTATGAGGGATGGGATTCCATGATTGAGTCTGTGAGGAGCATTATTCTACAGAGTGAGTGCCCCGAGTATGAGACATCACCAAAGGGCTTCTCTGGTACTATACAGGATATTATTGTTAGCAGATGAGACAAGAATTGCACACCTTTACATTGTTTGGCTCGCTCATTAAGCCTAGAATGTTACAACCATGAGTGGCTGAATGGTGGACCTTCCCACAAATTCCCTCCTCACATGGATGGTGAAATCTCACAAGGGAGGAAAGATGCATTCAAGCGGGTTTTTTAGGATAGAGCATTGCTTGATGAGGTGGAGGATGCCTTTGTAGAGTTTTCCATTGGCACTGGTCGATTTGCAGGATATGATGTGATTAGAGACAAGGGCTAAGAATCCCTATTCTTGGTGGGAAAATCATGGGGCAACAAGCCCTCCTCTTCAGCAGTTAGCCATGAGGGTCTTCTCTTAGGTGACTTCATCCTCTTGTTGCGAGATGAATTGGAGGACATATGGGAATTTGTATAGTGTGAAGAAGAGTAGGCTTGAGTAGTCCAGGGAAGAGACAATGGTGTATGTGCATACCAACCTTCGTCTTATTTACAGGCAGAGGGAAGAGTGGTTGAGGGGAAAGACAAAAATGTGGGATGTCTTTCCTGATGATATGGGCCTGGACAACAGTGTTGAGTTGCCATTGGCCAACATGGATCTCGGTGATCCAATGCTAGAGCCTGTTAGATTTGATGACGGTGATATTTTAGTGGGGTCATCCTCCACACAAGCAGATGCAGAGGCGACTATGGATACAGGGGAGTAGGAGGATGCAGACGAGAGCAGTGGTGAGTCTGGTGACCATGATGATGAGGACATTGATGCTGATTCTGATGATGACTATGAGGATTGTTGACTCTCATGGGCTACCTATTGCCTTGAGGCTTGTATACCTGTAGTTGTTTTATATTTTCTATTTTTATTTGCCATTGACATTGCACTACCTATGTAACACATTTTGATTTGATGACTTAATGAGAAAACTACAGTTGTCAATGTCTTTATCTTACTATCTTGTAATTTGTCTTTCATTTATGAATCATGATCTATGTGACATGTATTTGAATTTTGTATGTACTGTGCATGCTATAATGTTATTAACTTACTTTGTAAACAGTGAAACTAACATCTAGATGAAGATCTATGTTTGAAATCAATGAATTTGTATGATTAATGAGAATTTGTGTAAGAAATATCTAATTTTTGATATATATATATATATATATATAAATAAATAAATAAATATATATATATTTTAAATAAATAAATAAATAAATATATATATATATATATATATATATATATATATTAATAAAATAATATATAATGAATCCTACGTGCACTGTTTCGGGGGGTGAACGTGTCCGAATCTAACTCTCGAATCCCCGTGTCGGGTGACTTAGTTCTTAACTTTATTTATGTTCTTCTTTTATCTTCTTCTTGTCTAAAAATGTGTAACTAGGTTCAATCTTCATAAATATGAAATGTACTTTTTGATTCTCGTAAATTGTAAAATAAAAGAAAATTATTATTATTATTATTTTTGGAGCATGGGTTTCATGCTCAAGGTCTTTTATTTGATAGGTCAAGCAACCATTGAGTGCTTCTAGGGATTGTCCTAGGTCAAGAAATCAAAAGAGCCATTGTCATAAGTTGAAGACCCATTTGGGCACATTATAACTCGTAAATAAAATTATTTTTGTCTTTAAATGTGTCAAAATACCTTTCAAGACCAAGTTGCCCTAGCAACAGGCAAGTCAACCTAAAATAAGTAGCCACGTCCACCTTGAGGAGCCTATATAAAGGATGAAATTCGACCTCCTTGAAACACATTCATTAATCGAAAGAGGACGAGGAAGGCTTGGTTTTGGGCTTGTTACTGCTCAAACTAGCAGGGGGTGCTACAGGGGCACTTGCTAGGTTAAGAGGAACAGTGAAGCTAAAGCCCATTGTCACCACAACTAGAGGTTCCTATTCTTTACGAACTTTCAGTAATGGGAGGAGACCCGATATATAAAGAATCACTTATGAAAGATAGAATAACTCACTTATTCAAGCGAAGCAAGAATAAGAAGAAGGCGGTGAAGAAGGAAGAGGACGAGGAAGGCTTGGTTTTGGGTTTGTTATTACTCAAACTAGCAAGGGGTGCTACAGGGGCACTTGCTAGGTTAAGAGGCACAATGAAGCTAAAGCCCATTGTCACCACAACTAGAGGTTCCTATTCTTTATGAACTTTCACTAATGGGAGGAGACCCGATATATAAAGAATCACTTATGAAAGATAGATCAACCAACATGGGGGTAAAATGATCTCAAGGACCCTTTACTAGGGGAGGCTCAAGAATGGGACTTGCTTACTTTTTAAGCAAGCTACACGGCTTTCGAGGAGAAGGGGATGAGGATTTAAGGACTAGGTTTAAGGAGTGTGAATTGTAAAGGAGCTTCCAAAACCCTAAAATCCTTGTTGAACTTGGTTTCCCTAGTGGTTTTCGAAGAGTTGACTTTTCAAAGGTATGGGACCACACGGGACCAAGTGGACCCAAATTAGGCCAGCAGGAAGGAGTCTAACAACGGACGATAGATTTGACCTAAACAAGGAGGAGAAGGGGATCAAAGAGGTACTTTTCACTCAAAGGTGCAAAATGATCCCTTTGAGGAACTAGCCTAGGGAAGCTTAAGGCAAAAACCAATCTCAGGGCTAGGGCCTGGAATATCTCACAACCTCACCGTCAGAATTCCTTCAAATTTGGAGGAGGCCTAGGAGAGACACCAACGCAGTAAAGGCCAATAGATCGAAGTTTTTCTGTGGGTGGTGTTAACCACTCCGTGTTAATGACCTATAGCAGTACACCCATTTTTCAGAAAAATGATTTCATCATTCAAATCATCTAGGATGCATCATCAGTCCTCAGTTTGTTAAAGTTGAAAACGCATTTTACATGTCTATAATGTAAATGATCTTAGTAAGACCATTATGTATGTAACAACTTAGGTAAACCTATTATTTTGGTGACGATTTCTATCCTAGGAGGTTTTCCTGTCACTGATTCATCTGTGTTTTTAAACACAAATGATCGGAAGAGGTTTTCCCTCCAACCTCACCCCAAAGCTCGGGTGGATTTTGTCATGAAGATCTTAGATAAGTCCTATTGTTCTAGTTGAGTCTTTTGTAAAGTGATTTGGGAATAATTTTAGCTAATTGGCTAAATTATTTTATTACGAATCACTAGGTCTACTAGATCATATTTGAGTCACAGAATTGAGTAAATAATTAAGGGTCTATAACGAACAGGTGTTCCCCCTTCATGTATTAAATTGTAATATCTTGATGTAAAAAATATTCTAGTGCATGGTCCCTCATATTTAGCCACCATGGCTGATATATTTGAGGGTTGGAAAAAATATTAATCCCCTCATGAGTTAATTAATTAAATTTTTTGGAAAAATAAATTAAAATCCTAAGGCAAAAATTTAATTAATTTTGTGTTTTAGGAAAAATTATTTTTCCAGAAGATAAAATTCGTGAGCCCCAGATAAATTAATTTTTTGCCAAGGAAATATTGAAAATTTCAAGAGATTTTGGACCCTTGGGCCTTGGTAGTTAAGTCAAAGTCAATATTGAGGAAATCAACTCAAAATAATTAATTTTGAGTTGATTAATATTCAATTAAATGAAAAATTAGAATTTCCTCAAAAGAAAGATAATTTCGACGGAAGAGCTTAAAAGATAATTAAATCTTTTTACACAGTCGAGATTACTTGGACAGTGATCTAGCCAACTAGCCGTTGGAGAATTTATCGATAAATGAGAGGTCATTTGTGACATCAAAAGATCTGATCATTGAATCGTGCACTGGCTCTTGAAGCTTTCGTGTAATCTTTTTGTGGAATAATAACAACGCGAAGTCTTCGGGGTTTTATTTAATGACAGTGTTCTTCTTCGGTGTTTTATGGTAATATTGTTCTTAATATTTCGCTGATCTTATTTGATAATTTGTTGGTTAATAGCTTTCTTGGAATAATCTATTGCATAGGTATCTTTCATAGGTTATTGGGGTTTAAGTATCATTATAATCTAATTTGATTAGCAAGTATTTCTAATCTTTGAAAATTTAGTCGCTATTTTATATCTCTATTGATTTATCAACTTAAATTCTAAGTGTGCAAAAATCATTCATATTTAGAAATTGAGCATTTGAGGAAGTGCTCAGTTGGACCAACCAACTCCTGAGACATAAGATCCAGAGAGCCTTTTTGATTAAAATCCTAAGATTACCTAATGAATTTTTTCTTGTGGGGATTTTTTTGGTAGTACTTAAGTTAAGAAAAACTTATTTATCTTCAATAATTTGTATTAAATTGTTAGATCTGGCTAGAGAGAGCGTATATCTACATATCTCAGAGTGGAGTCAGACTCATACTTCTCAGATTTGATAGATTTGTAATTTATTTGTATAGATCTGAAGATTTTGTAGAATATTTTAAAATTCTAACGTTTGGGTTTTGGGGTTTTTAGTTCTATTTTGTATATATCGGGTCTTTGGTATTTTATTTTTACTTTGTGTAGGGACAGATTTCAAGATTGTCAAGGAAATCTTGGGGGTTTGAGGCAGATCTAGGCCCTAGAAGGCAAGATCTAGCTTCAAACTTTTGTTTGCAAGCAAGAAACGATAAGATCTTTCATTAATGGTTTCAGATTTGGGGATTTTCATCATAAATTTTGAGAGCAGTTAAGGGCAGAAAACATCAGTTTGAAATTTTAAAAATTTGGGCAAAATTTTAATTTTTTTTAGGTCCCTAAAGGCCTAGTGCAGGGACCTAGGGTCGCCATTGTTTCCTTGCCGCTGAGCCTTTCCCTCTCTCCTCTCCTGCAACATTCTTCTCGTTGACCTACGACTCCTCCAGCCCTCATATCCCTGTCCGCTGCCCTACTTGCTGGCTTTACCCTGTTGTTCTAGCCCTACGCTCATCCCTTTCCTGTTGCTGCAACCTCCTTCTAAACCCTTCCTCCTCAGCGGCTCATCCTCCATTCCCTCAGCTCCTCGCCTCATCCTTCTCCTCTCCTCCTTCATCCCTGCTAGCCTCCTGCGGCCCAAACATTGCCTCCTCCCTTAAACCCTCACTTAGTCCCTCCTCTTCTGCCTGCATTTCATCCTCTATTTCACAAGCCTCCATTAGCCCGTAATTCCTCTTTCTCTACATGTGGTAGCCTGTCCGAAAGCCCTTCTCTCTTATTTGTGGCCTTATCCACGCTCCCTACAACCTTTCCTCAACCTGAAACAGGCCTTCCCCTATCCTACCTATCCTTGACAATCCATAAGGGATTAACACAAGCCCTTCTCAGGCTTAGACACAGCCTCTGAAGGCCTTCATTGAGTTGACATTGCTAATGTGAGGCTTGGGATAGCCTTGGAAACTTTCACATATGCCTTTGAAGCACATGGTCTACATTTCCTCATCGTTGTGGGGAGAACAATTTGAGTTTTTGAGTTACTGTTTCACTGAAGATTCATGAGAAGTGTGGGCTAAATTATAGAAGTTGGGTAGATTGCTTCAAGGCCTAGGGCCTTCAAGTTCTTTTTCTAAGCATTTACTCTTTTTCATTAAACAAAATAGTAATCAAACACAATCATTGGGATACGAATACAAATTCAAATTCACTGTCTTAAGTTTTCTAAAAAATTGATCATAATACTGGATTGCATCATTGCCTCAGGACTGTTTCATTGGTTAAGCATTAACTTGGCATGTTAAAAATTGACTCTTTTCTGTCCTAAATACATTTTCTGAAGTAACAGCGCTAAAAGTGAATCTACTGTTGTTCCATTTGTCTTCTCACTGTTTTCATCATTAAAACTGAAAGCAACTTTGGGACTAAGTGCTTGCTGTCTCTCATAATCTGAATTTGCATTTAAGCTAAGTTTCCAAAGTATTTTACATTTGTAGTCTTGGAAGTGTTTAGCATATGATATTTTCTGATTAGATTCTCGTTTCATTGAAAAATCTTAAGGGTAATTGTCTTAAGATTTTGATTTCTTTGAGCTAATAACATTGAAAATAATTTGAAGATAATTATCTGGCTTATGATATAATTGCATCCTTAGATAATTTGCTTTGAAATTTCAAACTATTTGTTCTGGGCATCTTTTTATTGAAATTTGGATAAGTGCTAGATTGCAGATTTGTAGCAAGTTGAATATCTTGTGAAGTTTCATTTTCAGTTATTGTCTTGTTGGAATGAGCATTTATCTTCGTAATAGAAATTGAAACTTTAACATATAACTCAAAATAAATTGTAAATCTATGGGCTCCTAAGTTTCAAATTTCACTTCACTAATCATCTTCTAATTCCTCGCATTTTGCATTCTAAGTTAGTCTTGCATTTTATAATCGACTTCCAAACATAAACTTGGTTAAAGAAAGATAGGAGCTTCTTTGTGTCTTCTCTTGAGAAGTCTAGTCTTTTTAGTGTCTAAAACGACGACCTTGCAGTCATTTGAGCCACAACCTCTACAACACTGGAGGCACCGGGTACGTTAGATTCCAAAGAGAGGGATCATTATTCACACTCTCGTGTACTTCACCTTGACTTCTCTTTGCCATTCACTATAACGTTTAGGCTCAATACAAACAAAGATCAAGGAACATACTTAGAATAGGCATTTAATAAAATCAACCAAGATTCTTGCATTTCACTTAAAGTCATAGGAATTGCATTTTCATATAGGATAGTTAATCATTAAAGCAACAATAGTCCATCTTGTACTTTGTACTAAATTTACTAAGCAAGAGAGTTGACTCCATAAGACACTGGTTACAAACATCTAAATCTAATTGAATCCTTAAAGGTTTGCTAGATCTAAACAATTACTTGGTCGCTCAACTATGTCTTCCAAATTGGTTGGTTCCCTAGTCCTTCTTCCTTCCTTTTGCATAGGGTCTACCCACTTTAGTCTGCTGTAGGGAGAAAACTTGAACGAAGAGATTGGAGATCAAGGTAACAACCCTTGATCTGAGACGTTGTCGCGATGCTTAGACATCTTGTGCGACAACAGGTGGTTTGTCGGGAAAATGATGCCCTAGGAGCCCTAATGTGGCTAGACCTAGAATAAATGAGAGGTGAAGAAAAATGTTTTTTTAAGTGATCACCTTACGGTAGACCAATTCCTAATCCTTTGGGGAGATTGGAGTCAAGAAGAATATGAAGATAGACTTTGTTTCTAGGTCAATGAGGCTCTAAGATCAACTTCACTTGTCATTAGGGCAAAGGGGAGTGACCTTAAAAGATTTTATACTTCGTTTTGCAAGGTGAAGTTGCTTGTCAAGATAAATTCAAGCATATAATTATCCCTAGGTGAATTCGTTCAACATACATGGCGCATACATAGAAATATGCTATATAGAAACATAATTCCACAATTTTGCAGTCAATAACTTCAACAAGTAGCCCTAATATAGCGAAAATCTCATCATGAATGTATGTGAGAAAGTAAAAGAATAATAGCATTACATTTGTAGTTACATGTAAGAGAATATATCCAATCACCAATAAACTTGCCAATCATGAAGTTCCAAGATAAGAAAAGACAATCCATACATCAAAATTCATCCATGCTCCAAAATTTCGTCCATCGAGAAGGAATAGCGAAAATCTCAAGAGAGATACAAGTCCAAACCAAGTGATGATGAGAAATGAACTCTCATCATTTGTATTTATATACTCCTAATGAGTCCGATTTAGCTATTTGAGCCTACATTAGCCCCTAAAATAAACATAATGTGCAAATGACTAAGTTTTGGCAACAAGCCCACCAAACTATCTCACACAAAATAACAGACCTCTCAAGATGTCAAATGATGAATAATATATATCATTGGGCTCTCTAAGAACCCTTATGAAGTCCATAAGTGCCATAATGATGAATAGGACTTTCAAAAGTGATGGACAAGGCGTTGGCCCCTTGTTCTCAACATAATAAACCTGTGGTGCTGCCAATGGGTGTGAGGGCACACAAGTAATCTCTTGGGTCTCCAAGTAAGTCAAAGATGCCTGCAGACCATCTGTAAGGGCTGATATGATGTTGTAGGTGATGCCACATCAGCGTACAAGTCTCGGGTCATTTGCCAAGTGCATGGTACAACTGTGGGGTCGGCTAGGAATAGGTGAACCAGGGATCTTCCTCATCCAATAGGTGAATCTCGAGCAATCTTTGAACATTTCTGGGGATCCATGGAGTGCTATCTACTGCAGTGGAGGCCCATGGTTCTCAACACACACCCTACATGTGCCAATGTAGCCCTTTGGAGGGTTAGGACCCCATATAGGGAGACCAAACCCAAAATGGAGACCACCTGCAATCCTTAAGATTCAAAGTGTCCCCTAGCCTTCCAGTGAAATAAGTCATCAAGGAAATCGAGTAAAAGTGCTTACAAACCATGGACAACAGGTGGGGACTTCATAATGGCCATGCCCTTCCATAGTGGGCCTTGGCATGTGTTAATGTTTTCAAGCTCGAAATGGGGCTAACCAAGTATCCTATTAGGTGGTTTCTACTTCTAAAGGGGATAGTATGGCCAAGGTACATCTTTTAAAAGGGTGGTGGCATCTGATAGAGGGGTGAATGGAGTAGGGAATGAAAGGGGCAACCTTGGGTCACATGCTGGGGTACAAGGGTAGCTAATACAAGGGAAGCCCACACTTGGGTATATCATGTATAGGAGTGAGAAATCGTGGTACATGAGGTGCCTCGACCTTGTTTGTTCCACTCTTCTTTATATGTATTTTTTCTTTTATGATTTTTCTTTAGTTAGTTACTCAGGGCTCAATGGATAAGAGCATGATGTGTGAGATATAGTAGTGGACACCCCCTTTAAGGTAGGGCGGTTCATTGCCCATGTCATGTCCCTTCCTAAATTATTTTGGAACAAGATTAATTTTTATATTATGGGGCCAATTTTGGAGCTAGTGAGTGCCATTCAATTTTATTAGGAGATTAGACTTAGCAGAAGTAATTTGGTTGTGGTTAAATTACATATGGGGGCCACCCACACTAGGGAAATACACACTCCCTTGTTCAATTTGCATGGAGGTGGTTAAGTGTGGGCCCACAATGGAGGAAGAATTGGAGGGAAAAGTGCTCCACCAAATCTATATAAGGAAGGCAACTCTCCTCATCTCAATCATCTTTTTGGCGTATCGATTTCTCTTTGGTTGCTCGAGCTGCTTAGCCGAGTCACTCACTGTTTTGCACGAGTTCTTCAAGCAAAGAGCTCACCCTTTCTTCGGGGACTTCAAGTGCCACCCTAGGAAGGGTTTTCTTCATTTCTTTAGGAGGAGGATCTCATTGTGATTTCCAGCGATTGCATTCATCTCTAGGTGGTGCGTATTACTGGAGGGCGCAGTGAAGAGGAGGCCGAGTTTGCTTGTGGTGTCTTGCAGTGGATTTTGGGTGAGAGGTTTTTGGAGAGGAGGCAGAGGAGGATTGTTGGCATTTGGGAGCGTTTTGGAGCTGGAGGAGTGTGCTACCTTGCATGGTGACTTTCACATTTCCTGGGCCAGCATAGAGGCAACACTGGGTGCTCACGTGGAGGGTAGACTATTAGTCTTTGAGGCTGAACTTTATCGTGGAGGTTGAGGGAAATACTTGGAGAAGTGATTGCTGCATTATCAGGGCTTGGTGCAGGATTTCGTTGCTATTTCTTGCAGGTCGTATTGCTTGAGGAATTTGGAGGCTGAATTTGGAAGGTCAAATTCCGACCATACTATTTTGGATTTTTCTGGGTTTTTGACAAGGATCCGAGATATAAAGTTTGAACATTTTTTGAGCACCGGAGACAAGGTTTCTTGCAGTTCATTTTCAGCTAGTAGTGTAGTTTCTAGGGGACAACACAGAGCATTAAGGGAGTAGTTATTTTTGAGCTTTGAGATTATTGTTTATCACCTGGATTCTGTCAAGGTTGCCCTTGAGGCAAGCCAGGGTGCATTTCCCCATACTATTGTACTTACTCCATTTCGTTAATAAAATGGCTCAACTGGTTCTCATTTCTGGAGTGTATTGAGCATTTGTTGATTCTTTAATTTTTTTGTGTATAAATCGTTTTGGCTTTTGCATATCACTGTTTGTTTAAGTTTTTAAAATGGTGGTGGCATGTGATAGAGGGATGAATGGAGTAGGGAATGAAAGGGGCAATCCTGGGTCACATGCTAGGGTACAAGGGTAGCTAATACAAGGGAAGCCCACACTTGGGTATATAATGTATAGGAGGGAGTAATCGTGGTACATGAGGTGCCCCGACCTTGATTTTTCCACCCTTCTTTATATGCCTTTTACCTGTTATGATTTTACTTTAATTAACTGCTCGAGGCTCAATGGGTAAGAGCATGATGTGTGAGATATAACAGTGGATAACCCCTTGAAGGTTGGGTGGTTCATTGCCCAGCTAGGGTTGGGACAATCATGGGTTCCTAAATGATAAAGGAGGCTCATCTAGGGCCTGTAGGAACCAGGGTGATGGCCATGATGATGGGGTAGAGCTCATGTATTGGTTTTTGCCGACGTGCTAAATGTGTTCGTCCCGACCATCTTTTGCATTTTGTGGTACATTTTCCTGTTGAATGTGGCCAATTATGGTTTTAATTTTCTTTTCAGCTGCATCAACCTCTGGGCATCATTGTAGGCCCGACCGAAGATCTGGGCAAGGGGAAGGGGATAACTAACCCTATGTGGACCCATGTGGGAGAAATGATGAATGGGGCTATAATGAGTGGAAGGGAAGTAATATATATGGATGAGGGAGTGGGAGCACACAACCAAAATGAATGTTTCCCATGGAATACCATCCCTACAGCCCAAGGATCAGTAAAAGAGATCCCATGGGACTAGGGTCGAATGTTAACATTCAAAACAGATCTAGGGGACAAGAGCATAGACCTAACCCATTCTTTCCCCCGAATACCCCCATAAGCAAACTACAATACTCGATAAGCAAACTACAATACTCGATTACCAAATGACATGGCATACCTTTTAGTTCGAGAGGCCCACCTTCAAACATATGATCATGGCAGATGGGTGAGGGACCACATGGCTGGCTCAGATGGCAGAGAAATGTCACAACGAGCTAGTTGGTGGCGGTTGGCTGTCGATTGAGGACCATCTTGGAGAAAATTTTTTCTCCCAGGGATATCACCCACAGAGTGGTGGGTAACAGGGCTATTTTTCTCTCATGTGCGAAGAAGGCTAGGGTTTTTGTTGCAGATCTAGGGTTTTTCTTGTATAAGTTCAATCTTGAAAGAGGGAAGGCAAGAATGTCAAGCGAAGGTCACAACAAGCCATCCTCAAGTTCCAGAAGTCAGATAAAGCCAAGAAAAGGTCTAAGGAAGCCTTGGAAGGCTGAAACAAAGCTCAAACGTGTGGCAACAACTACTGTAGGAGGGTCAAAAATTTCAGGTCTGCAGTGGAGGCCGAAATTTTGCAACTGAGGGTTGAAGTTGTGCTACTGGAAGAGATTTGACTTATTCAAGGAAAGCACATCATCCATAAAGGTTGGACTTGGTCTTGGAGGGGATTGGTCTTGGTCTAGAGGACTTGGAATTCATCAATTGAAGAATCTATAAGGAAGAGAAGGGATTTGCGGGTTTTGCTCTCAATTGGAGAGGTTTTGGCCTTGGCTTGCAGCCTATATTATGTGTTCTTGTTCTTCTTGTTTTGGTAACTGTTTGATGATATACAAACATAGTAATAAGTCAAGAAGTTAATAAGTAAGAAAAGGCTAAAATACATGTCAAGCAGTTACCAAGGAAAGAGAAACCACTCTAATCATTGACTTATGGATTTCTTAACGTGTTATTAGAGGTAAGGTTGGCTAAGGGCATTATGAAGATCTCTACTATATTAAAGAAGTTCCTCAAGAAGTGTTCAAAGGTAGCAAGCCATCTCAAGAAGGGTATCAAGGAAGCATGGCATCTTCTATTTACTCCAAAGAAGGAAGTGACCATGACGAAGGATGAAGGATTGTTCTCGACACTCACTGACATATTTCAAGATGAGAACATTTGGGAGATCGATAGTGGTGCATCAAGACACATGGCAGGTGATAGAGTGGATTTCATTGATGGAGAATTTGTAGTATGGAATAAGGACTCAACCATAGAAAATTCTAGAGTAATTGGCATTCATGAAGGAAGACTTTATAGGTTGATATCTCCTCTTGCTCAAGCTCTGGGTCACATTGAAATCAAGCCATGTGAACTTTGGCATAGAAGATTTGGACATCTCCATTTCAAAATCCTTTTGACTCTAAGTTCAATAGTAGATTGAATCCTCGAACTAAAAGATCATAAAGGAGCATGTAAAGGATGTGCATTGGGTAAGAACACCAAGAGACCATTTCGAAGCAGTGCTTCATTATCAAAAGAAATCTTGGATCTTATTCATTCCAATGTCTGTGGTCATATGACTCCTAAATCACTAGGAGGTCATCTATATTATGTCATATTTATAGATGATCATTCAAGGAAGGCTTGGGTTTACTTAATGAAATTCAAGTATGAAGTATTTACAAAATTTCAAGAATTCAAAGTTGAAGTAGAGAACCTTATAGAAAGAAGAATCAAGATATTAAGATTCGATAATGGAGGAGAATATACATCCAAATAAATCATAGATTTCTATAAGGAGTCTAGGATTAGGAGGGAGCTGATAGTCCCATATAATCTCGAACAAAATGGAGTTGCAGAATGAAAGAATTGATCCATCGAAGAAAGTGCAAAAGCAATGTTACATGATCAAGACATACCGAAATTTTTGTGGGGTGAAGCTATAAAGACAACTGTATACATACAAAATCAAAGTCCCCACAGGTCTCCAAATAACAAGCCTCCCGAAGGGGTGTTCACTGGGAAGAAACCAACCACAGATCATCTCCGAATTTTTGGTTGTCTTGTCGATATACATATACCTAAGGACAAAAGAAAGAAGCAGGATCCATCTGGCATGAAGGAAACTTTGTGGGCTACGGTTACTGTTCTAAGGCCTATAGGATCTACACAAGGGAAGGACACTAAATAGAAGTCAATTGAGATGTGATATTTGACGAATGTATTGCATTGAAAAAATAAAAAGATCTCCTTATGGACTTTGATGATGAAGAACTTTTGGTATTCAAAGAAGAAGTTACTAGGGAAGAAGAAGAATCGAAGCATGAAGATGACGGTCCCTGTGAACCAATACAACTTGTGGTAATTCCCGAAACCAGAAAAAAACCTAACTAGTTGAAGTCTACACTTCTAGATTCAGAAGGTCATGGAGCAACTCAAGGTACATTCAGGGAAAGCAAGAAGCCCAAATGATATTTTGGGTATGCAGACTACATGACAAAACTAATTGAAGTAAAGCCATCCACTTTTGAAGAAGCTGCCAATCACCAAGAATGGAAGGATGACATGGATGAAGAATATTAAGCTATAATGAAGAATGGAGTCTGGGAGATTGTACCTAGGTCTGAAGACAAATTTGTGGTAATTTCCAAATGGATCTACAAGATCAAACATGTAGCAGATGGAAGTAGTTACACGTATAAGGCAAGATTTGTGGCTAGGGGCTTCTCTTAACAAGAAGGCATTGACTATGAAGAAACATTTGCTGCAACAACAAGGTATACAACTATACATTCGTTGGTCTCTTATGCAACATCAATAGGATGGAACATCCACCAAATTGGTATCAAGTTTGCATTCTTGAATGGCACAATTGATGAGGAAGTCTATATAGAACAACACTTGGGGTTTGAAGTTAAAGATAGAAAGGCATATGTTTGCAGATTGAAGAAGGCATTATATGGCCTGAAGCAAGCACCAAGGGCATGGTATGCTAGGATGGATGCTTACCTACATAGATTAGGCTTCACCAAGTGTTTTGTTGATCCAAACCTTTATATTAAGGTTGTGAAGGGATAACAAATAATCATTCTTTTGTATGTGGTGGATCTCTTCTTGATAGGTGTGGAAGGTCAAATTGAAGAATGCAAGAAGCGTCTAGCAGCAGAATTTGACATGAAGGATCTAGGGCTAATGCACTATTATTTGGGACTAGAAGTCTGGCAAGGACTTGATGAAATCTATCTAGTTCAAGGAAAGTATGTGATCAAGATGTTGAAGAGGGTTGACATGATGGATTGCAAACGAATGACAACCCCAATGATCACAAACTTGAAAAGACTAAGGAGTTCCGAATCAAGCCCTGTGTATCCTTCTAGGTAAAGGCAACTGATTGGCTTCTTTATGTACTTCGTGAATGCTCAACCAAACATATGTTTTGCGGTAAATATTCTCAATTAGTTCCAAGTGGAGCCAAAGCATGGGCATTGGATAACAACGGATAACAACGAAACACATTCTGAGATATCTGCAAGGAACAATCCACTACTGCTTAAAATATCATAGGAGGAATGGTGTCCACTTGATTGGATATATAGATTCCGACTAGGGAGGTAGTGAGCAGGATGGAAGAAGCACTACAAGAGAATGGTTTAGTTTGGGATCTTCTATGATCTCATGGATGAGCAAAAAGAAAGATACAATTTCTTTGAGTTGTGCTGACGCTGAGTACATCACAACCTCTTAAGTAAGAAGAGAAGCTGTTTGGTTAAGGAAGCTGCTATCAGACCTATTTGAAGGAGCAATGGACCCTACAGTGATACATTGTGATAACACCAGTTGTATACTATTGTCTGAAGACCCAGTGTTTCACGGATAGACAAAGCATATCAAAAACAAGTATCACTACATTTGGAAGCTAGTACAAGATGGTGTGTTGCAACTACAATATATCTCCACCAATGAGCAGATAGCTAACATACTGATGAAATCTCTTCCCAATAAGAAGCTTGTATATTTGAGAGACAAGCTTAGTTTGGTTGATGTATCCTCCCTAGTTGAGAGGGAGAGATAGGTACATCATTCTTGTCTTCACTTGGGAAGACAAAATGGAGGATTGGGTAAGCATCTGACATCCGATACTCCTTGAGGATGAGGTAGGGCATCTAAGATAAGAGTAGTTGTGGGCCGATATTCTTTGAGGACTAGCTATCCAAGATAAGAATAGTCCAAAGAAGGTCATCCTCTGTGAACACCCAGGTGGGGTATGTACGTTGAGAGACAATGATGATGGTGTCTATAAGTCATTGGTCTCGCCAGTATTATCTCTGATCTTGTGGAGAGATAGAGCTATTTGTCAAGGCCTTGCTACGAGACAACAATGGTTGATATGATGCGAAACAGATGGGTTACCAATCCGAGTCTTCTTATGAGATCTCTTCAAATTGAGAATGTCCATGTACCTTTTATGAATACCTCCCTATTTAAGAGGGAGTGTTGAAAAATGTGTAACTAGGTTCGGTCTTCATAAATATGAAATGTACTTTTTGATTGTTGTAAATTGTAAAATAAAAGAAAATTATTGTTATTATTTTTGGAGCATGGGTTTCATGCTCAAGGTCTTTTATTTTATAGGTCAAGCACGCATTGAGAGCTTTTGGGGTTTGTCCTAAGTCAAGAAGTCAGAGTCATTGTCATAAGTTGAAGAGCCATTTAGGCACATTGTAACTTGTAAAGAAAATTATAATTGTCTTTAAAAGTGTCAAAATACCCTTTAGGGCCAAGTCGACTTTGTAGCTGACAAATCGGTTTAAAATAAGGAGCCACGTCCACCTTGAGGAGCCTATATAAAGGAGGAAACTTGAACTCCTTGAAACACATTCATCTCTCACTCATTCAAGCGAAGACTTGGTTTTTGGGCTATTATTCTCTTACATTCATCTCTCACTCATTCAAGTGATTCTTGTTGTTTATATGCTTTGTCTTTCCATGAAACACTGGGTCTCCAGACAATCTTATACAATTGGTGTTATCATAATGTATTATTGTAGGGTCCATTGGCCCTTCAAAGAAGTCAGACAACAACTTCCTCAACCAAACCGCTTCTCTACTAACTTCATAGGCTGCAATATATTCAACCTCAACACTACTTAATGCAACCAATTCTTGCTTTCTGCTCATCCATGAGATCATGTAGGACCCCGAACTAGAACATCGTCCTATAGCGCTCCTTCCATCCTCCTCACTGCTTGCCTAGTTATAATATGTATATCCAATCAAGTGGACATCATTCATTCTTTCATATTTCAGGCAATAGCGGATTGTACCTTGCAGATATATTTGAATGTGCTTGGCTGCTATCCAATGATCGTGCTTTGGCTCAACTTGGAATTGACTGAGAACATTTATTGCAAAACATATGTCCGGTCGAGTATTCACCAAGTACATTAGTGAGCAATCAATTGTCTACACTTGGTTGGATCCACTAGCCTTGATTGAAAACTCCTTAGTCTTTCTAGGTTTGTGCTCATCAGGGCTGTCGTTGGTTTGCAATCCATCATGTCAAACCTCTTGAACATCTCAATTGTTGGAAAATATAACAAGGCTTGATCTTCATTTAATGTATTTGAGTCATCATGTAATGTACTTGTCAAAAGAATAAAGAAAAGAATTATTATTATTATTATTATTATTATTATTATTATTGTGACTTATTAAAGTATGGGTTACATGCTTGGGTCACCATGTTTTAGGTCAAAGTCCACATTGAGGACTTCTAGGATTTATTCTGAGTCAATAGAGTCATTCTACTTTTAAAGAGACCCTTCTTGGGCTTTTGAATCATGTAAAAAGTTTGAGTATTGAGTCAAATATGATACATGTATCCTCCACAACATGTTTGCCTAGAAGAAGATCAAGTCGACTGAAGGACCCTATTCGACCTCACATGGAGCCTATAAATACAAGCACGTCAAATTCATTTGGAGCATCAATCACTCACAAGAAGTTCGATATCTCTTATAGCTGAGAAAAGTGCGAAGTCTGTTGCCGCGAGGCTGAAGTGAATGCGAGTTTGGGGAAGTCTAAGGAGAAAGAAAAAGTCGAAATTTTGGTGCCTCTCTCTCTCTGTTTCGTGTTCTGGATTGGAGAGAGAAGTCTTCCAAGTTTCTCTATTTCCGGAAGATGCGATTTGCTAGAAGCTGCTACCTTGTCGAAGTTGCTGGCAAGGGGTCAAAATTATGGGAGGCTAACTTGGTGTGGAGGGAAGGTCTTGTCTTGGTATAGGGTGAAGAGTCTTAAAGAATACTATTGAAAGGAAGAATTTCTTGACTGAGTTTTGCCCTCGAGGGGAGGTTTTGCCTTGGCATAGTTCCTACATCTGGTGGCTATTGTTTTATGTGCTACTGTTTTGGTAATTGCTTGATGAACTAAAAGAAAGAATACATAAATAATCGTAATAACAAATCAAGAACATCACAAGTAATTATCAAGTATAAGAAAATCTTTTTGCCTTTCTGATTTTCTAACATGGTATCAGAGCCTTGGTGAAGAAGAAAGTAAAAGGCAGTCTCAAACACTTGTTTAAGGAACCATTCAAAAGGACTATCTCAGGGAAGGAGTCTACTATACTCAAGGAAGATGCCTAACACAATCAAGGGAGAGAACAAACTTGAAGGGGCCTCTAAGTACAGGTCTTGGAAGAAGACGATTGACCTAATCCTTGAAAAGAACAAGGTACTGGACTTGGTCAAAGGAAAAGTAAATAAGCCTACAAAGGATTCCAGTGATGTTGACAAAGTGAAATACAGGGAATTAGAATTGGTGGCCATGAATCTGATGGTAGAAGGAATAGAGGACAACCTTGTCCCATTCATGGCTAACATCGATCATGCTCAAGAAATATATGAAGCCTTGTGAAAGTTATTTACTACTAAGAACATTGGTCAAGTAGCAAGTTTGAAGAATGAGCTAAGGACGACAAAGATGACTAAAGAAGACAATGTGGAATCCTTCTTTGTGAAGATAGCTAGAATCAAGGAATATCTCTCGGCAATTAATGAAATTGTTCCAAACAAAGAACTCGTTATGACTGCTCTATTAGGATTGCCATCATCTTGGGGTGCATTCGCTGAAGGTCTTAACAGTCGGAAGAAAGCCAAGCCTTAAGAATCTGCCATTGGGGATTTACACTACTAAGTCCTTTGCTTGTAGCTTTAGATATCTTGTTTTATATGTTTTAGAATTTATAGGTTTTTAACATATTTTGGAAAATACATTTTTATTGTTTTTATGAGTTATTAGGTATCGCTCAAGCTTTAAAGAGAGTCCCCAACAACTCCCTAAGATAAGTATCTCATTTCCTTTCAGTTTTTGGTTTCATGTATTCATTTAGTTTTGATTATATTAAATACTAATCACCATTCTCCCTCTATTGCCTTGATTAGGAAAACATCTAAAAGAAGTATGAAGGAGGACCTCTCAAGACAAGGTTTGCCAAGAAACAAAGGTATGCTTTAAATACATTGATTGAAAGGATTATTCATTTGACAATCCATTACTAACATTGTTATGTTGAATCTTAATGATTCTTGTTTTGGGTGATTCATCTCTTGATAAATCTACCCACCCCACTCGTATTCTTAACTGATTTTGTAGAACCCTAGACAGGTTCTGGAAAACCCTAACCTAAGGGCATGCTAATGTGAATGTTTGAAACCTTAAACTGCTTAGGGATATTGTAAAATGTTGTTTGAAGCTTTTATTGATAATGTCATGTTTGGGATTTTGGTATGATCAGGAAAACCAAACTTGTTAGGGTTGAATGATAAGGTCTAAAATCCCGAACCTTTGAAGTTTTGGTAATGTTGGGTTTGCTATGTTTCTACATAGAGACCCTAACTCATTAAGGTTTGGTGGAATGGGTAAGAAAGGCCCTTATAATGTCTTCGAAATGATTTCCTTGGTATGTGTGTGTTGTTTGATCTAACCCTAGTCTAATCAAGTTTGTTATATGTCTATTGATATTTGTGAAGTTGGGCTTGACTATCACATGATATGAAACGCCTTTGCATGACATGTCCTTTTGGTAAAATCCCTAGCTTCGTCTAGGTCAGATGTATTAATGTTTTCGAACATATGATATACTTATATATGATTATAAATTCCTAGATATGTGTGTTCACCTAGTTATTGATGGTCATAAGTCTTAGGATTTAATGGAAGTCCTTGTCTGAGATTCTAGGATGATGATATTTGCAGTGAAATCCTAGTAGTAGTTACATTGTCTAGTATGCGTGATATAACAATTTGAGATCTATTTATTTAATGATTGTTGAGATTGTGAAGATGGAATTCTAGGGTTTTGGAGTTTAGCCTTAGTCGAAATAAAATCTTTGATGTATGATGACAATATCATAATTTGAGATTTGTGTAAGATTGTTGAAATCTGAGTTTTGGTTGGGGTTGATGGTTGATCCGAAATCTAGGGTTTGTAACGAACCCTAGTGGAAGCTTGTCATGTTAATGAGTAAGCTGTGATTGGTTTTGATTGACTCTTTTGTATGAAATCTAGGATTTGTATGAAACCCTAGTGAGAAATCTAAGATATGAATTTTGAAAAGTTGTTAGATGCTTTGAAGATCTATATTTGTTTGAAATGTTTCTAGGGTTTGCTATATGTTGAAGTAAGGTATGTGATAGCTTTGGAAGGAACATTGAAAACCTAGATGGAATGAAAGTTGTTGTGAAGTAGTATAGGGTTTATGACAAAGTCCCGAGCAAGATGTTGAAGAATATGTCTCTTGTTTGTAATTAAGTTTGTTTATCTGATATGTATAAAGTTGAAATGCTTTTGTGATTCTGATACGACTAATTTCATGCTTCTATGGATTTAGTTGTACTTGGTGTCTAAGTTGTGCAGGTACACAATCTTCAATATGGTGAAGATGCTTAGTGATGTGACCAACATGATGAGGATAACTCTGATGAAATGGTTGGAGGTGTGAAAATTTCCAACATGAAATTCTACTATAGTAAATGATTTATTTCTCCCACTTATTTTCCACAATAAGTTATTTACAAAACCCTTTAGTAAACATCAGAGTAAATTGTGCTGTAGTTGTCACATAATAGCATGGAGAAAAGAACAGTGAAATACAAGCACAAGAATCAATCACATCAACATAGTTATTTTTGGACAATAGTCCCGGAAAACCCTAATTTGGGAAAACCGGTGCAACAAATGAGGGTTTATTTATTATTCTTCGGCAACAATCTCTTTACAAGGAATGATTTGCAGAACATAGAGAAGCCTCTGAGAAAACACCTGAGATAATTTTTCTCCACCTTTTGGAGAAATTCTGACACCCAAGAGATCCTCCAGCCTTCACTGCATCACGTCTGCGTCATCTCTACGTGAGGACTGCGTCCCTTGCTGCGATGTCGCTCTGAGCTGTCCCTCTGATGCACTACGTCCCCTCCTGCTCAGTCTCTGATTGATGCTGATACCCTTCTCTGCCTCCACCTTGCATCTCTCCCTCTGAAATCAAACTCTTATTCCTTGAAAATCGATTTCCCTCGGGTTACTAAGTATTTGCCCAGTGTGTTTCCAAGTGACTCCCAGGTCTTCCTTTATACTTTTCTTGTTGAGATATCAACGGCAGTGATCTAATCTTTAATCAATGGCTAAGATTAAATTTTGATCCTCGTCTCTTAGAAGCTTCTCACCCATATTTTCATTAATACCCATTAATATTTTAATTTTCCTAAGTTTAGACTCGGGAATCCCATTAAAAATATTAATTATTTTAATAAAACACAATCCGATTGGAATTTCACGAAACGATTTCTGGGTCTTGGAGATCTCATGTGTTCTAGCCTCTCCACAAGATTTCGGAGCTAGAGCACATCTGATGCTACCCAAAAATCAACATTCCCTCTTAGCAAGGAACATGCTATAACAATACTTCCCAGAAAAAGTATTACAATGATCGATGACATTGGTACTCTGCGTTGTTGATGCTTGGCCTGCTCCCTTTCATCCACTGCGCTGCTGCAACCTGTACCGCTGCCCATGACACTGCCACTGTCACTGCTACATTTGTATGGCAGCTCCCTCTCAATACACTGCATCATGCTGCCCATAACACTACCACTGCTAGCTGCTACACTACAACTACCTACTATCCATTTTTGTCACTGAAACAAATTCTCAATTATCCCCATCTACTCCCTAAAATAAACAAACTTTGTTCTTCGTAGAGCCTTGGTGAGAATGTCTGCCACATGTTCTCTTGACGTAGTGTACTATAATTGCATTGCCCCTTGTTGGACATAGTCTCTAATAAAGTGACACATGATGTCAATGTGCTTCAACCGATCATGAAAAACTAGATTTTCAGAGAGCTTGATGCAACTCTGATTATCACACAAAATATTGGTCGCTTCCATCCTTATCCTGAATAGATTCACAAGCAACTTCGTAAGCCATATGGGTTCACACGATTCTGTGCTAGCTGCCATATATTCAGCTTTAGCTGAGCTCAGAGTTACGGTTTTCTGTTTCCTACTACACCAGGAGGTCATTCTTGATCCAATGTTGAAACAATACCTAGTGGTACTTTTTTGGTCTACTGAACTTCCAGTCCAATCTGCGTCAGTGAACCCACTCAGCCTGATATCATTGCCTTGGTGTACATTAATCAATGCTCGATTGTTCCTCATATATATCTAAGAACATGCTTGGCTATTTCCCTGTGCAACCTCTTTGGTTCCACCATGAACTGACTGAGGGTGTTGAGAGCATAACAAATGTCTGGCTTGGTATTGACCAGATACATCAGGGACTCTATGATCCACCTGTATAAAGTGGGATCTACTTCTTTATCTTTAGACGCATCAATCTTCTTCTAGTTGGTAATCATTGGAGTAGCCATGGGTCTATAGTCCTGCATTTTGAACCTTTTTAAAATCTCTGTAGCGTATCTCCCTTGTCCAAGGAAAATTCCACCCTTCTGTTGCCAAACTTCAAACCCCAGAAAATAATGCATTTGTCCCAAATCCTTTATGTCAAATTTTGTAGCTAGGATTTCCTTGCAATCTTTGATGAGCCTGGATGAACCTGTTAGGAAAAGGTCATCCACATATAACACCAGAATTAGAGGCTCATTCGTTACAATCAAATAGTAGAGGTTGGGATCTATGTTACTCTTGACGAATCCCATCTTTTGCAAGTAACCATCAATTCGACTATACCATGCTCTAGGTGCTTGTTTAAGCCCATACAAGGCTTTCTTCAACCTACATACCTGAGTTTTCTTCTCATGTGTCTCAAAACCCTCTTATTGTTCAATGTATAATTCTTATTCCATCACCCCATTCACGAAAGCTGTCTTGACGTCCATTTGGTGAACCCCCCAGTGTTTGCTATATGTTGAAGTAAGGTATGTGATACCTTTGGAAGGAACATTGAAACCCTAGATGGAATGAAGGTTGTTGTGAAGTAGTATAGGGTTTATGACAAAGTCCCTAGCATGATGTTTAAGAGTATATGTCTCTTGTTTGTAATTAAGTTTGTTTATCTGATATGTATCATAGTTTTAAAATTCGGCCGATTCGAAACGGAAACGGTCGAGTTGATCCGTTTCATTGCCCAGAAATGTGACTCGGTGGAGGAAACGGTTCAGTAGGCCGAGTCAGCCATGACTCGGCCAACTCGACCGTTTCCGAATTGACTCGGCCGAGTCATAACCAGTGGCCTGTAATCCCATCAAAACAATGATTTGACATTTTTTTAATGAAATTTTGAAGTGTTTGCTGATTGGTTTGGACTCCAATGTGTTTTATGAATTAGTTGAATGTTATTTGGAGTCCATTTTCCCCTCCCAAACCCTATTTAACACACTCAAATGCTCTCTACTATTGATATGCTATTCAAATTTCATGGTAATGTTAAATTCTTAAAGTAAAAGTGACATTCTCTTTAATCTTCATTTTCATCCTTTTACTTAAATTTTTAACATTACCATGAAATGACTCAGGATGTTTGAGAGTGGTTTCGGCCTCATTGGATTTCATATGGAGAAAGTAGAATTTTAGATTTCATTCAAAATCCAGCAGACTTATCAGTTTTTCAGGATATCAGGATTGGAGGATTGCAATGTTTCGATCGAATTTGGTCATGTATTAGGGTATGGAACTCGTATTTAATCAAGAGCACCAATCCCTCTATGTACCTTGATGTTAGTGACATTGGTTGTCGAACTCCTCTGGGATTCGCTCCCAAACCAGGAGGTTCTGAAAATGTCGCTCCCGCTCCCGTTTTCGCTCTCGCTCCCCACTTTCGCTCCTGCTCCCAAGTAACACTGACGCAGATGATGTTGGCAACTCTAGTAGTAGCTAGGGCCCAGTAGTACTGGTCACAAAGTTTTGTTGTAGAGGCCATTTATAGCCTCCTTGGTTATGTGTTTTTGTTTTGATCTTTATATCATCATCGTGTATGTATTGGACAATGCACTGGGTGCCATTTTGATATAATGGATATATTCATGAGCCTACTTTGATCATATGTTATCTTCTATTTATATTCTAATGCTGTGTGTTTGGAAACATTAATGAAAATCTTTAAAATTATGTGTTTTTATAAAAAATAAATATTTAATGTATTTTTTACAACGACCGAGTCATTGAAATCGAGCCGGCCGAGTTGATACCGAGTCGGAGTCGGAGTCAACCCTCGGCCGAGTCAGAGTCGGAGTCGGAGTTTTAAAACATTGATATGTATAAAGTTGAAGTGCTTCCGTGAAATTGATATGGGTAACTTCATGCTTCTATAGACTTAGTTGTTCTTAGTATCTAAGTTGTGCAGGTACACAATCATTAATATGGTGAAGATGCTCGATGATGTGACAAGCATGATGAGGAGAACTCTGATGAAATGGTTGGAAGCCACGAAAGATTCTTTGACGATGAAAAGAAGAAGATGGTCTCTCTGAGGAAGCATGAATAGAAGAGATCTCTCTAAAATTAAGAGGGAGTCTGGATAGTAAGATGCTCCCTGATTGAGAGGGAGGGCATAGCTTGGTTTTGATTGAAGAATAAATTTCGGAGGGTATGTTGTTGTATGGGAAGTAGGAAAGCAAAGTGTATGATTGAGGAATCTTCTGTCAAAGATTTGTTTGATAGTCCTACTATGAAAATTTTAGAAGAAAACCTAGCCCTACACGCATACATTGTGATAATGAAAGTCATATAAGATGAATAGAAGACTGTTATGAATATAATTCATAACAAGTAAATAAATAAAACAAATGTAAATAATAAATAATCGAATATTGATTATGTTAAATAGTCATTAAGTTAAGTGAAAACACATGTCTAAAAGACATGCCGAGTCACGAAAGGACACCTGCTTAGGTATATATACATGCAGGTCCTCGTTGTAACAATCATCACCTATACATTTTTATATATAATAAATTATTATTACAAAATACTTCTCGCGTATTTTTACATTCAAGCTATGAGTTTTTATGCTTCAGTGGTATTCGAGCCATGGCGCACAATATAATCATGTAGGTCTTTGAACGTTGTTTGCCGCACAATGTGCCATTACGTTCACATCTTGAATGCATTGAGCAGTTTAGTAAAATTCAAGAAGCATTTCAATGTTTATAAAAATCAATTGCAGAAGTTAAAGCATGTTGAGAGGAAATTGATAATAAGGAAGATAATAGCGACAATGAAGAAACAAAGCTAGGTGAAGTAGGGAAAGAAGATTTTGATCAAAATGATGATAATGTTGAAAATGAAGGTGTTGCGGAAAATAATGAAGATGATGTGGATGAGGATTGTCTTGAGAAACAAGAAGATGAACAATATCATAACAATGAGGAAAATGTTGAAGAAGACATTGATGATTCTGAAGATGGCAAACCTTTAAGTCATGAAGTGTCTATATTGCTAAAGGGAGCTACAGAAAACACATTGGCCAAAGATTCAAAAAAAGTTGCAATTTGATCCCTACTAGCAAATTTATTCAGCCTAAAGAATCTATGCAAAAAAAATCTGTAAAGTTTGAGAATGAACCAGAGTTAACCCTGAATGCTAGATCGGATGCTAAGGAAAACGAGTGCCACATGAATTGGCCAATTCTGGAGCCACATTATCTACTTGTAGATGAACAAGTAGCAGATATTTTGACTAAAGCGTTACCAAACAAGAAGCTTGAGTACTTGAGAGACAAGCTTGGTTTGGTAGACATCTCTTCCATAATCGAGAGGGAGTGATTTTGGATAGTTCTTGTCTTTATGGGTCATGCACTAGATTAGGACTAATAGCCGTAAGTCTTACTGGAGGTGATAAAGAAAGAATGGAGTCTGTAGTATTGGATAATCATCTATGATTGAAACTTCTTATGGATTGTAGAATCCCGGGAAAGAAGTTGAAGACCGATACTCTTTGAGGATGAGGTAGGGCATCCAAGTTAAGAGTAGTCGAAGAGGACTGATATTCTTTGAGGATTCAGGATTGGAAATCCAAGACAAGAATAGTCTTAAAAGGATATGCCAGGTGAACATCCAGATGGGGTATGTGTCCTAAAGGTCGTGTGACTACTCTCATAAGGCCTCCCAACATGATGTCTAGTTAAGGCCTTCAATGACAATGCTGGTTATGGTATAGATGCTTGACAAAGATGGCTTATCAATTTGACTCTTCTTATGAGAATGCTTCAAGAAGGAAATTCATTGTACTTCATGATGGGATTATGAATACTTCCTTAGTTAAGGGGGAATGTTGGAAATTGTAACTAGGTTCAGTCTCCATAATTGTTGAGAAATCTGGGGCATAATAGTTAGGGTTATTTAAATTTTATTTCTCTTTTAATCCATGACATTTTCTTGTGACATTATTATTATAATTTAGTTTTGTATTATCATCAAGACAAATGCCAATAAGAAGATCACAACACAAACACAAGAACACCATATGTAGGCTGCTAGCCAGTGCCAAAACCTCTCTCAGAGAGGGAAACCCATAAAATCTCTTCTTATGGAATCTGTTCAATGACAACTTCCAAGATGATGACCTTGACCCAAGACCAAACCTTCAAAGTGATGATCTAGCCAAAACCGCACACCAATTCTCTTCAAAATGATGATTGAGGAAACTCTAGTTCTTTCCATAGATCCACACGTGTTAGCTGCCCAAACACAAATTTTCCTTCTTCGCTTGCCTCTTTAGAATTCATTCTTCCTTGCTAAGACTTTGTTGGACCGGATCTGCGGTTCATTTCGTATGGTTCATTTAGATAATGCTTGATGTGATGTATGTCTCAAACAAGGATAGCGAGTTCCATTTTATAGTCTTCTAAGGAGGTGAATTAGGCCTCTCTAGGTCGACATGAAGAGCACTCGCTGATCCATCACTTGGAGGCTTCTAGACATGGTGTTTTATATTAAACATTTTTCTTTCTTGACACATGTGCCTTCCAAGGGCTAATACATCATGACCTTGACCTTTTGACTTGTCAGCAAGACCTGTGGAGCATTCAATGGGTGCTTTGAACTAGGACCAAAACATGATGGGCAAGAAACCTATTTCAATAATAATAATTTTCTTTTACAAATAATTTTTCTTTTCTTTTTCTATTGACAAGTACATTAATAATTATATCAAGTCATGAATCAGGTACAAATTATGAAGATGGACACTAGTTATATTTCAACAATAATGACCTTTTGTAAACATGACATTGCATATTTTGTATAAAAAATATTTTTTATTTTATTTTATTTAAAGCATGGGTTTCATGCTCAGGTCTAGGTCAAAAGTATGTTCTTCATGCTTCTAAGGCTTTCTAGGACAAAGAAGAATTTATGTCATGTATTAACCCCATTTGGACTCATTTTAACAAAGAACAATATTTAATTTTTCAAGAAAAATCCATTTATTCGTCCACAACCGTGTCAATCTTAGTTAAGGAGAAGTCGACCTAAAGGAGGGTTGTTTGACCCCTCAAGTAGGCTATAAAGAGGGACTTCGACTCATTTGGCACACTCTCACAAGTAATTTCGATTTGCAATAATGAAGGAGAAGAAAGAGCTGGAAGGAGAAAGGAAGGAAGAAGAAATCAAAATTTCTTAGGTTTCTCTCTTTTTTTGTACACGTGTGAAGCTGACAGTTGCAGGTAGTCAAAATTGCAGGCTGAAATTCTAAAGCGGAAGTTGCAAGGCTGAAATTCTAGAGCAAAGTTGCAGAAGGTTGATGTCTTGAAGTTTCTTTGAAGGCATCTTGGTAGGGGGCTAACTTGGTGCTTGGGAGGATTCTAGGCTTTTGTATTTTGGTCATGGAAGTCTCATTGTAAGAAGATTCTATAAGAAAAGAAGCTTTCTTTTTGGGTTTTCCCCTTGGAGGGGTTTTGCCCTGGCTTGGAGCATATATCTTGTGTACTTTGTCTCTTTGTGATTTTCACTGTTTTGGTAATTGCTTGTTGAACAAGAACTAAAGAAGTAATCAAAGGCCATCTAACATCACACGTAATTATCAAGTTAAGGAAAATCATCTATAATCTGCAAGTTTCCTGATTTTCCAATAGTGGGGTCTCCTTATACTTGTGGTTTAGGGTGGAGGATGCATTAAATTAGGTTTTAGACTAAAATTTAAAAGGAATTGAGTTTTTTACATATTGGTAATGGTAGTGGGGTCCAACAAGTGACTCGACTGAGTATTGATGAAATTTAACCAAGTTGTACCCATTTGGTATTGAACTGGTCATTTGATCCGAGTCAAGCATTGGGTTAGTACAACGAGAGGTTAACTCGACCAAGTTTACTAATTTTGAGTTAACTTGAACCAAGTATGAGAACATTTGTTGAGGCTGAGCTTGCGTGGAATCTACAACTCCTAGGGATAAGGTGGAAGCTAAAGTGGGTTGTCTTCCAACGCTTATCCTAGTTACCCGTTTCTGTGGATTTGGTGGCTATGGAGCACTCTCAATGCCCTCCTCCTGCTTCAAATCTCTGTCTCCTAGAAGTGGAACATCCTATGATTCCTCCTATAATTCATAGTATCATGCTACAACAACTTAGATATCTCCTTCATGAGAAGCCTCTTGGTCTCCATTGTCCACAAGCTCATGATGTCAATCTACTTCACCCATAGCCTAAGATTTTAGTGAACATAGGGCATGTCATTAAGGTGATGTACGTCTAACCTGGACGGGGGCGATTTTGTAATTAGAGGATGATGTCCTATGGGCATAAATTAAAATTTATGAGACTATAAATAATTAAAATTTTAATTTGAACATTTCCAGTCTATTGTGCTTCTTGGAATGTATTTTTTCAAAGACATTGCAATTGCCCTCACATCCTGAAGAGTTGCAATTTTGACTGAACAATTGAGTGGCAAGGTTTGGTAACTCTAGGCACTTGAGTGGAAAGGTTTTATAACTCTAGGACTTGTCACCACAAAATCTTATAGGCCTAGTGCATTCCCTTACTAAGAACCTAAGTCTTATGGAAACAAAGAGATTAGCCATAATTGTCACCTCAATGACCTGTCTCTTCTTGTTTTGTGTTTGGATGTTATCCACACAAGGGAGTCTTTCCTGGAAAGACTTAGAGGTTAGATGACTAGGGTTCCAAGTCAAATGTGTTTAAAAAAGGAGAGCTCAAGGGTGATAAGAATATAATGGTTATGGAAGAAGGTACAAACAAAGCCTTGGAGGCTGAGATGAAATCTACAAATATTCAAGTACACACTCCACCAAACCAAATAAATGAAGGAAACGCTGTTATAAGTGAGGGTTTCAAAACTATGTAGGTTTACAACACCCAAAACCATATAACAACCAATAAATAACCTATAAATGATAAGATCAACAAAGGATTAAAGTGTTAGGATATTCTGACACATAGGAAATAATTAAGTACAACTTGGTCTAGTGTATAGTTAGGTAAAGTGTGTGTCTTTAATATGTACTTTTTGTAACTTACAATCCGACGGTCATGATATGTTCTAGACAGGTAGTAATTCGACAGTTCATTCTCTCCTCGGTATTACGGACACTTGATCCGTGGCTTAACACCCGATTGGTCCATGATCTCTATTTAAAGATCATGGAGTGTTATTTGTTAGGTAATCATGAGAGAAGCGTATGTAATTTTTCTTTCTTTTACATTAATAAATTCCCTGAAGTGGCCGTGTTGGCTCAGGTTGTGCACTGTTTCCCTCTTTGAGGGTTCTAACCACGTCAATAATACTGGTGTACTGATCTATTTGTGAACGATGTCCTTTCGTTTCATGCAAAAAGGTTTTCGGTAGCCCTAGCTACGTCATTTTTAAGATCTGGAGGTATATAGTCTTTATTTGCAGTTTTAGTTATTTATCTCTTTGTTTATTTGGATTTATTTATCTCTCTGTTTTTTATTACCGGATCTATACCTTTCATTTCTACGTATGTTCTTTGCCTCGTGACTCTGTGCGATCTAGGCAAACCAAAAACAGAAAGAAAGTATTTTTCTCATGCATATGCTCTCTTCCATCGCGCGTTATTGTGATCTCGGAAAACCAGAAACATTGAGGAAAACACATAGTTTCCAGCCAAATCTAACTTTAAGTCGTAAGGATTGGATCACTTTTGTGTATTCGTTTTGGTTTGTGTGGGTTTTTTTGTTTTGTAGGTAGAAGGGTGTTTTTTAGGTAAGCACACACTCCAAAGCTTCAGTGAGCAAAAATAAAAAAAAAACCCTTCCTCTTTTCCAAAAATTACTAAACTTTTAAACTGGCTCACATGGTCCGAAGTTACTTTATGAGAATAAACGTGTCGGGTTCAAGTCTTTCTTTTTGTTGAGTTGGGTTCAAAATTAAGTGTTTTCACCCATTATAAAAAGTGAGTCACTTATAATTTTAAAGTCACTTTATTTTTTATTTAAGTCACAATTTAGTAGATAGTTCATAAAGTACCATTGTAAATGTGACTTTCACTTATTTATAAAAGTGGGTCACATAAAATAATCTTTTTTTGAAAGTGAGCTAATTAGATTAAGTTTGGAAGGGGGTGGGGGGTGGTGTTTAAATATAACATTATCATTCACTTCCCAACATTCACGTTGTTTGTCGACATCTTCAACAACTTCTCTTCAAAAAGCTATTACTTCTTCATTCGAAAGCTATTTTTAGAGCCGTTTTTTTTTAATTGGCCTAATTTTTCGAGATCTTTTCATTGGAGCACTTAGTTTCAACATCTACAACGTTGGTTTCTTTTAAAATGGAAAGTCCATGCATAGTTATTCTTGATAGCACCAACTACTTCCAATGATTATCCTACATTCAGGATTTACTTAGAATTAAAGGTCTTTATAGAATAGCCTTAGGCAAAGAGTCTAAACCTAAAGATGAAGGTAAGTAAGCGAAATGGGAAAATAAGCAAGATCAAGCACGTGGGTTGATAGGGATGTCTATTGCTCTATACCTTAGATTTCATATCGTAGAAATTGATACCCTCGATGAAGCAATGAAACAACTCGATAAAGTTTTTGGAATTAAAAATGAAATTAGAGCCCATCAACTCGAAATGAGTTGCTTACATTGGACCCCAATAATTTTTCTTCCATTGATGATTTTTTGTCCAAGTTCAAGGCCCTTAGACTTCTTTTGGAAGGTGTTAAGTGTAAGAAAGAAGATGGTAGCCTTATCTATTTCATTCTTACTCTGTGTTTGTTTCCACCTTCCATTCTACTAGAGATGCCTTTATTTCTCAAGGACAAGACTACAAGTCCCCCTCTTTTGATGCTTGTTGTGATTCTTTAATAAGAAAGCAGAAAAAACTCTTACATCTTGGTCTTCTTAATATTGGAGACTCTTTTAAGAAAGCCTTCGTAGCGCAACAACAACCAAGTTCAAAGAATCCTAAGAAGCGACATCTTAAAAAAATGGTCCTAAACCATACAAGGGTCCTAAGCCATTTCATTCTCACAATGAAAAATCAATTCAACAAAATGATAAGGAAACAAAAAACAAAGGGAAGAACACTGATAGACATTGGAACTTTTGTAATCGTGATGGCCACTTAGAATCCAAATGCTTTAAGAAGATGGAAGCCTTGGAAGTAGAAATGAAGAAGCGTAACATCCATTTGGAGCACTCTTCAACTTCAACCTCATCTTCAGGAATAACACTTTATGCATGTATTTGTCAAGCATCTTGGTCTAGTTATACACTAAATGTTTCTTCTTCTCATTCTCATGAGTGGCTCATTGATTCCGGAGCTTCTTATCACATGGCCAAAAACAAAGCCATGTTTTCTTCTTTAAATGATTGTAACACCAAAAATATATATGTTGGTGATGATAGATCTCTTAGTGTTGTAGGGACTGGAACTATTCATCTAGACAATGGTCGATTTAATGATGTATTATGTGTTCCTATCTTGTCCTGTAACCTTTTATTTGTATATGAGATAACTCATTCAGGTGAAGGTAAAAGCGTTCTATTTTCACCTCATGATGTTGTAATTAAGGACTTAAGAGATTCTAGACAGATTTTAGCTACTGACATTGCTAATGATTCTACAAGGTTGTATAAGTTTAACAACTTTGGGTCATCAAATCTTCCCTCAATATTTGTTGCTCATAATGATGAAGTGAGAAAACTAGCGATTTGGTCACTTAAACTATCACTCCCTTCAAAATCTATGTAAGGAAAATATGGTAACAGGTCTTCCTATGATATCTTGTAGAGATGGTGTTTGTTTCGTATGTGTACTCGAAAAGCATCATCGGGATAGTTTTGAAAAATGTGCCTCTTCACACGCCTCAGCCCCTTTACAGCTTGTGCATGTCCACGTCCAGTGGTTTCATTCTTTGGCTACAAGCATTTCTTAACTTTCATTGATGATTTCTCCAGACGCACTTGGGTATACTTCTTAAAAATCAAGAGTGAAGTTTTTAACATGTTCTTGGCTTTTAAGGCCTTTGTTAGGAAACAATCTGGACATCAAATTCTTAAGCTAAGATCTGATAATGGTGGAGAATATGTTAACAACAAATTCATCAACTTTTGCACTGAGTATGGAATTCAATTGCAAGATACTGTTCCATATACTCCATAGAAAAATGGTGTAGTTGAAAGGAATAATCGCACCTTAAAGGAAATGGCTAATTGTATGCTTCCATATAAAGGACTTAGTCTTAATTTTTGGGCAGAAGCAATTAACTGTGCAAATTAGATAGTAAATCGCACTCCTACTAAGGTTTTAAAGAATATCGCTCCATAAGAAGCATGGAGCTCAATTAAACTAGATGTAAGTCACTTTTGTGTTTTTGGAAGTGAAGTATGGGCCCATATTCCCGATGAGAACATAAAGCCTTGGTATCTAAGAGTGAAAAATGTATTTTTGTTGGATATTCTGAAGATGTCAAAGGATATAGACTTCTTCAACCTAAATCCAAAAATGTTATCATTAGAAGAGATGTAAAGTTTGCTGAAAATATATCGGCCTTCAAGCCTAGTTCGACGGATGTGCCACCTCTATCTATCCCTTCTACTTCTGAAAATATTCCTTCTTCAGGTGATGACAATGAGCATGACAATCCTCCACCACTTTCTCGGGATCCTCCTTCAGCTCCTTAGCTTCCAAAATGGGTCCGCGCTACTCAGGATGCAGCAGGTGCTCTTGCTGGTTATCCTACAGATCAACGACGCACATGTTCTCAGTTCGATAGGGCCTCTTCTTTACTAGCTCAAGCTTCAATGAATTATTATCTTGACACCTTTGAAGAAGCTTTAGGCCATCTAGATTGAGACATAGCTATGAATGAAGAATATTGTTCATTATTGGCAAATGATACATGGGATCTTGTTCCTCTTCCAGAGGGACGAAAAATTGTTAGATCCAAATGGGTTTATAGAACCAAGTTTGGACCAAATGGAAAAGTTGATAAACATAAAGCTCGTCTTGTTGCTAAGTGTTTTTCACAAGTTGAAGGCATTGACTATATTGAAACATTCTCACCTGTTGCCAAAATAAACTCTATTCTTCTTGTTCTTTCCCTTGTTGGCTCTTTCAAATGGGAAGTCCATCAGATCGATGTTAAATCCGCCTTCTTGCATGGGGACTTGCATGAAGATATCTATATGGAACAATCGCTTGACTTTATACAAATAGACTCCAGCCTTGTATGTCAGCGCAAAAAATCCCTTTATGGTCTCAAGCACCCCTCGAGCTTGGTATGCCAAAATGGATAGCTTTCTTTTAGATACTGGCATTTCTCGGTGTCATTTTGACAATATTGTCTACACCAAGAAAGTGGGCAAGTCTTTTATCATTATTGTTCTTTATGTTGATGATCTCATCCCTACTGGTAGTGATCCCAACCTTATGAACCATGTGAAGTCCAGCGTTAAAAAGTAGTTTGAAATGACAGACTTAGGACACTTGCATTATTTTCTTGGTCTTCAAGTCTTGTAATCCAAAGAAGGTATTTCCCTTTCGCAGTCCAAGTATGCTTGTGATCTTCTATGCCATTTTCACATGGCAGATTGTAAGCCAACCCTTTCTCCCTTTCAGCTTGGAGTCAAACTTTCAGTCACTTGTACTTTCCCTGAAGTTGATGCTACCTTTTATCGTCAGCTTGTTGGAAAACTTTTGTATCTAACCCATACGCATCTTGACCTTTCCTTTGTTGTTGGCCTTGTTGCTCGGTTTATGCAAAACCCACATGAAAGTCATTGGAAAGTAGCTAAGAGAATACTTCGTTATGTTCGAGGTATAGTTCAATTTGGGATTCATTACAATGCAGAAGCATCTCCTCTATTGGTTGGTTTCAATGATTCTGATTGGGCTGGTGACCCTAATGATCAGAAGTCTACTACGGGTTATGTCTCACTCTTGGTTCTCGACCTATTACATGGGCTTGCAAGAAACAAAGTTCCATTTCTCTTTCTTCAGCAGAATTAGAGTATCATGGCACTGTTGAAGCTAGTAAAGAAGCCTTGTGGCTTCGTCAGATCCTGTCAGAGTTTGGTTTTCAACACAACATCCGACTACAGTTTGGTGTCATAATCAAAGTGCCATTCAACTATGCAAAGATCCAGTCCAACATCAGCGCAACAAACACATTGAAATACACATGCACTTCATCAGAAAGCTCATTCATGACACGGTTCTTGAAGTGCAATATTGTTCAACTGATGATCAAGTTGCAGACATCTTTACAAAGGCTCTCACTAAGACGAAGTTTACTAAACTTCGATTCTTGGTTGGAGTTTAGGAAGTTGTCACTAAGGGGGGGTAGGCTCTAATGCCTCCTTACTTCTCCTATTGTGTCATCTTTGTACATCCTTCAGTCCTATCCCAAATTGTTCTTAAGGGTGGATGTTAGGATATTCTGACACATAGGAAATAATTATGTACAACTTGGTCTAGTGTATAGTTAGGTAAAGTGTATTTCTTTAGTATGTACTTTTTGTAACATAGAGTCTGACGATCATGATATGTTCTAGACATGAACTGATTCAACGGTTCATTCTCTCCTCGGTATTACCGACACTTGATCTGTGGCTAAACACCCGATTGGTCCATGATCTCTATTTAAAGAGCATGGAGGGTCATTTGTTAGGTGACCGTTGATGAGAGAAGCTTATGTAATTTTGCTTTCTTTTACATTAATAAATTGTCTGAAGTGGTTTCGTTGGCTCAAGCTGTGGATAGTTTCCCTCTTTGAGGGTTTTAACCATGTCAAGAATATTGGTGTACTGATCTATGATCTGTTTGTGAGTGGTGTCCTTTGGTGTTCTATCTAAGGAACTTACTCTGTAAATTCCTACATAAAGGATAACAAAGAGGTAAAGTTTTTAATGGTTGAAATGCGTAAAATAGAAATATAAACATTAGACACTAGCCTTAAATTTGATGGTAAAACATACAATAAATGGTAATTTTTTCTTTTTAAAATAATAATAAATGCAATTCCTACTCGTTGAAAAGTGTAACTATGTTCTATCTTCATAATGACATGTAATTATGATTTTATGTAATGAGATGTAAAGAAGAAAAATAAATTTATTGTATTGCTTGCTTTATGGGTTTCATGAGCGCAAGAGGTTTTATTTTTGAGTCAAGACTCCCATTGAGAGTCTTTAGGATTTATTTGTCATCTAGTCATAAAATGATAGAGTCATTGTCATGTAATGAAGTCATGTTACACTTTGTAAAAGGTTAAACTTGTCTATGTAAAGTATCCTCCAAGACCTTGTCACTTATCCTCTTCAAGTCGGCCTACAACGAAGATAGGACTTGCTAGAGGAAGTCGACCTCCCTAATTGAGATCATGTCGGCCTAAGAGACATGAGAAGACGTGTATAAATAGCCAGACTTGGCCTCACCTAGAGGCAAACAGCTCGACGAGCACTTGGTGAAGAAGTGTGAAGAAGAGGTGAAGAAGTAGTGCGAAGAAGAGGCTGAAAGGTAAGTGCGAAGATGAGATTCTTCCGGGCACAACAAAGTAGGGTTCTTTTGGGCATAGGGAAGAAGGTTTCTTCTGGGGTCAACGAAGGAGAGTTTCTTTTGGGGAAGCGAAGGAGAAGTTTCTTCTGGGATAGCGAAGAAAGGATCGTTTTGGGATCAACGAAGGAAGGGTTCTTCTGGGGTACTTGTTCCAGGTGACAAAGATAAAGATCTAGAGACTGAGATTCTCTAGAGCAAGCCAGTAAGATCATAGAGGCTGAGTTTCTCTAAAGGAAGTCGAGAAGAAGCAGTGTGAAGTATAGAGACTGAGTTTCTCTAGTAGGAGCTGAGGAGAGCAGTTCGAGAAAGAGAAGAGGCAGAGCATCAAGGTTAGTGACATGTTTCTTGGAAGGATACTAGAGTCAAGTGTCTTTGTCATGGTCTTGGTACTTATTGTCGCACAAAGTGTCTAGGCACCGTGACAATGCTCAAAGTAAGTGATGTCACACTAATCGTTACTTACTCCATTTAGACTCTCTCCTAGACAAGTCACGGGGGGGGTAGTCCCTAAGGTGAATGGATGAGGATAGTTTGTGGAACACAGGGTCTAGGAGATTTAAGGATGAACAACTTGATGAATTTAGAACAATTTTTGGTCAATTGAGATGGATAGATTAAAATAAGACACAACCACAAGATAAAAATGAGTATAGACCAGTGCCTTTATATTGAATTAACCATAGATAAAATAAAAATTAGCTATCCAGAGCAATTTATAAATGTGGCAAAACGGTATTCATAAATAATTAAATGTCAACACCCAGAGTTTCTAGCAATTAAATCCCAAATCTATAAGAATTTATCTTTCTGCTATAGTCAATATGATGTTTAAAACATTAATTGCACTTGACAATAGAGAATCACAAAAAGTAAAATTTTACAGTTAACACCAATGGCACCAAGGAACATTAAATTTGAATGTTAATTATCCCTTAGGCAATTACTTTAATGTGGTAAATGAAGAAATTAAATTTTTAATGTGACAAAAGTAAAACAAATCAAGGGGGGTTAATAAATTGAAATTTTAATGGGCCATAGGCCACATTAAAATTTTTAATGTGAAAGTGCAAATCCTCCTTTGATTTAATTCTTTTAGGAATTTTAAAGTCAGAAATGAAATTTTTTAATTTTTAGATTTTTTTAATGGTTTTTAAATGTTTTTTGAATATTTTGTAAATGTTTTAAATGTTTTTTTTTTTTTTTTTTTTTCAGATTTTTAATTTTTTAAAACAAAATGAAAAACAAAAAAATCAAAACATAAAAACCAAAATCGAGAAAAAAATAAAAAATCAAAATTGAAATCAAGCTTTTAAGTATTTTCTTTTTTTCAAAATAAAAGAAATCAAAATAAAATTTAAAAAATGAAAAGTAAATCAAAAGGTCGATTTCGTTTTGTTTTTATTTTTATAAAACATCAAACATAAAGCCAAAGTTTAAAAAAAAATATGAAATCAAAATTTTAATTGGAGAGCTAACCCTAATGCATACAAATGAATAAACAAAAGAAAATCGATTTTTTTGTTGTGTTTGGTTGTGTAGGTCGAAGCTACAACAGTGAGAGAGAGAACACAGGTTGAGGACAATGTTGGAAATGAGAAAGAGCTTCGACGCTAGTGGAAGAGGAAAGGTAAGCTGCAGGTAAAGCGGAGAGGAGGTAGTACACACGAAGGGATTCAAGCAGCGTTGGAATGGGGGAAGGATTGCAGTAATGCAGGGTGAGGGTGAACGCAATAGGAGATGGTAGTGTTGAGGGGTGGCGTATGGAGAGAGGGAAAGGGTTGCGAGGGGCAACAAAGGATAGGACGCTGGTAGAAGAATTCTTTTGGCGGTCGATTTGTGGATCTAAGGAGGAAAGGGAATGAAATGCGGAGCAACAAGGAAGGGGCCTCGAATTTTGTAGAGGATGAGGGCAGCAGGGATGCGTCAAGGGACTCGAAACAAGGGTTTGGAATGGAGCGAAAAACGCAAAGGAAAAGAAAAAACACAGGCGACAAGAGGAGCGTTTTTCCTAAAGGGTCTTTGAGGCAACAAAAGGTAGCCAAAAACCCTTAAATTTTTTCTATAAATTTATATGTTAAAACAATGTACACTAGGTTTAAAATCTGCCTTAAGAAAGATTCATGAAATCCCTAGATCTAAACTTTTAAAATCACTGTAAAAAAAACTTTGAATAATGTCTCAATAGATGATTTTGAGGTCAGATCTTACCCTCCAAGGCCTAGATCTGGGTTCAAATTAAAGTTATCGTTCAGATCTGCAACTTGTACCTACAAAAAAACGAAAACAAAAACACCCAGAACCCAGATATACAAAAATAAATAAAACCCCAGAAACCCAAGTCAGAAAACCAAGAAAAGTTACAGATCTATGCACAAAGATGTTAGATCTATCAGATCTGTGGAGTATGAGTCCAACTCCGCTCTCAGATCTGATAATCTAAGGCTCTCAACAACCAGATCTGATAAACTAAGGCTCTCAATAACCCGATCTGATAATCTAAGCTTTCAACAATCAGATCTGATAATCTAGGGCTTTCAACAACCAAATCTTTCAATTTTCCACACAAAAATTTAAATGTTTTAAATTTTAAAGGAGGTGCAAACTTGAAACCCTTCGTGTATCACAAATAAAATCTTATGATAAGCCCGAAGCTAATTTAGCTGGGATTTTCACAAAACACGGATTGGGAGTTGGTTGGTGCAACTGAAAACTTCCCCTAACGCCCGAGGATCCAAAAAAAATCAGGATTCCCTACAAAACTCAATCCAGCGATCAAAATAGAGCGAGAAAATAATAGTAAAATTCAGACAAATAGAGATACCTGCTATTACGTTCAAAATTTAAATTATTATTTAAACCCCAATAGTTGAGCAAGATACCTATACTCAAACCACTCTTTAGAAGCTAACATCAATGGCTTTAAAAAAGTTATGCATGAAAATAAAACATCTTATAGTATTCCCATGAAGAGTAACATCAGTAGAAATTAACCCCAAAGTCTTTCTTTATTACCCAGAAAAAGATTACACAAGAGCTTTTTGTTTAGCACACGACTCAGAGATCAGAGGGATCAACTGACAAACGACTTCCTATTTAAAGATAAATCCTCCAATGACTAGTTCGAGTGATCCTAGTTAAATCAATCTCAACCGTTGATGAAAGTTACAATTTCTTTTGATCTAAGTCATCGAAATATGTAAATATTTGGGGAAATCCAAAATTTTTAATTAAATCCATTTTATTTAACTCAAAAATTAAAATTTTGAGTTAATTTCCCAAAAAATTGGACTTTGACTTAACCCCCTGGGATCAAAGGTTTAAAAGTTGGCAAAATAATTAATTTACCTTAGCTCCGAGATCTTTTAAAATGTCCCAAGATCGCTTGTTATCTCCCACTATTTTCTTGATAATGGTTATAAGATTTTTATTGCTTGATTCAGCCAGGCCATTACCCTGAGGATAATAGTTAGATGAATAAGATAACAAAATGTCGTACTTAAAATAGAATGATGAAAGTTCGATAGAACTGAAGGCCTTAGTATTGTCAGTAGTGACCTTGGCAGGGACACCAAATCTAGTAATTATTTAATTTTCAAGAATGTCCATAATAACCTTTTCAGTGGCATTCTTAGCTAGAATGGCTTCTACCCATTTTGTAAAATAATCTGTAGCGGTCAAAATCCATGATTAGCCATTGCTAGAATTTTCATGGAATTTCCCTATGAAATGCAGACCCCAATGCTGAAAAGGAGCCTCAACAACCGGAGGTTGAAGGAGCAGGGAAGCTAGGTTCTGCTTCCTAGTAAATAGTTGACAGGACTGGCAACTTCTAATAAATTTCTGCACATCAATAAAAATTGAAGGCCAGTAATATCCAACTCTAAGAATTTTGTGGGCGGTAGTTCTAGCAGCACAATGCCCTCAACAAAATCCAGAGTGAAACTCGGAAATCAACCTTTTAGACTCAAGTTCATCAACACATCTAAGTATAATGCCCTCTGGATTTCGCCACCCTAGGCCATCCTTCATGAGGCAATACTTAGAAGGCTTTAATCTAAGAGCCCTTCTTTTATGAGCAACTAAATGGCAAGGACATGTAAGATTAAATAGGTAATATATAATATCCTTGTACCATTCATGCTCTCCTAACCTTTGCAGCGAAGGTGTAGATGAATCGTTAAGACAAATCAAACCAAGAGCTTTCTCGTTATTTTCAGTTAACATCTCGTCTAAACCTTGACCCTTGACCCTCTTGGTGGGTTTAATTTCCAAATCATATTCTTGAATTTTTGTTACCCACCTAGCATGAGTCCCTAATTTTTTAATCTCTAATTTTTACATGTGAATTTATTTTTAATTTGCATGATAACTAAATATGAATCACCCTTGATACTTATCAATTTAACTTTTAAAGCTTTGCCAATTCAATACCCAACAACAATGCTTCATATTCAGCCACATTGCTGGTCTCTTCAAATTTTAACCGATAGGAAAATTTGAAAATATGACCAAGGGGAGTTTTCAAGACAATCCCCGCACCTTTACCATGCCTAGATGTTGCACCATCAAAGTATAATTACCAAACCTTATCTTTTAAATTACCCACTTTTTCTTCAACCTTGGCCTCCAAGGGAATGATAGAATTAGACAAGATAGCATGATTCCCTAGGCTAGGTTGTTCACTTATGATTTCATTGTGGGCGCTTTTAGGATGAAAAGAACACAATAATAACGTAACAAAGAAAATACTATAAGCTAACAAGTAAAAGTATATCACAAGCAATTATTAAGCAGAGAAATCTTTTAACTATTCATACCTTAGATTTCTCAACATGGAATCAGAGCTTAGGTGTTGAAGTCAAGAAGGGTCATTCAAAGCAAGTCAAAGAACACCAAGCAATAAATCAAGATCTACCAAAACCCTAGATCGAAGAAACATACTGTAGCAAGAGTCTTGAAATTATCTTCAAGAAGGAAACAGAAAGAAAGAGTGAAACCCTAGCATCACTTTAGAAATCATCACTCATACATCACCAAAGAAGTGGAAGCTTTATAAATCTAAGTAAGGTTAGATCAAAAGGCAATCTTCTCTTTATTGAAGCAAGGATCTCATTTGGAAAAAGATATCCTAAATAACGCAGTGTTTCCTCATTGAAGTAAGAACCTTCTTAAAAGGATCATCTGAAGCAACAAGTTCGTCATCAAGTTGAAGATTCTATCTTCACAAGTAAGGACCTTTTTATTATAAATTAATCTAGTAAAAATGATTTCATGTTTTAAGGAGAACCATAAGCTGGTTGGGGTATCAAACTTCCTTGCATGGAAAAGAAGGATGGACATAGTCCTCGAAGTAAATGAAGTCATTGATCATGCCCATGGAAAGGTTTCCAAGCCATCCAAAGAACAAGCATTATTTGAATATATGGAAAGGGATCTAAAGGCTCAAAAGATTCTTACGGAATCTATTAAAGATCCTTTCATTCCCTATGTAGCTGCGCTGGAGACATCTAAATAAATATATGATAAGCTGGTAGAACTTTTCTTTGAAGCACGATAGAAAATACCATATCATTTAGATATGAACTATATAATTTGAAGGTGTCAAAAGATGAAGGGATATCGTCATGCCTTTTGAAGAGCATCTCAAATAAAAGGTCAATTGCAGGATCTAGGAGAGCTGGTATTTGATAAAGAAATGATCCCGTTATTCTAAATGCATTGACTAATGAACAAGGTAACCTCATATCTACTAAGGAAGAGGAAGCTATCCCATTCATCAAATTATGGTCTCTCTGCAAGACAAAAGAAGACAGGTTGAAGAGAGAAAGAAACAAAAGATTAGATACAAGGGATCAATTAGTGACAAAAGGAAAAGGGAAGTTTGGAAAGTTTGGTCCTTCAAATAAAAAGAACTTGGCTAAGATAAGCTATTATGGATGTTAGGAACTTGGACATTATAGAAGCAATTGTCCTAAACATAAGAAGGACAAGAGAGATAGGGAGGAAGCCTAGATTACCAAGGAAGTGAAAGAACCTGAGACAAAGAAGCTTAAGAAGGAAGAAGCAAAAGATCTCTACTATGAGTGAGATGATCTTCTTCACTAGAAGGAACTCTTCACTTGTAATTTATAGATAGGAAGCAATGTAAATAAGATAGGATGCATCAAATTAGAAAATAGCATTATGATAGAAGCATTAGAAGTAGGAGCTCTTGACATAAGAAAGAGAAAGGATGTCTGGAATAATTCTATTAAATTACAAAGAATGGGAGCTCTTGGAAACCTCATTGAAACCTCAAGTGATACTTATAGAAAGAAGTAGAGGTCATCATTGACTGGGATCATCATACAATAGTCAATAAGGAAACATCTGTCGGGTGAGGATATGAAAGATCCTCAAGTTTCTTTGATGGAATACTCATCAAAGGATTCATCGATCTAGAGAGAAAACAAGCGTTTCATCAGGAATTCCAACTCTTGGGATTCAAGGAAGGATGGTATGATGACATAACAAAGAAGCAAGTCTAAAGGATAAAGTTCTTTCGTTCAAATGAAGTTGCTACAGAAAGTCTGGGTGACCCAAAGGAAGGATGAGGTATGTATGCTTACATAGATTATTATGAAAGTCATGTCATATGGTTGCAGAGAATATGGATCACTATTTCCATCTTGGGAAACATGATCAAAAGAAGAAAGGATCTCCTCCTCTAAAAGATTGCAGAAAATCATAAGTCACACTAGATGAAATCAACATAATATGTTCTCATATGAATCATGAGGAAGCTGACTACAATTAAGGAACTCTGAATGGAAGCTCCTCAAAATGATGTGTGTGAAAAGAAAGGAAGAGATCTTGAAAATATGCAACAAAGGTAGAAGGCATTAAACATTTCGAGACCAAGAAGAGTTGAGTAGAATATCTCCTAGAAAGATATGAAGACTCTGATAAGAGTCGAAAGAAGATGGAGACCCTTGACAATGAATATCTTCAAGAGATGTGTCAATCTGCATGCAAGATGCTGATACCTACAGGAAGATGTCATGATGAAAGACCATCACAAAGGTAATTTTGATTTAAGTGTTCATTTCTTGTTTTTTAACTAATATTTGGATGGGCTTATGTAGCATTGCCAAAGGGAAGATTTGTGGATGACTTCGAAGAGGACCGTATTCAAGGATGTAAGATCCTTTCGAAAAATATGGCATAAAGAAAGCAGCATGACATGAAGCAAAGCTAGATGGAAAAATGATGGATCACTTTCTGATGAATTAGGACATGACTAACTCATGGATGAAAGTGATGGATGGCCTGTGCCCTATGTGGAAGTCGCGAAAGATGAAGACTCCATAAGAAAAGAAATTAATGACATCAAGGTAGAACGAAGTTCTTCAAGCAGCTGGTAGACCCAACATCTCCACCTAAGAAGCTGCTGCAGGTCTCTACTTAAGAGGAAGCTTGAAAAGAAGTTTATTACTTGGAAGAAACTTGAAATTCCTAAGCGGAGAGGGAGCTTAGGTACATTCCTTTTGTAGGAATGAGTACATTCCCTTATTGGAATATGTCCTCCCTATTTGAGAGGGAGAGATAGACACGTCATTCTGGTCTTCACTTGGGAAGACAGAATAGAGGATTGGGTAATCATTTTGTATCCGATACTCTTTGAGGATGTGATAGGGCCTCCAATAGAAGAGTAGTCGTGAAGCACTGATATTTTTTGAGGGTTGGGGAGTCCAAGATAAGAACAGTTCTCATGGAGCACACCCTGAGTACCCGGGTAGGGGATGTTCCAAGAGAGACAATGATGAGTGTCTATAAATCATTGGTGTCACCAGCATTGAGCTCAAATCTTGTGGAGAGATGGAGTTGTTAGTCAACTGTCAAAGTCTTGCTATGTAACAATGTTGGTTGATATGATGCTATACAAATAAGTTACCTATCTGAATTCTTCTTATGAGAAATTCTTCGGATTGAGAAAGTCTAAGTACCATTATGAATACTTCCCTAATTAAGAGGGAGTGTTGAAAAGTGTAACTAGGTTTGGTCTTCATAATGACATGTATTTATGATTTTATGTAATCAGATGTAAAGAAGAAAAATAAATTTATTGTATTTCTTGCTTCATGGGTTTCATGAGCAAGATATTTTATTTTTGAGTGAAGACTCCCATTGAGAGTCTTTAGGAATTATTTGTCATTTAGTCATAAAATGATAGAGTCATTGTCATGTAATTAAGTCATGTTACACTTTGTAAAAGGTCAAACTTGTCTATGTAAAGTATCCTCCAAGATCTTGTTACTTATCCTCTTCAACTCAGCCTACAATGAAGATAGAACTTGGTAGAAGTCGGCCTCCCTACTTGAGATCACGTCGGCCTAAGAGACATGAGAAGAAGTGTATAAATAGCCACACTCGGCCTCACTTAGAGGCAAGTGAGTCGACAAGCATTCGGTGAAGAAGTGCAAAGAAGAGGTGAATAAGTAGTGCGAAGAAGAGGCTAAAAGGAAAGTGTGAAGATAAGATTCTTCTGGGCATAGCGAAGGAGGATTCTTCCGGGCATAGTGAAGGAGGTTTCTTCTGGTTCAACGAAGGATAATTTCTTCTAGGGAAGCAATGGAGAAGTTTCTTCTAGGATAGCAAAGAAAGGATTCTTTTGGGATCAACGAAGGAAGGGTTTTTGTGGGGTACTTATTTTGGGTGACAGAGATACAGATCTAGAGACAAAGATTCTTTAGGTGAAGCTAGTGAGATCACAGAGATCGAGTATCTCTAGGAGGAGATGAGGAGAGCAGTTCGAGATCAAGAAGAAAGTCGAGAAAGAGAAGAGGCAAAACATCAAGGTTGGTGACAAGGTTCTTGGGAGGATACTAGATTCAAGGGTCTTTGTCATGGTCTTGGTACTCATCAATTGAAGATCTAGAAGAAGAATTTTGATTCGGTTTCCTCTCAAGAGGTGAGAGGTTTTGGCCTTGGCTCACAAGCCTACATACTGTGTCACTTGTCTTTTATTGTGCATATTGGTAATTGTCTTGATGAAAAGAACATAATAATAACATAACAAAGAAAAGACTATAAGCTAAGAAGTAAAAGTATATCAGTAGCAATAATCAAGCAGAGAAATCTTTTAACTATTTATACCCTAGATTTCTCAACACTACCTAAACGACATAGGTACAAAAATGCTATTAAATGCAAATTTAGACTAAACCCTAACCCTAACTACCATGAAATTGAGAAAAGCAATGTTCCACCAAGACTCCGAGACAGGGAGACATTGGTGTAGGGAGATGCATGGGGGGGGGGCATGTGGGAGTTCCCTCAAATTTTAGGGAAATTTAGGGGGACATTAGGGTATATACTTTTTCTTTTTCTTTTTTAATATATATATATATATATATATATATATATATATATATATATAATTGGGGGGGGGATGTGGGAGTTCCCTCAAATTTTAGGGAAATTTAGGGGGACATTAGGGTATATACTTTTTCTTTTTCTTTTTTAATATATATATTTCAAATTCATATTTAATAATGAAAGCATAAATACATTGATCCATACATAATTGATATAAATAATGAAATACCCTGATCCATACTCATCATTTTTATTGTTACATACATCATTCGTTCATAGTCCATGAGATTTAATAATGAAATAGATTGAACCATATTCATCATTCATTATTCAAAATTAAATTCATCATTCATCATTCTAAATTCTAAATTGATTTAAAATCAACATTCATTATTCATCTGAAAAAGAGAAATTGAGAATGATCAACATAGAAAGACTAGTGCCTTCATTCAATTGGGCGATGGAGTCAACAAAGGTGAGGTCAAGGTAGGAGGACCTTGGATGAAGAAGGGTAGAAGACAATTGCTTCACTTAGAAACCTTAACAACTTCTTTCATCGGAGATTTAATGTCAAAGGAGGCATGAAAGTAGGTTTCTTTGGTGGATTCTTGAATGGCAATTTTTACATGAACATATAGAAATAAGAGTTCATGAAAGATGTTGCAGTTTTTTTAGTATGCCATAATAAAAACCCTAATTTCAGAAATCACATGCAAAATGGAAAGAAATAGCATTAAACTTATGCCATTCATGCAAGAATCACTTCATGAATCCACAAGATAGCCTCTTCGTGCAATAAACATCGTTCCCAAGACAATTCCCACTCTACTTAGCCATTGCATTCAAGAGAGAAAGAAAACCCTAGTGTGCACTTTGTCAGGATTAGAGAAGTGAGTGAGTGTGATGACGATCCAATGAAAATGACTTACCTTTATTCACACGAGGGGAACCAAGTCATTTTTCATTGGTTTATAATGGAAAATCCCTAAAAGTTCTCTTGAAGTGTTCAACTAGGCTAATTGGTCATAAGGTGACCTAGAAATAACTTTACAAATGATAAATCATCATAAAAATGTCATGAATCATCCACACATGTGGAGAAAAAGGCTCTGCACATGACATCATCCTCCAAAAGTAAGCACCTCCATCAAGCAAGTGACAAATTGAGTACAAGAGTGTTCGTCAAAGGGACATTGCCAAAATGCATGGGTGCATCTCCAAGTAACATGTCCTCAACAAAGATGTCATAATCAAGAAGGCTTGTATCATCCTCCTAGGGCATGCATCAATATCGGGGCAACCCTAAGGAACAATGGTAGCCTCAAAAGGGAGTGTTCATGCCCTCCCAAATCATTTCAAGTGATCTCCTTTCTCATTTGGGCTCTAGGACAAGTCAATGCCTATCACGTAGGTATAAGGCTAGCCTAGGGGCTTCTTGGGTCCTCTGGGCACATCATCAATCAAGGCAACATCTTGGCCTCTTGGCTCATCATTTCAAGATCTAGAGGTAAATAAGAGGGGCACATATCTATGTGGGGCTCCTCAAGTCCCAATGTTGATCCCTAGAAGGGCAAAAATGGCATTGCAAGGTCTATAGTGCCCATCTAGGCTGGACATCCTCCTCAATGTGCTAAAAAGGTAATAAGCAATCCCTCAAGGGACATCCAATGTATTTGTGTGAAACCAATTGAAATGTACTCTCATTATCAAGTTAGATCAACATCATTATGCACAAAAACCATTAAAGTATCATAGTGGACGATATTAAATGCAGGGGCACAAAAATACTTCACACATACTTTGTCTTCAAATGTCTCTCTAGTTAATGATTTGTAAGCAAGTTACCTCACTTATGTTAGGGATGTTTATACAACTGGACCTATTAGGTGCTTCCACTCTGTGAGGGGAGGGACATTTCACAAGTAAGCCCCTCAATCCATAGATGTATGTGATAAATGTGGTCATGGAGTGGGAGAGACTTAGGGGAAGGTGTCCCAACCATTGTACTAGTTGAAGGAGGTCCGACATCTTGAGTATAATGATGATAAGAGGGTGCAATTGTGGAGGTAGGAGTTACACCTTTTTGTGTCTTGCTTTTTCCACCCTGTTGGTGCGTTGTTTACTTTAGTGATTTTTTTCTTTCTTTCTTTCATAGCTTGGGTAACCAACTTGCTTTATGTTTTTCCAATACGCCTTAAAGATGTGCCAATTTATCACCCATTGTGTTTGGGAAATTCTTAAGTTCCTTTATTTTAATAGAGCGTGAAATGATTAGGAATTAGGTGATGGCTAATGAGGGGGGTAGAGCTCATGCTAGGATTTTTTCCAAATGCTTATTACATGTCCCAACCATCTTTTGCATTTTTTCATTTTCTTTCATTTGTGACTTCATATGCTTTTATCTTTCTTTCAGTGCATCAAACCTAAGTCACCTGACTCAAGGACACGCAAATTCGAGTGTCCAAAATGAGGCACGTAGATGCCCTGGAACATGATGCGTTATATATATATATATATATATATATATATATATATATATATATATATATATATATATATATATATATATATATATATTATGTATTTATTTATTTATTTATTTATTTCAATGATTTCATATTACACAAATTCTCATTCAAGATAGAAATTCAAACATAGACCTATATTCTACGTTGTAAATTTGTAAGTTGTAACATTATGCATACATATTAGTATATTACAAATACAATCGTGATAGATTCATCAATGGTCCAATAGGAAAAAGACAAGAAACTACAATATTCTCATTATGTCATCTCTTTTGACATACTTCCACAAGGGATATTTACTTTCTTGAGCTTGCTGTCTTGTTAAATTATTCTGCCCTCGACATTTGAAGTTGTTGTTGCAACCCGACTTCCAATAGAGGGAACACTTGCAAACCCTGATGAAATTGGAACATGAGGCGCATGACCAATGGGAACATTCTTCCCCTTCTTTTGCCCCTTGCTCACTACCCTTGATTGAGCAATGAATTCTGTAAAAGAATAAAGAAAAAATGCACTAGCATGTAAATAAAATGGATTGGAAAACTGCTATAGCAAAAATGGAAATAGAATGGAAGCAAAATGCACTTATCGGTTGCTTGAATCACCTCCAAAACGCTCCTAAACCCTTTGCTATTCTCTCCCACACACCCATAACACGAGAGAGACATAAGAATGGGGAGAAAGTGGTCCAAATTGGGCTTAAAAAGACTTGTGACACACTTTTCTAGAGAGACACATGTCCTGAAATCGGGACACGCTAGGATATGCAAATCCCATGTGTTCAGACACGCTCGAGCCACGAATCGGACACGTGTCCCTTGCGAATCGTGTTCGACACGTGGGATTCAGGACACCGGGGGGAGGGGGGGGAGGACGAATCTGATTTCTTAGCGTCAAACTTTTAGGGAAAATTTCCAAGCCCTAAATTAGAGATGAGGATATAGGGTGCTAGTCCTAATGACTAGTGACAATCAACCCAACAAATGGAAGTGGATGTAAGGGAGACATGGAAGGTGGTAAGAATGGATTACCATGGGCAGGCTATTCCAATCAGTGCCTCCTATTAGTGCCTTTTATAATAGTAAAAGAAAAGGGGGCCTTAGGGGAGGTCACATTGGACTAGGGGAAAATGATAATCTCCTAGGTGAAGTATGGGAACATAGGGACAAGCAAGAGTGGTTAATCATCTAGCTGGAACTGTTATCCATAGTAGTTTTCCCTTACATTAAATGAAAGCACATGATTACATAAAAGGGTTCGTGTACCTTCTGATAGATGACCCACCTTTCTTCAAGTGGTATGCTAGATTGGAGAGGGCACTAATTGGAGCATAGGTGAATAGATTTGAAGTAAAGCTATGTATGGATCATTATAAGGCTACTGGCTAGTTGGTTGATGAACGGGGAGAAAATTTTTCTCCTAGAGGTTACCCTCTTTTGGTGGGTAACAAGACTCTTTTTCCACAATTTTTCCATCAAACATCTACAACAAGTAAATGGAAAGGAAAGACAATGAATTATGTTTCCATCACGTAACAAATAGATAGAAAGGAAAAACATTGGATTTTGAAAGTTTGAAACAAAATTTAGGTGTAGCTAACCTAACATCTTGGTGGTCCTATCTTGAATAGCCATATCATAGCCAGATGTCCCAGTGCTAGGCTTATATGTCTCCATTTGTTTGTAAATCTTTAAGGATTCAACATGAGTCAACACCAACACTATCCTTTCAACACTTTAAAATATCCCATTCCTAACCCCTGCATCAAGTCTAAAAACATGGGCACAAGACTACAGAAGGTTGAGGTACAATGTTATTGGATGAATCCAATGATGGAGAGTATTGTTCTATTGCTCATCAATCACACTCCATATTTTGACTCATCTAGTGAATCCCTCCTTCCACTTGTCATCATAGTACTGATGGATAGCTTCTTTTGCCCTATCCATGGCCTCATACGAGTATCCCATTGTAGGATTGTCACCATCAAGCAAGTGAAGAGCCTTTACCAAAGGTTCACTAATGTTAAACAACTCTTGCACTCCCATCAAAAACTTTGATTGTCTCACAAATTGAGCTATGAATTGCCCATCCAGTTTAGTGTTTTAGACACAAGCATTTCACTCATTTGAAAGAAACATCCTCTGCAATTCCAACATAGAATTGTGGAAATATTGAGCTAGTGACAAAACATATGATTGTGAGATGGACCAACTCCTTGGGCCCTATGAATTGTCTTAAGAGTGTAAAAACATATGTATGACTACATATTTTTTTGTGACACTCTTAGCTGAATGAACAATTTCATTGAACCACAGAATATTTCCCATGTCCTCCAACATCAAATCAATGCAATAAGCAACACAAGAGTCCAATATAAGGTCTGATACCTCTCCATAAGCAACTTGCCAACAACAACATAATTAGAAATATTATTAGTATTGACTTGGAGAACATATTGTAGTGCTATGTCTTGGATGAAAACATCCAACAATTCAAATAGTAACTATGCATCTTTAACATGCACAGATGCATCATTAGATTTGATAAACATTGTTCCCTTGAGATAATTAACCAGGAAATTGAGAATGGACCTGCCTTCCCATCTATCCAACTGTCTAACATAACAGTGCATCAAATAATCTCCTATGATTCCCTAAGTTCAACTACTCTTTTTGTATCGGCTTTTTCCCTTTGAAGGAGAGGCCTTCTCAAGTCATTGTAGGAAGGGACCTTGTACCTCCAACCAACAATAACAATGGCTTCAAACATGGAATAGTAGAATGGGTTGTATTTGGAAATGTTGCATGGAAAGTCATTTCATAGAAAAAATTGGCTACAATCTTGTTGGCCTTCTCCTTGCCCCTTGTTTTAATTATTGATTGTATAGAAGTTTGTCACCTAGGTACCGACCTTGGTACAAAGAAAGGTGAGGACATTGAAGGACGAGGCATTGTGGGAGGTGAGCTCGAGGATTATCTTTCTCCCACCTTCGAGAAACTTGTGTTTTGGTTGTCAAGCCCAAGCATCATTTCTTCCCTCTGATCTCTCTTCTGAATCATATCAAAATTTTATTGACTTGCAATTGGACAATTGTTTTGGTAGAGTTTGGGAAAATCCCCACATCATTCCTTGGGATATTGGAAATGTGGTATTTCAAGCGGTTTATTCCACCAAACTTTTCCATTCCACATAGCTTGCAATTCAGCCTCATTCTATTATGACTGTCATATGGTAGACCATACTTCCACATTGGGTCCAAGGATTTAGCTTTTTGAAATTTGTAGAGCATTAATTATGTTTTTAAACCTATGGTCCAAAACAAATGGGAAAATTCATGATCTAGATCTACAAAAAAATTAAAGAATGCTACAATTAAAATTTCATAACTACATAAGTGCTAGATCTCATATTAAAAGAGGGCAAGAAGAGGTATGTCTAATGGACATTTCAAACCCTACACTAAATCTTGTAAAACAAATAAAATAAAGGCATAATTGTTTTAGATACCTGAAGACATGGATATCATAGATTGGAGTAGATCCCCATTCCACAAATGCTCCATTGATGGCAATGAAAACTACATATTTCCCCTTGTTTCTTTGATGGAAAATCGTTGCAGTAACCTTAGACTCTAGAGCTTAATCCCCTTAGTTACTTTTGCAAAATGGTTGAAATGCTCAAAATGTTGTTTTCAGGCCAGTTCGACCACAATAAGGCGATAATTTCAGTCATCTCGTATAATTACTGAAATTATTGCGATAATTTCAAACCCTCAATTTATTGCAATAAATTTAGGCGATGATATTGCAGCTTCAGATTTTCATGAAACTATTGCAATAATGGCAATAATATTATAATACGTGTAACTGTCTGTTATATATATATATATATTGAGTTTCAAAGTGCAATGTTTGTAGAACCATTTCCCCAAAACTGACTTGTTAAAAACAATGGTCCACCAAGATTTTGGGATGGGGGGACCCGGCAACGTGGAGACACACAGGGGGCGGGGGGATGTGTGGGAGCACCCCGAAATTTTAAGGAAACACGGGGGTGAGGGAAGATCGGTGTGTGTGTGTGTGTGTGTGTGTATATATATATATATGATTCAAATTCAAATTCAAATTCGACAAGGAAATACATTGATGCATACATCATAAGTGATTCAGTGAAATAGGAATAATAAAAGATATACATTGAATTAAATTCACCATTCATTATTCTAGAATCTGATTAGTATTAAGCAAATAAGTAGATACTAAAGTCTGAAGACTAGAATAGTAGATTGAAATCACTAAAACTTAAAAAATGTAACAAGTCAAAGACTTGCTTAGGGTCATCGGTCTCTAGAGTCAAGACTCAAAAGTTAAAGCTAAAGATGAATAATGGATGATCAAATCAGTCCACTGCAAAATCAGGAACTAGAAAGAAAACTGGACTAAAAACCTGATCAACCAAAAAATACATAAATATTCAAATTTTGAAAAACAAAAAAACATAAATATTCATGTGCATATATGAATCGAAACCATTATAAACAAATATGCAAAGTTTCTCATATATATAGCTAGGGTGCATATAACCAAAAATAACATGAAGTGCAATCCATGTTTGAACCAAAAATACATCAACAAAAAGACTATATGACAGTATGACCTCTATAATCCAAAAAAAATCATGCTATAACAAATACCTACATTTCATCAAAAATTATTTCGTATATTGGGATTCTCATCATCAATATACCCTTTAAGCATTAAAATAAGATAGAAATAGCTTAACATATCAAGTCAAGATTTTGTTCGAGCGATAGGTACAATTTTACTAAGGTCATGACAGAGGAGTTCAATAATCAATGCAACCAACATCGAGGTTCATAGAGGGCTTGGTGTTCTTGATTAAATGCTAGTTCCATACCCTCAAGATTTATAGATGATAGAGTCTGATAGAGACATTGCAATCTCCCCAATTCCCAAATCCTGAAAATTGTTAAGTCTGCTGGATTTTGAGTGGGACCTAAAATTCTACTTTCTCCATATGAAATCCAATGAGGTTGGAACTACTCTCAAACCGCTCAAGTCAAAATTAATAGTAATGTTAAATTAACGTAAAATAATGAAAATGAATAAGAATTTAACATTACTATTAATTACGTAGAATTAGTAGTGTCCTAGGGTTGAATATTAGGCTTCACCACTCATAAATTATTGTTTTCAAGCAAAATTCGGGGGGTACTCTGAGCCCTTTTTGAGGGGGGATGCCCACAAGCACCCCTTTTGGGGCAATGTGTCCCCCACTCTGGGGAATGTCCCACCCTGCATCTCGACAAGTTTTCTCAGAAGGGGGACATGGTGAAACTTTCCTAGGTGTCCGCCATCTTGGGAGTGTGGGAAACATGGGGAGCATGCTCCCCACCCCATGGGACATGTCCCTGTGGAACACTGGTTAAAAAGGAACTAAGGTTTCTAAATATTAGCTAAATTCTTAGGGAAACAAATTATACTGTATTTTTAGATGGTTTAGTAGATCAACAGAACCTTTTGATTTGAAAATATCTTTTCGCTGCTACTAATTTGACCATATCAAAGTGTATATCAATTGTGTGTTTTCATGAATTCTACCTGTCATTAGTAATATGGGCACTAGTGATGTTTGAAACTGGTACTATGTCCTGAGAATCACTTCTAGAGAGAGCAAAAGGCTGTCCTGGATAATTTACTTTCATCCTAACGAGAACATATTTTTATTTATGCCTTTTAAGTTTTCAATGTTGAGTTCCAATACAACATTAGCTATTCAGATTTCTGATACAAGCATCATAATGCATCATTGAGTGCAATGGCAGCATCTTAATGAGAAAATATTTTTATTTATGCCTTTTCAGTGTATGTTCCAAGCAATATTTAACTATTTAGATTTCTAATACAGGCATCATAATGCATTGTTGAGTGCAGTAGCATGCATTGGAAATGCAGAAAAACCTTAAGCACAGAAAATTTCTCGAGTTTTCCTTGAAATAAAATTTAGATATTATTTACAGTCACAAGTGCCCTGCCTTTGTTAGTGTTTTCTTTATGCTACCGTTGATTCCACAGAAAGGAATAAGAATATGATAGAAACCATCACAAATGCATAGTTGGACTAGCTAGTCTCTTTTCCGTATTGCTGCAAAGTAAGCACCAGAACAATTTTCAAGTTCATGTTTAAATTTGGATTTCTTTCATTCTGATTCGTTTTGGCAATTTCTAGCTTTGTGGAGCTCGAGGTGGTGGAAATGCGGCTGCTCAGGGATTATTTTGGCAGGCCAAAAAGGGACTCTCATTCTTATTGGTTTTTGAGTCAGAAAGAGAACGAAATGCTGCAATCATGCTTGCAAGAAGATTTGCTTTTGACTGCAATGTAATGTTCTTCATCATAAAGTGTTATTATATCAAACAATTAAGTATAAGAAATAAATAGAAGTTTTATATCTAGCTACAGTGAATGATGTGGCACATTTATTAATATTTCTTTCTTTGTTTCTAACATTGTAATTGTGATCTCAGATTATGCTTGCAGGCCCTGATGACAGAGCTCCATTGGGAACATAACAAGTGCTCGCCCACAAAATTCAATCTCTGCATGGTGTTTACCATTCATTATTGATGGCGTGACCTCTCTTTCTGAGAAAAATGGTGTCATGGAAACCAATGTCAATGCTTAGTTTGCATCTCTCGATATGTTTGGTAGATGGCCTGTGTGTATTATTATTTCTGCCTTTGTCTTCCGAGGTGGATGATTTTACCTAATATTTTGTGTAATCCAGAAATCTGTTTTCATATTTTTTAAACTGGAACACATCAGTAGTAATTCTTTTTAGTCTGTTATTGGAATAGTGAGAGTCATTTATATTGTTTTCCTACAGATTCCTTGTTTTCTATGTACTGCAAGATGGAGCTTTAGTAAAAGCTTTATGTTGCAGGGATTTTCCAGTGCTTGTAAAGATTGCTGTCCTGTTACATAATCAAGTGTCTCTTTGTAAAGAATGCTGTCTTATTACATAATCAAGTGTCTATTTGTTGTTTGCATATACAAAGTCAATTATCAGAGAGTGGTTTGGGTACTAATGTTTCCTATGTACAAGATACCTGAATAATGCAAGTTGACGGAATACAAGCAGGTAGAGCTATCCTCTATATATTTGTAATATGCCAAAAATCTGAATAGAATAGAATGCAAGTATATAGTAGGTGAAATAATATTGCCGTAGATTGGCTTTCTTGTAGTTGTTTCTCTGTAGTAATGTTAGTGATGGCCAATTGTTCCATTGATCCTAGACATAATAAAACCTGTTAGAGCTTTTCTATATATATTTGTTATATGCCAAAAAATTGAATAGAATAGAATGCAAGTATATACTAGGTGAAATAATATTGCCATAAATTGGTTTTCTTATCGTTGTTTTTCTGCATTTGTGTTAATGATAGCGAATTGTTCCATTGATCCTAGTGTATAAGACTAAATGCGATTTCCATTTGTCTTTATTTCCCTTGTTTTTTGTCAATCAGAGTCTTGAATTTGCCAAACAGGGGAAAGGTTGCTTTCTTTGGAAGTTACGAGGATTTACTATTTTCTGCAACAGTAGACATCTCACACTTTCTTATCTAGTCCAGAAATGGCTGCTCCTGCCTAAAAGGTATGTGAAGTCAAATATCACATAAACTGAAATAGGTAGGTGACCTGTGCACGAATGTGAAGTTTTTCTGAAAAGTAGTTGGATGTCAAAAATGTCATGAATCGCTATATATTGTGGAAGAAGGAACTAATTTCTTTTGTCAGGAGACAACATTTCGTGGAATGAGTTAGAGGTAGCTTGTAGTGATATGTTCTGTTATTTATATCCGTCAGGATTTCGGCTTTGCGACTACAGTGGCACGCAATTTATATTCTGAGTGGGAAAGATTGAAGGAAATGCTCCCGTGAGCCAATCCGTTCAGTCGTCTATGAAGAGATGTAGGCTTTTAAGGGAATTTCATTAATGTATTGGCTCATAAAATAGTGGTTTTATCACTGATTAAAGAGAAAGGATGGGAACACTAGTAGAAGTTATTTCTGTAGGGTTCGAGAGGACATCCTTTGCTGTAGGATGTTATATTCGTGAATAAGACGACGACTGTTAAACGTACACTGAGACCAACAGTGGGCTAACAGATGAAATTAACGAAGTTCATCTGCAAAATGACACAGTGAATATCCAAAATTAATAGGATAATTGAAAAATATTCATATATATTAGAATATTATATTTATGAATATATGAATATTTTTATTAATATTCACTTTATTTATTATTAACATTATTTTTAATTATTATTATTTTATTAACGTTTATTTATATATCATATTTATTAATTTTATTATATTATCCGTCCTTTCAAGATATTCTATCTTCAAAGCATTTTCTGGAAATGTTTTATATTTGGTTTGTTTATTCTTGAAGTTGTGATGATTAATGATATGAGATATAAAATGTTGAGTAGAATTGTTTTATTGCGAAGGGGTCAAACCACCCTACTTCATTTTTCTGCTGAATTGTATGGTGATAGCTTTTGTAATCTGGGTCATGATAAAATTCCATACTTCTCTTCAATATGATTGATTTTTCACTCGACTTTTAATATTAATTTTTCCTTTGGTTAATTTGTTAAATACTACAATGATTATTATAATTAGGATGATGATAAGGTATCCTTGTTTCCCCTGTTTCGTTTACGAAACCTGTCTTTCTATATACTTTGGTTAAATATTTTTGTATAAGATTTCAATTTAGACATTTATTTATTTTTCATGTCAATTGGTTTTGCATTGGTTATTTTCTCCAATGGGCTTTTACATCTGATGATTTCTATATTGGTATGAGGTTGGTCGTTGTTTATTGTTTTACGACTCCGACTCCGACTCCGACTCGGCCGAGGATCGACTCCGACTCCGACTCCGACTCGGTAATGACTCGGCAGTTTAAAAAAATACATTAAATATTTATTTTTTTATTAAAAAACATAATTTTAAATATTTTAAACATAATTTTAAAGATTTTCATTCATGTTTCCATTGTCCAAGACTCCAAACACACAGCATTATAATATAGATGGAAAACAACATATGATCAAAGTAGGCTCGATATATAATTTTGCTTGGGGGATCATGTTAACCTCTAAATCGGTCTCGGGAAATGAATCAAATCTCCCAAAATTCTTATGCAACACCGTATCTAGCATGCTATGCAATTCACTGCCTTTTAGTTTTTGTGATATTGTTGGTGTAGTTGATGCCTTCATGATTTCAGTTCATATGTTTTTATAAGGATAATGAGACCAAGACAATTAATCTGGGATTTAGCTACACGATCAATCTAGACTATTTCAACAACCAAAGCACAATCAGGTTTACTTCCCACCTATGAAAGAATGTGGACTGCAATGAAAGGTCATGAAGCAATTTGATGGACAAAGCTACAACTACAAGATATTGGTTATCTTGGTGAGATCTTAAACAACCTCAATAACTTCAAATTGTTTATCGTCATGCATTTACAGCACTATGCTTCTTCATTCCAGATGATTGTTTGTTCACACTTTAAATTGAATTTGAACACTTGTGGTCCTATTGGAAGGATTGGAAATGGTTTTTGGGATATCAACTAAAAGTAAGGATGACCAAACAAAGGAACTAGATGACATGATCAAACCAACACAATCAATTGTCGATCACCATGAACTACATTAGTACATAGTATGGTGGACCAGGCATTGCCAAGGTATTCATCAGTCACATTCTCCTTGTCTCAAGCCTATGAACAGCTGGATATTCATAATAATTAAGCAGCCAATCAAACTGAGTTTACTGATGGATGCTGTGCAGTGTGCCAGTAACCAGAAACAGTTAAACATGTCACATAGGACTGCAGTTAACTTTATAAAAAATTACAAAAAAAGTCATTAAAATGCATGTTTTACGCTGCCCAGCCGTGGAATGATTGACTCGGCCGAGTCATAACGGACCTGGCCGGGTTGACCGAGGTTGCCGAGTCATGGTTGACTCGGTCAACCGAGCCGGGTTGCTGGCCGGGTCAGAGTTTTGGGTAACGACTCGGTTCGACTCGGCCGAGTCGGAGTCGAAAACTTGATTGATTTCTTGTTGGTAATTTGCTCTAATATTTTTGTTCTCAATTTTTATCTTTTTAATCTGTTCAATCAAGTTTTGGTTATGATTATTAAGACGAGAAATTTCATCATTTTTATGAATGACAACATTGTCAAATCCTTTTTACATTGACGAGAAATTTCATCATTTTTATGAATGACGACATTGTCAAATTCTTTTTACATTTTTTTTTTCTCGAACGGAAATTTCATCATTTTTATGAATGACAACAATGTCAAATCTTTTTACATTGACGAGAAATTTCATCATTTTTATGAATGACGACATTGTCAAATTCTTTTTACATTTTTTTTTATCGAACGGAAAAGATTATCCTTTGAAATATCTTTCAAGTCTTTTGATAAGCATGACTTCGTTGTAATGTTACATATCTTGTAATGTTCCGCTATTCTTCTGAGAGGAATTCCAAAAAAAATGTTCTCGATGAAGTATCGAGTATTTACCTATCTCAATATTTTTTTAATACATAATTCTGAAATTGAATTTAGATATAAATTTATAATCATTAACTATTAATGGTAAGTCCTTAATTTTTATATTGCTTCTTGTTAAAAGTGCTTTTTATTTTTTATTATATTTTCTTCCAGAATTGGTTGGTGATATCAACATTCTTTGTTGTTTGTTGTTTGGGCATATAACAATGTTAATATTTTTTACCTTAAATATCTAATGATATCAAACAAGGATTAAAGGTCTTATTTTATTATTTTTATTAAAATCCATTTTAAAATATTTTATAATGTGAGTTTTTGTTGTTTGGGCATATAACAATGTTAATATTTTTTACCTTAAATATCTAATGATATCAAACAAGGATTAAAGGTCTTATTTTATTATTTTTATTAAAATCCATTTTAAAATATTTTATAATGTGAGTTTCCGTACTTCTGAAATTTTAATTTTTTTTTAATAATTTCTCATTATGCATTTTTTTTGGTGTTTGATTGATTTTATATATATATATATTAATGTAATTTGACTTATTATTTTACATATAGAATGAATGTTTATGGTGAATGAATGAGTGATTCCTAATATTTGACATTTGATAATACCTTTCTTTGTTTAATGTGCATCTTTGGAACACTATGACAACCTAATATATAGATTGAATGCTCTTGAAAAGTGTTATAATATTGATGGTGGCCATCAGTCCTTTCCAAATTTAATGGAACTAGAGTAATGCCATCCAACCTGATATGATTGCATGTCGCTCAGCCTCAACAAAAATCCCTTAGTATTTTGAGTGATGGTTGAATTTTGAGTATATATTTTCTCAAGGTAGTTAATCTAATGATGATAGAGTTTGAGTTGTCACAACTTCTCTATTTCTTGATTATTGTTGTGGCCCATGTTTTGGCAGATTGTTGTATAGGTATCATTGAAAGTAATTGTAGATACATTGATCACATGGTTTAGAGATCAAGATAAAATATCCTCCATTTCACCTTCTTCCCTATTGATTCTTCGGTTACAATTTGATATGTGGATTGTCGTGGTTGTTTTGGTCATTGCTATAGTTGATATTTCTTGATGTTGATGATCGACTTTCCACGTATTTGTATAGTATTTTCAAATAAATTATGCCTTGTGCTGCAATTTTTTTGTGACATAACGATGTTGTAATATTCCCAAAGATTGCCTTACTGTTTTTTATTCTTCTAGCTAATAGTAGAATGTCCTTTTTGAGAAAATATCTAATATGTTCTTCAAACGTGTAATGGATTTTATTTTATTTTATTTGGGGAATTTTTGAGTTCTAAATGGTCAGTAATTTTTAAATCAACACACCCACACACATGTATTAAATGAGATGAAAAACTCTCATTTGCTAAAAATTTGGTTTATAAGTTAAATATTTAAAATAAATAAGATAACAAATTAAAATATTATAGTGAGTATGAAAGTATAAGAGACGATGATTCATAATGCCATGTGATTGTGTGCTTATAACATTGATTAGCCAGAGTAGTTGATAGGTCATGTGCTATTGTTAAGATGTGTCACTTTGTTTTATTATTATTATTATTTGTTGATATTTATTTATATATCATGTTTGTTATATTCAACCTTTAAGATGGATAATGAATTACTAAATTATTCCTAAGAAAAACGTCATTAAATCAATGTAGTTTTGATGAGTTAAAAGGCTATGAAGGTTAGTGTTATAATAAATGTTTTGAAATGAAGATCTAATGTGGGCGTATGAGTGATCCAGGAGGATCTTAAAAAAGCCTAAATTCAATGTTCCAAAAATTTGATGGAAGTATCACCATGTTGAAGAACTTGACGAGATGAATTTAGAGCAATTTCAATCACGTAAATCTGACTCTGTATGTGAAAGTTATCATAGTTTGAAGTTTTGCGACAACAGAGAAAAAGTCAAAGTCAAAATCAAGTCAACATTGGCATGGCAACATGACATGTGGCAGGGGACCTCACAGCATATTAGAATCACACAAGGACAATGTGACCATTGATTGTTGGTATGGTGTTGACTAGGTAGGATGATTGGGTGTGACAAGTGGTGTAATGTGGCCAAATAGGTCTTGCCACATGGCCCAATGAAATGGTGCCACATGGCACCCCCATAGTGGAAAAAAAAGCCTATGGTTGGCTTAATCGAATTTCAACAGGCGGAACTAAGTGGATTTCAACACAACACTTGGCATTAACAATTCATACAACCAATTGTTGGGCTACACCTTATGGTTGTGTAAAGTGGCAGAAATATATGGTTTTAAATTGTTTTAATTGTTCTAGTGGAAAAATGGGTTGGAGGAGCTCGCTGAATCGGGTGTCTCCGCCAAACTTAGTCAATGATAACAAGTTGACACCAAATTTAGAAAATGACTAAAATCGTCTGCCAAAACATAACATACGTGTGCCATATGCATTGAATTGTTGGACAATACATCTTATGGATTAAATGGTGTTTGTTATATAATTAAAGACCATATATTTTGTTGTTGAAATATGATTGGTCCATTTTCAATGAATGCATGTTGGCAGAGGGCATGCTATGTGCTTAATTCAAAACATTGTTAACGTTGCCAAGTCAATGGTATGACAACATGCCATATATATGTACATGGTTTCTAGAAAATCACACACAAAACGAATATGCGTGCCACCATGTTAAAGGCTTTTGTAGTGTTGGGGTTTTAATACATATGCTATTTATGTTTTATGGGATAAGGCCATCATATATAGTATGGATCATTGCATTTTAATTGTGCGTGCCAAATTATGGTTCAACAACATGCCATATATAATATATGGTTGTAACAAAAACATTAATACACACTATTCTTGTCATATGCCAACATTTCATATGCATAAAGATTTTCCATTGAGCAACAAGTCTCTTTAGAGAGAGCTTTGGGTTTTCAAGTTTATGGTGTCGAAACTCTTTTGAGTTGAGTTGAAAGCTACAATTATTTTTGTAGACAAAGTGTTTTTGAGAGTATGTTTTTGTAGCAACCAAAGGAGGCTTTTGGTGGCAATTGGAGGCCACTTCCTAGTAGTAGTAGCTCATTTTGTAGTAGGATTTGATAGGCATTTTGATGATGTAATAAAGCATTTGAGGCTTAACATCATATTGTCCTTATTTTCTTTTTGTCTCGATCTTTACATTTTGTTTTAGATTGCATCTTCGTTTAAAGTATTTCATGTTTGATTTAAGTTAATTGCTTGTTTAAGTTTTATCCTTCACGCTTGAACATTTTTACAAGCCAAGTCACTTTAAAGATCCTAGATTAAGTTTAGATCAAGTGGTAACAAAGCAAGTTTGATGGTGGTTTGTGAGTGTGCATGATAACGGGGAGCAAATTGAAGCAAGGTGAAGGAACACTTATTTAAGGCAATCCAGAATTTGGATCAAGAAGCTTCATTCGAAGAAGAGAAATGTTGTCACATGAGGGAGAATATAATCCTTTTGGATCCGAGGAAGAGTTTCATGGTAATGAAGGCCATGGTTGACGAAATGTATTGGGAATGGAAAATGTTTCGAAAAGGAAGTTCACTGAAGAAAGTTGAAGATAAAGACTCGAAAATGGCTCCTCATTCTTCTCACTCTCCTCTTTCTCTTTGTGGTTTTGAGAAACAATCTCAAAGTGTTAGATTGAGGTTGTTAACCAAGATGGGTTATGAGGGAAAGGGCCTTGGAATTCGTGGCCAAGGTATAATTGAACCTTTCAAGATGGAAGCAAGACTTCATTACATAGGATTGGGGTATGGCGAAGGGGAATGCTCCAAGGTAGTGGAAGTAAGGAATTTTCGAAATGAGAAACCTTTACAAGAACGACTTGTGGGAAGTGAATGCATATCACTTTCGGGCAATGGTAAAGCATGCGAGATGTCCAAGAAAGGAATGAAAACATATTATCCTCGACATGCGTACGCCAAAAACAACCATGAAAGGCACAATAATGCTAATTATTCCAAAGATAATTTTGATTATAAGAAGATTAGCAATGTAAATTTGTGGTAGAAGAAACCATGCACATTTTATGGGTTGAATAAACATAGTGTTGCCAAGTGTTGGAAAATGATGGCTTTGTATAGGAAAGTTATGTCGACCAAGAAGGGGACATGACATCAAGACTCGTCTCCACAACAGAAGAAAGAGAAGGGTAAGAATGGTTGGATGTTGAAAAGCCTTTACACTTATTGCAACAAAGGTGGGCATTAGGAAACTAAATGTTGGAAACTCCATCTGGTGCTGCGTTCAAAGAATGGAAAGAAGATTGAAACTGGTTTATCGTTGGTGAAAACAAGATAGTTCAAGAGGCTCATGTATGCGACCAAAACCTCTTCACTTATGTCTGCAAAGGTGGAAAAAGAAGGTGATTTGAAGCATGTAAATGAAGTAGTTACATGTATGTGTAACTGTCATGTATTTTAGGAAACATTGACACCGCAACATGGGAATTTGCTGTGGGAACCTATCAAAAGGATCAAACATGTTAGTTCATTGTAATTAGCTTCTTTGTATTTGTTAATGTTGCTAATATGTTGTACATGCACAATGGTTGAAGTAACACATGGATAAGAATGTGGCGAAGTTCAGATGGCTAACAATGTGGTTTCAATTGTCATAATTATTGTATAACTTTTTGTGATAAGAAAAGTACATAGGTTAGAATGGATAGACAATTGACAAGTGGGGAGGAAGATTTTTCACTTAGTATATGAATAAGAACCTCTTAGAGGTCCAAAATCCTCTTAGTGGGGAGGTTTGATTTGGGAGGATCCTAAAAAGCCCTGAAATTCAGTCTCCAAAATTTGATGGAAATAATGCCATGTCGAGGTGAAAACAAGATAGTTCAAGAGGCTCATGTATGCGACCAAAACCTCTTCACTTATGTTTGCGAAGGTGGAAAAAGAAGGTGATTTGAAGCATGTAAATGAAGTACTTACATGTATGTGTAACTATCATGTATTTAAGGAAACATGGACACCACAACATGGGAATTTGCCGTGGGAACCTATCAAAAGGATCAAACATGTTAGTTCATTGTAATTAGCTTCTTTGTATTTGTTAATGTTGCTAATATGTTGTACATGCACAATGGTTGAAGTAACACATGGATAAGAATGTGGCGAAGTTCAGATGGCTAACAATGTGGTTTCAATTGTCATAATTATTGTATAACTTTTTGTGATAAGAAAAGTGCATAGGTTAAAATTGACAGACAATGGACAAGTGGGGAGGAAGATTTTTCACTTAGTATATGAATATGAACCTCTTAGAGGTCCAAAATCCTCTTAGTGGGGAGGATTGATTTGGGAGGATCCTAAGAAGGCTTGAAATTCAGTCTCCAAAATTTGATGGAAATAACGCCATGTCGAAGAGCTTGACAAGGTGATTTGAATGTAATTTCAATCACATCAATCCGACTCATGTGAAAGTTATTACAATTAGAATTTTTGAGACAACAAGCAAACAATCAAAATCAAAGTCAAGTCAACGCTGGTGTGGTAGGTGTCGTGGAAGCATATTGGAATGACACATTGACAAGATGACTGGACAATTTGACCATTGGCTGCTGATTAGGTGCTGAATAGGCAAGATGATTGGGAGTGACAAGTGGCGTAATGTGGCCATAGGTCCCACCTCATAGCCCAATGAAATGGTGCCACATGGCACCCCCATAGTGGCCAAAAAGACCTACGATTGGCCTAATCGAATTTGAACAGGTGGAGCTAAGTTGATTTGAACACGAGGCCTAAGATTAACTCATACTCCTAACCATTGGGCCACACCTTATGGTTGTGCAAAGTGATAGAAATATATGGTTTTAAATTGTTTTCACTATTGTGGCAGAGAAAAGGGTTGGAGGAGCCTGCCAAATTAGGTGCCTTTGCCAGACTTAGCCACTGATAACAAGTGGACGCCAAATTTAGAAAATGACTAAATCATTCGCCAAAACATGACACGCATGTGCCATATGTATCAGATCATTGGACGGTATATCAAAATGGTGTTTTTTATATAGTGAAAAACCATATATTTTGTTGTTGAAATATGATTGGTCCATTTTCAATGAATGCACGTGGGCCGAGGTTATGTTATGTGCTTAATTTAGAATATGGTTAATTTTGCCAAGTCAATGGTATAACAAAATGCCATATATATATATAGATATATATGTATATAGTTTCTAACAAATCACACACAAAACAAATATACTTGCCCACCACGTCAAAGGTTTATTGTAGTGTCAGGATTTTAATACATATGTTATTTATGTATTATGGGATAAGGCTATCATACATAGTATGGTTCATTGCATTGTAATTGGGCACGCTAAATTATGGTTCAACAACATACCATATATAATATATGGTTGTAAGAAAAACATTAATACACATAATTCTTGTCATATGCCAACACTATATAAGCATAGAGATTTTCCATTGAGAAACAAGTCACTTTGGAGAGAGCTTTGGGTTATAAAGTTTATGGTGTCGAAACTCTTTTGAGTTGAGTTCATGTCTGTGATTATTTTTGTAGACAAAGTGTTTTTGAGAGCTTGTTTTTGTAGCAACCAAAGGAGGCTTTTGGTGGCAATTGGAGGCCACTTTATGGTAGAAGTAGCTCACTTTGTAGCAAGATTTGAGAGGCATTTTGGGGATGTAATAAAACCTTTGAGGCTTAACATCATATTCTCGTTATTTTTGTTTGTTCCGATCTTTTACATTTCGATTATAGATTGCAACTTCATTTAAAATATTTCATGGTTGATTTAAGTTAATTGTTTAAGTTTTATCATTCATGCTTGAACATTTTTACAAGCCAAGTTACTTTGAGGATCCCGAATTTAAGTTTAGATCAATGAGAGTATGTCTAGAGAATGTTTTCAGCTTCAACCCTTTTAGTGTTGCAAAGATGACAAATTCTTCCAACCTATGACATTTAAGAAATTTTTGAATGCCTTGTTTCATCTTTGAGTTTATGAAAGTTTGTTCTTATTTTAGCAATTCCTATTTTCCTCTTTACAATGGTTAAAACAAAGGAATATTAAAAATACTCTAGATTAGGGTTGATCACTTGTAATATCTTAATTTCTTTTATTCTTCAAATTTTTTATTGCATCATATTTCTTCTAAAATTTAGATGAATAATATTAAATATTATCATTATTATTCCTAGTGACCTTGTCTTAAAGACCCAATGATTTATCCAAACTTGAGTATACTTATGTCCATCTTACTTGGATTGTAGGTGGTTTTAATTGGAATTTGAAACAATATAAGAGAGCCTCTTGTTTCCCATGTTTTATAGTATTTTTGTATATTAAGAACTCAATCATAGCCATGCTTTTAGTGGGGGAAAGAATTTCTTGTATGAAGTGGATGGGATAAGGTGTATTGTCTATAACTTTAAGGTTATGAGTGATAATTTGTTTTTGGATTTTCTCTATATTTCTTCACGATTATCTACACATATTTTTGCCCCAAACTCCAAAATTAAATAATATAAGATGAGTGGCAAAAGTGTCAAAGAGGAATTTGTTTCTTTTACTTAGTCAAAGGTTTGTTGATTTACAATTGTTTTCAAGTTCATAATAAATTTTCCTCCTATTCATAATTTTTTTGATGTTATATGTTTAATTGAATTTGTTATGTAGATTGATTCTAAGATATTTGTATGAATTCACTTCCTTCAAGTTGTTATTGTCATACATGAAATTAGCATAAGAGTTTTTTTAATTTTATTTTATTTAATGATCATAACTTTTGTTTTAGTGTTAGTAATCATACCCACACTACAGTTTGAGAATCTTTAGTTGCATCTTGAGATCAACGTGACTTCTTGCCATAAGATTAATATTTTTAAGCATAAAGAAGGATTATTATTCCAGCTAGACATTTGCTGACATATCTTGCTTCTTCGGAGCAACCCTTTAACTTGTCAATGTAAATGCCCATAAGCGAAAGGGGAAGGTGATGCTTAAATCCTATATCACAATTAATTTCTTTTGACCATCCCTAAGTATTCTTAAACTTGGCTATAATGTTTTCATACAACTTTATTGTAGCAACTGTCGACTTGAAAGAAATGTTTAGCTCTTCTAATGTATTGCAAAGGGTAGTTTTGGGCACTGTGTTAAATGATTTTTTAATTTCAACAAAGTAAAACAAGTTTGGATTTATTATTTTGATAATCCTCCACAATGATTCTAAGCTAACAAGGTGTTTCATAGTTGAACGATAACTCATAAATTTGGTTTGGCCATTAGCTATTTTTTCGTGGCCTTCTATGCATATATTGATACTATTTTCTAGCATAATTGCATTATAACACAACAACATATTTGTAGAGAATAATAATTGCCACAATGAATGAATATTTCTACTATTACATTTGTGAGAACTCAAGGCACACAAAGCAATACACAATACCATTGAAGTTAATAATCCCTTATTATGTGATTGTATTGCACCATAACTTTGTTATGGTAGTTCAATGACTTAATATCTAATTTTACACATGAATGTTGAAATGGTCACATACATTTTAACCAATAAAAATAATATGTAGTAACTTAATGCTATGTAAATTAAAACACATTTGATGTCTTAGTAGTTTTCTCTAACAACCCTTGTCAAATCACAACTCCAATTGCTCCCAACCATTTAATTTAAAGATTGGTCTTGAAGAAAAGTTGGTCTCTCTTAATACAAGAACTTTGAAATTTCATAGCTTCATCTCCCTCTTAGATGATAGTTTTTAATGTAAATGCTAACTCCTAATTTGATAGAGTTCCTTCTCCTATGCCTTCACTTTTCAATAAGGACAATGCAACACGGAGTTTTATAAGTTTACAAGTATACATCTATTAACACATTTCTTGAACTCTAATGGAATTTCTGTTTTTGGTTTGACTCTTGTTGTGAAGATTATGGATTGATCAAATCCAACCCTTTCAATAGCTCATTAGAACTAAGGATGGTTCTTGCTAACTTTCTAGCATGCTATGTCCTTGGTTTTCTATTCCTTAGAAAATGCTTCTTATATTATTTTCACAAACAAATAAGCATGTCATGATTCAATGCAATTACAAGTAGACCATAGGAATGCTATAGAAAACCATGTCTATAAAATCTATAAGTTGGCATGTGATCTCCATCCTCGTCATGAAGGGACTCAACATTAGAACAAAATGTTCAAGGTTAAATCTTAGGGTTAGAGAAGGAATTTTCTTAAAAATCTACACAACTCCTAGAACAAGGGGGTGAAGAACCTTATTTCAAATATATTTACAAAGAAGTTTCCACAAAAGGCAATTGCAAATACACTAGGAGGAGCCCCTTTTGTAGAGCCCCTTTTGTAGAGTGGAACTATTCAACTTTGTTCCTTAGGAGGAGCCCCTTTTGTAGAGTGGAACTACAAAAATGGAAATGAAATTTATCTTGAATCCATTCACAACATGCTAGAAATTTTACATTTTAAAACACACAGAAATATCTTATCCTTACAACACAATGCACATGATGGAACGATAGTGCCAATTTTTTTCAACTTAATATTTGTAGTCGTTCCTTGATGAAGCAATGACCATCCAAAAGCTTTATTTTTTTTATGAGGCATGAGCCTTCCAAATGACTTGACACCTTAGCAAGTGCTTTGTTGGATCTCCAAGCTCCCATATTTTATGAAAGGAATGCCTGACCAATTGATAGAGATCCCTTCTCTCATAAAAATAAACAGGAACCATTCCTATTTCTCCATCTTCAATCCCTACCAGAGGAGACCTTTCCCATGCATTTAAATTTTGTATAAACACTGTTTTAGAATAATATGACAAAGACCCTCTAAAATATCATTGTGAACAACTCTAAATTTTGAATGTGATTAACACTCCATGTGTTCAAGTACTGATTGTTTGGATTCCACAAGTGCTTATGTGTCCTAGTTTGGCAAGAATCCAATTTCCTAACCTACTTTGGAAAGGGCGTAATCCCCCCTGTCCCATGCACAACACCCTCCCCCCACCTCCCAAGCACCAAAACATTAGAATGTGTAGGCTAGTTGGGATTCTCTATTTCAAGTGGCACAATGTCCCTCAAATTTCTTACATAAAGATCCATACATCCGTAACCAAGTTGTGCACACCCTCTTGAGTAGAATAGAACTTGAGATTACAAATGTTTATTAATAATGTCACAAATGTGTAAATGACCTCTAATATCTATAATATGTTGATCACATTAAATTTGATGAGGCAATAATACTTGTATAATATCCCTTTCACTAATCTCCATTGTAATGTAATTAAAATAATGATAATGTTGGAGAACTAATATGGTTTTATGGACAAAATCGCTGACATAAATATTAATGTTGATTAATTTTGTGTTGTAGCTCCTACAACACTTATGTGTTGAAGGTAAGGGGTTGGACACCCCTTATCTTGTACTTCTTTGAAGATTCATCACAAGGAATATCCTAAACCTATATGTCCTTTAAAATATGTTTGAATAATATTTTACTCTAAATTTTCCTTTAAAAAGTTAGATCGTAAATTTTGCGACCAGGCATATCATAGGCCTGCTTCGAAAATATGTGATTAGGACACAATTAATACCCTTCATTGAATATCCGTCATCACATAACACACATCACGCTTTTATTCAATTGTTGAATCCCGTCTCATCTATAATCCTGTGACCTATGGACTCGACCACAACTCCAAGGTGTGCTACCACATTATCACTATGATTTCAATTATCATAATATGCAATATTGGGAGCATGCCATTCCTTTGCACCACCTCAATCCAAACTAGCATTTAATTCAACTTTCCTTTGCATGTGCGAATAAAGGCCTATATATATAGTAAAACCCCAACTCATTTTCACCCTTCTAAATGGCTTTGGATCCCTCGATCACTGATTGTAGAAAACTTCATCAGGATGCAACCAACCTTTGAAACCTGCAATTGCGACCAACACTCAGAGCCAGGTTGGTTTCCTATCCTTGATTTTGTGATTGTGATGTCATTTTTTCTTTAACGTTTCATCTACGTTGTCGTTTCAACTTCCTTGACCTTTTACCTTCCATAGGCTTGCCTCACCTATATATGCATAACCCTCTTAACATTTCTTCCACCTAGATCTCCTCAGTAGCCTTTGTCCCTCATCATTTTCCTCATGTTACACATGCACCTTCACTATTCACACTCCAAAGTACTTCTCCTTCGTGACCACAATGCCCTTATTGAAAAATCATCAGAGTTCTATATATTACTTGTGATCACGATCTATGATTGTGATGTCCCTGTTAACTCCTTGTTGCCATCATCACAAATCATGGGCACACATTGCACTCGTATCCACATCCATTTCACTTGCGATCTGCGATCATGATTTGTGATTAGTACATGAACAATAATTCTATGCTACCCTAACTGTGAATTTCTATCACATATTGCAATCAATCCCCACTTGCTTTTATATCTATGATTTGTAGCTGAGGTCTTATTTACTGTGTCACTTATCGCAAGTAGTCATAGCAATTTGCAATAGGTCACCACCTGCCTTCTATCCTTGTGACTTGCAACTAACCTTGTTGCTTATCTACCTTCGAAATCTGCGACGAACCAATTGCATCATAACCTTTTTAATTTGTGATTTTACTTTAGATAGATGTTTACTTGTGTTTTTTCTAATATTATAATTTCCATTGATATATTTGAGTTTTCAGGTGTTATTGAAATAGATTCCCTCAATTTGATATCATCTACGACAGAAATGTCTCCACCAAGGAGATTTGAAAGAAATGCTTTAGGGAGTAGTATTGAAGGTGTTGTTGAGAGTGCCACCAACATGGTACCCATATATGGAGACATAACTTTCTGCATAGATAATACGATAATAATGACCTAGGGAGACATATATAAAAAATTTGATAGACATGAGGTGCCTGAAGATGAATAGGCTCACGAGGTATATATCAAAATGAGACAATATTGGTTCCATAAAGTAGCAGCCTGTTAGAGTTGGTCTAGTAGCCCTCCATCAGCGATCAAAGCTCTTTGCATTTGCATAAGTAGGTGTCTCATCAATGTCATTCTTTGCATTCCGTTAGGCATGCCATAACCATGATGGAGGAGCTGGTGTCTTTGTCCCCCTCTTGGCACTGCTGAGTTGTTTTAGTCATTAAACTGTTCAAGGTTACTTGTCTTTGTCTTTAGGTCAAAATTTTTAGGTCTAGGGTTGAGGTCAAATTTGTTTTCAAGGTCATGTCTCTGAAGGTCCATAAGTGCCCAGCAAGCCAGAGGGATGATTTTCAAAGTGTTTCTTCGAAAAATTTCATCTTGTACAGTTAATTTTCACCTTGGATTTAAAAACCCTGTTTTTAAAGCCAAGGTCATTTCTCAAAATTTTGTAAAAATTGTAAAAATTCAAAATGATTCAAAGGACAGCATGTAACCCTGGCTCCCTTGTCAAGATCCCTCAGATACTATCCCTGCAAAAAAAAATTATCAAAGAAAAGCATCAAATCAATCAATTTCAGGACAAAAGGAAACCAAAAAAGTCAAGTTTATAAAGTGTCATGAAAAAACATTATAAAGTGGGTTATGACATGAAATTAATTCAAACAAGGCTATAAAAGCCCTAATCTCCCTCCATCAAGCCTCATTGTGCATTCAAGTGATAGAGCAATTGTTTCCAAGAGAGTTTGAGCGAATTGTGTGAGTTGGGAATGCGCGCGACCCGTTGAACCAGGCGCGCGACCTGTCAGGCGCCCTGTGCCAGTGTTAAGTTATAACGCGTGCGACCCGTTGAAGGAGCGCGACCCGTTGGGCGAGGCGCGCAACCCATCAGCACTCTCTCTGCCAAAACCGCCAGCAAACTTGCCTAGGAACCACAAATTGCCAAATTTTGCAAGGTAGGCCCTCCATCATAAAAAATTATTGCTTGCTACAGTTCAAGAAGGTCATGATTGTATTTGTAAAAGTCTCCATTAGCAAGTGAAAGTCTCCATTGTGCTTTTGTTTTGAAGTTGTCAAATTGCTAGGGTTTTATATGCTGTTTTGAGGTATCCCATTGTTCTCATTTTTTTTCATCTCCCATTTCATATTCCTTATCATTCTATGTAAATTTCCCTTCCAAATATGTGAAGAGCCCTAAACCCTACCCCTCTTCCCAAGAAATCAAAAAAATTACACCCTAACCCTACCTCTCATAATATCCTTGTAAATCAAATTGTATAATGATGTATATGCAATAATTCTTCCCCTAAACTCCCTGATTTATTATTATTCCTGTTTTCCCTTTAAAGTATCCCTCCCCTAACATTTCCCTCGTGCTCCTTGTCCCCTTGAAACAACATTCTAATCAACAGTTTACAAAGCAGAAACAACAGTATATTTCAGCCACGTTGCTCCTAAAACAATGTCAGAAACCGAAATCAATTATGAGCAAAGTGATGACCATGCGTCAGCTTCAAAGTTTGAGGTACAGAGGAGACCTCACAAGGGTGGAAAGGGCGGTCATCATAGGAGAGAGGAGCCCACCTCTTTGACCGATTTGCAGGCTTGTCCAATGGCAGTATCATGCTTCCGTTATATGTCTTGCTATGAGTTTTGCGAGTGGATCTCTCGGATTTAGCATCACAGGGAGTTGGCTCGCTTATTTGTTTTGCATTTGCATGATGGACATGTGAACCTTGCCAGGGTGGATTTTACATTGACACCCGAGATGATTGCTCAAGCCACCGGGATACCTAATGTCAGAGAGGTGTGGAATAAGCGCAAGATGTTGGACAGTGTTCAGTATGAGCCTTTCATTAGACCTGCATTCATGAGACACTTGACGGGTGTATTTCCCTTCAGATTTCTGAGGAGTGAGTATGCCCCCATGATGAGGCTTATCATGCTCTATTTCACCTGTGAGGGCAGATTTTCACAGGTATATTCGTACCATATTCGCCTGTTGATGCATTTCACACGGGTACGGATGATGAACATCCCTGTTTTCTTGTGCCGGAACATTGAGAGGATGGTGCCCTTGATGCAGAGGAAGAGCCCAGCACAGCAGTATAGGAGCCTCTATCATTATGGTTTGATTCAGCTTGTGGTCATACATCAGTTGGCTCAGCAGGGCATCCCATGGGAGGAGTTTATCTCTCGTGAGCTTTTCACAACACCACCACCACCACATCCTGAGGTTGTTCACGAGGAGGGAGGACCATCACAGCAGCATGACACCCCCGTGACTAGATATGTCAGCTCTTCTCCATTGGTCACTTATCAGAGAGGCCAAAGGGCTTTATTTGCAGCAGCTCGGCGAGTATTTTCTCCACAGCAGGTGGAAGGGGTCTCGCCTTCTTCATCAGCTCAGCGAGTGCTATCTCCACATCAGGTGGAAGGGGCTCACCTTCTTTAGCAGCACAGGCAGCACAGAGGGGCAAGCAACCCATGATCGAGGAGGGAATGACCAGTGATCCTGACATTGATATCATTGATCTTGATACCCGCTCTCCTACCACGGAGCTTCATGAGGTCATTCAGCAAAAGGAGACCGAGAACCGCTTGTTGCAGCAGAAGTTAGAGAGGGCACAGTGGACGATCACCTATTTAGAGCAGCGCAACAAGCAGTTGGAGGATGAGCAAACTCTTGATGAGTTGTGGAGGATTTGTAGTGACCGCAACTTGAATGGAAGAAGACCCGGAGATTTAGTACCTGTTGAGCGAGAGTCTATGCTTATCCAGCTCAATGTTCATTTGGAGAGGCTGCTGGCCAAGGCCAACCAAGATAAGAAATTGCTTAGAAACATGAAGAATCATTATTGGGCACGGATGCACGTGTACAAGGCGAAGATGAAAGTGCTCCAAAGGCGATTGGCCAAAGCACAAAAACGAAGAAAAAGGTCTGACCCCCTCCACATCTTGGCCGAGGCTTCTTTAAAGGAGCATGGCACTAAATAGCTCAGCCCCAGCACAAATTCCAAGAAATTTTGAGCATTTTGGGTCATTTTTGGTTTTTTCAGGCAAAAAACAGGTTTTGTCCCCTCAACGGGTCTCAACCCCCGCGCGACCCTTTCATTTGGCTACTTTGTTCCCGGAAACTCAGCATTTCTGGATTTTTCATGAAAAGTTACACATGCTCACCCATTTCCAAGAGATTTTATGAAGTTTTGGGCCTCCAGAAAGTCAAAAAACAAGCAAAAAATGACTTTCTGCCACATTTTTGACACACAGAAAGCAGTCTTGGGAGATTGTCATTTTGGAGGGGTAAATGACCACCAAATTCAGAAATTCCACTTGGGTTTGAAAGTAGACATCCAGACCTTTCCAACAAGCCTACTCTTACCCCATTTGGACACCTGGAAGTGCCCCAAAATTGATCTCAAAGGCGCGCGACCCGTTCTGGCAAATTGCTCAGGATTTCAGCCTACAGCTCAGCAAAACGCAGTTTTGACTATGTTTGACTTTTTGGAGTTGATTTTTATCCTCCTTGTTTTAAATGATGTAATTTTATGACAATTTTACACTTATGTATCTCTTCTAGAAGATTCATTCATGAGATAGGTGAAAATTAAATGAATGAATTGGTTTCCTAGCTTATAGAGGCAAGTTGTTTTGACTGCCTAGTTTTCAGTGCTTAGTTTAGAATTGGTTGAAACAGCTCCTAGGATAGTGAGCTCGACCCCTAGAGGCAGGAAAAGATGTTATATGATCTATATTATGTACACTCTTGCTCATTTTCATGGTTGGACTCTTGAGGGAGAAGCTCTTATTGTATTATTCACTGTATCTCTGCAATTTTTGGCAAAGGAAGACCAGGGTTTTGCAGTCCTTTTTGGGATTCTTGTGGTCACATGTATTGATGGTGTGTTTCTCTTTGTACTTGTAAGTGTGTTATGTGAATCATTTCCTTACTTTTCCTTCTGCAAATTAGGCAAATGAAGTGTTAAAGTAGAATTCATGACTGTCATGCTCTGCTTTTAAGTTTGCTTAATATCAATATTTTCAACTGTTTAAGGGGAATTGAAGGTTATTGCTTGCTCTCCTTAACTCCTCACCAGTCATTCTCATCCATCCATCTCTATCAAAGGCATCAATATTGTTTCCTACCTCGCCCCAAAGAACTCCCTGCGAAAACTGTGTCCAATCCCCGCACCCGAAATTGCCATTCCCCAATTTTCCACCAAAACTTTAAAAATCCCAAATTTAAACCCATTGATCAGTTTACTAGCCTAAAATCAGTGTTTTCCTATTGGTCATCTCGCCCATTGAATATCTTTACTGAGATAGACCGGAGAGAGCCCTCTCCTGCCCCGTAGGGCTAGCTACGAGGCTAAGTGGTTTGATGTTGCCTTGAAGTTTACCTTTCTCAGCCTGAGGTGAAATTTCAAGCGCTAACACAGCCCACCCTCCAATCTTCCCATGTGTTGAAAATTCTGATTGGATTTTGCAGCATACTGATGAAGATGGTACCATTGTTAGAAATGACCATTGTGAATCGATGGCCTCCTATACAACAACAAACATGAAAGAGTATTACAATATCCCTAAACATCATGTAATATTTAATACAAGGTGGGTTCTTATCTACAAAAAGACAACCAAAGATATTTTGAAATCATGGTGGCAGGAACCCAAGAAGTTTAGGCAGACATCGAATGGAACCTATAAGACAAAATTATTTAGAGGGGCATATCAGGCGACTTGTGGCTATGTGTTATAGGCTATATGGAAAACTAGATGCAAAGTTTTTCCAGGAGAATTGGGTTTTGATGCTTGAATCATGTGCAACAAACATGAAAATATTCAACTGGGAAGATATCTTAGCCTCCTCCATACACCATATATCAAATTGGCCAAAGGAACTACTAAAGGGAAACAATAAGTGTTCTACATGGCTTCATATTTGATAGATGAAAATTGTGCCCACTATGAGTTGGAAGGAATGGGATGGAATTGAAGCAATGATCAAGATGTGCAACCAATAAAAATTTACTGTATGAATTTATGGGATCTTGGGTACATAGGAATGTACGAGAAGATTTCACAGTACTTCGTCTCAATGGTATATGAAATAATTTTCAATTCTGACCCTCCCTACATGTCTAATAGAGTTAGGGAATCTTTGCAAGGTATTGTAGATTGGTTCACCTTAGGAGAGGCTACTTTCATCAGAGTATATGACACCTACAAGACACCTCACTAGTTACCAACTTTCATTACAGACAAATTTATGCTTCAAGGGGTGGCATATCAACTTACTACTGGGGTAAGAGAGTCTCTTATGAGATACAAGAAAGCTCCAATGCCCACTTTTCCTTTATATATTGGGACTTATTATATGAAAAGCTTCAAATATACCGAGGTGGAGAGTGAATATCTGTAGTGTTATATTTTTGAAGTGATAAACTATCATAGATATGATACCAAGAATATTGCCACTAATCAATGGAAAGATATTAAATATCATTGGAAATATACCCCTACTATTGATGAGGAAGAAGAAAAGGTGAATACTTTCTTCAATGTTTATAAGGCCTTGGAATCACCTCAATTATCCAACACTTATCACCATTCTGAAAATTCTGATGATGAATCACAAGAAGGTATAAACTAGGAGGAAAGAAGGGCAATGCTTAAAAGAAAACAAGAGCTAGAAGCCAAAAAGGAAATGTTAAAGAAGTAGAAGGTTGAAAGTGAATCCAAGAAATAAATGGAGGAAGAAGCAAAGAAGAAACAAGCTGAGGAGGAAGCTAGAAAGAAACAAGAAGACGAAGAATGAAGGAAAAGCGAAGAAGAAAAAATAAGAATAAGAATTGAAGAAAAGAGAATAATAAGAAGGAAATAAGAGAGGAGAGTAAGAACTAGCCAAAAAAATCGAAGATGGGTTGTTACTTGACACAACAGGAGGAGAGATTGGGTTGGACAACTCACAAGAAGAGGGGAACATATCACCCATCGATGTTCAACCTCCTACACCCATTCTGGGATGTCTCTTCCTAATTAGGGAAATAAATATCACTTTAAAGGAAGAGGAGTAGGTGCTAAATCTCTTGAACTTCAAGTTTGAATAGTTTAAGAACAAAATATATCAAGAAATAAGGAAATTCTTTGTAAGAGAGCCTAAAAATATTCTATCGGTCACCACAAAAAGGATTATAATATGAGACACTGCAAGGAATATAGTTGCCATTTCCACCAAAAGAAGTGCATTCACTACTGCCATTGCTAGAAATGTGGAAAATCTAATGGAAGAGGAAAAGAGGTTGAACGGAAGTTTGGAAAAAGGCTCAATAGGAACATGATAGGTTGCAAGTAGAGAACCAATCCTTAGCAATTATGAACTCTTGTAGTGAAGGCTTTAGAGCAATAGTGCAAGAACCAATCAAATTGGTAGAAGAAGTGATAAAAGAAGTTTACAAAGGGATGATTATATTGCACAAAATCGTCTCTCCACTTTGAGTTTATGAAAGTTTGTTCTTATTTTAGCAATTCCTATTTTCCTCTTTACAATGGTTAAAACAAAGGAATATTAAAAATACTCTAGATTAGGGTTGATCACTTGTAATATCTTAATTTCTTTTATTCTTCAAATTTTTTATTGCATCATATTTCTTCTAAAATTTAGATGAATAATATTAAATATTATCATTATTATTCCTAGTGACCTTGTCTTAAAGACCCAATGATTTATCCAAACTTGAGTATACTTATGTCCATCTTACTTGGATTGTAGGTGGTTTTAATTGGAATTTGAAACAATATAAGAGAGCCTCTTGTTTCCCATGTTTTATAGTATTTTTGTATATTAAGAACTCAATCATAGCCATGCTTTTAGTGGGGGAAAGAATTTCTTGTATGAAGTGGATGGGATAAGGTGTATTGTCTATAACTTTAAGGTTATGAGTGATAATTTGTTTTTGGATTTTCTCTATATTTCTTCACGATTATCTACACATATTTTTGCCCCAAACTCCAAAATTAAATAATATAAGATGAGTGGCAAAAGTGTCAAAGAGGAATTTGTTTCTTTTACTTAGTCAAAGGTTTGTTGATTTACAATTGTTTTCAAGTTCATAATAAATTTTCCTCCTATTCATAATTTTTTTGATGTTATATGTTTAATTGAATTTGTTATGTAGATTGATTCTAAGATATTTGTATGAATTCACTTCCTTCAAGTTGTTATTGTCATACATGAAATTAGCATAAGAGTTTTTTTAATTTTATTTTATTTAATGATCATAACTTTTGTTTTAGTGTTAGTAATCATACCCACACTACAGTTTGAGAATCTTTAGTTGCATCTTGAGATCAACGTGACTTCTTGCCATAAGATTAATATTTTTAAGCATAAAGAAGGATTATTATTCCAGCTAGACATTTGCTGACATATCTTGCTTCTTCGGAGCAACCCTTTAACTTGTCAATGTAAATGCCCATAAGCGAAAGGGGAAGGTGATGCTTAAATCCTATATCACAATTAATTTCTTTTGACCATCCCTAAGTATTCTTAAACTTGGCTATAATGTTTTCATACAACTTTATTGTAGCAACTGTCGACTTGAAAGAAATGTTTAGCTCTTCTAATGTATTGCAAAGGGTAGTTTTGGGCACTGTGTTAAATGATTTTTTAATTTCAACAAAGTAAAACAAGTTTGGATTTATTATTTTGATAATCCTCCACAATGATTCTAAGCTAACAAGGTGTTTCATAGTTGAACGATAACTCATAAATTTGGTTTGGCCATTAGCTATTTTTTCGTGGCCTTCTATGCATATATTGATACTATTTTCTAGCATAATTGCATTATAACACAACAACATATTTGTAGAGAATAATAATTGCCACAATGAATGAATATTTCTACTATTACATTTGTGAGAACTCAAGGCACACAAAGCAATACACAATACCATTGAAGTTAATAATCCCTTATTATGTGATTGTATTGCACCATAACTTTGTTATGGTAGTTCAATGACTTAATATCTAATTTTACACATGAATGTTGAAATGGTCACATACATTTTAACCAATAAAAATAATATGTAGTAACTTAATGCTATGTAAATTAAAACACATTTGATGTCTTAGTAGTTTTCTCTAACAACCCTTGTCAAATCACAACTCCAATTGCTCCCAACCATTTAATTTAAAGATTGGTCTTGAAGAAAAGTTGGTCTCTCTTAATACAAGAACTTTGAAATTTCATAGCTTCATCTCCCTCTTAGATGATAGTTTTTAATGTAAATGCTAACTCCTAATTTGATAGAGTTCCTTCTCCTATGCCTTCACTTTTCAATAAGGACAATGCAACACGGAGTTTTATAAGTTTACAAGTATACATCTATTAACACATTTCTTGAACTCTAATGGAATTTCTGTTTTTGGTTTGACTCTTGTTGTGAAGATTATGGATTGATCAAATCCAACCCTTTCAATAGCTCATTAGAACTAAGGATGGTTCTTGCTAACTTTCTAGCATGCTATGTCCTTGGTTTTCTATTCCTTAGAAAATGCTTCTTATATTATTTTCACAAACAAATAAGCATGTCATGATTCAATGCAATTACAAGTAGACCATAGGAATGCTATAGAAAACCATGTCTATAAAATCTATAAGTTGGCATGTGATCTCCATCCTCGTCATGAAGGGACTCAACATTAGAACAAAATGTTCAAGGTTAAATCTTAGGGTTAGAGAAGGAATTTTCTTAAAAATCTACACAACTCCTAGAACAAGGGGGTGAAGAACCTTATTTCAAATATATTTACAAAGAAGTTTCCACAAAAGGCAATTGCAAATACACTAGGAGGAGCCCCTTTTGTAGAGCCCCTTTTGTAGAGTGGAACTATTCAACTTTGTTCCTTAGGAGGAGCCCCTTTTGTAGAGTGGAACTACAAAAATGGAAATGAAATTTATCTTGAATCCATTCACAACATGCTAGAAATTTTACATTTTAAAACACACAGAAATATCTTATCCTTACAACACAATGCACATGATGGAACGATAGTGCCAATTTTTTTCAACTTAATATTTGTAGTCGTTCCTTGATGAAGCAATGACCATCCAAAAGCTTTATTTTTTTTATGAGGCATGAGCCTTCCAAATGACTTGACACCTTAGCAAGTGCTTTGTTGGATCTCCAAGCTCCCATATTTTATGAAAGGAATGCCTGACCAATTGATAGAGATCCCTTCTCTCATAAAAATAAACAGGAACCATTCCTATTTCTCCATCTTCAATCCCTACCAGAGGAGACCTTTCCCATGCATTTAAATTTTGTATAAACACTGTTTTAGAATAATATGACAAAGACCCTCTAAAATATCATTGTGAACAACTCTAAATTTTGAATGTGATTAACACTCCATGTGTTCAAGTACTGATTGTTTGGATTCCACAAGTGCTTATGTGTCCTAGTTTGGCAAGAATCCAATTTCCTAACCTACTTTGGAAAGGGCGTAATCCCCCCTGTCCCATGCACAACACCCTCCCCCCACCTCCCAAGCACCAAAACATTAGAATGTGTAGGCTAGTTGGGATTCTCTATTTCAAGTGGCACAATGTCCCTCAAATTTCTTACATAAAGATCCATACATCCGTAACCAAGTTGTGCACACCCTCTTGAGTAGAATAGAACTTGAGATTACAAATGTTTATTAATAATGTCACAAATGTGTAAATGACCTCTAATATCTATAATATGTTGATCACATTAAATTTGATGAGGCAATAATACTTGTATAATATCCCTTTCACTAATCTCCATTGTAATGTAATTAAAATAATGATAATGTTGGAGAACTAATATGGTTTTATGGACAAAATCGCTGACATAAATATTAATGTTGATTAATTTTGTGTTGTAGCTCCTACAACACTTATGTGTTGAAGGTAAGGGGTTGGACACCCCTTATCTTGTACTTCTTTGAAGATTCATCACAAGGAATATCCTAAACCTATATGTCCTTTAAAATATGTTTGAATAATATTTTACTCTAAATTTTCCTTTAAAAAGTTAGATCGTAAATTTTGCGACCAGGCATATCATAGGCCTGCTTCGAAAATATGTGATTAGGACACAATTAATACCCTTCATTGAATATCCGTCATCACATAACACACATCACGCTTTTATTCAATTGTTGAATCCCGTCTCATCTATAATCCTGTGACCTATGGACTCGACCACAACTCCAAGGTGTGCTACCACATTATCACTATGATTTCAATTATCATAATATGCAATATTGGGAGCATGCCATTCCTTTGCACCACCTCAATCCAAACTAGCATTTAATTCAACTTTCCTTTGCATGTGCGAATAAAGGCCTATATATATAGTAAAACCCCAACTCATTTTCACCCTTCTAAATGGCTTTGGATCCCTCGATCACTGATTGTAGAAAACTTCATCAGGATGCAACCAACCTTTGAAACCTGCAATTGCGACCAACACTCAGAGCCAGGTTGGTTTCCTATCCTTGATTTTGTGATTGTGATGTCATTTTTTCTTTAACGTTTCATCTACGTTGTCGTTTCAACTTCCTTGACCTTTTACCTTCCATAGGCTTGCCTCACCTATATATGCATAACCCTCTTAACATTTCTTCCACCTAGATCTCCTCAGTAGCCTTTGTCCCTCATCATTTTCCTCATGTTACACATGCACCTTCACTATTCACACTCCAAAGTACTTCTCCTTCGTGACCACAATGCCCTTATTGAAAAATCATCAGAGTTCTATATATTACTTGTGATCACGATCTATGATTGTGATGTCCCTGTTAACTCCTTGTTGCCATCATCACAAATCATGGGCACACATTGCACTCGTATCCACATCCATTTCACTTGCGATCTGCGATCATGATTTGTGATTAGTACATGAACAATAATTCTATGCTACCCTAACTGTGAATTTCTATCACATATTGCAATCAATCCCCACTTGCTTTTATATCTATGATTTGTAGCTGAGGTCTTATTTACTGTGTCACTTATCGCAAGTAGTCATAGCAATTTGCAATAGGTCACCACCTGCCTTCTATCCTTGTGACTTGCAACTAACCTTGTTGCTTATCTACCTTCGAAATCTGCGACGAACCAATTGCATCATAACCTTTTTAATTTGTGATTTTACTTTAGATAGATGTTTACTTGTGTTTTTTCTAATATTATAATTTCCATTGATATATTTGAGTTTTCAGGTGTTATTGAAATAGATTCCCTCAATTTGATATCATCTACGACAGAAATGTCTCCACCAAGGAGATTTGAAAGAAATGCTTTAGGGAGTAGTATTGAAGGTGTTGTTGAGAGTGCCACCAACATGGTACCCATATATGGAGACATAACTTTCTGCATAGATAATACGATAATAATGACCTAGGGAGACATATATAAAAAATTTGATAGACATGAGGTGCCTGAAGATGAATAGGCTCACGAGGTATATATCAAAATGAGACAATATTGGTTCCATAAAGTAGCAGCCTGTTAGAGTTGGTCTAGTAGCCCTCCATCAGCGATCAAAGCTCTTTGCATTTGCATAAGTAGGTGTCTCATCAATGTCATTCTTTGCATTCCGTTAGGCATGCCATAACCATGATGGAGGAGCTGGTGTCTTTGTCCCCCTCTTGGCACTGCTGAGTTGTTTTAGTCATTAAACTGTTCAAGGTTACTTGTCTTTGTCTTTAGGTCAAAATTTTTAGGTCTAGGGTTGAGGTCAAATTTGTTTTCAAGGTCATGTCTCTGAAGGTCCATAAGTGCCCAGCAAGCCAGAGGGATGATTTTCAAAGTGTTTCTTCGAAAAATTTCATCTTGTACAGTTAATTTTCACCTTGGATTTAAAAACCCTGTTTTTAAAGCCAAGGTCATTTCTCAAAATTTTGTAAAAATTGTAAAAATTCAAAATGATTCAAAGGACAGCATGTAACCCTGGCTCCCTTGTCAAGATCCCTCAGATACTATCCCTGCAAAAAAAAATTATCAAAGAAAAGCATCAAATCAATCAATTTCAGGACAAAAGGAAACCAAAAAAGTCAAGTTTATAAAGTGTCATGAAAAAACATTATAAAGTGGGTTATGACATGAAATTAATTCAAACAAGGCTATAAAAGCCCTAATCTCCCTCCATCAAGCCTCATTGTGCATTCAAGTGATAGAGCAATTGTTTCCAAGAGAGTTTGAGCGAATTGTGTGAGTTGGGAATGCGCGCGACCCGTTGAACCAGGCGCGCGACCTGTCAGGCGCCCTGTGCCAGTGTTAAGTTATAACGCGTGCGACCCGTTGAAGGAGCGCGACCCGTTGGGCGAGGCGCGCAACCCATCAGCACTCTCTCTGCCAAAACCGCCAGCAAACTTGCCTAGGAACCACAAATTGCCAAATTTTGCAAGGTAGGCCCTCCATCATAAAAAATTATTGCTTGCTACAGTTCAAGAAGGTCATGATTGTATTTGTAAAAGTCTCCATTAGCAAGTGAAAGTCTCCATTGTGCTTTTGTTTTGAAGTTGTCAAATTGCTAGGGTTTTATATGCTGTTTTGAGGTATCCCATTGTTCTCATTTTTTTTCATCTCCCATTTCATATTCCTTATCATTCTATGTAAATTTCCCTTCCAAATATGTGAAGAGCCCTAAACCCTACCCCTCTTCCCAAGAAATCAAAAAAATTACACCCTAACCCTACCTCTCATAATATCCTTGTAAATCAAATTGTATAATGATGTATATGCAATAATTCTTCCCCTAAACTCCCTGATTTATTATTATTCCTGTTTTCCCTTTAAAGTATCCCTCCCCTAACATTTCCCTCGTGCTCCTTGTCCCCTTGAAACAACATTCTAATCAACAGTTTACAAAGCAGAAACAACAGTATATTTCAGCCACGTTGCTCCTAAAACAATGTCAGAAACCGAAATCAATTATGAGCAAAGTGATGACCATGCGTCAGCTTCAAAGTTTGAGGTACAGAGGAGACCTCACAAGGGTGGAAAGGGCGGTCATCATAGGAGAGAGGAGCCCACCTCTTTGACCGATTTGCAGGCTTGTCCAATGGCAGTATCATGCTTCCGTTATATGTCTTGCTATGAGTTTTGCGAGTGGATCTCTCGGATTTAGCATCACAGGGAGTTGGCTCGCTTATTTGTTTTGCATTTGCATGATGGACATGTGAACCTTGCCAGGGTGGATTTTACATTGACACCCGAGATGATTGCTCAAGCCACCGGGATACCTAATGTCAGAGAGGTGTGGAATAAGCGCAAGATGTTGGACAGTGTTCAGTATGAGCCTTTCATTAGACCTGCATTCATGAGACACTTGACGGGTGTATTTCCCTTCAGATTTCTGAGGAGTGAGTATGCCCCCATGATGAGGCTTATCATGCTCTATTTCACCTGTGAGGGCAGATTTTCACAGGTATATTCGTACCATATTCGCCTGTTGATGCATTTCACACGGGTACGGATGATGAACATCCCTGTTTTCTTGTGCCGGAACATTGAGAGGATGGTGCCCTTGATGCAGAGGAAGAGCCCAGCACAGCAGTATAGGAGCCTCTATCATTATGGTTTGATTCAGCTTGTGGTCATACATCAGTTGGCTCAGCAGGGCATCCCATGGGAGGAGTTTATCTCTCGTGAGCTTTTCACAACACCACCACCACCACATCCTGAGGTTGTTCACGAGGAGGGAGGACCATCACAGCAGCATGACACCCCCGTGACTAGATATGTCAGCTCTTCTCCATTGGTCACTTATCAGAGAGGCCAAAGGGCTTTATTTGCAGCAGCTCGGCGAGTATTTTCTCCACAGCAGGTGGAAGGGGTCTCGCCTTCTTCATCAGCTCAGCGAGTGCTATCTCCACATCAGGTGGAAGGGGCTCACCTTCTTTAGCAGCACAGGCAGCACAGAGGGGCAAGCAACCCATGATCGAGGAGGGAATGACCAGTGATCCTGACATTGATATCATTGATCTTGATACCCGCTCTCCTACCACGGAGCTTCATGAGGTCATTCAGCAAAAGGAGACCGAGAACCGCTTGTTGCAGCAGAAGTTAGAGAGGGCACAGTGGACGATCACCTATTTAGAGCAGCGCAACAAGCAGTTGGAGGATGAGCAAACTCTTGATGAGTTGTGGAGGATTTGTAGTGACCGCAACTTGAATGGAAGAAGACCCGGAGATTTAGTACCTGTTGAGCGAGAGTCTATGCTTATCCAGCTCAATGTTCATTTGGAGAGGCTGCTGGCCAAGGCCAACCAAGATAAGAAATTGCTTAGAAACATGAAGAATCATTATTGGGCACGGATGCACGTGTACAAGGCGAAGATGAAAGTGCTCCAAAGGCGATTGGCCAAAGCACAAAAACGAAGAAAAAGGTCTGACCCCCTCCACATCTTGGCCGAGGCTTCTTTAAAGGAGCATGGCACTAAATAGCTCAGCCCCAGCACAAATTCCAAGAAATTTTGAGCATTTTGGGTCATTTTTGGTTTTTTCAGGCAAAAAACAGGTTTTGTCCCCTCAACGGGTCTCAACCCCCGCGCGACCCTTTCATTTGGCTACTTTGTTCCCGGAAACTCAGCATTTCTGGATTTTTCATGAAAAGTTACACATGCTCACCCATTTCCAAGAGATTTTATGAAGTTTTGGGCCTCCAGAAAGTCAAAAAACAAGCAAAAAATGACTTTCTGCCACATTTTTGACACACAGAAAGCAGTCTTGGGAGATTGTCATTTTGGAGGGGTAAATGACCACCAAATTCAGAAATTCCACTTGGGTTTGAAAGTAGACATCCAGACCTTTCCAACAAGCCTACTCTTACCCCATTTGGACACCTGGAAGTGCCCCAAAATTGATCTCAAAGGCGCGCGACCCGTTCTGGCAAATTGCTCAGGATTTCAGCCTACAGCTCAGCAAAACGCAGTTTTGACTATGTTTGACTTTTTGGAGTTGATTTTTATCCTCCTTGTTTTAAATGATGTAATTTTATGACAATTTTACACTTATGTATCTCTTCTAGAAGATTCATTCATGAGATAGGTGAAAATTAAATGAATGAATTGGTTTCCTAGCTTATAGAGGCAAGTTGTTTTGACTGCCTAGTTTTCAGTGCTTAGTTTAGAATTGGTTGAAACAGCTCCTAGGATAGTGAGCTCGACCCCTAGAGGCAGGAAAAGATGTTATATGATCTATATTATGTACACTCTTGCTCATTTTCATGGTTGGACTCTTGAGGGAGAAGCTCTTATTGTATTATTCACTGTATCTCTGCAATTTTTGGCAAAGGAAGACCAGGGTTTTGCAGTCCTTTTTGGGATTCTTGTGGTCACATGTATTGATGGTGTGTTTCTCTTTGTACTTGTAAGTGTGTTATGTGAATCATTTCCTTACTTTTCCTTCTGCAAATTAGGCAAATGAAGTGTTAAAGTAGAATTCATGACTGTCATGCTCTGCTTTTAAGTTTGCTTAATATCAATATTTTCAACTGTTTAAGGGGAATTGAAGGTTATTGCTTGCTCTCCTTAACTCCTCACCAGTCATTCTCATCCATCCATCTCTATCAAAGGCATCAATATTGTTTCCTACCTCGCCCCAAAGAACTCCCTGCGAAAACTGTGTCCAATCCCCGCACCCGAAATTGCCATTCCCCAATTTTCCACCAAAACTTTAAAAATCCCAAATTTAAACCCATTGATCAGTTTACTAGCCTAAAATCAGTGTTTTCCTATTGGTCATCTCGCCCATTGAATATCTTTACTGAGATAGACCGGAGAGAGCCCTCTCCTGCCCCGTAGGGCTAGCTACGAGGCTAAGTGGTTTGATGTTGCCTTGAAGTTTACCTTTCTCAGCCTGAGGTGAAATTTCAAGCGCTAACACAGCCCACCCTCCAATCTTCCCATGTGTTGAAAATTCTGATTGGATTTTGCAGCATACTGATGAAGATGGTACCATTGTTAGAAATGACCATTGTGAATCGATGGCCTCCTATACAACAACAAACATGAAAGAGTATTACAATATCCCTAAACATCATGTAATATTTAATACAAGGTGGGTTCTTATCTACAAAAAGACAACCAAAGATATTTTGAAATCATGGTGGCAGGAACCCAAGAAGTTTAGGCAGACATCGAATGGAACCTATAAGACAAAATTATTTAGAGGGGCATATCAGGCGACTTGTGGCTATGTGTTATAGGCTATATGGAAAACTAGATGCAAAGTTTTTCCAGGAGAATTGGGTTTTGATGCTTGAATCATGTGCAACAAACATGAAAATATTCAACTGGGAAGATATCTTAGCCTCCTCCATACACCATATATCAAATTGGCCAAAGGAACTACTAAAGGGAAACAATAAGTGTTCTACATGGCTTCATATTTGATAGATGAAAATTGTGCCCACTATGAGTTGGAAGGAATGGGATGGAATTGAAGCAATGATCAAGATGTGCAACCAATAAAAATTTACTGTATGAATTTATGGGATCTTGGGTACATAGGAATGTACGAGAAGATTTCACAGTACTTCGTCTCAATGGTATATGAAATAATTTTCAATTCTGACCCTCCCTACATGTCTAATAGAGTTAGGGAATCTTTGCAAGGTATTGTAGATTGGTTCACCTTAGGAGAGGCTACTTTCATCAGAGTATATGACACCTACAAGACACCTCACTAGTTACCAACTTTCATTACAGACAAATTTATGCTTCAAGGGGTGGCATATCAACTTACTACTGGGGTAAGAGAGTCTCTTATGAGATACAAGAAAGCTCCAATGCCCACTTTTCCTTTATATATTGGGACTTATTATATGAAAAGCTTCAAATATACCGAGGTGGAGAGTGAATATCTGTAGTGTTATATTTTTGAAGTGATAAACTATCATAGATATGATACCAAGAATATTGCCACTAATCAATGGAAAGATATTAAATATCATTGGAAATATACCCCTACTATTGATGAGGAAGAAGAAAAGGTGAATACTTTCTTCAATGTTTATAAGGCCTTGGAATCACCTCAATTATCCAACACTTATCACCATTCTGAAAATTCTGATGATGAATCACAAGAAGGTATAAACTAGGAGGAAAGAAGGGCAATGCTTAAAAGAAAACAAGAGCTAGAAGCCAAAAAGGAAATGTTAAAGAAGTAGAAGGTTGAAAGTGAATCCAAGAAATAAATGGAGGAAGAAGCAAAGAAGAAACAAGCTGAGGAGGAAGCTAGAAAGAAACAAGAAGACGAAGAATGAAGGAAAAGCGAAGAAGAAAAAATAAGAATAAGAATTGAAGAAAAGAGAATAATAAGAAGGAAATAAGAGAGGAGAGTAAGAACTAGCCAAAAAAATCGAAGATGGGTTGTTACTTGACACAACAGGAGGAGAGATTGGGTTGGACAACTCACAAGAAGAGGGGAACATATCACCCATCGATGTTCAACCTCCTACACCCATTCTGGGATGTCTCTTCCTAATTAGGGAAATAAATATCACTTTAAAGGAAGAGGAGTAGGTGCTAAATCTCTTGAACTTCAAGTTTGAATAGTTTAAGAACAAAATATATCAAGAAATAAGGAAATTCTTTGTAAGAGAGCCTAAAAATATTCTATCGGTCACCACAAAAAGGATTATAATATGAGACACTGCAAGGAATATAGTTGCCATTTCCACCAAAAGAAGTGCATTCACTACTGCCATTGCTAGAAATGTGGAAAATCTAATGGAAGAGGAAAAGAGGTTGAACGGAAGTTTGGAAAAAGGCTCAATAGGAACATGATAGGTTGCAAGTAGAGAACCAATCCTTAGCAATTATGAACTCTTGTAGTGAAGGCTTTAGAGCAATAGTGCAAGAACCAATCAAATTGGTAGAAGAAGTGATAAAAGAAGTTTACAAAGGGATGATTATATTGCACAAAATCGTCTCTCCACTTTAAGTGTAGATACAATGATGTAATTTTGTGATGCTTATTATACTTGTAAGTAAATGTATGTTGTTGAAGCAAATGAGGAGGTTTTCTTAGTGTTGTTGAAGCAGTTGAAGATGCTATGTTGCAGAGGTATATTGTGTGCATATGCTGGTTAAGATGATTTTCTTGAAGATATGTTGTTAAATATGCATGAAAAGGATGTGATGCAGGGCAATGAAAAATGATTTGGTTGAGTTTTCTTATGTCAATGCATGTTAGAGAAGAAAAAATTCACAGGGAGAGTAGCCACAATAATATTTTGACGATATATTACATATGTTGTAGTCTCTACTGTAAGGTTAATGAAAATGATGACCATGGTCAGTTGGAATACCAAAAGGAGAGGTATTTGAAGGATCTTGTTAAGAAGCATTCAAAGTGTAACACTGTCCTCCCACATCTACCCAAGTAACTAGCCGACTGGGGTAAACATGCGACGAGAGGCTACTATGATTGGATTCGACCTCTTATTTGACCGTAAGGAAGTGGAATCGATGGAAACATAAAAAACATAAATTCAACATCAACTTCAAGTCCCCCAAGAGATAATCCACCACTCCAGGTGCCCAACCCCTGCATTAACCTAGCATTTCAGTGAATTAAACCCAAAGCCACTCCCATGATAAGGCATGAATGTGACTGGAAACCTATAGTTTCTCCCATAATGCCTACAAGGGAGAGACTACAGTCTTTTTCAGCCAGTTCTGTGCCAGAGACTGCGAGACCTAAGCCACTTTTTTAGGGATAGTCTCCAAAACAATGCCTATAACTTGATGAGACTTTCTAAGACATTAAATGACACCAAGGCAAAGCCTCTAACACAAAACGTGATCAAGGGCTTGACCTAACCAAGCCTAACGATAATAGACACTTAGTAATAGATACTTATCTGAGATTTTCCGTGAAGCATTGTTTCCTTATCACTTTAACTGCGATTCCATCCATTAGGCCATAGATACATTTTTCATTCATTTACAAGTAAAAACATCCTAATATCTATACATAGTTGCTATCATAAAACATACATATAACCATCATAATAGGGACATAAATATCATAAACATATCAGCCATAAAATCCACATATACATCAATTCATTTACACACGAAAATCAAGGGAATGAATTTGTCATTAATGAATGAAATAAGCCAATCAGAGATGGGACTACAATATTCCACTCGACCATAGATTGGCTGAGCCAAGTCTCCCTTCAGCCAATCACCCCCGTTCCAAATTCCAAGCATGAATGTGAGATTCATAAAGCACACCAAAAATGCCAACAAGCATGAATTCCACTGAGTTCTCCGACTACGCCATGAGGAATTTGAGTTCCTCCTAGTCTCTCAGGCTTTATAGCAATCCATAGTCTGATCCAAGAATCACTAGGCCCTAAACCGAGACACACTCTTCAGGCTTTATTGTACATCCCATACCGGGAATTGTTGTGGGGAAAAATGCCTATGCAGGACGATCCTATCCACCTAAGGTGTGACAGTGCCTTAGCAACAAACGAATACAACTATTATGATTTCTTCCTTTATGAAATGTGAAAGAGGGGAGATTGGTAGACTTACCGTAGTCTTCCGGTTGTCCCTCGATCTAGATCCTCTTCTCTTTGGGTGTCCACAGCTACTTGATTCCCACGAGATCACAAGAGAACAGCTACCTGTGACAAGAGAACAGCTACTTGCGACAAGAGAAGAACACAACACAAAGGCAAATATACATATTCATAAATGATTCAGGATTAGAAGTAAATCAAATACACTAATGCAATCATACAAAAATACACCAGCATATAGGAAAGAATCAAGATAGCTTTATTGATTGATAACAAGGTTCAGGAAGAGATACAACCCATAGGGCTCCAATCCAGCATCTCCTTCCTAGCAGAATGGAATTCCTTCTTCAGCTCCTTTCAAAGCATTAAGCACCCAATGTTTCCAGTTACAAACCAACAACAATTCTTTACAATAACAAAATTCCAGCCTCTAGATCTCATGGAGGAGAGATCTATATATAGTTATTTTGGAGAGAGGATGAGTCAGCTTGAGATCTGACTAGTGTCCTCTCCCTCTCTCAGTTCTTGAGTCCACTTGGAGGTTCTTGCTTCCACTTGGAGATTTGGAACCTCTTACTCATCACCAGTCGAATTCCTTGATGCAAGTGTCATTTTGGAAGCTTCCTGGGCATTGACACCTTGAGGAATGACTCTGCCACATGTCCAAACTCGCTTAGCGCAGGTAGCTAGTGTTGGAGTTGACATTCAACGCAGGTAGCCAGTGTAGCAGTTGACATTCAACGCAGATGCTCAGTGGAGCAGTTGACATGATCCAGAATTGGCTTGTTTTTGAGTGTTTTCAGGTGGAGAACTTCTGTGAATTGCTGTGGTTATTTGGCCTTGTTCCTCTAGGGGTAGGAACAACATGTTTAGGGACTTTGGATCCCTTAGTTTATGGACATTTCATGCTCAATGATGTAAGGCACAAAAATGTCTATAACAGGAATACTAGGCCTAACGGAGAGAAAAATCCACCTCTTGGATTTACCCTATATCCCTCTATTCACCATCAAGGATTCTTAGGCCCACCAAGGCACAAAATCTAGCTTTACCTCAAGTCACAATCTGGTTCAGGGGTTACTAGGACAATGGCTTTACCGTGATCCACAGTCCAGTTCTGGGACCACTAAGCCATGTGTTTTTCCGTTCGGAGATCCACCCCACTCAGCTTCGAATCCAATCTAGCTATCCCACATTAATTGAATATGAGAAACCATCTCGTCAAAGCTATTAGTAAATGGCAAGGCTAGGCTGAAGAACATTATCGCACCTGGAAAAACCCATGCCATGATAGAAAATAACCGCATGAAATCCCATGCATTCCAAATCTAGCAAGGAAAATACACATGCAAGTCGATACCAGCAATGAAGCCTTTTGTAGCTACATGATCCCGCCTTTCCCTACTTGATATTTTCTTCCTTTTGCCTTCTTTTCCTTTCTTGCTCCAGTACCAAAGTGCTACAAGAAAACTCTAAGTGTCCAAGATGAGAGGGAGAGAGAATAATGAGAGAGATCTAAAACTAAACTAACCAAGCCTTCCCAACTAATCCTCATAAGCCTTTTTATGAGTGAGGCCTCTATTTTCTTCATTTTCCATTGTTTTCCTTCATTTTCCTCCTCACATGCAACCTATGACCTTTCACCTCCTTTTTCTCCTAATTTCCTTTATTTTCATAAATAATTGTGCCAAAAATTCCATTTTTCCTTTCCAAAGCCTTAGCCATTGCCTTTACCAATTTCCTTAGCCATAAACAACCAAATGAACACCCCCTAGGATGTCTTTCCCACCATCTAGCTTGGAATATGTATCCCATCAACAATGGTCTTATATATTTTTACATGAGTTTTTTAACTAGGGTTGTTACAGAACCCTCCCCCTGGGGGGAACAACGTCTTCGGTGTTCAATGACACCTATATCCAACAAGACTAATGAAAACAAAACATATTTCTCATGGAGATTTATAACATAGCTCGTTGTAGTATTTACGATGACCATATGCTAAAACATAACAGCATGACCAGATAACAACCATACCGCATACTGGAGCTTTATAACACAACTCATTACGATATTTACAATAACCACAAATACACATACACACATTTGCTAAGCCATCAAATAAAATGATACAATGCCCGTATCAATCAACAAGGGAATCCCAAGGATCACATCTCCACTCTCAAAGTAATACCAAGATTCACCTCCTGCCCAGGAAGTCCAGAATCCACTGCAAAGTCAAATCTGCATCCAGTGTCTAACACTATAATCCTGCACCACTTCTCCTCTTAGTGAAAAGTTATTGACTCATTGTTCCAGGGAGCACTCGCAATGTGCATTTGATTCCATCTAGCAATGCTAATGACCAAAACAAATCCATACCTGACCTTCCCTTCTCTACTACATAGTCCCTCGAGAAATCCGGTCAATCCCTTCCCTATAGTCACCCACCTTCCAAGTTCAACTGGCACCCCCATCCCGGATAGCCCATACCTTGGTAAGGCTTCCTCGCATTGAAAGATACAAAAACAAAGGCATATGCCTACCTCAAAACCATCATACCGGTCATAGCATGCTCATAACAATCAATGGACACTATTGGGTACCAATGTCCCACAATGGCCCTGCTCCTAAAGTACTCTACCATAATACTATTCTAAACACATAACTTCCATTAGATTTAAAATAAATTGAAATAAATTCACATCATACCTCATTGGTAGCTCATCAACAAGGTACACTTTCAATTCTGTTCGCTTCCTATCACAACAAGTCAAACTAGCATCTTTGGCCAAATTCTCGTGTATAAACATATCACATCAAGTTAGCTCAAACACAACCATCATAGATCAAAATCATAAGTCACATGTAACCAACATAAACCAGAATCATAGATCACATGTAATCGTCAGAGACTAGAATCATAAATCACATGCACAATAAAACTGACATAAAATGCTGATACTTATCCTTTCATCAATCCTTAGCTTCTACCTTTGTCTTTATTCCATACACACTCTAGATCGTTGCCACACCAAATAAACACCTAGTGCCTTCTCCTAAACCATGTGCACATATGCAATGTGCTTCACACACATACAACCACACACGACATACGACACCATGCAATACATGCACCTAGTACCACACGCCTTCAACACAACATGTATAACATGCGCACAATACCACACATACACCAGTACCATATGTACAAACCACCACCTGCACAACGTGTGCACAACATCATATGTACACGACACCACCTGCACAATGTGTACATAACACCATATGTACACTGCACCAATGTACAATGTGTACACAATACCACATGTACACAGTACCACACACACGACATGTATGCGACACCACATGTACACAACGTTGCATGGATGACATGTACACAACACCATCTTCACACAACGCCACTTGTACAACATGTACACAACACCACATGCACACATCATACTTGTACAGTCATGCACACAACACCATATGTACATAGCACTGCATATCAAACATGTATGACTGTACACAACACTACATATCGAATCATGTACACAAAAGTGGATATCAAACAATGCACACAACACCATATACAATATTATTACAACACTATATATATCATCCTATACATAACATTTCATAAACAACATGTACACACACTATGTATATGAAACATTGCATGTGCAGACATCATAGATGAAACATGTACAACATATACAACATATGCACAACAATAGTACCACACATCCAAAACCACATTGTCCTTACCAAGAAACCTTGCTTCCAGTGTCTTAGCTATGTTTATCCTAGCATGCTGCAAACCACACTACTTTCATTTTGCTGATGTATCCCTCGGTATAACATGTCCATAACATAAGCATAGGCATAATACGAGCATACAATATAAATTCATATTCACATGACACTGATGTCATATATTTTTCATGACTACTCTCCGCACTTGATTCCTCATAGTCGTGAACTTCTTCATGCCATTCGCCTGCTTAAGAAATCATCTGCCACAAGAATTGTTGGTTTAAGGGGGTTTGACCGAGGTTCAAAGTGTGTTGCACACCAACAAAACCCTCTACCACTGGCCCTTTCAGCAATGACCTACAAGCAAATCACAATCTCACTTGAAGTGGTTATGGGAGGTTGTAGAACCAAGTTTCTGTAGCTAAAGGGATATGCACGTTGTGGCGCCCATGTATTCACTTATGTTGTATATCTACCTACAACTTTGCATACATGAATAACTTCACGCTAATGATTAATTTCACATATTGGTACTTATAACAAAATACAATATAACATGTATTCTTGCACATAATTAAGTAAAAGCATGCATAACGATATCAATGACAACAAAGAATGAACACAGAAAGATACACAATACTTTGCCAAAAGTTCTTCTTTATTAATAAGGATCTTCAATACATGCTCTTCCCTAACCTGCACACCCAGCGGCAGTTGGTCTGCACACTCAACTGCAGACTCTTCAAGCCCTCCGCGCAGTCAGCTGCGGAGCCTTCCTGAAAATACAGACTCAAGATAGAGAATACAAACAATCTATGCTTAGTTAGTTATTCTATTTCATATTCAATAAAATATTAGATATTCTTTATATAGACTTCCTTACTACAATACCATGGTCCACATACCATGGATCTGACAAAACAATGAACTAATACCCAAAACTGTTACAAAACAAGGGACTTTTGACCCACCCCAAAGCCCTTAAACATTGCGTGATGAATAGAACTTTTTCAGCTCTGCACGCTCCACTCCTCAAAATGCGGAGTCTTTGACCAAAAATTGGACCAGGTTGGGTTGTGGCCAACAGGCTGCCAACACTCACCCATGCCTCATCCCGAGTCACTCAGCTCTGGTTCCCTTGATTTTTGCTGCAATCCCATTGTAGACTGCATTATACTGCTCGACTGTCTACGCCGTTTGTTTCTCATGTTTGCGCACCTCCTCCAATAATGCCTCTATGGTTGGGCCAAAAACCTTCTGCAATATTTCTGTCTCTCTTTTCTTCAAAACTTTGAGAATTTCTTCCACTACCTGAGATAGTTTGAGGGCGTCATCTTGCCATGACCGAGTCCTCGCTTCCAAAATCTGCTCCTTCCTCCAAACATCATCTATCTTATTTTGGATGTTCTTCCCTTCAGTAATACTGGCGAGTTTCTGTAAGACTTGCAGCGTATTTGTTAATTTTAGGTATGTTCTATGCTAGATCAATTTATTTCAATTTCTTTTCCACATTAGCAATCACATCAGCATAAAGTAAACTGTAGATAGAACATAAATATAAATCGCAGAAGACAAGCCAAGACAAGAGGACACAAGATGTGAAAAACCCCAATGTGGGGAAACCCTTGATCAATTCTTCTTTTATGTTCTTCAAAGTTCAGCAGAGAAAGTGAGAGAGATAGTACATTTACAATAGAAGTCAATCACTTTCACTTTTGATATCGGCATGAGATCAGTTGAAGACATATTGCTTCAATTGATTCTCTAAGGTGACCTGTTCACCTATCATAGTGCTACATCTCGTCTATTTGTTGTACATTACCATGTGACACCTTGTTGTACTATCACATGTGTTGAACCTTGATGACTGAGCTGCTCTCATCTTCATGTTGCTCATCATGCTACATCTTCCATGGTCTTATTCATCATCAAGCTACCCATGCTCATGATCTCATTCATCATTATGCTGCCCATGCTCATATCATCATGCATCGTTATGCTGCCCATTCTCATATCATCATGCTGCTTATTATGCTGCCCATGATCTCATACATCATGATGCCTTCCTTCGGAGACAGATGCTCCGGCTGTTTTGGCAGTTCTCGGTAGTTCCGGCTTTTCTGGCAGTTCCGACAATTCCAGCATTTCCGGCTTTTTTGGATTTTCCAAGTTTTTTGGCATTTCCAGTGTTTCCGGCTTTTTCAATAGTTTCAGTTTTTTCGGCAGTTTTGGCTTTTCTGACAGTTCCAGTAGTTCAGGCATTTCTAGCTTTTCTGGCTTTTCTGGTATTTCTGGATTTTCTGGCATTTTCGGCTTTTTCTGCAGTTCCGACTTTTCCGACAGTTCTGGCTTTTCTAGCAGATTCAGCTTTTTTGGCTTTTCTGGATTTTCTGACAGTTCTAGCTTTTTCAGCTTTTCCGGCAGTTCTGGCATTTCTGGCTTTTCTGGCAGTTCCGGCTTTTCTAGCTTTTCCTTAGGATCTTGCCTCCTACTAAAACCCAAAGACAAGTAGAGAGAGGAAGAGATCCAAGTGTGTAGAAATGACTTGAAGTCCTCTTCTATTTATACTAAAATGTAGAGGTTGAATAGACATGACTGTTGGGCTTCTGAGCCTACATAAGTTGCTGGCCGACTTAACAATTTGTCCATAACATAAACAAATTCATAACTTCATAAATACTTATCGGAATCAGTTGATCTTTAGATTAATCCTAGACCTCTCAATGAGAGGGATCCAATAAAAATATCAGCTACCATAAATAATATGACCCACATGGAGTTTGGCCGTAGTTGCCAATTTTAACACTCCCTCTCAACTAGGGATAACTCCATCAGCTGATCCATATGTCCAACTATACTGTCTTTGCTATCAGTGCCCTGCACTACTCTGCTCAGCTCTGCTTAGCTTTTCTAGCTCTGCTAAGCTCTACTCAGCTATGCTGGCTTTGCTATGCTCTGCTCAACTCTACTGGCTCTGCTTTGCTCTACTGGCTCTGCTCTACTCTGCTCAGCTCTGCTCAGCTTTGTTGGCTCTGCTCAGCTTTGCTTAGCTTTGTTGGCTCTGCTTTCCTCTCCTGAGCTCTGCTGGCTCTACTTAGCTCTACTCAACTCTGCTCAACTTTGCTCTGCTCAACTTAGCTCTGCTGAACCATGAAGAAGAAGAATTGATCGAGAATGTGTCATACCATTCTCCACTGACCCGAAGTCAGTCTCAGAGTGTGTACCACTGGTCCCAGACCAGTCCTCAACCGACCTGAAGTCAGTGTCATAGTAGGTACAACTCCTACCACTGGTCCCATACCAGTACTCTACTGACTCGAAGTCGGTCTTAGAGTATGTACCACTGGTCCCAAACCAGTCCTCAACTGACTCGAAGTCAGTGTCATAATGGGTACAACTCCTACCACTGGTCCCAGATCAGTACTCTACTGACTCGAAGTCAGTCTTAGAGTATGTACCACTGGTCCCAGACCAGTCCTCAACCAACCCGAAGTCAGTGTCATAGTGGGTACAACTCCTACCACTGGTCCCAAACCAGTATCATTGATCCCAGATCAATGAAGGTCATCTTAGCATAGGGAGTATGGTAGATACAACGATGCGTCCATTGGTACTACTATGGTCCCTATCCTCATTTCCCTGCTCATTGATTAGATGAGAGGTACTTCCCATGAGTCCCAGACTGCATGGGTAGGATGCCTCGAGAGGAGAACTTAATCAATCATGTCCTCACAGGAGAACTAATCATCTTGCTACACAATCTCCATGGAGAACACATCATCCAGGCCTCACAAGAGAAATAATCATCCTACTACACAATTGTCATGGAGAACACATCATCCAGACCTCACAGGAGAACTAATCATCCTGCTACACAATCTTCATGGAGAACACATCATCTAGACCTCATAGGAGACTAAATCATCCTGCTACACAATCTTCATGGAGAACACATCATCCAGACCTCACAGGAGAATTAATCATCCTACTACACAATCGTCATGGAGAACACATCATCCATACCTCGCAGGAGAATTAATCATCCTGCTACACATGAGAGCGAATCGTCCTGTCCCACAAGAGAGCGAATCATCTTGTCCCACAAGAGAGGGAATTATCTTGTTCATAGGAGAACAAATCATCCTGTCCAAAGGAGAGTGAATCATCCCGTCCCACAAGAGAGTGAATCATCTTGCCCCACAAGAGAGCGAATCGTCTTGTCCACAGGAGAGCGAATCATCCAGTCCACAAGAGAGCGAATCATCCTGTCCCAGTGCACACCACTAGGGGAGGGTGAGTCACCCTATGGTCATATGTTGCTCCAGTAAGAACCACAAGCCCCCAGAGCTCCCAAAGCTCAATGTATACAACATACAGGACCCTTGTACAAGGGTCTCTTGACGAATCCAATTCATTCGTGAAAATCATAGATTTGATCTTTCCCCCGGGGCTTAGACAAAGTGTAGCGACTTGTACATCATCTCATAGCAATGGAGCTTCCTTGCTCATAGACTTACCATATCCTAGATAAGGTAGTATTTGATGTCTATCTACTAGAGCAATCGTCGAATACGGGTGTTACACAGTAATTTGTCACCGTCCCTGTTACCCCTTCTCCCGCACCTTGGAGGAATTATTCCAGGACCTGTGAGAAGTGACATAACCTGAAAACACTTGTATTGTATCCCCTTGAGTATGTACTTGATATGCCCTGAAGACACCTTATGCAAAATGCCCATAAAAATAGCCCTTTTTCCATTGGCGCGGTTCCATTGTGTATCACTCGCGCCAATGGGGGAAATACTCCAAATAGGGCGCGCCAGCTGGCGCTCTGTCTCAAAGTCGCACTCGCACCAGCCCCGTTGGGTAAAGTTTTTAACAAACAAACTTACGAAGGTTCTTACTAACCTATTCATGAACTGATTCCATCTTGAGTTAGTTTAGTTGGGCTTCGAATCTCCATAGAAGGGAAGTAGTTCTCCACCTGTCATGGAAGCTTCTTAGTGATAGATCCAATCCCATGAATCTTGTGGATGACCCTAACTCCTTCTCCTCTATCTATAAAAGCTTGTCCTTTTGCCTTTGACAAGTTAGTCTCCAAGTTCCAAATTCTAAGTCTCAAAGTCTGAGAATTGCTAAGCTTATGCTACAAGAAACCTTCTTCATTCCCATGAAACTAAATCTTAAGTGAGGAGATTCTTGTCCAAGTAACCAAGGAGAGAGAGTCTTGTTCCCAATTCCCAACAAGCTTTGCAAGGCATGTGTTGCTGATCACCCAACCAAAGGAGGATTTGATGTCAGAACTATGGTTGTATTCTTCTTTGTTGTTTATCAATAATAGACGACTATCATTATGGTTCCACTCTTGTTATTATTTGTAATGATGATTGAGTTATATCCTTTCTGACTGATATATAGTTGCATCTATTGGATTTTATGCTTGTGTTTGTGTCGTTCTTTGCATGTGCAGGTGTCTGTTCACGAGGATCGTGGGGATTGTGACCAGCCGGAGCAAAGGAACGGGAGTAGCGACTCTTTTACAAGTACTAGCGTTGGAATCCAGGTAGGCCCTCATCATCGGTCTTTGATTTGCAATTAGGAACCTGCGTGTTAGCATTGTTTGATTGTTGCTAGACCCCATTTGGGATAGTATGGATCACCTCTGTCCGTAGAGGGGATTTACCTCCACAACAATTTGGTGACTCCACAAGGGAGTTGGCTTTTTGCCTTGTTGCTTGTTTTGTCTTGTTATTAGATTTGTAAACTTTAGACGGAGCCTGAAGTACGGCCAGACAGCCTTCGAAACGCTATTGCTCTGCATTAGCAAAGTAGATCAACGCCACTTCAGTCCATCTCCGGTTTGGTTTACGAGCTGAATGGCTTGGAACTTGCCTTGTTTCTTGGTTGTTTCTTGGTTTCTCCTGCTTGACTAGCTTTCTGGGTTGAGTCCCTATGTTGCTTCTTGCCCCTTGGTGTACCTGGGTACTGTTGACTTAGCTTTGGCTCGTTTGTTTTTATTTTTCCATAGCAAACTCGGCTGGCGCTGTTTTATAGCGTTACAGTCGCGCCAGTTGGCGCTTGTTGCACATTGACAACCCGCGCCAATACCTGAAAGGCGCTAGTTTCAGCCTGACAGTCGCGCCAGGCCTGGGAACTTTTGAAGTTTGCTTGGTTGTGAGCCCTCTGAGCTTAGTTTTTGTTCTGGGTACCTTTTTTAGACTACTTGAGTGTGTTGGAGTGTGATTTGACTGGCTTTGATCTTTACCCTTTGGGTGTTTGCTTTTTTCTATCGATTTCACATTTCTAGCCCTAGGGCATCTAGTGGCTTTGTGTGTCGAGCCTTCCTCAGGTGTTTTGATCTTCTAGTGGTCCAGTCGATTCTTTGATTACTCCCTTGCACTTGTTTGGTGGTTGTAAATCATTTTGTTGCATTATTTGGGTGACTTGCTTTGTCTTCACTTGAATTCCGCTTCATCTCACTTTGAGCCTAGATTACATGGCTCATTGGTGTCTTTGGGATCTTTCTTGTTCTTTGGAGTTTTGATTTGTGATTTAGGGAACTGAATGTGTTTGCATTGAGTGAAATTTGTGTTTTTACTCTTTTGTTATCATTTCTCAAAGTTGTTTAGTGCGTTTTGCCATCAACAAAAGAAAAAATCTCTTTTGCTTTGTATTAGTTAATGAGAATTAGAACTTTTCATTTTGATTAGTGATTAGTGATCTTAAAGAAATGTTTGTTAATTTCCATTAGCTGCATTAGGGAAGTTCTTTGTTGTTTTGTGATCATTTCGTTTGCGTGAAAGCTCTCAAACCATCTCGTAACTAGCATTCATCGAATGAAATGACATATTTTGGCATATAGTTTGCATTTAAGGAATTTTGAGAGATTACATACTGTAAGGCCTGAAAACTAAAACCTAATACAAGATCAAATTTAAAATGAATTGAATGAATCTAACAATGCGTTGGAACATAACGCACACATTTAGAGGTCTAGGATAGAGACGTGCTCCGGCGTCGTTAAACCTAGTCACTTTTGTTTCACTCAAGGTTGGGTCATTCCTCCTTCCGTGACGCAATAGTGGTCTAGTACGAATTTGAGCTCCCACGTACCGTCGAGTATATGGGGAGACCCCACTAGGTTATCATCCTTTATCCATAGGAAGTCGTGTCTGCTGCCTTACAAGCTGTAACGCATCGAACACAACATTCGGGAAGATTGACTGCCGTACGAAAAGTCCTTGGTTTTCATATGACTACCAAGGTGTATATGCAGTTTTACGGATTTGTTTGGTAAAACCTTTTGCCTAGCTGTCCAGAGTAGTCACTTTCGTTCCTTTTCGGACCCCCTAAAAGAAAAGGTCCATCTAAGCACTTGTCACTTCAGGCTCATTAAACATTCGAAGGCGACTAGAGTCATCTTTTGTCCTTTTCTCGACTCTTTAAAAATGAAAAGGTCAAGTTTTGTTCCTGTGTCTTAAAATTTATTTGGCCACGATTCACATTTACCCGGTTAGATCTTGTTTGCGTTAGCTTGAGTAGGGTCCTTTCTCGTTAGTTTGCCTAGGATCTTTTGAAGTTGTCATCCTGGCGGAATCACCTATCCCATCTTCCGTTCCAAGTGACCAAGGGTCTCCTTCTTCTGTTGCTCCTAAGGTACCGGTTGTGAGTGATACTCTCCTTGTTATTCTGAGTATCCAACCAATTAACTCTCACGCTCTAGACGATGAGGCTTACGAAATTCACTGGAACCCCATTTGGGAGCCTTACGAAGAGGATATTCTTTTTACTCCTACTGGTGTTTCGGTCCCAATGTCTTCCTCTGACATGGATGACACATCTCCTATAGCGAGTGAGACCCTTGTTTTTTCAAGTATCGAAACTCCTATCTTGGCCACATCCCCGATACCCTTACGCTATAAGGCGTTGAGGGATGATATGGGTTCTAGGAACTCCTCTTCAGGTACCATGTGGAATCACCACATCACTCCCACTACGGAATCTTTTATTCCACAAGTTCACAATACATTCGTCACTTCAGTCCCGACTATTCCGACTATTTGTGTAGCATATTCAACACCGGTTGTTAGTGCTGTTACGGCATCTTCGACTGTAGCTATTGTTGCTGGTCCATCTCATGGCCCAGTAAATAGTGGTCAGCTGGCACATACACCCCGAGTTGTTCATCCTGCACTTAGTGCCCCAGCTTCTTCTGGTTCCACTCCAGCAGGGGAGGCATATAATCAGTATTTGCATGCCATCCAAAATCCGGGCGCGCAAGGTCCAAATCATTATTATGACCCTATAGGGCATCATTTGTATACTTCCTTGCCATCTCAGCCTGCGGTTGAGGTCTCAGTCCCGTTAAGCGTCGCTTGGGGCACCACTGGTTATGGTGGTGGCCAAGTGCCCCATCCGGATCAAGGACAACCTTACCAAGGACCATCGTATCAAGGTCAGCCATCTTACACGCAACCTTCTTATGGGCAGCAGTATTACGGGAAATCCTATCCAGGGCAGCCTGGAGGCCCACAAGGACAACCCTTCCAGGGACAACCTTCGGCCTATGGTGGTCCGTCTTTCACTTATCTTGGGAAACCCTCTGGAAATCCAAGACAACCTTATATGCTACAAGGACAACCTGAAGTCCAGCAGGGATACCCTTCCAGTCAACCCTATGGGAATCCAGGACAACCTTATATGCAACAAGGACAACCTGGAATCCAGCAAGGGTACCCTTCTGGGCAGGGTGGTCAGCCTTACGTGCAGCAAGGCCAACCCACTGCCCAGCCTAGTCAACCATCTAGACAAGTTGGTCAACCTCAGGGTCAACCAACCGTCCAGTCCGCTCAGCCATCTGTTCCGCAAGGACAACCCTCGGTTGTACAAGGACAACCTAACACCCAACAAGCTCAACCTTCTAGGCAAGTGGGTCCATCCCAAACTCAACCAGGGCAACCTTCCGGCCAGGTGGCCCAATCTCCATCCTTTCAAGGACATCTTTCTGGGCCTGCTCAACTGGGCATGCAAATGGTGGTTGCTTCTCAAGCTCAACCCGGTTTTCAGCCCCAGGCTGGGCCCTAGACCCAAACTGGTCTTCAGATGCAAGTTGGGTTTCAATCCCAACCTTCTTACCAAGCGCAGCCTGGTCCCCAGGCTCACTATGGAGCTCAGCAACTGTATGATTACCAGCAACCCCAGGGGCAAGCTCAGTTGGCCCCGTACCAAAATTATCAACAAATGCAGGTCGCTCTTTATCAGAATTACCAACAACAGTATGTTGCTCCTGCAAGCCAAGTTGGTAATCAATGGGGTGCTGGGGTGCAAATCCAGAGTCAATCGTCCGGTTATGGCTACAACCCCTATGGACAGAATCCTTATGGACAGAACCCTTATGGGCCAGGTCCATCCGGACAAAGTCAATGGGGGCAACCAGCAACTGGTTGGAACTATGGTATTACCTCTTATCCACAGCCACAGATGTCCTTCAATCCTCAGTTACCTTTCTTAGCAACATTGGAACTGCCGGATGTGTCCAAATTGACTAATGATCCTATCCTTCATAATCCATTCTGACCACCAGTTCCAACCAAGATACCTGGTGATTGTCCCAAATTCGATGGCAAAGCTGGAGAAGACCCTCAAGCCCACGTTATGACTTACCACCTTTGGTGTTCGTCAAATTCGTGGCTTGACGATTCCATCCGGCTCCGCTTTTTCGAAAGGACTCTCACCGGCTCGGCTGCTAAGTGGTACATTGAGTTGACTTGCGGATCCTTTCAAGATTTCAACTCATTGGCAATGGCATTTCTAACTCACTTTCAGTTGCCCATCCGGTATGAGACGGGAACGCATCTCCTCACGTCTCTTAAACAGGACACGACCACGCACATCTCCGATCATATACATGAATGGAGATGGCGTCGTCGTTTGATTAAGTTTTGGATTCATGATCAGCTCTTGATCAATTGGTTTACGACTTCCTTTGTCCCTGCAATTGCGCGAGACATTGGTATGGGAGCTTATGTAACTGAAGAGAAATCTATTACGCGTGCTCAGTACCTTGACTTAGTTTATTCTCAGTCAGGTACCTTATATGATTATTTGCCTGATGCCCCGAGGCTTGGAACTTCCAAAGCTCCGCTGAAGCCATCTATTAACGGTATTATTGGCTCTGTAAATCCGTCTTCGAAGAAATCATCCACGAACCCTGGGAAGCAAAAATCGAATGCTTCAAATGAAAACACTTCTCAGGGTGTATCTAATTCCGGAAATACTTCTGAGGTCAATGTTGTCTAGTCCACCACGGTGGATAAAGCCTCGAAAGGAAAGAAGAAGGGGAAAGCAAAGGATAAATCTGAGCAACCCAGACAGGACTCCCCTAAACCTCCACCCAAGGAAGGAGCCAAACGTAAACCAAAGTATCCTTGTCTTATCTGTGACGAGGATCACTATACCAAAGACTGCCCAAGGCGGTCCGAAGTTAGTCGTTTATTGAAAGGTGCTCCTAGGATTCCTGCGGTTCTGAAAGAACCTTTCCCCTCACAGCAAACGTAAATGGTGGCTGACCCATCCTCGTCTTCTTCACCCTTTGGTTCCAAAGTCTTCATGGCTGGAACGATTCCCGTTCATATTACGACTCGAGAAAAGGAATATCCATCATCTACCGGGAAGGAGCTTGAGGTCCCCTCAAGCGCTCCTCCGTCCAGTTCTGATTCACTCCATATCGAGAGACCTGGCACTGAGACGCCTATTCGACCCCCTCCTAAAGGTGTACTCCGGAGATCATCTTACAACCCTAATGCTCGTGCTGCCCAGCACCACATCATCGTTGAGGACTTAGCTCAGGCTTCGTCAGCTATGTCCGCTTTAGAAGTTCTCCAGAGCTGCCCCCCCAGAGGAAGTCCTTGCTATCGGCCATCGGTGGAATCGACCCGGCCGACTCGGATTTGATCACGTTTGATCTTGAGAGCCATGTACCGAGATTGCCTCACCAGATTGCTTTCCTCATTCAGGTCATCATCAATTCGAAAAATATTCATCGTACAGTTATTGAGGAAGGCGCGTCAACTTGCATTATGTCTGTTGCTTGTTGGAAGGCTATTGTGTCTCCGACTTTGAGTCAGTCTCCAACGACACTGGAAGCCTTTGACGGGAGAGAATCTCGCCCTTACAGTATCCTCCAACGATTGCCGATTACTTTGGAAGGGAAGACCGTTGAAGTGGAAGTTGAAGTTGTCGATGCTAATCTTACTTACAACCTCCTTTTGGGCCGAAGCTGGACATATGCCATGCGTGCCATGGCTTCGTCCCTCTTTCGTGTCATTCATTTCCCTCATTAGGGGAAAATTATCACGGTATACCAGCTCTTCTTCTTTGCTTCTTCTTTCGAAGGCAATGTGCCTTTTGTGGAGCATACCTCTATTCCATTCGAGAGTGTGGGAGCTGGGCTCTTTAAAGACCCTGCCCTCATGGGTGTCTTCTCACTCCCACCTCCAAATCTTGCTTTGATCGGTTTGATTTCTGCTCGTTTTGATTCCCCATTGCACACTGTCGCTACCCTCAGTCCCTTTGTGAAGGGGGGCATTGATTATCTAGCTTGTAACCCTCGCTCGGCCGGGGGGCATGGGCAGCTCATCGGTGCCGTTGATCATTTTACAAAACAGGACAAGACGACGCCCACACTATCTAGGCCGGTCACACAGCGGTGCAATAGGGTGAGTCCCAAAATGGGCTTGACTTGAACAAGTATCATGCGTACACTCTATTTTTTGTACATACGTGTGCTTTCAGCAAGTGTGTTGTGTGTGCATGTTTTCATGTTTTGTCTTGGTGTGTTGGCGTGATTGCCACTTATTGTGTCCTTTTTTCTTCTTGGATAGATGTCTGGCTCGCCTTACGTTGGTTTCGCTGATGGTGCCTCCCGCAGTACGCGCAACTTGTCCTCTGCAGCATGGGTGATCTATGATCCTCATGGTGAGTTAGTAGACCTTCAAGGGGTTTGTCTAGGTTGTACCACGAACAATGTTGCTGAGTATAGTGCTGTGATTGAGTTACTAGCCAAGGCGATTAACCTCGATATTCGAGCATTGGTTGTGAACTTGGACTCTCAGCTTGTCGTTCACCAGCTCAATGGGCGTTATTCCGTCAGAGACCATCGGATTTTAAGGTTGTATTTACGTGTTAAGTTGTTAGAAAGAGATTTTGATTTCATTACATATCAACATATTCCAAGATGATTTAATACGTTAACCGATGCATTAGCTAATTATGTATTGGACAGACATTTGCATAACATGTAATTTAAGATAGCACAAGAAAGCATATAAAACACAATAAACCATAAAACATATGTATATATATATGTGTGTGTCCGAATGTTTGCACCGTGCATCATCAAAAAATAATACATGTTTGTCTTAGTACATCCGGAGACAACATGTCTCTCAAAAAATATGCATGGAAATAAAGCCTAGATATCTAATCCCTATGGTGCTCATGGTAGCACGTCACTGCTCGCACTAAACGTCTCAGGAGTCGGTGGATGCGATTAGGCACCCCCACTGTGTACCTCTGATACGCTAATGGGACATCCACTAGCCGAGCATAATCCAGGATCCCTCGAGTGATACCCTCAAGGTTGTGGATGAGTTCCCCTCTATCACCACCCTCCTCTTGAGGATCCGCTGCAGCCTAGTGTCTCCTTGCAATAGGAGACATGCCAGTTGGGCGTTCTGGGCCAACATCTGCATACACATATAACCGTTGTTAGAACAAACATGTATTAACAAAAAAAAATCATAAAACACAAAATCAAAATGAGGTCATACCTATCTCCTCATCCCCTCTGGCAATGAGAGATCAAGGTCGTCGGTGAAGTCTGTCCCCACATACGGCCAGTCCTCCACCATGATCAATTGGCGGCGGAGCCACCCAAAAAACTCAGGTCTGAATGAAATCTGCTAATCGCCCCCCCTCTCGGCATCAGTGCCGCCCAACGAGCCATCCTCGGCTCTCGAGGTGCCGGGTCAGGAACAAGGGCCCCTTGGCCCTGGAAGAGTGGCACACGTTCCAAGAAGAACATCACCAAGATGGAGCCATACCCGAACTGTTGCATCTTGCCGCGCTTGGCCTTTGTTAGCTGCCTCTTCATATTGGTCGTCACTGCTGACGCCCAATTGAAGACCGTTGGGTTAAGACACTCTGTCGCCAGTATCAAGTGATTCTTCGTAGCCTCATGGGGCACCTGTGCCCCTGCAGCTCGTGTGATGGTGAATAACAGAGCTCTAAGTGTTAAGTCTTGAATAGTGGGGATATCCACTTTCGAGCTGCCCGACCCATATCTTGCCCCTGGGAAAACTCGAGCCTTCACCTCTTCCATCTTCTCCCCAGATGGCCTACTGCCAGTCAATCGGGGCACCGACCCTCTACGCGACAATCCAGTGATGAAATAGACGTCAGACACGTCTAATTCTAGTACTTGGTCCCATATGCGGAACACTTGATCCCGTTCATCCCATAAGTTGATCAAATATTGCAAGAGATCTGGCTGAGCTTGTAGATAAGACAGGAGGAAGTATTTCTTGAGCCCACAAGCTCTAAGCGCTTCCATGCAGTTTTCATCTGCTAGGGCCAACGTGTCTACTTGGTCATATTCTCTTTCTTTCCATACGACTACCATTTTTGCGTGTTTTCCTGCAATCACAAGGTTGAAGCATTGAATTAGACCCTTGGGAAATTTAAAAATATAGTAAAATGCCTTTAGAATTGTTAAATTTTGAAGGAAAAGTCTGCGTGGCCGTTGGCGCGACTATTTCTAAAACAGTCACACCCATGGGCGCGAGCCTTTATGGAAAATTGCCCCATTGGCGCGGATCCGTGCCCGAAACCCGCGCCAATGGGCGCAACCCTCTTTTTTGAAATCCCCTCCACAGAGGATGAAAAAACAACCTAAAAACGAATTCAAAACGGACAAAAATGGAGTAGGGGAAGAGGCCTCTTACCTGTCACTGACGGAGCTCCGAATGGTCACCTGGATTTGTCGCGATTCTCACCTAAAGGTCGCACACCAAAAGCCCTAATGTCACTCTCAAGAGGTAAAAGTGAAAAGTAATTTCTTTTTTTTACCATTTTCACCTATTTTATAGCTTTTTTGACCCTCAATAGGTTTTAAAAGTCTTTTTATGAATATTTTAATGTATATTTGTGTCGAAAATGGATTTTACACTGGTTTTTGTGTAGCGACAGGTGTTTGTGCAGCTTAGGTGACGAAACGAGTTGTATTTTATACTTTTTCGGACTCGGTAAATACACGAAAAAGTCACTCTGGAGTCATCTTTATGCTCTTTTCTGACTCTCTAAACGTGAAAAGAACACCGAGTTATTCCTCTCGACTCGTTAAATGTAAATGAGAGGCGGTCGTCTTTAAACCTTTTTCCGACCGTGTAAAAACGAAAAGATCGTTGGACCCTTGTCATTTCAGGTTCGTTATCGGTTACGAAGCGACGTGGTTTCGATCACTTTTTTACTTTTTCAGATCGAAATCACTACTTATGAAATGTACTCCTCGATCGTAATGGTCGGGCGGTTCTTTCGAGCATTGTTTTATACTTTTTCGGGCTCGAGAGACACAACTTTACGAAAAAGGACACCTCTGGAGTTTCCTTTTCTGCTGTCTTTTCAAAGTCTCTAAACATGAAAAGACGCTGAGTTCTTCCTTTGTCAGACTCGTTAAAACTTAATGACATCGGATTCCATCATAATGACGCCTTTCAAGCATATGCTATCCCCGTCAAGCTTGTCATCAAAAAATAACCGGTGTACTTGCCAGCAATGGTGGGGAAAATGGGACCACAATTATTGTCGTGTCGGTAGTATGTCGCTCTTGAACATGGCACTTGTATGCATTCGTGTCTGGGTGGGGACATCTCATCTTGTTTTTACACTTGCCTCCGTGGGTTTGGGTTATCCTGTTTGACCTCTCATCTGCTCATTACCTCATTACCATGACCCTTGATCATTTGATGTCAAATACTGCCAAGTCCACTGTTGTGCCACCAATATGTTCAAGAGAAGTTGACCTCTACAAAATACTCAACCTCCCTCTGATACCTCACACAAAACATCTTATCATTCTCTGTCTCGCATCGATGATGTGGGAAGCATTATGGCCCACCTTCGATCAAGGTCACTTCCTGTCGACTTCAGCTCATTATCCAGGAAGTTGACCTAGAGACTCCCTTCAGGTGCCTTGGAGCCTACATGCTTCTAGGGCAGGTTCTTCGTGTTCGACGCGAGGTTTTCATCATTGGCCTCCGATCAAATTATTCTATGGGTGTTCGACGTCGGCTCACTGATTCGCACACCGTAGATTGTACCTATAGTACCCTGAGGACCATTGTCATTATTGGTGGTACCTTTCGCGTCTGTTAACAGTTTTCATCATTGAATGGTAATCAGACGTTGTTCTTGCATGTTTGACTTCGACTTCCATATTCGCATGCTTGAACTTGTACTTTGTTCGGGTCGAGATGGAGCGCAAGAGCCTGGATTTTGTCTGTTGAGATCCAGGTTGTGATTTTGTGGATTATTATGATCATTACATGACTCATTCACTGGATGGCTGCGACCATGCCTGAGTCTACTTATCGATCCTTACTAGATGGCTGTGCCCATACCTTGGATCTGGATTTTTATGTACTCTGCTATGGATGGCTGTGCCCATACCACATACATCATGTACTTGAGATATCAGTTGTACTTCTTCATGCAGGTTCTCAGGTGGCAGTGTTTTCAATTGGCCATGTTCTTGTAAAGCATTTCACCCCTCTCTCTCTCAGGCCTCATGCTTTAGGGGGCATATGTTACACAGTAATTTGTCACTGTCCCTATTACCCCTTCTCCCATAACTTGGAGGACTTATTCCGGGACCTGTGAGAAGTGACATAGCTTGAAAAAACTTGCATTATATCCCCTTGAGTATGTACTTGATATGCGCTGAAGACACCTTCTGCAAAATACCCATAAAAATAACCCTTTTTCCATTGGCGCGGTTCCACTGTGTATCACTCGCGCCAATGGGGGAAATACTCCAAATAGGGCGCGCCAGCTGGCGCTCTGTCTCAGAGTCGCACTCGCACCAGCCTAGTTGGGTAAAGTTTTTAACAAACAAACTTACGAAGGTTCTTCCTAACCTATTCATGAACTGATTCCATCTTGAGTTAGTTCAGTTGGGCTTCAAATCTCCATAGAAGGGAAGTAGTTCTCCACCTCTCATGGAAGCTTCTTAGTGATAAAGCCAATCCCATGAATCTTTTGGATGACCCTAACTCCTTCTCCTCTATCTATAAAAGCTTTTCCTTTTTCCTTTGACAAGTTAGTCTCCAAATTCCAAATTCTAAGTCTCAAAGTCTAAGAATTGTTAAGCTTATGCTACAAGAAGCCTTCTTCATTCCCATGAAGCTAGATCTTAAGTGAGGATATTCTTGTCCAAGTAACCAAGGAGAGAGGGCTTGTTCCCCATTCCCAACAAGATTTGCAAGGCATGTGCTGCTGATCACCCAGCCAAAGGAGGATTTGACGTCAGAACTATGGTTGTATTCTTCTTTTTTGTTTATCAATAATAGACGACTATCATTATGGTTCCACTCTTGTTATTATTTGTAATGATGATTGAGTTATATCCTTTTTGACTGATATATAGTTGCATCTATTGGATTTTATGGTTGTGTTTGTGTCGTTATTTGCATGTGCAGGTGTCCGTTCACGAGGATCGTGGGGATTGTGACCAGTCGAAGCAAAGGAACGGGAGCGACGACTCTTTTACAAGTACTAGCGTTGGAATCCTGGTAGGCCCTCATCATCGGTCTTTGATTTCTAATTAGGAACCTGCGTGTTAGTGTTGTTTGATTTTGGCTAGACCCCATTTGGGCTAGTAGGGATCACGTCTGTCCGTAGAGGGGATTTACCTCCACAACAACGAGATTCCTCAATAATCAAATCCCACCTCTGGTTGGCACAGAGAATCACAGTGGTACAAACAGCTCACTTGAAGAGCTTCCCTAACCAGGAAGCTTCATCTGAGATCATACTCGTAGATATGTATTCAGTCTTAGTGGTGGTTATAACAACCGACTTATGCTTCTTGCTCATCCATGATATCGAAGAAGAATCTAAAGAAAAATAGCACTCAGAAGTGCTCTAGTGATCCTCCACACTGCCTGCCCAATCAACATTTGAATAATCATGCAATTTCATATTTACGGCAATGTATCTCAATCCATGAGAGATTGTGCCCTGAAGACATCTCAGAATATTCTTGGCACTAATCTAGTGAGGTTCAACCAAATATGAGCTCACCATGCTAACTGAAAAACATATGCCCGGACGGAAGTTCACCAAGAACATCAACACGAATGAGTTTATGAAATCCAAAGGCATTTCCCAAATCTGGTCCGACATCACTACCATATAACTTCTGAAAGTTAAGATCCTCGAGGTAGTCATAGGCTTGCAGCTCACCATTGCACATCTAGAATCCAACTCCCTCTTACTTCTACAAATGAGAGTGTCTGCACCTGTTAGAAGTAGGTCTTCCTCATAAGGTGCTGGTATGAGAGGTCTGTCATCCACAACCTTCAGATGTTTTGGATCCGTTTCACTCCTAGTGAATCTCAGCTTTATCAGACAGCTATCAATCCTCTCATACTATGCCCGGGGTGTTTTGCTTCAAGCCATAGAGGGCTTTCTTCCACCTGCATATGCGAGATTCATGGTTATCAATCTCAAACCCCTTGGGTCGTTCTAGACCTGTGGACCTGCTACATGAGGGGAATGGTTCCCTTGTAAGATTTTCCTTCAGTACATATCAGACATGTACTTTCATGCTCCTTTTGAATTCAGTCATCCCTGTCACCATCTGACCACAGAAAACCCTGAACTCAAAAACATCTTCGAAAATTCTATTTCTAAACACGTACCTTTCCATCAATGAGTGCCACCCTGAAACCTTTGACTTCCATTTCTGAGATGGACACCAGGTTCTTCTTGCGATCAGGTACATAAAAGTGATTTGGGGTTCCTTGCTTTCTTTGAAGAGTTGACCATTTCCTTGATGACCTGCATTACCTTTGGACACTCCTTCCCATAATGGACAAACTTATTGCAACCAAGGCATCTGCCTTTCCTTCGACCCTTAAATCCAAACTTCCCAATGAAGTGATCTTTAGATGGGCCATCAAAAACTTACGCTATGCCATTATGATAATATGTTCTACTTTGACTTCACCCTTTGTGAACTTAGAAGAGAGATGTGGAACCCATTGATCCTTTTGTCTTGTCCCTATTGTCTTTGGTGCTTGCTCTTTCACTCTTGCTTGGGCATTGTCTTCACCTCAGCTCTGATAACATGTTAATTTTAGGTATGTTCTATGCTAAAGAAATTTATTTCAATTTCTTTTCCACATTAGCAATCACATCAGCATAAAGTAAACTACAGATAGAACATAAATATAAATTGTAGAAGACTAGCCAAGACAAGAGGACACAAGATGTGGCACTAGCCAGGGACAAACCCCAATGTGGGGAAACCCTTGATCAATTCTTCTTTTATGTTCTTTAAAGTTCAGCAAAGAAAGTGAGAGAGATAGTACATTTACAATAGAAGTCAATCACTTTCACTTTTGATATCGGCATGAGATCAGTTGAAGACATATTGCTTCCACTGATTCTCTAAGGTGACTTGTTCACCTATCATAGTGCTGCATCTCGTCTATTTGCTGCACATTACCGTGTGAAACCTTGCTGTACTATCACATGTGTTGTGTTAGCGCTCGAATTTGCCTCAGGCTGAAGAAGGCGAAACTCAAGGTAACATCAAACCACTTAGCCTCGTAGCTAGCCCTACGAGGACAGGAGAGGGCTCTCTCCGGTCTATCTTAGCAAAAAGTTTTCTAAAAGGGGCTGAGATGACTTTAAAAGAAACTGATTTTAGGCTAGTAAATTGATAGGAAAAGGGGTTTTAATGGATAATGGGGTTTTCTGGGCTGCATGGGGCAAAGAAACAGCTTGAACAGAGAAATATAATCAAAAACACAGATTATCTCCTGAGGCAAGGTAGGCAAGAAATTTAACATCAGATTGAGATTAAATGGAATGGCAAGATTGCTGAGGAGCTGACAAGGGCATAGAGGATGAATCCTTGTCAAACAGAAGAAAACATTAAATATGAACAAATTTATAGGCAGAGCATAAAATATTATGAATTCTACCTAAACACTTCATTTGTTCAATTGGAAATGATCATGAAGTGAAATGAAAACATAACAGGTTACATATGAAACAGAAGAAAAACTTATGCTAAATTTCCATACCACAGGAATCTCAGGGGTCAGAGCTGTATTTTTCATTAAACTCTCTGTCAAAAACTGTACAAGTAAGCTCTCTGTTCTCCTCCACCAGCACTCAGAATTCTCTCTGTCTTCAACCCTTACAAATGATTATTTTAATACATTAAATAAACTATTCTAGAAAAAACAACAGATTGACCCAACAATAAGGGCGTTGTTCCAACTGAAATTAAAAAAAATTAGAAAGGAGCATTACATCTATTCTAAAATAATACAACGTCCCTCTAAAAATCCTCTGATGGCCGACAAACTGGATCGCAGATCTTGTTGAATCATTAACTGAAGTCTTGAAATAGGAATCGAATCCTATGTCTTCTGCTGTTTTGGCTCCGTTTGAATAGCGCTATGTTGTATGCCTTTGAACCCATGAATGAGAAAAAGGGCAACGGAACTGGTATTGGTATTTTAATACCAACCTGGCCTGCTTTCAATCTCATGTTGAAATTTTCTTGCAGCTACACCTGATGTTGTGAATATAGAAGCCTCGTTGCCATATTGATTTTTGTTCACAATATCAATGGCCTCCTCCAAGCTCCCAGCCTCCATTGCTAACTCGGCTAGAAGCATTGCGGCTCCAGGATCTTTCTCTGAAGGCTTCAAGATATATGTGTTACTAGCTGTGACTCCCAATGGAAACATCCACAAAGGAATCATAGTCGGAAAGTTGAATGGGCATATCCCAGCACAAACACCTAGAGGTTGCGTGATACTGTACGTATCAATGCCAGATGATACATTCTCCACAAACTCTCCCATTTGTAAGCTTGCCATGTTGCACGAATGTTCTACAACCTCCACCCCACGGAAAACATCACCATGAGCCTCACCTAGAGTCTTTCCTTGTTCTGTAGTTACACTCACTGCCAATTTTTCCCTATTCCTTCGAATGAGCGTTTGGAGCTTAAACATTATACGCTGACATGAAGTAACAGGGGTGTTGCTCCAGGCTAGAAAGGCTCGTTTTGCAGCATCTATGTACTGAACATCTTTTACTCTAAATTCAACATCCTTGTGGCGCCCTTCTTCCTCAAGGGCAGAACGCACTTGATTTCCCCACACCTTTGTAAGCTGTTTCTGCTTGCTAAAATAGATAAAGAAAATTATATATGACCCATGCCTCATATATTTCCTGATTCGGATAAAAGTAAATTAATTTATCGCCCATCACCAGAAACATGGATGACATTGTCGCATATACCGGCACCGTGAAGATAATGCGTACCATATATCGCTGATATGTTGGCTCTGTGTAGTTCAAGAGATGTCCGTTGAAAATATGTACACAAAATATTTCGAAAACCAAATATTTCTGTGTTACTGGTCCTCTGAATGAAGTAAGGGTAGCAATAGTTCTATCAAATTCCTTTGTTGATTTCTGTGGATTGAGATGTACTTGCAGGAGTGTGAGATAGATATTGAAAGATGATCTCTGATCTGGTTGATGTAGTGCCCCTGGACTGCTTGTCATCTTACCATTTATAACTAAGGTGACAGCAAGATAGATACGATCACAATAACAAAGAGCAAGCTCAGGCTCATGAAGCTTATGTGCATAAAGTGTCAAGGCAAGTTCATGTACACTAAAAGCACTTCCTGGTCAAAGATAACATAAAGCCACAACTTCTTTAAGACTAATTACTTGGAAAAATTCTTCTTAGCAACCAATTATAACAAAATCAAGAATCCATTGTAATTCTTTTACGTCTATGCTATCCACACTTCCCGTCGACAGCCGCCGATGTGACTTTTGCAAATGAAGTTTCAGGGAACTGCTACTAACACCTACAATCTTGCCACAAATTGGGCAACTCCTCATGATAGGCTTCCTTCGCTGCTAATCCATAGAAGGTTTTCCATACAGTTTTCTTATCCAGATCCATAAGAATTCTCATGAAACCATCATTTGGCTGTGCACGACAGTGAACTCCTTTAAGTCTGGTCCATGTTTCAAAATCACCTTATAGGGATAACTTAGAAATGTCACCATTTTTTCAAGAGAACTATCATGGAAAATATTCAAAAGGAAATAGTGATTCATCTCACAGTATGCGCCTGACAGTTAAATTGAAGGATTTGAACAAGATTGCAAAGTTTGATAGTGAGCTGAGCAAGGAACTGGAACATTGGAATGAAATGCTTGGAACGGAAGTGATTAAACTTTGCCATGAAATGAATTTCAACACTGGTTTTTTTGTTTTTTTGAAGGAGGGGATTCACAAAATGTCATAGACAGTTATAAATTAAAGGTGAGGTTGGAACACCTTCTAGAAAGGATGGCTTTGGTCTCTCAAGCTGCCGACTCAGAGCGACCATCACATGTTACAGATTCTTTGTTTATTGGTGGAGCTTTGGCTGCAAGGTCTATAAATACACTACAGCTTTTGGGTGTCACTCATGTTCTATGCCTCTGTGTTAATGAGCTTGGCCAATCAGAAGCCCAATATCCAGACCTTTTTGAGTATAAAAATTTTGAGGTATCTGATCTTACCTTTCATATTTTCCATCATGTTGAAGTGTCGCTCTCTAAGGACTTGCTCTTCCTTATAAAGAACTTCCATCTCAGCTAATTGTTCAGCTTGTTTCTTCAAAAGTGAAGCAGTTTGTGCATTCTTCCTACAACAATCATTAGAAGTGGGCACCTTCCATATTTGTCCATAATCAATGATGCGAACACCGACACCATTTGCAATATTCTTTGCCAATTATGCTCCAACACATTATTACAAACTCTGTTTTCTAATTCCCTTTTTAAATTTTCTGATTTTGAATGAGGGATTTTTCTTTGTCTGCTTGCAGGGATAGGAGTTGATGAAACCACTGCCATTTGAAGAGCTGGAGAATTTGATACATATTCTAAAAAATACATTTAATGATTTCTTCTTCAAAACAGGGTTTTGAAGAAGAATCAATCTCACATTTGACATACAAGATGGAGTCTAACATCGGCTCCACTTGGGATGGCAGCTGCCGCTTCGTGGAGGTGCCAAGAACCGCAGAACTTTGGGAGAGCAGACAGTGCCTCCATCCATTGGGCAATGGAGTCCATTATTTCAACAAATCAACACAACTGAAGACTCAACTTATTAACTGGAAACTGACTGAATTGATTGAAAGACTAATTCGGCAAACTTCAAACTAGAACTGTAATAAAACTGGAACAAAATACTGCCCTTTGGCTGCTTATTTATTTACAAAATCTACCCTACTTTGCTGTACAAACAATAGATCAGGTAATACTAAAATGCCAGATTAACCATTCAAGTAAACCTGAAAATGATGCCGCTCGAGAATGCTTCCACCAGGACACAGATGTGATTGCTGGCAGCCCTTCATGCATGTAATGATCCTGGTCACGTAAAAGACAACCTGATCTATCAATCAAACTGAAAAATGTGTCCATGTATGTTGCCATTGGATCGCGGAAGCCGGACTCTATTGGCTGCCCCAACTCTGAAACACATACCTCCAGCTGCACATTGTCAATGTAAACATCTGTAGGCAAGTCTATGATTTCTTGTTGCGAAGGAGGAAGGATTTCCAAGAACTTTTTAGGGTCTTGGAAATCATATGACTGGATATGCTCATCTAAACATTGAATCTCCTTTTCAAGTTTTTCAACAATTAACTCACAGGCACCAGTCTTAGTTTCAAGATGAAACTTCGGAGATTTCAAACATTGAAAGAAGGCACTGAAAAATTCTTCATTAATTTCAATATCCACTAACCACTCTCTAACTTCGTTTAGAGCTTCACAAAGTGCAGGGTTTGCCACATACCCCACCATTGCATGAATGGATCAGCGAGCACTGAACTGTCTGGATCAAGTTGGAGTCACCAGGTGAATGGTTCAGCCTGCATATGTGTCTGACTGTTGTCCACCATCAGCATCAGATCTGCAATTTGATTTCATGTACTGGGACAAGACAATCAACAAGTCGAATGTTCTCCCCAGTATGGTCACCAATATGTTAGCGCTTGAATTTGGCCTCAGGCTAAAAAAGACAAAATCCAAGGCAGCATCAAACCACTTAGCCTCGTAGCTAGCCCTACGGGGCAGGAGAGGGCTCTCTCCGGGTCTATCTCGACAAAAGATCTTCAAAGGGCGGAGATGACCAATAAGAACACTGATTTTAGGCTAGTAAACTGATTGAGAAGGTTTGATTTCAGATGTTTAGGGTTTTGGTGGAAAACAGGGGGAGAGCAATTTTGGGTGCGGGGATGGGACACAACTTTTGCAGAGGTCTTTTTGGGGCAAGGTAGGAGATTGTCTTGATGCCTTTGATTTAAGTGAATGGATAGGAATGACCGGTGAGGAGCTAAAGAGAGCAAGAAACCGTCGAGAGTTCTCTTTAGACAGAGGAAAACATAGATATTAAGCAAACTTAAAGGCAGAGTGTTGAGTCTTGAAAATGTCATTCATTTCCATTACACTTTCACTATTATTTCCATTATATCACCTCCATTTCACCTCCATTTTACTACTATGTCACCACATTCATCCCACTTTCATTATCATTGGGCCACATTTATGTTTTTCCAATCTTTATTAATTCTAAGCCTTTTAAGTGAATTTGTGGTTAAAAATTAGAAAATAATGTGCATATGCTTATACCTAACAAATGCGTTGAGATTGTTGACATGTGTAGGTTGAAAGGAGACTTCTAAAAGACCCTTATGTGGCACTCTAAGGCCAAATTCGAATTTGGTTGGAAAGAATCATGGGATCATGAGGATATGTGTCACATCTCCTAATTGTATTGTAACTCTAAGAAGACATGTGTCTTATCAGTTCCTATTTTGATTAGGACTCTAGAGGTAGAGGGAGAGATTCATGGACTCTCATTAATAAGATGGCTCTCATCTTTTTGTATAAATAGGAGATCTCTCTCCTTCATTTGTTAGTCTATTTTAGCTTAAGCTTGTTAGTCCCTAGTTCTTAAGTTTGTAATTCTTCCTTGATGGCTTTTGAAAGCTTTGGAGAACTTTGTTGTACTTTGTACTTTTGAAGAATTTGAATAAAGCTTTGATGTTCTCAACATGGAAGGAGATGTGAAGTAGATGTCATGGAGCATATTAGAATGTAAGGTAGAGTATATTTAATTTTGTAAATAATGTAAAGTAGAGTAGATTTCATTTTGTAAATATTGCTTTCAAGTTTGATAGATTAGATTTTTCATTCATGCAATTTTAATTCATGCAAGTGTGTTCAATTTTGATTTGATTTCATTATGTTATTTGATTGCTTTCAAGTTTGATAGATTAGATTTTTCATTCATGCAATTTTAATTCATGCAAGTGTGTTCAACCGGTTGATTGTAGATTAGTGATGCACATAGCCTTTTAATGACTAATGACATGATAGAATCATCTTGTCCTTTTGCTGAAGCAGCAAGGATACTGGGTCTCATAGTCACTAGCTCATTGTTTGGTTGTTGCATTCTATTTTGATTGTAGATTAGTGATGCACATAACCTTTTAATGACTAATGACATGATAGAATCATCTTGTCCTTTTGCTGAAGCAACAAGGATACTGGGTCTCATAGTCACTAGCTCATTGTTCGGTTGTTGCATTCTATTTTGATTGTATATTAGTGATGCACATAGCCTTTTAATGACTAATGAAATGATTGTTGGCATTATGGCTAAAGTGTTGTCCTTGATGGCAACCCATTCAGGTGATAGATCACAGTACTTCAAGTCAGCAGCAGAGATTGATGATCAGCTATCAAATATTGAAGAAAATAAGGGGTACGCAGGTACACCTTACACAAGGTGCGTACACGCAGGTCAGTGTTACATAAAGTGCGTACATACCCGCAGTTATCCCGTTCAGGAGGTGCGTACCCCCAGTGCACACATTTCAAGGCAAAGAAATTCACATGTGGGGTTTTCTTATGTTTTACTCTTGGTATTTAGCCGACGGTATTGGGTTATTATGGTGTCGGCTCGTGGTATTGATCCATGTTTTAAGGAAGAGCTTTCCTATATAAAGCAAAGGAGATCATTTGGCTTGAGCATGTTTTGGGTTGAATATCTTACGAGGGCTAGATCTGGTCTAGATCTAAATAAGGCGAATCTATTGATGGACTGAGATCTCTTCGGCGCATGTTCAGATCTATAGATCTGACTGTCTGGGTTATTTCTGAAGTCTTGAAATCATCTATGCCCGAAGGTACGCAGGTACAGTGAAAGAAAAGTGCGTACGTACGCAGGAACGAAGCGTTTCAGGTGCGCCGGTACGCAGGCACAGAAGGGTTGCAGGTGCGGAGGTACGCAGGCACAGAAGGGTTGAAGGTGCGGAGGTACGCAGGCACAGAAGGGTTGCAGGTGCGTACATACGCAGGCACAAAAGGGTTGCAGGTGCGTACATACGCAGGCACAGAAGGGTTGCAGGTGCGGAGGTCCGCAGGCAGTTCAATGGACTCAGAGCGAGGTACGCAGGCTAGCAGTTGAGCAGGGTGCGTACATAAGCAGGCTAGCAGTTGAGCAGGGTGCGTACTGTAAGCAGGCAAGCAGTTGAGCAGGGTGAGTACAGTAAGCAGGCCAGCAGTTGAGCAGGGTGCTTACGTAAGCAGGCGAGCAGTTGAGCAGGGTGCTTACTTCTCTTAAGATCTTTGTTTATCATTGTTGTGTTCTGGGTTTGGTCCTATTATTGTTGATCTGGTTACTACAGTTGATTGGGTGATTCTCTTATACTTGATGATCATTTGATGCTTATGGATCCAGTTTGAAAATTTATGAAAAGTGGTCCTTGTAAGAAAAGAAGTAGGGGGTTGTAGCTCCCTTCCAGGAGAGACTGGAAAATGAGAGAGAGAGTTGTAGCTCTCTGCAGGTTGCAGCTTGCGTACTGGTAAAGGACTACACCAGTACAAAACCATTGTAAAAGGAGTTTCTAATTTGAAAGAAGATAGAGACATATTGCAGCAGGTGGTTTTCACCCACATTGGGTTTCCACCTTAAATCTTGTGTTCTTTGGTGTGACTATCTGTTTTCTTTTGTTCATGCTCATTATTTTATGGTACTGACATGCAAAAATAATTCAAAGAACAAATAAAGAAGATTTATTAAAAGAATTAGATACACCTGATTCACCCCCCCTCTCAGTATTATTTCCAACAATTGGTATCAGAGCAGGTCCTTCAGAGAAGCTTGATCGCTTGAAGGTAGATCGTTCATCATGAGCAACTACGAGAGAGAAGCATCAATCAGGCCACCGGTTTTTGATGGGACAAACTTCAATTATTGGAAGGTAAGAGTTACTGCCTATCTTCAATCTCTTGGTACAGAAGTTTGGGACATCGTAGAAACAGGTTACGCTTTTCCTTCAGCTACTCCTACAGATGCAGCCGAGAAAAAGAAGTATGAAACAAATGCGAAAGCAGTCAGTACTCTATTAGGATGTATATCTCAATCAGAATTCATGAAGGTAATGCACTATAAATCCGCAAAAGAGATATGGGACAAAATTGTCACGAGCTATGAAGGAGATGAACAGGTAAAGCGTGCTAAACTTCAAACTCTCAGAATTCAGTATGAGACTCTCAAAATGTATAATGATGAAAGTGTGGCTAACTATTTTCTTCAGGTAGATGAGGTTGTTAACTGTATGAAAAATTTGGGTGAAGAAATTAAAGAGGCTATTGTGGTTGAAAAGGTTCTAAGATCATTGTCCCCCAAGTTTGAATCTAAAGTATCTGCAATAGAAGAAAAGGAAAATCTACGAATTCTTACTATGTCTCAGCTACATGGAATTCTAACTGCTTATGAAATGAGAAAGGGAGGTCCATTAGACAGAAGAGAAGCTGCTTTCAAGGCATCAGGCAAAGGAGATTATTATGAAGCAAGCCACGTCCCAGAAGAAGAGGAAGAAGAATCAAATTTTGTCAGAAATCTTCAAAGGGGTTCTGGAAGGTTCAGAGGTAAGTTACCTTTTAAATGCTTTGCTTGTGGAAGAGTAGGTCATTATGTTGCAAAATGTCCTTATAAGGATAAAGGAAAAGAACCTGCTAGATGGAACAAGAAACAGAATGCAAACAAGAAAAGCTACTACACTCATGAAGATAGTGATGGTCTATCAAACAGTGATGAAGATGAACAAGGTAATGAATATAAGTTGTTAATGGCATTTGAAGATTATGATTATATGGATGCTATAGATGTGGATAACCTTTATGATGAAATTACTAGACTCAAGAGATGTATAGAAGAAAAGAACATGATCATTGATACTCTACAATTTCAAATTGATGAAAAGGAAAAACATCTTGAAAAATTAGAAGGTGAAATTGTTGGTCTTAGAAAAGAGATTGAGAAAACAAAAGCTATTAATCTCAAGTTTGTCAAAGGATCTGAAACTTTGGATGAGATTATCAGTGTGCAGCGGTCTCCACTAAACAAGACAGGTCTAGGCTATAATGGAGAAACTTCTCAAGCATCCACCTCAAAAAGTTATCTTGATGCAGCAAGAAGAAATGAGCAAAAGCACAATGAAGATCATCAGGTAAAGCAGGGACAAATTACAAACAAAAACTATCAGGGGCAATCCATCTTAAGGGTGAACAAAAGCTACAACCAGCCACAGGCAAAATCTTCTCAATTTGGTTCAAGAATAGATGACAATAGAAATTACAATCAATTGGCTGGTAGATTTGATAACCGCAGAAGTTTCTTCAATGGACAATGCTTTTCTTGCCATAACTTTGGTCACAAAGCAGCTCAATGTGTTGCATACAAAACGATCATGACTAGGGAAGCTCAAAAACAAAGAAGTATGACGGGGATTACAAAAAGGACCTATAACAACTTTTCGGTTCTTGAAAATGAAGTTGAATGTTCTATTTGCAATAACTTTGGTCATGAAGACTCTGAATGCAGGAGCAGGTTTCAGCAGAAAAAGGAACAAGCCTCAAGCACCAAAACATGGAGAATAAAGGAACCTCAAACAGAAAGATGTGGGATAGCATTTTATGCAGAGGGACAAGAAAATCTATGGTACATTGACAGTGGATGTTCGAAGCATATGACAGGTGATAAAGAAAAACTTGAGTCTTATTCTACTCTAGAAAAGGGAAAGAAAGTCTCTTTTGGAAATGATACTCCTGCAACTATAAAAGGAAAAGGCATTGCTCAGTTAAAAGAAAAGGTCAGGGCTGGAAATGTTTTGTATGTTGATGGATTGAAGCATAATCTTCTAAGTGTCAGCCAGATGTGTGATCAAAGAACCGAGGTTATATTCAGATCAAATGGATGTCTTGTTCGTGATCTTGATACAGGTAAAACAGTGATCAAAGGTAAAAGAACTCCAAATAATTTGTACATATTTGAAGAAGGACAACAACAATGCTATCTGAGCAAGGATGATGAGCACTGGTTATGGCATCGGAGGTTGGGACATCTAAGCTTTTCACAAATAAGGAAAGCATGCAAATATTAGGCAGTTCGCGATATTCCAGACATCAAAATTCCTGACAACACCATATGCAAATCATGTCAGTTTGGAAAACAAACTAGAACTAACTTTCCAGAGAAAGAAGGATCAGCTAGCATGCCTCTTGAGCTAGTTCATACAGATACATGCGGTCCTTTCAGGAAAAGAACACCTCGAGGAGAAGAATACTTGATATTATTCATTGACGATTTCTCCAGGTTTGTCTGGTTAGGACTTATGAAGCACAAAGATGAAGCATTCGAAAAATTCAAATCCTTCAAAGCCTTGGTTGAAAATGAATCAGGTCACAAAATTAAGTGCCTCAGATCCGACAGAGGTGGGGAATTTACTTCAAATGAATTTTTCGATTTCTGTGAAGAACATGGGATAAGAAGAGAATTCTCTACAGCAAGAACTCCTCAGCAAAATGGAGTTGTGGAAAGAATGAACAGAACAATCCAACAAATGGCTCGTGCTATGCTTGATGAGTCAGGAACTCCCGCAACTTTCTGGGGTGAAGCTGCACATGCTGCAGTTGTTATTCTCAACAAAACAAATGTCCGGGTGAACAGCACTCAAACTCCTCATGAGCTCTGGAGTGGTAGGACTCCTTCAGTAAAGCACTTCAAAATCTTTGGGAGCAAATGCTATATCAAGAATACTGATGAGCAACTTGGCAAACTTGAACCTAGAGCAGATGAAGGCATTCTTCTTGGTTACTCTCCACATAGCAAAGCATACAAATGCTACAATAAAAGACTTGGCAGAATTGTTGACAGCATTGATGTAGTGGTTGATGAGAAGGGATACATTCCTAGGCAAGTACATCATGAAGACATCGAAGAAGATGAAGGCTACCCCCAACGACAGAATGATGAAGAAGAAGAACCTCAAGAAGAACCAGAGGAGCAAACAAGAATAGAAGAAAAGACTCCATCCAGATATGTTCAGAAGAACCATCCAGAATCTCAGATTATGGGGCAGAAAGAAGCAGGTGTACAAACAAGAAGAACAGTTGCAGAAGCTTCAAGCTATTTGGCATTACTCTCCTCTACTGAACCACAAAATGTGAAAGAGGCATGCAAAGATGAATGTTGGGTGAAAGCAATGGATGAAGAACTTGAGCAGATCGAAAAGAACAACACTTGGGAGCTGGTTCCTAGACCAAAAGATAAGAATGTTATCGGGACAAAATGGGTCTTCAAAAACAAATTGAATGAAAATGGAGAAGTAATTAGAAACAAAGCCAGACTTGTTTGTAAAGGGTATGCGCAGCAAGAAGGAATAGACTTTGAAGAAACCTTTGCTCCTGTTGCAAGACTCGAGGCCATCCGAATGTTCCTTGCTCTCTCAAGTTTTCAAAACTTCAAAGTATTTCAAATGGACGTGAAATTAGCCTTTCTGAATGGAGACTTGGAAGAAGAAGTGTACATTGAACAGCCAGATGGGTTCATTCTTGGAAATGATCCAAATCTTGTATGCAGATTGAAGAAGGCTCTCTATGGTCTCAAACAAGCTCCAAGGGCTTGGTACTACCGTTTGGACAAATATCTTCATCAACAAGGCTTTTCAAAAGGATCAGCAGATAGCAATCTTTATATAAAAGTTGAAAATGACAAATTAATAATACTTGTTGTGTATGTAGATGACATTATTTTTGGGAGCAATGAAGAAGCTATGAGTCAAAATTTTGCCTTGGTCATGCAGAAAGAATTTGAAATGTCCTTGCTAGGAGAACTGACATATTTCCTTGGTTTGCAAATCCAACAAAAAGAAGGAGGAATCTTTTTATCTCAAACCAAGTATCTCAAATAGATTTTGAAGAAATATGGTATGGAAGATGCAAAACCAGTATGTACACCCATGGTCACAGGATGTAGCCTCAGTGCAAATGATGAATCTGCAGCAGTACATCAACCAACCTACAGATCTATGATTGGAAGTTTACTTTATTTGACAGGTACCCGACCGGACATCATGCATGCAGTTGGAATAGTTGGAAGATTTCAGGCAAATCCGAAGGAGACTCATCTTCAGGCAGTGAAGAGAATTTTCAAATATCTTCAAGGGACTCAAAATTATGGCTTATGGTATCCTAGAGATACAGATCTTACACTTCATGCTTATACAGATGCAGATTGGGCCGGAAGCGTGGATGACAGGAAAAGCACAAGTGGTGGTGCGTTCTTTATGGGTTCCAGACTGGTATCTTGGTTCAACAAGAAACAGAGTTCAATTGCCTTGTCTACAGCTGAAGCGGAATATGTTGCTGCTGCATCTTGTTGCACCCAACTCCTTTGGATGATGCAGACTTTGCAGGATTTTCAAATCACTTGTACACCACCAATCCCCATCTTATGTGATAACACAAGTGCAATCAGCATTTCAAAGAATCCTGTTATGCATTCAAAAACCAAGCACATACCAATCAAGTACCATTTTCTCCGGGAACAAGTGCTTGAACAGAAGGTCAAGTTGGAGTATGTTCCTTCTAAGGAACAAGTTGCTGATATTCTCACCAAACCATTGCCCAGGGACACTTTTGAATACCTCAGGCAAAAGCTGGGGGTTGTTGATGCATCATCTTATTGCTGAACCTCTTCTCATTGGTGGTACAGGTTCAGGGGGAGCATATAATGCCTTGTTGGCATTATGGAGGATGTGCAGAAGGAGATCTTGGAAGTAGCTGCAATATGTCTCTATCTCTTTCATGGTGGATTATGGTTCTTCGTTGCAGATCTGGTTCATATTCAGGGGGAGCATGTTCTTAGGGGGAGCATAACCCTTTGCCCTTGATGTCAAAGGGGGAGAATGAAGCTGAAGTCTTGAGGTTGCCATCAAGTCCAAAGGGGGAGATTGTTGGCATTATGGCTAAAGTGTTGTCCTTGATGGCAACCCATTCAGGTGATAGATCACAGTACTTCAAGTCAGCAGCAGAGATTGATGATCAGCTATCAAATATTGAAGAAAATAAGGGGTACGCAGGTACACCTTACATAAGGTGCGTACACGCAGGTCAGTGTTACATAAAGTGCGTACATACCCGCAGTAATCCCGTTCAGGAGGTGCGTACCCCCAGTGCACACATTTCAAGGCAAAGAAATTCACATGTGGGGTTTTCTTATGTTTTACTCTTGGTATTTAGCCGACGGTATTGGGTTATTATGGTGTCGGCTCGTGGTATTGATCCATGTTTTAAGGAAGAGCTTTCCTATATAAAGCAAAGGAGATCATTTGGCTTGAGCATGTTTTGGGTTGAATATCTTACGAGGGCTAGATCTGGTCTAGATCTAAATAAGGCGAATCTATTGATGGACTGAGATCTCTTCGGCGCATGTTCAGATCTGTAGATCTGACTGTCTGGGTTATTTCTGAAGTCTTGAAATCATCTATGCCCGAAGGTACGCAGGTACAGTGAAAGAAAAGTGCGTACGTACGCAGGAACGAAGCGTTTCAGGTGCGCCGGTACGCAGGCACAGAAGGGTTGCAGGTGCGGAGGTACGCAGGCACAGAAGGGTTGAAGGTGCGGAGGTACGCAGGCACAGAAGGGCTGTAGGTGCGTACATACGCAGGCACAAAAGGGTTGCAGGTGCGTACATACGCAGGCACAGAAGGGTTGCAGGTGCGAAGGTCCGCAGGCAGTTCAATGGACTCAGAGCGAGGTACGCAGGCTAGCAGTTGAGCAGGGTGCATACATAAGCAGGCTAGCAGTTGAGCAGGGTGCATACTGTAAGTAGGCAAGCAGTTGAGCAGGATGAGTACAGTAAGCAGGCCAGTAGTTGAGCAGGGTGCTTACGTAAGCAGGCGAGCAGTTGAGCAGGGTGCTTACTTCTCTTAAGATCTTTGTTTATCATTGTTGTGTTCTGGGTTTGGTCCTATTATTGTTGATCTGGTTACTACAGTTGATTGGGTGATTCTCTTATACTTGATGATCATTTGATGCTTATGGATCCAGTTTGAAAATTTATGAAAAGTGGTCCTTGTAAGAAAAGAAGTAGGGGGTTGTAGCTCCCTTCCAGGAGAGACTGGAAAACGAGAGAGAGAGTTGTAGCTCTCTGCAGGTTGCAGCCTGCGTACTGGTAAAGGACTGCACCAGTACAAAACCATTGTAAAAGGAGTTTCTAATTTGAAAGAAGATAGAGACATATTGCAGTAGGTGGTTTTCACCCACATTGGGTTTCCACCTTACATCTTGTGTTCTTTGGTGTGACTATCTGTTTTCTTTTGTTCATGCTCATTATTTTATGGTACTGATATGCAAAAATAATTCAAAGAACAAATAAAGAAGATTTATTAAAAGAATTAGATAATACTGATTCACCCCCCCTCTCAGTATTATTTCCAACAATGATAGAATCATCTTGTCCTTTTGCTAAAGCAGCAAGGATACTGGGTCTCATAGTCACTAGCTCATTGTTTGGTTATTGCATTTTATTTTGATTGAATTAGCTGTATATTTACACTTTTGTTTAAATACTAATTCCTCCAATAACATGTTTTAAGTTCTTTTGAAGTGCTAAGTTTTGGAAGTTACCATTAGGGACATAGGCCTTGTATTGAAATCTTTATCCATACTTGTCCTTTAAAAGTATTCTTAAGACCTTAGAATAGGATTTCCATTTGCATTAGACACTTTAGGAAACCAACAAGAACAAAACCCCAAAAACAACATAAACTATAAAACAACGAAGTAAGAGAAAGGTTAAATAAGCACATAAGGTGCACCACACTTCATTAGTTTACGATACCCGGATTGATAATTTATGTAGAGCAATTTAAGACATTAAATTGACTAGACACAGAGCATATAAATTATGAATTCTACCTTAACACTTCATTTACTTAATGTGCAGAAAAGAGAAATAGGAAATTGATACACATAAAAAATCTTACAAGGACATGAGAGAACACACCATCAACACAAATAACAACAGGAATCCCAAATAGTGTTGCAAAACCCTGGTCTTTCCTTTGCCAAAATTGCAGAGATACAAAGTGTAATACAATAGAAGCTAATCCCTCCAGGGTCCAACCATGAAAATGATTAAGAAAATACTTAATATAGGCAAGCTAACACATTTCCTTGCCTCTAGGGGTCGATCTCATCATCCTAGGAGCTGTTTCAACCAATTCTAAACTGAGCACTACAATCTAGGCAATCAAAACAACTTGCCTCTATAAGCTAGGAAACCAATTCATTCATTAAATTTTTGACTTTTTATGAATGAATCTTCTAGAAGAGATAAATAAGTTCCATTACATCATAAAATTACATCAATTACATCAAGGAGGATAAAAAACCACTCCAAAAAGTCAAAACTAGTCAAATCTGCGTTTTGCTGAGCTGTAGGTGAAAATCTGGCAAACTTCCCTGATGCGTAGCGCCCCAATCCTCAACGCGTAGCGCGCCTTTGAGCCAAATTTTGAGGCACTTCCCGGCATCCAAATGAGGAAACAGTAGGCTTGTTGGAAAGGTCTGGATGTCTACTTTCCAGCCCAAGTCGAATTTCGAAATTTGGTGGTCATTTTCGCCTCCAAAATTGCAATCTCCCAAGACTGCTCCCTATGTGTCCAAAAAGTGGCAGAACGTCATTTTTTGCATGTTTTTTGACCTTCTGAGGGCTCAAAACCTGATGAAATGTCTTGGTAATTGCTGAGCAAGTGTAATTTGTCATGAAAAATCCAAAAATGTTGAGTTTTTGAGGAATGGACTTGCCCATCTTCAGGGTAGCACGCGGCGCGCTACGCGTTGAGAGCAAAAACCTGTGTGGCACAAAAAAGTCAAAATTGACCAAAATTGCTCAAAATTTCCTGAAATTTGAGCTGGAAGTGCATCATTGAGCACCATGGTCCTTCAATATAGCCTCAGCCAAAATATGAAGGGGATCGGGCCTTTTCCTCCGTTTTAGTGCCTTGGCCAACCGTCCTTTGAGCACCTTCATTCTTGCTTTACACACATGCATTCGAGCCCAATAGTGATTCTTCATGTGTCGGAGCATGTCTTTGTCCCTGTTTGCCTTTGCTATCAACCTCTATAGATGTGTGTTCACCTGAATGATTATAGAGCTTTGCTCCTTAGGTGTCAAATCACCGGGTCTCTTGCGAGCCAATTTCCAGTCTTCTCGGATCCTCCGCAACTCATCAAGAGAGTGTTCATCCTCTAATTGCTTGTTGCGCTGCTCCAAATAAGTAATTGTCCAATTTTCCATCTCCAATTTTTGCTGCAACAAGTCATTTTCAGCTCTTAGCTGCTGGATGATCTCCTCTGACTCTAGGCTAGGAGAAATGATATCAAGGTCAACAACATCTATGCCTGGAACACCTGATGGCCCCTCATCAATATTGGGCTGCTTGCCTCTCTCTGGTACCTGTGTTGATGTTGAAAGCGAGGCCCCTTCCACCTGATGTGGAGATAACACTCGCTGTGCTGATGAAGAAGGCGAGACCCCTTCCACCTGATGTGGAGATAATACTCGCCGTGCAGATGCAAATAAGACCCTGTGGCCTCTCCGATATGTAACATAAGGAGGAGTGCTGACATGCTCGGGCTCTGGAATATCAAACTGATGTGAAGGCCCTCCCTCATCACGGACAACCTCAGGAGGTGGCTGTGGCACTGTTAACAAGTCACGAGAAATGAAATCCTCCCATGGAATACCCTGTTGTGCCAACTGATGCATGACCACAATCTTGATCAGTGCATAATGATAGATGCTCTTGTGTTGCTGTGCTGGGCTCTTTCTTTGCACCAAGGGCACCATCCTCTCTATATTTCGGCACATGAAGAATGGAATGTTCATCATTCGTACCCATGTGAAATGCATCAACAAACGGATATGGTACGAATACAAACGTGAAAATCTGCCCTCACAAGTGAAATAGCGAATGATGATCCTCATCAAAGGTGCATACTCATCTCTTAAGAATCTGAAGGGAAAAACACCAGTTAGGTACCTCATATATGCAGGTTTGATATGTGGATCATAATGAAATCTGTCCAACTGCTGGCGCTTGTTCCATTCTTCTCCAATATTGGGTATCCCTGTTGCTTGAGCAACAATCTCAGGTGACAATGTGAAGTCCACTCCTGCAAGATTCACATGCCCATTGTGCAAATGTAGGACAAACAAGCGGGCCAATTCCTTGTGGTGTTGAATTTGGGAGATTCTCTCACAATATTCATAGCATGATAGATATTGGAAACATGACACTGCAAGTGGACAAGCTTGTAGATAAGCCAAAGAGGTGGGTTCCTCCCTGACATGCTGACCACCCTTACCACTCCTGTGATGCCTCCTTGGCACCTCTACCTTTGGTGTTGATTCACGGTCATCACTTTGCTCATAATCTGTTTCGGTTTCTGACATGGTTTTGGAGGCAAGTGACTGAAAAATAATGCTGACTGTGCACCCAATGAACTGCTGTTTTGACTTGTTTAAATGCTGTTACCAAGGGGACAAACACACATGGGAAATGTTAGGGAAAAGGGAAAATTGAGGGGATTAGGGAAAACAAATGTGAAAGGAAATTTTAGGAAAGGAACATGGAACATATACAATCATAATTTGTAGGATTGTAATGGGAAGTGGGGTTTAGGAAATTTACATTAGGAATTAGTAGGGTTTGGGGATTTTAATGATTTTTAGTAGGGAAATTATATGATTTTCATGTAAAATGTCAAGGAAAATGGTGAGGAAAATATGGGGAAAGAGGAATGGGAAAATGGGTAACCTTGGGCAGCGAATTTCAATGAAACCCTAGCACATTTGCAATTTTAATATTTGATATAGCAAGGTAGGGTTTTACTCCATATTAGCATGGAATTTTTTCATTTTCATTGCTCATTCATCTTAGCCAAACCAAAACCACCATGGATTAGAGGCCTACCTGAAAAATTTTGGAGAGAGAAGCAGCTTTGATGGCTTGCTGGCGATTTCCTGAGCAAGAAACTCAACGCGTAGCACACCCAGCCTGATGCGTAGCACGCCTTCAACGCGTAGCGCCTGAGTTAATTTGAACTGGAAAATGCGCACTGATGCGTAGCGCGCCTCCAACGCGTAGCGCGCCTCCTCTGATGCGTAGCGCACTGCTGCAACTGCTCAATTTGCCCAATGAACTTTGAAATCGACTTGACAACTATTCTCTTGGAGTGTTGAGAGGCAAATGAATTACCAATGAGGGATGGCATGCTTTTATAGGCTTCCTTTTAATTTTTTACTTGTCCAAAACCCACTTTGTAATGTTTTGACACTTTTTGCTTTAATTGGCTCTGACCTTTAATTTCATTTCTTTGAAAAATTGGTTGAAATGATGATTTCTTCTGAAAATTTTTGCAGGGATAGCTTCTGGGATGCTTTGGAAAAGGAGACCAAGGCTGCACTTCGACATTTGAAGAATTTGAAATTTTGATAATTTTTACAAAAATGAGATAATGACCTTGTTTTCAAAAACATAGTTTTTGAGAACAAGGTAAAAATTTAGCTGTACAATGATGAGAAATGTTTAATGAAGGACATCCCTCTAGCCTGCTGGTCCTTGATGACCTCCCAAGACAAAATTAGACTCAACCCTAGACCTAAAACCTAAAAACTTAAAGCAAAATGAATGACCCTTTGAGGACTTTATTTATTTGAACAAACCTGAACCAGCAGTGCCAAACAAGAGGGGAATAACGACATAAACTCCTTCCACCGAGATTATGGCATTCCTAACGGAATGCAACATGATCACACTGATGAGACACCTAACTATGAAATGCAAAGAGCTTTTGATCTCTGGTGGAGGGCTACTAGACCAACTCTAACATGTTGAACCTTGATGACTGAGCTTCTCTCATCTTCATGCTACTCATCATGCTGCATCTTCCATGGTCTTATTCATCATCAAGCTGCCCATGCTCATGATCTCATTTATCATTATGCTGCCCATTCTCATATCATCATGCATCATTATGCTGCCCATGCTCATATCATCATGCTGCTTATTATGCTACCCATGATCTCGTACATCATGCTGCCTTCCTTCGGAGACAGATGCTCCGATTGTTTCGGAAGTTCCCGGTAGTTCTGGCTTTTCTAGCAGTTCCGACAGTTCCAGCATTTCCTGCATTTCTAGCTTTTCTAGCTTTTCCGGCTTTTCTTGCTTTTCCAGTAGTTCCGAATTTTTTGACAGTTCTAGCTTTTTAGGTAGTTCCAGCAGTTCTAGCTTTTCCGGCTTTTCCGGCTTTTCCAGTATTTCTGGATTTTCTGACGTTTCCAGATTTTCCGGCAGTTCCAACAATTCAGGATTTTCCGACTTTTCCCGCAGTTCCAACTTTTTTAGCTTTTCCGGCTTTTCCGGCTATTCTGGCTTTTTCGGCAGTTCCGGCTTTTCAGGCTTTTCCAGTAGTTTCGGCTTTTCCTTACGATCTGTCCTCCTACTAAAACCAAAAGACAAGTAGAGAGAGGAAGAGATCCAAGTGTGTAGAAATGACTTAAAGTCATCTTCTATTTATACTAAAAGGTAGAGGTTGAATAGACATGACTGTTAGGCTTCTAAGCCTACATAATTTGCCGGTCGACTTAACAATTTGTCCATAACATAAATAAATTCATAACTTCATAAATACTTATTGGAATCGGATGATCTTTAGATCAATCCTACACCTCTCAATGAGAGGGATCCAATAAAAATATTAGCTACCATAAATAATATGATCCACATGGAGTTTGGCCCTAGTTTCCAATTTTAACAGTATTTACAGCTACCAAGATCTTGCCACGCTACTTTTGCTTCACTTGTAATTCCTCCCCGATATTTTGGATGTTTGGATCGTCCTGTAGTGAGGTCTAAAGCTATATTGTGTCATCCAATAATTTCCTGTAGTATCCCACTATGTTGAAGATGCCTTTCAATGGTGCCTTTAAGTCTTTCTTCCTCTTCTCCTGCACTTTTGGTGGCATGGCTTGCTGCAGGCTTATTTGCAACTCTGATATATGCACTTCGTACTCAAATTTTATCTTCGCTAGTGTATTCTTTGATTCTTGGATCGCGAGGGTGAGCTTTGTGTCCTTCTTTATTGGTGGTTCCTCCTCACTGACCTTCACATCCGGAAATGTGCTACAACTATCTTCTATGGATTTTTCCAACTGTTGTTGTCACTGAAATTATTCATCTATTTTCTTAGCCACCCGCTATAGCTCTTTCAGTGCCACTTTCTCCTTTTCTACCTGCATCGTCATCGTCGAGGTTCGCAGTTACCACTCCTACAGCTCAGTTGTTAAACTTTGATGGAATTCGTTTAACATTGGAATGGACAGTGCAACAATATTTATGCTGATAGTCTTCCATTTTGTATCATTATTTGTCCTCTGATGTGTACCACATAAGTTCCCCAGCTAGCACCTACAAAATTCTAACGTCGAATTACATTTCTATTCTTTGCTTTACCTGCAGTGGCCGAGTTATTTGTTTTGGATGTTTTTCTACTTGCGGTAATGCATTCAGCTCCTTGATGTCCTATTGTACCTCAACCAAGATAGTTCTATATCATTCATCAATTCTATCCTAGGTATCTGTTGTGATCTCCCGAACCTTCTCTCTGATCTCTTCGATGTCCCCATTAGTGAGGACAAGTGCTTCTACACCCTTGGACTTATTTGCTTTCTGCTTTTTCCTCTTGTCCGTCATAGTTTTTGTGTCTCTCCTTCTGAAAATAAAAGGTGACTCCTATGATACTCTTGCATCACTGAGAAGTTACTCATGCTTGTTGGCATTATGATACAAGTGTTGTCCTTGATGGCAACTCACATAGATGACAACTCATAGTGCAACAGGTTAGTAGCAAAGAATTGATGATCAGACTACAAAGAATGAAGAAAGAAAAGTATATACGTAGGTTCACTATCTACCAAGTCGCGTACATGTCGGAAAACTAAGTTTTGGGTCTGTGGTATTTAGTCCTTGGTATTTGGACCTATGGTTTTGGACCATGGTATCTCATCTGAAGTGTTGAACCTAGGAATTGGGTCCATGGTATTGATTCTCTATGGTTTTGGACCATGGTATTGAGTAAGGCCTAAGACTATAAAAGGAGAAGAAGATCATTAGGAAAAGGAATTCAGAAAGTCTTGAATATCTGATGAAGTATGAGATCTAGTATGTAGGTTATGGGTTCATAATGCTTTGCTAAGGAGGAATCTCAACGGCTGATGGAGAACAAGATCTAAGGATAGATTGGGATCTAATGGCTTGGTATGAATCATCTCTATACGGTTTGATCACACTTATTCTAGATTTGTATACTGACGCATGTGATGTTCTATAAATATTATGATCTGGGTATAATTCAAGTTTTGGAATAGCTACAAATCATGAATGAATATTTACAGACGTATACGCCGGTTGACTATGATAAAAGCGTGTACAAATGCAGGTTAAATACATCTAAGTAGTGTATACCATATGAACTATGATGTTTGAAGTTACAGGTGGTTCTGGTTGTTAATGAGTTCTGATGACTATTTATTGGTGTCAGTATTCTGCATATTCAGTTTGGTAGATTGTGTTTAGCTTCAGTGTTGATGGATGAGATCTATAATGGATCAGGATCATAATGACTTATCTTTATGTGATTTGAGGGACTAGATCTGGTTGTTAACATACATATTATCCTTGTATATGTAATGATCTAGGTTTTTCTGGAGTCAGTAAGTGCAGCGAAGTTATAAGTAAGTAATTAATGACATATACGCTGGTTTGCTTTGGTGAAGCTGCGTATACACACTGGTTCAACTCTTCCAAGTAGCATATGCACTCTGATACATGATTTTTGATCTGAACATTGTTGCAGAGTTCTGTGTTCTATTCTGTGTTCTGGTGATTGCAGTTTGTTGACTGGGTTTCAGTGATTTAGTATTGGGTGATTCAAAGATTGATGATGCTAGTGTTGATTTATTGTGTGCTTCAATGATATTGATGGGTCTAGTATGAAAATTGGATGAAAAGTGGCCTTTAGATTATGACGATGTGTTCCATGAGTATCCAGTCTAAAAATTTATGAAACGTGGTACCTGGCGGAAGAAAGAGAAGGTTGTATCCTTCTGTAGGTTGGCACCTACGTACTAGAACATCACCTAGTACAAGAGCTAAGGGGCTGGTAGCTCCCTTCCAGTAGCAGCTGGAAAATGAGTGAAGGTTGGAGCATTCAGTAGGCCAGAACCTACGTACTAGTAAAAGGATCGGCTAGTACAAGAGCTAAGGGGGTTGCAGCTCCCTTCTAAGAGAAGCTAGAGAATGAGAGAAGGTTGTAGCCTTCTGTAGGTAGAAGCCTGTGTACTGGTATAAGACTACACCAGTACATAAATATTGTAAAAGGAAGTTTCTTATTTAAAGAAGATAGAGACAACTTGCAGCAGGTGGTTTTCACCCACATTGGGTTTCCACCTTACATCTCGGTGTTCATGTGTGTTGCTTATGTGTGATGATCTGTTATGTTTTACTGCTCCTGTTTACTGTTCATATGGTTAATAATGTTCTGATGCACTCATTAAGGATCAACTAACTGAATCATAAGTTTACTTGATATATGCTTGTTGCATTAAACACAGTTGCGTATACACACAGTTTTCCTTAACTAAAGTAGCGTATATGAATCTGAATATGGAAATGAAAAAGTTATATTGATTGTATTATTTCTAACAATTGGAATTAGAGCCAGGTCCTTTGATAGAAGCTTGATCACTTGAGGGAGATCCATAGAGCAATGCGAAAGAAGCTTAAGAAGAAAGAGCCTACGAAGAAGAAGACATCTCAAAGGAACTATGACAGTGGGAGAATCGATTGGGGAATATGTGGAAGAAACACTTCAGATTCAGAATCACTTCAGAATGAAGATGAACAAGAAAAAGAACTATCAAGTATGAATTTTTTATCTTATGGTCATACATTTCTCTATCCATTTGAAGATGATGAAAGTGATAGTGAAATAACTGAATTTGCTCTTATGAGTGAGAAAGAAAGATATCAAATAGAGGGAGAATTTAAAAGGCTTATAGACAAAATTAGAGATCAACAAGATCTATTGCACAAAAGGGAATGTATCTCCAAAGAAGAAGTTACCAAACTAAAAGCTCAACTAGAGGAAGGAAACAAGGTAAGGAAGCTATTCAGGGAAAAGGAAGATCAATGTCAAAAGTTGTAGGATGAAGTGACATCATTAAGAAGTGAAGTAAATGAAAGGAGCACAACAATCAAGAAACTCAGAGAAAGATCCAGTTACTATGAAAGTCTTGAAGCTATGATCCTCTTGCTAAAAGAAGATCTTGAAGAATCAAATAAGCAGAATAAAGAACTACTCCAAGCTCTTGAAAAACAAGAAAATGAAGTTCTTGAATTAAGACACCAGTTGGAAGAAGGAAGAAAATCTGAAGAAAACATGAAGAAGCAGTATCGTGAGAAGGAAGAGCAACTTCAGGTTGAGGTAAATATTCTAAAAGATAACTTAGAAGAAAAGGATAAGATTTTACGATTTCAAGATAGTACTAAGATCTTGGATGATATTCTTAGTAGTCAAAGATCTCCTGCTATCAAAACTGGTCTTGGTTTTCAAGAATCTGTTGAAGGTGAATCTAGTTCACAAAATAAGACAAGGAAATCTAATGCACAATCTGAAATACTCAACAAGGAGATGAGAGGTCAATCCCATCAACAACCAAGGAAAGAAATTCTTCAAAGAAAATCTTTTACTCCTCCAATGAATAATGTTGAATGTTATGTATGTCATAATCTTGGACATGTTGCAGCCAGATGCAGAAGTAGAATGGTTCAAGACCATCACACAGAAATATCATCACGTTCCAGGTACTTTAAGGGATATTTTTTTCTTGCAATATGTTTGGTCACAAAGCTATTGATTGCTACAGAAGGAATATGAAACATGTAAGATGTTATGCATGTAACAAGCTTGGACATATAGCAAAGGAATGCAGGAACAAAGTACGGGCACCATACCAAAAGGAGAAAACATCATCACAGTTGAAGATATGGAAGAAGAAGGAAGTATTGTCAGAAAGATGTGGCACAACACAATGTATAGACATAACAGACTCAGAGGAAGCTGAAAGTGTAAAACTTAAGTGTTCTCAATCTCATACGCAAGTTTCATAAATAGAAGTCATGTATATACACGAGTTAGACAGTGCACAATCGTGTATATGTTAGTTTGAAGAAAGATAGGCTCAAGAAAAAGGGTCTAATATGATTCAATCCATTATTTTCTCTATTTGATAATGGTTACAATCTGCTGATGATGTGCAGAAATTTCTTGACACTTGTAATATGTTTAAAAGTGTTTTGATCCTAACTTGATGATGACGATGCCTTGATACTTCTTGCTGATATATACATGATCAGATCTGACAGTGAACAGATGGAACAGGTTCAGGGGGGCATATGCTTTTAATAATGCATTGTTGGCATTATGGTTAGTAGTCCTTGGTGATGATGCTTATATGGCTAAATAATACATCTTGCCATGATATGTTTATGTGTTTTCCATGATAAAATCTCATATGATTCTTGGGATTACATAGTTGGTGTTCAGATCAAATTTGTGGTTGATTCTCTGATGATGCATATATGGTGCTTACATGGTGATATTCATAAGGATAAGGAGAAGTACAAAGCTTGAATACACAATTTCATTACTTGATGATGAGTCACTCATATGCTGCTGTCGACATACAATACAGTTATGATGCAAGATTCCTATAGTTCTTGGCGTTCACATGGATGAGGATTGTTGCTGTTGATGATATCAAGAAGTCTTGACAAAAGATCTTGAGCTCAAGATACATAGTGCTATATACAGTATGCTGGATACATGGATGATTACTCAAAATTGCGTTGTTGGAGACATGATGATGATGAGTTCTTACCTATATGATGACAGGTTGATACTTACATATGTTGATTGATACAGATGAGGGATGTCCCCGAATGATGATACATGGATGATATATAAGATCATGCAGATCTTGATGTTGATGAGATGGCTATGGTGTCTTTCGCATATGATATAATGTGAATGATTTTATAATGCTCAAGATCAAGAGGATGAATTGATATCTATATGCAGACATATCTTGTCACAGGTTGATGCTATCTACACTAATGGACATATACAGGTTTCTAGTCTAGATGCTGTTGACATATGCTTATGAAGCAGATCATACACTGTGTATGATAGTTGCTTATGACTATCATGGTCTTATTTAGATGTTTGGTCTCTATTATAAATGTCATGTATATTATTCAATGTAAAAGTCATATCAAGACACATGATGTAATAGTTTGTCTCTGTCTATTGTAGTCATTTAATGAATCCCTTTTGGTCATATGATGTAAATTGTACCCCCACTATGCATGGGAAGAATGATGTAATATTTCAGTCATGTATAAACAATTGGTATCTGGTATATCCCCACTTGGTTGGGTGGATGAGTCAAGGTCATTTATGATGTATAGAGTCATGTTCTTTTTGTAGAACATCTTTTTGCAGACCTTGCTTACAGTCAGGGGGAGCATGAACAACACACTTCAGCAGAGCAAAGATTTCAGCATGTACTCAGAGGAAGCATGGACAGATTGGTACACCTTGGCATATACAAAGGGGGAGCTCAATCAGAGATTTCAACAAGTACTCAGGGGGAGTATGGATAGTGGAATGTATATCAAGGAAGAGAATATCCTGGTTCGCTTTTTGCCCTTGATGTCAAAGGGGGAGAGTGACTTGGTATGGTTGTTGCCATCAAGTCCAAAGGAGGATATTGTTGGCATTATGATGCATGTGTTGTACTTGATGGCAACCCCTTGTAGAAGAACAACTCACTTATATATAACTAGATGAATCTACAGAAGAGATATCAGATGTGACAGAATACATGGGATGCAAGACAGCTCAATGAATTAGTTCAGATGTAATGAACAATGACAACTCATTAAGATGATAGTTCTCAGTATGGCAAGTTAGCTTTGCCATCAAGTCCAAAGGGGGAGATTGTTGGCATTATGATACAAGTGTTGTCCTTGATGGCAACTCACATAGATGACAAATCATAGTGCAACAGGTCAGTAGCAAATAATTGATGATCAGACTACAAAGAATGAAGAAAGAAAAGTATATACGCAGGTTCACTGTATACCAAGTCATGTATATACACAGGTTCGCTATATACCAAGTAGTGTATACACACAGGATCACTATATACAAAGGAGCGTATATCGTACACAGGCACTTTCACACAAGGAAAGGTGCGTACATGTTGGAAAACTAAGTTTTGGGTCCATGGTATTTAGTCCTTGGTATTTGGACCTATGGTTTTGGACCATGGTATCTCGTCCGAAGTGTTGAACCCAGGAATTGGGTCCATGGTATTGATTCTCTATGGTTTTGGACCATGGTATTGAGTAAGGTGTAATACTATAAAAGGAGAAGAAGATCATTAGGCAAAGGCATTCACAAAGTCTTGAATATTTGACGAAGTATGAGATCTAGTATGCAGGTTATGGGTTCATAATGCTTTGCTAAGGAGGAATCTCAGAGGCTGATGGAGAAAAAGATCTAAGGATAAATTGGGATCTAATGGCTTGGTATGAATCATCTATATACGGTTTGATCACGCTTATTCTAGATCTATATACTGACGCATGTAATGTTCTATAAATATTATGATTTGGGTATAATTCAAGTTTTGGAATAGCTGCAGATCATGAATGAATATTTATGGATGTATACGCCAGTTGACTATGATAAAAGTGCGTACATACATAGGTTAAATACATCTAAGTAGCATATACCATATGAACTATGATGTTTGAAGTTACAGGTGGTTCTGGTTGTTGATGAGTTCTGATGATTGTTTACTGGTGTTAGTATTCTGCATATTTAGTTTGGTAGATTGTGTTTAGCTTTAGTGTTGATGGATGAGATCTATAATGGATCAGGATCATAATGACTTATCTTTATGTCATTTGAGGGACTAGATCTGGTTGCTAACATACGTATTATCCTTGTATATGTAATGATCTAGGTTTGTCTGGAGTCAGGAAGTGCAGCGAAGTTATAAGTAAGTAATTAATGACATATATGTTGGTTTGCTTTGGTGAAGTTGTGTATACATGCTGGTTCGGATCTTCCAAGTAGCGTATGCACTCTGATACATGATTTTTGATCTGAACATTGTTGTAGAGTTCTGTGTTTTGCTCTGTGTTCTGGCGATCACAGTTTGTTGACTAGGTTTTAGTGATTCAGTATTGGGTGATTCACAGATTGATGATGCTAGTGTTGATTGATTGTGTGCTTCAATGACATTGATGGGTCCAATATGAAATTTGGATGAAACGTGGCCTTCAGATTATGATGATGTGTTTCATGAGTATCCAGTCTGAAAATTTATGAAACGTGGTACCTGGAGGAAGAAAGAGAAGGTTGTAGCCTTCTGTAGGTCGGCACCTACGTACTAGTACATCAGTTAGTACAAGAGCTAAGGGGGTGGTAGCTCCCTTCCAGTATCAGCTGGAAAACAAGGGAAGGTTGGAGCATTCAGTAGGCCAGCACCTACGTACTAGTAAAAGGATTGGCTAGTACAAGAGCTAAGGGGGTTGCAGCTCCCTTCGAGGAGAAGCTGGAGAATGAGAGAAGGTTGTAGCCTTCTATAGGTAGAAGCCTGTGTACTGGTATAAGACTGCACCAGTACAGAAATATTGTAAAAAGAATTTTTCTTATTTAAAGAAGATAGAGACGACTTGCAACAGGTGGTTTTCACCCACATTGGGTTTCCACCTTACATCTCGGTGTTCATGTGTGTTTCTTATGTGTGATGATATGTTCTGTTTTACTGCTCCTGTTTACTATTCATATGGTTAATAATGTTCTGATGCACTCATTAAGGATCAACTAACTGAATCATAAGTTTACTTGATATACGCTTGTTGCATTAAACACAGTTGCGTATACACGTGGTTTGCCTTAACTAAAGTAGCGTATATGAATCTGAATGTGGAAATGAAAAAGTTATATTGATTTGATAGTACTGATTCACCCCCCCTCTCAGTATAATTTCCAACAATGCTCCTACTCTATTTCCTCTATTTTTATCTTTGCATCCTTTCGACTTGTACTTGCATCCTGTGGGGTACCCTTCTCTATTCCAACTGCTTGACCAAGTGGAATCATCCACCCTTCTGGCCATTGTTGTACTGTGACGAGCAGATCATATTTAATTACTAAGTATGGAAGTGGGTGCCTGTCCTAGTTGAGTCCTTCATTGACTTCACATAGGCTCTGTGGATGTCTGCTTTGAAGTCTGTAAAGTGACAATACTGCTTATATAAACTAGGTGACAACCTTGGATGTTGATTCACCACCATGTGTAGATCCATTTCCATCACCACGAAGAAAACCCTATTCTCTGTTGCATGCATTGACTCCTTAGTAATCCAGAGGGAGACATACCTCACTGCCTCACAAACATATACCTCGACAGATGGAAACTGTGAGTCTTATAGTTCTTTCCACACAATAAGCGTGATGTGGATTATCAACCAAGCATAGTGGAACATCTTCCCCTCTTCATGTGCTTCCCCACAATCAATCAAATATTTTTTGCACAGATAGGTAACCTAGTTAAACTGGACTATTGCGCTGCACTATGTAACGAAAGACACTACAACTGCATGCACCTCATTGGCCTCGCAATTCCTCATTATCTTACCTACCAAGATGTGCGCAGCAAAACACACTCCTTGGTCATCAATGGAATTGATGTCATGTCCCCGCAACTTCTTCACTAATCCAAAATTTTTCTTCATCATTTGTGCCATATCCTTGTCCTTATTCTTTCCCACAAATGCTTCCACGAGGTCTTTTCCCTAATGAGGGAGCGTTGTGATTTTTCTTGTTGACATCTAATCAGCTAGAATCCTCATTCCTAGCCAGATGCATCCATCATGTACTAGTTCAAGGAGACGCCACACACAAATTATACGGGTTGTTCTTCGGCCGAAGTGTGGCACCTTCAGCAAATTCAAGAGGTCCTCTCTCTGCAAGCCTGCAACCCACTTAGACGGCTCCATCCTCATGATTGCACTTTCCGGGTACCGAACCTACTTCAGATATATACTTGGTTCAAATTGAGGGCATTTTCTCCGATCATTGAAGTCTCAGTCTTCCATCTTTAGCTAGGGGATCTTCCCCAAAACTTCGCCCTCAAACGAAATTTCCTCCAACAATAATGGAGTGTATGTAGCAGTCTTACCCTCCTTTTGTTCGTTAACTGGCTTGGCATTTGGTTTTGTCATGAAATTTGTTGCCAAGCTGCCATACTGAGTTGTATGAGGTCTCTAGGATCATTCTTGCTATCATACTTGTCTATGAGCCTTGTTTCCACTTGAACAAACCTTACCCACATCAACCTTCTACATTTTTCCAATCTCCTATATTCTTCTTATGAGTACCCACCATCTAGTAGGAGTAGCCCTTAATGCTAGACCCAAAGCTAACAATCTTTGACATTCGGGTACCCATCTTTAATAATCTCTAAAGAAAGTATTTATATCACCCAAACCATCATACAAAGGTAAATCACATACTTCTGTTGTCGTACAACACAATTCTTTGGTGATCCTTGCACATCTCCTTATAGACACTTCATGAAACCTATTCTGCTAGTTTTCCAATTCCTCTTTTGAATCCGAAGTGCAAGAACTATCTTACTCCCAAGTCAGTTTTCCATCTGCAGTAGGGTTAATTCATTCTTCTTCTTTTGCTATTATTTGATAAATGTTGTCAATGTTTTCCACGTTGTACTCTTCTTTGACCGGTTCAGTATATCTTGCTCCCTCCGATGGATCTAATGGCAAAATAACTCTCATATCATTGCTTTCAAATATCATTTGTGTTTTATTCAAGTTAATTATAGCCATGTTATCAAATTACCAATACAATCCAAAAAATCAGGGTAGGGATTACTGTCATCCACAATTTCAATCACTTTGAAGTCAGTGGTAGTGCGCATTCCATCAATGTCTACTGTGATACTCGATAATCTTCCTAGAGGGACAATCTTATGTTGATTCATGATTTTCAGTTAGATAGTTGACCATTTCAGCTTCTACTTACCCATCAATTCCCAAGTTTTCTTTGGCAAGACATTGGCATTAGATCCTAGATCCAAGATAACTTGATCCATGTCGTATTCCCCAATCTACGTTGTAAGCCTCATTTCCTTTCCAGTCTGCTTCTTGTGTCTATGTAGATTATTCGCTGTGCGCATCTCACTATGTGGTACCTCATTAGGAGCACAAGAGTCTATCAATTCCTGCAATCCCTCTATGACCTTCTGATTTCTCAACAACTTCATGCAAGTCTATAGAAAATACTTCAAAATATTTGGATCCACATCTTGTGTCACAACCGGTACCATCTCACAGTTATCCTTTTGGGTTGGCTGCGCATTAGAGGTCGAAACCCCATTATCCATAAAGTTTCACCTTTCCTCCATGAATACTTACTTTTCCTTCAAGTTATCAAATTCATGAGCCTTTTTAGTAATTTTCCTTACCCATGTAGCTTCAAATTCCTTTTTTCCATTGGCTTTATTATTTCCAGTTGTAGCTTCGCTTCTTGTTACAATGCTGATGCACGGTTGATCTTCCCTTGGCTCAACGGTCCTCATTTGGATATTTGTTGCAGGATGCTGGTTTATTTTCTCCCGCATCTTCACAATAAGGATGGGACATTCTTCTATCACATGATCAAAAGACTTACAATAACTGCAGATTTTCATAGGTTTATGACAGTCTCTTGTAAAGTGTCTTGTTTGTCCATAGTTATAACAGATAATCTGGACACGTCCTTGAATAGCTCCTCATCCTCATCCTCGTCGTTCAAATCCTCCTCAACCAACATGCTGGCATGGATCCTCATGTGTATGTACTTTAGCTTGTAGTATATAAGTATAAAAAGTGTGCTCCATCATCAAGTCATAACTTCAGAATTTTTTTTGATCATGGCCTACTGATCTACAAAAGTTACAAAAAAATTTCTTTGGGGTCTATACATACTTCTGTAATAGGTAGGAGTCTTCAGAGCGATGTTGGCCTCTCATTCTAAAAATCTTGCACCACAGTCCTGGGTTTACTAGATTAGGCACTACACTTGCCAAATAATCTCTGAACATAGGGCATTGATCCTTATAATGACCCTCTAATTTGAATTTTGTACACCACACTTCTCATTTGGTCTCTTTAGCTTTCTTGAGATCTTGCAATTCCAAGGTAAAATTGGCTAGCTGACTCTATATCTATTGTACCCCTTCATGAGTATCTCTAATTGGCAAAGCTTCTAGCTTCATCACAATCTCTAATTCTTCAGCTTCAGTCATGATCTTCTATTGTGTTAAAGGTAACCTAATATGTGCCAGTAGCACAACTATGAACCATTATTTATGGTGTTCTGGGGGTATATTAAAGCTTACTTGACCCATCAACACCTTGAATCACTGATCCAATTCCCACACAAATTCAGTTGTTTCCTGTTTGATTTCTTTTAGCTCTGTGATGCACTGTTATTTTGATTTCGAATTCTTGAATTCTGATATCAATGCTTTCTTAATTTCATCCAATGAAGTAATCAGGTTAATCATAAAGTATTTCATATACTAGGTTAAGCTCTTTCTCGCAATGATGTGATGAGTTGAACCTTCTTTACATCATCACTATTGATCTATCTTGTTGTCCATACCACATCAGCTAAAAACCATAACTGATTAGGATCCTATAATCCCAATCTTTTAAAAATAGGCATCTTAATGTCATTGGCCATTTTCCTTCTCGGGGGGCTAGGTGGAGGGGTAGGGGGTGTAGGGGAATTATGGGGAGGGGGATGAGGTGTAATCAGAGTGGATGGATGGGGAATCCAAAAGATGCCCTGATTCTGCTCAAATCCTAACTTTGATGCACCTTCAGGATGGGCGACGGAATGTTATGGGGTTACTTCTTTCTTCTTGACTCTCAGATCCTCCAAACAAGGAGCTATAGTCAGTTTCAATAAAATTCTTTGGATCTGTTTTGTATCATTTTACACTTCGCGTAGACCCTGGTTAAGGCTTAGTTCCTCTTCATGCAAACATTAATCCAACTGCATTCGCAGAACCCACTTTTCATACAATAACATCTTAATCCAGAGATTAAAGATCTTAGGAACTCACCTCGTGGTCCTTTGAAAAATATTCGTTCAGCTTCGCTATAGGACACGATCGCATCTATCATGAACTCAGTTATAAATCCTCCCAAAATACCATCGATCTAGAAATCAACAACCCTTGAGATGTTGTTACTGGTGTTCTTGAGTCGTTGTATCAATTTAGGATTCCAATCATTAGGTTTTTTGTTCTTCAAACAAGTCTTATGCTTGATCAACTTAGATGTCCACTTGTACAATTCAATGTGGAATGAACCAAAGAATATTTTGTATTGCTCTTCAAAGATATAATTTTGAAACCAATCTTCAGTTGATAATCGAGGGTTTCTGTTATCTTTTTCCACAAATTCTCTTTCTTTATGTTCAACCCACTCTTGGATTTATTTCTTTGATGGACGCCAAAACATATCCCTTAATAAGATCTCAGTCCTAGCAACAAAACCATTTGTTGATTTAAGGGGGTTTGACCTAGGTTCAAAGTGTGCTTCACATCAAAAAAACCCTCAACCATTGGCCTGTTGGTGTAGGTTTTAACCCCATCCAGAAATTACCCTCATACGAATTCTAAAAACAAAAAATAAACAAAGGCGAGTCATAACACATAAAAAAATTCACACAGAGATTTTCCCCTTGATCCCAAAAGCAGGACTGCCAAATTGATTTTTCATTATGTTCCTTTCAATGTTAAAATACATATATATACATGTCGAAGCATCCATAAACCCTAATCCATTAACCTTGGATTAGAACATAACCATAGTTCCCTTGACCGGATCTACATAATACCATGGACCAAAAACCATCGTGCCCAAAACCACGTGCAAAATTCATGCACAAAACCATAAGTAATACCCCCTGCATACCCCCCAACAAGGGGGATACCCCCCCTGTGACCCCCCTACTAGTCGTGAAAGAATATAACAGAACCCAATCGTTGGTAGGCTAAATTGCTTCATTTTTAACCCCTTTTCCCTTAAAAACCTTAACCTTAGACCTTTGTTTTAACCTTGCAAACCTCCCTATTCCTGCACTAGTCCAAGAATTGTGTCTTTTCCTGTACTAGATTTATATTTCATGTTTAAGGGTTATGAATGTGCTTAATTAATCAATTTCATAGATTTTGTACCTTTAATATTATTTGAAAATAATATTTCTTTTCCTAAAGTGTTTGATAAGCAATGTATGGATCATTCCATTAGCATGGTTGAGTGCAGGTACGATTCCTACACCATTGGCGAATCCTTAACTGTCATGACAACTCATCACCTAATGCAGACACTTTGTTCTAGAACGGTCAACTCGAGTTGGGCTCGGAGAAGAGATAAGTCAGGGATATGGTGGAGATAGGGTCGCCGGCCGAATACTTAGATTAGCGTTTTGTTATAGACAAAAGGCTTAGTATGAACTGTTATTGTTATTTTGTTATATCCAAAAGACTCAGATTGGAACACTTGATGTAATATGGTTACGAATGTATAAAATATAGGATTCATATAGAAAATTGTAGAGAGCGATAGCTATATCAAGGATATTGTAAATTTTGTTCTTCTATAAGTTCGTTGGTATTTCCCTCGTTCTGGGTTGGATTCGAACTCGTGATGTACATTTACTAATTATTAATAGAAAGGGAATTAGGGGATTTTTGAGGTCTAAAATGGGCCTCCTAAGCAAAATGTATAACAAAAATAAACTTTATAAGGACCAATAGGATTCAAGATGATGATGTTAGCCATGGGGGATGACTCATCATTTTTGGAGTTAAAAAGTAAAAATATTAAAAAATAATAAAATATTAAAACTAAGTTTTCAACTTGTATTTTAAACTTATCTCCCTAAGGTTTTACTCAATTTTTGAGCAGGAGTACTCGGATGAAAAATTTAATTTCTCATCCAAGGAGTCCCATGCTACATAATTTTGATGGACCTTGCTATACGAAAAATGAGAAATACATGAAAAAATGTTATTGCAATCACGTTTTTCATGTATTTCTCATTTTTTGTAGCAGGGTCCATCAAAAGTATGAAACATGGGTACTCCTTGGATGAGGAATCAAATTATGCATCCAACAAGTGTTTCTACTCGAAATTTTAGTAAACCAATAGGGAGATAAGTTGAAAATACGAGTTGAAAAAATAATTTTTTCTTTATTCCCTCTAAAATTTGATGATGTAATAAAATATTATTTTATTATTTTATAATTTCCTTAGGAGGCCCATTTTAGACCTCAAAACTCCCCTAATGGACTGCACCATGTTATTTCAATCTTGTGGTGTAATTCTGTGTTGATGCGTTGATTAAGAGTTGAATCTTTACATTTCCTAAACAGGGAAACGAGTTGGTTGGCTAGGGCCCAGCCAACCCAACTCATTCTCCATCGTATTCTTCTTTTTCGATTAAGGCGTGTTAATTTTGTTTGATTCAAAGTGTGAATTAAATAGATGTCTTTATCTGCAAAGTACAGATTTGATTTCATCACTATGTGACGAATTCGTGGTGTGCAAGCTCGATTGAGTTTACTTTTATGAATTTTTTTCTTCAAAGTTTAATATCGTTTAAGCCTAGATCATGCAATCATGCATTCTTGCAATAGTGCATTTACAGTTTCGTAGATTGATTACTTTGGTTCATTACAATAGTAGTCTTTTATTCTTATATGATTGATGAGCCTTAATGTGTTTCTGTAGTGCGTGATTTTCATTCTGAAGTGTTATTGATATCTCGAACTAAATATGCTTTGGTAACTTGAGACTGAATGACGTTATGACACACTAATATGTACTTGTACTTCACATACTGTTTAGGGAAATATCAGACTCAATGTTTAGTTATTTTCAAAGAGAATCTTTTTGAGTTAAGATGGTTGTGAATGCAGTTTAGTTCGTGTGAATAACTATTACAAGATTGAAGCCCGCTGTCACAATTAGATGACTTCTTTAGATTGCATGAAGGAGTTCGTTGATTGAAGAAGAGTGTGCTTTGGATTTGGAAATTAATTCTTATTTTAAAGATTGAGATTGGTTAAAGCATATTTTTGTTTGAGGAATTTATTTTGAAGTTCTGTTCACCTTTGCAAATTCTTTCTCTAAGTTAACACTTTCTTTATTTTCTTATAAGAAGAATTGGAAAACTTGGTGCAGGAATCTATGTTTCGATATAGGAATCGATATCCTGCTACAGGAATAGAGTGCTCTAGTCTTGAGGCTCAGAGCCCCCTGCATGAGGATATAAATCTTCAGTACAAGTGTAAAATATACTTCCAGCACCTAAACTTTGTTATGGTACTATTGCAAGCACATTGCAGGAGTACAAGAATAATAGCTTAGTGTAGGTAGAAAGATCTATCAGAAGTCAGAAATATTCAAGGGTCCAATTATTAACTTGGCACACAACTACACTGAAGATAAACATAGAATTACATTTTCATTAGTCAATATTGTTTGCAAGAAGTTTGAGAGTTCCTTTCATTTATTTTCCTGCAAGAGTACTTTCTTTCATATTCTAGCACTAGAGTTTCTTTAATGTAAATTGCCAGGTGATATTTTATTTTGATTACGCAAGATTGCAATTAAGGAAGTAGGAATAGAGTTTGGAAAAGTTCATATCATTTCTGGCATTTCCTATGTTTCATATCTAAGTTTACGAAACCCCGGGTTGACAATTGAGCGTTGAAGGAGTCTGCCTAATCGCAATTCCTGCACCCAACATTTTAGTGCCGTTGTAGGGGAGGTGATTTGAAATTGGTAAGAAATTTCCATTTACTGCAATAGGGGTAAGTCTGCTATTATTTTTTCTGCAATATGCTTCTATTGTTTTGAGGATTTGATGAGTGTTGATTAGTATTCATGCAACAATGAACAAATTATTTTTATTTAAAAGCACTTGAATTTTGTTTTTGGATTTGATTTTAAAAATGAATGAATAATAAAGGTATGGGTCTGAAGCCCAATAAGGGTCGACAAAATACTGAAAAATTTGAAAACTCTTCTCATATTGGACCTTCTTTTGCAGGTAGAAAGTCCAAGCAGACCCAAACTCATCATGCCGGAACAATCCACTTGGATTCTGGAAACAGTGATTCGGGTGTGACACAACCTAAAAAGGGGAGGAAGGAGGCTAACGATGATCAGAAATTTCAATTCAACATTAGTCAACCTTCATCTTCTAGAAGTGGTCTAATTGGAGGCAATAATGGCTGATCATGGAGACCATGTAGAGGGGACTGGCGAGAACTAGGTAAAAGAAGATCATTCCACTTTTGGATTTCCAATAGTGAACTCAGAAGTGAATGTAAAAGTGAAGAATATTTCACCTTCAGCGCTACAACACTTTCATGGTAAGGTGCACGAAGACCTATATCATTTCTTTTTTATTTTGATATATTATGTCAAGGTTATGATTATTCTTCTGATGCCTAGAAATTAAAGTTGTTTCCTGCAACTCTAAGGGATTGAGCCTTGCGCTCATTCATGGGATTAGGAGGAAACACTGTAAGTTCTTGGGACCAAATGAAGAGAATATTTTTGAATAAATACAAGGAATATTGTAAAACTAGAGAAATGCAGGACGAGATCTTCACCATTGTACAAGGTGGTGATGAGACTTTGGAGGATTACTTAGAAATATTTTTATATATACTCCAAAGGTCCAAAAAGAAATTTGATTTAAGTAATATTCGAACCTTGTTCCTACGAGAACTTACTAAGGATTCTAGACATAATCTGAATTTGTTAGGACAAGGAGACAATGCTCAGGAAAATTTTGAACAAATCTGTGATTTGTGTAGGAATTTCTCCAGAAATCAATGTAGATCCACTAGAGGAGGTCGAAGAAAAACTAACAAACTAGGATCTACAAATGCCATGATCATTGTCTTGGAGAATAAAGTGGACAACATGAAAATTGAAATAATGAATACTGTTAGCAAACAAATAAAATCTTTGAAATTTTAGCAAAAATTAGAAAAGGAACAAGAGTCATTGTCTATTTTTTGTCCAAAATGTAGAAAAAAACATCCTTTAAGAGAGTGTCCTGCTGATATGAAAGGTGCTAATAACTGTGTGATTTGTGCAGAGAACCATGTCACCGAGGATTGCCCCTCCATAGGATTAAAATCTATCCTTGAAGGAGATCATTCTGAACCTGAGCCATTACATGCCATGGGAGCATGAAGAAACTGGCCACAAGTAAGTGCAGGTATGGCTCTGGAACCACATTTTTATGGTTATAATGCACCACCATATTCCTATAATAATAATAATCACTCTCAACATTGGTATAATGGGAATCATTTTCATCATGGAAAGTCCTCTAACCCTTGGCAACAAGGATGGAGAGGGCCAAACCATTCATATCATTCCTATCCTACTCAGATGCCATTATATCCTCCTTCCTATGCACCACACCATATGTCACAACCATCTTTTCCCTCTCTACCTCAGCAAAGGGAATCATTGCCACCATTGCCTTTGCCACCACCATTTAGACCACCTCAACTACATTCTCAACTGGTACTGAATCCTAATAATAAAGCAGTACAACTGATTCATTTGTTTGGATCGTCCCATCTCCCTACCTATTGAATCCTGCCGGTTGAGATAAATGAGCTTCAATTTAGATCAGGAAGGGTAGTTAAACTAGAAAAACAAAAACAATCCACGGTGATTATTTAGGAGAAAAATGAGGAGGTAACTCCTGATCATTTGAAAAACAATGTAACCCTTTAGCCCATTTCCGTACCTCCAGATTCACCATCTTCTTCAAACCAGCCCCCCTGTCCAGAGTGATTGGTCATGGAGAAGAGTGACCCTGAGTCCACTCTGGCTTCTGAATTAAGGAATCTTTGTATAACGGTCCCTTTACTTTAGGCTATTCAAGAAATTCCCATCTGTACAAAGATCATTTGGGAATTATGTCTTAAAAAGCTAGCGAGGAAGAGAGGAGAACCTCAGACCATTCAGTTTGTTGGTAAAGAAGTTGAGTTGATGACAGGATGTGTATCAATGGAGAAATACGCAGATCCTAGAAACCTAGTTGTTTCTTTCTAGATAGGTGATATCCTTGTCTCTTATGTATTAATAGACCTCGGTACGACCATCAATGCGATTACCAGACAAACCATAGAACAAATTGGGTTGGACCATATTCATCCTACACCCACCATGCTTGAACTTGTAGATAGATCTAAAATCAAGCCCAATGGAGTATTGGATGACGTGGTTGTCTCTATATATTCATGGGAATACCCAGCATATTTCATTGTGCCTTAGCCAAAGAATCCAGTGGGAGGACATCCTTTGATTCTGGGATGACCATGGCTTGCCACGACCGATGCTTATATTGGATGTCACTCCAGTGATATGTACATTTCACATGGAGAATCTAGGAAAAAGGTCACCTTATACCGACCTACTAGATCTATCCGGGAACTCAAGGATACCTTATAGTTAGATTATGACAGTAGTGATGAGGATACCCAACCTATTTCTTTGATTTGGCATCATACCAAGTCCACTCAGAATGGTGAATTACGATATTTCTTGAAAAATCTAGACGCTATGCCTAGTTTTGATACACTTCATCGAATTAGTCTAGATTTCCAAGAAAATTCAGATTCCCAACCTTCCTTATCCCATACTTTGGCATCTTCTTTTTGTACTCTTGAGCCCGAGACCACTCTTGTTGAAATTAGTCCAGGCAAATCTTTACACATTAGTTCAGACCTAGATTCATCTAAGCAAGAGCAGCTTTTTACCTTATTGCAATATCACTTGGATGCATTAGCTTGGAGTTATGAAGACATGAAAGGCATTCCTCTTGAGACTTGTACTCATCATATCTGTATCTAGGAGGGAGGCCGACTTGTCCAACAACCCTAGAGGCGAATGAATCTCGCACTAAGATATATTGTCAAGGAGGAATTACAAAAACTCGTAGATGCTAATTTCATCTACCCCATTTCTGACAGTCAGTGGGTATCTCCATTAGTGATAGTCCCTAAGAAATATGGGAGATGGTGTATTTGCATTGAATATCAAGAATTAAACAAAGCCACTCTCAAGGATTAATTTCCCCTTCCTTTCATCGATAAGGTGCTAGATACCCTTGCTGGTAAAATGTACTTTTCATTTTTAGATGGCTTCAGTGGGTATAACCAAATCCAGATCGCACCCTCAGATCAAGACACGTAATATGACAACCAATCTAAAATTTCCCTATCAACATCAACATCAAGCATCGTTTCGTCCTCTTTAATGTAGGAATAATCCCAAGGACATGTCCTTTGGGTACATTTTCTTATTAAGTGCTTCCTCTTAGGTTGTGCAATGCACCTGCTACCTTTCAAAGGGTTGTGCTGGCTATTTTTGCTGATCTTGAATGTGTTGAGATTTATATGGATGATTTTTCTGTGTTTGGTAACTCATTTGATGAAGCTCTTAAAAACCTAGAAGAAGTTCTTTTACGTTGCCAAGAGGCCCATATTGCTTTGAGTGATAAAAACTGTAGATTAATGTGCAAAGCAGGAGTGGTTCTTGGTCATTTGGTTTCTGAAAAAGGTAATCAAGTAGAACCTACTAAAATTGAAGCCATTATTCATCTGCCTGCACCCAAAACCCAAAGGGAAGTAAGAGGTTTCCTGGACATGCTGGTTATTACAGGAGATTCATTGAAAACTTTTCCAAGATTTGTAACCCCCCTTTTCAATTACTAGCTAAGGATGGTGAATTCATCTGGTCCATAGCTTGCCAATAGTCGTTTTAAACATTGAAGGAAAAATTAGTACAGGCACCAGTTTTGAGGGGACAAAACTGGTCCCTGCCCATTTCATATTTCCTCTGATGTTTCAGACACTGCCATTGGTGCAGCCTTAGGAAAAGAGGAGAATAAAAATTCCTATATGATTTACTACATCAGTAAAAAAATTTCACTTGCGGAATTTAACTATATAGTGTTTGAGAAATAATTTTTAGCCGTTATTTTTTCTATTAATAAATTTAGACATTACATTACAGGATATCAAGTTTATGTGCATATTAATCATTCTGCTATAAGATATTTAATGAATAAACCTTTAACTAGCGGTAGAGTGACTAGGTGGTTGCTTCTTTTATAGGAATTCAATGTTATAATTATTGATAGACCAAGAAAGTCTAATGTTGTAGCTGATTATTTTTCTAGATTAAACAATCTTGGCGAAGTAATCCCTATTGATGATGATTTCCCTGATGAGCATCTTTCTGCTATGTCAGTAGAATCTCCATTTGGTGTTCCTAGAGAATTTCTTTTTGACAATGGACCGTAGTTTGTTTCTAACTTGGTATAGGAAGTCATGAATCAATTCAAGGTTTGGCATAATAAATCTACACCATACCACCCGCAAGAAAATGGCTAGGTGGAATCCACAAACAAGGTGATCATATCCATCCTCACCAAAACAGTAAACATGCATAGGAAGGATTGGGATAACCAATTTCTTGAAGCCTTATGGGCTTATCGAACCACTTGGAGGAGCAACACGGGGCATACACTATATGAGTTGATCTATGGAAAACAAGTCCTTTTGCTGATTGAATTTCAGATAAATACTTTCAGAACTGTAGTTTAGTTGGGTCTAGATCTCTCGAAAGCATAGTAGAAATGTCTATAAACTAAATGAATTGGATGAATTTCGAAGGGATGTTGTTCAACAAAATATTTTGTGCAGCAAAAACACAAGAAGTGGCATGAACATTTTATCAAGAAGAAACAGTTCCAACCAAGTGATTGGGTACTTCTCTATGACTCTAGATTTAAACATTTTAAAGGGAAGTTCCATGCTCGTTGGATGGAACTGTATGAGGTAATTCAAGTTTTCGAAAATGGGGTTGTAGAAGTTAAAACTATCGATGGACAAGATTTAGTTTTCCTTGAGAATGGGCATAGACTTAAAGCATATTTTCAGCCCATCACAAAGGAAGACTTCATGCAGCGAGTGCAACTACAGTCTAAACTTCAGTTGGTAGGTGGCTATTCTAGGCTATTGTAATATGATTTCTTCTCTCTTGAAATAAAATTTAAATAAAATCCAAAAAAAAATATAATGATAAAAAAAGAAAAAGAATTAAAAAATAATTTCCTATGATTGTGAAAATCAGTTTTACTGACATGATTGTAGAATGATCAACCTAAAAACCATCTTGCTAGCAGGAAGATCAATTCTAATAAAATGGGAATGTTGTTTGATCTTTATATGTGTTAACTATCACCAAGAAGAAGCAAGTTCAAGTACAGGAACCAGTCCCTTATCCAATTTTGGGATAACTAGCACAGAAATTTTTATCCAAGCAACACTCAATTCCCACTACATTTATTTTATGGATCAACAATATATAGGAATATGTCACGTGAAAATTTTCCCTTCTTCTATTCCCATTTTCGTAAAAAAAAAATCCCCTTATTTTCTTCTTTTTATCCCATAACGTTTACCATCCCTTTCTTTAAAGAAACTTTTCCTATCCGATTTCGTATTTCCCTCTCTTTCCCTTGAAATTGTTTCCTGAAATCCTTTTTTTGATTTGTCCCTCGTGGTGGTCTCACTCTTGAATTCCATGTCATAATTTCCTTCCCATTCTAAAAATTTACCCCTTTTCCCAATTCTTTTTTCCCCTCATGGATCGATTGTAGGATTTGATGTGAACTTAGAAATCAAATCGACAGGAATATGTCAACACTAAAGAATGGCGAATAAAACCTCCTTTGTATATTCAACAAATTTTTTAATCCAGTCTATGAATTATAGCCTATCAAAATTTTCTTTTGGTTCCCTTTATCTTTCCAGAAATGCTACAAATATCCCTGGTGTAATAATGTGCATTCGAGTGCAAGAAAATTCGGTGTAGGCATGGGTAGTGCAAACATGTCTAAGTGCAAGCATGCTCAGTGCAAGCATGGTTGGTGCAAGCACGTCCACTGCAGGCATGTTTAGTACAACAATCCTCACTCCTGAGCACACCCAATTTGAAAAACACATTTTCTAGTGCAAGAACACTTGGTGGAAAAATGCGTATTGAAAGCTTATATTCTGTTTCATGAAATTTTGTACAGGAAGAATAAATGTACCACCTGCAGATAATGGCGTTCAGTTTGTATTATGATTAATGCTTTATTTTATCATTTACCAAATTAGGAATTTTTTTTTAAGTACAAAGATATTTTAGGTTATGAAATCTCATCTTTTTAATGAGTACTAAGTACACCTTATGTGAGATCATGGAGTAAATATGGGATGGTACGATTCTCTCGAAATCCAATGCTTACCTTTCCTTGAAAAACTCATTACCTGATAATACTTGCCTTACTCCATATCCGACCTTGCATGATCGTTATATGGAATTATTATCTAAACAAATGCCTCTTCCAATCATCATCACATGCATGTACTTGAACCAATTCAAATTCACATTCATGTAGTTTTAATGATGAAGCATTGCCATTCGGGAAGTGGTTAATATAGCGGTGGATGTATAGCTCGACCATCATTTGAGTTCTTTATGTTTTAAAACCTTTTCAAAACTTGAGACAAAGATTGGGTGAATTCGAACAGACATGGCACCTATAAGGACTGATCCACGGTCCATACAAGAGATGGAACAAACAGTTGAGTACAAGAATAATATTGTAATATTGTAGGAATTTGCATTCCTCATGTTTCTGGAGAAATTCGATGGATTTGACTCAACCATGGCAATAACATTCACCTAGACTTTTGATGGGAGTCGATCCAAGCTTTGTTTGTTAGAATTTGTAGTCACAGAGGAGTCCATATCTCAGGCTACAGGTTTACCAGCAGTTGGGGAATAATGGTTTAAGAAGGAGAAGTTAGAAAAGAAATTGTGGCGTCGGTTCGTGGTCAACCCAAAGAAAAGGTGGATTGGAAGAATGGCCTCCAATGGAACACTATGATAGGAAAGTGGAAGGATTTCCTGTATGTGTTGCAGAAGTTTCTTACTTGCGAGGGCCACTACTCACTAACTTTCCTCTATCACATACACCTACTCTTGCACTTTGAGTCTGGTAAGCTCATAAATTTCCCTTATTATTTTCTCAGAAGCTTAGAAAAGATGGTGAAAGGGGTTCAGAAAGGGAAGTCTAGTCAGGTTGCATATAAATTATATCACCATGGGCTAATCACAATCTTAATTAAGAAGGAGTTGGAAGCTAAAAATGTGACTTGGGAGGAATTCTTAAAGGATTTTCAGGGTTGAAGTGTAAGGAATTCGGCTCATAAGAAGAGTGTAGGGAAGTCAACTCAGAATAAGAGTGCAGGCAAGAAGGAGAAATCAGAAACGCTGACCTCATGTCCTACCGAGACCAGGAGGTCATCTAGGAGAAGGACTACCTCTTCGAGGGCGGGTCATGTTCAGTCGACCTCCCCGTTACTTTTGGATGACTCGCCACCTGCTTCACCAAGTAATGAAAATCTTTCGGTTGTTGGTGAGGCAACGTCCCATACAATGGTTGATGGTGACTATGTAGAGAAGGAAGACGACACACCCTTGTTGGTCCTCTTTGGTAGGATGAAGAAAAGAAAAGTGATGTTGAGTGGAAGAAAGGACCTGGCGGAGGGTTAGGTGGATGATAAGGCATAGGACAATGAAGCCCTTAATAATTCTAAAGTTCTAGGGACTGAAACCCTTGGTGCGATGGACGAGAAGGGTACTGAAACCCTCAATTATTTTGAAGAATAGGATATTGAAGCCCGTGGTGAGATGGATGAGAAGAGTACTAAAGCCCTTAATGATTTTGAGGAGCAGGGTACTGAAACCCCTGGTAAATTGGATGAGTAGGGTACTAAAACCCATAATAAGGTAAAAAATGTAGGGCACTAAGACCCTTAGTGACATTGAGACTCCGGGTGTTGAAACCCTTGATGATTGAAATGCAGGAACTGAAAATTTGCCAGGATAACCTCGAACTTGATGATGTCAGCACATGTCTGGAATTGAGTGATGAGAATTTTGCACCAGAGGAATTGGGAGTGGATAACTCCACCCTCTTCCTGAACAATCAGATAGAAGAGCTCAAGCAACATGTTTACGGATTGGAGGTATTAAACCAAGCCATCAAAGACCAGAATACAGTGCAAAAGTGAACAAAGACAGAGTTGGCAGGAGAATTGAAGGAGCAGAAAAGACAAGATATGGAAATTTTTGGCCTCGAAGTGTTATGAACATCTTAAAAAGGTGAACAAGAAACTCAAAAAGGCTCAAAGCAGGAAGGCAAAGACAGTGAAAGAAGGAATCAACATACAAGTTCAGAATTGAAGGTAGGCTCTTCTGTTTTGGTTTTTTTGCATCAGGTAAATGTTTTGTGAGGACCCACAACAACTTAAGGAGGGGAGGATGTTGGTAGGGTAAATTTCTTCATTTTTAACCCCTTTTCCCCTTCAAAACCATAACCTTAGACCTCTAGCTTTAACCTTTCAAACCTCCCTATTCTTGCACTAGTCCAAGAATCGTGCCTTTTCCTGCATTAGCTTTATATTTCATTTTTAAGGGTTACAAATGTGTTTAATTAATAATTTTCATAGATTTTTTACCTTTAATATTCTTTGCAACTAATATTTATTTTCCTAAAGTATTTGATATGAAATGTATTGATCATTCCATTAGCATGGTCGAGTGCAGGTAGGATTTCTGCACCACTGGTCAACCCGGGTTGGGCTTGGAGCGGAGACAAGTCAAGGATATGGTGGAGATTGGGTCACCAACCGAATACTTAGATTAGTGTTTTGTTATAGCCGAAAGGCTTAGTATGAACTATTATTGTTATTTTGTTATAGCTGAAAGGATCAGATTGGAACGCTTGATGTAATTTGGTTACAACCGTAGGCCTGAACGGATGTATAAAATATAGGATTCAGATAGAAAATGGTAGCGAGCGATATCTATAGCAAGGATATTGTAATTTTGTTCTTCTGTAATTTTGCTGGTATTGCCCTTGTTCTAGGTTGGATTCAAACTCATGATGTACATTTGTTGATTATTAATAGAAAGGGACTGTGCCATGTTATTTCAATCTTGTGGTGTAATTTTGTGTTGATGTGTTGATTAAGAGTTGAATCTTTACGTTTCCTAAATAGGGAACAAGCTGGTTGGCTAGGGCCCAGCCAACCTAGCTCGTTCTCCCTCGTATTCTTCTTTTTTTATTAAGGTGTGTTAATTTCGTTTAATTCAACGTGTGAATTAAATAGATGTCTTTATTCTTCTGCAAGTCTAGATTTGATTTCATCACTGTGTGACGGATCTGTGGTGTGCATGCTCGACTGAGTTTAATTTTATGATTTCTTTTCTTCAAAGTTTAATATCATTTTTGCCTGGATCGTGCAAGCATGCATTCCTGCACTAGTGCATTTACAGTTTCGCAGATTGATTCCTTTGGTTCATTACAGTAATAGTATTTTATTCTTATATGATTGATGAGCCTTAATACATTTCTATAGTGCGTGATTTTCATTCTGAAGTGTTCTTGATATCTCAAACTAAATATGCTTTGGTAATTTGAGACTGAACACCGTTATGACACACTAATTTGTACCTATATTTCATATTGTTTAGGGAAATATCAGACTCCATGTTTAATTATTTTCAAAGAGAATCTTTCTGAGTTAAGAAGGTCATGAATGCAAATCAGTTCATGTGAATAACTATTACAGGATTGAAGCCTGTCGTCACAATTAGATGACTTCTTTAGATTACATGGAGTTCCTTGGTTGGAGAAGAGTGTGCTTTGACTTTGGAAATTAATTCTTATTTTAAAGATTAAGCTTGGTTAAAGCATATTTTTGTTTGAGGAAGTTATTTTGAAGTTCTGTTCACCTTTGCAAATTCTTTCTCTAAGTTAACACATTCTTTATTTTCTTATAAGAAGAATTGGAAAACTTGGTGCAGGAATCTCTGTTTTGGTACAGGAATCAATATTCTAATATAGGAATAGAGTGCTCTAGTCCTAAGGCTTATAGCCCCTACACGAAGACATAAATCTTTAGTACAGGTGTAAAATATACTTCCAGCACCTAAAATTTGTTCTGGTACTAGTGCAAGCACATTGTAGGAATACAGGAATAATAGCTTAGTGTAGGGAGAAATATCTATCAGAAGTTGGATACCTTCAAGGGTCCAATTATTAACCTGGCACACAACTATACTGAAGATAAACATAGATTTACATTTTCATTAGTCAATATTGTTTGCACGAAGTTTGAGAGTTCCTTTCATTTATTTTCCTGCATGAGTACTTTCTTTTATATTCCAGCATTAGAATTTCTTTGGTCTAAATTTTCGGGTGATCTTTTCTTTTGATTCTACAAGATTACAATTAAGGAAGTAGGAATAGAGTTTGGAAAAGTTCATATCATTTCTGGCATTTCATGTGCTTCATCTCTAAGTTTATGAAACCCCCGGGTTGACAATTAAGTGTTGGAGTCCACCTAATCAGAATTCCTGCACCCAACATTTTGGCGTTGTTGCAGTGGAGGTGATTTGAAATTGGTAAGAACTTTCCATTTTCTGTAATAGGGGTAATTCTGCTATTATTTTTTTTGCAATATGCTTCTATTGTTTGGAGTATTTTACAAGTGTTGATTTTTATTCATTGCAACAATTAACAAACTCTTTTTCTTTATAAGCACTTGAATTTTGTTTTTCGATTTGATTTTTAAAATGAATGACTAATAAAGATAGGGTTTTGAAGCCCAATAAGGGCCGACGAAATACTGAAAAACCTGAAAAATCTTCTCATATTAGACCTTCTTTTGCAGGTAGAAAGTCCAAGAAGACTCAGACTCATCACACGAGAACAATCCACTTGGATTCTGGAAACTGTGATTCGGGTGTGACACAAACTGAAAAGGGGAAGAAGGAGGCTAACGATGATCAGAAAGTTCAATTCAGCATTAGTCAACCTTCATCTTATAGAAGTGGTTTGAATGGAGGCAACAATGGATGATCATGAAGACCATGCAGAGGGGACTGGCGAGAACGAGGTAAATGAAGAGCCGTCCACTTTTGGATTTTCAATAGTGAACTGAGAAGTGAATGTACAAATGACGAATATTTCACCTTCAGCTCTTCCATACTTTCATGGTAAGGTGCACGAAGACCCAGATTCATTTCTTTTTGAGTTTGATACATTATTGGAGTTATGATTATTCTTCTCATGCCTGAAATTAAAGTTGCTTCTTGCAACTCTCAAGGATTCAACCTTGCGCTAGTTCATGGGACTAGGAGCAAACACTGCAAGTTCTTGGGACCAAATGAAGAGAGTATTTTTGAATAAATAAAAGGAATATTGTAAAACTAGGGAAATGCAGGACGAGATCTTCACCATTGTACAAGGTGATGATGAGACTTTGGAGTATTACTTAGAAATATTTTGATATATACTCCAAAGGTCCAAACACAAATTTGATTTAAGTACTATTCAAACCTTTTTCCTACAAGGACTTACTAAGGATTCTAGACATAATCTGAATTTGTTAGGACAAGGAGACATTTCTCAGGAAACTTTTGAGAAAATTTGTGACTTGTGCATGAAGTTCTCCAGAAATCAATATAGATCCACTAGAGGAGGTTGAAGAAAAACTAACAAAATGAGATCTACAAAATGTTATGATCATTGGCTTGGAGAATAAAATGGACACCATGAAAATTGAAATAATGAATATTGTTAGCAAACAAATAGACTCTTTGAAATTCCAGCAAAAATTAGAAAAGGAACAAGAGTCATTGTCTATTTTTTGTCCAAAATGTAGGAAAAAACATTCTTTAAGAGAGTGTCCTGCTGATATGAAAGGTGCTAATAAATGTGTGATTTGTGAACAGAACCATGCCACCAAGGAGTTCCCCTCCTATAATAGTGCCTACGACCACCCTCTAAAATTTTGGCCTGCACCCAAATTCAGAGCTTCCCTTGAGAGTTACACTTGATGGTTAGATACACTCAAGTTCACTCTGTGAGCTTGTGTGAGCCTTTGCACCCACCTTGCTTGTTCATTCCACCCAAGATTTTGCATATTGATGTCAATGTCTTGCTTGTGACCAGGTTCTGGTCATGTTCAAGGTCTTCGCTTCATGTGTACATGTTATGTTCACTATGAAAACATCTGTCACACTCCCACATAGAGTCACATTCACTATTGTGCAAGCATCGTCACGGTCGATCAATGATCAATCACGAGTGTCACGCTTATTGCTTACACCATCAGTCAATGATGTTGAACATGTGTGTCTAGTTGTTTTGAGCCGTCTTGTCGTCAATTCATGAGGGTGTGTGTTTGTAAGATCACATTTTCATCTTTCACTCTTTCACACACTTAGTCATTTTTCATAAGTTCTGACGACCAGACTCCCCTTTAACAACCAGACCATACCCCCCCATCAACATGATCGAATGTCACCCAGAACAACGTATAAGCACCAAGCAAGTCATTTCAAGCTGTGCTGCCCGCAAGCGATTCAATCAATCTTCATGCTGGCCACCCGGAGAGTTGGACCCGGCAACCACCTAGGGACTGACTTCCCTCAAAAATTGTGCAGAGGCTGCTGATCTTGGCCGCTCTGTTGACTGAAGAAATTGCGCAGAGGATTCTGACCTTGCCCACTCTACTAACTGAATAAATTGTGTAGACAGGTTGGACAGACATCTAATGCCTATCCTTGTCTCCCTCAAAAAATTGCACAGTTTTTCCATCCAGTCCTCCCGATAGTCGACCGACTTCTCATCGAGAAAATTGCGCAGTTTTCACGAGCAGGCCCTCTGCTGCCCAATTGTCCACTCAACTTAGAAATTGAGTAGAGATGATCAGTAGGTTGGCCTCCCAGCCTCAGTGCAGTTTCCATCACCAATATCTCCCAGCAATAGACTGCCAGTTCCCTCCAGGAATTGCGAAATTTCTGCTGCCAAGCTCCTGGCAGATGACTGCTTGTTCTGCTTGGGAATTACACAATTTTTGTTGCCAGTGACCCAACATCCAGCTGCCAGTTCCCTCCAGGAATTGCATAGTTTTGGCTTCCAGGCTCCCGGCCAGTGCCTCCAAAAAACTATGCAAATCTTGTCTGCAAGTCCTCCTCGCAGCTCGACTTGTTCCTCCAAGAAATTGCACAAATTTTGTTGTCAAGCCTCGTTGCCCGCTCATTTCGGAAAATGTACAGATTTTTTCTACCTTACCTTCTCGCAGCCTGGACTGTCCCTCCCAAAATTTGCATAGTTTTTCCTTCCAGCCGAGCTAGACCACGCAGATAGTCACTATCATCTTGGATTTCCCATCTTCATCACCCAGTGACCCTTGCATAGTTTTCTTCAGCAGTGCCCAGAGCCATCATCCTGCCTTGCAACCTTGTTTCCTCTCCCAATCACCTACATCCAAAATGATCATATGTCATGATAGACTAGGAGGTTTTTGGATTTGATGTTGTCTCACAATGAGTGACTATAGGTACATGTACACCAACAAACATGGCGCGATGACGAATGGGATGAATGAAAGGAGCACATGTAGAAGGAAAGGTTCACCAATGGACGAATGAATGATGCATGCGAAGAGAAGTGCTCGTGAATGGATGATCATGCAAAGATGTGTTCGCGGATGGACGGATGAGCAAACATGCAAGACATGCTCGTGGATGGACGAATGAACAAAAATGCACATTTCGTGAACAGATGAGCCTATCAAGCTTTCCAACATACAAGAAAGAAGCAGTGTGCCAAAGAAACATCAAGAAAACCAACAACCATCGAAGACTCTAAGCACTTTACCATGTAGAGGTGAAGCTATAAAACACCATGAAGACATCCATCACCCAGTAGCACTACAGCTCGACATGCACTCCAGTAGCAGCATGAATGTACCAGCACTGTCATGTCAAGTTGTGTAATGAGTCATGTCTTCCACATCCCTACTGTTGGCCATGTTGTTAATCAATGTAATGTAACATGGAAGTCCAAGAGATCCACTTGTTGTAAAAAGAGTCATGTAAAGTCAAAAAGTCATGGAAGTCAAACAATCATGAGGGTAGTTGAATAGCCACAAGGGTTAGTTTCACCCTTGGCTATAAATACCCCCTCAGTTGTACATGCAAAGGGATTTTCACCTCAGCTCCTCCCACATAGCCAAGAGAGTCTGTAATATTTTCTTTAAAGAGTAAGTAGTGGCTCCAACACCCCGTGCATGGGGTTAGTGATGTATGGTGTAACGATGTGTCTTGTAAATTTCACTTAATTCAGAAGCCTCCTAACAGGCCAACACATTTTCACACATGCATTATAACTGTTGTAAGAATAATCTTGAGCACTTGTAATGCATGTTTCTTTAGCCTGTGTTGAACACTTGAACTTATTCACTTGTTGTAATACATAATATGTTAATGAAAATGTGTTGTATATGCTGTTAACAATATGTTACCCATGGAACCTACCTCCCCGGATACCAAACAAACCTTTCAAATAAAACTTGTTGTAAAAATCGTTGTACTCATGCAGACTCATCCACTAAGTATTGTACATGTTATCTTCCCTTGTGTGTTTTGACTGCCACATCCATGTGGACTGCTCCTCTGGAAGCTGTTCATGTCCTGTTGTGTTGTGTGTTCCTAGCAAAGTTGGAGCTTCCTCCCAACTGACCTGGGGCTTGCTCTCACCCTCTCCCTTTACATTGAAAGAACCATTGACACAAGTAACACTAGTAATCACCAAGCACGCGAACACCACTTCTCAAAGACAAAGCAGGCCACTCTCCTGTGCTAAAAAGCAAGAGTTGAGGCAAATCCTTAAGACAATGGCAACCGAGCCATCATACCAGATGGGACTCCCACACCAAACGGTGTGAGGTCTAGTTGGGAATTCATACCGAGGTGATCCCATGAATGTTGGCGGGTCCAACACCATCAACATTTCTAGTGCTAGGAGGAGGGCAGCCAATTGTATATGGCTGAACATCCTCTCACACTCATTCATCAACCATCTGATCAAGGCAGTAACTCACACTCCCTCTCACCTACACACAACTCTATAGTTGGTTACTCCTCACCACCCAAGATTGAACACAATATTTTGTATTAACACCTTCACTCCATCCATCCTATCACTCACTAGTTCACGAAATCAATCGGATTGATCCCAGGCATACAACATCTTCCATATGCATAAAGAAATCCAAAAGCCACTCCAACAGGAGTTTTTGTATCATCAGTGGAAGAAGCAACCCTTACCACACTTGAAGGTCTGGAAGAAGCTATTGAATACGGAGAGGAAGCTTCGGTCTTCCAGCAAGGTGATCAAGACAATCTTGTGATCTTGGGATCAAACTTCGATATAGGAGGCAGAGAGGAAGGTAGTGGAGGATGGAGAGGTGAAGATGAACCAATGGACTCAGAGTTGGAGCCATCAAATTTTGAAAGAGAGGAGGAGGAAGAAGAAGAATAAATAGCTAACCCAAATCTTGAATGGATGACTTAGGGACCATTGGCTCTCCTCGCTGTTCTGCACAAGATGCCGAAGTGACTGGAGAGAATGAACATCAAATTCAACCCTAATAGCATGGTGAAGGTAGAAGACCACTAAGATAACTTCTATCTACAGATGTAGACCCTTGAGGTACAGTATGACGACATAGCATGTAGATTGTTCCCATGTACCTTGGATGGTCGCGCAACTGCATTGGTATCACAATCTTCCACCAAACTCTATAGAGAATCGAGGTGCATTCAAATGGATGTTACTTGAAAAGTTCACTGATGACAGGACCCCAACCATGCTACTCAAAGAATTGGGAAGCCTCGAGATGGAGGGAAAAGAGAAGATGAAAGAATTCAATTAGAGGTTTACGCACATATTGAATAGGTTTGGCTGGGAAGTCCTGGTCTTACCTGCCTGCCTGCCTGAGTGAGCTAGCTCTGCAAGGTCCTGGCCCTTGATTTCTTCCCCTTGGTCGAGGGGAAGGAATCAATATAGGGATAAACTTACCTACGGGAAAGGGATCTTCGCTACGGGTCCTGGCTGGGCATAGCCCTTCGCGGAGCTTGCCTCTTCCGGCACAGGACCTTTTCAGACTTGATTTCAGGTGTTCCTCTCCTTATCAGTCGAGCCCCTCACCATCGGAATAGTGAGTGACTCCGTCCCTCCTCATGACTCCATCACAGTTGATTACTACACGTCTGCACTGCCAACTAGCATTGCGCAATTCATCAAGTGAGATGCGAAACCAACACTCTTAGAAAACTGCAAAGAGGCTATTTCTGTTGAAAAAGACTTGCACGCAGTTGGAGTCATCAAGGATGTCGAATCAACAAAGGACTCCAAGGATGTGAGAAAGAAGTCCCAAGCAATGGCGAGCAAGGGTAGAGACAAGGAAGCAACTGATATTGAGACCCTCACTCACCTTGTCAAGAACTTGACTACAAAAGTGTTCGAGCTCAAATAACAGAAAATGAACACATTTGCAAACAACCATCTGCCCAGATAGAGACAGGCAAGCATCTCATCAAGAAGCAACCGGTTCACTTCAAAAACTACATAGAAGCCTGTGCTCCAGGTCAAACAATGTGAAAATCCTAAGTTTTGTTCTTTCCATGAAGAACATCATCCCAAGAACTCTTGTTCAGACTGGAAGTGAGTCACAAGCTCTTTCTGCAATCATACACTCGATGTGGAAAGAAATATGTAGGAGCAGCTAGAAGACACTGATGATGATGAAAAGGTTGCACATGATGCACCATCAAGCTATTGACATGTGGTGAATGCGTATCAGTGCTCGCGAATTATGTTAAAGACGAATACCGAGAAGCAACCCCAAAATAAAACTAACCGTTACAATCTTAGGAGTAAAGGGGCTCCCCCCACACTTGGGGAAATGAAAGAGAAGATGAGACTACTAATGAGGAAGGCCAATACACCAGCTTCCCCAAAGCAGAAAACCCAAAACAAGTACGGGAATATATTGGTAGACAAGAGTACATCCATGAGCAGCAAGGTACAAAACGCTCTGCTGGACAACACGAACATCCATCCTACCCCGGACACCTCAGTAAATCTACCACCTCTGGATTAAAACATTGTTGATGACATGAAGAAAACTTGAGCGAACATTAGTTTGTTCGAGTTAGCTAAGATCTAAAGTCAGTGAGATATAATGTTGCGCGCATTGGGACAAACAACAATGGACATCATAGCCTCTACCAGCAAGGGAGAAAGCACACCTCCTAGATCACTTTCCATTGTGCTCAATACACTCTAGATGGAAGAAGTGAACTCAGGTTGCCCTCCATTCCTACTATCTTTTGAAATTTTCAATTGCAATGTTCACAATTGCTTGGTTGATTCTAGCGTGGCAACCAACCTCATGCCACTCTCCATTGTGAAAAATATCAATGTGTAATGGAGAGATACATCCACGTGAATCATCCAACTTGATTAAACATCAGTACCAACCATTAGTGAACTACAAGACGTGATCATATGAATATGTCATGACGGTTGAGTCCACTAATGCATTAACATAGTGGTTGTGGACATACCAGAAGCATACAATCTACTACTTAGTAGAGACTGGTACAATAAGCTAGACAGATATTTTGCTACGGACTGGTCTCACATGTGGCTTCTGTACAAGGGCAAGTGCAACCAAATCCGAGTGTTGTCCAAGAGGTACATGAAGCATAATTTCACTCCCCTTAGTGGCGAGACTGAATCATTTGCCTCCGCAGATCTCATGTTTGGCAATTGCCTCCTTGAAACAACATTGGGGTGTTATCCTGCATGGTCAACTCCAACCCCACCAGACATGCAGTTGGGATTCCTTCCTTACCCAACTGATGGTAATGAAACTTGTACAGTACATTGTACCAATAGTAGCAATAGTAGCAGTAGTACTAGCACATCAAGCGGTCCATGTATAGACAAGTTGTGGACCATGTACTTTGAAGGATCAAAGACATGGGATAAATCAGGAGCCAGGCGTGTCTTGATTGACCCGTACAATAGGAAGCATATTGTTTCAAGTTGTTTGGAGTTTGAGTGCACAAATAATGTTGCTGAGTATGAAGCGCTCGTGTTAGGCTTGCAGAAAGCCATCAGTCTCGACATGGTCGCACTCAAAGTGGTAGATGATTCAAAGATAGTGGTACAACAGGTGCGTGATACCATTCATTGTTTATCACTACATCTCAAAAGTTACCAGCAAGAGGTATGGTGACTAATATCAAAATTCCAAGAATTTAATATCATTGATGTACCTTGTATGTGTAATGCAGCAACCAATGCACTAGAAAATGCGGCTTCGAGAATGTCACCGATTAGGGATAGATTTACTATTGAGATTTTATACAAACCATCTATCCTGGACAACATAACTAACATACACATGTTTAATGATGATCAACAGATACTATATTTCATGGCCAACGCTGACATCTTCAAAGATGCAGTGATAGATGATGATGAGCACGAGTGCTCTCCACAAGCTGAAGATGGTAACATGAAAGGCCACCTTATCACAAAGGATGTGGCAACATTGGAAAAGATTTATGAATTGTAAGAATGTTTTTAGGGGCCAAGGAACAATAGGACCCACAGTTCCACCATGAGGAATGAATTGATTAACCTGGGAACAGAACAAGATCCAAAGTTTGTCAATCTTGGTACATGTTGTACACAATATGAGTGACATGCGTTCATCCGCTTGTTCAAATAGTACCAAGAGGTGTTCGCCTAGACGTATGATGATCTGAAAACTTATGACATACGGGTCACCCAACACATCATCCCGATCAAAGAAGGGTTCAAGACATATCAATAGAAGCTGAGAAAAGTACATCCATCACTTGAACTCCTCATACAGAAAGAGATTACTAAGCTGTTGGATGCACAGATCATATATAAAATTTTTCATTCCACATGGGTCTCAAATATTTTTCCTGTACGTAAGAAGTCTGGGGAAATCCGCTTATGTGTCGATTTCTAGAATGTAAACTGTGCCTCGGACAAAGACAACTACCCTATGATGTCTATGGACCATATTTTGCAAACAATATCTGGGACACATATGTTTTATCTTCTTTACAGTTTCTTAGGATACAATTAGGTTCTGGTAGAAGAACCTAACAGACTCAAAACTACTTTCCGTACCACGAGGGGTACATTCGCTTACGGATGAATTCTATTTGGGCTTGTAAATGCAAGCGCAACATTTCAGCACTCCATGGACATCAATTTTCACAGACTCATCAGATAGAGCATAGTGGTATACCTTGATGATGTGATTGTGTTCTCAAGAAGAAGAGAGGACCACATACACCATCTAAAGAAATTTTTTGAGCGATGCCGCAGATACGGGATTTCCCTGAATCCCTAAAAGATTGTATTCACAGTGTTAGAGGGGAACCTCCTCAAACACATTATTTCCAAAAGAGGAATCAAGTTGGATCTGGACCAGGTCCAGACTATCACACAGATCCCTTACCCAACCAACAAGAAAGCCATGCAGTACTTATTGTGCAGGAGAAACTTCCTCTGGAAGTTCATATCGGATTATGCATAGATAGTTAAGCCCATGCAAGGCATGATCAAGAAATATGCACTCTACAACTGGGGTAAGAGGGAAAAGCATGTGATGTAGGAGAATTAGGCTTAGAAATATAATTATATTTTAGTAGACATAAAGGGTCTTGTGTTTTCAAGGAAGTTGGTTTCCTGAGTATTAAATTAATGTAATTATGAATGTTTTGAGTGATTTTAATGAGAGACACTAGAATAGGGATAAATTAAGTATTGTGATGCATATTTGTAAATGTTATCAAATATAGGAAAACATGAGTGATGATGAGTGATTAGTGAGGATTGAGAGAGTTTGAAATATTGTAAATCTTAGATTAGGAATTGGTTTCATGATTTTGGGGATTGAAGAGAATCCTTAGGATTTAGTTAAGTTGTTGAGATCCTCAAGGGATCATTGAGAGATTAGGACTTGATGAGTAGATAACAGATCTGAACCAGGAAATGGGTTACAGAACCTTTTGTATAAATGTAAGCCTAAAAGGCATATAAGAGGGTTAGCTAGCTAGGAGTTAGTTCAAGAGTTAGATAGGGTTTGATTGTAAGCCTACAGGCAGGAAAGGGAAAATGCCACTGATTAGAAAATTAGGCCATAGAGAGAGAGACTCATTATGTAATTATTTGTTTATATATACACATAGACTTCAATTCCTGAGTGTGTGATGTGTGTTTATTGATGGAATTATAGATTGTGTGTGAATTAGAGTAATTCTACATAGTATATGTATGTAGGTGGAATTAAATAGAACGCAGAGAAGAAGTGGAGGATGAAGGATCATGATATCATTGTTTGAATCCGTTTGAAGGATCAAAATTTAAGCTCATGAGTGATAGTGTTTAAGAGTACGCAGAAGTAAGTTCAAGAGGGAGTTGTGTTACAGAACAACCAAAGACCAGAAACCTTGGAGAACACCTAACACACAGAAGAATAGAGAGAGAAAAATGCACAAAGGAGGAGTACAACAATCAAAAGTGATTGAACAAGTTCAGAATGGATAAATGCACAAAGAAAAATATAGGCAAGTTGGGTGAATAGACCAGAACACTGAGAAATCGCATAAAGACGAAGGAAAGGAAAGGCACAAAGAAATGAAGTAACCGTGCAAAGGAACCATTGGATCAGTCAGATCAATGGATGAGATTGAGTGAGACGAATGGAAGAGATCTTATTTCTCAAAATAAAGTCAAGAAGTGAAGGGATTAGATTAAGCCACGTGTTAGCTGAATAGTGGCATTGTCTTCATAGGTGGTAGTAGTCTCTCGTGTGGGCTCAAGGTTGTAAACGGTATTTCTAAATTCTATGCAATTAGCCTTAGGGGTTGACACATAGCACATGGTGGGAAGAGAAAACCACTTTTCTCATGTGCTCTCGTTCTAATATCGATCGTGCATGTAATCTGTGTGAGATTGCATGATATTCGTTGGATAAAGGAGAATTGATCTACGGTGGAGATTTGGCCGCACAAAAGTTGAGTGGGTGACGCGAAAGCCATTGGATCGGATGGAGCAGATCAATGGTAGAGATCGTCCAATTAGTTGATGAGTGGATGATGCGATAGTCATTGGATCTGAAGGAAGAAATCAACGGTGCAGATTTGAAGTGCAGGTTGAGCATCAGTAAATGTGAAAAGTCGTGTGAATCGAAAGAATTGTAAAGTAATTAAGGGTTAAATGGTTTATGTGTAATTTCTATTATACAAGAGTTATAATATAAATAAAGCGGAATAAATATATTATGGTTAATATGCACGAGTAATAAGAGTTAACCAAAGTTATTGAAGGGTCGTATAGTTTCCGCTCAAAGGTTCATTAAGGTTTAGACCTTGGATAGCTAAATCAAATGTTTTCGCTTAACCATTTAATTAAAAACATTAAACCTTGGTTAAAGAGGGTTTTCACCATGATTAGGTGATTAATCTTGGGACACAGTGTGACATGCAATTTTATTTGCATACTATTGGGAAAGTCGTGGCTTTGCTGCATCATTTTTGGTATCATAGAAGAACAAGGAACTTTTGTGTGTAAGAATTCTTTGAGAAAAATTAGAACAAAGTTATGTTTTGAAGGTATGCATATAGGCAAGAGGAGATCAGATTTTAAATCTGACAAACAGTTGGCACACATAGATAAAGTGTTGCAGAATTTGCAGATGCAATGAAATAGAGAAAAATCCATTCAAAGTGCAGGTGAATGGTAGAACAAGATCATGCAGAGGTCTTGAAGATAGTAGGTGAGAAGATTGCAGCAACCTAGAGCAAGGAGTGCTCAATTGGTTCTAGAGGAAATAACCAGAGAGATGCCAAAAGACTGAGCTCAGAGGAGAAAAGCTTAGTGAGGCATGTGTAGCAAGAAGGAGACTTGTTACTGTAGAGGTTTTGTTACAGCTCACGGAAAGTTCATAAAGGCAATTCCATAGAGGGTGTGGGTAGGATTGATAAGGGGTAAAGGAAGCTCATAAGAGTTTCTGATTGAAAGAATAATGTGCTATAACCTTGAATAATTCCAACAGAGGTTGGATAAAGAGGACAATTGTGTTCTTAAAAGGTGCAGAGGAATTGAAGTCTAGAAGGAACAAAGAGAAGTGCTCAAAGAGGTTTGAGAGAATAGAGAACCAAGTGCTTGCCAAAAGACCAAGTACAGAGGAAAGCTTGGTGAGGTAAGTGGCAGTAAGGGTGACTTGTTGTTGTAGAGGTTTTAACACAACTCATAGTAAGTGAGTGAGGAACTCATGAAGATAGAGAAGAATATGACTACTGATAGTCATAACAAAGATGACAGAGGTTCTGAGGAAGACCACAACAGAAGAAAAGTGAAGAAGGAGGATGCCAAGGCAAATGGCAAGAGAATGAGTCAAGAGGAGCGTGACAAGGAGATTGAAGAGTTAAAAGAACAACTCGATGTATTAAGGATGCTACTAGAGGAAAACCAAAGACAAGGTTGGGTCTTAAGGAAAAATGCAGTGAAGTGGCATAAGTTACTAAGAAGGCTACAATAGAGGCAAGTGAAGTGGCTGGTGGAAAAAATTAGAGAATCTGAGTTGGAAATGGAAGTTTCTATTTGTGAAGCAGAACAAGGTGAAGTTTTGGGTGAATATGTGATGACAGCAAAAGCCGCAACTACCCATAGTAAGCAAATAAAATTGCATGTCACCCTGTGTCCCAAGATTAATCACTTGATCCATGGTGAAAACACCCTATAACCAAGGTTAATGTCCTTAATTAAACTCTATGCGGAAATGTTTAACTAACTATCCAAGGTCTTAAACTTTAATAGAACTCTGATTAATTCTTAATCCTTATAACTTAACCCTTCGGTAATCACCCGCACATATTAACCATACCACAGTCTTTAGACTTTGGTTAAACTCAACTTAACCCATAGTAAATTATTCCACTCATTTCTATTATAAGTCTCCTATAATAGAAATATTCCATAAACCAACTTAAACCTTACCTTTCCGCCATTCCCTAGACCTTTGCATGTATATCGGTGCTCCCTTTATTGAATTCAATCCACACCATTGATCTGTCTCCTCGATCCGATGATTATTGCGTTGTCCACTCACTTCTTCAGACTGACTCAGTGCATTAAATCTCCACCGTTTATTCCTCCTACCTCAATCCAACGGTAATTGCGTAATCTCGTGTAGATTACATGCACAATCGATATTAGACGGAGAGCATGCAAGAAAAGTGGTTTTCTCTTCCCACCACGTGCTACATGTCAACCCCTAAGGCTAATCACATAAAATTCAGAAATATCATGTACAGCCTTGAGCCCGCGTGAGAAACTACTTATCACCTATGAAGACCACACCACTATTCAGCTAACACATGGCTTAATATGATCCCTTCACTTCTTGACTTTATTTTGTGCGATAAGATCTCTACCATTCATCTCACAAAATCTCATCCATTGATATGACTGATCCAACGGTTCCTCTGCACAGTTACTTCATTTCTTCACACCTTTCCTTTCCTTCGTCTTTATGTGATTTCTCAGTGTTCTAGTTTAATCACTCGATTCGTCTATATTTTCCTTTGTGCGTTTATCCCTTCTGAACTTGTTCAATCACTTCCGATTGATGTACTCCTCCTCTGTGCACTACCCTCTCTCTTTTCTTCTGTGTATTAGGTGTTCTCCAGGGTTTCTGGTCTTTGGTTGTTCTGCAACACAACTTCCTCCTGAACTTACTTTTTGCATACTCTTAAACACTGTCACTCTTTACCTTCAACTTTGATCCTTCAAATGGATTCAAATGATAAGATCATGATCCTTCATCCTCCACTTCTTCTCTGCATTCTGCTTAATTCCACCTACATACATATACTATGTGGAATTACTCTAATTCACACACAATCTATAATTCCATCAATCAACACACATAACACACTCAGGAATCAAACTCTCTGTGTATATATAAACAAATAATTACATAATGAGTCTCTCTCTCTCTCTCTCTAGCCTGATTTTCTAATCAGTGGCCTTTTCCCTTTCCTGCCTGTAGGCTTACAGTCAAACTCTCTAACTAAATAACTAGTAACTCTTTAACTAGCTAACTCTCTCTATGCCTTTTAGGCTTACATTTATACAAAAGGTTCTGTAACCCATTTCGGTTCAGATCCTTAATCTTTTGAACTAAACCCTGAATATCCTCTAAGTCCACTTTTGACTCAACTAATCCCTAAGGATCCTCTCTAGTTCCACCAATCATGAAACCAATTCCTAATCTAAGATTTACAATTAATTTCCAAATCTCTCAATCCCTATGGAATTTTAACTAGCCTAAATCTCTCATGTTCTCTAGCATTCGAGAACATTTACAAATATGCCTCACAATACTTAATTAATCTCTATTCTAGTTTCTCTCATTAAAATCACTCAAAACCTCAATAATTACATTAATTTAATACTCAGGAAACCAACTTCTTTGAAAACACAAGACCCCCTATGTCTACTAAAATACAATGATATTTCTGAGTCGAATGCTCCTGCATCAGACTCTCAAGTTTGAAAACATTCATGATCTCTTGATAATGTGTTCCCATATGTTGATAAAAAACTTCCAGGGTCCCAAACTTTAGTTTGTAGTTGTCTGAATGCACAATTCCTTTGTTGCTGTTGTATGTTTGTTTTCTTCTATTTCATCTTCCTCTCCTTTTCAATCAGGTTCAAATTTTGATTAATCACTCTTCCTGTTGGTGTCAATCTCCTCCATCTAGACTGCTTCATCATTAATTTCCATAATTATTCAATCTCTATCTCTAGCACATCCTTGAGTTGGTACATACTCTGCCATTTGTTGTTGTACTCTGTCCACTTATCTTCAACCTGTTGTTCATTATCTTCTCTTTGAAGTTGTCAGATTCTTACTATTGCCCTTTCATCCTTATCCTCTTCCATCTTTACTTGGCTACTCATATGTGCCCAATTCCCTCCAGCGTCTGTAACAAAACCTGCATTCACAAAACAATTATTAAAATTAAAAACATAAGGCCTCCATGCCTCTTCTTCCTTTGGAAACATTTTAGTATGTTGTTATGATTTTTCCTCTTTTATCAACACATTAGTATGTTGATTCAACCTCTCTAAAGAATTCTCTAAAGTACTCTCAAGACTGTCAACAAGTCTTTCTTCCACACCATCTGTTTCAATGATGTGTTTTTTCTCTTGTCCACTATAATGAACTCCTTCTTCTGCAATCACACTATCATACCATGAGTTTTCCAACAAATACTCCAGCAATTCAAGTTCTCTGTGACACTACATAAGTATTTCATCATCACTTATAATTCTTGCATTTATACACAAATTATTAGTTTGAAAATTACAAGGTTAAATAGTCTCAAATGTTGCTTCACATATCAACTCTTCAGATTGAATTTCATCTCCTCCTTTCACAAGAAATTGTTCGTGTGTTGTAACAGCTTCAAACATCAAGGCTTTACTAAATTCTTTCTGCTGCAATAATTCACTTTTCTCATTTAAGATACATTCTCCATCCTTCTTTACTTTAGAGTATTTATCTTCTGAAAGATACTCTTCCATACTTTTGACAGCTTCAAAAGACTGCTCATCCTCTGCAAAACCTATAATCACTTCAAAATTATTAGACTCAAATATACAAGGTTTTACATCATCCTGCTGATTTGAATTTGTCCAACAGTTCAAAAAATCATCAATAATTCCTTCTTGAGCAAAATAAATTTCTTTCTGTCTTGAATTCGAACAATAATTCATAAGATCTTTAACTGATCTCCATTCTTCATCTTCACCCAGAACTTCACCTTGTTCTGCTTCACCAATGGAAACTTCCATTTCCAACTCAGCTTCTCTGAGTTTTTCCACTAGCCACTTCATTTTCCTCTGCTGTAGCATTCTCTGTAACTTATGCCGCTTCACTGCCTTTTTCCTCAAGACCCAACCTTGTTTTTGGTTTTCCTCTAGTAGCATCCTTAATACATTGAGTTGTTCTTTTAACTCCACAATCTCCTTGTCAAGCTCCTCTTGACTCATTATATTGCCATTTTCCTTGGCATCCTCCTTTTTCACTTTTCTTCTACTGTGGTCTTCCTTAGAACCTATGTTATCTCTGTTATGACTATCAGTAGTCATATTCTTCTTCATGAGCTCCTCACTCACTTACTATTTGCTCCATTAATGTCTCTGCAACAGCAAATCCTCCCTGCTGCCACTTACCTCACCAAGATTTCCTTTGTACTTGGTCTTTTGACAAGCACTTGGTTATCTTTCTCTGGAACCTCTTTGAGAAATTCTCTCTAGTCCTTCTAGGCTTCAACTCATCTGCACCTTTTAATAAAACAACTGTCCTCTTGTATTTCAATCACAATGAAATACTAGGTTCTGACCACATTCTTCTTTCATTTAGAAACTCTTACCAGCTTCCTTCATCCCTTAGCAATTCTACCCACATCCTCTGTGGAATCGCCTTTATGATGTTTCTATGAGCTGCAACAATACCTTTGCAGTAACAAGTCTCCTTCTTGCTACACATGTCTCACTAAGCTTCTCTCCTCTGAGCTCAGTCTTTCGACATCTCTTTGGTTCTTTCTCTAGAACCAATTGAGCACTCCTTGCTCTAGGTTTCTACAATCTTCTCAACTTCTTATGCCGCTACCTTCAAGACCTTTTCATGATCTTGTTCTACCATTCACCTGCAATTTGAATGGATTGTTCTCTATTTCCTTGCATCTACAAATTCTGCTACACTTTATCTCTGTGTGTCTACTATTTGTCAGATTTAAAATCTGATCTCCTCTTGCCTGTATACATACTTTCAAAACATAACTCCGTTCTAAGTTTTCTCAAAGAATTCTTACACACAAAATTTCCTTGTTCCGCTTTGATACCGAATGATGATGGAAAAAGCCGTAACTACCCACAGTATGCAAATAAAATTTCATGCCACACTGTGTCCCAAGATTAATCACCTGATCCATGGTGAAAGCCCTCTACAACCAAGGTTTAATGTTTCTAATTAAACTCTATGAGGAAATGTTTATTTAACTATCCAAAATATTAAAATTTAGTAAACTTATGATTAATTATTAATCCTTATAAATTAACCATTCGATAATCACTCGCGCATATTGACCATACCATGGTCTTTAGACTTTGGTTAAACTCAACTTAACCCATAATAAATTATTCCGCTCATTTCTATTATAACTCTCCTATAATATAAATATTCCATAAACCAACTTAAACCTTACCTTTCCACCATTCCACAGACCTTTGCATGCATACCTATGCTCCCTTTATCATGTTCAATCCACACCATTGATCTGTCTCCTTGATTCGACGGTTATCGCATCATCCACTCACTTCTTCAGACTAATTCCTTAGCGCATTAAATCTCCACCATTTATTCCTCTTACCTCAATTCAACGGTGATTGTGTAATCTCACGCAGATTACATGCATGATCGATATTAGATCAAGAGCACGCGAGAAAAGTGGCTTTCTATTCCCACCATGCACTACGTGTCAACCCCTAAGGCTAATCACATAGAATTCAGAAATACCATTTACAACCTTGAGCCTATGCAAGAAAATACTTACCGCCTATGAATACCGCACCACTATTCAACTAACACACGGCTTAACCTGATCCCTTCACTTCTTGACTTTATTTTGTGTGATAAGATCTCTACCATTCATCTCACACAATCTTGTCCGTTGATCTGACTGATCCAATGGTTCTTGTTCACAATTACTTCATTTCTTCGTGTTTTTCCTTTCCTTCGTCTTTATGCGATTTCTCAGTGTTGTAGTCTATTCACTCGACTCGCCTATATTTTCCTTTGTGGCTTTATCCCTTCTAAACTTGTTCAATCACTTCTGATTGCTTTACTCCTCCTCTGTGCACTGTCCTCTCTCTGTTATTATGTGTATTAGGTGTTCTCTAGGGTTTTTGGTCTTTGGTTGTTCTGCAACACAATTTCCTCTTGAACTTACTTCCCAGTACTCTCAAACACTGTCACTCCTGAGCTTCAGCTTTGATCCTTCAAATGGATTCAAACAATCAGATAAAGATCCTTCATCCTCCACTTCTTCTCTGCATTCTGCTTAATTCCACATGCATACATATACTATGAAGAATTACTTTAATTCACACACAATCTATAATTCCATCAATCAACACACATCACACACTGAGGAATCGAAGTCTTTGTGTATATATAAAAAAATAATTACATAATGAGTCTCTCTCTCTCTCTGGTTGGATTTTCTAATCAGTTGCCTTTTCCCTTTCCTGCCCGTAGTATTACAGTCAAACTCTCTACGTAACTAACTAACTAGTAACTCTCTAACTAGCTAACTCTCTTTATGCCTTTTAGGCTTACATTTATACAAAAGGTTTTGTAACCCATTTCGGTTCTGATCTTTAATCTTTTGAACTAAATCATGCATATCCTCTAAGTCCACTTTTAACTCAATTAATCCATAAGGATCCTCTCTAGTTCCACTAATCATGAAACCAATTCCTAATCTAAGATTTACAATTAATTTCCAAATCTCTCAATCCATATGGAATCTTAACTAGCCGAAATCTCTCATGTTCTCCAACATTTGACAACATTTACAAATATGCCTCACAATACTTAATTAATCCCTATTCTAGTTTCTCTCATTAAAATCACTCAAAACCTTAATAATTACATTAATTTAATACTCAGGAAACCAACTTCCTTGAAAACACAAGACTCCCTATGTCTACTAAAATACAATGATATTTCTGAGCCAAATGCTTCTGCATCAAGATGAAGACTGGAGATCTGTGAAAGATCTTATGAACTATTGTGATATTTCAAGACAACAAGAAGTTTACTTTAATGAAGAAGGAATTATTGATGATTTTCAGAACTGTTGGACAAATTTAGATCAGTAAGAGGATGTAAAACCTTGTAATTTTAATCTAATAATTTTGATGTGATTACAGGTTTTGCAAAGGATGAATTGTCTTCTGAAGCTGTCAAAAGTATGGAAGAGTATCTTTCAGAAGATAAATACTCTAAAGTAAAGAAGGATGGAGAATGTCTCTTGAATGTGAACAACAGTGAATTATTGCAGCAAAAAGAATGTAGTAATACATTGATGTTTTAAGTTGTTATAACACAGGAACAATTTATTGTGAAAGAAGGAGATGAGATTCAGTCTGAAGAACTGATATGTGAAGCAACAGTTGAGACTATTGAACCTTGTAATTCTTAAACTGATAAATTGTGTATAAATGCAAGAATTATAAGTGATGATGAAATACTTATGAAGTGTCACTGAGAACTTGAATTGTTGGAATATTTGTCGAAAAAAATAGAGTATGATAGTGTGATTGTAGAAGAATGAGTTCACTACAGTGGACAAGAGTAGAAAGACACCATTGAAGCAGATGGTGTGGAAGAGAGACTTGCTGACAATTTCGAGAGTCCTTTGGAGAATTATTTAGAGAGGTTGAATCAACATACTGATGTGCTGATAGAGGAGGAAAAATCAGAGCAGCATACTGAAATGTTGCCAAAGGAAGAAGAGGCACTGAGGCCTTATGTTTTTCATTTTAGCAATTGTTTTGTGAGTGCAGGTTTTGTTGTAAATGATGGAGAAAATTTGGCACATATGAGTATCCAAGTAAAGATGGAAGAGGAAGGAGAATATGCTAGAATTGATGAACATCATAGTAATGTATTTGAGAGGAATAAAGTACAAGGGGAATTGGAGGGCAATTTACTTTTTGAAAGTAAATTTACAGATATTGAGCAGAGGTTGTTTGGAAAATCACAAGAGGGTAAGGATGAAAGGGCGGTAGTAAGAATCCGACAAATTCAAAGAGAAGATAATAAACAACAGGTTGAAGACGAGTGGACAAAGTACAACAACAAATGGAAGAGTATGTACCAACTCAAGGATGCGTTGGAGATAGAGATTGAAGAATTATGGAAGTTAATGATGAAGCAATCTAGATGGAGGAGATTGACAACAACATGAAGAATGATCAATCAGAATTTGAACATGATTGACAAGGAGAGGAAGTGAAACAGAGTACAACAAACATACAACAACAACAAAGGAATAGAGCATTCAGACAACTATAAACTAAAGTTTGGGACCCTGGAGGTTTTTTATTAACATATGAGAACACATGATCAGGAGATCATTAATATTTTCAACCTTGAGAGTCTGATGCAGGAGCATTCGGCTCAGAAATATCATTGTATTTTAGTAGACATAGGGGGTCTTTTGTTTTCAAGGAAGTTGGTTTTCTGAGTATTAAATTAATGTAATTATTAATGTTTTGAGTGATTTTAATGAGAGACACTAGAATAGGGATTAATTAAGTATTGTGAGGCATATTTGTAAATTTTCTCGAATATAAGAGAGCATGAGTGATGATGAGTGATTAGTGAGGATTGAGAGATTTTGAAATATTCTAAATCTTAGATTAGGAATTGGTTTCATTATTTTGGGGATTAAAGAGAATCCTTAGGATTTAATTAAGTTTTTGAGATCCTCGAGGGATCATTGAGAGATTTTAGGACTTGATGAGCAGATTAAGGATCTGAACCAGGAAATGGGTTACAGAACCTTTTGTATAAATGTAAGCCTAAAAGGCATGGAAGAGGGTTAGCTAGTTAGGAGTTAGTTCGAGAGTTAAATAGGGTTTGATTGTAAGCCTACGGGCAGGAAAGGGAAAAGGCCATTGATTAGAAAATTAGGCCAGAGAGAGAGAGACTCATTATGTAATTATTTGTTTATATATACATAGAGACTTCGATTCTTGAGTGTGTGATGTGTGTTGATTGATGGAATTATAGATTGTGTGTGAATTAGAGTAATTCTGCATAGTATATGTATGCAGGTGGAATTAGGTAGAACACAGAGAAGAAGTGGAGGATGAAGGATCATGATCTGATCGTTTGAATCCGTTTGAAGGATCAAAGTTGAAGCTCAGGAGTGACAGTGTTTAAGAGTACGCAGAAGTAAGTTCAGAAGTAAGTTGTGTTGCAGAACAGCCAAAGAGCAGAAACCCTGGAGAACACCTAATACATAGAAGAACAAAGAGCAGACAGTGCACAAAGGAGGAGTACAACAATCAGAATTGAGTGAAAAATTTCAAAAGGGATAAACCCACAAAGGAAAATATAGGTGAGTTAGGTGAATAGACCAGAACACTAAGAAATTTCATAAAGACGAAGGAAAGGAAATGCATGAAGAAATGAAGTAACTGTGCACAAGAACCGTTGGATTAGTCAGATCAATGGACGAGATTGTGTGAGATAAATGGAAGAGATATTATCACGCAAAATAAAGTCAAGAAGTGAAGGGATCAGATTAATAGACCAGAACATTAAGAAATTGTATAAAGACGAAGGAAAGGAAATGCACAAAGAAATGAAGTAACCATGCATGGGAACCGTTGGATTATTCAGATCAACATACGATATTGTGTGAGATGAATGGAAGAGATCTTATCACGCAAAACAAAGTCAAGAAGTGAAGGGATTAGATTAAGCCACATGTTAGCTAAATAGTGGTGAAGTCTTCATAGGTGGTAAGTAGTTTCTCTCACGGGCTCTAGGCTATAAACAATATTTCTGAATTCTACGCGATTAGCCTTAGGGGTTGACACGTAACACACAGTGGGAAGAGAAAACTACTTTTCTCATGTTCTCTCGGTCTAATATCGATCATGCATGTAATTTGCGCGAGAGTGCGAGATATCCATTGGATAAAGAAGGATTGATCTACGATGGAGATTTGGCCGCACAAAAGTTGAGAGGGTGACGTGATAGTCATTGGATCGGATGGAGCAGATCAACGGTAGAGATCATTCGGTTAGTTGATGAGAAGACGATGCAATAACCGTTGTTTCTGAAGGAAGAAATCAACGGTGCAAATTTGAAGTGTAGGTTGAGCATCGATAAATGTGCAAAGTCGTGTGAATCAGAAGAATAGTAAAGTAATGAAGGGTTAAGTGGTTTATGTGTAATTTCTATTATACAAGAGCTATAATAGAAATAAAGCGGAATAAATATATTATGGTTAATATGTGCAGGTAATAAGAGTTAACCAAAGTTATTGAAGGGTCGTATAGTTTTTTCTCAAAGGTTTATTAAGGTTTAGACCTTGGATAGCTAAATCAAACGTTTCGCTTAAGAATTTAATTAAGAAAATTAAACCTTGGTTATAAAGGGTTTTCACCATGGATAAGGTGATTAATATTGGGACACAGTGTGACATGCAATTTTATTTGCATGCTGTGAGGAAAGATGTGGCTTTGCTGCATCAGTATGCATTCTCCCAAATTAAGCAGGCCATTGCAGAAGTGCCTGCACTCTACAACCCAGACTTCAAGAAGGATTTCCTGCTATACATCTTCGCCTCCAACAATTCACTAGTTGCAGTACTCACTCAGAAGGATGAGATAAATGATGAAGGCTCAATCTCCTTCATGAGCGCAAGCATGCAGGGAACAGAACTCAACTACCCCATCGTTGACAAGAAAGATTATGTAGTTTACAAGGCATTGAAACACTTCATGCCCTACTTGCTGAAGAACCACTTCATAGTCTTCATCCCTCACCCAGCAGTCTGCACATTGCTTGTACAACAAGAATTGGGTGAAAAGCGTGCGAGTTGGATGACAGGATTGCAAGAGTATGATCTTGAATTCAAGCCAGTTCACACAATCAAAGGACATGGGCTCTGCATACTTGCAGCTGAAGTAGTACACACTCTAGAGAGCGAAGAAGAGATCACCGACTGGGAGCAGGAAAATGAGATGTATGATATAAGGTGATCATCACCCACTGAAGATGTAACCTCTTGGTATGCAGATGTGTGCCAATACCTTGAACACGACACCGTACCCTCTTACTTTTCCATCAGATAGAAGAGGGCATTGCGCCTTAAAGCCTTAGCATATGAGTCGGTGCATAGAGTGCTTTACAAAAAGCATAGTAATGGAGTTTTCCTTAGGTGCTTGGAGGCACATGACTCAGAGAAGGTACATCAAGATCTCCATGATGGACCCGTCGGGGGTCACTTTGCGAGAAACACCACTATGCACAAATTTATGCGAGCCAGTTTTTATTGGCCCACATTATTCAAGGATGCACATGCTTATGCCCGCAAGTGCCTGGTCTGTGAGCGATGCGCCGGCAGAACACGAAAATCAGTGGCCCCACTGCACCTTGTTGCAATGACCGAACCATTCCAACATTGGGGGCCTGGACATCACTGTGGAAATATTCCCACATTCATCAAAGAAACACTGATACATCCTAACAACAAATGACTACTTCACGTGGTGGATAGAAGCAGTTCCGCTCAAACAAGTGAATGATTAGGAGGTTATTAGTTTCCTCCAGCAGAACATCATCTCATGCTTTTGCGTTCTAGTATCACTTGTTTTTATAATGCAATGTGGTTCTCGTCCTTGAAACTCTATGATTTTTCATTATAGAATGGTATTGTGCTAAATTATTCATCTAAATATTACCTGCAAGGAAACAGTCTCGCAGAATCCACAAATCAAAACCTCATTCGCATGATCAAGAAGACTGTTTTATCTGAGTGGCTTAACTAGCATACCGCCCTAATGAATGCATTATGTGTTGACAATGTAACACCCAAGACCTCTCTAAATACCTCACCATACTTCTTGGTTTATGGTAAAGAAGTCATCCTCTCACCAAATCTACTCGCCTCCACTTCAACTTTCCCAAGAATCCCAAGGCAAGCCTTGCCAGCTACTACAGTGTAGGATGGATGCTCTCGATAAGCTTTAGGAAGAAAGAATGAAAGAAAAAGAAAAATTCACACTCTACCAGAACCATATCAAGAGATGGTTCAATGAGAAGCCTACAGGGAAAACTAACTTCGATGTTGGTGACTTAGTTTTGAAATGGGATAAGCCCCATGAAGACAAAGGAAAACATATAAAGTTCCAGTCCCTGTGGATTGGTCCGTATATAGTCCACTAGAAGCTTGGCCCACACATGTATCGTTTGCAATCACTTGATGGGAGGGTTGAGAACCTTCTTGTTAATGGCCAAGATCTCAAGCATTACTTCTAGTAGGAGGGGCCTTGCCCCATGCCATGTGCATAGTCTACTTGATGCTTTTTGTTTTCATCTTGTTTGCTTTGCTTACTATCTTTTTTTTCACTTTGTTTGTTCTGCTTGCTATTTTTGTTTGTGGAAATAAGTTCTGCCAACTACTACGTTTTGGCTTCTGAATAGAGTATGTGGCTGAAATTTGAAGAGACTTGTGACACTGTCGCACTTAGCCAGTATTGTGTTCGTCTTCTCTATGCTTGGTTATAACCTTCGTCCAGTGACGTCTTGATGGAAAATATGAACTATCTACAAGGGAAGTTTTGGTCCAACCATGAACTTGTGTCCATAGTGGGAAGCGCCATGCCTATACTCAACCTTCTGCTCTATGTGTTCAAGCTCATCCAACTAGTAGAAATGGAGAAGGGGAAATCTAAACGAGAAAACCTATGTCAGAGGCCTTACATACTTCTCTAAAGGAACAACCTCTTCTGCTATGAATAAGTTGGGATCCCTCTTTTGCCCCAAAAATAAATAAGTGCCTATGCACAGTCCTCTTGTAAAATACAAAGGTGAAAGAAGAGAAAGGCTTCCTGTGCAGAGAGGTTAAGCATGCAACTCCACTGGGGTACTGACTAGGCTTGCTGGCAATGGAGCAATGTGTGTGTTCCTACGTGACTCTGTCAAGGTACTGTCCAGGCCTATTGGTAGTGGAGCAACACCAAAGATGAAAATGTATACTCTGAAAATATTCAACTTGTGAGCTAAACTACCCTACCCGGATTCGAAACATTGCGATCAAGTTGAACTTTTGATTGTGTTTGACTGAGTTGGAAAAAGGTGAACCATGTATTTCCATGGGTAAGTGGGGAATCTGAAGTAACCTGCATAGTGATTCAATACTCTCTGAAATACCAAGGCCTTGTGCTATCAATAAATCAAAATAGAGAAGCTGGAGTTCTACCAGTGTGTCGCCAAGTGTTGTAGCGGCTACAACCACCCCCCAAAATTTTGGCCTGCACCTAAATTTGGAGCCTCCATTAAGAGTTTCACTTGATGGTTGCATACACTTGGGTTCACTCCATGAGCTCGTGTGAGCCTTCACACCCACCTTTGTTTTTGGGAAAACTAGTGTCTTTTCGATCAACTAGCCCTCTAGGTTTGGCAGCTACGCTAGAAACAACAGTTCAAAGAAATTCATGATTTATTCTATGTATAATAGACAAGAGAAAGACAAAGGAACCAACCTAGATCTTCTACTTAACTCCTTGCTTGATCTCTCTCCACCTTGACAAAGCTTGCAACTCCTCTTCGTAATTATCCCACTTGGAGAGTACCTGTAGAAACACAGTATCAAAGACCCGTCAAAGCATCTTGATCTATTATATCATAATCATTACGAAATTAGAAATATAATGAAAATATATTGGCATTCACAAATAATAACATTCACAATTGCACAGTTATATGGAAGAAAACTCGAAGAACTTTATTAAAATAGAAGGGAGAATTACAACCCAGTTGTCTGATCCAACATCATCCTCCACTTAGCAAAATGTCTTGGACATTTTTCCATACTCGCTCATCAAACCCTACATAAGGCCTCATTAGTATGCATCACACCTGGATAGTGTAGAAGTTAGTATGCATTGCACCCTGACAGTGGAGCAGTCAGCATGGTCCAGTTTAGGCCAATTCTGGATGGTTTTTTCAGGTGGAACTTTTGGGGAATGATGTAATCAGTTGACCATGATCTTTTAGGGTATGAAACAACAATTTTAGGGGTTGAAGAGTCCTAGTTTATCGACATATAAGATTGGGGTTGAAGTGCCCAAATATGTCTATAACACCCCTAAAGCATGAAGTCGCAAATCTTGATGTCGGGTGAAGTTCTTTAACATGAGGATCTGAGGTTTCGAAACTAGAAGGTGACTTATATAAGATACAACACAATACATCATCATAATATAATTTTCATGATCTAGCTGAGGCGAGCATTCCCATGCTCAACTTTATAAATTCATTTCATGTACATAGAATAGATAATCATCTGTAGTTGCAGACTGGTGATTATTCATATGTAGAGTCATCCTCCCTAGCTTAGATGATCATTTGTGTAGCTTCTGTGTACATTTGATGTCTTTATATCCCTGAATATGTCACAGCTCGGATGGATGAAATTAGATCTGGGGTCTTCAAACTCGTTCAATCTTCGCCCGATGTACAAGTCAATCCATGTGAAAATATTTTCTGAAGTCGAACATGGAAAGACATCGCTTGATTACTAGCCAATAATGTAAGCTGTTAATAGATTCAAGAGGAATCACCGATAATGATAATTCCCCTCAAGGTACTACAGTACAATTCACGTGGTGTGAATATATGATCCGATGTTGAACACCATGCAAAATCTTTTAGCCGAAGGCCATTGATGTCAACCTATCGCCACAAGTGAGAAACTTGCCATTAAGGCATGCAAGCTTCAAAGTACTGAAAGGGTTGTTTCTAAGTCAACTTATTGGATAATGAGATGATGTTGAAAAGAAGTGACTCGTCGTAGGAGGGCTTTGATGTATCCCACATCTACAACACGAAATGAAGCAGATGATTTTCTGGAGGTGAAAATGATCGACGCCACAAGGTTCAGGAATGGCGGCCATGAAAAATGGAGGTTGAAGGTATTGCAATGGATGAGACATTAACTAGATGGTGAATTCTCGACTGAATGACTTCTCTTGAACATATCGGCAACACTGAGATGAATTGGTAGCATTAACCCCAAAAGATGGATGGTGTGAAAGACCAATGGTGAGACGACCGGTGAACGGAATAACCTAACCCAACTCAATCACGGAGATGAAGTGAAAGTGTCATGTTCAAGAGCGACCTGCTACCATAAAGTTTTCAATTTTTCTTCCCTTTTTCCCCAGTCATTGTTGACTAGTACCTCTTTATTTTTGTCAAGCTTGAGGAGGATAACATATGCTTGTTCTATAATTTTTCCTTTGACCAAACCTGTCGCTATGTTTTAGCGAGTCTAGCGATAGTGAAACTCGTTCTTATCTGGGTGGACAAGTTTTTCAATATTGTTTTAATGAGTTGAACGACAAAGATAACTCGGTCTTTTTCATGTTTAAAGAGTTTGAAAAAGGATGGAAAGGAAACTCTGTCTCGTCTAGGACGAGTTTTTCGCTATTGTTTTAACGAGTTTAACGTCAAGGATAACTAGGTCCTTTTCATGTTTAGAGAGTTTGAAAAGGGACGAAAAGGAAACTCCAGAAGTTCTTTTTTGTAGCATAATCCCTTCGGTCTGAAAAAGATTAAAATAATACAAAAGGGATGACTTTTCGATCACTTCAACGAGTCAAAAAAGACAAGCGCTCAAACTTTTTTGTGGGATAATCCCTTAGGTCCGAAAAGGATTAAAATATACAGGAGGGGTGGCATTTCCCATCACTTTAATGAGCTGGAAAGGCCAGTTGCTCGACAATATTTTCATATTTAACGAGTCTGAAAAGGGTTTAAAGAAGGCTCTTTTTTGAGGAACGAGTGGTGTCTAGGGTAGCAACTAGTTCCAGGTAGGTTTGGAACTTCTCAAAACATGGTGATTTGAAGAGGTTGACTAATAAAACCACTCATTGTAGATGTTCCTCTAAAGGGTAAACAACCAAGTGGAAGCATGTGATCGGCCAAAAGGATGGAGGTGATGGGTGGTACACATCCAAGGCTCAAAAGGCTGATAGCATGGCAATCATATAGGTTATTTACTGGAGGCAGGTTCATTTTTTAATGAGCTTGAACCTTGTGGAAACTATGCTCGGTGGTAGGTTCATTTTTTAACGAGCTTGAACCATGTGATAACATGTGCTCGGTACTAGAGGCGGGTTCATTTTTCAACAAGCTTGAACCTTGCAAAAACTATGCTTAGTGTAGGTTTCATTGTTTTTACAAGCTTAAAATGAACAAACATATGCTTGGTCTAGTTTCTATTTCTACGCAAGCTCAAAACTAAAAACAACAAAGCTAAAATAGCTAGAAAAAAGCTAAAAAGCTAGAAAATAAAAATTGAAAAAGAAATGAAAAGTTTGCATGCCCCTAGCACGGTGAAAAGGAGACTCTCTAGTAGCTATATGGAAACCTACTGTGGTTATGCAGGATGGCCAATTGATAAAAAATCCTTTCATAGTTAACGAGTCTGAAAAGGGTTTAAAGAAGGCTCATTTTTTAGGAATGAGTGGTGTCTAGGGTAGCAACTGCTTCCAGGTAGGTTTGGAACTTCTCAAAACATGGTGATGTGAAGAGGTTGACTAATAAAACCACTCATCGCAGATGTTCCTCAAAAGGGTAAACAACCAAGTGGAAGCATATGATTGGCCAAAAGGATGGAGGTGATGGGCGGTACACAACCAAGGCTTAAAAGGCTGATAGCATGGAAATTACAAAGGTTATTTACTGAAGGCGGGTTCATTTTTTAACGAGCTTGAACCTTGCGGAAACTATGCTCAGAACTATAGGCGAGTTCATTTTTTAACGAGCTTGAACCTTGCGGAAACTATGCTCGGTATAGTTTCTATTTCTACACAAGATGAAATCTAAAAAGCTAGAAACAACAAAGCTAAAAAAACTAGAAAATGAAAAATCTAAAAAGATAGAAAATGAAAAAAGAAATGAAAAGTTTGCATGCCCCCAACATGGTGAAAGGGAGAGTCTGCAGTAGCTATACGGAAACTTACTGTGGTTATATAGGATGGTTTCATCCGCAGAGCAGACAAAACACTTCCTTGACTTCGTCCGCCAAATAGATAAAGGTGAATGGTGTGTCAGACCAATCACATAACCTACAGGGAAACTTATCTCTATAGGGAAAATTATCTTTTCAGCTAGGTTCATCCACCAAATAGACAAGGGTGCATGCCCCCTAAGATTCGTTACATTCACCAAACTACTTGCAGTAATTAGGTGGATGGAATGAAGGTTGAAGAGACATCACTAATGTATAAGGACAATTTAGGGATGATGATTGACTTGGAGCTATGCTTGAATTGGGAAATGAAAGCTAGTCAATGGTGACAATTTTTCCTTCATCTGGGAAACACATCATTTGGAAGAGTGTTGAAACAATAGCTTCGATGTTATAAACATAGTCATGTCCAAGGAGTAGATTGTAATCTAACAGTCCTGGGGCTACCATCACGTTCTAGTGAATGGTTTTCCTTCCCAAAGTTATCGGTAACTTAGGAAGGATCCCTAACGATCGGTTAGTTCCTTTGTTAAAGCCTGACAAATTCCGTGTAACAGGCATAAGCGATGGTGAACCAAGCGCTTTCCAAGCAGTTGAGGAAAGGATACTCACTGATTCCCCTTCGTTTATGATAGTTCCAGAGACGATCATTTTGTAAACTTGTACTATGATCCGGAAAGGCACATAAGATGGAAGGCAGGATCTTGCTAGTCGATTCCAATCAAAGGAAGTGACCAGACTTCTTGGAGGGGGTACTGAATAAATGGTTGAATTAACCCCTTGAGTAGCGGGAACTGGGGGATTTTCCTCCTGTTGTGAAGGAATAGGCGGATTTCCCCCAAGTTCATCTGACTCTGAAGTAACAAAAAGAATCTAAATGGTATTGTTCTTACTCTCTTCAGGAAGGGTATGATCTTCTAAAGGTAACACTGGGTCAACTATCACCTCAACCTGTTGACTTTGGTCTAATATAGACTCAGAAGATTCACTTTTAGTGATAGGTGTTTCGACCAACGGTTTAGTTAATTCAGTCGGTTTTTCAACTAGTAAAGGACTTGGGGAGAGTTTCTTGTATCCAGATGGGAGTCGCTGCGGTGAAGCAGGATTGTTATCCAATACTCTTTTGTCTTCATCTAAAAAAGGACAATGGGGAAGGGTATGGTTCCCTTCACATAACCTACATGGAACTTTGACCTTTCCTTTCTGTTCGTGAACTTCACTATCACTAGTTGATGGGGGACCATTCTATCAAGATCCAAGGGAGGCACAGAAAATCTCGATGAAAATGGTCTCCTCTACAAATTATGCATGGAAATATGATTTTAGGAGCATTAATGTGCAGATTTCACCAACTGAAACATCCAAAGCAATTGTTGCTTGGTTGCCCCCTTGTTTAATTGGCTTCTTCTTCTTCTTCTTAGCCACCTGGTTATTAGCATCATTACTTTCACAAAGAGAAGAGGAAGAAATAAATGAAGAAGAAGGTGAAGGGTCAACTTTAGTATCAACTAGAAGAAGAAGGTGAAGGGTCGAAATAAATGAAGAAGAAGGCAAAGGGTCAACTTTAGTATCAACTAGATGTTGATTCGATTGTTGAAGAATCACGTTATTTTGAACCACAGAGGTCGAGAACAGCCATACTGGCAGGCCAATGGTAAGTCTCGGAAGGGACAAAGTGGCCATATGAGGAGCACCAATATTTCCCCAAGAATAAAAAGGACTAGGATTCCCCTCAAGAGGGATTCCTTGATTGGTGGATTCCATATATCTCAACCTAAGATCAATGAAGGAACATGGATGTTATTCCAAATTTAATAAATTTTAATGACGCTTTGACACAACTTTGCTTTTTCAGTTTTTAAGAGTCAAGAAAAAGCTAAAGATGACTCTAGTCCCCTTTGATTTTTAATGAGCCTGAAGTGACAGTGCTCAGATGGACATTTTATTTTAAAGCGTCGAAAAGGAATGAAAGTGACTACTCTGGAAATCTAGACAGAGGGATTACCAAACCAATCACAAAACTGCAAAATACAGCTTGGTGATAAATTAAAGAGAAATTACCAAGGACTTATTTACGGCAGTCAATCTTCCTAAATGTTGTGTTCAGTGCTATGTTACTTGGGAGTGGGAGTGGAAGCAGGGAGCGGGAGCGGAAACGGGAGCGGGAGCGACCATTTTCAGAAGCTCTCGGTTTGGGAGCGAATCCCAGAGCGATTTTTAATATATATATATATATATATATATATATATATATATATATATATATATATATTTATTTATTTATATTTATATTTTTTAATTTTTGATACATATATGTCAACAAAAACATGTAGAATGATGAATTAGACATAAAAAACATAAAAAAACATAGATTGATCATTGATCATTGAACCATATCACATCAATGATCAATCATCTAGAAATTATAATCTTCATCAACCATGTCCACAAGTTAGTAAAATACATATTACAACTGCAACATATTGAGTCTCGTGAATCATGATTCATCAAATTCAATCTTAAAGTTTCAACTTCAAGCTTTCAAAATTGAAAATTCAATATATAACATTTATCATCATTGATCACCAAAGTTGTACTTGCAAGCTAAGTTTAACCATTACAAGAAGTAATATCTTAGATATTTCTAAGTCCTAACTTCTAACTGTTAACATGAAATGAAATGTTATAAGATGAAACATGAATAATGAAATGAAATGAAACAACTTTAGTCTTTCACAAAGCATCATATTCATAATTCATAATCATTACCAATGAGTTATAATTGCCAACTTCAAACTTCAAATTTTCATTGTCACAGTCATATATTGTTTACAAAAAATATCATTATGATATGAAAGAGTCAAGAGTCAAGGACTCAAAACTCAATAGTTCTGAAAACTAAAGTCTAATAGAAACTAGAAAAGACAAGTAAACTATAAATATACATGTGGCCCTTGCCACGAGAGTCTCCAGGAGTATAAGCAGGTCATGGTGGTCTTCTAGGAGTCTCCCGCACAGACTGACAACCAGAACTAGAAGGCACATGCCCTCCACGTGAGGGTGTAGATGGAGGTGGAGACAACAAAGGAACAAGACTCGGGCCTCAAGCACTGCTACTGGATGGTGGAGGTGGAGGTGGCATGGTTGCTGCAGTTACTTCATCTTCATCCCTTATAAATTCCTCTTCTAGTTCTTCAAGATGTACAATGCCATCCTCCAAATTTTCAACCTCTGCGTGATTGTCCCAAATTTTATATGTGGGATCCTCATAAACCCGATCATAGTAATGACTCAACAACCTCAAGTTGTAGTGCACATAAACCAAGCTTTCTGCCCAGTTTTCATTGAGTCTGTTTCTTTTCACATTATGTATGTAGCTGTAGGTGCTCCAACACCTCTTTGCAGAAGAAGTATTTACAACCTGTGAAAGAACTTTTTTTGCCAATTTTGGAAAAAGTCCCTGGCCACCATATGTTTCCCACCATGTGAGAGAATCAAATCTATCTCTGTCGTCCATTGCATGGAAGTTACCATACAAACCAATGCCACTGAAGTATTTGCCTATTTCAAGGCGCATAGCTGCACATTCCTTCCTGTCAGGTATCAACTTTTCTAATGCTTTCAAATATCCACTAGTTACCTCTGGATCTAAATGGGGTTTGGTCCTAATCCCACCCCCTGGTGTAGGTTGGCCCAACCAAGATGTAGAGTAGTATTTTGGCGTAAAGATATATGCCAAGCAATGTAGTGGAAGATTAAGTCTATTCCACCGTTTACACACACAATCATGAATCAGTTTGTACAAGTTGGGATCTCTGTTATGAACAATATCTTTTATTTGCCCCAACATGGTATCCATTTGCTCATACACCTTGCCAATCACTAGTTTGTCTGTATCTGCAAACTGAATCATGTGATAAATGGGCTTGGTGAAATCCAATACTTGCCTCACACTTGTCCAAAACTGACCATCAAGAGCAGCCTCCTCCACCGGTTCAAAACCTTCCCTATCAGCTACATTTATAGCCCTTTCCTTTAATACCTACCAATGTGGACTTGATACCATGCTAGCCAATGACTCTCTTACCTTCAAAAGGCGCCTGAAGGTGAGGTAATAGCTACCAAATCTGGTCTTCGCAATCTTCAACAACTCCAATCTCGAGTGATTGTGGAAAAGGCCATGGGTATTGCTATGATTTGTAATAAATTTTATCATTTGTTTGCCTTTATTGTACAAATCACCAATCCATTGGTATTGTGCATTTTTGTTCTTGACAACATCATGCATCAGAAGGTTCAATGTGTGAACCAAACATCTAGACCAAAATATGTTGGGGTATTTATCCTCAATTATTTCTCCCACTGCCTTACAATTAGTAGCATTATCAATGATGACTTGGATGACATTGTATGGCCTGATACGGTCAATTGCTTCAAGTAATGCTTCTGCAATGTTGATGGCGGTCCTGAACTTGTCTGAGTAATCATGTGCAGTTAGAAAGATGGCACCACTAAAAGGCACAGCAAGAACATTTATCAATGGCTTGCCTTTTACATTTTTCCATCCATCAGATACAATGGAAACCCCATGGTCAATCCAAGAACTTGTCATTCTATTCAAAGAATGTGATATTTTTTCTTTTTCATGATCAAGTCCAACGGTCCTTGCCTTGTCATACCCAAGGCTCTTGTATCCTTTAGGCGCATCGTTTATGGCAGAAACCATTTCGTGCCAATAAGGTGAGCGAAGAACATTGAATGGTATCCCACATGCATAGAGAAACCTGTAAACCTTTGAATCTACATCATTCCTACACCCCTCATCAAGGAAATTTGATATGGTTCTACACCTTAAAGATGATGACCCTGTGCCTCCATATCCATTGCCTTGGGAGGATGCTAAAGGAGTTCTTTGTGCTTGTGGTTGTGAGCTTGGTTCAAAGAAACCCCTTGATTTTTTTGATTTTTATTGGGCTTCCTCCTCTTCCCTTATGTATTTGGCTCTATCCACTGCTGACACCGCTGGACAAGTTTTGATTCCTATTTGTTTGTCTCCATCCCATGGCCTTTTCCCACAGAGGTGTTTTCTGGCACGGGTGTATGAACCTATGTAATCATTGTTGTAATGGGGGCAATGAAATTTAGTGGTTCCACTGCCTCTCCCTGTTTCAGCCCTGTTAACATATTTCCACAATGGGGTTTGGTCTTGTTTAGTCTTTTGAGAGTCATTTTCACCCTCCTCCAGCTCCTCCTCACCGGGGTTTTCATCAATTCGACTTTCTCCAGCTTCTTCATCCCCCTCTTCATTTTGGCCCCTTAGTTTCCTACTCTCCAACACCATAATAACCATAAAAAGGGACCAAGAAGAGGAAAATGCCAAGAAATATAGCTAGGTCCATGGTGTTTGATATTTGTAGGCTTTTGAATCTGCAAATTAATTTAATTAATTTAAATTAATTAGTTTAATTTAAATTCATGATTTTTTTACTAAATAAACTAAATTAAACTAACTAAATTACTACCTGACTAAATTAAACTAACTAAGCTAACTAAATTACTAAGTTACTTACCTCTTTGCAGGCTTGCTCCTTGCTTGGCGCTTGCTCCTTGCTCCTTTGCTCTTGCTCTCCAAGAAACTCAACTCATTGAAGTGATAATGAAATTTTTTTAGGCCCATTGGGCTTTTAAGACAATTTTTATTTTTATTTAATTTATTTATTATTATTATTATTTTAAATTTGATTTTTTTTTCGTGTCCGCGGAATTGTTTTCCGCCGGATCGCTCCTAGCACCGCCCAAAACGCTCCTGGAGCAAAAATTTAAAGCCCGGGAGTGATCAGGAGCGATCGAGAGTGAACACTCCCCGATCGCTCCCGGGCTTTAAAATTTCGCTGCGGGAGTGATGCTCCCGGCAACCCTCCCGAAAATGGCAAGGAGCACAAATTTTTTTATCGGGAGCGTAGATTGGGAATGGGTTCAAAGGGTGGGGGGCACTCCCCCACAACATAGGTTCAGTGCATTGCGATCAATAGGGCGACAGACTCAACTTCCTATGGATAAAGGATATAAGCCTATTGTGGTCTCCCAATATATACACGACAGTACAGGGAGCACAAGTCTGTGCTGGCACTTGTCATATCAAGGAGGAGGAATCACCCAACCTTCAATGAAAATGACAGTTACTAGATTTTACGACGCCAGAACACGCCTCTAGTCTAGACCTCTAGATATGTTGCATTAAGTTCCAAAGCGTTGTTAAGTTCATTGAAATTTATTCTAGATTTGATCTTTTTTAAAGTTTTCCTTTCAATGGTACACCGCGTGATGTTGATTTGAAATTCCTAAAAATGCAATCTACAATGATAAACAATCTTTTTTTATTTCGATCAATGAAAATCTTAGCTACTAGGGAAAGAAGATTACAATTCTTTCAAACAAAGAGCAAAGAGCACACACTAGTGCATTTTCCTAAATCATTTTTCACACACAAACTAAATGCAAATGCAAATGCATGTATTTGTTTTTCGTTCCCCTTAATGTGAAAAATGCCATAAAGGAAAACTAAGTATAGCAAAGATCTAAAATATTTTACTCAAAGCGACATTTCGACAATTTTTTTTTCAAAATAGAAAGGAAGAATAAATGACACTTTTCAATTTCGAATAGAAAATGCTTTCAACAGTTCAAATATCAACAAATCAAATCAAATACATGACAAAAAGTTTAATCGACTATCCAGGGAAGGAAGACTCCATGACACTTCTCTTTTTGACACACTTTTTGTACCAAAACAACATATCGATTCAAGCAACTTTTTGACAAAGGATTGTAAATGATGGACAAATACATAAAAACATTTATTACTCCTAATCAACGGAGGCTGATCTATGTGATGCAAGCAGGCTTCAGTAATGAGGTACTGTTCATAAGCAGCCAAAAACAACTAAACAGAGTTGAAAACAAGGACAAAAACCCCAAATTTCAAGAATGGAAATAGGTTTAGTTAGTCATCGCACCTAGGCTTCAAAGAAACAGGGATGCAATGCACTTTTCAGACTCGAGAGGTGCGATGCATACTGGTAGATAGTGACAGACAATGCGATGGGCCAAGGAGCACAACTGAAGTGGGTTTTGGTTCAAATTTGCAGCTACTTTCAGTGAGTTAAGCTAAGCTATGATGGACAGTAAGAGAAAAGTACAGAGGAATGATCTTGGGAGGTTACTGAGCTACCAAAAGGGCATCTAGAATGCTTGTAGGTAAAATGTTTAATTCATAAACTAAACCAAAGATTGACTGAAGTAGCATTCATCTACTATGCAATTGCAGAGCAAGAGTAGTTCGAAGGCTACCTGGCTGAATTCAGGATCTGTCTATAGTTTATAAAACAAACAACAACAACAAACAAACATCTATTCAATACCCAGTGGAGTCACCAATTTGTTTCTGGGAAAACTAGTGTCTTTTCGATCGACTAACCCTCTAGGTTTGGCAGCTACCCAAGAAACAATAGTTCAAAGCAATTTGTGATTTCTTCTATGTATAATAGACAAGAGAAACACAAAGGAACCAACTTGGATCTTCCGCTTAAATCCTCGCTTGATCTTTCTCCCCCTTGAAAAAGCTTGCAACTCCTCTCCATACTTATCCCGCTTGGAGAGTACCTATAGAAACACAGTAACAAAGACCTGTCAAAGCATCTTGATCTATTATATCATAATCATTATGGAATCAAAAATATAATGAACATATAATGGCATTCACAAATAATAACATTCACAATCACACAGTTATATGGAAGAAAACTCGAAGAACTTTATTAAAATAGAAGGGAGAATTACAACCCAGTTTTTTGATATAGCATCATCCTCCCATCATCAAAGCCCTCTTCACCTCATGAAATATCAAGATCACCCAACAATACAATGCTCTTTCTCAAATACAAACTATCAACACTTCCTTGCAATTCACATTATTCTAGCCTCTGGATCTCTTAGATGAGGGATCCATTTATAGATATGTGCAAGGGTGTGACTCATCTCTGGGTTTTTGATTAGTGTCATTCCACTTGTTGCATTTGGTTCTACTTGGAGATTTCTTGGATCTGGTACTCATCCCTTGGCGAATTCAGAGAGGCAAGTGTCATAAGAGAAGTTTCTAGAAGATTCCATGATCATCCACTTAGCAAACTGTCTCAGACATTTGTCCATCCTCGCTTATCGCACCCTACAGAAGGCCTCATCAGTATGCATTGCACCTGGCTAGTGTAGAAGTCAGTATGCATTGCACCTTGACAGTGAAGCAGTTAGTATGGTCTAGTTTAGGCCAATTCTGGATGGTTTTTTCAGGTGGAACTTTTGGGGAATGATGTAATTAGTTTACCATGATCTTTTAGGGTATGAAACAAAACTTTTAGGGGTTGAAGAGCCCTAGTTTATCGACATATAAGATTGGGGTTGAAGTGCCCAAATATGTTTATAACAACCTTGCTTTTTCATTCCACCCAAGCTTTTTCATATTGATGTCAATGTCTTGCTTGCGACCAGGTTTTGGTCATGCTTAAGGTCTTCGCTTCATGTGTACATGTTAGGTTTGCTATGAAAACATCTCTCACACTCACACACGGAGTCACATTCATTGACGCGGAAGCGTTGCCACGATAGATCAATGATCAATCACGAGTGTCACGCTTGTCTCTTGCACCGTATGTTAGTCATGTCAAACATGTGTGTCTAGTTGATTTGAGTTGTCTCATCATCAAGTCATGAGGGTGTGTGTTTGTAAGATCAAATTTGCATATTTCACTCTTTCACACACTTAGTCTTGCATCTTTTATGAAGTTCTGATGACCAGAATCCCCTTTGACAATTGGACCATCACCTCGCCATCGACTGTCACCTAGAACAACGTAGAAGCACCAAGTCATTTCAAGCTGCGCTGACCACAAGCAATTCAATCAACCTTCATGCTGGCCACCTAAAGAGTTGGACTCGACAGCCACCCCGAGACCGAATCCACTAAAAAATTGTGCAGAGGCTTCTAACCTTGCCCGCTTTGCTAACTAAAGAAATTATGCATACATGTCGTAGAGACACCCAGTGCCCGTCCCTGTCTCCCTCAAAAAATTGCACAGTTTTTCCAGCCAGTCCTCCCGATAGTTGATCGGCTACTCGTCCAGAAAATTGTGCAGCTTTCACAAGTAGGCCCTCTACTACCCAGCAGTCTGCTCAGCTCATAAATTGCATAAAGATGATCAGCAAATTGGCCTCCTAGCTCAGTGTAGTTTCCCTTACCCGTAGCTCCCAGTTGCAGACTGCGAGTTCCCTCCTGAAATTGCGTAATTTTTGCTACCAATCTCCCGACAACTGATTGATTGTTCCCCTTGGGAATTGCACAGTTTATACTACCAGTGACCTAGTAGCTAGCTACCAATTCTCTCTAGGAATTGCATAGTTTTGGCTGCCAGGCTCCTGGCCAGTTCCTCCAAAAAACTGTGCAAATCCTATCTACGAGTCCTCATTAAAGCTTGACCCGTTCCTCCAAGGAATTTCTCAAATTTTGCTGTCAAGCCTCACTGCCTGCTCCTTCTGAAAAATGCGCAAATTTTGTCTGCCTTACCTTCCCGCAGCCTAGACTTTCCCTCCCAAAATTTGCATAGTTTTGCCTTCCAGCCGAGCCATACCTCACGGACATTCATTGTCGTCATGGATTTCCCATCTTAATCACCTAGTGACCCTTGCATAATTTTCATCAGCAATGCCCAGAGCCATCATCCTACCTTGCAACCTTGTTTCCTTTCCCAGTCACCTGCATCCGAAATGATCATGTGTCCTGGTAGGCTGGGAGGTTTTTGGATTTTATGTCATCTCTCCATGAGTAACTACAGGTACAGGTACACCAAAATACATGGCATGACGAAGAATGGGATGAACAAAAGGAGCACATGCAGAAGGATAGCACCAACAGATGAATTAACGATGCATGCAAAGATATGTGCTCACAAATGGATGATCACGCAAAGATGTGTTCATAGACAGATGGATGAGCAAACATGCAAGATGTGCTCGCGGACGGATGAACTAACAAACATGCACTGTACACAAACAGATGAGCCTGTCAAGCTTTCCAACAAACAAGTAAGAAGCAACGTGCCATAGAAACATCAAGTGAACCAATGACCATCAAATACTCCATGCACTTAGCCATGTGGAGGTGAAGCTGTAACACATGATGAAGACATCCATCACCTAGCAGCACTGCAGCTTGACATGCACTCCAACAACAACACGAATGCAACAACAGTGTCATGTCGAGTTGTGTCATGAGTCATGTCATCCACATCTCTATTGTGGGCCATGTTGGCAATCAATGTAATGTAATGTGGAAGTGCAAGAGACCCACTTGTTGTACAAAGAGTCATGTAAAGTCAAAAATTCATGGAAGTCAAATAGTCATGAGGGTAGTCGAACAGCCACAAGGGTTAGTTTCACCCTTGGCTATAAATACCCCCTCATTTGTACATGCAAAGGACTTTTCACCTCAGCTCCTCCCACAGCCAAGAGAGTCTGTAATATTTTCTTTGAGGAGTAAGTAGTGGCTCCAATTCCCCGTGCACGAGGTTAGTGACGTATGGTGTAACAATGTGTCTTGGATCTTTCACTTAATTCAAAAGCTTGCTAATAGGCCAACGCATTTTCATGCATATCTTGTAATTGTTGTAAGACTAACCTTGAACACTTGTAATGCATGTTTCTTTAGCCTGTGTTGAACACTTGAACTTATTTCACTTGTTGTAATACATAATATATTAATGGAAATGTGTTGTATATGATGTTAATGTTGTCTCGCTCGTGGTGGCTACCTCCCCAGACACCAGACAAGCTTTCAGATAAAACTTGTTGTAACAACCGTTGCACTCGTGCAGACTCATCTGCTGAGTGTTGTACATGCTATCTTCCCTTCCGTGTTGTGACTACCACATCCATGTGGATTTCTCCTCCAGGAGTTGTTCATGTCTTGTTGTGTGTTCCTAGTAGAGTTGGAGCTTCCCACTAACCGATTTGGGACTCACTCTCACCCTCTCCCTTTATAGTGAAAGAACCATTGACATAAGTACCACTCGCAATCACCATGTATGTGAACACCACTTCTCAAAGAAAAAGCAAACTACTCTCCTGTGATGATAATCAAGAGTTGAGAAAAATCCTTAAGACAATGGCAACTGGGCCATCATACCATATGGAACTCCCACACCAAACAATGTGAGGTCTAGTTGGGAATTCATACTAGGGTGATCCCTTAAATGTTTGTGGGTCCAGCACTATCAACAACTCCATACCTAGATTAAAATTTGTACTTGAAGGAGAGAATTTTGAACCTGAGCCATTACATGCCATGGGAGCACAAAGAAACTGGTCATAGGTATTTGCAGGTATGGCTCCTGAACCACATGTTTATGGTTAATGCAACTCCATATTCTTATAATAATAATAATAATCACTCTCAACATTGATGGCACGTGAATCATTTTCATTAGGGACAATCCTCTCAACCTTGGAAACAAGGATGGAGAGGTCCAAACCATTCATATCATTCTTATCTTGCTCAGATGCCATCATATCCTCCTTCCTATGCACCACACCATATGTCACAACCATTGTTTCCCTCTCTACCTCAGTAAAGTCAATCATTGCCACCATTTCCTTTTCCACCACCATTTATACCACATCAACTACCTGCTCAATCGGTACCGAATCCTAATAATAAAGCAGTACAATTGATTCATTCGGTTGGACTGTCCCCTCTTCCTACCTATCAAACCCTGCCGGTTGGGATAAATGAGCTTTAATTGAGATCAGGAAGGGTAGTTAAACTAGAAAAAAAAAAGCAATACACGGTGATTATTGAGGAGAAAAAAGAGGAGGTAACTCCTGATTATTCGAAAAAAAATGTCACCCTTCAGCCCATTCCCATACCTTCAGCTTCAACATCTTCTTCAAACCAGCCCCCCTATCCAGAGTTGTTGGTCATGGAGAAGAGTGACCCTGAGTCCACTCTGGCTTCTGAATTAAGGAATATTTGTATAAAGGTCCCTTCACTTCAGGCCATCCAAGAAATTCCCATCTATACAAAGCTCATTCAGGAATTGTTTCTTAAAAATTTAAGGAAGAGAGTAGAACCTCAGACCATTCAATTTGTTGGTAGAGCAGCTGAGTTGATGACAAGATGTGTATCAATGGAGAAGTAAAAAGATCTTGGAAACCCAATTTTTTTTGTCCAAATAGGTGATATCCTTATATCTAATGTATTAATAGACCTAGGTACAACCATCAATGTGATGACCAAGAAAACCATGGAACAACTTGGGTTGGGCCATATTCGTCCTACACCCATTGTGCTTGAACTTACAGACAGTTCTAAAATCAAGCCCGATGGAGTATTGGATGACGTGGTTGTTTCTATAGATTCATGGGAATACCCCGCAAATTTCACTGTGCTTCAGCCAAATAATCCAGTGGGAGGATATCCTTTGATTCTGGGACGACCATGGCTTGCCACAACTGATGCTTATATTGGATGTCACTCCGGTGATGTACATTTCACATGGAGACTCTAGGAAAAAGGTCACCTTTTACCCACCTCCTAGATCTATCCGAGAACTCAAGGATACCTTATGGTTAGATTATGATAGTAGTGATGAGGAGACCTGACCTAGTTCTTTGATTTAGCATCATATCGAGTCCACCTAGGATGGTGAATTATGAGATTTCTTGAACAATCTAGACACTATGCCTAGTTTTGATACACTTCATCAAATCTTTAGTCTAGATTTCCAAGAAAATTCTGATTCCAAACCTTCCTTATCCCATACTGTGCCATCTTATTCCTGTACTATTGAGCCCGAGACCACTCTTGTTGAAATTAGTCTAGGAAAATATTTACACATTAGTTCAGACCTAGATTCATCTCAGCAAGAGCAGCTTGTTACCTTGTTGTGAGATCACTTGGATGCATTTGCTTGGAGTTATGAAGACATGAAAGGCATTCCTCTTGAGACTTGTACCATCATATCTATACCCAGGAGGGAACTCGACCTGTCTGACAACCCTAGAGATGAATGAATCCCACACTAAGAGATATTGTTAAGGAGGAATTACAAAAACTTTTAGATGCTAATTTCATCTACCCCATTTCTGACACTCAGTGGGTCTCTCCATTGGTGATAGTCGCTAAGAAAGATTGGAGATGGCGTATTTGCATTGACTATTGAGAATTAAACAAATTCACTCTCAAGGATTACTTTCCCCTTCATTTCATCGATCAGGTGCTAGATACCCTTGCTGGTAAAAAGTACTTTTCATTTTTAGATGGCTTCAATTGGTATAAACAAATTAGATCACCCCTTCATATAAAGACAAAACTACCTTTACAAGTACATTTTCTTATCGAGTTCTTCCTTTTAGGTTGTGCAATGCACCTGCTACATTTCAAGAGGCTGTGCTGGCTATTTTTGTTGATCTTGAATGTGTTGAGATTTATATGGGTGATTTTTATGTGTTTTGTGACTCATTTGATGAGGCTGTTAAAAATCCAGAAAAGTGATTTTATGTTGCCAAGAGGCCCATCTTGCCTTGAGCGATAAAAAATTTAGATTAACGTGCAAAGCAAGAGTGGTTCTTGGTCATTTGGTTTCTAACAAAGGTATTGAGGTGAACCCCACTAAAATTAAAGTCATTATTCGTCTACCTGCACCCAAAACCCAAAGGGAAGTGAGAGGTTTCCTGGGACATGCTGGTTATTAGCATAGATTCATTGAAATTTTTCCCAAGATTTCTACCCCATTTTTCGATTACTAGCTAAGGATAGTGAATTCACCTGATCCATAGCTTGCCAACAGTCGTTTGAAACATTGAAGGAAAAAATAGTATAGGCACCAGTTTTGAGGGGACCAAACTGGTCCCTGCCATTTCATATTTCCTCTGATGCTTTAGACACTACCATTGGTTCAACCTTAGGACAAGAGGAGAATAAACAGTCCTATGCTATTTACTACATCAGTAGAAATTTTTCACTTGCCGAATTTAACTATACAGTGACTTAGAAAGAATTTTTAGCCGTTATTTTTGCTGTTAATAAATTCAGACATTACATTACAGGATATGAAGTTTATGTTCATACTGATCATTCTGCTATAAGATATTTAATGAATAAACCTTTAACTAGTGGTATAGTGACTAGGTGGTTGCTTCTATCACAGGAATTCAATGTTACAATTATTGATAGACTAGGAAAGTTGAATGTTGTAGCTAATTATCTTTATATATTAAAAAATCATGGTGAAGTAATTCCTGTTGATGATGATTTCCCTAATGAGCATCATTTTTCTATGTTAGAAAAATCTCCATGGTTTGTTGACATAGCTAACTATGTAGTCACTGAAAAGACACCACCTCACTTATCCGCTTGTGAAGAGCAAAATATTATTTAGAAAAGTGCTTCATATTATTGGATATAGGGAGACCTCTTTTACACTGAACCAGATTTTGTTATTCATAGATGTGTAAGAGAGGAAGAAATGTTTGATATCTTAAAATATTCCCATGATGAACCTTGCGGTGGCCACTTCACTGACAAGCGAACTGCATATAAAATTTTATGCACTGGATATTTTTGGCCTTCTTTGTTTAAGGATGCCCAGCAACATGTTAGGCACTGTGATAGTTGTCAATGAATGGGTCAACCTATTCAAGCAAACGAAATTCCTTTATGTCCTCAAGTCATGATTGAGCCCTTTGAGAAATGGGCTACTGATTTTGTAGGACCCATAAACCCCACATCTTTAAATAAATAAAATATCTTGGTTTGTACCGATTTTGTTACTAAATGGGTAGAGGCTAAAGTTGTTTCTTTTGCCACTAAAAAAGTTGTTGTTGATTTTCTATTCAATGAAATTTTTACTAGATTTGGTGTTCCTAGAGAAATTTTTCTGACAATGGATCGTTGTTTGTTTCTAACTTGGTATAGGAAGTCATGACTCAGTACAAGGTTCAACATAGGAAATCTACACTGTACCACCCGTAAGCAAGTGTCTTGGTGGAATCAACAAACAAGGTGATCGCATCCATCCTCACCAAAATAGTAAACATGCACATGAAGGATTGGGCTAGCCGATTGCCTGAAGCCTTATGGGCTTATTGAACCACTTGGAGGAACAACACGGGTCATACAACATATGATATGGTGTACAGAAAACAAGTCCTTTTGCCAATTGAATTTCATATAAATACTTTCATAAATGCAGTTCAGTTGGGTCTAGATATCTCAGAAGCACAATAGCAGCGTCTATTACAGCTAAACGAGTTGGATGAATTTCGAAGGGATTTTTTCCAATAGAATATTTTGTTGAAATGTGGGAAAAAGAATATTCCAATTTAATTTTTCCTTGAATTAAATTGTGAATTAAAATCGAATTTAGTCTTAACATCTACTTGGAAATAATTAATTAAGTTATTTGACTTAATTAGTTAGAGAAATTCAAGTTAGAAGTATTTCTAAAGTCATGCAAGAGTTATCCCTTAAATTAAGGAGATAAGTTTGAGTTATATTTGAGTTGTAATTAGTTAACTCAGTTTACTAAGTTAAGTCCAGTTAAATTAGTTCCAAACTGTTTGAGGAACTAATAAAGAGGTAACAGTCAGTTGATGCATGCATGCACTCAACTAGTGTACTCCAGTTAACTGAAGATTCCCTCATCAGAAACTCATGCATGTCTATTCTGAGAAAGACCCAGTTGAGATTAAAGTTAAGGACAATGTACTATCAGTTGCATGTGTTTTCTTATAAAGAAAACTCATGCATGTATTCAAGGATCAGTCCTTGAGGATTGAGCAGTTCTGACAATGTGTGAGATCAGGAGATCATCTACTTGGTAGATGAGTTTTCAACTTGGTTGAAGGAGAATCATCCCAAAGAAACAACACATGGAAATGGGAGCTTGGAGGGTAGTGAGGAAGGTTGGGGAGCAGCCAATATTTCCTGTGAGCATCTGTGAGGATTGTACTGAGAGATGGATAGCTGTGAGAGCTAAGGCTTTGTATAATTCCTATGTATTTCCACTTTGTATGATAATACAGATAGTGGGGTTTTTAGCTGAGGCTTTCCCCAAAGTATTTTCATGTGTATTGTGCATTGATTCTTCTTCTTCTGGTTATATTGTTCATCTCAATCCTTAAGCTTTCGTAAATTGATAGTAGAAGTAGGTTATAGTATTCTAATTTGATCTATATTGCATTATCGGGTTAACCTGCACCAGATTTTCTACATGGTATCAGAGCTGGATTTGTAGAAATTTTATACATGGTATCGGAGCCAAGTTTATTAGAGCTATGAACAATATACTGAGAAGAGAATTCAAAGTTTGAAGTTCGGGGTTGCAGGTGCAAATCGAATTCATATCATACTTCAAGGTTGGCCAATGGTGTTCTAAGGCTTGAGACTCGAGTATGCCTTGGAAGGTAGCTCGAATTACATAGCATGGAAAGGTAGAATGGAGGCTGTATTAGAAGACAATGGCTTGAAGGAATTCATTGATCAAGAAATCCCAAAGCCAGCTTCAACTAATGCACAAGAGTTGGCTGAGTGGAAGAAGTGCGTGGCAAAGGCGAGACAAATCATCCTTGAGGGAGTTCGAGACCATATTGTCTTGAGTCTCCATGGGAAGGATACTCCATTTTCAATGTGGAAGACATTGAAGGACATCTACCAGAACAATAACGACCAAAGGAAATTGGTGCTCAAGGATAAGCTTCAAAGAATCAAGATGGAGAAGGGCGATACTATTTCCACATATCTTAACAAGCTCACCACCTACAGAGATAAGATTAGCAGTGTGGGAATAACTACTACTGATGAAGATATGGTGAGCCTCTCTCTCCTTAGCCTTCCAAAGAGTTGGAATGGCTACCAAGACTTTGTGAATGGAAGGGAGAAACTGCCGGATTGGGAATGGCTGTGGTCGGATTTGATGTAGGAGGAGATCAGGAGAAGCATAAGAGATGGTTCTTCATCCAAGGATGATGATGAAGAAAATCTGGCCTTAGCAAGTAAGGCAAGGAAAGGGAAGGGGAAGGCTTCCCATTCCAAATTGAATTCTTCTCATGGAGGGAAGAAGGGTGACAAGTCTAAAGTAAGATGCTTTAACTGTCATGAGATGGGACATTATGTGGCTAATTGCCCATCAAAGAAGTCCAAGAAGGGATCCTTGGAAGGATTGGAAGGTGAGGCATTAGCTTCTCAGTTCGAAATGGACTTTACCATCATCACATGCATGGTGTCATTGATGATGGGTTGTGTTTGGTATCTTGACAGTGGAGCCTCATTCCACATGACCGACGATAAAAATTTATTTAGTACCTTGGAGGAGAAAGACCTCAAGATGTGCATAGAGATGGGTGACGATGGAAAGTATAGTGTTTCTGGAGTGGGCACGGTTGCTTTTCAGAGGGAGCATGGAGCTCCTATCACCTTGACAGATGTGAAGTATGTTCCTGGACTAAAGAATAATTTGGTATCGGTCGTGATGTTGGAGGAAAAAGGCTATGGTGTTGTCTTCAATAAAGGAAAGGCATTCCTAAGACACATAGCCACGGTCAGACCAAGAGGATAGGGATTCGGGTGAATAATCTCTATAAACTAGAGGTAGATGATTATGCAACATTGAGTACAAAAGAAAAATTGGTGCAAAGCCAAGACATTGGCGAGTTGTGGCACAAGTGGTTGGGTCATTTGCATCATGGGGTTTTGAAGTTAATGCAACAGATATCTACAAGACTTTCCAAAGGTAAACTTGAGCAAGTTGACACATGCAAAGGTTGTACCTTGGGAAATTACACCAAGTCTTCCTTTCATGAATGAGACAGTCGAGTAGAGGCTATCTTAGAGCAAGTTCATACTGATGTGTGTGGACCATTCTCGACGGCATCCATAGCGAAGCAAAGGTATCATGTGATTTTCATTGATGATTATTCTCGTAAATGCTGGATTTATTTCATGTAGAAGAAGGACCAAACCTTCACAAAGTTTTGTGAGTTCAATGCTTTGGTCGAGAAAGAGTCAGGGAAGAAGATCAAGGCCTTGAGAAGCAACAATGGTGGAGAATATGTCTCTCAAGAGTTTAAGGACTTCTGTGCAGCGAAAGGAATTCAACGGGAGTTGACGTCACCTCATAACCCACAGCAGAATGGGGTGGCCGAGAGGAATAATAGAACTATTGTAGGGGTAGCACGGGTAATTCTGCATGACCAAGGCCTACCACTTAACTTGTGGTTTGAGGCATGTAACACAGCTGTCTATTTGCAGAATAGAAGCCCGCATCACATACTTGGGATGAAGACACCAGAGGAAGCTTTCTCTGGTAAGAGAACAGATGTGGGTCACTTCAGGGTTTTTGGATCATCGGTATATTTCCATGTGAAAAAGTATGCACAGAAGAAGCTTGAGCCGAAAATAGAGTTGGGGATACTTGTGGGGTACACTGATACACCTCACAACTATCGAGTGTACTTGCCTACCAGTTGGAGGACAGTGGTTCGCAGAGATCTCAAGTTTGATGAGTAGAAGGCCATGCGAGTTTCCCTTAAGAGGGAGCTACAACTACAGGATGTGGAGGAACTGTTGGTTCCTAAGGAGGAGGAGCCTCAGACTGATGCGGAGCAGCCGCAAGCAGAGGTTCCAGGAGTGGAGACATCCACTCAAGCAGAGTCTTCCAAAGATGGATGGAAGCACACAAGAGAAGCTGACAGATTGTTGAAGGATGCGAGAGAGAATGTGGGAGCACCATATTCTCAGTGCAGACAGAGGATGTCACCTGAGAGGTACACTGGATACATGGCCCTTGCTAGGGAATGTGTTGAGACCGAGCCATCTTCCTTTGAGGAAGCAATGCAGCAGCCGATTTGGGTTGATGCTATGGTGGAGGAATATGACTCCATAGTTCGTAACAATGTTTGGGACGTGGTTCCAAGACCAGAGAACAAGTTAGTTGTGAGTTCACGTTGGCTTTACAAGGTAAAGCAAGCTGCTGATGCTGGGAGGATCATGTTGCTGCAATATATTTCGACAAAGGAGAAAGATGCTGACATTTTGACAAAGGCATTGTCAAAGTGTAAATTCGAGTTCCATAGGGATAGGATTGGGGTGGCAGATAATCCCTTTCTTGTTGAGAGGGAGTGTTGAAATGTGGCAATAAGAATATTCCAATTTAATTTGTCCTTGAATTAAATTGTGAATTAAAATCTCATTTAGTCTTAACAACTACTTGGAAATAATTAATTAAGTTATTTTGACTTAATTAGTTGGAGAAATTCAAGTTAGAAGTCTTTTTGAAGTCATGCAAGAGTTATCCCTAAATTAAGGAGATAAGATTGAGTTATATTTGAGTTGTAATTAGTTAACTTAGTTTACTGAGTTAAGTCCACTTAAATTAGTTCCAAAATGTTTGAGGAACTAATAGAGAGTTAACAGTCAGTTGATGCATGCATGCACTCAACTAGTGTACTCCAGTTAACTGAATATTCCCTCATCAAAAACTCATGCATGTCTATTCTAAGAAAGACCCAATTGAGATTAAAGTCAAGGACAATGTACTATCAATTTCATGTGTTTTATTATAAAGAAAACTCACGCATGCAATCAAGGATCATTCCTTGAGGATTGCGCAGTTCTGACAGTGTGAGATCAGGAAATCATCCACTTGGTAGATGAGTTTTCAACTTGGTTGAAGGAAAATCATCCCAGAGGAACAACACAAGGAAATAGGAGCTTGGAGGGTAGAGAGGAAAGTTGGAGAGTAGCCAATATTTCCTGTGACCATCTGTGAGGATTGTACTGAGATATGGATAGCTGTGAGAGCTAAGGCTTTGTATAATTCCTATGTATTTCCACCTTGTATGATAATACATATAGTGGGGTTTTTAGTTGAGGCTTCCCCAAAGTATTTTCATGTGTATTGTGCATTGATTCTTCTTCTTCTAGTTATATTGTTCAGCTCGATCTTTAAGCTTCTGCAAATTGATAGTAGAAGCAGGTTATAGTATTCTGCTTTTATTTATATTGCATTATTGGGTTAACCTGCACCAGGTTTTCTACATATTTTGGTGTAGCAACAATGCAAGAAGTGGCATGACAAGTTTATTAGGAAGAAATAGTTCCAACTAGGTGATATGGTACTTCTATAGGACTAGATTTAAACATTTTAAAGGGAAGTTCCATACTTGTTGGATGGGACCGTATGAGGTAATTCAAGTTTTCTACAATGGGGATGTAGAAGTCAAAACTATCGATGGGTGAGATTCAATTTTCGTTGTGAATGGGCATAGGCTTAAAGCATATTTTCAGCCCATCACAAAGGAAGAATTCATGCATCAAGTGCAACAACAATCTGAACTTCAGTTGGTAGGTGGTTATGCCAGCCTATTGTAATCTGATTTCTTCTCTCTTGAAATAAAATTTAATGAAAATCCAAAAAAATGTATAATTAAAAAAAAAAAAATTCTTGTGATTGTGAAAATCAGTTTTACTGACATGATTGTAGAAGGATCAACCTAAAACTAGCTTGTTGGCAAGAAGATCTGTTCTAATAAAATGGGAATGTTGCTTGATCTTTAGATGTGTTAACTTTCACCAAGAAGAAGCAGGTTCAAGTACAGGAACTAGGCCCTTATCCAAGTTTGGGATAGCTGGCACATAAATTTTTATCCAAGCAACACTCAATTCTCGCTACATTTATTTTATGGATCAACACTATATAGGTAGATGTCAGGTGAAATTTTTCCCTTCTTCTATTCCCATTTTCGTAAAAAATCCCCTTATTTTCTTCTTTTTATCCCATAAAGTTTACCATCCCTTTCTTCAAAGAAACTTTCCCTATCCGATTTCGTATTTCCCTCTTTTTCCCTTGAAATTTTTCTTGAAATCCCTTTTTCGATTTGTCCCTCTTGGTGGTCTCACTCTTGAATTCCCTATTGTAATTTCCTTCCCATTCTAAAAATTTACCCTTTTTCCCACTTCTTTTTTCCCTTCATGGATCGATTGCAGGATCTGATGTGAACTCACAAATCAGATCGACAGGTATATGTCAACACCAAAGAATTGCGAATAAAACCTCCTTTGTATATTCATAATTTTTTTTAATCCAGTCTATGAATTATATCCTATCAGAATTTTCTTTTGGTTCCCTTTATCTTTCCATAAATGTTACAAATATCCCTAGTGCAGGAATGTGTGTTCGAGTGAAAGAAAATTCAGTGCAAGCATGGGTAGTGCAAGCATACTCAGTGCAAGCATGGTTGGTGCAAGCACGTCCAGTGCAGGCATGTTTAGTATAGGAATCTTCACTGCTGAGTGCGCCCTGTTAGGATTCCAAGAAACTCTCCTAGGTTGTAGCTCAGAGATGCCTCGTAACATATGAATTCAACTATTATTGTAGGTTTTAATGGAAGGAATGATGGTTTATTCAAGCCAGATAACCACTTCTACTTTGTTTCACTCCAGACATGCGTGAACACCCCCAAACTACAAGGCTTTAGGCCGCCAATGCTCAGAGTTTTAGAGATAAGGTGAATGTGGAGAATACTAACCACACCAATAGATGCACAAGACCATGTGATGGCTGGATGCAACTAGTAAATAAACCTGTAAATCTAATATACTAATGCAAAGATAGGATGACAACTCTCCTACATTAGGTAAAAAGAAACCTGGGAAACCTATTCAATGATGCATACAAGATTTTAACACAGAGATAAGATGACAATTATCTAGTGCTAAACATCAAGAGATCAAGAACACAACATATCAAGCACAAGCTTGGAACAGAGGGAAATGGAAAGTGAGCAGTTAACAGCAAAAGAAGCTTGTATTAGCTGAAAATGAAGATGAGATGCTGCAAGTAACAAAATATCTATAGTCTCTAGAAGTTGAACCTTACATCAAATGCCAACCTTGATTACATCATTCTTTTGGGTATTTATAAGTTTACAATACTATGGAATTTTGGCCATTTAGGTATGGAGGGGTCATAATTGACCACCAATTGCATTTAATTTCCCGATGGAGTCTCTGAACTTGTTTGCTTGCTTTAGTGAGTGAATATGATTTGTTCAGGTGTTGTGCTGTCCTTTTTGGCTGTTGGAGTGCTCGTACCAGTGAAGTCCATGACTGATAAATATAGTTACAAGGTCATGCTGCATCCTTTTCCCTTTTGGCCATGCTCTCTGTTAAATATGGTGGTTGGGGAATGACTGTGACTGGTACTGGCAGAGTTGGTCATTTCCTTCTTCGGGCAAATAGAGTGGTTAAGGACGTGGAACGCATGGGAAAATGGACAGTCAGGATGAGAGACAAGAATGACCATCGGATTGAGGAAACGAATGGTGGAGATGGCTCGATGGAGTCTGTCGGTCGAGGTGGGAGTGGGGTGAATTGGAGCTGTTAAATCTTTGACAGACAGATCGAACGGTCATCGGGCGCTGAAGTTGCACAGGCATTTAACGGGCGGATTGGATGGGCGGTAAATGGTATTCATCGCACTGCTTTTGGGCCCTAAGAGGTAAATACCCAGGGTCGCACAATTCCATTAAGCAATTGACACGTCGCAGCGGATGAGAGAGAAAAGCCGCTCTCATCGCGTGCTAACATTCGATTAGGTTGTTTGTGCGATAAGAGCGAAGACCATTAGATCATGGCGGAGATGATCTAACAGTGGGAAATGATTGAGTGAGTCACTTTATCGGGCGTGATGAGAGCCGTTGGATTGGTGGGTACTGATCAACGGTGGGGATTTAGCGAAGGGTTTATGAGTGCGCAGGGTCATATGGGTGAGGTTTTATGGTTTATTTGAGGTTTTGCGCTTGGGAAAGGTCAAAGGGGTTACTCTATCGGATTTAGGAGACAAATAGGAAAACAGAGGTGGTGGAGAGTAAGCGAGGTATGGAGAAAAGGAAGAATGACCAAATGTGAGCCCTCTCTTGGACACAGACCAATAGACCATGCTTCTCTCTGATAGTAAAAAGTCAGCGCTGCATAGTAGAGCTAACACTGGCTCCTTCTGGGGATGAAAGCCTCCCTGTGAGGTTTCAAGAACTGTAGACCACTGCCTTTCCTACAAAAACAAGATCAGCGACATTCCCTAGTGTTCCATTGGGCATGGAGTCTAATTAAGCCTATACTAAAACTTGTAAAAAGAACATATTTACAATGCTGAGGCCTGAAGGCCTTAAACAACATAAATTTTCAAAAACCGCCCATTTACAGGGTCATCAAAAACTGCTTCTCCTCCCATACTTTGCAGCATGAAAGTGTTGTTCCCCTGGATCTGAGCAATGACAAAAGGTCGAGTCCACGGAGCATCGAACTTCCCATGATTTCCTTTCTTTCAGTGCATCCCATTGGAGAAAACAGTCACCATACTAAGAATTGACCCTTTTTACCTTTCTATGAAAGGTTTCTTTCTCTTGGTCAATGTGCATGTTAGCCAATTCATCAAAGACTTGCAAAAGCCTATTGATTTGGTCACCTACCTCAAAACGTTTAGGGAATTTGACCTTATTAGGTAGAGATTGTTTATATTTCACTCCCTCTCTGTATGCTCTCATCCTTGGATGTTTTTCATGGAAGCTTTTGTACACCTGCTGAATAATAAGGGTTGTTGTGTACTCAGATGTGTCATTTGTGGCATGAACAATTAATATAAATGGTGAATCAATGTATTCTTGTGTTAGGGACACAAAGACTTCACCTGCTCCTGTAGATTTCTTAGAACAAGCCCATCAAAGGAGGTGTCCCAAATCTGTGAGCCTTCTTCCTCTGTGATCTGGCAAACTACCTTTTCAGGCTGTGTGGAGGCCAACTGGGCAGGCTTCATAATGTTAAGGCTGAGTTTATCCATGTTAGCCTTGGTCATTGAATTATGGCTGGCTCCAGTGCCTAGGGGGAAATTATGGGGGATTGTCTCTTGAATAGACAAAAAAACATAAGATGATGGGGAGCTGACTTCACAAATTTTTACCACTAGGTTGAGAATAACAGTAGGTTGGTTAATTTGTAGATTTTCATAGTCATTTGAAGCTTGGTTGGCTTTAGGCTCAGGATCTTCAAGGACATTTTTCTTGAAGGACTCATTATTCACTAGTTCAATCAGAGGCATGGGTATTCTTGGCTTCTGTGTTTCTGATTGACAACTTAAAGAAGAAGGGAACTTGTCAAGGCCTCTTATCTCTATGGCGGGAGCTTTTAGGATGATGAGATATGTTGCTGGTTGCTTCTGCTTATAAGCTTGTTGTTCTGCAGGGACAACAAATTTATGAGCAGGAGCTACTTGGACATTATCTATAAAACGCCTCAGATTATATCTCTGCTGATCTCCAGTTTGCAAAACAACTCCTCTGTCCCACTCTTGGTTGATCTGGCCTTTGAATAGTGACTTTTCATAGGCAGCTTTGGTTAAAAAAGGGGCATTGCCCTTATCTTCCATACTATGGATCTCATCCTCTTCTTCAGACCACTCTTCTTCCATGACCGTATTCTGAAAAAGGGTCTTCACCCTGTGGTCTTCATTGGCATCTTTGTTTCTTTGCAAAATCTGCAACTGCTCATTCGCTCTTCTGGATTTGGATTTGGAAGAGCAAAGGTATTAGAAGCCCATCCTATCCCTAAATGCTGCTCAACCTTTAATTTGCAAACTTCAGAGGCTAATGACTCTATCATCTTGGCCATTTTATCAATCTTAGGATCTAAGGATGATAAAGGTTCACCCCTCTATCTTCTCCCAATAGCATTACCTTCGAGCTTTTCTGTGGCCATGATGTTTGATTCTACTTCCAGGGTTGCATCTTGCATATCAGCCAAAGAACCACATCTTCTCTCCCTCAATAGTAAACAGAAATAAGAATCGAAGGCATTGGCATAGGTGGGCTTAGTAGAGGTAGGGGTGGGTTTCACTTCAGTTGGTATCTTGTTGTACATGCGGTTAAATCTCTTATTGAAATCAGACAGTAGCTCACCATTTTCTCTCTGTAAGTTCCCAAACTCAGTATGATAGTAGAGTAGATCTTTCTTATCCCACCAATGCTTTAGGAACACATCATCTAAGGCCTCAATGTCTAATGTATACTTAGGGACTAGCTCTCTAAACCACTTTCTAGCCTCCCCATCAAGGCTTTGGACAAATACCCTCATCCGCATATCATCTTCACTGATATCTAGGTTACCAGCATAGCTATAAAAAGATTTGAGGTGTTCTTCAGCTGTTACTCCCTCTGTACCAGTGAACTTAGGCATGTATTTTTGATATTCTCGTGTAGGCATGGAATTCAAAGGAATAGGTAGGACCAGGGGTCCATACCTAGCAGCTATGATTCTTTCCATTTTGGTAGGTGCTTGTTGGCCTGCCATGACTGGGGTGGATGGAAGGATACTGGCAGTTTGAAAGGTAGGAATTTGAGAGATGACTGACAGGGCTAAAGGAATATGATGGATTGGAAGGAAGGTTTTCTTTGGACTGAGATCCAAAGGGGACCTTATTGAACAAGGAGCTTTATGAATCTCTGAGAGTATTTCTTCACTGATAGTGCTAGGCTCTATATTTTCAACATGTGCATGCTCAGTTACAAGCCTTTCTTGTAGAGATACACAAGATTCTTTAGGCTTACCTGATCCTGATGCTCTTTTTCATGATATATTGCTTTGCTTGACAATTGTTTTAGGGTCAGGCACTGGGTCAGTAGGTGATTTCTGAGGATTTCTCCGAGTATGCCTCACAAACTGAGCTAGAACTGTGATGTGGAGTCGCCAAAAGGATTGTTCTCCAGTAGAGTTTCTAGATAGATGATTACAACCAAAAATGTGTCAAGAATTTGTCTATCATCAAAGCTGGATCTGTGTCATTCTCCAAGGGAAGCTGAGCTTCAATCTCCTCTCCTCGGCAACGACGCCAATTATGTTAGGAGTCCAAGAAAATCTCCTAGGTTGTAGCTCAGAGATGGCTAGTAACATATAAATTCAACTATTGTTGCAGGTTTTAATGGAAGGAATGATGGTTTGTTCAAGCCAGAAAACCACTTCTACTTTGTTTCACTCCAGACATGTGTGAACACCCCCAAACTAAAAGGCTTTAGATCACCAATGCTCACAGTTTTAGAGATAAGGTGAATATGGAGAATACTAACCACACCAATAGATGCACAAGGCAATGTGATGGCCAACTGCAACTAGTAAAGAAACTTGTAAATCTAATCTACTAATGCAAAGACATGATGACAACTCTCCTGCATTAGATAGAAAGAAACTTGGGAAACCTATTCAATGATGCATACAAGATTTTAACACAGAGATAAGATGATAGTTATCTAGTGCTAAACATCAAGAGATCAAGAACACATCATATCTGGCACAAGCTTGGAACAGAGGGAAATAGAAAGTAAGCAGTTAACAACAAAAGAAGCTTGTATTAGCTGAAAATGAAGATGAGATGCTACAAGTGACAAAATATCTACAGTCTCCAGAAGTTGAACCTTACATCAAATGCCAATCTTGATTACATCTTTATTTTTGGTATTTATAAGTTTACAATACTATGGCACTTTGGCCATTTAGGTATGGAGGGGTCATAATTGACCACCAATTGCATTTAACCACCTGATGGAGTCTCTGAACATGTTTTCTTGCTTTAGTGAGTGAATCTGATTTGTTCAGGTGCTGTGCTGTCCTTTTTGGCTGTTGGAGTGCTTGTACCAGTGAAGTCCATAACTGATAAATGCAGTTATAGGGTCATGCTGCGTCCTTTTCCCGTTTGGCCATGTTGTCTGTTAAATATGGTGGTTGGGGAATGACTGTGACTGGTACTGGCAGAGCTAGTAATTTCCTTCTTTGGGAAAATAGAGTGGTTAAGGATGTGGAATGCATGGGCAAATGGAAAATCGGGATGAGAGAGAAGAATGACCGTCGGATCGAGGAAACAGATGGTGGAGATGGCTCGACGAAGTCTGTTGGTCAAGGTGGGAGCGGGGTGAATTGTAGCCATTAGATCTTCGATGGAAATATCGAACAATCATTGGACGCTGAAACTGGATGGGCATTTAATGGGAAGATTGGACGGGCGATAAATGGTATTCATTGCACCGATTTCGGGCCCTAAGTGGTAAATGCCCAGGGTCGCACGATTCCATTCAGCAATCAACACGTAGTAGCTGATGAGAGAGAAAAACCACTCTCATTGTGTGCTAATGTTTGATTAGGTTGCTTGCACGATAAGATCGAAGACTGTTGATCATGGCGGAGATGATCTGACGATGGGAAATGATCGAGCGGGTCACTTTATCAGGTACAATGAGAGTTGTTGGATTGGTGGGCACTGAATAATGGTGGGGATTCAGTGAAGGGTTTATGAGTGCGTGGGTCATATGGGTGAGGTTTTATGGTTTATTTGAGGTTTTTCGATTGGAACTAAGGTCAAAGGGGCTACTTTGGTGGATTTAGGAGATGTTGGCTGGATAAATCAATCTTGCAGACAAGACTGATCTTCCTAGTATCAAAAGATAGTCTAGCAACAAACAGACAAACAAACCTATCTTTCTCTAGACATATGCAATTTATAAGTAAATACTACAAAGGTGTTAAGATCCTACCTTAGATCCAATGCTTGTTCGTAGTAGTCATCCTCTAGTCGTTTGAAAGAGTTACCTTTGAAGACCTACAATCACAAACAAGCAAACATTAAATAGCACTTGCATAGCAAATATTATAAATCATGTCTATTATGGTGATCAAGGAATCCATAAAATAAACAATGAATTAACAACTTATTGAGAAAAACAATTATATTTGTATTAACTTTGAATAGTAGAAGAACTTTACAACCTTTTCAGCCTTGATGTTGAACAAGTTCTTCATGGGGTCCGAAACAAGAATTTCCTTTACTTTCACAAGTCTTGCACCCTTCCAAATGAGATACATATAGGTATGCAATCTCTCCTCATAAAAGCTCATCTAAAGAAGAGTAAGTTCTAGCAGCATTTTACCTCAAAAAATACTAAGCTTCTCCCTCTAGTTAACCAGCTCAATGCTTCTTTTTATAGTGCAATGGTCCACCTATGAAGGGATAGAATCCTCCTTCAAAGGAATAAGCTCCTCACATCAAGGGGTTAGCTCCTTAAGGTATGGGTTACATGAACCTTAAAAGAGCGAACTTGCCACCTCAAGATTCCTTCCAGAAGTTTCTAGAAATAACTGAAAGTGAGTTTTTTCAGAGTATACTAATGCCTTTTTAACTTTTACAGGGCTCCACATCTTTAACACAGAGATAGTGTAGTCAGGTGCGCTGGAGACATGACCATTAGGTGCGGGACCACAAGTAAGACAAAGAGAAAGTGCGGAACCAGAGTTTTAAAAACTTTTGAGAGATTTTCTCTTATTTTCTAGACTTGACATGAGGAACTGGTGTTTTAGAATTGCAGAGGACACAAGTATGAGTGGTAATAAACTCACACAGATAACAAAATGTCAAGGTGACAATTTTTAGTGAAATAGATTGCCCCCTAAAGTGTGAAGTCTATAATAGATGAAAATAGAGTCTATCATGTATGAAGAGTGAAAGTAATTTATCATTTCAAGGATCATTTTGTGGACACCCCAGTCGGAACCTATAAAAACATTCATGCTATATATATATATATATATATATATATATATATCTATATATATATATATATATATATCATCGCTGAGGTAGGCATTCCCATACTCAGATCAAAACTGACTATAAAAATGACTAAACTGTTCTGATATAGGAATGATTTTGTAATACATCAAGAGTATAGACATGTGTAGACACAGTATGGATGCAGCCATCTATTTATGAATAGTCCACTGTATAATGAATAAAAAAATTCCTCGTAGCCTGGACGGTAGAAACTAGATCCAGGGTCTTGATTTCCGCTCCCCAAACTAGTACGATTCTATCCATGTGAATGAATGTGTCGAAGTCGAACATGGTAGAAACCACTTGACTACCAGTCAATGATATGGATTGTTAACGAGTGTGAGAGAAACAACCAGTAATGTCAATGGCTCTCAAAGTACTCAGTACAATCCATGAAATGTGAATAAATGAGCTGAAGTTGAACATGTCATAGAATCATCTGATTGAAGGTCAATGATGCAACCTATTGTCAAAGGAAAGAAACCTGCCATTAGGGCGTGCAGTTTTTAAGGTAATGACGATTTATAGATCAACTTCCTAGATAATGAGCTAAAGTCGATAGAAAGCGATCCGTCATAGGCAAGCGCACAACAGGAAATCATAGATAAAGTTTTGAAGAAATATATTGGCAAGGACTGACTCAGGGATGGTAAAAATGGATGGCAGATATCTCGCAGATGAATGGTTTGTTTGAACTATTCTCTTGAACACCAAATGACACTGCAGATAGCTTGGTGACAATTGACCCAAAGCTAATACCCAGAAACCGGCTGAAGACTTTCAATGTGGTTTGATTAATTGTTAGGCAAAGCATTTCCCAACCCAGGTGAACAAAAAATGTCGTGTTCAAGAGTGGTTAATGGCTTTTTAAAAAACAAAGTGTAACAAAAAGGCTCATTTTTCTCTCTTTTCCCCCACCATTTCTAGAAAGTACCTCTTTATTTTTGACAAGCTTGAGGAGGATAACATTTGCTTGTTTATAATCTCATCCTTCGGATGAGTCCAACTTAGTTTAAAATTCGAACCCTAAGAAGGAGTGGTTCGTTCCTGTTTAAAATTGAACAGGTCCTTTACTATTAAATTTTAACGAGTCCAATATAGGAAAAACTCAGTGTTTTTCAATTTTACGGAGTCAGAAGAAAAACTTAAGAAAACTCCATGGGGGTACTTTTTTGTAAATTTAGTCACTCGAGCCTGCAAAAGGATAAAATAATGCAGGAGAGAACTCTATTGTCCGTAATTAGTCAACGTATACCTTTTTCGTAAATAGTCCATTTCAGTCTGTAAAAGGGGTAAACTTATACTGAAGGGACAATTATTCATTTATTTTAACGAGTTCGAACAATCAAGTGCTCGGCAATCTTTTCAATTTTCGAGAATCTGAAAAGGGCTTAAAGAGGACTCCAATGTTTCGTTTTTTCGTAAATTTTTGAAAGAGTCCGAAAAAGTGATAAAATTATGCTCTTTGTTGAAAAATGATCAATTTTCCAGAAAAATCCAATATTCCGCACCAAAAATCGAAACATTACACATACCTGTTTAAGATAAATAAAAATGTTTTAAAAATTTACCTTTCTAAAGTGAAAAATAAATAAATTAAAAAATCATTTATTTGAAAAAACTTATAAAAATGGCTCTTCTAACTTCATTTTTACCATTTGAGTTTAGAGTGAGAAGTGAGAGCTTTTGGGTAAAAAAGTTCCTATGAAGATTCTGGAAAATCCATCCGTCAGAATTGAAAACTGTTAGCTCCAGGTAATCCATGTCCTCCTTAACTTGCATTTCATCCATTTACATTTTGTTTTTGGGCTTTAAATTTGTTTTGTAAAGGAAAATAGGTTTAAAAAAATCGCTCGCAGGGGTCCGCAGGTGCAACACGCGGGCCCTGCGGACCTCGACCTTTTTCTATAAAGAAAAAAGTCATGGGTCCGCACCTATTGCTCACAACCCATTCGGACTTACGCACTGTTTGTAAGCAGCGGGTGCGGACCCCGTGCAATGAATTTTAAAACTTAAATTTCTCCATTTTTGCGCAAAATTTTTCGAACAAGCTTGTTCTAATATGTATTTTTATGCATTGTAGGACATTCAAAATGCTTATTTTGTGAGAACGCGAGCAGAGAGATGTAGGTTATGCCACAATAAATCATATGCCCACATTGCAAGCATTGAGAGCATGCAGATTGTATAAGTTCTGGGCCATACAGGGCATGAGGGCCCAAGTAGACTTCTTGACATGGCTGGTAGACAGATGGAACACATAGGACCAGTGCTTTGTGATTGGTGGTCACCAACTCGAAATTGAGCTGGAGGACATATAATTTTTGACTGGTTTGTCCAAGAGGGGCAAACAATTATCTCTTTTCGGGACCAGGCCAGGTGGCCAGTCTATTTCTAGTCTTTGATTGGAGTTTTGCGATGATCAAGCAGACCCCAAGGATAAACGGATTGATATTAAAACTATCATCCGTCCTCATCTTAAAGTTATTGCATTCACTGTTACCAGATTATGTGGGAGTGCAACATTTCATGTGGCTACTAGATCCTAGTTGCAGATGGCTGTAGAATGTTTTCGAGGCACCATATACAATTGGTGCGAGGTTGTGTTGGCGAATGTGAAAGGAAAACTAACTAGAGCAAAGAATGGAAAGTTGAACAACTTTGGATATGGATTTATCATAGTCACCTTTGCTCTAGAGAGGATCCCCATGTTAGCCCCGCAGCACATTCCTATTGATGTTGGTCTTCCTCGAGAGCCTAGAATGGTTTGTTGGGTTGCTTTGATGGCCCGTAATGCTGAGGACATAGAGGTTGTTCGATTTTTGCCTGCATATTTTTGTTGGTTGAACAACCAACTTTTTGTGATTCAAGACTTTCCATACGCTAGGATGGATTGCCGTGGCGATCGAGACATGATTCTTCCATTAGGAGAGAAATGGGATGATTCAAGTAAAAACCATTCTCAACACTTTCTAAGTTTTATTTTTTTATATTTTAAATCATCCAAAATTGACAATCAAAAGTTTAAATGCAGATGTGGGTCCACAACGACTAGCTTCTCTCCAGCCTTACGAGAGGAGACACCCAGCTGTAGCAGCACCAGCCCCACAGGGTCAATCAGTAGAGATCCTGACCAAATTAGAGCATCATCTAGAGTGCTTAACACTAGATATTCCAGAGACTGATATAGATGATATTCCACTTAGGTTACAGAGATATGTGATTGGGGTCCCAGGACCTTTTAGGAGGTTCCTATGTAGGGTGGCCTGAGCAGTAGTTTCTTATCATGATCATCACAAAGGATAGGATGATTGATTTTGTAGACTCATGACATTTTTGTCTTTTCGTATTATCATTTTTGCCGATCATAAGGTGTTTTTAAACTTATGATCGAAGACGATGTATATTTTGAAACACACTTCTATGTTATGATATATCATTGTTACCGGCTATCTCGTGTAACATGTTATCAAATGTTATGAAATTTACTGTTTTGATTATTGCAAATGTCTATTTATCATACTAGAAGCAACTACATATGCTAATGTATTTAAATATCTTGGAATATGCTGATATTAAATGTAATCAAATTCACGTTCCAAGAGACGAACTCTCAAAAATAACCTTAATAACACTGGATTTCTAATGGCATAAACCCTATTAAGTTGTAACACAACGAGTTTAGAATCCAACCTAACAATCAAACTCCGAATCCTAAATGATATGGATTCAGATAATAAATCAATCACTGCACTATACTCTGCAATTTTATTTGTTGTTTGACCGAGGCTTACCCCATGCATAGACACTAACTCATTAGAGGGTGAATAGATAACCCAAGCTGCGGAAGAAATGTTCCGTGTACTACGACAAGCACCATCAGCAAAACCAATGTATGTTTGAAGAGACGTCGACATCTACAATATCAAGAGTAAAATCAAGATAATCAGGAATAGTGATAAGAGCACTCTCTAAACTAGGCACACTTTTCTAATCTAAAACACACCATCTATAAAGAAACTAATCTAACAAAAAATCTCCACACAAAATTTAAGCGTAATATCTCTTTAGATAAAGTCCATTTTTGGGTTTATCCAAAGAGACACCGTCAAAATCTATCAATTCATAAGCCCCTTTTGTCAGCTTTCGCTTAACAATGTAAGGACCATGCCACATAGGTACAAATTTTCTAGCCCCTAGCTTATCGTTCGCTTGATCATATACTAAAACTAGGTCTCCTTCTGAAAAATTATAAGGTGTAACACTTCTATCGTACTGAGCTTTCATTCATTTCGCATGAGTCTCGTTTGCTATTGCAGTAGTGCATCGATTCTCATCTAGCTAAGCAAAGTACCAAAAAATGTTTCTCTTCTTTAGAAGTAGCTGGGAGTAATTCTATGGCTAATTGTAATGACAGAATTTCGCATTCAATTGGTAACACTGCTTCCAAACTGTAGACTAGTTGAAAAGGAGTGAAACCAATCGATGTTTTCACTGAGGTCCGATATGCCCAAAGTGCTGAAAATAGCATGGTATGCCAATTTGACTTATGAATACCAATGATTTGTTTGATCATAGTGACTAAAAAATTATTGATAGCTTCAACCAGACCATTAGCCTGCGGGTAATATGGAGTAGAACTATTGTGGTGCAGGCCTAGTTGATCTGCCAGTTCAGTCATCATGATATTTCAAAGGTGACTTCCATGATCAGTAATAATAGCTTGAGGAACACCGAATCTAGCAATTATATGATTGAATACAAAAGTTGCAGCAGTCTTGCCGTCTGCCGAAAATGTAGGCATTGCCTCAGCCCACTTATTAAAATAATCTACTGCTAGGATAATATACGCATGCCCCCCGACTGAGTGAGGTTTACATGTAATAAAGTCAATACCCCACTTTGCGAAAGGACTGACAACAATTATAGGGTGAAGAGGAGCGGGTGGAGCACGCATTTTACGATTAAATATTTGACAATTGTGGCATTTTCGGATTGTATAGATACAATATTTGAATAAGGATGGCTAGAAATAACCAGCATGCAATATATTTTGGGTTGTGGCATACCCAGACATATGACCGCCACATGCTCTAGAATGACAGTCATTCAGAACCTTTCAACTTCGGTTGAATAGGAATCAGAAAACGACTGTACAATCTGATATGCAATTTCAAAGGGACTCAAAGGCATCGCGCCATCAAATGAATCCACCTTAGAATTGGAAGGTGCGATCCAAGGATCATCAAAAGTAACAGTATTCGATGAAATCATATGAATATTTGCAATAGAAGGTGATACATTAGGAGGAGGGAAGGAAAAAGTTCCCAGTAAACCAGAATCTTTAATCAAACCTATGCCAACATCCTTGTAAGGGATAGTCATTTTACCTATGTGTTGAATACTATCTGTAGAGGCTGGGTCGGATGAGAAATAAGTTAGCTGGTCTATCGTAACGATATTTCCATTATGAGGAAACTTGATAAGCCGAAAAACTGATGAAACAATAACATTCATAGCATAAGACCAACTAAAACATAGGAGAAGGTTGTAATCTAGAGGGGCATCAACCACTTCCACATCTAGATTTATGGTTTTGCCTTCAACCCCTATAGGTAAATCCTGCAAAATACCAAAAGGCTAGAACCCTCGGCCATCAAAATCCTTTAGAATTGTCGGAGACTGATTGCGTGGGGGAGAACCAAGCGATTTCCAACACTAGATCAACATAATACACGTAGAAGCCCCTTCATCAATCACAGTCCGAAAGCAAGGTCTGTTTTTGACTAAAACTAGAATCTAGAAAGCCATTTGATGAGATAGCCAGGGCATACTATTATCTAAATCGAAGACTATTAGGTTCGAATCCTGAAGATCGACAGCTCCTATAGTAGACAATAGTAATTTACGTTGTGTTGGGCACAATTGCAACACTTCCAAAGCTGACATTGCTGAAGGGGAAATAGCTAAGTCTTCAACAATGTTGTAATTCTAAGCAGCTCTCGCATGTGGATTGAAAGCTGATTTATGAAGTACACCTTTAGCAGGAGGTTTGATTACTAAGTCAGGGCTAGGTTTCTCGATCTGTAGTGGATCAAAACCAGGAGGAGGTGTAGTTAATGTGTTTGAATTAGAAGATTCTTCTTCTTTACCACCAACATGATTTTTACTACCATAATATTATGATCGCATCGCAATCCTAACATCAGAAATCATCATAATGGGTTCTTCTGAGGCATTTGAGGAAGAACCAATCATATTACTATCTTGAGTAGGAAAAGGATCGTTCAAGACAGCAGGCGTTTGAGAACCTTTAACGAATTTTGAAACCTCTGCTTGATGTGGGCATTCTTTGGTAAGATGATCCTTGTCGTAAATGAAACAAAGATAGCGAGGTTTCCATTTTTCGTCAGTAGATTCATTTTTATCCATTTTATCTTTTGAATTTTGTTTATTTTTCTTCTTCCCCTTATTTTTACTACTGGATTTTGATTTGGTCATAGATGATTCTACGACATGGATGTCGGCAGAAAATTCAGTGGAAGAATCTCCTTTCGGGGAATCAGGTAAAGTTATTATAGGAGAATAATTATTTGAAGATTTCTTCTTAATTTTAATACTAACTAAACCAATCATACCGTCAATGACATGAGACCCTAAAGGAGCTGCAGTTATTTGACCGTGTTTTGGAAGATCAAGGATTTTTTCATGTAAAGTATTTGACTGCATATAGACGAGGTCAAGGTACTGAGCCTGAGAAATGACTTTCTCTTTAGTGACAACTCCTCCCTTAGCTACATCTTTAGTGATTTTGGGTAACACTGATTTAATGAACCATTCTGCTAAAATTTGATCCGAAATGAAAAATTTCACTAAACACCTTCTACGTCACCATTCATGAATAAGATCAGAAATATAGGTGGACGTGGATTGTTTTAGTGAAGTTAACAGTTCCGTGCCATTGTCATATCTGACAGGCAACTGAAAATGAGTTAAGAAAGTAGTGGCTAACTGATTGAAATTATTAAAAGACCCTCGTGGTAACTCAATATACCATTTGGCGGCAAGACCAATAAGAGTTTGTTGAAAAAGACGCAATCGAATTGAATCATCAATGATTGAATTAGATGCACAATAGAGGTGATAAGTCGTAATGTGATTTGACGGATCCTTGCCTGAGTTACCCTCGAATTTCGGGTAAATACGGAAGATAGTAAATCAGATTGTTCGTAAGGTGTGACAAATCAGGTAAATCCAAAGTTGCAATAAATGGTAACTGACGGTTAGGGTCGCGAAAACCTTGAGTAATGAGACCAGTTCCAGGAGGAGGATATCTAGGATAAGCTGGAATCGGATTTGCATTAGGAATGTTATAACCTCCTGGAAAACCAGGATTAACTGTACCAAACTGGGGTTGTTGACACTGTTGATAAGTATAGCCAAGATACGGTTGATACTGATAAACTGGGTTTTGTACAGTAGGACCAAATTGATACTGTCCCTCATATGGTTGATATATGAATTGCGGTTGACTTGTGGCAATCGTACTTGTACCAACTTGTATTGTAGGCATTTGGATCGAAGTCTGAACTGTAGGTCTTGACTGTGGCACTAAGACTTGAGGAATTTGCACTGATGCAGGGATAGTAGAAACCAGAGCTACAGATACTCTAGAAACAGATGTTGTAGGTTGAACAAAAGTTGCAGTAGTTGCAGCAGTTTGAGGCGGAGTGTGAGGTGTGCTAGGCCTAGGCTGCTGAACTAAACCAGGTGTAGGGATTTGAACAGTAGGTTGGATAGGTTGCTGGGTTGGACTAGAAACCAAAGGTTGTCTAGGTTGATTAGGTAACTGCACATTAGGTTGCATAGTCTGCTGATTTTGAGACAAATTCCACACCATGTTCATTCTGAAGTATGGACCCATAAAAGGTTGTGCATATGGAGGACCATGACCTGGTTGAACATAGGGTTGATAATTAAGCGGTACATTTCCAGCTCCTTGTAAAAATGATTGACCAGAAGGTGGTTGGAAACCTTGAGTTGGCTACTGACCTTGAGGTTGATAATGTTGAGGCACGCACTAAATCTGGGGTTGATAAGCATCCTGAGGAATATACTGAGTCTGGGGTTGACCTTGGGGTATGTACTATCTTGAAGGTTGAAAACCTTGAGGTAGCCTTCCAGGTGGTAACTGACTACCTTGAGGTTACCCCCTAGGTAGTAACTGACTACCTTGGGGTTGCCCCCTAGGCGGTAACTGACTACCTTGGGGTTTCCCTCCAGGTGGTAACTGACTACCTTGAGGTTGAGGATTTGGAATACTGCTAGACATCATATGTATTTGATTTGTGTTCAATGTTTGAGTTCCATTACTACCAAATGATAACTCTTTTTCAGTCGGTCGAGGATTTGCTCTTGAAAAAGTACCAGAGAGTGACTGGTACCCCAAAGGAACAGAAGGACCGCCATATAACAATGTTTCTAGTGATTTGGAAAACATAGATGACTCTCTTGACATGATCGATGAAGGATAATAACCTCTTGGTATAGGATGAAAAGGAATTTGAGGTGGTGAAAAACTAAGACCCGGGTTTTCTAAAAAATTTGTCAATGATAAATACCAAGCGTCACTCCTAAAATGACTATAGAATATTGATTCATGCTCCCTAAGATTTACAGTCTGTTGGTTTTTGGGAAGAGTTACGTCTTCGTCTGAACTGACAAGTTCTTCAATAGAAATGAGGCTAGAAGGAAGATTATGAGTAATGATATTTCTTACCCTAGGTGAACCAAGATCACTAGAAGTTGGAATAACAAATCCTGAATATGGTTCCAAAATAGTAGGTTCAGTGTCAGGCTTAGAAATTCCGGTAATTCGGCCACGATTAAATATTAATTAATCACATGCAAACAAAGAAAATTTCAATAAAAACATCTAAAGTCTCTAAAGAAACAAACAGCTGAATCACATGCCTAAAAAATCTAAGAGTTCAAACCATGCACAAACAGTAACTTCCCGTACTAAAAACACTAGTTGGTGATAAAATCCAACTTAGTAGAAGTTTAATACAGAAAGGGCGGTTGGAACAGTTACCTCGACAATTTGCTTAATGAAACAGAATAGCACAAGTTTCTTCACAAAACCATCTCGAGTGAAGAGAACCCCCTAGAGAGTCCAAGTGAGTCTAGTTGACGTCTGCTCTAGGTACAGTGAGATCTTTCCTTCATCGCCACCCTAGGAAATAATCTTAAGTTTATGGAAAATAACAAAAAATACAACTAGGGGGAAATTTTATGATTTGATTCTATGCACAAGGGCAAAGTAACAAAGCTCAATCCCCTTGAAGGCTCCTCGACATGGTCAATCCGAGGTTTACTAACAAGTGACCCCAGTCTCCTCGACAATAGTTAATCTGAGGTTTACCGTTTATAATACGCGCAGATCTTCTATCTTTCCCAATGAAACAGAATTGATTGTCTCAAAGGTTTGGACATGATCTCGTGATTGACTCCTTTAAGAGAAGCTTCCCAAAATGTATCAATTACAATTGGATTTATTTCCTACCACAAGATGTATCTACTTGTTTGTTTTAACTATCTTGGAGAGTTAATTACTCCCTACTCCAAGATACTAGCCTAAGCTATATTGGTGATAAGAGCCCTAGAAATAGAAAAGATTACTAGATCAATTTTAATTAAGCGTTGCTTTTATGGGTTTTTCTTTAAGTCGATAGGTATGGAAATGAAACTTTGATGGTGTGAAGACTCGACTCCAAACACACTAAAAAAAAGAATGCACCTAAAATGATAAGAAATTCATTTTTCTTTCAATGAAATTCTAGCTAAGAGAAAGAGTTCGAGAATGCAATTCTTTAAGAAACAATTCTTTCTTTCAACATGGAAATGGAAAGAAAATATTTTTGTTTTTAATAAGAACTCAAAACAAGACAAATAATTAATGCTCACAATAAATCCCTTTCCCTTTTCAAAACTCGAAACTACAAAAAAACGATTTGCTTCAAAAGAGATCTACAAGTTTTAGAAAAACACTCAAAACTACAAAAACTAATTTTGAGATCTAAAAACTTTAAAAATCTAATTGAATAAAAGATTCAATTCTTTTTTGAGGACGTTTTACTTAGTCTTTCAGTAAACTAAGGATTCATTTGCATAGAATAACAAACCAATCAAAAACATCTAGATATGTTTTCTTTTGTAAAATTGAAATTCAGAACTTATAACAAAGCTTGTTCAAAGATTTGCAACGAGAAAACTAAATCTATTTCTCACAAAATATAGATTTCACAACCAAGTCAGACTCATCAAGAAGACGAAAAGACACCAGGGTGATATAAGGTTTCTCAAGCTTTTCGTCTTTGAGTCACTACAGAGACAAAGTGAAGACCTCTTCAAGCATGCAAAACTTCTAGAAAATCATTCAAAAAAAAATACTATCGGAACTCACTCACAAGAGATTTTTGACAGGAAAAATACAGATCTGCGTAGACACTAAAAATCCTAAATCAAACCTAAACTTAACTAGGGGAAGATATCTTAAGTTTTTCAAAAAAAGTTTACAGGTTCCGCAGGCTCCAGAAGCAACAGGTGTGGCCTCACACTGTTTACTGAAGGAAAAGGCAGAGATGCCCGCACTGTCTGTAAAGAGAAAGTGCAGTTCCCCAGAAAACTTCAAAAAAAAAAACAAGAATACTTCAAGATTTTGAAAGCTACCCAAGCCAGTATACATCAATCAAAAACCAAAAAAAAAAAAACAATTTTCTCAAGTCAAAACAAAGGAAAACCAAAAATCAAATACCATCCCTAGTGGAGTCGCCAATTTGTTGACTGGATAAATCAATCTTGTGGACAAGACCGATCTCCCTAGCATCAAAAGATAGTCTAGCAATAAATAGACAAACAAACCTATCTTTCTCTAGACATATGCGATTTATAAGTAAATACTACAAAGGTGTTAAGATCCTACCTTAGATCCAGTGCTTGTTCGCAGTAGTCATCCTCCAGTTGTTCAAAAGAGTTACCTTTGAAGACCTGCAATCACAAACACGAAAACATTAAATATCACCTACATAGCAAATATTATAAATCATGTCTATTATGGTGATCAAGGAATCCATAAAATAAACAATGAATTAACAGCTTATTGAGAAAAATAAATATATTTGTATTAACTTTGAATAGTAGAAGAACTTTACAACCTTTTCAACCTTGATGTTGAACAAGTTCTTCCTGGGGTCCAAAATAGGAATTTCCTTTACTTTGACAAGTCTTGCACTCTTCCAAATGAGATACATAGAGATATGTAATCTCTCCTCATAAAAACTCAACTAAAGAAGACTAAGTTCCAACAGCATTTTACCTTAAAAAATACTAAGCTTCTCCCTCCAGTTAACCAAATCAATGCTTCTTTTTACAGTGCAATGGTCCACCTATGAAGGGATAGAATCCTCCTTCAAAGGAATAAGCTCCTCACATCAAGGGGTTACGTCCTTCAGGTATGGGTTACATGAACCTTAAAAGAGTGAACTTGCCACCTTAAGGTTCCTTCCAGAAGTTTCTAGAAATAATTGAAAGTGAGTTTTTTCAGAGTATACTCACGCCTTTTTAACCTTTACAAGGGTTCGCACCTTTAACACAGAGATAGTGCGGTCAGGTGTGCCAAGACATGACCATTAGGTGTGGGACCATAGGTAAGACAAAGAGAAAGTGCAGAACCAGAGTTTTAAAATTTTTTGAGAGCTTTTCTCTTATTTTCCAGACTTGATATGAGGAACTGATGTTTTAGACTTGGAGAGGAGGAAAGTATGAGTGGTAATGAACTCACACAGATAGAAAAATGTCAAGGTGAAAATTTTTAGTGCAACAAGAGACAAATAGGAAAATAGAGGTGGTGGAGAGTAAGCGGGGTATGGAGAAAAGGAAGAAAAGGAAGAATGACCAAATGTGAGCCCTCTCTTGGAAACAGACCAACATACCATGCTTCTCTCTGATAGTAACAAGTCAGCGCTGCATAGCAAAGATAACACGCCCAATTAAAAAAAAACATGTTCTAGTGTAGGAACATTTGGTGCCAAAATGTGTATTGAAAGCTTATCTTTTGTTTCATGAACTTTTGTACACGCAGAATAACTGTACCACCTGCAGATCATATCATTCGGTTTGTATTATGATTAACACTTTATTTTATCATTTACCAAATTAGGAAGAAATTGTTTAAGTACAAAGATATTTTAGGTTATGAAATCTCATTGTTTTAATGAGTACTAAGTACACCTTATGTGATATCATGGAGTAAATGCAAGATGGTATGATTCTCCCGAAATCCAATACTTACCTTTCCTTGAAAAACTCATCACTTGATAATAATGGCCTTACTCCATATCCGACCTTACATGACTGTTATATGGAATTATTAACTAAACCACCGACTCTTCCAATCATCATCTTCTACCTGTAATTGAACCAATTCGTATTCACATCTGTGTAGTTTTAATGATGAACCACGACCATTCAGGAAGTGGTTAATATAGCGACAGATGTATAGCTCGACCATCATTTGAGTTATTTATGTTGTAAAACATTTTCAAAACTTGAGACAGAGATTGGGTGAATTCAAATAGACATGGCGCCTGTAAGGATTGAGCCATGGTCCATACAAGAGATGGAACAGACAGCTGAGTACATGGATAGTCTTGTAATATTGCAGGAATTTGACTCAGCTGTGGCAATAGCATTCGCCTGGAATTTTGATGGGAGTCGAGCCAAGGTTGGTTCGTTAGAATTTGCAGTCATAGAGGAGTCCATATCTCAGGCTACAGGTTTACCAATAGTGGGGGAACAATGGTTTAAGAAGGAGAAGTTAGAAAAGAAACTATGGCACTGGTTCATTGTCAACCCGAAGTAGAAGGTGGATTGGAAGAACGGCCTCTAGTGGAATTATATGATAGGAAAGTGGAAGGATCTCCTATATGTGTTGCAGAAGTTCCTTACTTGCAAGGGCTGCTACTCACTAACTTTCCTCTATCACATACACCTACTCTTTCACCTTGAGTCTGGTAAGCTCATTAATTTCCCTTAGTATTTTCTTAGAAGCTTAGAAAATATGGAGAAAGGGGTACAGAAAGGGAAGTCCGGTCAGGTCACATGTAAATTATATCACCACAGGCTGATCAAAATCTTAATTAAGGAGCTGGAAGCTAAAAATATGACTTGGGAGGAATTCTTAAAGGAGTTTTAAGGGTGAAGTGCAGGGAAGTCAGCTCAGAAGAAGAGTGCAGGAAAGAAGGAGAAATAAAAAACGTTGAGCCCATGCCCTACCAAGACTAGGAGGTCAGCCAGGAGAAGGACGACCTATTCGAGGGTGGGTCATGTTTAGTCGACCTCCCCGATAATGTTGGATGACTCGCCACTTGCTTCACCAAGTAATGATAATATTGCGGTCCTCACTGAGGCAGTGACCCATACATTCACTGATGGTGACTATGTGGAGAAGGAAGACGCCACACCCTTGTCAGTCCTCTTTGGTAGGATGAAGAAAAGAAAAGTGATGTCGAGTGCAAGCAAGGACTCAGCAGAGGGTCAGGTGGATGATAGGGCACAAGCCACTAAAGCCCTTAATGATTCTAAAGTTCTGGGGACTGAAATCCTTGGTGCGATGGATGAGTAGGGTACTGAAACCCTCAATGATTTCGAAGAATAGGGTACTAAAACCCCTAGTGAGATGGATGATCCGGGTACTGAAGCCCTTAATAATTTTGAGGAGTAGGGTATTGAAACCCTTGGTAACTTGGATGACCAAGGTACTGAAATCCCTAATAAAGTAAAAATGTAGGGCACTGAGACCCTTAGTGACATTGAGACTCAAAGTGTCTAAACCCTTGATGATATTGAAATGCAGGAATTGAAAGGTGGCCAGGATAACCTCGACCTTGATGATGTCAAGACATGTCTGGAATCGACTACCGAGAGGTCTGTGCCAAAGGAATTGGGAGTGGAGAACTCCACCCTCTGTCTGAACAGTTGGATAGAAGAGCTCAAGAAACATGTTTAGATCTTGGACGTATTAAACCAATCCATGAAAGAGCAAAATATAGTGCAAAAGCGAGCAAACACAGAGTTAGTAGGAGAGGTGAAGGAGCAAAAAGGAAAAGTTAAGATATGGAAATTTTGGGCCTCAAAGTGTTATGAACATCTTAAAAAGGTGACCAAGAAACTCAAAAAGGCTCAAAGGAGGAAGGAACGTACAAGTTCATAATTGAAGGGAGGCTCTTCTGTTTTGGTTTTTTTTGCAGCAGGTAGAGGTTGTGTGAGGAACCACAACAACTTAAGGAGGGGAGGATGTTGGTAGGGTAAACTTCTTCATTTTTAACCCCTTTTCCCTTCAAAACCATAACCTTAGACCTTTGTTTTAACCTTGCAAACCTCCCTATTATTACACTAGTCCAAGAATTGTGCCTTTTCCTGCACTAGATTTATATTTCATGTTTAAGGGTAACGAATGTGTTTAATTAATCATTTTCATATATTTTGTACCTTTAATATTATTTGAAACTAATATTTCCTTTCCTAAAGTATTTGATAAGCAAATTATTGATCATTTAGTTAGCATGGCCAAGTGCAGGTAGGATTCCTGCACCGTTGGCAAATCCTTAACTGTCGTGACAACTCATCACCTGATGCAGACACTTTGTTCCAAAATGGTCAAATCGAGTTGGGCTCGGAGAAAAGATAAGTCAGGGATATGGTGGATATTGGTTCACCGGATGAACACTTAGATTATTGTTTTGTTATAGCCGAAAGGCTTAGTATGAACTGTTATTTTTATTTTGTTATAGCCAAAAGGCTCAGATTGGAACTGTTATCACCCCAAGAAACTCTCCTAGGTTTTATATCAGAGATGCTCAGGAACATTACAAACTCAACAAAAAGTTGGATAAATTGGTGGATGAATAAAACAAATGCTGCATATTCAAGCTAGATAACCATTCCTACTATGCTTAACCGCAGACATGGGTGAAAACCCCCAGACTACAAGGCCTTTAACCACCAATTACTCACAATTTTAGAGACAATGTGATGATGGAGAACACTGATCACACCAGCAGATGCATAGGACCCTGTGATGGCCAGCCGCAACCAGTTTAAAGGTCTGTAAATCTGTTTTCTAATACATAGATATGATGACAGCTCTATGGCATTAAAACAATAGAAACCTGCATACAAATTCAATTATGCAAGCTAAATCCTAACACAGAGGTGGGATGACAGCCCCTCTAATGCTAACATTAACAACACATGAATAAATGCAAGACAGTCACAGCCTGGAACAACAAGAAGAAGTGGAAAGTGAGCAATTAACAGTAAAAGAAGCTTGCATTAGCTGAAAATGAAGACCAGACACTGCAAGTATCACAACAGTTACAATCTCCAGAAGTTGAACCTTACAACAAAATAACACTCATCAACCAATTACATTTTGTTTTTGGGTATATATATAGAATCTATTTACAAAATTGCTCTACTAGGCTAAGCGTGGAGGTGTCTTAATGGACCACCAACCACATTTACATTTAGATATGGGTCCCTGCTGCAATTTGAATGTTTTAATGAATGATTTAGACATTCTCTGGTGTTCTGTGGTCCTTCTCGGGTAGATGCAGTAAAATATGAATGAAACCATAACCTTTGATTGTTTTTAACTGCTCGAGGCAGTCCTATTTGTCCTCAGCCATGTTATTGATTAATTGTAGTTGTTGAGGCCTTAACTATGCAGGGACAAAGTGGCTGATGGCACAGACTAGGACAGAATCTCAGCTGTTGGATTAAACAGTCGGACGACGGAGATCACGTTAGAAAGAGGTATCAGGAGACTTATGCGCGAGAGCAATAAGGGCCGTTGGATCAATAAAATCAACGACAAAGATCAATTTACGCGAGCTATCGGAGGTTAATGAGATCTAGAGAACAAGGGCTGTCGGATCATAGGTGGGGATGATCGGACGGTCATCACACGAGGAAGAAGTGTAATGGATAACACGCGAGAGAATGGCAGTTTTATTGGCAGGCGGTTTTCCCCACACCGCCTATCGCAGGTGGGCGGTTTCCGTATAGCGGGCAGCGATCCTGTAATATGGCACCACGTGGTAGGCAGGTCCGGTGGGAAACCACCTTCCTCACTGCCTAACAGATGATCTGTTTATGGGGAGGAGACTTGCGAATAGCATTGGACTATATTGCGGACGTAATCGGACAGCGGAAAAAGGTCACAGGTTAACGAGATTGATGTGACAGGTACGGTTCCTGCGAGTTAACGGGATTGATGTGACAGGTACGGCTCCTGCGGGTTAACAGGTGCATAGGTTGCGTGATCGGGGGAAGCAACTGCCATCAATATCGCGATGAACGGTCGGATGGTAAGGGAAGAACGCGGGGTTTAACACGCGGGCTGGGGCAACGGGGACCGTTGGATCGGGACGATCAATGGTCACGATTTCAAAAGCGATAGAGGGCTAAAATGGCACGGGTCATATGATTGGGTTATATGGGTTCAACACTATAAGCGCCCGGGGCTAAACTGAAATGGGGCTCCGATGGATTTTGGGGTTTATGGAGAAGATTCAGAGAAAAACGAAGGAAAACAGGGGAAATGGAATATAAGAGAATAGGCGGGAGTGACAGGGGATATAGGTTTAGGAAGGATTTAGAGGAAAATAGAAGCAGCAAGAGGTTAAGAGAGTGTAAGGAAACCGAATGAGAGGAAGGTGAAAAGACTATTGCGCACTGCTTTCTTGGCACAAACTCGCCACCAAACCTGCATTTAACATTTAAGAACTGAAGATTGTAGCAGAGCTAACATTGGCTCCTTCTGGGGATGAGATCCTCCCTGTGAGGTCTCAAGAACCTGCAGACCAATGCCTTCATACAAAACCATCTTAAAAACATTTGCCTAGTATCCATTGGGCATGGAGTCAAACTAATCATATACTAAGAACTGCACAAGAAACTGCTTACAATCACTAAAACCTGAAAAACTTAAACTTCAAAAATTGCCCATTTGCTGGGCCATTAAAATTGCTGCCTATCATTTGGTTCATCATATATTAGCAAGGCAGGATTTATTTGATCCTCCACCTCAAACAGTTTAGGACATTTGAGCTTGACAGGTAGATATGGATCAATTTTCATTTCCCTTATGTATATTTTCCTCCTTGGATGTTCTTTAGAGGAGCCTTTGTACATCTGTTGAATAATTAGTGTTGCTGTGTACTTATTTGTGTCATCTGTGGTTAGCACAACTAATATGAAAGATGCAACATTGTATTCCTGTGCAGGGGACACAAAGACATTTTTTGCTCCTTCATCTTGCTTTGAACAATCCTCATCCAAGGAGGGATTCCAATACTGCACATCTTCTTCTTCTGTCATCTGAAAAGCAGCCCTTTCAGTCTGTGTAGAGGCCATTTGAGCAGGTAATAAAATATCAAGACTGAGATGATCAGTTTCAACCTTGAGCATTGAATTTTTTTCTGCCTCAGTGTTCAAGGGCAACTATGAGGGATTGTTATTTGATAAGACAGAGAAAAAAAAGATGATGGGGAGCTTTCTTCTCCCTTCTTCATCATTGGACTAGGGACAAAAGCAGGCTGTAAAATTGGCAGATATGCATAGCCATATGAAGATGAGCATGCTTCAAGCTTAGATTCTTGGAGGATAAAGGGATCTGCTGCTATTTGATTCTGCTGATCAGCTTGTTGTTCTGCAGCTACAACAAATTGGCAAGTAGTGCCTTTGGATATTGCTTGTTCCCTTGTTAGGAAAGGTGTACCTTCCAAAAAATGGACCTCCTCCTCATGCTACCCTTCTTTCATGACTATATTTTGACAAAGGGTCTTCACCCTTTGATCTTTGTTTGCATCTCTATTTCTCTGCAAATTCCGAAAATGCTCATGTGTCCCTCTATGTGGTTTTGGAGTTGGAAAATAAATGGAACAATGAGCCCCTGCTTCATCAAAATACTGCTCAGCTTTTAACTTGGAAACTTCAGAGGCCAAAAACTCAATCATCCTATCTAATTCATCTATCTCAGGATCATAGGATGATGAGGATTCACCTCCTTGCTGTTATCGGGAAATCTAGTGTCTATGAATATCTGCTAGTCCCACTAAGATGGGTAGCTATCTTAGAAACAAACAGATTAAAGTTACTTTACTTTTCCTTTATGAAAAGCAGATAGGAGAGGATCAAATAATACCAACCTCGATCTTTCGCTCGGTTCTTTGCTTGTTCCTTCTCCTCACCGACAGGTCTTTGCCGCTCCTCCCTTGACCACTCCGCTTCAAAGAGTACCTGTAAAGTCAAAGTAGCATAATACCTTAAAAGTGCAGAGATCTACAATCATAAACAATATAGGACTAGATATATATTGACCACACAAATGCATATACTATCAAACATACAAGAATGTGGAGGAAAACTTGAATAACTTTATTAATATGAAGATTAGAAGAGAGAATTACAACCCATTGTTCTGACCCAACGTCATCCTCCCAGCATGAAAGCCCTTCTTCACCTCATGAAAAGCTTAGATCATCGAACACTATGATATTCCACCAGGAAACCAACAAAACTTCCTTACAAGATACAAAATTCCAACCTCTGGATCTCTGGGATGAGGGATCCATATATAGATGATTGTAGGGAGGTGAGTCAGCTTCTAGGATTTTGATTAGTGTCTTCTATCTGATAGTTCTTGATTCCACTTGGAGATTGATGATATCTTACTCATCCTTGGGCGAATTCAGAGAGGCAAGTGTCACGGGAGAAGTTTCTGGAAGATTCTATGATCATCCACATTGCAAACTATCTCTTCCATTTGTCCATTCTCACCCATCGCACCCTACAGAAGGGCTTTCCAGTATGCATCACACCTTTTACATTGGGCAGGTGAGATGCATCACACCCTTAGCACTGAGCAACTTGTATGGTCCAGTTTTGACCAGTTTTGAGCAGTTTCCTATGGAGAACTTCTGGGAGATGATGTAATCAGCTGACCCTGTTTCTTTAGGGAATGGAACAACACTTTTAGGGACTCAGAAGCCCTCGGTTTATGGACATATATGATTGGGGTTGCAGTGCCCAAAAATGTCTATAACAGTTGCCCCCTAAAGCATGAGGTCGTTAATCTTTTGATGTCGGGTGAAATGCTTTATCATGAGGATCCGAGGTTTTTCGAACTGGAAGGCTACCTGTAATAAGATACAATACAATACATTATCTTCATAATATTTTCATGATCTAGCTAAGGCAAGCATTCCCATGCTCAGCTTTATAAATTCATTTTCATGTACATAGGACAGACAACAGTCTATGTGGCAGACTGATGATTCTGATAGAGACATCATCCTTTGATTCGGTTGATCATCTGTGCAGCAATGATGTACATTTGATGTCTTTATTTTCCTGAATATATCACAACCTGGATCGATGATAGATCCGGGGTCTTCAAACTCATCCAATCTTCACCCGAAATACAAGTCGATCCATGTGAAAATGTTCTGGAGTCAAACATGGAAAGACATCACCTGATTACCAGCTAATGATGTAAGCTGTTAATAGGCGTGAGAGGAATCACTGATAATGATGATGACCCTAAAGGTATGACAGTACAATTCACGTGGTGTGAAAATGGGACTTGGTGTCGAACACCACGCAAAATCTCTCGGTTGATGGCCATTGATGTAAACCTGTCGCTGAAAGTGAGAAACTTGCCATTGAGGCATGTAAGCCTCAAAGTACTTAAAGGGTTGTTCCTAGGTCGACTTCTTGGATAATGAGATGATGTCGACAAGAAGTGACCCGTCGTAGGAGGGCCTTAATGAATCCAACATCTATGACATGGAATGGAGCAAATGAATTTTGGAGGTGAAAACGATATAATGATACACGGTTCAGGGTGGCGGTCATGAAAGAATGAAGCGTAAAGGTATTACAGCGGATGAGACAGAAGATGGGTTGGTGAATTCTCTAATCAACTTCTCTTGAACATATTGGTGACACTTGAAATGGATTGGTAGCGTTAACCCCAAATATGGATGGTACAGTGGACCAATGGTAATATGACCGGTGAACGGAATAACCCAACCCAACTCAGACATGGAGTGAAAGTGTCATGTTCAAGAGTGACTTCGCTACCAATAAAGTTTCTTCAAGTTTTCTTCCCAATTTTCCCCAACCATTTTTGACCAGTACCTCTTTATTTTTATCAAGCTTGAGGAGGATAACATATGCTTCTTCTATAATTTGCCCTTCGGGCAAACCCGTCGCTATGTTTTAATGAGCTTAGCGACAGTGAAACTCGTTCTTGTCTATATGGACAAGTTTGTCGCTATTGGTTTTAACGAGTTTAATGACAAAGATAACTCGGTCCTTTTCAATTTTAGAGAGTCTAAAAGGGACATAAAGGAAACTCCAAAAATCCTTTTTCGTCATATAATCCCTTAAGTCCGAAAAAGTAAAACAATACGAAAGGGATGAATTTTCGATAATTTTAACGAGCCGAACAAAACAAGCGCTCGATCTTTTTGTGTAATAATTCCTCAGGTCCAAAAATATTAAAATCTAGAGGAGGGATAGCACTCCTGGTAGCTTTAACGAGCTGGAGAGGCCAACTGCTCAGAAATCTTTTCATATTTTACGAGTCAGATGAAAAGAGCTTAAAGGAGGCTCATTTTTTGAGGAACAAGTGATAATCTTAGGTAGCAGCTGATTCCAGGTAAGGTTTGGAATTTTCCAATCATGACAGTGTCACAAGGATGGCTAACAGGATCACTCTTCGCAGTTGTTCCTATAAAAGGGTAAACAATCAAATGGAGGTGTATGATCGGCTAAAATAGAGTGGGGGTGATGATGAGAACACGACCAAGGCTCAAAAGCTGATGATAATGCATTCACAATGGTTATTTACCGGAAATTGGTTCATTTTTTTTAATGAGCTTAAACTCTAGGGGAAACATTTGCTCATCGCTTAGGTTTAATTTTTAATGAGCTTGAACTTTGCATAAAAACTGCTCGTGGCGGGTTTATTTTTTAACAAGCTTTAACCCTGCAGTAACACTGCTCGTGATAAGTTTGCATGCCCCCCAAGCTTCATTGCATTCAACACGGTGGTTGGAATGAAGGTTTACCTTCGAGATCTTTGAAAGACTCAACTTGGATTTTACGAGATCGTAATCAAAGACTCGATTTGGAAAGGGAGTCGTTTCATTTTTTAATGAGGTTGACACAATAAAAGAACTATCCTCATAATCCACCGTATTTACAATATTTGATAGAAAATAAAAAACTGAAGGATGATTAAGGTTGCTGGAATAATCTTCGTGGTAATCCGAAAGATGGGAATGAAGGTGGTAATCTTCCCATGGTGCCTCTCCTATCATCATTGATGGATTGATTCCTTCGTCTATAGAATCTACATGCGACCAAGGATTTGAAGAGGTGCCATATTCCTTAGACCTATCTATCCAAACACTCGATGAGCATTGATTTGGGTTTGGCCTCCAGGCCAAGAAAATTGATTGCTACAATATTTCTAAAATGGTGATGATCCATGCTGTCAAAATGTTCAGGAATCTTCTGAATCTTTTAGATATAGAAGGTATCATACTACAGGTTTCCACCGTGGCCACTTCCGCCAAATTTCTTAGAGGTGGTAGGGAAAAAGTACCCATTAAGGAATGGTCTTTTAGGAGGCCTACTCCAATATTTTGAAGCGGATGATTGCTTCCGTGGATCATTGGAATGCTTCCTGTAACTTGTGAACTATTGGGGAGAAATGTTTTTTGGTCGAAGATTGTAATTCCTCCTTGGAATGGAAATGCAATCTTCCTAAAGTAGGTCGACACAACAACAACCATGGCATATAAACAGGGCCTTCCTAGTAGGATGTTGTAATCGAGGTTTCCATCGATAACTTCACCATCAATTTCTACTGTTTTGCCCCCCCAGTTCGACTTGTAAGTTACTTAAAATGCCATATGGGGTGTATGTTCGTCCATTAAATTCTTTCAATGTCATCGACGATCGTGACAAGGGTGGAGATCCTAAAGTTTTGCAGCAACTCATCAACATAATACATGTAGATGCCCCCTCATCAATAATTGTTCGATGAACAATTTTGTTGAGGGCTTTCACTTGAATAAGGAAAGCTAGTTGAGCTGGTAACTGAGGGTCATATCCTTTGTGATTAAAGGACACAAGATTGGAATCCGTTGGGTCAATCCCACCTATTGTTGATAATAAAGCCTGCTTTTGGGAGGGGAAATTTTGCAATACCTCAAGTGTCGACATAGCGGACGACAATTGGGCTAGATCCTCCACTATATTATAATGTTGTGCTGCTCTGGCATGAGGATTAAATGTCGATTTGTGTACTACTCCCTTCGAAGGCTTTATCATTAGTTCAGGAATGATGGGTGGCACAACTTCGGTCGAAGTTGTTGTCAAATTACTAGGTTGATCATTAGCCTTGTTGTCCAACAGCTGTGGATTATCGTAATCTTTATTCCTTGTCGATATCAAAGCATCATTTTGCTGCTTCAAAACAGACAACATTAGCACTTGGGACGAGGAAGCATTGTCACTAGCAACCAGATTTGTTCCTGGATTCGGAAATGGATCAGTCAATACCGCCGAGGTTTTTGAACTCTTTAAGAATTTTCTAAGCTTGGCTTTGTATGGACAATCTTTCGTCCAATGATCCTCATCACATATGAAGCATGGATGACTTGGTTTTCTATCTCTAGAAAGGTTTGCAGAAGATTTTTCAGGAGACGACTCCTCCTGTTTTTTCTTCTTCCCTTTCTTTTTCTTCTTGTCCCCTAGTTTCTTTGGTTCTTTGCCTTTGTCAATCGACACTGCATTTACCTCTGAGGTGAGAAGTTCCTCATTTGCATTTTGGCTTGGAACTGTACTAGCCTTCTTTGATGTAGCTTTTACAGTTTTTGTGCTAATTGCACCTATCACGCCATCGCCGACATGAGAGTCTTTTCTTGATTTAAGATGGGGAGGAACAGAGAATTCTGGTCTAGGAGCATCAGGGATTTTATCGTAGAGCATGCCAGATTGAGTATATATCAAGTCTAGATATTGTGCACGAGTAATTACTTTCTCTTCAGTGACGACTCCTCCCTTTGCCACATCTTCCGTAATAGAAGGTAATAATGACTTAATAAACCATTCAACTAGCAGCTGATTAGGAACATATGTTTTTACCATTCTACGACGATGTCGCCACTCATGAATATGATCAGATATGTGAGTGGTCGTTGTCTGTTTGAAATTGGTAAGAAGCCCTGTTCCTATTTCGTACCTTATGGGTAACTGAAAACGGGTTAAAACGGTTGTGGCTAGGGTGCTGAAGTTATTGAATGAAGCTCTAGGCAATTCGATGTACCATTTTGCTACCGGACCAGTTAACATTTGCTGAAAAAGGCGAAGCCTGATCGAATCATCATTTAGAGTGTTAGATGAACACCACAAATGAAAAGTCATCACATGATTCGACGGGTCTTCACCCGGATTTCCATTAAATTTAGGAATATCCGACGGAAGTTTATGAGGAATCGTTGGCCACCAAGGGGCGTAAGCGATTGGATCGTTTGTTAGCGATTTAGATCTGGTAACTCTCAATTTGCCACGAAGGGCAACTGTTGAATCGAGTTTAGCGAAGCATACCCAGGACAAGATGGGATTGCCTAAGAAGTGGGTCTTTGCATACTAGCATAGTGCATTTGATGTTGATAACATTGGTAAGGTTGATGGGCATAACCATTATGAAATGGTTGATGTTGACCGTTTTCAATATACGGCTACCCATTATTTGCAAAGATTTGGTGCTCAGATCCTTGGTAAACTTGTTGGAATTGTGGTTGTTGATATTGCACCAGCCATGGTTGTGAAACCATTTGTTGTTGTCCAATACTGGCTGTTTGACCAAGATGAGGGGTGATGGTACCTGTTTGAGCCTGGGTCACTCCAGTTAAGGAGACACTAATCGATGACTGTGGTGGCGTCGTAGAGACAAGAGGTTGTTGACTTGCGACCTGAGAGACTTGAGGTTGGCATACAACAGGCAACGCTTGTACTTGCGACACCGTCACAATAGCCAGTGTAGTGGGGATATTTGACATAGGTAGAATTTGTTGCATTGAGTATAAAACTCTTGGTTGTTGAGGCAGTATTGGCACCCAACCACTGGATGTAATTCCAGCATAACCTGAATTCTGTTCTGAACTCTCGTATATCTGTTCTCCCAGAGGAGACAATGAAAAGGTATATTGCCCCCCATACGGCGGTAATCCAGTGCTTAAAGGAATGATTTGCCTTTGAGGACTGGACTGCCTAAATTGACACTGCAAAGGATCAATTTGCTGAGACTCAACATAAGAGATTCTAGATATTATTCCGGATGAACAAACGGGAATAGACCATACTATCGAAACAGTCGCTGGATGGATTCCACCTAGTGATTGAGAGCTAGTTGCGACAGACGGTATGCCGGTGAACATTGTTGGAGTGATAGTAGGAAGTTCTGCCACTGCTATGTCAAATGACACAGTCCTAGATGTTGATGGTTGTTCAGACATATCTAGTCTATCCAAAAGATTTCCTAGCAATTCTACAGGAACTTCCGATAACGGTAGACTAATTTTGACGAAGAAGGATATAGGGTGATCCCAACTCCAAAATGTGATGGAGTACTAGATGGGGGATCCTCCATAATCTCTTCTATAGCAACCAATCCAGGTGGAAGAGGTAGACTGTCAGGTCTGTAAAATATTTCCGGTGCCGAAGAAGGTATAGATTCTGTAGCGATAGATGTTTGGGGAATAACACCTTCTGAATTAGCTGTAGATGGAGCAGGCTTAGGAATAGAAGTGTTTACCTTCACACTAGGATCAGTTCTACTATCCTTTAGTGGTTGCGGAAATTCTTCTATAGAGGCAGGGATACTAGAAATGTTTGGAGTAACCGGAGTCTCCGAGGGTGTTGAAACACTTGTTCCAACCAGACTAGGGGACTTTGAACCGGTTAAACGAGTTTGCTTTTTCCGAAATAGTTTTGTTTCCAGAGACAAAGACAGTTGACTCGTAAGTCTCCGCGAATGACGGGGTTTCGATTGACTTTCCTCCACGATTGTAGATTACTCGATCAACTAAAAATAGAGGGGAAAATGATTCCAAATTAAATGAATTTTAGACTCTTTGACACAACTTGTTTTTTCAATTTTTAAGAGTCGAGAAAAAACAAAAGATGACTCTAGTCGCCTTCGATTTTTAATGAGCCTCAAGTGAAAAGTGCTCACATGGACCTTTTCCTTTAAGGAGTCTGAAAAGGAATGAAAGAGGCTACTCTGGAAATCTAGATAGAGGGATTACCAAACCAATCGCAAAACTGTAGAATACTTTTTACGGTACGACAGTGAATCTTCCCGAATGTTGTGTTCAGTGCATTGTGATCGATAGGGCGGTAGACACGACTTCCTATGGATAAAGGATATAGCCTATTGTGGTCTCCCAATATATACTCGACAGTACATGGGAGCACAAGTCCATACTAGCACTTGTCGTCTCAAAGAGGAGGAATCACCCAACCAACAATGAAAGCGATAGTTACCAGGCTTTACGACGCCAGAATATGTCTCTAGCCTAGACTTCTAAATGTTGTGCCTTAGGTTCCAAAGCATTTTTATGTTCATTGAATTTATTTTACAGTTGATCTTTCTTAAGAAATTTTCCTTCCAGGTTCATCGCGTGATGTAGATATACAATTCGTAAAATGCAATCTAAGATGATAAAAAATTGTTTAATCTTCTTTTTGCAATGAAAATCCTAGCTACTAAAGAAAGAGAGATGATATTCTTTCAACATAGATTAGAGAGCACACACTAGATGCACTGTCCTAAATCAAACCAACAAGCAGTCTAAATGCAAATGCACATGCATGTATTTATTTTTAGCCTTCTTAATGTGTGAATGACAAGAAGAATGCTAACTACAAATCTGAATTATCTTTTCAAAGCGACAGTACTAACAAATTTCTCTTCAAAATGAAAGGAAGATAATGATGGCACTTTGCAACTTTGAATTGAAAACTGCTTTCGACACTTGAAAAAATACTAATTCAAATCAAATACAAGAGTAACTGTATAATCGACCATCAAGAACAATAGAATTCTTTTCTTTGACTGAAGACGACACTTGTGACACTTCCAAATCAAAAGATAACAGTTTGACTACACTAATTTTTGTAAAAGAGAACTGTAAATGGCACACAATACATAAAAACATTCACAATTCTTTGTACTATGGAGGTGGAATCATGCAAAGGAAGGGAGTTTCCACAGTGGTATACTGATCACAGACAACAAAACTCTTGAATAAAGCTAAAGAGAGTGAACAAAGAAACCAAAATCTGAGAGCAGAAGAGTTATTATCTGATCAACGCACCTGCAACACAGGGAAAGTGTGATGCAGCACACCTACTGCACATGGGAGGTGTGATGCATCCAGCCTTCCCAAGAAGAGAAAGTGCGATGGTCCAGAGACGAGACTTCAACTTGGTTCTTGGTCACAGTTTGCAACTTAGTTTAGGGATTTAGGCCGAGCTAATGATAGTCAGTCAATAGAAATCACAGGGGCTGATCTAATGAGGTTACTAGAGCCACCACTAGGGCAATTAGGATGTTTGCAAATCGATTTGTCAGTTTATAAACAAAACTTGGAGATAGACTGAAGCAGCATTGATCTACTTTGCACTTGCATGGAAAATGCAGTTCGAAGGCTAGCTAGCTTAACTTCAGGCTTCGTCTATAAGTTTATAAAGCAAACAAGTATAGACAAGCAAACAAGCTATTCGCTCCCTAGTGGATTCGCTCCCTAGGAGCTGCTAGTCCCACTAAGACGGGTAGCTATCTTAGAAACAAACAGATTAAAGTTACTTTTGTTTTCCTTTATGAAAAGTAGATGGGAGAGGATCAAATAATACCAACCTCGATCTTTCGCTCGGTTCTTTTCTTGTTCCTTCTCCTCACCGACAGGTCTTTGCCGCTCCTCCCTTGACCACTCTGCTTCAAAGAGTACCTGTAAAGTCAAAGAAGCATAATACCTTCAAAGTGTAGAGATCTACAATCATAAACAATATAGGACCAGATATATATTGACCACACAAATGCATATACTATCAAACATACAAGAATGTGGAGGAAAACTTGAATAGCTTTATTAATATGAAGATTAGAAGAGAGGATTACAACCCATTGTTTTGACCCAGCGTCATCCTCCCAGCATGAAAGCCCTTCTTCACCTCATGAAAAGCTTAGATCACCGAACACTATGATATTCCACCAGGAAACCAACAACACTTCCTTACAAGATACAAAATTCCAGCCTCTGGATCTCTGGGATGAGGGATCCATATATAGATGATTGTAGGGAGGTGAGTCAACTTCTGGGATTTTGATTAGTGTCTTCTCTCTAATAGTTCTTGATTCCACTCAGAGATTGATGATCTCTTACTCATCCCTGGGCGAATTCAGAGAGGCAAGTGTCACAGGAGAAGTTTCTAGAAGATTCCATGATCATCCACCTTGCAAACTGTCTCTGCAATTTGTCCATTCTTTCCCATCGCACCCTACAGAATGGATTTCCAGTATGCGTCGCACCTTTTACATTGGGCAGGTGAGATGCATCGTACGCTTAGCACTGAGCAACCTGTATGGTCTAGTTTTGGCCAGTTCTGAGCATTTTCCTGTGGAGAACGTCTGGGAGATGATGTAATCAGCTGACCTTGTTTCTTTAGGGAATGAAACAACACTTTTATGGACTCAGAAGCCCTTGGTTTATGGACATATAAGATTGGGTTGCAGTGCCCAAAAATGTATATAACACCTACCCTCTGCTTTCATCATCACCTTCAAGTCTCTCTGCAGCAATGATATTTGCTTCTACCTCAAAGGCTGTAGCTTGCATATCAACCAAAGAATTACATCTTCTTTCTCTTAACAACAGGAAGAAATAAGAATCAAAGGCATTAGAATAAGTAATCATGGCAGAAGTAGGGGTGGGTTTTATTTCAGCTGGCATTCTACTATACATATGATAAATCTTTTGTTGAAATCGGACAGCAACTCACCAGTTTAAAGGTCTGTAAGTCTATTTTCTAATACACAGACAGGATGACAGCTCTTTGGCATTAAAACAACAGAAACCTACATACAAATTCAATTATACAAGCTAAATCCTAACACAGAGGTGGGATGACAGCCCCTCTAATGCTAACATTAACATCACATGAATAAATGCCAGACAGGCACAACCTGCAACAAGAAGAAGAAGTTGACAGTGAGCAACTAACAACAAAAGAAGTTTGCATTAGCTGAAAATGAAGACCAGACGCTGCAGGTATCACAACAGTTACAATCTCTAGAAGTTGAACCTTACAGCAAAATAACACTCATCAACCTATCACATTATGTTTCTGGGTATATATATAGAATCTGTTTACAAAATTGCTCTGCTAGGCTAAGCGTGGAGGTGTCTTAATGGACCACAAACCACATTTACATTTATATATGGGTTGCTGCTGCAATTTGAATGTTTTAATGAATGATTTAGACATTCTCTGGTGTTTTGTGGTCCTTCTTGGGTAGATGCAGTAAAATATGAATGAAACCATAACCTTTGACTGCTTTTAACTGCTCGAGGCAGTCCTATTTGTCCTCGGCCATGTTGCTGATTAATTGCAGTTTTTGAGACCTTAACTGTGCAGGTACATGGTGGCTGATGGCTTCGTCCATTCTTGGGAAATATAAAGTAGTCGGGAGTTAAGGTTTCATGGCAGAAGAAGGAACAGGCTGGGACAAAATCTCAGCCGTTGGATTAAACAATTGGATGGCGGAGATCGTGTTAGAAAGAGGTATCGGGAGACTTATGCATAGGAGCAATAAGGGTCATCGGATCAATAAAATCAATAGCGAAGATCAATTTACGCGGGCTATTGGAGATCAATGGGATTTGGAGAACGAGGGTCGTTAGATCATAGGCGGGGATGATCAGACGACCATCGCACGAGGAAGAAGCGCAATGGATAACGTGCATGAGAATGGCAGTTTTATTGGCGGGCGGTTTTCCCCACACCGCCTATTGCAGGCGAGCGGTTTCCATATAGTGGGAAACGATCCTGTAATATGGCGCCGCATGGCAGGTAGGTCCGGCAGGAAACCGCCTTCCCTGCTGCCTAACAGATGATCGGTTTACGAGGAGGAGACTTGCAAATAACGTTCGATTATATTGCAGACACAATCGAATGGCAGAAAAGGGTCACAGGTTAATGGGATTGATGTGATAGGTACGGTTCCTGCGGGTTAACGGGCACGCAGGTTGTGCGATTGGGGGAAGCGACTGTCGTCGATCTCATGATGAACGATTGGATGGTAAGGGAAGAACGTGGGGTTTAACACATGGGCTGGAGCGACCGAGACCGTTGGATCGGGACGATCAACGGTCGCAATTTCAAAAGCGATAGAGGGCTAAAATAGTGCAAGTCATATGATTGGGTTATATGGTTTCAACACTATAAGCGCCTGGGGCTAAACTGAAATGGGGCTCTGATGGATTTCGGGGTTTATGGAGAATATTCAGAGCAAAACAAAGGAAAACCAGGGCAATGGAATACAAGAGAATAGGTGGGAGTGATAGGGGATATAGGTTTAGGAAGGATTTAGAGGAAAATAGAAGCAGCGATAGGTTAAGAGAGTGTAAGGAAACCAAATGAGATGAAGGTGAAAAGACTATTGCGCACTGCTTTCTCGGCACAAACTAGCCACCAAACCTACATTTAACCTTTAAGAAATGAAGATTGTAGAAGAGCTAATAGGAATGCTTGATGTAATATGGTTACAGATGCAGACCTAAATGAATGTATAAAATATAGGATTCAGATAGAAAATGGTAGCGAGAAATATCTATAGCAAGGATATTGTAATTTTTTTCTTTTGTCATTTTGCTGGTATCACCCTCGTTCTAGGTTGGATTCAAACTCATGATGTACATTTGCTGATTATTAATAGAAAGGGACTCCGCCATGTTATTTCAATCTTGTTTATATTAAGAGCTGAATATTTACGTTTCCTAAATAGGGAAATGAGCTAGTTGGTTAGGGCCCAGCCAACCCAGCTCGTTCTCCTTGAAATTCTTCTTTTACGATTAAGGTGTGTTAATTTTTTTTATTGCAAGTGTGAATTAAATATATGTCTTTATTCTTCTACAAATTCTTGATTTGATTTCATCACTGTGTGATGGATCCGTGGTGTGCATGCTCGACTAAGTTTATGTTGGGCGCGGGATCCCCCAAGGTAATTTTTGGGGCTTAAAGCCCAAGTTTTGACTGAGTTCGATGTAAAGACTCTGTGATTTGTGGTTGCGGTGTGCGAAGATGTAATTGAGTCATAGGGTTGTCTACCCTTACTTTTGTAATGTAGTGTCAGCTTGAGAGTTCTACCCATGGTCTGTAGACCATGGGATTGTATAAATAGATTGAGGCTCTAAGTGTAAAAGAAGAATCAAAGGTCGAAAATTCTAAGAGATGATGAAGCATTGATTCTACAGTGTAAATTCGTGTCTTTGGGTCGTAGAGTAGGAGAACGCTTTGCAGCGAAGTGCACAGAGGCCTAGTAGTCTGCAGCTGAGTGCACGGACCCCTGCAGCTAAGTGTAGGGCAGGTTGAGTCTGTAACCAATTGAAGCATTAATAAAGAGAAGTTTTACGTAATTTCTATGTATCATTTCCTGTTTTATGCATTGAAGTATATTAGGTATAAATTGTAAGTTTACTATTTTTTTGTTGCATGAACTTATATGAATGTGTTGAATAAGTGAATATAAGATAAAGTATCTGTTTATGTGAAGATAACTAATTGTTATAAGAAGATAAGTAAGATCTGCAGTGTAACTTGGGGAAATAGCTCAGATCACTACCTTAGCAGTGCAACATCTCCTCAACCCCTTGTTAGGGTTGTGCAAAGGTGAGTATAACAGAGTGATAAGGCCTCATAGGTCGGGATAGTGCGTGAAGTGACCTGCGCGAGGGTTTTCACAGTTAGACTAAATCGACCCCTCAGACATCTCAAGGGTGCCGAAACTTGGTTCCAGCATTCCCCCCCCCCCCTCCCCCCCCACCATACTGCTTTAGGTGAGACCTCAGTCTGCGCTTTGCAAGCTGTTGCCAAAAGGGTCAGTAGTAAAGTGATTTGTTTGGCTAAATAAATCCGAACCTAGGTCAGGCCCCTTCAAGCAAACAAATGGTTCTGTTGCCAAGACCAGAATATGCATAGAGATGTATGATGTCGTATCATTGGAATCCAACTAAGAAGGAAATTGAGGGTTGGTTAGATAGGAGGATTCACGAGTTTGTGGTGCAAGAGAACAGGAATCTGTGACTATCAAAGGAAGAGTGGTTAGACTTCTACCTGTACAAAGAGATCCACAAAATTTTCTTTGCATCTTTCCCTACTAAGATGTATGAGTGGATTGCAAAGCTAGTAGATAGCCAAGGAAGGTGGAAGCTTTAAAATACTATTGTGTGGACCCCAGAGTTGGTACAGAGATTGGAAGCATTAGAGGATAAGATCGTACACGCTGTTGATCACTGGCTCGATTGGATTATAGGAGGATTCATTGCTAAGTTTGAGGTAGCTTTAGTTAGCTATAGCGAGGCAGAGTGACGCTTTCTCAAAGGACCACGAGGTAAGTATGTAAAGTGTCTGAATACTTGGATTAAAATGCTATTGTGTGAAAATAGGGTTATGCAATTACCTTGATTTCCAGAGCTATGCAAAGTGGAAAAACCTACAGCAACAAAGGAAGTAAGGGACCGGAGAATAGCCCTTTGATTTCACCTCTGTGAGGGGATGGGGAAGAGCTCATGATGGTCTTGCCACGAAGTGCAATCAATTTGATAAGGTAGAGGATTTTGCGCATACCACGCCCACCCACACCACCACCAGCTTCATCGCCTTCACCTCCATCTTCACTCGTACCACCTTCGCCACCACCGTGAGTCAATATGGCAAGCGCGATAAAGTTGCCTATGTTCAAGGGAGTAGGAAATGAAGATCGGGACTAGTTTTTGTTCGCGATAAGAGCTGTATGGGAAGCACAGGGAGTTAAAGATGATAATATAAATAAAGTGATGCTGGTCAATGCTTTGCAGGATCATGTGCTGACCAGGTATATTAAGCATTCTAATGACAATCTGAATGCAGGGATTGCAGATATCCAAATTGTGTTGAATGGAGAATTTATTAGGCCAAAGTCAAAGGCACAGTTGATCATTGGATTCAAATACATCACAATGCTACTAGGTGAGACTCCTTGGGAGTTGGATCAGAGACTGAAGTGCACAATTCACAAAGCTAATATGACCTTGACGGATGGACAACACCACAAATGGTTTGTAGCATTGCTAACGCTGCATTTGAGGAACGCGATGTCACAACAAAGGTTAACAACTCAGGTAGAGGCCTTGGCGATCGTGATGAGGCTGCGTGAGACCTTGATATATGATCCTAACCTAAGAGTTTAGTAGATCCATGCATAGCTGAAAAAACTATGCCTTGATATGCAGAGTTTGAAACAGGACAGGACAACCTGACCAAAAGTGCGCGAAGAAGTATGGTGCGTTAAATGTAAGGATCAGGGTCATAACAAGGACCACTGCCTGGTGTTTTCGAATTACCTCACGGGAGGAGGGATGATTCCATTAAGGCCAGAGCCACACGTAGGACCTAGCGCGGCGCCTGCTTTTTGGTGTGCAATTTTTCAAATAGGACGAAAGCATGCTACAGACAACTCCCATCTGTTACATAAGTACACATAGAATTCACAACAGTTGTTCTGTAATTTTTCTAGATCGGTTGGACACAATGAGTGCACATATAGAAGCTATCAGCTGATGATGGATAAGACTCCCACCTACAGAGTTTAGGCTGAAATGAGGCCCCTTGACCAGAATGCAGGAGTGGTGCGAACCAGATTTCAGGGGCGTGGAAGAGGCCGAGGTGGAGGAGGACCTAGACGAGGTCACGGACAACTAATATGTTACAATTGTGGAGGGCCAGGACATTATGCCCATGATTTTATCAATCTAACGTGTCCATCATGTTTGTATTGTACCTTGTTTGATCATGAGACAAAGGATTGTCCTACGCTGATAGCCAAGCTACGGGAAAAGGGAGTGCTTCAACCTCCCCCGACTCAGAACTTGTAGATGATGAGGTCTGAGCCACGTGAGGAAGATCCAAATGTGAACATTGTGCTCCGAAGTGGAATTACGACGGGAGATGATAAATGAAAACAACCCAAAGATATTACTTGGGTTCGTAAGGCTCCGACGAAAGAAACAGAGATTGATATAGAGCGCACTAAGGAAACCTTCATGGAATCTAGGAAGAGCTTCGCTGATGCCTCCACTTCAGGAAGAAAAGATAGATCGAAGTTGGAAATGGACCCATGTATGCTTATGAAATTCTTAGAAACATGCATGAAACTACTGCGTGATAGTAAGGCTGTAAAAGGATTGCAGCAACTCATTAATAGATGCGCTAGGACTGCGCCATGAGAGTTGCGTATAGTCCAGAAGATTGGAAAACATGCGACGAGGACATGAAGAGAAATGAGGTTTACTGCGTAGATTGGAGAATATGAGATGGACCAAGTAATTATGGACCTAGGATTGGATGCAAACGTTCTGCCAAAGTAGACATGGGAGCGCATGGGAAGGCCTACACTGCAATGGTCTCCTATCCAAATGCGAATGGTGAACCAACAAAAGGTAATACCTATCGGGAGATTGCAGGGAATCACCATGGATATTGAAGGAGAGAGCATGCTAGTAGACTTTGAAGTGATAGAGATTATTGATGACAACAATCCCTACCCTGCGCTCTTAGGAATTGATTGAACCACTGACATGAACGGGGTGAATAATCTGAAGAAGTGCAAGATGATTTTTGAGAAGAAGTCTTTGCGTGTAGTTGTACCTTTGGACCTTGCAGAAGGATTGCGCTACATAGAGTTGGTGCGTGACTATGAAACCGATGAGGATTTGGACTGCATCTACAAGATAATCGCGTGAGAGAAAGACTGGGTAAATCCCACCATAGATGGACGAATATCATGGGAGCACGAAAACTCCTATACTTCGGATTCAGATGAAGAGATAGAGCGATGGCAGAACTAGTTGCACAAGGTAACCACACTGAATTGTAATATGATGACAAGATCACTACGTTGTGTATCAATAGAAATGAGAGATTTTCCTACTTATGATGGATTTCTTGGACATATTTGAAAGAGAGGTGCCGAAAAAGAAACATTTCTAGGCTTTGAAGTGGGTACTGCACACTACGGCCGTGAGGTGGTGGGGTACACGCCAAGGAAGCTTTGAGGACTGGCGTGAATGCAGGAGAATGATGCGCATGTGTTTTGGGAAGACTAGGATGCAATTAACAAATAAATACAGTGTACGGGATGGTCTGCATGCGCATTTGTTTAGGTGGGTACAAGCATATGGTAAACAACCTATGCAGATGCACATGGAATTCACATTGGGGAACACAGTAAATGAACATGTGTTAGGGAGGAAACTGTGCGAAAGAAGAGTGTGCAGAAGGTTACCCATGCAGAAGCATTTAATGAAGTGTGCGAAGCACTGAACAGGGTATATAATGTGCAGAGAAGTGATTGGGACCCGCACGTACCAACATGTTTGTGGGCTTATAGGACAACATGCAAGAAAAAGATGGATAGATGCCTTCTAGGCTGGCCTATGGAGCAAATGTTGTAATCCCAATGGAGTATATTATGCCTAGTCTGTGCATAGCAGTGCCGATGGATATGAGGGTTTGTAGAGCCTTGGAAGAAGGAATCGCGTAGCTACACGAAGAAGAATGCTTGGGACCTAATGAAGAGATCCAATAGGGTCTCAAAGAACTCATGAATGAAAGAGCTAGGTTAAGGGAGAAAAGTGCTCAGGTGGAAGCAGAAGTCAAGAATCTTGAGTGTTATATACATTTTTGTGCCTTACAGCTATAAGCATGAAATGTCCATAATTCAAGGGATCCAAAGTCCCTAAAGATGTTGTTACAGCTCCTAAAGAAACAAGGTCAACCAATAACAGCTTCTCCCAGAAGTTCTCCACCAAAAACCACTCAGAAATAGTCAATTCAGGATCAATTCAGAGGCTCCACTAGCTGCCTACATTGAAATGCAGAGTCTACACTGGCTAGGTGCACTACAACGCTGGTGGAAGCACTACCAGGGTGCGCTGAGCGGGAAATGACAAATGGCAAGCTCATTCAACGAGGTGGAAAGACCTTGGAAGCTTCCAGAATCTTCTCCAATGACACTTGCCTCAATGAATTCGACTAGTGATGAGTAAGAGGTTCTTAACCTCCAAGTGGAAGCAAGAACTGACAGAGAGAAGCCACAAGTCAAAACATAAGCTGACTCATCCTCTCTGCTTACATCTATATATGGATCTCTCACCCAGAGGTTCAGGAGGCTGGAATTTTGTACTTTGCAGAGAATTGTTGTTGGTTTGAGATTGAGATTAGTACATTGGGTGATTTATGCTTTGTTGGAGGAGAGGAAGGGATTCCTTTGCTGGGAGGTAGATGCTTGATCGGAACTCACTTGGTTGTATCTCCTCTTGGACTTTATTATCATATCAATAAACTATTTGAGTTTCTCCTACATGCTGTGTACCAATGATGTTTTGTTATGCTTACATGTTTAGCTTAATCTGATCTTGAGCTTTTTATGAATGTATATCTGTATCTTCGTGTAGTTTCTCTCTCTTGTGATCTTGCAGGAATTTGGTGAAGCTGGGCCGACGAAGGAGCAAGAAGCTGGGAGCTACTAAAGAGAGGAGTGATTTGGATCGACAAACTAGCGGAAGACACGGGTTAGTTAGATCCTTCTTCCTCATTTACGTTTCATAAAGAAGAATACACAATTAGTTTACCTCGTTTGTTGCTAAGGCACTTTCACACCTTAGAGTGGGATAGGGGCATTCCGAATTGGATACTTTTCCCAACAACAAATTGGCGACTCCACTGGGGAGAGTATCTTGTTAGTTTATTTGTGTTTCTATTGTTGTTCTTCTCATAAATTCAGGAGTGCCGAATCGAAATGCATTTGCCATTTTCAAATGCAAAGTAGAGATCTGCCACTCTAGTCCACTCACTGGGCCTGTTTTTATGATCTGAACAAACTGATCCACAAGTTCTCTAACAGCCCTTTGTGATAGATCTTAGTCCTCCTTTAAATCATCCTCCTAATTATACCTAATTGATAGCTTTTATCCGGCCAAAAACTGTAGATTAAACTGCAAACCATGACCCAGAACCCAGAAACAACTCTCGTTTTTGCTTCAGCGCAGACTCTGTGAAGAGGTTCTACATTTCAACGCAGGTCCCGTGAAGGATACCTGCATTGAAGTTCAGTTTCTCTGTGCTGAGGGTGCACTGATCAGCCTTTGCCTTGTGCAGCTGTGGTTCCCTGCTTCCTTTTGCTCAGTTTTATCTCTGTTTTTTGCAGTCTGTTATCAGTCAGTGTACCTATCTGAAACCCCTTTTCTTTGCCTCAATTTCACCTCAGTTGTATAAAGAAACTGTATTTGTTCTTTGTGTATTTGTTACATCATTTGCAGTTTCCCATTACAGAAGTAAACTAGTCATACTGTCGCCCTTAGATCTAGACCTGTCGTAAGTGTCGTTTTGATCTTAGGAGTGAGTTTGTTTGCTGTTCACAGTTGATTGAGCTTTTACTTTTGTCGTTTGGTTTGAATTTATGCATTTCTAGTGTCGAAACAAGTAAATCATAAAGTGTCGTAATCGTATTTTTGATTTTGAAAAAGGAACTTGTTTATGTTTTCACTTGAAATCGAATTCAAATTTGTACAACAGCTTTCTTTTTAGGCATCAATATTAAGAAAGCGAAAACAAATACATACATATGTGCATTTGCATTTTGATAGTTTTCATGCTTTGATTTAGGGAAAAGTGCATTACAGTGTGCTCTATGCTCTTTGAGAAAAGTTTGTGTCTTCCTTTTCCCCTTGTAGCTAGGATTTTCATTGTTGAAAAGATATAAAAGCTTGCTTATCATCTTTAGACTGCATTTGGGAATTGTATCATACATCTCGTGGTGATCCAAAAAGGCAAACTTATAAGAAATATCAACCTAAAATAAATTGAATGAACTTAACAACGCTTTATAACTTAACGCACAACATAGAGGTCTAGGCTAGAGACGTGTTCCGGCGTCGTAAAACCTGGAGACTGTCGATCTCACTGATGGTTGGGTGATTCCTCCTGAGAGACGATAGCGCCAGTACGGATTGTGCTCCCACGTACCGTCGAGTATATATTGGGAGACCCCTATAGGAATAAAGCCTTTATCCTTAGGAAGCCGTGTCGGCCGCCCTACTGATCGCAATGCACTGAACACAGCATTCGGGAAGATTGACCGCCCGTACCTTAAAAAGTATTCTGCGGTTTTGCGAAAAGTTTGGCACACCCTCTACCTAGAACTCCAAAGCAGTTCCTTTTGGTCTTTTTCAGACTCTACAATGGAAAAAGTCCATCTGAGCATTTGTCACTTCGGGCTCGTTAAAACATCGAAGGAGACTAGAGTCATCTTTAGATTTTTCTCGACTCTTTAAAATTGAAAAAGAAAGTTGTGTCTAAAGCGTCGTTAAAATTTATTTTAAATGGAACAATCACCCCTTTTTCCTGCGTTGATCTTTAGGTTGAGAAAATGGAACCCACCAACCAAGGAATTCCCCTTGGTGGAAATCCTAGTCCTTTCTCCTCTTGGGGAGATGTTGGTGCACCCCATATGGCCACATTGTCGCTTCCAGGACTGACAATTGGCTTGCCGGTCTGGCTCTTCTCAACCAATGTCGTTCAGAACACCACTATTCCTGAACAGTCGAATCAACAGTTAGACCAGTCCAGAGTTGCCCACCAGCCTTCTACTTCCTCTAATTCTTCCTCTCCTCCTTCCTCTTCGCTTGACGGAACTAGTAAAACAAAATACCAAGTTCCTAAGGAGAAGAAGGAAAAGAAGAAGAAAGAGAAGAAGAAGAAGGAGCCAAAAGCGACTGGGGGCAAACAAGTGTCGTCTGACAAAAATCCACACACAACACTGACTAGGCCTAAATCGCCATGTGTCATATGCAAGGGAGACCACTTCCACAGAGATTGTCCCTGCATCCCTCAGATACTAAGGGACTGGTCTCCCCGTTTGCACAATCCGGTGGCATCAACCTCTGATAGCCATGTTGAATGCATATCGTCAACTAGCGAAAGTGAAGTCCTTGGACAAAAAGGGAGAGCTAGATCTCCCTGTAGACTGTGCGAAGGCGATCACGCCATCCACCGTTGTCCCTTCTTAGACGAAGCGAAAAGAGTTTTGGATGATCGGCCGGTTTCACCGTTACGACTTCCTCCTGGATATAAAAAACTCTTGCCGAGTCCTTCGTTAGTTGAAAATCCAGCTGGCCCGCTCAAGTGGTCAGCTGAAGCGCCGGTCATTGAAGATGAACCAGCTGAATCCATACCCGACGAAAGTCAAAAGGTCAAGGCGACAGTTGACCTGGTCTTGCCTTCAGAGGATTTATCTTCAAATGATACAGTCACTGAAGAGGATAAAGATGACACCATCCAAATTCTCTTCATCAACACAGACTTTGACGAGCACGAGGGCACTCCCCCCATTCCTTTATCGCAGGAAGGAAGTTCGTCAGAGCGATACCCGGCCGTTTACTCGGTCCCACCACCAAGCAACCTAGTTGTCTCCTTCGACTGAAACCAACTAGGCAGACCCCGTTTGCCAGCAAGCATACCATTCAGAATTATCGTCCAAATATACAGAATGGTCATGGCTGGCACCATCATTGATGAGGGGGCATCTGTGAGTATCCTTTCCTCCATTGCTTGGAAAGCGCTTGGTTCGCCAGTGCTTTTGCCTGAAATGAGAAATCTGACAGGCTTTGATAAAGGAACCAGTCGACCTTTAGGGATCCTCCCCAATGTGCCTATCACATTGAAAGGGAAGACCGTTCAAATGAACGTGATGGTCGTTCAAGGACCCTTGGATTATAACCTACTCCTTGGACGAGACTATATATATTGCATGGGAGCCATCGTCTCCTCACTCTTTAGAGTAATGTGTTTTCCGCACGAAGGAAGAGTGGTCAAGCTCGTGGACCAGCTTTCATTTCCCGGATCACGCATCGCAAATAGTCATATACCTTCCCTAAATGGTCTCTTCATGCAAGAAATGTCTCAACCCACGGTCCGTCCTCCCGATGAGCGCGAGTAATTCAGAAGGATATGACTGGAACCCAGGGGGCATGCGTCCTGGTCTACTTCGGGAGGAAAACTTTGGGTATAGGGTAGGTTTCCGCGGGAGAATATGACTAGTCTGTACCCCGTCCGTCTTGGAAGAGGGGTTATTCTAGAAAAAGATTCTTTTGTCAAAGTTATGTGTTTGGTGCTCGTTGTCACTCACCTTTTTCTATCTCGGTAGACATCGCCGAAGAAATGTTTTGTTTGCTGCGCAAGTGAGACAATCTTTGGTAACCTGAAAGAGGTAGGCCTCTCCTGGTAAAACAAATGTTTTATTGGACTAAGAAGGGGTAACCTTGAAACCATACTTTATACCTGGGGGCATGCAAACCTTTTGGAGTGCAAGCAAGGGGTGGCTATTTATTTTTTAAATTTTTAGGTCCTCCCTTTAAACCCGTAGGTCTAACCCTTTAAACTCATAGGATTAGTCGTTCCCGAACTTGCATAACGAAAGGATGCGGGGCATAGCTTTGGTAAGGCGCAAGCTCCATAAAAAATGGCATCTTACATGAGACATTCTTATCATATGACTGGATAATCGAGCAGTTTTAGCACATAGTTCATGCTCGTTAAAAAATAAACATAAGATCGAGTAGTTTTAGCACATAGTTCATGCTCGTTAAAAAATAAACATAAGACCGAGTAGTGTTTTTCCGCGTTTAAGCTCGTTAAAAAATGAACTACCCTCCGGTAAATAACCACCGTGAATGTAACATTATCAGCCACTAAAGCCTTGGTCGTGTTTGCACCGTCACCTCCACTTTTCATTGGCCGATCGTTCACCTCCATATGATTGTTTACCCATTTTGAGGAACAGCTGCGAAGAGTGATTTCACTAGCCATCCTTGTGACACTGCCGTGATTGGAAAATTCCAACCCTTACCTGGAATCAGCTGCTAACCCGTTTTATCACTCGTTCCTCAAAAGACGAGTCTTCTTTAAGCTCTTTTCATCTGACTCGTAAAATATGAAAAGATTGCCGAGTTTTGGCCTTCCAGCTCGTTAAAGCGACCGGAAGTGCTATCCCTCCTCTAGATTTTAATCTTTTTGGACTTGAGGGATTATTGCACAAAAAGATCGAGCGCTTGTTTTGTTCGGCTCGTTAAAACTATCGAAAACTCATCCCTTCTGTATTGTTTTATACTTTTTCGGACTTAAGGAATTAGATGACGAAAAAGGACTTTCGGAGTTGACTTTACGTACCTTTTCAGACTCTCTAAAAATGAAAAGGACCGAGTTATCTTTGTCGTTAGACTCGTTAAAAAACATTAAATAGCGACAAACTTGTCTTTAGACGAGAACGAGTTTCACTATCGCTAGGCTCGTTAAAACATAGCGATGGGTTTGCCCGAAGGGAAAATTATAGAACAAGCATATGTTATCCTCCTCAAGCTTGACAAAAATAAAGAAGTACTGGTCAGCAATGACTGGGGAAAAATTGGGAAGAAACTCAAAGAACTTTATTGGTAGCAAGTCGCTCTTGAACATGACACTTCCGCTCCGTGCCTGAGTCGGGTTGGGTTGTTTCATTCACCGGTCACATCGCCATGGTCTCGCCATACCATCCACCTTTGGGGTAAATGCTACCAATCCATCACACAAGTGTCGCCGATATGTTCAAGAGAAGTCATCCAGAGAAGTCAATCGTGTCCCATCCACTACCATACATTATCCTTCATTCTTTCATGACCGCCACCCTGAACTATATATCATCAGATCGTTTTCACCTCCATCAAAATCATTTACTCCATTCCGTGTCACTGATGTGGGATACATTAAGGCCCTCCTTTGACAGATCGCTTCTTGTCGACATCAGCTCATTATCCAAGAAGTTGATCTAGGGACACCCCCTTCAGTACTTTGAAGCTTGCATGCCTCAATGGCAAGTTTCTCACTTCCGGCGACAGGTATACATCAATGACCTTCGACCGAAAGATTTTGCGTGGTGTTCGACGCCAAGTCCTTTATTCACACCACGTGAATTGTACTACAGTACCTTGAGGGTCATTATCATTATCGGTGATTCCTCTCGTGCTTGTTAACGGTTTACCTCATTGACTAGTAATCAAGCGATGTCTTTCCATGTTCGACTTCAGAACATTTCTCACATGGATCGACTTGTACTTAGAGTGAAGATCGAACGAGTTTGAAGACCCCGGATCTAGTTTCATCCATCCGGGCTGCGATATATATTCAAGAAAAATAAAGACATTGACATGTACAGCATTGCAGCACAGACAATCATCCTACCAAAGGATGATGATTTCAGCAGGATCATCAGTCTATCATCAGACAATTTTCTGTCCTATGTACATAAAAATGAATTTATAAAGCTGAGCATGGGAATGCCCGCCTCAGCTAGATCATGAAAACAATATGAAAAATAATGTATTGTATTGTATCTTATTACAGGTCTCCTCCCAGCATTGAATGAACTTCAGATCCTCCTAATAAAGCATTTCACCCGATAAACGGCCTCATACTTTAGGGGGCAACTGTTATAGACATTTTTGTGCCTTACAGCTATAAGCATGAAATGTCCATAATTCAAGGGATCCAAAGTCCCTAAAGATGTTGTTACAGCTCCTAAAGGAACAAGGTCAACCAATGACAGCTTCTCCCAGAAGTTCTCCACCAAAAACCACTCAGAAATAGTCAATTCAGGATCAATTCAGAGGCTCCACTAGCTGCCTGCGTTGAAATGCAGAGTCTACACTGGCTAGGTGCACTGCAACGCAGGTGGAAGCACTACCAGGGTGCACTGAGCGGGAAATGACAAATGGCAAGCTCATTCAACGAGGTGGAAAGACCCTGGAAGCTTCCAGAATCTTCTCCAATGACACTTGCCTCAATGAATTCGACTAGTGATGAGTAAGAGGTTCTTAACCTCCAAGTGGAAGCAAGAACTGATAGAGAGAAGCCACAAGTCAAAACATAAGCTGACTCATCCTCTCTGCTTACATCTATATATGGATCTCTCACCCAGAGGTTCAGGAGGCTGGAATTTTGTACTTTGCAGAGAATTGTTGTTGGTTTGAGATTGAGATTAGTACATTGGGTGATTTATGCTTTGTTGGAGGAGAGGAAGGGATTCCTTTGCTGGGAGGTAGATGCTGGATCAGAACTCACTTGGTTGTATCTCCTCTTGGACTTTATTATCATATCAATAAACTATTTGAGTTTCTCCTACATGTTGTGTACCAATGATGTTTTGTTATGCTTACATGTTTAGCTTAATCTGATCTTGAGCTTTTTATGAATGTATATCTGTATCTTCGTGCAGTTTCTCTCTCTTGTGATCTTGCAGGAATTTGGTGAAGCTGGGCCGGCGAAGGAGCAAGAAGCTGGGAGCTACTGAAGAGAGGAGTGATTTGGATCGACAAACTAGTGGAAGACACAGGTTAGTTAGATCCTTCTTCCTCATTTACGTTTCATAAAGAAGAATACTCAATTAGTTTACCTCGTTTGTTGCTAAGGCACTATCACACCTTAGAGTGGGATAGGGGCATTCCGAATTGGATACTTTTCCCAACAACATTGAGGAAGGAATAAGGAAGGATTTTCTCAATAAGAAAACTATGGTGATAAAACAAGATGCACATGATTACGTCAAAAAAATTGGGGACTACCACCGAGAGTTGATCAACTTGATGAGTTGGATTGGACCGTATATTTCTAAAGGGATCACCAATGGTGGTGTGATGTAGATTGTGAAGTGTGCGACGTAGGCAGTAAAGTTAAAAGGTGGATTTTTCCCAGGACAAATGATTGATAGTTGGTTGAAGTCGTATATAGGTGGCTTGGCCACCTGACTAGCCATGGGAAGCACAGTCTTAGTACTCCAGGAAATTGAAAGGAGACACAAGATTATAAACTACTCTGCCTGAGAGTTGCGTGATGTCAGGGCTACGCGCAGGAGCGAAGTGTCATGGGGTCCGCGACAATGCAAGGGTGGCTGCGTTGCCGCATAGCTTGACCAGAAAGTTACCATTATAGTCACTATTCATGATGTGATGCTTGGTTTGAGACAAAATGGAGCAAGCAGCAAGCATTTAAGGCGAGCTTTATGGGCAAGATTTGGGAAAATCTGTTGCCAAGGTAGAATTAATGAATCGGATTTGGGGGGAACGGTCGAATTCAAATTCAAAAGGCGCTATAAATTACAAAGGGTTGCCCCGCAAACAACACTTGGTCATTTGAGAATTGAGTTGTCATGCGCCCAGAGTATTCTGAACTGAGACCTTTTTAACCTGTTGAGGGAATTGTTTGAGCACCTGGTGGAGAAGTTGAGAGATTTTTGGACAAACAAAATGGCGATCTCTGAAGAAGCCAGGGAAATCAGAGAAATGACCACCGAAGAGGCCGTGCGGGCCATGATAGTAGAAGATGCCCCTAAGAATAGTAGGATAGTTGTGGAAATCCCTAAATAACCACGCATGCTGAGGCCCAAGAAGGATAAGCAGCCTATGATTATGGTGCGCATGTCCCCTCGAAACCCGATGAGAACTAAATTGACCATGGAAGAAAAAGAGAAAGCAGTTAATTTGGAAATTGATGAGGAGGAGGAAGACCTTGAGGTCATCCTGATAGAAGAGGATGAGGACGAAGACATGGAGGAAGAAACCAAGGGCACAGACCCTCCTACCAGGTTGCTCGCGTATGTTCCTCCATGGAAGGGGAAGGCAAAGGTGCCCAAGGACCTAGATGAGAGCAAGAGCTCTCTGCAGACTTTGTTGCTACTTAACGATATCATTTTTGAAGGAGCGCACCTGGGACGGGTGCCGAGTTTGAAGTTCGAAGATTGGGATCTTACCAACCATGAGAAGTTCCCTCACTTGGCGATTGTGCAGCTCATGAAGCCAAAGAAAAACACCACAGTAGGAGTCATATAGTTGGAGCTGTGCAAGTGGTTATGCGGAGTCGAAAAGGCATGGTTGTTGAACCTGCTCTGGGTGTCGAATTACCATCGTGCCCCAGTGACTATCTTCATCATTAGACAACTGCTATGCCTGGTGCATGATGGGTGTTTGTGGCTCGAGGAGCCCATCCCCATCACGGACCACCTGATCCATAGAATTACCTGACTCCCTTGTAAAGGGGAAGACCCAAACCTACATTTAACCTTTAAGAAATGAAGATTGTAGAAGAGCTAACAGGAACACTTGATGTAATATGGTTACAGATGCAGGCCTAAACGAATGTATAAAATATAGAATTCAGATAGAAAATGGTGGTGAGCAATATCTATAGCAAGGATATTGTAATTTTTTTCTTTTTTCATTTTGCGGGTATCACCCTCGTTCTAGGTTGGATTCGAACTCATGATGTACATTTGCTGATTATTAATAGAAAGGGACTGCACCATGTTATTTCAATCTTGTTGTGTAATTCTGTGTTGATGTGTTGATTAAGAGCTGAATTTTTATGTTTCCTAAATAGGGAAATGAGCTAGTTGGCTAGGGCCCAGCCAACCCAGCTCGTTCTCCTTGATATTCTTCTTTTTCGATTAAGGTGTGTTAATTTTGTTTATTGCAAAGTGTGAATTAAATAGATGTCTTTATTCTTCTACAAATTCTTGATTTGATTTAATCACTGTGTGATGGATCCATGGTGTGCATGCTCGACTAAGTTTATGTTGGACGCGAGATCCCCTAAGGCAATTGTTGGGGCTTAAAGCCCAAGTTTTGACTAAGTTCGATGTAAAGACTCGGTGATTTGTGGGTGTGGTGTGTGAAGATGTAAATGAGTCATAGGGTTGTCTACCCTTACTTTTGTAATGTAGTGTCAGCTTGAGAGTTCTACCCATGGTCCGCAGAACATGGGATTGTATAAACAGATTGAGGCTCTAACTGTAAAAGAAGAATCAAAGGTCAAAGAATCTAAGAGATGATGAAGCATTGATTCTACAGTGTAAATTTGTGTCTTTGGGTCATAGAGTAGGAGAAGGCTTTCCAGCTGAGTGCACAGACCCCTGCAACTAAGTGCGCAGGGTAGGTTGAGTCTGTAACCGATTGAAGCATTAATAAAGAGAAGTTTTACGTTATTTCTATGTATCATTTCTTGTTTTATGCATTGAAGTATATTAGGTGTTTACTATTTATTTGTTGCATGAACTTATATGAATGTGTTGAATAAGTGAATATAAGATAAAGTATCTGTTTATGCGAAGATAACTAACTGTTATAAGAAGATAAGTAAGATCCGCGGTGTAACTTGGGGAAATAGCTCAGATCACTACCTTAGTAGCGCAAGAGCTCCACAACCCCTTGTTAAGGTTGTGCAAAGGTGAGTATAACAGAGCGATAAGGCCTCATAGGTCGGGATAGTGCGTGAAGTGACCTGCGCGAGGGTTTTCACAGTTAGACTAAATCGACCCCTCAGACATCTCAAGGGTGCCGAAACTTGGTTCCAGCATCCCCCCCCCATACTGCTTTAGGTGAGACCTCAGTCCACGCTCCGCAGGCTGTTCCCAAAAGGGTCAGTTGTAGAGGGATTTGTTTGGCTAAATAAATCCAAACCTGGGTCAGGCCCCTTCAAGCCAACAAATGGTTCCGTTTCCAAGACCAGAATCTGCATAGAGATGTATGATGTCGTATCATTGGAATCCAACTAAGAAGGAAATTGAAAGTTGGTTAGATAGGAGGATCCATGAGTTCGCGGTGCAAGAGAACAGGAATTTGTGACTATCAAAGGAAGAGTGGTTAGACTACTACCTGTACACATAGATCCACAAAATTTTCTTTGCATCTTTCCCTACTAAGATGTATGAGTGGATTGCAAAGCTAGTAGATAGCCAAGGAAGGTGGAAGCTCAAAAATCCTATTGTGTGGACCCTAGAGTTGGTACGGAGATTGGAAGCATTAGAGGATAAGATCGTGCATGCTGTTGATCACTGGCTCGATTGAATTATAGGAGGATTAATTGTTGAGTTCACGGTAGATACTTTAGTCAGCTATAGCGAGGCAGAGCGACGCTTTCTCAAAGGACCACGAGGTAAGTACGTAAAGTCTCTGAATACTTGGATTAAAATGTTATTGTGTGAAAAGAGGGTTATGAAATTACCTTGATGTCCAGAGCTATGCAAAGTGGAAAAAACTACAGGAACAAAGGAAGTAAGGGACCAGAGAATAGCCCTTTGATTTCACCTCTTTGAGGGGATGGGGAAGAGCTCATGAAGGTCTCACCACGAAGTGCAATCAATTTGATAAGGCAGAGGATTTTGCGCATACCACCCCCACCCACACCACCACCAGCTTCATCGCCTTCACCTCCATCTTCACTCGTACTGCCTCCGCCACCACCGTGAGTAAATATGGCAAGCGCGATAAAGTTGCCTATGTTCAAGGGAGTAGGAAATGAAGATCAGGACCAATTTTTGTTCATGATAAGAGCTGTATGGGAAGCACAGGGAGTTAAAGATGATAATATAAATAAAGTGATGCTGGTCAATGCCCTACAGGATCATGTGTTGACTAGGTATATTAAGCATTCTAATGACAATCTGAATGCGGGGATTGCAGATATCCAAATTGCGTTGAAAGGAGAATTTAGTAGGCCAAAGTCAGAAGATTCAAATACATCACAATGATACTAGGCGAGACTCCTTGGGAGTTGGATCAGAGACTGAAGTGCACAATTCACGAAGCTAATATGACCTTGACGGATGGACAACATCGCAAATGGTTTGTAGCATCGCTAACGCTACATTTGAGGAAAGCGATGTCACAACAAAGGTTAACGACTCAGGCAGAGGCCTTGGGGATCAAGATGAGGCTGCGTGAGACCTTGATACAGGATCCTAACCTAGGATTTTAGTAGATCCATGCGTAGTTGAAAAACCTATGCCTTGAGATGCAGAGTTTGAAACAGGACAGAACAGCCTGACCAAAAGTGCGTGAAGAAGTATGGTGCGTTAAATGTAAGGATCAGGGTCATGACAAGGACCACTACCTGGTGTTTTCAAATTACCTCACAGGAGGAGGACCGATGCCATTAAGACTAGAGGCACAAGTAGGACCTAGCGCGGCGCCTGCTTTGTGGTGCGCGATTTTTCAAATAGGAGGAAAGCATGCTACGGACAACTCCCATCTGTTACATAAGTACACATAGAATTCGCAACAGTTGTTTTGTAATTTTTCTAGATCGATTGGACACAATGAGTGCACCTGTAGAAGCTATGAGCTGATCATGGATAGGACTCCCACCTACAGAGTTTAGGTCGAAATGAGTCCCCTTGACCAAAACGCAGGAGTGGTGTGAACCAGATTTCAGGGGCGTGGAAGAGGTTGAGGTGGAGGAGGACCGAGAAGAGGTCACAAACAACTAATATGTTACAATTGTGGAGGGCCAGACATTATGCCCATGATTTTATGCATCTAATGTGTCCATCATGTCTGTATTGTACCTTTTTTGATCATGAGATGGAGGATTGTCCTACGCTGATAGTTAGGCTACGCGACAAGGAGTGCTTCAACCTCCCCCGACTCATAACTTGTAGATGATGAGGTCTGAGCCACGTGAGGAAGATCCAAATGTGAACATTGTGCTCTGAAGTGGAATTACGACAGGAGATGATAAATGACAACAACCCAAAGATATTACTTAGGTTCGCAAGGCTCCGACGAAAGAAACAGAGTTTGATTTAGAGTGCGCTAAGGAAACCTTCATGGAATCTAGGAAGAGCTTCGCTGATGCCTCCACTTCAGGAAGCAAAGATAGATTGAAGTTGGAAATGGACCCATCTATGCTTATGACATTCCTAGAAACATGCATGAAACTACTACGTGATAGTAAGGTTGTAAAAGGATTGCAGCAACTCATTAATAGATGCGTTGGGACCACGCCATGAGAGCTGCGCATAGTCAAGAAGATTGGAAAGCATGCGACGAGGATGGGAAAAGAAATGAGGTTGACCGTGTAGATTGGAGAATATGAGATGGACCAAGTAATTATGGACCTAGTATTGGACGCGAACGTTCTGCTGAAGCAGACATGGGAGCGCATGGGAAGGCCTATGCTGCAATGGTCTCCTATCCAATTGCAAATGGTGAACCAGCAAAAGATAATACCTATCGGGACATTGCAGGGAATCACAATGGATATTGAAGGAGAGAGCATGCTAGTAGACTTTGACGTGATAGAGATTATTGATGACAACAATCCCTACCCCGCGCTCTTAGGAATTGAATGAGCCACTGACATGAATGGGGTGAATAATCTGAAGAAGTGCAAGATGATTTTTGAGAAGAAGTCTTTGCACGTAGTTGTACCTTTGGACCCTGCAGAACGATTGCGCTACATAGAGCCTGTGTGTGACTATGAAGCCGATGAAGATTTGGACTGCATCTACAAGATAACCGCGAGAGAGAAAGACTGGGTAAATCCCACCACAGATGGACGAATCTCATGGGATCACGAAAACTCCTGTACTTCGGATTCAGATTAAGAGACAGAGCAATGGCAGAACTAGTTGCACGAGGTAACCACACTGAATTGTAATATGATGACAAGGTCACTACATTGCGTATCAACAGAAATGAGAGATTTTCCTACTTATGATGGATTAGGTGAGGTAGATGCTTTCTTGGACATATTTGAAAGAGAGGTGCCGAAAAAGAAACATTTCTAGGCTTTGAAGTGGGTACTTCACACTACGGCCATGAGGTGGTGGGGTACACACCAAAGAAGCTTTGAGGACTGGCATGAATGCAGGAGAATGATGCGCATGTGTTTTGGAAAGCCTAGGATGCAATTAACAGATAAATACAGTGTACAGGATGGTCTGCACGCGCATCTGTTTAGGTGGGTACAGGCATATGGTAAACAACCTATGCGGATGCACATGGAATTCACATTGGGGAACACAGTAAATCAACATGTGTTGGGGAGGAAACTGTGCGAATGATCCCTCAAGTTGGAAAGAAAAAGTGTGGAAAGAACGAGTGTGTAGAAGATTACCCACACATAAGCATTTAATGAAGTGTGCGAAGCACTTAACAGGGTATATAATGTGCAGAGAAGTGATTGGGACCCGCACGTACCAATAGTTTTGTGGGCTTATAGGACAACATGCAAGAAAATGATGGATAGATGCCTTCTAGGCTGGCCTATGGAGCAAATGTTGTAATCCCAATGGAGTATATTATGCCTAGTCCGTGCATAACAGCGCCCATGGATATGACAGTTCGTAGAGCCTTGGAAGAAGGAATCGCGTAGCTGCACGAAGAAGAATTCTTGGGACCTAATGAAGAGATCCAATAGGGTCTCAAATAACTCATGAATGAAAGAGCTAGGTTAAGGGAGAAAAGTTCTTTGGTGGAAGCGGAAGTCAAGAATCTTGAGGAAGGAATAAGGAAGGATTTTCTCAATAAGAAAACTGTGGTGATAAAATAGGATGCACACGATTACGTGGACAAACTTGGGGACTACCGCTGAGAGTTGATCAACTTGATGACCTGGATTGGACCGTATATTTCTAAATGGATCACCAATGGTGGTGTGATGTAGATTTTGAAGTGCGCGACATAGGCAGTAAAGTTAAAAGGTGGATTTTTCCCAGGAAATATGATTGATAGTTGGTTGAAGTCGTATATAGGTGGCTTGGCCACCTGACTAGCCATGGGAAGCACATTATTTGTACTCTAGGAAGTTGAAAGGAGACACATGACTATAAACTACTCTGCCTGGGAGTTGCGTGATGTCAGGGCTATGCGCAGGAGCGAAGTGTCATGGGGTCCGCGACAACGCAATGGTGGTTGCGCTGCCGCATGGGTTGGCTAGAAAGTGATCATTATAGTCACTATTCATGATTTGATGCTTGGTTTGAGACAAAATGGAGCGGGCGGCAAGCATTTAAGGCAAGATTTATGGGAAATATTTGGGAAAATCTGCTGCCAAGGGAGCATTAATGAATCGGATTTGGGGGGAACGGTTGAATTCAAATTCAAAACGCACTATAAATTGCAAAGGGTTGCCCTGCAAAGAACACTTGGTCATTTGAGAATTGAGTTGTCATGCGCCTAGTGTATTCTGAATTGAGACCTTTTTAACCTGTTGAGAGCATTGTTTGATTACCTGGTGGAGAAGTTGAGAGATTTCTGGACAACATGGATGCTTCTTTCAATTGAGGTCCGAAAGGGAAATGAATGACTAAGGAGCTGTATGAATCTCTGAAGGTATTTCTACACTAGCAGAGATACATAAAAATTTCAAGGCTTACCTGATACTGATGCTCCTTTCTGCAATATTTTCATCTGCTTAACTGTCTTCTCAGAATCAAGCACTGGTTTAGCTGATGATTTCTAAGGATTTCTGTGAGCATGCTTCACCAACTGCGCCAGAACTATGATGTGGAGTCACCAAATGATGGTCTTCCCCCAATGGAGTCGCCAGATAGATGATTACAACCAAAATATGTGTTCAAACCTTGTCTATCATCAAAGTTTGAAGCTGTGTCGTTCTCCCAGGGAAGCTGAGATTCGATTCTGCTCTCCCTAGAAACGACGCCATTTAATGTTATCACCCTAAGAAACTCTCCTAGGTTGTATATCAGAGATGCTTGGGAACATTACAAACTCAACAAAAAGTTGTATAAATTGGTGGATGAATGAAACAAATTCTGCATATTCAAGCCAGATAACCACTCCTACTATGCTTAACCCCAGACATGGGTGAACACCCCTAGACTAGAAGCCTTTTAACCAAAAATTACTCACAGCTTTAGAGACAATGTGATGATGGAGAACACTGATCACACCAGCAGATGCACAGGACCCTGCGATGGCTAGCTACAACCAGTTTAAAGGTCTGTAAGTCTATTTTCTAATACACAGACAGGATGACAGCTCTTTGGCATTAAAACAATAGAAACCTACATACAAATTCAGTTATACAAGCTAAATCCTAACACAGAGGTGGGATGACAGCCCCTCTAATGCTAACATTAACATCACATGAATAAATGCCAGACAGGCACAACCTGCAACAAGAAGAAGAAGTTGACAGTGAGCAACTAACAACAAAAGAAGCTTGCATTAGCTGAAAATGAAGACCAGACACTGCAGGTATCACAGCAGTTACAATCTCCAGAAGTTGAACCTTACAGCAAAATAACACTCATCAACCTATTACATTATGTTTCTGGGTATATATATAGAATCTGTTTACAAAATTGCTCTGCTAGGCTAAGCGTGGAGGTGTCTTAATGGACCACAAACCACATTTACATTTAGATATGGGTTGCTGTTGCAATTTGAATGTTTTAATGAATGATTTAGACATTCTCTGGTGTTTTGTGGTCCTTCTTGGGTAGATGCAGTAAAATATGAATGAAACCATAACCTTTGACTGCTTTTAATTGCTCGAGGCAGTCCTATTTGTCCTCGGCCATGTTGCTGATTAATTGCAGTTTTTGAGACCTTAACTGTGCAGGTACAAGGTGGCTGATGGCTTCGTCCGTCCTTGGGAAATATAAAGTAGTCGGGAGTTAAGTTTTCATGGCAGAAGAAGGAACAAGCTGGGACAGAATCTCAGCCGTTGGATTAAACAATTGGATGGCGGAGATCGTGTTAGAAAGAGGTATCGGGAGACTTATGCGTAGGAGCAATAAGGGTCATCGGATCAATAAAATCAATAGCGAAGATCAATTTACACGGGCTATTGGAGGTCAATGGGATTTGGAGAATGAGGGTCGTTAGATCATAGGCGGGGATGATCAGACGACCATCACACGAGGAAGAAGCGCAATGGATAACGTGCAGGAGAATGGCAGTTTTATTGGCGGGCGGTTTTCCCCACACCGCCTATCGCAGGCGAGCAGTTTCCATATAGTGGGAAACGATTCTGTAATATGGCACCGCATGGCAGGCAAGTCCGGCAGGAAACCGCCTTCCCTGCTGCCTAACGGATGATCGGTTTGCGGGGAGGAGACTTGCAAATAGCGTTCGATTATATTGCAGACACAATCGGATGGCAACAAAAGGTCACAGGTTAATGGGATTGATGTGATAGGTACGGTTTCTGCGGGTTAACGGGCACGCAGGTTGCGCGATTGGGGGAAGCGACTGCCGTCGATCTCATGATGAACGGTCGGATGGTAAGGGAAGAACGTGGGGTTTAACACGTGGGCTGGGGCGACCGGGACCGTTGGATCGGGACGATCAACGGTCGCAATTTCAAAAGCGACAGAGGGCTAAAAGATTGCAAGTCATATGATCGGGTTATATGGTTTCAACACTATAAGCACCTGGGGCTAAACTGAAATGGGGCTCTGATGGATTTCGGGGTTTACGGAGAATATTCGGAGCAAAACGAAGGAAAACTAGGGCAATGGAATACAAGAGAATAGGTGGGAGTGACAGGGGATATAGGTTTAGGAAGGATTTAGAGGAAAATTGAAGCAGCGATAGGTTAAGAGAGTGTAAGGAAAACAAATGAGATGAAGGTGAAAATAATATTGCGCACTGCTTTCTCGGCACAAACTAGCCACCAAACCTACATTTAACCTTTAAGAAATGAAGATTGTAGAAGAGCTAATAGGAATGCTTGATGTAATATGGTTACAGACGCAGACCTAAATGAATGTATAAAATATAGGATTCAGATAGAAAATGGTAGCGAGCAATATCTATATCAAGGATATTGTAATTTTTTTCTTTTGTCATTTTGCTGGTATCACCCTCGTTCTAGGTTGGATTCAAACTCATGATGTACATTTGTTGATTATTAATAGAAAGGGACTGTGCCATGTTATTTCAATCTTGTTGTGTAATTTTGTGTTTATATTAAGAGCTGAATATTTACGTTTCCTAAATAGGGAAATGAGCTAGTTGGTTAGGGCCCAGCCAACCCAGCTCGTTCTCCTTGATATTCTTCTTTTACGAATAAGGTGTGTTAATTTTTTTTATTGCAAGTGTGAATTAAATATATGTCTTTATTCTTCTACAAATTCTTGATTTGATTTCATCACTGTGTGATGGATCCGTGGTGTGAATGCTCGACTAAGTTTATGTTGGGCGCGGGATCCCCCAAGGTAATTTTTGGGGCTTAAAGCCCAAGTTTTGACTAAGTTCGATGTAAAGACTCTGTGATTTGTGGGTGCGGTGTGCGAAGATGTAATTGAGTCATAGGGTTGTCTACCCTTACTTTTGTAATGTAGTGTCAGCTTGAGAGTTCTACCCATGGTCTGTAGACCATGGGATTGTATAAATAGATTGAGGCTCTAAGTGTAAAAGAAGAATCAAAGGTCGAAAAATCTAAGAGATGATGAAGCATTGATTCTACAGTGTAAATTCGTGTCTTTGGGTTGTAGAGTAGGAGAAGCCTTTGCAGCTAAGTGCAGAGAGGCCTAGTAGTCTGCAGCTGAGTGCACGGACCCCTGCAGCTAAGTGTAGGGCAGGTTGAGTCTGTAACCAATTGAAGCATTAATAAAGAGAAGTTTTACGTTATTTCTATGTATCATTTCCTGTTTTATAGACTGAAGTATATTAGGTATAAATTGTAAGTTTACTATTTATTTGTTGCATGAACTTATATGAATGTGTTGAATAAGAAGATAAGTAAGATCTGCAGTGTAACTTGGGGAAATAGCTCAGATCACTACCTTAGCAGTGCAAGAGCTCCTCAACCCCTTGTTAGGGTTGTGCAAAGGTGAGTATAACAGAGTGATAAGGCCTCATAGGTCGGGATAGTACGTGAAGTGACCTGTGCGAGGGTTTTCACAGTTAGACTAAATCGACCCCTCAGACATCTCAAGGGTGCCGAAACTTGGTTCCAGCATCGCCCCCCCCCCCCCCCCCCCCCCCCCCCCCCACACCATACTGCTTTAGGTGAGACCTCAGTCTGTGCTTCGCAAGCTGTTGCCAAAAGGGTCAGTAGTACAGTGATTTGTTTGGCTAAATAAATCTGAACCTGGGTCAGGCCCCTTCAAGCAAACAAATGGTTCTGTTGCCAAGACCAGAATATGCATAGAGATGTATGATGTTGTATCATTGGAATCCAACTAAGAAGGAAATTGAGGGTTGGTTAGATAGGAGGATTCACGAGTTTGCGGTGCAAGAGAACAGGAATCTGTGACTATCAAAGGAAGAGTGGTTAGACTTCTACCTGTACACAGAGATCCACAAAATTTTCTTTGCATCTTTCCCTACTAAGATGTATGAGTGGATTGCAAAGCTAGTAGATAGCCAAGGAAGGTGGAATCTTTAAAATACTATTGTGTGGACCCCAGAGTTGGTACGGAGATTGGAAGCATTAGAGGATAAGATCGTACACGCTGTTGATCACTGGCTCGATTGGATTATAGGAGGATTCATTGCTAAGTTCGCGGTAGCTTTAGTTAGCTATAGCGAGGCAGAGCGACGCTTTCTCAAAGGACCACGAGGTAAGTACGTAAAGTCTCTGAATACTTGGATTAAAATTTTATTGTGTGAAAACAGGGTTATTCAATTACCTTGATGTCCAGAGCTATGCAAAGTGGAAAAACCTACAGGAACAAAGGAAGTAAGGGACCAGAGAATAGCCCTTTGATTTCACCTCTGTGAGGGGATGGGGAAGAGCTCATGAAGGTCTTGCCATGAAGTGCAATCAATTTGATAAGGTAGAGGATTTTTCGTATACCACGCCCACCCACAACGCCACCAGCTTCATCGTCTTCACCTCCATCTTCACTCGTACCACCTTCGCCACCACCGTGAGTCAATATGGCAAGCGAGATAAAGTTGCCTATGTTCAAGGGAGTAGGAAATGAAGATCGGGACTAGTTTTTGTTTGTGATAACAACTGTATGGGAAGCACAGGGAGTTAAAGATGACAATATAAATAAAGTGATGCTGGTCAATGCTTTGCAGGATCATGTGCTGACCAGGTATATTAAGCATTCTAATGACAATCTGAATGCAGGGATTGCAGATATCCAAATTGTGTTGAATGGAGAATTTATTAGGCCAAAGTCAAAGGCACAGTTGATCATTGGATTCAAATACATCACAATGCTACTAGGTGAGACTCCTTGGGAGTTGGATCAGAGACTGAAGTGCACAATTCATGAAGCTAATATGACCTTGACGGATGGACAACACCGCAAATGGTTTGTAGCATTGCTAACGCTGCATTTGAGGAACACGATGTCACAACAAAGGTTAACAACTCAGGTAGAGGCCTTGGCGATCGCGATGAGGCTGCGTGAGAACTTGATATAGGATCCTAACCTAAGAGTTTAGTAGATCCATGCGTAGCTGAAAAACATATGCTTTGATATGCAGAGTTTGAAACAGGACAGGACAACCTGACCAAAAGTGCGCGAAGAAGTATGGTGCGTTAAATGTAAGGATCAGGGTCATAACAAGGGCCACTGCCTGGTGTTTTCGAATTACCTCACAGGAGGAGGGCTGATGCCATTAAGACTAGAGGCACAAGTAGGACCTAGCTCGGCACCTGCTTTGTGGTGTGCGATTTTTCAAATAGGACGAAAGCATGCTACAGACAACTCCCATGTGTTACATAAGTACACATAGAATTCAAAACAGTTGTTCTGTAATTTTTCTAGATCGCTTGGAGACAATGAGTGCACATATAGAAGCTATCAGCTGATGATGGATAGGACTCCCACCTACAGAGTTTAGGCTGAAATGAGGCCCCTTGACAAGAATGCAGGAGTGGTGCGAACCAGATTTCAGGGGCGTGGAAGAGGCCGAGGTGGAGGAGGACCTAGAAGAGGTCACGGACAACTAATATGTTACAATTGTGGAGGGCCAGGACATTATGCCCATGATTTTATCAATCTAACATGTCCATCATGTTTGTATTGTACCTTGTTTGATCATGAGATAGAGGATTGTCCTACGCTGATAGCCAAGCTACGCAAAAAGGGAGTTATTCAACCTCCCCCGACTCAGAACTTGTAGATGATGAGGTCTGAGCCACGTGAGGAAGATCCAAATGTGAAAATTGTGCTCCGAAGTGGAATTACGACGGGAGATGATAAATGAAAACAGCCCAAAGATATTACTTGGGTTCGCAAGGCTCCGACGAAAGAAACAGAGTTTGATTTAGAGCGCACTAAGGAAACCTTCATGGAATCTAGGAAGAGCTTCGCTGATGCCTCCACTTCAGGAAGAAAAGATAGATCGAAGTTGGAAATGGACCCATGTATGCTTATGACATTCTTAGAAACATGCATGAAACTACTGCGTGATAGTAAGGCTGTAAAAGGATTGCAGCAACTCATTAATAGATGCGCTAGGACTGCGCCATGAGAGTTGCGTATAGTCCAGAAGATTGGAAAAAATGCGACGAGGACAGGAAGAGAAATGAGGTTTACTGCGTAGATTGGAGAATATGAGATGGACCAAGTAATTATGGACCTAGGATTGGATGCAAACGTTCTGCCAAAGTAGACATGGGAGCGCATGGGAAGGCCTACACTGCAATGGTCTCCTATCCAAATGCGAATGGTGAACCAACAAAATATAATACCTATCGGGAGATTGCAGGGAATCACCATGGATATTGAAGGAGAGAGCATGCTAGTAGACTTTGAAGTGATAGAGATTATTGATGACAACAATCCCTACCCCACGCTCTTAGGAATTGATTGAACCACTAACATGAACGGGGTGAATAATCTGAAGAAGTGCAAGATGATTTTTGAGAAGAAGCCTTTGCGCGTAGTTGTACCTTTGGACCCTGCAGAAGGATTGTGCTACATAGAGCTGGTGCGTGACTATGAAACCGATGACGATTTGGACTGCATCTACAAGATAATCGCGCGAGAGAAAGACTGGGTAAATCCCACCATAGATGGACGAATATCATTGGAGCACGAAAACTCCTATACTTCGGATTCAGATGAAGAGATAGAGCGATGGCAGAACTAGTTGCACGAGGTAACCACACTGAATTGTAATATGATGACAAGATCACTACGTTGTGTATCAACAGAAATGAGAGATTTTCCTACTTATGATGGATTTCTTGGACATATTTGAAAGAGAGGTGCCGAAAAAGAAACATTTCTAGGCTTTGAAGTGGGTACTGCACACTACGGCTGTGAGGTGGTGGGGTACACGCCAGGGAAGCTTTGAGGACTGGCATGAATGCAGGAGAATGATGCGCATGTGTTTTGGGAAGCCTAGGATGCGATTAACAGATAAATACAGTGTACAGGATGGTCTGCATGCGCACTTGTTTAGGTGGGTACATGCATATGGTAAACAACCTATGCGGATGCACATGGAATTCGCATTGGGGAACACAGTAAATGAACATGTGTTAGGGAGGAAACTGTGCGAACGATCCCTCAAGTTGGAATGAAAAAGTGTGGAAAGAACGAGTGTGCAGAAGGTTACCCATGCAGAAGCATTTAATGAAGTGTGCGAAGCACTGAACAGGGTATATAATGTGCAGAGAAGTGATTGGGACCCGAACGTACCAACAGGTTTGTGGGCTTATAGGACAACATGCAAGAAAATGATGGATAGATGCCTTCTAGGCTGGCCTATGGAGCAAATGTTGTAATCCCAATGGAGTATATTATGCCTAGTCCGTGCATAGAAGTGCCCATGGATATGAGGGTTTGTAGAGCCTTGGAAGAAGGAATCGCGTAGCTGCAAGAAGAAGAATGCTTGGGCCCTAATGAAGAGATCCAATAGGGTCTCAAAGAACTCATGAATGAAAGAGCTAGGTTAAGGGAGAAAAGTGCTCAGGTGGAAGCGGAAGTCAAGAATCTTAAGGAAGGAATAAGGAAGGATTTTCTCAATAAGAAAACTATGGTGATAAAACAAGATGCACATGATTACGTTGACAAAATTGGGGACTACCGCCGAGAGTTGATCAACTTGATGAGTTGGATTGGACCGTATATTTCTAAAGGGATCACCGATGGTGGTGTGATGTAGATTGTGAAGTGCACGACGTAGGCAGTAAAGTTAAAAGGTGGATTTTTCCCAGGACAAATGATTGATAGTTGGTTGAAGTCGTGTATAGGTGGATTGGCCACCTGACTAGCCATGGGAAGCACACTCTTAGTACTCCAGGAAATTGAAAGGAGACACAGGACTATAAACTACTCTGCTTGAGAGTTGCGTGATGTCAGGGCTACGCTCAGGAGCGAAGTGTCATGGGGTCGCGACAACGCAAGGGTGGTTGCACTGCCACATAGCTTGACAAGAATGTGACCATTATAGTCACTATTCATGATGTGATTCTTGGTTTGAGACAAATTGGAGCAAGCAGCAAGCATTTAAGGCGAGCTTTATGGGCAAGATTTGGGAAAATCTGTTGCCAAGGGAGCATTAATGAATCGGATTTGGGGGGAACGGTCGAATTCAAATTCAAAAGGCGCTATAAATTACAAAGGGTTTCCCCGCAAACAGCACTTGGTCATTTGAGAATTGAGTTGTCATGCGCCCAGAGTATTCTGAACTGAGACCTTTTTAACCTGTTGAGAGAATTGTTTGAGCACCTGGTGGAGAAGTTGAGAGATTTTTGGACAAACAAAATGGCAATGTCTGAAGAAGCCAGGGAAATCAAAGAAATGACCACTGAAGAGGCCGCGTGGGCCATGATAGTAGAAGATGCCCCTAAGAACAGTAGGATAGTTGTGGAAATCCCTAAATAACCACGCATGCTGAGGCCCAAGAAGGATAAGCAGCCTATGATTCTGGTGCGCATGTCCTGTCGAAACCCGATGAGAACTAAATTGACCATGGAAGAAAAAGGGAAAGCAGTTAATTTGGAAACTGATGAGGAGGAGGAAGACCTTGAGGACATCCTGATAGAAGAGGATGAGGACGAAGACATGGAGGAAGAAACCAAGGGCATGGACCCTCCAACCAGGTTGCTCGCGTATGTTCCTCCATGGAAGGGGAAGGCAAAGGTGCCCAAGGACCTAGATGAGAGCAAGAGCTCTCTGCAGAATTTGTTGCTACTTAACGATATCATTTTTGAAGGAGCGCACCTGGGACGGGTGCCGAGTTTGAAGTTCGAAGATTGGGATCTTACCGACCATGAGAAATTCCCTCACTTGGCGATTGTGTAGCTCATGAAGCCAAAGAAAAACACCGCAGTAGGAGTCATATAGTTGGATCCACGCAAGTGGTTATGCGGAGTCGAAAAGGCATGGTTGTTGAACCTGCTCTGGGTGTCGAATTACCATCGTGCCCGAGTGACTATCTTCATCATTAGACAACTGCTATGCCTGGTGCATGATGGGTGTTTGTGGCTCGAGGAGCCCATCCCCATCACGGACCACCTGATCCATAGAATTACCCGACTCCCTTGTAAAGGGGAAGACCCAAACCTACATTTAACCTTTAAGAAATGAAGATTGTAGAAGAGCTAACAGGAACACTTGATGTAATATGGTTACAGATGCAGACCTAAACGAATGTATAAAATATAGGATTCAGATAGAAAATGGTAGCAAGCAATATCTATAGCAAGGATATTGTAATTTTTTTCTTTTTTCATTTTGCTGGTATCACCCTCGTTCTAGGTTGGATTCGAACTCATGATGTACATTTGTTGATTATTAATAGAAAGGGACTGCACCATGTTATTTCAATCTTGTTGTGTAATTCTGTGTTGATGTGTTGATTAAGAGCTGAATTTTTATGTTTCCTAAATAGGGAAATGAGCTAGTTGGCTAGGGCCTAGCCAACCCAGCTCGTTCTCCTTGATATTCTTCTTTTTCGATTAAGGTGTGTTAATTTTGTTTATTGCAAAGTGTGAATTAAATAGATGTTTTTATTCTTCTACAAATTCTTGATTTGATTTCATCACTATGTGATGGATCCATGGTGTGCATGCTCGACTAAGTTTATGTTGGGCGCGAGATCCCCTAAGGCAATTTTTGGGGCTTAAAGCCCAAGTTTTGACTAAGTTCGATGTAAAGACTCTGTGATTTGTGGGTGCGGTGTGTGAAGATGTAAATGAGTCATAGGGTTGTCTGCCCTTACTTTTGTAATGTAGTGTCAGCTTGAGAGTTCTACCCATGGTCCGCAGACCATGGGATTGTATAGATAGATTGAGGTTCTAAATGTAAAAGAAGAATCAAAGGTCAAAGAATCTAAGAGATGATGAAACATTGATTCTACAGTGTAAATTTGTGTCTTTGGGTCATAGAGTAAGAGAAGGCTTTGCAGCTGAGTGCACGGACCCCTGCAACTAAGTGCGCAGGGCAGGTTGAGTTTGTAACCGATTGAAGCATTAATAAAGAGAAGTTTTACGTTATTTCTATGTATCATTTCTTGTTTTATGCATTGAAGTGTATTAGGTGTTTACTATTTATTTGTTGCATGAACTTATATGAATGTGTTGAATAAGTGAATATAAGATAAAGTATCTGTTTACGCGAAGATAACTAACTGTTATAAGAAGATAAGTAAGATCTGCGGTGTAACTTGGGGAAATAGCTCAGATCACTACCTTAGCAGCGCAAGAGCTCCCCAACCCCTTGTTAAGGTTGTGAAAAGGTGAGTATAACAGAGCGATAAGGCCTCATAGGTCGGTATAGTGCGTGAAGTGACCTGCGCGAGGGTTTTCATAGTTAGACTAAATCGACCCCTCAGACATCTCAAGGGTGCCGAAACTTGGTTCCAGCATCCCCCCCCCCATACTGCTTTAGGTGAGACCTCAGTCCACGCTCCGCAGGCTGTTGCCAAAAGGGTCAGTAGTACAGGGATTTGTTTGGCTAAATAAATCCGAACTTGGGTCAGGCCCCTTCAAGCCAACAAATGGTTCCGTTTCCAAGACCAGAATCTGCATAGAGATGTATGATGTTGTATCATTGGAATCCAACTAAGAAGGAAATTGAAGGTTGGTTAGATAGGAGGATTCACGAGTTCACGGTGCAAGAGAACAGGAATCCGTGACTATCAAAGGAAGAGTGGTTAGACTGCTACCTGTACACGGAGATCCAAAAAAATTTCTTTGCATCTTTCCCTACTAAGATGTATGAGTGGATTACAAAGCTAGTAGATATCCAAGGAAGGTGGAAGCTCAAAAATCCTATTGTGTGGACCCTAGAGTTGGTACGGAGATTGGAAGCATTAGAGGATAAGATCGTGCACGCTGTTGATCACTGGCTCGATTGAATTATAGGAGGATTCATTGTTGAGTTCGCGGTAGATACTTTAGTTAGCTATAGCGAGGCAGAGCGACGCTTTCTCAAAGGACCACGAGGTAAGTACGTAAAGTCTCTGAATACTTGGATTAAAATGTTATTGTGTGAAAAGAGGGTTATGAAATTACCTTGATGTCCAGAGCTATGCAAAGTGGAAAAACCTACAGGAACAAAGGAAGTAAGGGACCAGAGAATAGCCCTTTGATTTCACCTCTGTGAGGGGATGGGGAAGAGCTCATGAAGGTCTCACCACGAAGTGCAATCAATTTGATAAGGCAGAGGATTTTGAGCATACCACCCCATCCACACCACCACCAGCTTCATCGCCTTCACCTCCATCTTCACTCGTACTACCTCCGCCACCACCGTGAGTAAATATGGCAAGCGTGATAAAGTTGCCTATGTTCAAGGGAGTAGGAAATGAAGATCAGGACCAATTTTTGTTCATGATAAGAGTTGTATGGGAAGCACAGGGAGTTAAAGATGATAATATAAATAAAGTGATGCTGGTCAATGCCCTACAGGATCATGTGTTGACCAGGTATATTAAGCATTCTAATGACAATCTGAATGCGGAGATTGCAGATATCCAAATTGCGTTGAAAGGAGAATTTAGTAGGCCAAAGTCAGAGGATTCAAATACATCACAATGCTACTAGGCGAGACTCCTTGGGAGTTGGATCAGAGACTGAAGTGAACAATTCACGAAGCTAATATGACCTTGACGGATGGACAACATCGCAAATGGTTTGTAGCATCGCTAACGCTACATTTGAGGAAAGCGATGTCACAACAAAGGTTAACGACTTAGGCAGAGGCCTTGGCGATCACGATGAGGCTGCGTGAGACCTTGATACAGGATCCTAACCTAGGAGTTTAGTAGATCCATGCGTAGTTGAAAAACCTATGCCTTGAGATGCAGAGTTTGAAACAGGACAGGACAGCCTGACCAAAAGTGCGTGAAGAAGTATGGTGTGTTAAATGTAAGGATCAGGGTCATGAAAAGGACCACTACCTAGTGTTTTCAAATTACCTCACAGGAGGAGGACCGATGCCATTAAGACTAGAGGCACAAGTAGGACCTAGCGCGGCACCTGTTTTGTGGTGCGCAATTTTTCAAATAGGAGGAAAGAATGCTACTGACAACTCCCATCTGTTACATAAGTACACATAGAATTCACAACAGTTGTTTTGTAATTTTTCTAGATCGATTGTACACAATGAGTGCACCTGTAGAAGCTATGAGCTGATCATGGATAGGACTCACACCTACAGAGTTTAGGCCGAAATGAGTCCCCCTGACCAAAACGCAGGAGTGGTGTGAACCAGATTTCAGGGGCATGGAAGAGGTTGAGGTGGAGGAGGACTGAGAAGAGGTCACAAACAACTAATATGTTACAATTGCGGAGGGCCAAGACATTATGCCCATGATTTTATGCATCTAATGTGTCCATCATGTCTGTATTGTACCTTTTTTGATCATGAGACGGAGGATTGTCCTACGCTGATAGCTAGGCTACGCGACAAGGAGTGCTTCAACCTCCCCCGACTCAGAACTTGTAGATGATAAGGTCTGAGCCACGTGAGGAAGATCCAAATGTGAACATTGTGCTCCGAAGTGGAATTACGACAGGAGATGATAAATGAAAACTACCCAAAGATATTACTTGGGTTCGCAAGGCTCCGACGAAAGAAACAAAGTTTGATTTAGAGTACGCTAAGGAAGCCTTCATGGAATCTAGGAAGAGCTTCGCTGATGCCTCCACTTCAGGAAGCAAAGATAGATCGAAGTTGGAAATGGACCCATCTATGCTTATGCCATTCCTAGAAACATGCATGAAACTACTACGTGATAGTAAGGTTGTAAAAGTATTGCAGCAACTCATTAATAGATGCGCTGGGACCACGCCATGAGAGCTGCGCATAGTCCAGAAGATTGGAAAGCATGCGATGAGGATGGGAAGAGAAATGAGGTTGACCGTGTAGATTGGAGAATATGAGATGGACCAAGTAATTATGGACCTAGGATTGGATGCGAACGTTCTGCTGAAGCAGACATGGGAGTGCATGGGAAGGCCTATGCTGCAATGGTCTCCTATCCAATTGCGAATGGTGAACCAGCAAAAGATAATACCTATCGGGACATTGTAGGGAATCACAATGGATATTGAAGGAGAGAGCATGCTAGTAGACTTTGACGTGATAGAGATTATTGATGACAACAATCCTTACCCCGCACTCTTAGGAATTGATTGAGCCACTGACATGAATGGGGTGAATAATCTGAAGAAGTGCAAGATGATTTTTGAGAAGAAGTCTTTGCACGTAGTTGTACCTTTGGACCCTGCAGAACGATTATGCTACATAGAGCCGGTGTGTTACTATGAAGCCGATGAAGATTTGGACTGCATCTACAAGATAACCGCGCGAGAGAAAGACTGGGTAAATCCCACCACAGATGGACGAATCTCATGGGAGCACGAAAACTCCTGTACTTCGGATTCAGATGAAGAGACAAAGCAATGGCAGAACTAGTTGCACGAGGTAACCACACTGAATTGTAATATGATGACAAGATCACTACATTGCGTATCAACAGAAATGAGAGATTTTCCTACTTATGATGGATTAGGTGAGGTAGATGCTTTCTTGGACATATTTGAAAGAGAGGTGCCGTAAAAGAAACATTTCTAGGCTTTGAAGTGGGTACTTCACACTACGGCCATGAGGTGGTGGGGTACACACCAAGGAAGCTTTGAGGACTGGCATGAATGTGGGAGAATGATGCGCATGTGTTTTGGAAAGCCTACGATGCAATTAACAGATAAATATAGTGTACAGGGTGGTCTGCACGCGCATCTGTTTAGGTGGGTACATGCATATGGTAAACAACCTATGCGGATGCACATGAAATTCGCATTGGGGAACACAGTAAATGAACATGTGTTGGGGAGGAAACTGTGTGAACGATCCCTCAAGTTGGAACGAAAAAGTGTGGAAAGAACGAGTGTGCAGAAGATTACCCACACAGAAGCATTTAATGAAGTGTGTGAAGCACTAAACAGGGTATATAATGTGCAGAGAAGTGATTGGGACCCGCACGTACCAACAGTTTTGTGGGCTTATAGGACAACATGCAAGAAAATGATGGATAGATGCCTTCTAGGCTGGCCTATGGAGCAAATGTTGTAATCCCAATGGAGTATATTATGCCTAGTCCGTGCATAACAACGCCCATGGATATGCAGTTCGTAGAGCCTTGGAAGAAGGAATCGCGTAGCTGCACGAAGAAGAATTCTTGGAACCTAATGAAGAGATCCAATAGGGTCTCAAATAACTCATGAATGAAAGAGCTAGGTTAAGGGAGAAAAGTGCTCTGGTGGAAGCGGAAGTCAAGAATCTTGAGGAAGGAATAAGGAAGGATTTTCTCAATAAGAAAACTGTGGTGATAAAATAGGATGCACACACTTACATGGACAAACTTGGGGACTACCGCTGAGAGTTGATCAACTTGATGACTTGGATTGGACCGTATATTTCTAAAGGGATCACCAATGGTGGTGTGATGTAGATTGTGAAGTGCGCGATGTAGGCAGTAAAGTTAAAAGGTGGATTTTTCCCAGGAAATATGATTGATAGTTGGTTGAAGTCGTATATAGGTGGCTTGGCCACCTGACTAGCCATGGGAAGCACATTATTTGTACTCTAGGAAGTTGAAAGGAGACACACAACTATAAAGTACTCTGCCTGGGAGTTGCGTGATGTCAGGGCTATGCGCAGGAGCGAAGTGTCATGGGGTCCGCGACAACGCAATGGTGGCTGCGCTGCCACATGGATTGGCTAGAAAGTGACCATTATAGTCACTATTCATGATGTGATGCTTGGTTTGAGACAAAATGGAGCAGGCGGCAAGCATTTAAGGCAAGCTTTATGGGCAATATTTGGGAAAATCTACTGCCAAGGGAGCATTAATGAATCAGATTTGGGGGGAACGGTTGAATTCAAATTCAAAAGGCACTATAAATTGCAAAGGGTTTCCCTGCAAACAACACTTGGTCATTTGAGAATTGAGTTGTCATGCGCCCAGTGTATTCTGAATTTAGACATTTTTAACCTGTTGAGAGCATTGTTTGAGCACCTGGTGGAGAAGTTGAGAGATTTCTGGACAAACAAAATGGCGATGTCTGAAGAAGCCAGGGAAATGGGAGAAATGACCACCAAAGAGGCCGTGTGGGCTATGACAATAGAAGATGCCCCTAAGAACAGTAGGATAGTTGTGGAAATCCCTAAATAACCACGCATGCTGAGGCCCAAGAAGGATAAGCAACCTATGATTCTGGTGCGCATGTTCCCTCGAAACCCAATGAGAACTAAATTGACCATGGAAGAAAAAGGGAAAGCAGTTAATTTGGAAACTGATGAGGAGGAGGAAGACCTTGAGGACATCTTGATAGAAGAGGATGAGGACGAAGACATGGAGGAAGAAACCAAGGGCACGGACCCTCCTACCATGTTGCCTGCGTATGTTCATCCATGGAAGGGGAAGGCAAAGGTGCCCATGGACCTAGATGAGAGCAAAAGCTCTCTGCAGACTCTATTGCTACCTAACGATATCATTTTTAAAGGAGCACACCTGGGACGGGTGTCGAGTTTGAAGTTCGAAGATTTGGATCTCACTGACCATGAGAAATTCCCTCACCTAGTGATTTTATAGCTCATGAAGCCGAAGAAAAACACCGCAGCAGGATTCATATATTTGGAGCCGCGCAAGTGGTTATGCGGAGTCGAAAAGGCATGGTTGTTGAACCTACTCTAGGTGTCGAATTACCATCGCGCCCCAGTGACTATCTTCATCATTAGATAGCTGCTATGCCTAGTGCATGATGGGTGTTTGTGGCTCGAGGAGCCCATCCCCATCACGGACCACCTGATCCATAGAATTACCAGACTCCCTTGTAAAGGGGAAGACCCAACATACATTTTAGAGGGTAAAAGTAGTGATTTGGCCATCGCGGAGGCCATGAAAAAGAAATATAAGCTAGAGAAGAAAAAGAGGGGCTACGCAATCTCCAGTATCAACAATAAGGCATTCAGAGTTGTGATTCAGATACTGGTGGGTAAGGTAATATGGAAGTGTCGCGCGAAGGAGATACCTGCGCCGGTGGTTGCACTTGTCAAGCAATGCAAAAAGGGGGTCTAGTTTAACTGGTCCAAATTCTTGTGCAAGGAGTTCTTGGAGAATTGTTGCGAGGCACAGGAATAGGGGAAAAGCTTCCAATATGCATGGTTTCTTCTGTCCATAGTGCTGGTGGTTGGGGAATTTCCTGAGGATGGCCAATTCGCCACAATTACAAGGGATCTCCTGGAAGCTGCAAAGTGCGCTTCGCTGTGGGCCACTAAAGACGCGAACCGGATCCGAGATAGTAAGATATTCTGGGTGTTCATGGAGATGAACATCAGAATGGGGATTAACCGCAAGCTACAGTTATCGCCCACTGTCTACAACAGCTTACAAAGCTTTGCAGAGTTTAAGGTGGACTTCCATCACGTCTACATCAAGGCACGCGAGGACCACGTGAAGAAGTGGAATCAGCTCCCATACTGGGCCACAGACGATGTCATATTCACCATGTTGGATTCATGGCCACCAGAGTGGTGTGCTCCATCCCTCTCCACGGTGGAAACGGAAAAGTCTGCTGCACAGCGGAAGAATGAGGAGAAAAAATTGCGGATGGCGCAGTTGGCAGAGAAAAGAAGGAAATAAGTAGCTGAAGTAGAAACACAGAAGGAGCATGAGGGTTGAAAGTCGCCTTCGCTTGAGCAGGAACAAGAAATGGAGACAGAGACAGAGGAGGGTGGTGCGGACCTAGAAACAACATCTACATAGTTAAATTACCAGTGCCCGAGAGAGCAGGTGGGGTCGCAAAAGAAGTCAAAAGCGTCTAAGACTTCTTTCGACCCGATGACCCTCACTGAGGGAGATTTGCATGACCTAGGGGAGACGATGCGCGAAGTCACTGAGGAGGCCCTCCAATAGTTGGTGGAGGAGAATCAGATTGTGAGATTAAGGAGTTGTAGGTGCACACTCCCCAGGCTAGTACTCCGTTGACCAGCCTCGCAGTAGGAACGACCGTGGCTGAGGAAATGCTACGCGCCCACACAACTAACACAATAGTGCTACCAGAGGAGGCACTAGTTATAGAGAATGAAGCTGACAGGCCTATGATCAGTGCGTTGAAGGGAGTAGGGATAAACATCGTTGCACTCCCTTGGGAGACACTCTTTGTCCTACAGGACAGAGTGACTGCAAAACTAAGGGCTAGGGAGGTCACGCACTACAGGTGTTGAGTGAACAAAGAATCAACATGGAGCAGCTGATCCTACAACGTGACGAGGTTGTGCTGAAAAATCGATAAATGGTGCAGGTGGTTGAGGAAACCTGCTAGATGGTCCCTGAGTTGGCCATTCTAGCAGAGGCACCAGCACAAGTGTGCATCCAGAGGCTAGCAGCAGGAGTACGTGAAGTGCGAGAAGAGATGGCCAAGGTTAAACTAGAGTTGAACCTTCAGATATCAAAGTTGGGATTGAAGGCATAGCCTTCAAATCCTCCAGAGGTAAGGAAATAGCGTGCCAATGCCACTACATCGGGGATGGAGGATATTAACAGTGCAGTGAAGGACTACACCAAAATGTTGGAATAATCGTTCTAGGTCCTCACCACTCTACAAGAGGACTCGAACATACAACACTTAGAAACATAGGTGCATGAGCTACAACAACAGTATGAAAACTTCAAAGGGATTGCACAGACGGTGGCCCTTACATAGAGGCTCGTGCAGATGCAATAGGCCAAAGCACTTAAAGAGCAGGTAGACGCAGTGCGACATAGAGAAGTGGTTATGAAGGCGCGCCTCCAACCTATGATTGATGAAGCCTTCGTAATCACAACAATAATTGAAGGCAAGCTTACGCAGATGTAGGGGATGCAGGAGCAAATGTATGGAAGCAGTTTAGATACCGCGGTCTCTGAACAACACGTCTAGGAGATACAACAGGTAGCCTCTCAGTGCGTTGCCGACCATGCAGTAGTCGGAGCAGAGTTTGGAGGTCTCTACGCGAAGATCTCTGCACTGTTAGAGTGAATCAAGGGCGAGTCACGATGTTTGTGTTGGGGGCCTGTTGGGCATGGGATCCCCAAGGCAAGTTTTGGGGCTTAAAGCCTAATTTTTTACCAAGTCTGATGTAAAGACTCCGTGATTTGTGGGTGCAAAGCGTGAAGTTGTAATTGAGTCATATCGTTGTCCGCCCTCAATTTTGTAATGTAGTGTTGGATTGAGAGTTCTACCCATGGTCCGCGGACCATGGGATTGTATAGATAGAGTGAGGCTCTAAGTGTAAAAGAAGAATCAGAGATCAAAGAATCAAAGAGATGATGAAGCATTGAATCTAAAGTGTAAAGTCATGTCTTTGGGTCGTAGAGTAGGAGAAGGCTCTGCGGTTAAGTGCACAAAGGTCTAGTAGTCCACAGCTGAGTGTGTGGACCCCTGTAGCTGAGTGCGCAAGGCAGGTTGAGTCTATAACCGATTGAAGCATTAATAAAGAGAAGTTTTACGTTATTTCTGTGTATCTTTTCCTATTTTATGCATTGAAATATATTGGGTATGAATTGTAAGTTTATTTTTATTTTCTGTAGGAACTTATATGAATGTGTTGAATAAGTGAATATAAGATAAAGTATTTGTTTACGTGAAGATAACTAACTATTATAAGAAGATAAGTAAGATCTGCGGTGTAACTTGGGGAAATAACATAGATTGCTACTTTAGCAGCGCAAGAGCTCCTCAACCCCTAGTTAGGGCTACGTGAAGGCGAGTATAATGGAGCGTGAAGGCCTCACAGGTTGGGACAGTGCGTGAAGTGACCTGCGTGAGGGTTTTCACAGTTGAACTAAATTGACCCCTCAGAAATCTTGAGGGTGCAGAAACTTGGTTCCAGCATACCCCCCATATTGCTTCAGGTTAGTTCTCAGTCCATGCTCCACGGGTTGTTTGCCAAAAGGGCCAGTGGTATAGGGATTTGTTCGGCTAAATAACTCTGAACTTGGGTCAGGCCCCCTCAAGCCAACAATTTACTTTCATTATTTATTTTCTTCGAAATTTAATATTGTTTCTTCCTGGATTGTGCAAGCTCGCATTCCTGCACTAGTGCATTTACAGTGTCACCGATTGATTCCTTTGGTTCATTACAGTAATATTATTTTATTCTTATATGATTGATGAGGCTTAATGCATTTCTGCAGTGCATGATTTTCATATCTGAAGTGTTCTTGATATCTCGAACTAAATATGCTTTGGTAATTTGAGACTCAATGCCGTTATGACACACTAATTTGTACCTGTACTTCATACTATTTAGGGAAAGATCAGACTCCATGTTTAATTATTTTCAAAGAGAATCTTTCTGATTTAAGAAGGTTATGAATTCAGATCAATTCGTGTGAATAACTATTACAGGATTGAAGCCTGCTGTCACAATTAGATGACTTCATTAGATTGCATGAAGGAGTTCCTTGGTTGGAGAAGAGTGTGCTATTATTTTGGAAATTAATTCTTATTTTAAAGATCAAGATTGGTTAAAGCATATTTTTGTTTGAGGAAGTTATTTTGAAGTTTTGTTCACCTTTGCAAATTCTTTCTCTAAGTTAACACATTCTTTATTTTCTTATAAGAAGAATTGGAAAAATTGGTGTAGGAATCTTTGTTCTAGTACATGAATCGATATGTTGATACAGGAATAGCATGCCCTAGTCCTGAGGCTTAGAGCCCCTTGTATAATTTTCCCATTGTAGATCACTAGATAATGCAATATACTAAAGCAAAATACTTGATCTACTTCTACAAACAAACTTGCGGAAGCTTAACTGATTTTGAGAAAGATCAAATACAACACATATAATAGATGAAGAAGAAACAATCACATATAAACATAGAAGAATACTCTGGGGAAAGCCTTAGCTAGAAACCCCGCTATCTGTATTATCATACAAGTGGAAATATCTCAGTATTACACAAAGCTTTATCTCTCAAGATATCCAGCTCTCAGTACAATCCCTCATTGCTGCTCATAGATAAAGAATAAACAACACTTGTGCCTTCCTTCAGTCCTCCAAGTCTCCTATTTCCTTGCGCAGTTTTTCCTGGGGTCTAATGCTTCCACTTGTGTGAATTGTCCTCTTTTCACACTCACTAACCTCTTATCTAACTGTGCAACCTTGAAGGAGATAATTCCTTCTGCATGGATGAGTTTCCTTTATAAGAAAATTCCTCCAACTCATAGTACAATGTCCCTGTCTTTAATCTCAACTAGGTATTTCTCTGAACTAACATGCATTGGTTATTTATGAGAGAATATTCAGTTATTTGGAGAACAATAGTTGCATGCATGCATGCATTAACTGACTGAACTCACAATTAGTTCCTCCAATTGTTTGGAACTAATTTAACTGGACTTAACTCAGTTAACTGAGCTAACTAATTACAACTCAAATACAACTCATCCTTATCTCCATAATTAAGGAATAACTTCCTCAATCAAAGGGATAATTGTTGCATGTCTTCATAAAGACTTCATGTTTGATTTTCTCCAACTAATTAACTCAAGATGAATTAATTAATTATTTTTCAAACAACTAGTGAGACTAAATTCGAATTTTAATTCAAGGACTAATTAAAATTGGAATATATTCTGAAATGTTATTTATAACAATGTTATTTTTAGCATTTCTATTTTTTTTCTATTTCCAACAGATTTGGAGTATATCATGAAATGTTATTTATAGAAATGTTATTTTTAGCATTTCTTGTTGCTATTTTCAACACTCCCTCTCAATAAGAAAGGCATTCAACTCGAACTTGATCCTAAACCTTTGGAATGTTTTGCATGCAATACTTATCTCAAATGTTGTTGCTCCAACAAATCTAGAAAAAAAAGATATCCAACTTGAATCAGAATGATGCCTCTCTCATCGAAGTCTCTAACTTCTATTGCCTTTGTCGACTGAAAATTCTGCACCTTTGTGCCCTTTAGTATCTGACTGCTCTAGCCTCTATCACTTTGATCTCTGACTGCATCAATCACACTGATTCCTCCTACTGCATCCATGCTATTGCTGGTCCTATCTCCCAGCACTGCATCTGCACTACACCTCCTCTCATCATGTTGCATTGTGATGCCCACTACTGCACTGCAACTCAGTTACTGAGAAGTATGTAACTGATCTACCAACTGACCTCCCTATTGGGCTAGAAACACCCTCTAATGATGAAGCTCCCTCTGCCATTGAAAAGTGCTCCAGGCTCTCTGACCTCTATGCTGCTACAACAACTCCCTTCATCTTGTACCATTGCACACCTCTCTGTGCCATCTTGCATTGGTGCAACACTCCTATGCCTCTCGCATTGCTGCATCCTGCTAGCTCTGCGTTGTCTTGGGACTCTTGCACTGTAGCTCTCTCTGCCGCTCCATCTGCATCCATCTCTACCCACTCAGCTAGTCCTGCTACTCCTCGTTGGGGCTCCTGTAGCAAGGTCTAATCAAAGAGGTTGGGTACCTAAATGATCCTACCCCTATTCCAACCTTCTTGGCACTGTCACTCCACATCGCCCCACCTCCAACCTGGAGGTATGGATGCATGTGATCCCTCTGCCCACTTGACTCAAAAATGAGTATATGTCTCTACTCGATCTCCTTTCGGCTTCTCTAGTTGTGGCTGCTCCACAACCTCCTGAAGCTGCTTCACTAATTGTGGCTCCTCCACAATTGTCTGAGACTTCTTCTAGCGCTATATGTTGAGAGGTAATTTACTCTCCCTCTCAAGCACCAAGTATCTAACCTTTGCCTTGTTCCTCAAGGCTTTGCATGCATCTTGTACCTCAAGTGCATACAGGTTCTTGGCTATCACACCAATTTGTTTCATCTTTCCCACCCTCACGAAATTTTCTGGAAAAAGAGTTGATTTTAAATCAACGATATCTCCCTCATTCGAACTCTGATTCAGCCAATATATATATATATATATATTTTATTTTTTTTTTCTGAATTTGGGTCTTTTTTCGTAAGGAATCTAGATCTGTTATTTTTTTTTTGAAAATTTTGCACAAAATTTTTCAGATCTACTCTGAAAACTCGCAGCCCAATTTTTTTTTTTTCCTTCGAATTTTATTCTTCGTATGCTTTTCTCCGCTTTGATCACCTTTCCTCTGATACCATGTAGAAATTTCTCTATAGATTAGCTAGCTCTGATACCATGTAAAACTTTTTCTACAAAACCTCGCTCTTATACCATGTAGAATTTTCGCATTGTAGATCACCAGATAATGCAATATACTAAAGCAAAATACTTGATCTACTTCTACAAACAAACTTGCAGAAGCTTAATCGATTTTGAGAAAGATCAAATAGAACACATATAACAGATGAAGAAGAACCAATCACACATGAACACAGAATAATACTCTGGGGAAAGCCTCAGCTAAAAACCAAACTATCCGTATTATCATACAAGTGGAAATATCTCAGGATTACACAAAGCTTTAGCTCTCAAGCTATCTAGCTCTCAGTAAAATCCATCACTGCTGCTCATAGATAGAATAGACAACACCTGTGCCTTCCTTCAGTCCTCCAAGCCTCCTATTTCCTTGAGCAGTTTTTCCTGGGGTCTAGTGCTTCCACTTGTGTGAATTTGCCTCTTCACACACTCACTAACCTCTGATCTAACTGTGAAATTCTGATGGAGATAATTCCTTCTGCATGGATGAGTTTCTTTTAAAAAGAAAATTCCTCCAACTGATAGTACAATGTCCCTGTCTTTAATCTCAATTGGGTCTTTCTATGAATTGACATGCATTGGTTATTTATGAGAGAATATTCAGTTATCTAGAGAACACTAGTTGCATGCATGTTTAACTAACTGAACTCACAATTAGTTCCTCCAACTATTTGGAACTAATTTAACTGGACTTAACTCAGTTAACTGAGCTAACTAATTACAACTCAAATACAACTCATCCTTATCTCCATAATTAAGGGATAACTTCCTCAATAAAAGGGATAACTGTTGCATGTCTTCACAAACACTTCATGTTTGATTTTCTCCAACTATTTAACTCAAGATGAATTAATTAATTATTTTTCAAACAGCTAGTGAGACTAAATTCAAATTTTAATTCTCAATTTAAATTCAAGGACTATTAAAATTGGAATATATCTCAAAATGTTATTTATAAAAATGTTATTTTTAGCATTTCTATTTTTTGCTATTTCCAACAGAGTTGGAGTATATCATGAAATGCTATTTATAGCAATGTTATTTTTAGCATTTCTTGTTGCTATTTTCAACACCCGTGCATGAGGACATAAATCTTTAGTACAAGTGTAAAATATACATTCATCATCTAAACTTTGTTATGGTACTAGTGCAAGCACATTACAGGAGTACAAGAATAATAGCTTAGTGCAGGGATAAACATCTATCAGAAGTTAGATACCTTCAAGGATCCAATTATTAACCTGGCACACAATTATACTGAAGATAAACATAGATTTACATTTTCATTAGTCAAGATTGTTTGAAAGAAGTTTGAGAGTTCCTTTCATTTATTTTCATGCAAGAGTACTTTCTTTCATATTCCAGCACTAGAATTTCTTTGGTCTAAATTATCGGGCGATATTTTCTTTTGATTCTGCAAGATTACAATTAAGGAAGTAGGAATAGAGTTTGGAAAAGTTCATATCATTTCTGGAAATTCCTATGCTTCATCTCTAAGTTTACGAAACCCTCAGGTTGACAATTAAGTGTTGAAGGAGTCTGCCTAATCGCAATTCTCGCAGCCAACATTTTGGCGTCGTTGCAAGGGAGGCAATTGGAAATTGGTAAGAACTTTCCATTTTTTGCAGTAGGGGTAAGTCTGCTATTATTATTTTTCACTATGCTTCTATTGTTTTGAGGATTTTATGAGTGTTGATTTTTATTCATTGCAACAATTAAAAATTATTTTTCTTTATAAGAACTTTATTTTTCTTTTTTTGGATTTGATTTTTAAAATGAATTCCTAAGAAAGGTAGGGGTCCGAAGCCTAATAAGGGTCGACGAAATACTAAAAAATCTGAAAACTCTTCTCATATTGGAATTTCTTTCATATGTAGAAAGTCCAAGCAGACCCAAACTCATCACGCTGGAACAATCCACTTGGATTATGGAAACAATGATTCAGGTGTGACACAACTCAAAAAGGGGAAGAAGGAGGCTAATAGTGATCAAAAAGTTTAATTCAACATTAATCAACCTTCATCTTCTAGAAGTGGTCTGATTGGAGGCACAACAATGGCTAATCATGAAGACCATGTAGAGGGGACTGTCGAGAACCAGGTAAATGAAGAGTAGTCCACTTTTGGATTTCCAATAGTGAACTGAGAAGTGAATGTACAAATGAAGAATATTTCACCTTCATATCTTCCACAATTTCATGGTAAGGTGCACGAAGACCTAGATTCATTTCTTTTTGATTTTGATATATTATGTCGGAGTTATGATTATTCTTCTAATGCCTAGAAACTAAAGTTGCTTCCTGCAACTCTCAAGGATTCATCCTTGCACTAGTTCACGGGACTAGGAACAAATACTATAAGTTCTTGCGACCAAATGAAGAGAGTATGTTTGAATAAATATCATGAATAGTGTAAAACTAGAGAAATGCAGGACAAGATCTTCACCATTGTATAAGGTGATGATGAGACTTTGGAGGATTACTTAGAAATATTTTTATATATACTCCAAAGGTCTAAACACAAATTTTATTTATGTACTATTTGAACCTTGTTCCTATGAGGACTTACTGAGGATTCTAGACATAATTTGAATTTGTTAGGATAAGGAGACATTGCTCAAGAAACTTTTGAAAAAAATTCTGACTTGTGTAGGAAGTTCTCCAGAAATCAATCTAGATCCACTGGAGGAGGTTGAAGAAAAACTAACAAACTAGGATATATAGATACTATGATCATTGGCTTGGAGAATAAATGGGCAACATGAAAATTGAAATAATGAATACTATTAGAAAACAAATAAACTCTTTGAAATTTCAGCAAAAATTAGAAAAGGAACAAGAGTCATTGTCTATTGTTTGTCCAAAATCTAGGAAAAAGCATCCTTTAAGAGAGTGCCCTGTTGATATGGAAGGTGCTAATAAATGTGTGATTTGTTAAGAGAACCATGCCACCGAGGAGTGCCACACCATACTTGGATTAAAATTTTTACTTTAAGGAGAGAATTCTGAACCTGAGCCATTACATGCCATGGGAGCACGAAGAAACTGGCCATAGGTAAGTGCAAGTATGGCTTCTGAACCACATTTTTATGGTTCTAATGAACCTCCATATTCCTATTATAATAATAATAATCATTCTCAACATTGGCAGCACAGGAATCATTTTCATCATGGATAGTCCTCTCAACCTCGACAACAAGGATGGAGAGGGCCAAACCATTCATATCATTCCTATCCTACTCAGATGCCATTATATCCTCCTTCCTATGCACCACACCATATGTCACTACCATATTTTCCCTCTCTACCTCAACAAAGTCAATCATTTCCACCATTTCCTTTGCCACCACCATTTATACCACCTCAACTACCTACTCAATCGGTATCGAATCCTAATAATAAAGTGGTACAAATGATTCATTCGGTTGGACCATCCCCTCTTCCTACCTATCGAACCCTGCTGGTTGGGATAAATGAGCTTCAATTGATATTGGGAAGGGTAGTTAAACCAGAAAAACAAAAACAATATATGGTGATTATTGAGGAGAAAAATGAGGAGGTAACTCCCGATTATTCGAAAAACAATGTCACCCTTCAACCCATTCCCGTTTCTTCAGGTTCACCATGTTCTTCAAACCAACACCCCTATCCAGAGCGCTGGTCATGGAGAAGAGTGAATCTTAGTCCACTCTGGCTTCTGAATTAAGGAATCTTTGTATAAAGGTCTCTTTACTTTAGGCTATCTGAGAAATTCCCATCTGTACAAAGATCATTCGGGAATTATGTATTAAAAAGCCAAGAAGGAAGAAAGTAGAACCTCAGACCATTCAGTTTGTTGGTAGAGAAGCTGAGTTGATGACAGGATGCGTATCAATGGAGAAATACACTGATCCTAGAAACCTAGTTGTTTCTATCCATATAGGTAATATCCTTGTCTCTAATACATTAATAGACCTGGGGGTAGCCATCAATGTGATGACCAGGCAAACCATGGAACAACTTGGGTTGGTACATATTCATCCTACACCCACCATGGTTGAACTTGCAGACAGATATAAAATCAAGCCCGATGGAGTATTGGATGACGTGGTTGCCTCTATAGATTCATGGGAATACCCCACAAATTTCATTGTGCTTCAGACAAAGAATCCAATGGGGGAACACCCTTTTATTCTGGGATGACCATGGCTTGCCACGGATGATGCTTATATTGGATTTTGCTCCAATGATATGTACATTTCACATGAAGACTCTAGGAAAAATGTCACCTTATACCCACCTACTAGATCTATTTGGGAACTCAAGGATACCTTATGGTTAGATTATGGCAGTAGTGATAAGGAGACCTGACCTATTTCTTTGATTTAGCATGATACCGAGTCCACCCAAGATGTTGAATTACGAGCTTTCTTGAACAATCTAGACACTATGCCTAGTTTTGATACACTTCATAAGATCATTAGTCTGGATTTCCAAGAAAAATCAGATTCCCAACCTTCCTTGTCCCATACTATGGCATATTCTTCCTATACTATTGAGCCTGAGACCACTCTTGTTGAAATTAGTCCAGGCAAACCTTTACATATTAGTTCATACTTGGATTCATCTCAATAAGAGAAGCTTGTTACGTTTTTGCGAGTTCACATGATGCATTTGCTTGGAGTATGAAGACATGAAAGGAATTCCTCTTGAGACTTGTACTCATCATATCTATATCTAGGAGGGAACCCAACCTGTCTGATAACCTTAGAGATGAATGAATCCTACACTAAGAGATATTTTTAAGGAGGAATTACAAAAAATCTTAGGTTCTAATTTCATCTAACCCATTTCTGACAGTCAGTGGGTATCTCCATTAGTGATAGTCCCTAAGAAAGACAAGAGATGGCATATTTGCATTGAATATCGAGAATTAAACAAATCCACTCTCAAGGATTACTTTCCACTTCCTTTCATCAATCAGGTGCTAGATACCCTTGCTGGTAAAAAGTACTTTTCAATTTTAGATGGCTTTAATGGGTATAACCAAATCCAGATCGCACCCTTAGATCAAGAAAAAGCTACCTTTACATGCCCTTGGGGTACATTTTCTTATCGAGTGCTTCCTTTCGAGTTGTGTAATGCACCCGCTACCTTTCAAAGGGTTGTGCTGGCTATTTTTGTTGATCTTGAATGTGTTGAGATTTATATGGATGATTTTTTGTGTTTGGTAACTCATTTGATGAAGCTCTTAAAAATCTAGAAAACGTGCTTTTACGTTGCCAAGAGTGTTATCAGGGAATATAGTGTCTATTCAGAGCTGCTAGTCCCACTAAGACGGGTAGCTATCTTAGAAACAAACAGATTAAAGTCACTTGTTTTTCCTTTATGAGAGAGAGACGAGAAAGAAGCAGAGAGTACCAACCTCAGTCTTCCGCTTGGCTCCTTGCTTGTTTCCTTTCCCCTTTGATAGAATCTCGCCACTACTTCCTTACTTGTCCAACTTCAAAGAGTAGTTGTAGACTCACAACAGCATAATACCATCAAAGCATAGATATCTTTCATTGTAAATGATATAGGATCAGATATATATTGACCATATAAATGCATATAACAACACAATGTTAAGAGATACACAAGAATATGGAGGAAAACTCAAATAGCTTTATTAGTAAAAGTCGTAGAAGAGAGGATTACAACCACTTGGTCTGACCCAACACCATCCTCCTAGCATGAAAGCCCTCTTCACCTCACACAAAGCAAGATCACCCAACAATGTCTTCAAAGAGAAACTAGCAACACCTCTTTGCAAATTACCAAATTCCAACCTTTGGATCTCTTGGATGAGGGATCCATTTATAGATATTTGCAAGGGGGTGAGTCAGCTTCTGGGATTTTGATTAGTGTCATCTCTCTAATAGTTCTTGGTTCCACTTGGAGATTTTAGATGTCTTACTCATCCCTAGGCGAACTCAGAGAGGCAAGTGTAAAATGAGCAGTTTCTAGAAGATTACCAAATTCCAACCTTTGGATCTCTTGGATGAGGGATCCATTTATAGATATTTGCAAGGGGGTGAGTCAGCTTCTGGGATTTTGATTAGTGTCATCTCTCTAATAGTTCTTGGTTCCACTTGGAGATTTTAGATGTCTTACTCATCCCTAGGCGAACTCAGAGAGGCAAGTGTAAAATGAGCAGTTTCTAGAAGATTCTCTAGGTTTCCACCTAGAAAATTGCTTGTGCCATTTGTCTGCTCTCACTCATCGCACCCTATAGAAGGGATTTCCAGTATGCATCACACTTTTTGCATGTGGCAGGTTAGATGCATCACACCTTTAGCACTAGGCAGTCTGTATGGTCTTGCTTTTATCAGTTCTGAGTAGCTTTTCATGGATAACTTCTGGGAGATGATGTAATCAGCTGACCTTGCTCCTTTAGGGTATGAAACAACACTTTTAGGGACTTAGAAGCCCTTGGTTTATGGACATATGTGATTGGGGTTGCAGTGCCCAAATATGTCTATAACAGTTGCCCCCTAAAGCATGAGGTCGTAAATCTTTTGATGTCGAGTGAAATGTTTTATAACGAGGATCCAAGGTTTTTCGAACTGGAAGGTGACTTGTAATAAGATACAATACAATACATTATTTTCATAATATTTTCATGATCTGGCTGAGGCAGGCATTCCCATGCTCAGCTTGATAAATTCATTTTCATGTACATAGGACAGACAACCGTCTGTGTGTAGACTGATGATTCTGGTAGAGCCATCATCCCTTAGTTTGGATGATTATCTATGTAGCAATGATGTACATTTGATGTCTTTATTTTCCTGATTGTATCGCAGCCCGAATGGATGAATCTAGATTCAAGGTCTTCAAAACTCGTTCGATCTTTGCCCGAAAGTAAAATTCGATCCATGTGAAAAGATGTTCTGATGTCGAACATGGAAGAACATCGCCTGATTACTAGCCAATGATGTAAGCTGTTAACAGACGCGAGAGGAATCACCGATGATGATGATGACCCTCAAGGTACTGCAGTACAATTCACGTGGCGTGAATACATGAGTTGATGTCGAACACCACGCAAAATTTTTCGGTCGAAGGCCATTAGTGTGAACCTGTCGTCGGAAGTGAGAAACTTGCCATTGAGGCATGCAAACTTCAAAGTACTGGAAGGGTTGTCCCTAGGTCAGCTTCTTGGATAATGAACTGATGTCGACAAAAAGTGACCCATCATAGGAGGGCATTAATGGATCCCACATCTACGACAAAGAATGAATCAAATGATTTTGTAAAGGTGAAAATGATCTGATGATACAAGGTTTAGGATGGCGGTCATGAAAGAATGAAGCGTGAAGGTATTGCAGCGAATGAGACACAAGTTGGGTAGGTGAATTATTTGAGCGAATGCTCTTGAACATATCAGCACCACTAAAATGGATTGGTAGCATTAACCCAAAAAGTGGATGGTACGGTGGACCAATGGTGATATGACCAGTGAACGGAATAACCCAACCTGCTACTAATAAAGTTTCTTCAAGTTTTCTTCCCAATTTTCCCCAGTGATTTCTGACTAGTACCTCTTTATTTTTGTCAAGCTTGAGGAGGATAACATATGCTTGTTCTATAATTTTCCCTTTGGGAAAACCCGTCGCTACATTTTAACAAGCCTAGCGACGGTGAAACTCGTTCTTGTCTGAATGGACAAGTTTTTCGCTATTGTTTTAACGAGTTTAACGACGAGGATAATTCGGTCCTTTTCAATTTTAGAGAGTCTGAAAAGGGACAGAAGAAGACTCCAACATTCCTTTTTCGTAACATAATCCCTCAAGTCTGAAGAAGTATAAAACAATGCGAAAACGATGACTTTTCAATAGTTTTAATGAGCCGACAAGGCAAATGATCGATCTTTTTGTGTAATAATCCCTCAAGTCCAAAAATGTTAAAATCTAGAGGAGGGATAGTGCTTCCAATCACTCTAACGAGCTGGAGAGGCCAATTTCTCGGCAATCTTTTCATATGATACGAGTCAGATGAAAAGAGCTTAAAGGAGACTCATTTTTTTGAGGAACGAATGATGTTTTCAGATAGCATTTGGTTCCAGGTAAGGTTTGGAACTTTCCAATCACAACAGTGTAAAAAGGTGGCTAATAGGATCACTCGTCATAGCTGTTCCTCAAAAGGGGTAAACAATCAAATGGAGGTGAATGATCGGCAACAACGGAGTGGAGGTGATGGTAAGAACATGACCAAGGCTCAAATGTTGATGATAATGCATTCACAATGGTTATTTACCAGAGGCGGGTTCATTTTTTAATGAGCTTAAACTTTGGTGGAACATATGCTCATTGCTAGGTTTAATTTTTAACGAGCTTGAACTTTGCATAAAACTGCTCGTGCCAGTCATATAATAAGGATGTCTCACGATAGGTTCATTTTTTAGGGAGCTTGCACCATTCGAAATTATGCTCCGACTCCTTTTATTATGTAAGCTAGGAACGACCAATCCTACAAGTTTAAAGGGTTAAGAACCTACAAACTAAGAAAATAAATGGTCGCTTTTCACTTTCACGCAAAAATTTTTCATGCCCCCAGGTATAGTGAAGTAGAGTTTCCTAGGTTCCCCTCAATTTGCAGACAAAACATTTGTTCTATCGGGAAAGGCCTACCTTTCCAGGTTACCCTTCAATTTACAGACAAAATATTTGTTCTATCGGGAAAGGCCTACCTTCTAACAGAGGTATCTTATTGTGGTCTAATCCCATTTTCCTAAATGAACGGGTGTGTCAGACCAGTCATATGTCCTTTGTGGAAACCTACCCTATACCTGAAGTTTTCCTGCCAAAGCAAGCCAGGGTGCATGTCCCTTGGGTTTCAGTCTTGACCACCGAATCACTCGCGCTCATCAGGTGGACGAACTAGAGATTGATGAGACAATCCTTGTGCAAAAATACCTGTTAGGGATGGCATTTGACTATTAGCTATGTGTGAACCAGGGAATGAAAGCTGGTCTACGAGTTGGACCACTCTGCCTTCATGCGGAAAACACATTACTCGAAAGAGTGAGGAGACGATGGCTCCCATGCTATAAATGTAGTCGCAACCAAGGAGTAGATTGTAATATAAAGGTCCTTGGACTACCATTACGTTTAGATGAATGGTTTTCCTTCTCAAAGTTACAGGCAAACTTGGAAGGATCCCTAATGGCCGACTGGTTCCTTTATCAAATCCTGTCAGATATCGCATCTCAGGCAAAAGCGATGGCGAACCAAGCACTTTCCAAGCAGTTGAGGAAAGGATACTCATAGAAGCCCCTTCATTTATGATGGTACCAACCATGACCATTTTGTAAGTTTTCACTATGATTCAAAATGGTACATTAGATGGTAAACGGGGTCTGCCTAGTAGATTCCAATCGAAGGAAACAACTAGGTTGCTTGGAGGTGGGACCGAATAAATGGCCGGATACAACTCTGACGAATTTCCTTCCTGTGGTAAAGGAATGGGTAGAATTCCCCCATGTTCATCGGAGTCTGTGTTTACGAAAATAATTTGAACAGTGCAGTTCTCATTCTCTTCGGTGACTATATCATCTGAAGGTAAATATTTTGGAGTCAAGATAGGGTCGATTGCCATCTTGACCTATTGAATTTGGTCCGATGTGGACTCAGAGGGTCTATCTTCAATGATAAGTGCTTCAACTGACTCCAAAGGCGGGTCAGTCAGATTTTCAACTAGCAATGGATTTGGCAAGAGTTTCTTGTACCCAGGAGGGAGTCGGTGTGGTGATATAGGACGATTATCCAAGAATATTTTAGCTTCATCTAGGAAGGGACAACGGTGGAGGGCATGGTCACCTTCACATAGTCTGCAGGGAAATTTAGATTTTCCTTTTTGTCTGGTGACTTCACTTTCACTAGTTGACAGTGTACTTTCAACATGATCGTCAGAGGTTGATGACACTGGATTGTGCAAGCAGGGTGACCAGTCCCTTAGGATCCGTGGGATGCAAGGACAATCTCGGTGATAGTGGTATCCTTTGCAAATGACACATGGAGATTTAGGTTTGGATGGTGCAGTGTGTGGATTTTCGCTAGATGATGCACGGTTGCCCCTTTTTGTCGTTGGCTCCTTCTTCTTCTTCTCCTTCCCCTTCTTCTTCTTCTCAGTTACTTGGCTTTTAGTTTTACTATCTTTACCAAGTGAAGAGGAAGAAGGAGAGGGAGATACAAACGAAGTAGAAAGTTGGGGGGGAACTCTGGTATTATCTAGTTGCTGATTCGATTGTTCAAGAATCACGGTGCTTTGAACGAAAGAGGTCAAGAAAATCCATACCGGCAGGCCAATTGTAAGTCCTGGAAGGGACAATGTGGCCATATGAGGTGCACCAACATCTCCCCAAGAGGAGAAAGGAATAGGACTTCCCCCAAGGGGAAATCCTTGGTTGGTGGACTCCATTTTCTCAACCTAAGACCAACGAGGGAACAATGATGTTATTCCGATTAAAATAAATTTTAGACGCTTTGACACAACCTGCCTTTTTTAATTTTTAAGAGTCGAGAAAAAGCTAAATATGACCCTAGTCGCCTTCGATTTTTAATGAGCCTGAAGTGACAAGTGCTCAGATGGACCTTTTCCTTTAAGGAGTCTAAAAAGGAACAAAAGAGTCTACTCTGGAAATCTAGATAGAGGGATTACCAAACCAATCGCAAAACTGCAGAATACTTTTTACGGTATGACAGTCAATCTTCCCGAATGCTGTGTTCAGTGCATTGCAATTGATAGGGTGGCAGACATGGCTTCCTAAGGATAAAGGATATAGCCTATTGTGGTCTCCCAATATATACTCAATGGTATGTGGGAGAACAAGTCTGTACTGGCACTTATCATCTCAAAGAGGAGGAATCACCCAACCTATGATGAAAGCGACAGTTACCAAGCTTTACGACACCAGAATAAGTCTCTAGCCTAGACTTCTATATGTTGTGCATTAGGTTCCAAAGTGTTTTTATGTTCATTAAATTTATTTTACAGTTGATCTTTCTTAAGAAATTTGCCTTTTAGGTTCACCGCGTGATGTAGATATACAATTCCTAAAATGTAATCCAAGATGATAAACAATCATTTAATCTTCTTTTTGCAATGAAAATCCTAGCTACTAAGGAAAGAGAAATGAAATCCTTTCAACATAGAGCAGAGATCACACACTAGATGCACTATCCTAAATCAAAATCAACAAGTAGTCTAAATGCAAATGCATGTGCATGTATTTGTTTTCCGCTTTCTTAATGTGTGAATGACAAAAAGAATGCTAAATACAAATCTGAATTATTTCTTCTTTCAAAGCGATAGTACTAACGATTTTCTTTTCAAAAAACGACAGGAAGACAAGACTACACTTTGCTATTTTGAATTGAAAACTGCTTTCGACACCTGAAATACTAATAATTCAAATCAAATACAAGAGTAACAGTGTAATCAACTATCAAAAAGAGAAATATTCTTTTCCTTGACTGAAAACGACACTTGGAGATAAATGAATCAAAAAGAGAAATATTCTTTTCCTCTGATGCTTCAGACATTGCCAATGGCACAACCTTAGGACAAGAGGAGAATAAACAGTCCTATGCTATTTACTACATCAATAAAAATTTGCCACTTGCCGAATTTAACTATATAGTGACCTATAAAGAATTTTTAGTCGTCATTTTTGCTATTAATAAATTCATACATTACATTATAGGATATGAAGTTTATGTGAATACTCATCATTCTGCTATAAGATATTTAATGAATAAATATTTAACTAGTAGTACAATGACTAGGTGGTTTCTTCTATTACAGGAATTCAATGTTACAATTATTGATAGACTAGGAAAGTCTAATGTTGTAGTTGATTATCTTTCTAGATTAAACAATCCTAGTGAAGTAATTCCTATTGATAATGATTTCCCTAATGAATTCGTTGTAATGTTACATATCTTGTAATGTTCTGCTATTCTTCTTAGAGGAATTCAAAAAAAATGTTCTCGATGAAGTATCCAATATTTCCTTATGTCAATATTTTTTTAATACTAATGGTAAGTCCTTAATTTTTATATTTCTTCTTGTTCAAAGGGCTTTTTGTTTTTTTTCATTATAATTTACTCTAAAATTGGTTGGTGATATCAACATTGTTTGTTGTTTGGGCATATAGCAATGTTACTATTTTCTACCTTAAATATCGCTTTTAACTATTAATGATATCAAACAATGATTAAAGGTCTTATTTTATTATTTTTATTAAAATCCATTTTAAAATATTTTATAATGTATTGAGTTTCCATACTTAGAAATTTTAATTATTCCTTTTAATAATTTCTCATTATGCCCTTTTTGGTGTTTGATATATATATATATATATATATATATATATATATATATATAATTTTATTTTTTTTCTCCTTTATATTGAATTGGGAATATAATTTTTATATGTTTTTTTAATTAATGTAATTTGACCTATTTTTTTACATATAGAATGAATGTTCATGGTGAATGGATGAGTGATTCCTAATACTTGGCATTTGATAATAATTTTTTTTTTAATGTGGATCTTTGGAGCACCATGACAACTTAATATATGGATTGAATGCTCTTGACAAGTGTTATAATATTGATGGTGGCCATCGGTCCTTTCCAAATTTAATGGAACTAGAGTAATTCCATCCAACCTGATATGATTACATGTCCGTCAACCTCAATACTCAATATAATGGGACTACAATAATGGAATCCAACCTGATATGATTGCATGACGCTCAGCCTCAACAAAAATCCCTTAGTATTTTGAGCGATGGTTTAATTTTGAATATATATTTTCTCAAGGTAGTTAATCTAATGATGCTAGAGTTTGAATTGTCACAACTTCTCTATTTCTTGATTATTGTTGTGACCCATGTTTTGGCATATTGTTGTATATGTGTCATTGAAAGTAATTGTAGGTGCATTTATCACATGGTTTAGAGATCAAGATAAAATCTCCTCTGTTTGAACTTCTTCCCTGTTGATTCTTTAGTTACAATTTGATATGCGGATTGTTGTGGTTGTTTTGGCGATTGCTATAGCTGATATTTCTTGATGTTGATGATCGAATTTCCACATACTTGTATATTATTTTCAAATAAATTATGTCTTATACTGCAATTTTTTTTGTGACATAACGATGTTGTAATATTCCCCAAGATTTCCTTATTGCTTTTGATTCTTCTAACTAATAGTAGAATATATTTTTTGAGAAAATATCTAACATGTTCTTCAAACGTGTAATGGATTTTATTTGGGGAATTTTTGAGTTGTAAATGGTCAATAATTTTTAAATCAGCATCTCTCTCTCTCTCTCTCTCTCTCTCTCTCTCTCTCTCTCTATATATATATATATATATATATATATATATATATATATATATATTAAATGAGATGGAAAAATTTCATTTGCTAAAAAATTGGTTTATAAGTTAAATGTTCAAAATAAATAAGATAACAAATTAAAATATTATAGTGAATATGAAAGTATAAGAGAAGATTCACAATGCCATGTGATTGTGTGCTTATAACATTGATTAATGTTGGCATTATGACACAGGTTTGGCACTATAACACAGGTATTGTCCTTGATGGCAACTCTCTTGGAAAATCACTCAGATGACAATTCAAGTTCATTGGCTCTCAGAATAAAGGAAAAGGAGGTATATGTAGGTTCCCATTGATGAAGCCATGTATACATGCAATTTCACAGACCAAAAGGCACGTATGCGTATACACACACTTTCATGCACAGAAAAGCGTGTACAATTTGGAAAACATGGTTTTGGTCCATGGTATTTTGGTATTGGTCCATGTTATTTGGTCCGCAGTATTGTCCCCAGGTATTGGGTCCAATGTATTGATTCTATATGGTTTTGGACCATGGTATTGAGTAAGGCATAAGACTATAAAAGGGGAAGGAGATCATTAGGCAAAGGCACTCAAGGATCGAATATCTTATGAAGAGCAAGATCTAGAATACTGGTCTTTGGGTAATGGTGTATAGTTGGATCTAAATTAAGGAGGAACTTGAGCGCAAGAAGAAGGCTAAGTTCTATTGATGGGTCAAGATCTCAAGGCTTGAAGAGAAGTATCTTTGTGTGATTTTGATTTCTGTTATATTTGGCACATGACTTGATCTATAAATCTGATGATCTGGGTATAAATGATGTCTGAATATTTGAAAAGAGTAAATTATCGTTTATAGATCTGTACACAGGTTTTGCATAGAAAAGATGCGTATACACGCTAGTTCGGTATTATAAAACTGCGTATACGCAAGTTTGCCTTAATATAACTAGGTATGCATGTAGGTTATACATATTGAAGTAGCATTAATCTCATAAAATATGTTTTAGCTACTTTTGTTTATTGCTGCAGTGTTTTGGGTTCAGGATTGGTTTCTGGTTACTATTACTATATTCTGGTTACAACATTCAGAGAAGTGATTGTTTGATTCAGTTTTTGGTTGGTGCAAAGGAGATTGGTTGATGTAGATATATTTGATGTTTGATTGATGTTATTGATGGATCCAGTTTGAAAATTTATGAAACGTGGTCCCAGGAAGAAAAGAGAAGGTTGTAGCCTTTTGTAGGTCAGCACCTACGTACTAGTACATCAACTAGTACAAGAGCTATGGGGGTTGTAGCTCCCTTCCCGGAGAAGCTGGAGAACGAGAGAAGGTTGTAGAATTCTATAGGTAGAAGCCTACGTACTAGTATAAGACTGCACCAGTACAAAAATATTGTAAAAAGAAGTTTCTTATTAAAGGAAGATAGAGGCGAATTGCAGCAGGTGGTTTTCACCCACATTGGGTTTCCACCTTATATCTTGTGTTCATGTGTGTGATTGCCTATACTGTTTACTGTACTTGATTACTATTTTATGGTTCTGATACACAGATTAAGATTAGCTAACTAAACTAGAATTCTGCAAGATATACACGTTTTTCTCTAAACACAATTGTGTATATACATAGGTTTAATTAATAGAAGTAGCGTATATCAATTTGTTTATGGAAATGAAAAATTGTTAAATTGATAATATTGATTCACCCCCCTCTCAGTATTATTTCCAAAAATTGGTATCAGAGCCGGTCCTTCAGAAGAAGCTTGATCGCTTGAAGGAAGATCTATCATCATGAGCAACTATGAAAAGGAGGCATCCATCAGGCCACCAATCTTTTGTTAGAAAATTATATATTACAGAGCAATGGAACACATAAAATATTGCAGAAATATAAACACAAAAAATTCATAAAACAAGAGAGACACAGATATACGTGGTTCACCCAGTTTGCGATATGTCCATGGAGAAATAACCAGTCCTTCCTTTTGTATTATCTAGCAAATTGAAGAGATACAACCTACAACAGATCTACTGTAACACCCTCTTCGCTCTTAGTCTCCTCTTCTTTCTCACTCAGAATACAGATCTACAGAGACGCAATACAATTCCCTCATATACAGTGAGGGGTTTCCTTCTAGGGAAAAAAACCCTAAATTAAAAATAACTTCTACCATCAGATCTCCGCCTAATGAACGACCCAGATTGAATAGAAATTACTATACTTTTACAAGGCAATTTTACATCTGTTTTTAGCTTCGGGGGCGCTGCCCCTGAAGCCCCCCACCAGGGGGGGGCTCCCCAAAGGCTGCAGCCACCCCCCCTGGACCCCCCCTGCAGCAAATATTTTACGGGTGGCATTTCTGCCCCCATTTCGAACTGGGGTCCAATGTGGTGATACCTTTGAATACAAAAGATAATCAAGCTCCACACCCAACAATCTCCCACTTGGAGACTGATTATAACAACTCCACCGCTGCTTCATTTTTCGGACAATGACTCCTCTTTGGACCTGGTTGTTTCTCATCTTCTTCATCATACTTGAAGACCAATTGAAACTGAGCATATTCTCAGTTTCTCCCTAGTTACAACTTTTGTTAGCATATCTGCAGGATTCTGGCTAGTGTGTATCTTTTCCAGCTTTAACTCTCCATCTTCCAACATTGATCGTATGAAATGGTACTTGAGATGTATGTGTTTAGTCCTAGAATGAAATGCTGAGTTCTTTGCAAGATGAATGGCACTTTGGCTATCACTATATAATGTGCCCATATCATGCTCCTTACCCAATTCACCCATAAACCTTTGTAAACAAATCATTTCTTTACTAGCCTCTGTAGCAGCAACATACTCTGCTTCTGTTGTTGAAAGTGCAACAACACTTTGGATTTTTGAAACCCAACTGACAGCTGTTCCACCTATAGTAAATATGTATCATGTAGTGCTCCTCCTATTATCTTTATCACCTACCATATCTGCATCAACATATCCCTGTAGAGAAATGTTTGAACCACCAAAGCATAATGCTTGATTTGTGGTACCTTTCAAATATCTGAGAATCCATTTCACTGCCTTCCAATGTTCCTTTCCTGGATTGTTCATGTACCTGCTTACAACTCCCACTGCATGTGCAATATCAGGGCTTGTGTAGACCATTTCATACATTAAGCTTCCAACTGCTGATGTATATGGAACTTTAGACATATAATCCATGTCTTCTTGGGTCCTTGGGCACATTTCCTTACTAAGTTTGAAATGGCTACCAAAAGGTGTACTAAATGGTTTTGCATTATGCATATTAAATCTTTCAACACCTTTTGTATGTACTCATTCTGAGACAATGTTAATTTACAATTTTTCCTGTCTCTAGTTATTCTCATACCAAGGATTTGTTTTGCAGCTCCCAAATCCTTCATTGCAAATGAATGTGCCAATTTTCTTTTGAGCACCTTTATTTCTTGCATGTTAGACCATGCAACAAGCATGTCATCTACATACAATAACAATATAATATAGCTGCCATCATTTTTATTTTTCAGATAAACACAATGATCAAAGTGACATCTAGTATAACCTTGTTCAGACATAAACTTGTCAAATTTTAGATACCACTGCCTTGGAGCCTGTTTTAAGCCATACAAGATCTTCTTCAACCTGCACACTAGTTTCTCCTTCCCTTTTACCTCATATCCTTGTGGCAGCTGCATATATATCTCTTCCTCCAAATCCCCATGGAGAAAGGTTGTATTTACATCTAACTGCTCAAGATGCAAATCTTCAGCTGCTACTAGACTTAGAATAGTTTTGATTGAAGTCATTTTAACAATAGGAGAAAATATTTCATCAAAATCAATACCTTTCTTCTATGCAAACCCCTTCACCACAAGTCTAACTTTGTACCTTTGTTTTCCTCCATCTTCTTCCTTCAGCCTGTAAACCCATTTATTCTTCAATGTAGTTTTTCCTGCAGGCAACTTGACTAAGTCCCAAGTCTGGTTATGCGTTAAGGAGTCCATCTCTTCTTCCATGGCTACCTCCCACTTCTTCCTGCTTTCAACCTGCATTGCTTCTTCATAACATTTGGGTTCACTAGAATCAGTCAACAATAAATAATATAATGAAGGAGAGTATCATTCAGGTGGTCTACTTATCTTGGTAGATCTTCTAACACCACTTTCAGGTGTTTGGGGTGCCTGTTGCTGTTGTGGTTGTTGTTGTTGTTGTGGTTGTTGATTATTATTATTTTCAGACACGTTTACTTTTTCAGTGATTTCATCAAGAACTGCGTATTCCTTGTTTTCTTTTTCCTGTTTCTTTTCCTGCAACTGATTCTTATACAAGACCTTTTCATTGAATATTACATCTCTTCTCCTAATGATTTTGTGATTTTCATAATCATATAAGCGATAACCAAAATCATTAACACCATATCCAATAAAGGTACATTTCTTTGACTTTGCCTCAAGCTTTGTTCTATTTTCTTTATCAATATGGACAAAGGCCTCATAACCAAAAGGCTTTAAAAAAGAGTAGTTTACCTTTTTACCTGTCCATGCTTCCTCTAGAACACCACCATCCAAGGAACTTGAAGGCCATCTATTTATTAGATAAACAGTGGTATCTACAGCATCTGCCCAAAATTGTAAAGGAAATCCTGCATGCAATCTCATGCACCTTGCACGCTCCATGATTATTTTGTTCATCCTTTCTGAGACACCATTTTCTTGTGATGTTCTTGGAACTGTCTTCTCTCTGCAAATTCCATGCTCTGAACAGTACCTATCAAACTCATTGCTGCAATATTCACCTCCATTGTCTGATCTGAGACACTTCAATTTCTTTCCTGTCTCAATCTCAACCAAAGCTTTCCATTTCTTGAAAGTATCAAATACATCAGATTTATTCTTAATACAATAAATCCAAGTTTTTCTAGTTGCATCATCAATAAAAGTAACATAATAATATGAGCCACCGAGAGAATGATACCTAAGCCTGTCCCCATACATCTGTATGCACAAGCTCTATTTTTTCGCTCTTCTTTTCTTTCCCAACTCTAAGAAATCTAACGTTCTTCTGTTTTCCATAAATGCAATTCTCACAAAAGTCCAAATCAACATTCTTCAAAACTGGCAACAAATTCCTTGAGTGAAGAAGCTTCATTCCCTTTTCACTCATGTGTCCAAGCCTATGATGCCATAATGTTGCATCTGCTCCTTTGGAAGTTAAAGCATTAACAGAGTTAGAAATACCATTGCATAAATACAACGTACCAACCTTTTCGCCTTTTGCTATTACCAGGGCTCCTTTTGTAACCTTCCAAGCTTTATCTGTGAAAGTTGTCACACAACCTTCACTGCCTAACTGCCCAGTTGAAATCAGATTTTTTTTAGATCTGGAACATGTCTTATCTCCTTTAGTAGCCATTGGTTTCCATTCTGCTATTTTACAAGAACCTTACCCATTCCAACAATTGTACAGGGTTTATCATCACCCATACGAACTTGTCCAAAATATCCTTGAACATAGTCATGAAAGTATTTCTTATCAGGTGTGGCATGGAATGAGGCCCCTGAATCTACCACCCAGGAATCAATAATATTTTCAAAATAAAGAATCAAAGCATCTTGTAACACCTCACCTGTCACATTTGATTCATGATTGTTTTCTTGTTGTGCATCTCCTTCTTTTCCCTTCTGAGATCTACAGTCTTTCTTTAGGTGTCCTTTCTTTCCACATTTCCAACACACTATCCCCGATCTAGACTTGGATCTGCCTTTCCTTGATTTACTATGATATCGTGAGCTCTTTCCTCTTTCCATTTTTCTTCCCCTAGACTCTGCACTCAAAGCATTACTCGATGTCTCACTAGAGATTTTCTGTCGCATTTCCTCACTAAGGATAGCACTGACAACATCATCAAACTTTAAAGTACTAGATCCAGAAACAGAGTTACTAATGGCCATTACTAAACCATTCCAACTTTTTGGTAATGAGCACATGAATAACATATCTCTAACTTCATCATCAAAGTTTACCCCTACTAAACATAACTGACTTGTAACAGTATTAAAATCATTTAAATGGTCTGCAACAGATCCACGTTCCGACATCTTCATATTAAATTACTGTTTCATAAGAAATACCTTGTTTGAGGCCAAGGGTTTTTCATATAGTTTCTCCAATGCCTTAATCAAACCCTCTATCATTGTTTCCTTTGAAATGTTGAAGGCGACCGATGCTGCGAGGCACAACCGTACCGTTCCGAGTGCCTTTCTATCGAGAAGGTTCCATTCTTCATCTGTCATTCCCATCAGCATCTTTGTTTTTCTGCCCAATGGTAGGTATGATCTTTCTGATACAGATAATCTTCCATCTGCATCTTCCACAGCGAGAAGTTTTGGCCATTAAATTTCTCGACCCTAAACTTACCATCTTCTGCCATTGCTCCCACTCGAACGAGGAACCCTTCTTTCCTGCGAGTTTATCAACCAAATAGACCTTCGGCTCTGATACCAGTTGTTAGAAAATTATATATTACAGAGCAATGGAACACATAAAATATTGCATAAATATAAAAACAGAAAACGCATAAAACAAGAGAGACATAGATATACGTGGTTCACCCAATTTGGGCTACGTCCACGGAGAAACAACCAGTCCTTCCTTTTGTATTATCTAGTAAACTGAAGAGATACAACCTACAACATATCCGCTATAACACCTTCTTCGCTCTCAATCTCCTCTCTCTTTCTCACTCAGAATACAGATCTACATAGACACAATACAATTCCCTCATATATAGTGAGGGGTTTCCTTCTAGGGCAAAAACCCTAAATTAAACATAACTTCTACCATCAGATCTCCGCCTAATGAACGACCCATATTGACTAGAAATTACTACACTTTTACAAGGCAATTTTACATCTGTTTTTAGCTTTGGGGGCGCTGCCCCCGAAACCCACCGCCAAGGGGGGGCTCCCCAAAGGCCGTAGCCAACCCCCCCTGGACACCCCTGCAACAAATATTTTATGGGCGGCATTGCTGCCCCCATTTCGAACTGGGGTCCAATGTGGCGATACCTTTGAATACAAAAGATAATCAGGCTCCACACCCAACATCTTTGATGGGAGCAACTTCGTCTATTGGAAGGTAAGAACCACAACCTATCTTCAATCTCTTGGTATAGAAGTTTGGGATATCATGGAAGGAGGATACACATTTCCATCAACAACTCCTACATATACGGTTGGTAAAAAGCAATATGAAACAAATGCAAAGGCTGTCAATACTCTATTGGGGACTCTATCTCAATCAGAATTTGTCAAGGTTATGCATCTCCAAAACCGCCAAAGAAATATGGGACAATATCATTCTAAGTTATGAAGGAGACGATCAGGTAAAATGTGCAAAACTACAATCTCCTAGAATTCAATATGAAACTCTCAGAATGAAAAATGATGAAAGTGTGGCTAACTATTTCTTACGTATAGATGAGATTGCTAATCGCACGAAAAAATTGGGTGAAGAGATAAAAGAAGTTACTTTAGTTGAAAAGGTTCTAATATCTTTGTCTTCTAACTTTGAATCAAAAGTTTCTACCAAAGAAGAAAAGCAGAATCTTTAGAGTATTACCATGTCACATCTGCATAGAATCCTAACTACTTTCAAAATGAGAAAAGGGGGTCCATCAGGCATAAGAGAAGCCACATTCAAAACTTCAAAAGGAGAATACAATGAGTCAGGACATACGTTAGAAGGAGAGGAAGAATCAAACTTTGTCAAGAACCTTCAACGGGGTTTTGGAAGATTCAGAGGTAAGCTACCTTTCAAATGCTTTGCTTGTGGAAGAGTCAGTCACTATGCAGCCAAATTTCCTCATAAAGATAAATTTGATAAAGGTAAGGAACCAATTAAATGGAATAGAAAACAGAACGTAAGTAAGAAGAGCTATTATACACATGAAGGCAGCGATGGACTTTCAAATAATGCTGAAGATGAACATGGTAATGATTATAGACTTTTGATGGCTTTTGAAGATGATTATTTCTTGGATGCTATAGATGAAGATGATCTCTATGAACAAATTTCTAAACTTAAAATTTGTTTATAAGAAAAGAATATGATTATAGATACTTTGACATTCCAACTTGCTGAAAGGGAAAAACGCAATGAAAAGTTAGAATGTGAAATTGTGGGACTTAGATTGAGAAAACAAAAGCTCTTAATCTTATATTTTCTAAAGGATCTGAAACTTTAGATGATATTATCAAAGTTCAGTGTTCTCCACTAATCAAGACAGGTCTTGGATATACTGAAGAAGCATCTCAAGCACAAAATTCATCCACCTCAAAAAGTTATCTTGATGCAGCAAGGAGAAGTGAACAAGTTTACAATCATCAGCAAAGGAATAAAGTGGATCACCAGGTAAATCGGGGTCAAGCTACTTCAAGGATGAACAGAAGCTACAACCAACCGCAGGTAAATCATTTTCAATTTGCCTCAAGAATGAATGTCAATGGAAACTACAATCACCTGGTCACTAGATTTGATAATCGCAAGAAATTCTTTAATGGCCAACGTTTCTCATGTCATAACTTTGGACAGAAATTTGCTCAATGTGTTGCCTACAAGACCATCATGACTATAGAAGCATGAAGTCAAAGCAGTGCGACTGGGATCATGAAGAGGACCTACAATAATTTTTCTGCTCTTGAAAATGAAATAGAATGCTCTATTTGTAACAACTTCAGTCATGAATATTCTGAATGCAGGAGTAAGTTTCGACAAACATCTCAGAAGGAGTAAGCTTCGTTGGGTCCCAGAACATGGAAAAATAAATAATTGCAACCAAAAATATGTGGTATAGCCTTATATGCAGAAAGACAGGAAAATTAGTGGTACATCGACAGTGGATGCTTGAAACATATGACATGTGATAAAGAAAAACTTTAGTCATATAGTGCCTTAGAAAAGGAAAGGAAGGTCTCATTTGGAAATGACACTCCTGCACTCATAAAAGGTAAAGGCTCTGTTCTTTTGAAAGAAAAGGTCAAAGCTGGAAATGTTATGTATGTTGATGGATTAAAGCATAATCTATTAGGTGTTAGTCAAATTTGTGATCAAGGAAATGAGGTAGTATTTCGATCAAATGGATGTATTGTTCGTGAGCTTGATACAGGAGAAATAGTGATCAAAGGCATAAGAACTCCAAATAATTTATACATACTCAAGGGAGGACAAAAACAATGCTATCTAAGAAAAAATGATGAACACTGGCTATGGCACAGAAGATTGGGGCATCTAAGCTTCCCTCAGATAAGGAAAGCATGAAAAGATTAGGCTGTTCATGATCTTCCTGACATTAGAATTCCAGACAATACAATATGCAAATCATGTCAGTTTGGTAAGAAAACCAGAACACATTACCCTGAGAAGGAAGGATCATCTAGTAAGCCACTTGAACTTGTCCATACTGATTTATGTGGTCCATCAAGGAAAAAGTCACCTCGTGGAGAAGAATACTTTACATTGTTCATTGGCGACTTTTCCAGGATGTGTTGGATAGGACTTCTGAAGCATGAAGACGAAGCTTTCGAAAAGTTCAAAGCTTTCAAAGCCTTGGTTGAAAATGAATCAGATCGCAAAATCAAATGCCTTAGGTTTGATCTAGGAGGGGAATTTACCTCAGATGAATTTTTTGACTTTTGTGAAGAACATGGAATAAGAATGGAATTCTCTACTACAAGGACTCCTCAGCAAAATGGAGTGGTGGAAAGGATGAATACAACGATTCAACAAATGGCTCGTGCTATGCTTGATGAGTCTAGAACTCCTGCAACCTTCTAGGGTGAAGCTGCATTTGCTGCCATTACTATTCTCAACAAAACAAATGTCTGGGTAAACAACATTCAAACTCCTCATGAACTTTGGTATGGTAGGAATCCTACAGTAAAATACTTCAAAGTTTTTGGAAGCAAATGTTACATCAAAAGGACTGATGAAAAGCTTGGCAAGTTTGAACCTAGAGTAGATGAAGGCATTCTCCTTGGTTACTCTTCCCGAAGTAAAGGATATAAGTGTTACAATAAAAGACTTGGAAATTTTTTTGAAAGTATTGATGTGGTGGTTGATGAAGCAGGCGACAATCCAAAGCATATAAAAACCAAATATTTTGAAGATGAAGAGGACTATACTTCAACTTCAAATCAGACTAATGATTAAGAAGAAACATATGGGGCACCAGAAGAACAGATAAGGGTAGAAGAAAAGACTCCATCCAGGTACGTCCAGAAGAATCATCCAGAGACTCAAATTTTGGGGCAGAAAGAGGCAGGTGTTCAAACAAGAAGAACTATTACAAAAGCTTCAAGTTATCTAGCATTTCTCTCCTTCGTTGAACAACGAAATGTAATTGAAGCATGCAAAGATGAATGCTGGATCAAGGCCATGAATGAAGAACTTGAGCAGATTGAAAAAAATAACACCTAGGAATTGGTTCCTAGACCTAATGATAAGAATGTCATAGGGACCAAATGGATTTTCAAAAACAAGCTGAATGAAAATGGAGATGTTATTAAAAACAAGGTAAGACTTGTTTGTAAAGGGTATGCTCAACAAGAATGTGTAGACTTTGAAGAAAATTTTGCACTGGTTGCTAGACTTGAAGCCATAATAATGTTCCTTGCTCTTTCTAGCTTTCAGAAGTTCAAAGTATATCAAATGGATGTGAAATATGCCTTTCTAAATGGAGACTTAGGAGAAGAAGTGTATATTGAGCAACCAGATGGATTCATCCTTGGGAATGATCCAAAACTTGTATGCAGACTCAAAAAGGCTCTTTATGGCCTTAAACAGGCTCCAAGGGCTTGGTATTATCATTTGGACAAATGCCTCCATCAATAAGGTTTTTCAAAAGGATCAACAGATAGAAATCTATATATAAAAATTGACAATGATAAATTGCTAATACTTGTTGTGTATGTTGATGATATCACCTTTGGTAGCAATGAAGAAACCATGAGTCTTGCTTTAGTGATGTAGAAAGAATTTGAAATGTCCCTGCTTGGTGAGCTCACATATTTTCTTGGTTTACAAGTCCAACAAAAAAAGAAGGTATATCTCTATCACAAACCAAGTACCTCAAGCAGATCTTGAAGAAACATGGGATGGAGGATTCGAAACCAGTATGTACCCCTATGGTAACAGGATGCAGCCTCAGTGCAATGATGAATCAGTAGTATTACATCAATCAACCTATAGATCCATGATTGGTAGTCTGCTCTATCTGATAAGTACCCGACCAGACATCATGCATGCAATTGGAATAGTTGGAAGATTCCAAGCAAATCCAAAGGAAGCACACCTTCAGGCAGTTAAAAGGATTTTTAAATATCTTCAAGGTGTTAGATACCTATACCAATAGGTTTCATATTTCATGATTGGCAAAGAAAGTTCCAAATATGCTCTGCTTTGGTGATGCAAAGATCCCATATTTTCAAAAGAAGGTAATATGTGTACATAGCTTGATGTTGACTCAATTTTGGATGGGGGATCCAACAGCTTAATCTGGATCATGCCATGTTTCAATTTCTTGTTGTAGAATAGAGAAAGAAGTCTGTCCAAACTGTTCAATCTTGGCAGACCAGTAGTTAGGTAGAGAATTAAGGTTCCCAACTGCTTAATCTGGGATCTTGGAAGCAATAAGGGCAGTTCTAGATAGAAAATCAAAAGAAAAAGCCAAAAGAAAAGAAAAGGCACATGAGGGTCTGCAAGTCTAAGTGCACGCTCCATGAAGAAACAAAAAATGCTAGGCAAGTTAATGGGTAGGTAGAAGAGGTTGCAGAAATGTCATTCCTTGCAATTGAATTTTGCTGGTTTAACATAAAGGAAACATCAGTGGATAGAGAAGTCCCTCTTCTCCATCATCTTGTAGCAATACAAAGGAGCATGTCTAACTTCCTGTTTTCCCCCTCACATTCATTTCTAACATCCCATTACTAGTTATGTTCATGAAAGAAAGTTAAGGTCTTATGGTGGTTCTTGTTTCTTTAAAAGCCACATTTCTTGTGTAAAATTCTTTTCATTTTGATCTACTCCCTAAACTAAGTTGATTCCATATAAAACTTAGTGTTTCCACTCCTCATCCACCTCTTCCACTCATATTAACCCCTAACTTCTTACTATGTAAATCCATATACCCCCTATCCCCCCTATTACTATGTAAATTATGCAAAAAAACCCCGAAATACCTATGTATCCCCTTCCCTGAGCATTATAGCTCTAAGTTTGGTTTTAAATGATTTAAAGCGCTAAAACATTAGAACGCAACCCAAAGAGTGCTCATACATTAATCCTGGGATTAATCCATGATCCGCTTGGATTAATAACCTTAATCCGGCTTTGTTAATAAACCCGCGCATAATACATTTTGCCCGTAACACAGTTTGAAAACCCACTTTTCTAAAGTTTCCGCCGGGCGCGCATTTCACAAAAAATATTATTTTATTCTCCCACCCGCTGCCGTATCGCCCTGACAAGTTGATGACCCGTCGACCGTCGGATCTGGGCCTTCCCATCCGACGGCCCATATCCATATCGGGTCGGTCCCGATGTACTGCCTTTATCGCCCGAGAAACTGTCAGAGGGTGACGTCAGGCCTCTGCCACGCGTCACCCCCATATTCTCTCGGGTCGCCCTCTGACAATACTACTTCCGTATCCGGAGCGGTCCGAGAAAACCATTTACCGCCTACCATTTACCGCTGACCAGTCGCGCTCACGTCACGTCCTCGTCACTGCCACGTCCTGCACACGTCATGCCACAGCGCCGCCGCATCAGCGCCCCCGTCCGACAATACTCTGACCTGTCCGCCACCTCACCATTCCTCGTGGACCACTCACAGGCCGCCGCGTCACTCGATGAAATCATTCTGACGTCACCCGAACCTGAACCCACCTGATGACGTCATGCTGACATCATCCAAAAAAAAGCGCCAATATCCCAAAAAGTCCATATTTTTGCCGAAAATCGCGATTTTTCTTACTTTTTGCAAAACAAAAACTGTTCCGCTCTGCATGCATACTACGACCGTTAGCCGCCAACCTGCAGAAACCAATACAAAGACCGTGGGCGCATCCATTACACCTGCATTTGTAACCATTGCCGGCAATTCATAAGGTATTTATCCAAATCGCTCCCTCCGCGCCTGGTTTTGTCCATAATTCTCCAAAGATAGCTTAAAAAGAGTGAAGAACACTGTAACTACCAGCAAACCTCCAGTAACCAGTGTCTATTTTCAATTGTTGGGTCGGAATTCCTTTGCAGAACCCGCATTTAGCCAAATTTTCCCAAATTCACCAACAGTTCGCGCATTCGTGAACTTACGACCCGAGCTCCGCTAATTCACCGTGAATACAGTTTCACTAGGCCTGGCATTTACTCTATCAGTCCTCTGTGCAGTATTTCAATTGCTGGCACTACCAGTTACCCTCAGTTCCTCTGTAATTCACCTCTCTGATTCCAGAGATATCCCTCTGTGTTGTTCTGCCCACTGAAACCAGTTCTAGTACAAGTCTTAGTACTACTTAACCATGGAAACACCAGTAGCCCTGAATATTCAACCTCTGAATGCTCCACAAAGAGAGCTAGAATGGAAGGCCCTAGGAGATAAATATTATCAGATGATAGACTTGTTCTCAATGAATTCTAAATTTAATATTCATATGCTAAATGAATTAAAAGCTCAACACCTCAGTGGAGCTGATATTTTAGGGATTTGGGACTCCAACTTGCCCATTTACAACCTCCCTCAAGTCAATTCCCTTCCAGACTTGATCCATAGATGCTGTGAATGCTATGATCCATGTCAGAGAGCTGTTCTTAGTCCCACAGGCTCAGTCTTATTCCACATCACCCCTGAGGCCATAAATGAGATGCTGCACTTTCACTCTGTGAGACCATTGACTCCTCTCTCCATGTTGGACTTATTAAAGAAGGGGGGCAACCTGTCCAGTGCCCAAATCATCAAAATTAATCAGTTATTTATTCAGCCAAGCTCTGAAGCTCTGAGAACACCTCCTATTGGACATTCATATCTAAATGACTTGGGGAAGATGCTGGTGGATTTGATCAGCTATGTCCTGGGGTACAAGGGAGTTGAGGATGTTGATGACACCATTATGGCCATGCTGTCCATATTTTCTCCTGGGAAGCCTCCTGCTGTGCACTATGACTATGCTGAGTATATTGCAAACAAGATTCATGAGCAACTGATGAATCTAGAAAGGGAAAAGGTGTTCAGATACACCTCATACATCTATCATCTGTTCCTATTTTATCAACCAGACAGTTTCCCTATTCCTCTCAAGAAACTTGATGCCCAGGGAAATCCAAGGTCTGTAGTATTTTGGACCTCAGTTTTTCATTGCACCTCCCGTTCACCATACACATACTGTGAATTCATAGACCTTTTCATTCATCCAGCTTTGACCTTGTTATATGGTGTTCCTCCTCCAAGATTGACTGATGAAATGCAAAGAATTCTCCATCTCTCTAAGTCCTACAGCATTGGTGATTGGTACTTTTACCAACACCACACAGTAATCAGAATATATGGCTGTGAGTTGGACCCTTATAGGCTGCCAAGATATGTCCCTATGAGACTATTTGCCTTGGAGTATTTCAGGCAATTTGGAAATGCAGACATGGTCCATTTCCATAGTAAAAACAAGAAAGTGCAACTAAAAGTCAGGAACCAGCTAGGCCCTTTTCTTTACAACATAAGGGAGGAGGGATGGAAGGAGGCATATGGCATGCTAGAGGCCCTCAGATTGGAAACCAATTTTCGCTGGGTACCTTATGACCCTAATCATTTCATTTCTCTCAGGAGGGTAAAACATAAATTGGGTGGCTATTCTCATGTCAGATTGCCTCACATTGAGAAGTATGCCAACTTATTGAGTTGGAAAGAGGGCACCCTAGAAGAGGCAGTTACTAGAGAGAAAATGATACAAAGAAATGCAAAGAATATTGAAAAGGAGGCTGACTTGGAAACTTGTGGACAAGTTTCCTCTTCATATCAAAGGCAACTTGGAGTAGCTTCCTCATCTTCAATAGCACATCAGCAAGCAGCCAAAGATACTCATCAGGCTTCTAGCAAAGGCAAAGAGAAAGAGATGGAGCCAGAACAGCCACCTCATGAAGAAGTACAACAGCAAAAAGAACAGCAAAAAGAGGGGCAGCCAATACAGCAGCAAGAACAAACAGCTGAAGCCCCAATATCCACTGAGCAACAGGCTCAAGAGAATGTGCCTCCTAGGCAAGAAAAGACAGTGGAGGCCTCAGTACTACAAACTCCACAAAAAGAAGAAAAGGGAAAGAAGAGGGATAGAGAGCAGGAGACTCCCCTCACCACATCCACAAATCAAGGGGAGAAAAGGCACAGAATGAATCCCCTCTCTGAGGAAGAAATGCCTATTGGGCAATCTTTGGGCATGGGCCCACCGAGTATGGAGGCATCTGCAAGTTCCTTTCAGCAGGAACAATAAAGAACAGTTGGAGGAGAAGTCAGCTCCTCAAGCCACTAAAGGGGAGCTGAAGCAGGCATCAAACAACAATTTATAGATATCAAAAAGAGGAATGAGCCACTCAAGATACAGCTCTACAACCACTTATTAAAGATGGCTCCTACAAACCAGCAGAGATTAATGTCTGCATATGATGTACATGAGGGCAAGATGGTAATGAGTCATTTCATGCCAACCATGCTGCAGCCACAGTCAGCTGTAGACTACATAAGGACCAACCTTGAGGTCCTTGCAAAAGACATCCACCCCATGGATCAAATTGAATTGCACAAGCAAACAGGTGAGATGGTATATGCCACTCTGGCAGACAAAACATTGGTGAATTATAGGCTGGAAAATAGCCTAAATAACACAGCTGCCCAACTTGAGTTGGAGAAAGCATCCTCCCAGGCAAAAGACAACCGAATCAAAGCATTGGAGGATATCATCATAGAGCTTGGGCATGATCCCAAGGACATCAAGGCTGTACAAGCGCTGTTGAAATTAAGAGATGCGGATATGGCAGCATTAAGAAAAATGATCAAGATTCCAGCAACTCTTCATCCTCAAACAGAAGAAGTTGCCCAGCTAAGGCATGACCAAGATGCAGCAGCTATGCTGGTATCATTACACAAACAACTGATCCAGACACAGGAGAAATTGGGAGAGTCAGAGGCTGCGTTGCAGGCGGCCCTACAATAGAAGGAAGGAGGCCAAACATCACAGCCCCCTCCACAAATAATCAACCTTGAGGAATCTCCTCAAACTACTGCTCCTCCTACAGAGCAGGCAGCTCTAACAGTGCCATCTACATCAGCACCAACACCAATAACAGAGCAGGCTCCAAGCCTTGATATGCAAAAGCTGAAGAATGAAATTCAGGCCTTAGAAGCCCAAATGGCAGAGTTAAATGAAGCCAGGGAGAATTTGGCTAAGCTCAATTAAAAATATGACAAGTCCAAGCAAAGCATAGCTGAAAAGGGAAGAGAAGTGAAGGCTCTCAAAGAGAAGATAAAGGAGCTGGAGAAGGAGCTCACCCTTGAAAAAGTGGTGGCTGAGCTCAAGACAGTTTTATGGGCCAACATTGGCCAATCAATCACAGATCAGTGGCAGTATATTGAGACCATTCATGAGCAAATGGAGCTCATAGGCAAAGCACACAGGGAAGTCCAGAGAGCAAGGGCATCTCTAGGTAATATGCCTGAGATAGCCAATAGAATGATTAACGTGCTCAATAACCGTACAGGTCCTCAGCTGGCAGCAATAGGAATCCCTAACAGAACTGAAACTATCCTGCTGATAAAGAGGGTCCTTACATTGAGAAGCCTGGTGCAAACACTGGAAAGAAGAAGCCAGGACATGCAGACAGAAGTAAACAAATTCATGGACAAGTTTGCAGCATTACAAAGCAGAGGTCTTCCTGGCTTACTGAACAACGCAGGGAAACTACTTTCACATGAGAACTATGCTAAAAGGGTCAATACATTTGCTACCAATCATATCACTGTGAGACCAAGTACCTCAGAAGAAACAGGGCCAGCATCTGGGCAAAGTCTTTACAACAGAGTAGAGAACTTATTTTTCATTATGAATGAGATCAAACATTTGTTTGAAGTGCCTCCAAACTTCTACAAATACACAGAGGCAAATGAGACCTTAGATGCAATTTTGAGACATCGATTGCCCACACAGGAATGGTGGACCAAAATGATACAGTTGATACTGTGAACAAGAGCCTCTCATCAAATTTTTTCATCAAAAAACATAAGTTATCATATACAGGAAATTTGATGCATTCAGTATGTATGAAGAAGAGTGGACTGAGCCAACTCAGCTGAAAGATTCGGCCACTACAGCAATACTGACAGCTGCAAATGACAGGGCCGAGACAGCTACAACATGATAGAACATAAAGACACATCATTCAGCATTTATGCAGAACGCTCAACCGAATCAGTGACCTCCAAAGGTCAAAAAGACTTCTGACAACATTAAAGAGCATTCATTTTGTATTTAGAGCAACAATAACTTCCTTATCTGCTATTCTGTAAAGTTGGTAAACATATTTACTTCTCAAGTGACTCAGCGGTTCAGATATTTTGTGTAACCGATTGTATATATTTCCCCTCGCATAAGCTTGCAGGGGTTGTTGATTTTCTCTTCTAGAGATCTTATGTTGTAAATTTTCAGAGGATTAATACAAACGCTGATGGAATTTCCAAAGTTCTGTGTTGTCTGAGGTGTTGTAGTGTGTTTGATGAATGCTACAGGATTCCTGCGTATTTCATGACTCAATAAGTTTCCTTTAAACTCTTCGTTATGTGTTTTTATTATTTCTTCATAACCCAATCATATGCTATGTTTCACAGTTAATGGCAGAGAAAAAGAATAGTTCCAGGATTTATTCATAGAATACCCTGGCCTCTATCTATGTTGTTATAAATGTTTTCTTCAGTTATAGTTATAAGGGTGTAATTCTTAATTGCTGCATCTTCAAACTATATCTTTCACAGTGGTTATTGTTCAGGAATTCAAATCTGCTCCTGTGCAGTATATCTCTTTCTCACACCCCAGCTTAGTGGAAAATTCTTAATTGCTTTTCACTGGTTAAACATACTTCACCATCACAATTTCAAGTTTGTTTCATGAAATAGTTAAATGGCCCTGCAGTTTCAACACCCCCACTCAATATTTCAAACAACCCGTAGCCACAGACTCCATTGCCCAATGAATTAATACTATCTGAAGATTTCCACCCTAGGTACTGAAAGACATCATTCAACCAAAAACCTTGAACAAAAACTGAACTCACAACTAGCCTAAAATCTTCACAAAACAGAGCTAAAACTTAAAGAGAGAGCCCTCTCTGATTATAGGCAGGCTAGGACCTATAATCCAAAGCTTGGTTAGTGGTTACCCCGGCCGTATTCCCTTGGGAGTCAAAGGGAACAACCTGGGTGTTAACATAAATGGCGACTCCACTGGGGACCTGGATGAACTTTGCAACCTCCTATCTGATTCTTAATGCTGTAGATAAAGCCTGGGTGACAGCCAGATAGCCTTAGAAACTGCCTCTACTTTGCATTTGCAGGAGTATATAAAAGCTGCCTCAGTCAATCTTTATTTAGTATTAATTCTCATATAGTTGTGCTATAATTGACCAGTCCTTATCAAAGATCACTACCTCCTTAGAAATTCTCAGAAAGAAAGTTATAGAAGCTGGCTCCTAAGAAGAAAACTCGTCACACAAGATCAAACCCAGATCCTGATCCAGCACCTGAGTTTCAAAATCCAAACTTGATTGCAAGTAACCTCAAGAGACACAAATCAAAAGGCACCTTATCAGATTCAAGTTCGAAAGCAGGTCTCCAAACTGACATTCCAACTCCTGCTAAAGCTTCTCTACATCCTCATACAACTGGCCCACAGTCTCCTAGTTCTTCATCCACTTCACAAGGTACCCTTTCAACCACTCCATCAAATACACACACCCCTTTCATCCCATTTCCTCCACTTGTCCCATTCATCCCTGTTATCCCTGTTGTCCCACCAAACATGGCTAATAGATATGCCCCACTGCAGTTACCAGCCAATCCAGCTCCTCTGCCTCAAGAGTACCAAAGCAAGATCTCATACTTTGATGGTACTGGCTCATATCCAGCCCTTCAACATACTAAGAAAATGCAGGACTACTTTGAAAACTATGAAATAGATGATGATGGGGTTAGGATGAAAATTTTTGTGCAAAGCTTAACGGGGGATGTAAGAACATGGTTTAGGTCACTTACACCAAATTCCATAGCTGACCCTGAAGCCCTCTATCAAACATTTATCAACAGATGGGAGAAGAAGAAGGACCCACTCCATATATTATCTGAATACAACACTATCAAAAGAGGTCCCCAAGAAACTGTCCTGGACTACTGTGCCCAGTTTAACAATGTCTACAATGCTATTCCCCAAAATCTTAGACCCCCACTGGATCTAGCTTTATATACCTTCCCTGATGTGTTTGATTCAGATATGGCATATCAATTAAGGGAAAGGGCTCCCAGAACTTTAGCTGAAATGCAAGATATAGCAGTAAGTGTGGAAGCCAATCTGATAGCCAAGAGAAATCGGACAAGGACTGAGAGAAAGACCACCTTCAAAGAAGAGCCTTCAGGCTGGGATCAAAAACTGGATGCAATAATCACTGGTATGCAGAGATTAGGTGACAGAGTAGAATCAGTTGAAAGGAAGTCATCATGGGAAGCACCACAGAATAATCCTATTAGGAATCCTAATTTCAGAAGAAACCAAAATCCTAATGTTGCTAAAGCTAATTCTGAACCAGAAATTATACCTCCGTTCCAAGAAAATTATACAGAAGCATCCACTTCTAATGAACAAATAGATGATACCCACATTAACCTAATGGGCCTGAATGATGATCAACAAGTTTTCCTAAGTCAAGAAGATCATAAGGATGATGATATTAAACAGTTTCAAACCAAGTCAGGTGAGTCATTTGACTTTAAACAAGGCTATGACACAGTTGTTTATGAAGTTCATAAACAATACAAGCTAAGAAGCAGAACTATAAATGTGACACAGCCTGAGAAAACAAAGGACACTCCTCTGCCTAAGAAAACCATTGTCACAGAGCCAATTGACAAAAATGATTCCATTATAAAGGAAGTAACAGTTGAAGAAATAACTGAAACATCTTCCCCAAAACAACAAGCAATCGCTACATCACCCTTACAACCTAATCTAAGCATTACTTCGCAGAATATGAGTAAAGAGGATAAGCCTCAAGATCAGAGTGAAAACCAAGAAGAAAACTTGAACAACAAAGAAAAGGCTGTCAACCACAACGCCAAGGTCCAATCTGAAAAACCCTTTGACTTAGAAGCTGAAATTGGAAAATTGAAGATAGCCATTCCCCTTTCAGAGCTAGCGAAGCATGACATTTACAAACAACAAATTAAAAAGTCCCTACAACATACCCATAATAAAGATGACGTCAATGTGTTGGATGATACCCCAGAACTACTTTTCGGTCCAGAGGTTGATGGAAAGACAGTAGTTACAGGGATCTTACCTTTTTATGTCAGCTTGCATGTTCATGATAAAATATTACACAATGCAATGTTTGATTCAGGTGCATCTCATAACCTTATGCCTAAATCAGTGATGGAGAGACTCAACTTAGACATTACAAGACCCTATAAGGACCTATTTTCATTTGACTCCAGCCAAGTTAAGTGTCTAGGATTGATAAAAGATCTATGTGTATCCCTGGTCCAGTATCCAAACAAAACAATCTTAATGGATGTTGTAGTTGCTGATATCCCACCCAAATATGGAATGTTGTTATCAAGATCATGGGGGGCTAAACTCCAAGGTTCCCTGTAATTAGACATGTCATATGCCACCATCTAAGTCTTTGGTCAACCCAAGAGGCTATATAGAGAGTCACTTATGAAATACATGGTGAGCAGTGAAGAAAAGCCTCAGAATTTCCCCATTTATGCAGACCATTCAGATATGGATTCCTTTATTCTGTTCAATGATGATACAAGTCTTGAGAGTGATAATAAATTAGTCACACTTGAGCAAAACATGCATGAGAGTAAGCAACCGAGTCCCCTAGAGATCCAAATTAAGAAACCAATTCATGAGTCTCTCCTAAAAGATAAACCAGATGAAAAACAAGAACTCCAACTTGTAATCCCAAATTATAGAAAGAATGTTGAAAATCCCTTAAAACAAGAGATCTTATGGTTCCTTGAGTTTGATGGATCAGTCAACAAATTAGGGGCAGGAGCGGGGGTTTGGATACATAACAAACAAAACAGTCATGCAGAGGGCCGAGCCTACAGGTTAAACTTCAGGTGCACCAACAATATGGCAGAGTATGAAGTCCTCTTACTAGGCCTCAAGCTAGTAAAATCATTACAAGCCATAAAAGTTTCAATCCTAGGAGACTCAGACCTAATTATCCAACAAGTAAAGGGAAATTTTGTCACTAATGACAAAAGACTGAGGTCTTATAGGTCTGCTGCTGCTGAAATACTAAATTCCTTCACTGAATTTAAAATTACCAAAATTCCTAGAACCCATAATCTTCATGCTCATAGTTTGGCTACATTTGCAAGCACTTGTAAACTACCTTTTGAACCCCAACATTGCTTTACAGCTGAGATAAAACACAGACCTTCTGTCCCAAACAATTTCAAGGATTGGCAAGTGTTTGAGGATGATATACAAATAAACAATTTCTTGACTTTGCAGCAAGAATTTGCAGGACTAAACATTGATACTGATGCTGCAAGTGATTCACAAATACTAGGTGAACAACACCAAACAAATATCTCGCTCAAAACAGTAAATCAAATGCTTCGTCCAACAAAATTTGACCAAGAGAAAATACAAGATCTTGACCAATTACATTCTGAGGAAATAACTGATGCTGAAGATGAAGTTATACAATTGAAAGACAATTTTCTTCCAACAGGCCTAGCTCCATTAGAGGACATTTTTGACTCAAATGATGTCCCTAGAAAGCTAAAATTGCAGCCTCTTAATGCTTCCATTGAAGAGTGCAAAATTGGAACTATTGAAAAACCCAAGATAATTAAGTTGTCTGCATCTTTACCACCTGATCAGAAGCCTAAATACATTGACCTCTTCAAAGAGTTTCAAGATGTCTTTGCATGGAGTTATGAGGATTTAAAATCCTATGAAACCTCTGTGATCCAACACACAATCCCTCTCAAACCCAATCAAAAACCCTTTAAACAGAAATTGAGGAGAATCAATCCTATGCTTCTCCCTTCAATTGAAAAAGAGGTACAAAAGATGTTTAAAGCTGGAATCATAGCACCAATCAGGTTTTCTGATTGGATTTCAAATTTGGTCCCTACAAGAAAGAAAACTGGTGAAATAAGGCTTTGTGTTGATCTAAGGAACTTAAATCAAGTATCCCTAAAAGATAATTACCCCTTACCCAAGATGGATCACATCTTGCAAAGAGTAGTGGGGGCCTCAAGAATTTCTTTACTTGATGGATTCTCAGGTTTCAACCAGATGTTAGTTCACCCTGATGATCAGGACAAAACAACATTCACAACCCCATGGGGAACCTTCAAATATGTCAAAATTCCTTTTGGATTGAAAAATGCAGGGGCTACATTTCAAAGAGCAATGGATATTTCTTTTGCCAAAGAGATTCATGACTTCCTTGTCATTTATTTAGATGACCTCACACCTTTCTCAAAATCTGACCAAGAACACTTGAAACATCTAAGGCAAATATTCATAACTTGTAGGAAATATGGAATTTCCTTAAATCCTATGAAATCCTTGTTTGGTTTCGAAGAAGGCAAGTTATTGGGTCATATTATCTCAAAGGATGGCATCAGGATTGACCCAGACAGAATACAGGCCATCTTGCAAATGCCCCACCCAAGAAACATCAAAGAATTACAAGCATTCTTGGGGAAGATCAACTTCCTAAGGAGATTTATCCCAAATTTGGCAGAATTGAGAAGATTACTAAATAACATGCTAAAAAAGGATTCAAAAGTAAAATGGACAGTAGAAGCAAATCAAGCTTTTGAAGGAATAAAATTGGCCCTTACCCAAACTCCAGTCTTAACAAATCCACAATTTGACAAAGAGTTTATCATTTTCTCTTTTGCCTCCCAGCATACTATTGCTGCTGTCTTATTACAGAAAGATGATCAAGGAAATGAGAGACCTATTGCTTTCTTTAGTAGAGCTCTCAGAGATGCACCCCTGAAATATCAGATCATGGAAAAGCAAGCATATGCTTTGGTCAAGGCCATCAAAGACTTTAGGATTTATATCCTATACTCCCATGTTATAGCTTATGTGCCAAGTCCCATTGTGAAAGACATACTTACTCAAGAGAACTTAGAGGGCAGAAGAGGAAAATGGATTGCCAACATTTTAGAATTTGACATTGAAATAAAACCTACAAAACTGATAAAAGGGCAAGGTTTGGCCAAATTAATGTCTGAAACAAATTTCCAAGCCTTGGACATCAACCAACTGGACAGTGAACCGGAGCTGGCGACTCCAAAGATCAATGTAGCCTTTGAACAATCTCTATGGTATTCTGATATCTGTTATATATTGCAAAACCTGTGTGCTCCCCCAGGATTGTCCAGAACTAAATGTAGGTTCCTAAAAATGAAAGCTTCAAGATTTTATGTCATGGACGACAATTTGCTTTGGAAAAACTATGAGGGTATATTGTTAAACTGCTTAATTGAGAATGAGACTAACAATGTCATGAAAGAATTCCATGCAGGTGACTGTGGTGGACACCTGTATTGGAAGTCCACTGTGGATAAAATACTGAGGGCTGGTTACTATTGGCCCACTGTTTTCTCTGATGTCAAAAAATTTACCACTTCATGTCATAAATGCCAAGTGTTTGAGGGAAAGAGAAAGTTACTGCCACTTCCTTTGAGGCCTATTGCAACAGAGAGACCTTTTCAACAATGGGGCTTGGATTTCATTGGGGAAATTCATCCCTCATCTTCAGGCCAACATAGATGGATCCTCACAGCCACAGACTATTTCACTAAATGGATTGAGGCCATCCCTTGTAGACAGGCAAATGATTCAACAATCATTCAGTTTTTGGAAAATAACATATTGTCTAGATTTGGTTGTCCTGATAAGATCATAACAGACAATGCTGCTGCCTTTAGATCCAAGAAGATGGTGAACTTCTGCCACAAATTCCACATTACCTTGGGCCATTCTACTGCATACTATCCCCAAGGAAATGGCCTTGCTGAATCATCAAATAAAAGCCTTGTAAACATCATAAAGAAGGTGTTGGAAGAAAATAAGAAGAATTGGCATAAGAAGCTTGTGAATGCCCTATGGGCAGATAGACTAACAACCAAGAGATCCATAGGGGTCAGCCCATATGAGTTAGTCTATGGATTAGAAGCCAAATTTCCTTCATCACTAGGGATCCCTGTCATGAAACTTCTTCAAGAAAGCCAAGCTGAACCAAATGATGTGAAAAGAAGGGTTAATCAAATTATATGTTTGCAGCAAACTAGAGACCAAGTTTATAGTAGAGTTCAAGTGTTACAAGAAAAGTTAAAGAAATATTTTGTTAGAAGAACTAAGGCTGAAGATTTCAACATGGGTGACAAAGTCCTCAAGTGGGATTCAAGAAGGGAAGATAAAGGAAAACATGGAAAATTTGATTCCCTTTGGAGAGGACCATTTGTCATCCAAGCAGTGCAAGGAAACAACACTTACTTCCTAAAAAATCTAGATGAGACTGACTTGGAGGAAGGTCCTGTGAATGGCAGGATGTTGAAGCACTATTTTGACTACTATCCATGAACATAGCATGGCTGTTCCCCTGTACATAATCTGTTGTATATAATGTTTTCTTTCAGCATGTGAGTAGCTCAGTTTGAAAGGTCTTGCAGAATCAGGAAAGGCTTTTAGTTCAGCAAGTTCCACAAGTATGACAGAGCACAATTTTGAGATTTCAAGGAGGAAAACTCCAAGTTTTGGTGAAAGAAGTCAAGGGCCAAGGCATTCTGACCTGCTGTTCTTGGTCTTTCAAATGGAAAAACCATCCCCATGTGGAGCCACTGTTAGATACCTATACCAATAGGTTTCATATTTCATGATTGGCAAAGAAAGTTCCAAATATGCTCTGCTTTGGTGATGCAAAGATCCCATATTTTCAAAAGAAGGTAATATGTGTACATAGCTTGATGTTGACTCAATTTTGGATGGGGGATCCAACAGCTTAATCTGGATCATACCATGTTTCAATTTCTTGTTGTAGAATAGAGAAAGAAGTCTGTCCAAACTGTTCAATCTTGGCAGACCAGTAGTTAGGTAGAGAATTAAGGTTCCCAACTGCTTAATCTGGGACCTTGGAAGCAATAAGGGCAGTTCTAGATAGAAAATCAAAAGAAAAAGCCAAAAGAAAAGAAAAGGCACATGAGGGTCTGCAAGTCTAAGTGCACCCTCCATGAAGAAACAAAAAATGCTAGGCAAGTTAATGGGTAGGTAGAGGAGGTTGCAGAAATGTCATTCCTTGCAATTGAATTTTGCTGGTCTAACATAAAGGAAACATCAGTGGATAGAGAAGTCCCTCTTCTCCATCATCTTGCAGCAATACAAAGGAGCATGTCTAACTTCCTGTTTCCCCCCTCACATTCATTTCTAACATCCCATTACCAGTTATGTTCATGAAAGAAAGTTAAGGTCTTATGGTGGTTCTTGTTTCTTTAAAAGCCACATTTCTTGTGTAAAATTCTTTTCATTTTGATCTACTCCCTAAACTAAGTTGATTCCATATAAAACTTAGTGTTTCCACTCCTCATCCACCTCTTCCACTCATATTAACCCCTAACTTCTTACTATGTAAATCCCTATACCCCCTATCCCCCCTATTACTATGTAAATTATGCAAAAAACCCCGAAATACCTATGTATCCCCTTCCCTGAGCATTATAGCTCTAAGTTTGGTTTTAAATGATTTAAAGCGCTAAAACATTAGAACGCAACCCAAAGAGCGCTCATACATTAATCCTGGGATTAATCCATGATCCGCTTGGATTAATAACCTTAATCCGGCTTTGTTAATAAACCCGCGCATAATACATTTTGCTAGTAACACAGTTTGAAAACCCACTTTTCTAAAGTTTCCGCCGGGCGCGCATTTCACAAAAAATATTATTTTATTCTCCCGCCAGCTGCCGTATCGCCCTGACAAGTTGATGACCCGTCGACCGTCGGATCTGGGCCTTCCCATCCGACGGCCCATATCCATATCGGGTCGGTCCCGATGTACTGCCTTTATCGCCCGAGAAACTGTCAGAGGGTGACGTCAGGCCTCTGCCACGCGTCACCCCCATATTCTCTCGGGTTGCCCTCTGACAATACTACTTCCGTATCCGGAGCGGTCCGAGAAAACCATTTACCGCCTACCGTTTACCGCTGACCAGTCGCGCTCACGTCACGTCCTCGTCACCGCCACGTCGTGCACACGTCATGCCACATCGCCGCCGCATCAGCGCCCCCGTCCGACAATACTCTGACCTGTCCGCCACCTCACCATTCCCCGTGGACCACTCACAGGCCGCCACGTCACTCGATGACGTCATGCTGACGTCATCCAAAAAAAGCGCCAATATCCCAAAAAGTCCATATTTTTGCCGAAAATCGCCATTTTTCTTACTTTTTGCAAAACAAAAACTGTTCCGCTCTGCATGCATACTACGACCGTTAGCCGCCAACCTGCAGAATCCAATACAAAGACCGTGGGTGCATCCATTACACCTGCATTTGTAACCATTGTCGGCAATTCATAAGGTATTTATCCAAATCGCTCCCTCCGCGCTTGGTTTTGTCCATAATTCTCCAAAGATAGCTTAAAAAGAGTGAATAACATTGTAACTGCCAGCAAACCTCCAGTAACCAGTGTCTATTTTCAATTGTTGGGTCGGAATTCCTTTGCAGAACCCGCATTTAGCCAAATTTTCCCAAATTCACCAACAGTTCGCGCATTCGTGAACTTACGACCCAAGCTCCGCTAATTCACCGTGAATACAATTTCACTAGGCTTGGCATTTGCTCTATCAGTCCTCTGTGCAGTATTTCAATTGCTGGCACTACCAGTTACCCTCAGTTCCTCTGTAATTCACCTCTCTGATTCCAGAGATATCCCTCTATGTTGTTCTGCCCACTGAAACCAGTTCTAGTACAAGTCTTAGTACTACTTAACCATGGAAACACCAGTAGCCCTGAATATTCAACCTCTGAATGCTCCACAAAGAGAGCTAGAATGGAAGGCCCTAGGAGATAAAGATTATCAGATGATAGACTTGTTCTCAATGAATTCTAAATTTAATATTCATATGCTAAATGAATTAAAAGCTCAACACCTCAGTGGAGCTGATATTTTAGGGATTTGGGACTCCAACTTGCCCATTTACAACCTCCCTCAAGTCAATTCCCTTCCAGACTTGATCCATAGATGCTGTGAATGCTATGATCCATGTCAGAGAGCTGTTCTTAGTCCCACAGGCTCAGTCTTATTCCACATCACCCCTGAGGCCATAAATGAGATGCTGCACTTTCACTCTGCAAGACCATTGACTCCTCTCTCCATGTTGGACTTATTAAAGAAGGGGGGCAACCTGTCCAGTGCCCAAATCATCAAAATTAATCAGTTATTTATTCAGCCAAGCTCTGAAGCTCTGAGAACACCTCCTATTGGACATCCATATCTAAATGACTTGGGGAAGATGCTGGTGGATTTGATCAGCTATGTCCTGGGGTACAAGGGAGTTGAGGATGTTGATGACACCATTATGGCCATGCTGTCCATATTTTCTCCTGGGAAGCCTCCTGCTATGCACTATGACTATGTTGAGTATATTGCAAACAAGATTTATGAGCAACTAATGAATCTAGAAAGGGAAAAGGTGTTCAGATACACCTCATACATCTATCATCTGTTCCTATTTTATCAACCAGACAGTTTCCCTATTCCTCTCAAGAAACTTGATGCCCAGGGAAATCCAAGGTTTGTAGTATTTTGGACCTCAGTTTTTCATTGCACCTCCCGTTCACCATACACATACTGTGAATTCATAGACCTTTTCATTCATCCAGCTTTGACCTTGTTATATGGTGTTCCTCCTCCAAGATTGACTGATGAAATGCAAAGAATTCTCCATCTCTCTAAGTCCTACAGCATTGGTGATTGGTACTTTTACCAACACCACACAGTAATCAGAATATATGGCTATGAGTTGGACCCTTATAGGCTGCCAAGATATGTCCCTATGAGACTATTTGCCTTGGAGTATTTCAGGCAATTTGGAAATGCAGACATGGTCCATTTCCATAGTAAAAACAAGAAAGTGCAACTAAAATTCAGGAACCAGCTAGGCCCTTTTCTTTACAACATAAGGGAGGAGGGATGGAAGGAGGCAGATGGCATGCTAGAGGCCCTCAGATTGGAAACCAGTTTTCACTGGGTACCTTATGACCCTAATCATTTCATTTCTCTCAGGAGGGTAAAACATAAATTGGGTGGCTATTCTCATGTCAGATTGCCTCACATTGAGAAGTATGCCAACTTATTGAGTTGGAAAGAGGGCACCCTAGAAGAGGCAGTTACTAGAGAGAAAATGATACAAAGAAATGCAAAGAATATTGAAAAGGAGGCTGACTTGGAAACTTGTGGACAGGTTTCCTCTTCATATCAAAGGCAACTTGGAGTAGCTGCCTCATCTTCAACAGCACATCAGCAAGTAGCCAAAGATACTCATCAGGCTTCCAGCAAAGGCAAAGAGAAATAGATGGAGCCAGAACAGCCACCTCATGAAGAAGTACAGCAGCAAAAAGAACAGCAAAAAGAGGGGCAGCCAATACAGCAGCAAGAACAAACAGCTGAAGCCCCAATATACACTGAGCAACAGGCTCAAGAGAATGTGCCTCCTAGGCAAGAAAAGACAGTGGAGGCCTCAATACTACCAACTCCACAAAAAGAAGAAAAGGGAAAGAAGAGGGATAGAGAGCAGGAGACTCCCCTCACCACATCCACAAATCAAGGGGAGAAAAGGCACATAATGAGTCCCCTCTCTGAGGAAGAAATGCCTATTGGGCAATCTTTGGGCATGGGCCCACCGAGTATGGAGGCATCTGCAAGTTCCTTTCAGCAGGAACAAGAAAGAACAGTTGGAGGAGAAGTCAGCTCCTCAAGCCACCAAAGGGGAGCTGAAGCAGGCATCAAACAACAATTTATTGATATCAAAAAGAGGAATGAGCAACTCAAGATACAACTCTACAGCCACTTATTAAAGATGGCTCCTACAAACCAGCAGAGATTAATGTCTGCATATGATGTACATGAGGGCAAGATGGTAATGAGTCATTTCATGCCAACCATGCTACAGCCACAGTCAGCTGCAGACTACATAAGGACCAACCTTGAGGTCCTTGCAAAAGACATCCACCCCATGGATCAAATTGAATTGCACAAGCAAACGGGTGAGATGGTATATTCCACTCTGGCAGTCAAAACATTGGTGAATTATAGGCTGGAAAATAGCCTAAATAACACAGTTGTCCAACTTGAGTTGGAGAAAGCATCCTCCCAGGCAAAAGACAACCGAATCAAAGCGTTGGAGGATATCATCATAGAGCTTTGGCATGATCCCAAGGACATCAAGGTTGTACAAGCGCTGTTGAAATTAAGAGATGCGGATATGGCAGCATTAAGAAAAATGATCAAGATTCCAGCAACTCTTCATCCTCAGACAGAAGAAGTTGCCCAGCTAAGGCATGACCAAGATGCAGCAGTTATGCTGGTATCATTATACAAACAGCTGATCCAGACACAGGAGAAATTGGGAGAGTCAGAGGCTATGCTGCAGGCAGCCCTACAACAGAAGGAAGGAGGCCAAACATCACAGCCCCCTCCACAAATAATCAACCTTGAGGAATCTCCTCAAACTACTGCTCCTCCTACAGAGCAGGCAGCTCTAACAACGCCATCTACATCAGCACCAGCACCAATAACAGAGCAGGCTCCAAGCCTTGATATGCAAAAGCTGAAGAATGAAATTCAGGCCTTAGAAGCCCAAATGGCAGAGTTAAATGAAGCCAGGGAGAATTTGGCTAAGCTCAATGAAAAATATGACAAGTCCAAGCAAAGCATAGCTGAAAAGGGAAGAGAAGTGAAGGCTCTCAAAGAGAAGATAAAGGAGCTGGAGAAGGAGCTCACCCTTGAAAAAGTGGTGGCTGAGCTCAAGACGGTTTTATGGGCCAACATTGGCCAATCAATCACAGATCAGTGGCAGTATATTGAGACCATTCATGAGAAAATGGAGCTCATAGGCAAAGCACACAGGGAAGTCCAGAGAGCAAGGGCACCTCTAGGTAATATGCCTGAGATAGCCAATAGAATGATTAATATGCTCAATAACCGTACAGGTCCTCAGCTGGCAGCAATAGGAATCCCTAACAGAACTGAAACTATCCTGCTGATAAAGAGGGTCCTTACATTGAGAAGCCTGGTGCAAACACTGGAAAGAAGAAGCCAGAACATGCAGACAGAAGTAAACAAATTCATGGACAAGTTTGCAGCATTACAAAGCAGAGGTCTTCCTGGCTTACTGAACAGCGCAGGGAAACTACTTTCACATGAGAACTATGCTAAAAGGGTCAATACATTTGCTACCAATCAGATCACTGTGAGACCAAGTACCTCAGAAGAAACAGGGCCAGCATCTGGGCAAAGTCTTTACAACATAGTAGAGAACTTATTTTTCATTATGAATGAGATCAAACATTTGTTTGAAGTGCCTCCAAACTTCTACAAATACATAGAGGCAGATGAGACCTTAGATGTAATTTTGAGACATCAATTGCCCACACAGGAATGGTGGACCAAAATGATACAGTTGATACTGTGAACAAGAGCCTCTCATCAAATGTTTTCATCAAAAAACATAAGTTATCATATACAGGAAATTTGATGCATTCAATATGTATGAAGAAGAGTGGACTGAGCCAACTCAGCAGAAATATTCGGCCACTACAGCAATACTGACAGCTGCAAATGACAGGGCCGAGACAGCTCCAGCATGACAGAACATAAAGACACATCATTCAGCATTTATGCAGAACGCTCAACCGACTCAGTGACCTCCAAAGGTCAAAAAGACTTCTGACAACATTAAAGAGCATTCATTTTGTATTTAGAGCAGCAATAACTTCCTTATCTGCTGTTCTGTAAAGTTGGTAAACATATTTACTTCTCAAGTGACTCAGCGGTTCAGATATTTTGTGTAACCGATTGTATATATTTCCCCTCGCATAAGCTTGCAGGGGTTGTTGATTTTCTCTTCTAGAGATCTTATGCTGTAAATTTTCAGAGGATTAATACAAAGGCTGATGGAATTTCCAAAGTTCTGTGTTGTCTGAGGTGTTGTAGTGTGTTTGATGAATGCTACAGGATTCCTGCATATTTCATGACTCAATAAGTTTCCTTTAAACTCTTCGTTATGTGTTTTTATTATTTCTTCATAACCCAATCATATGCTATGTTTCACAGTTAATGGCAGAGAAAAAGAATAGTTCCAGGATTTATTCATAGAATACCCTGGCCTCAATCTATGCTGTTATAAATGTTTTCTTCAGTTATAGTTATAAGGGTGTAATTCTTAATTGCTGCATCTTCAAACTATATCTTTCACAGTGGTTATTGTTCAGGAATTCAAATCTGCTCCTGTGCAGTATATCTCTTTCTCACACCCCAGCTTAGTGGAAAATTCTTAATTGCTTTTCACTGGTTAAACATACTTCACCATCACAATTTCAAGTTTATTTCATGAAATAGTTAAATGGCCCTGCAGTTTCAACACCCCCACTCAATATTTCAAACAACCCGTAGCCAGACTCCATTGCCCAATGAATTAATACTATCTGAAGATTTCCACCATAGGAACTGAAAGACATCATTCAACCAAAAAACCTAGAACAAAAACTGAACTCACAACTAGCCTAAAATCTTCACAAAACAGAGCTAAAATTTAAAGAGAGAGCCCTCTCTGATTATAGGTAGGCTAGGACCTATAATCCAAAGCTTGGTTAGTGGTTACCCCGGCCGTATTCCCTTGGGAGTCAAAGGGAACAACCTGGGTGTTAACACAAGGAACACAAAACTATGGCTTATGGTATCCTAGAGACACAAATCTCACACTTCATGCATATACAGATGCAGATTGGGCAGGAATCATGGATGATAGAAAAGGCACTAGTGGTGGTGCATTCTTTATGGGATTTAGATTAGTATCTTGGTTCAACATGAAACAAATTTCAATTTCATTATCTAAAGCTAAAGAAAAATATGTGGCTGCTGCATCTTGCTGCATGCAACTCTTTTGGATGATGCAAACATTGCAAGACATTCAAATCACTTGTACTCCACATATCTCCATTTTTTGTGATAATACAAGTGCAATCAGTATTTTAAACAATCCAGTCATGCATTCAATGACCAAGCACATACCTATCAAACATCATTTTCTGCCGGAACAAGTGCTTGAACAAAAGGTCAAATTGGAGTATGTTCCTTCCAAGGAGTAGGTTGCTGATATATTCACCAAAACACTGCCCAGGGAGACATTTGAATACCTCAGACAGAAGCTGGGAGTAGTTGATGCATCATCTTGTAGTTGACACTTATCTGGTTTAGAGAATAGTGGTTTTACGTGAGTTTCATGAAGTGTATCCATGTACATACACCGGTTTCTGTGGATATAGTCGCATATATGATGGTTTGAAGAAAAACAGTGGGCCAGACTCAGGATGAAAAGAGTCTAATATGGGACTGACAGAGACCATCTGGCATAGGTTCAGGGGGAGCATATACTTCTAATAATGCATTGTTGGCATTATCTTATAAGATCTTAGTTCAATTTCACAACTGTTTTTGTTTCATATGGAACAGGTGCAGCGGGAGATCATGGTTGCCGGTCTGGATGATGATTGATGGATGCTGTTGATGATAGTTGTTGATGGCTATCACAGTCTTGTTTTAGATATTTTATCTCTATGTCATGTATTTATCTTATTATCAAGGTCATGTAATGACCTATCTTGTTTCTCCACTATGCCTGGGATGGATAATGTAATGTTCTTGCTTTATCATGTATAAACTTTTGGTGTATCCCCACTTGGTTGGGTGGATGAGTCAATCTTGGTATATCCCCACTTGGTTGGGAGATGGATGTATGTATGAGTCTTTGGTGATAGGAAGGTCATTTTGTAGAACATATTTTTGCAGACCTTGCCTACAGTCAGGGGGAGCATGGACAGCACAGCAGAGCAGAGATTTCAGCATGTACTCAGGGGGAGCATAACCCTTTGCCCTTGATGACAAAGGGGGAGAATGACTTTGAGTAACTTGGTGTTGCCATCAAGTCCAAAGGGGGAGATTGTTGGCATTATGACACAGGTTTGGCACTATGACATAGGTATTGTCCTTGATGGCAACTCTCTCGGCAAATCACTCAGATGACAATTTAGGCTCATTGGCTCTCAAAATAAAGGAAAAGGAGGTATACGTAGGTTCCCATTGACGAAGCCATGTATACACTCGATTTCATAGACCAAAAGGTGCATATGCATATACACAAACTTTCATGCACAGAAAAGCACGTACAGTGTTGAAAACTTGGTTTTGGTCCATGGTATTTTGGTTTTGGTCCATGGTATTTGGTCCGAAGTATTGACCACAGGTATTGGGTCCAAGGTATTGATTCTATATTGTTTTGGACCATGGTATTGAGTAAGGCCTAAGAATATAAAATGGGAAGGAGATCATTAGGCAAAGGCACTCAAGGATCGAATATCTTATGAAGAGCAAGATCTAGAATACTGGTCTTTGGGTAATGGTGCATAGCTGGATTTGAATCAAGGAGGAACCTGAGCGCTAGAAGAAGGATAAGTTCTATTGATGGGTTAAGATCTCAAGGCTTGAAGAGAAGTATCTTTGTGTGATTTTGATCTATTATATTTGGCAGATGAATTGATCTATAAATCCGATGATCTGGGTATAGCTGATGTCTAAATATTTGAAAAGCATAAATTATCATTTATAGATCTGTACACAGGGTTCGCATAGAAAAGACACGTATACACGTTGGTTCGGTATTTCAAAATTGTGTATATGCAGGTTTTCCTTAATATAACTGCGTATGCATGCAAGTTATACATATTGAAGTAGCATTCATCTCATAAAATATGTTTTAGCTACTTCTATTTATCGTTGCAGTGTTCTGAGTTCAAGATTGGTTTTTGGTTACTGTTACTATATTCTGGTTACAACATTCAGAGAAGTGATTGTTTGATTCAGTTTTTGGTTGGTGCAAAGGATATTGGTTGATGTAGATATATTTGATGTTTGATTAATGTTATTGATGGATCCAGTCTGAAAATTTATGAAACGTGGTCCCAGGAAGAAAAGAGAAGGTTGTAGCCTTCTGTAGGTTAGCACCTACATACCAGTACATCAGCTAGTATAAGAGCTAAGGGGGTTGTAGCTCCCTTCCCGAGAAGTTGGAGAACGAGAAAAGGTTGTAGCCTTCTACAGGTAGAAGCCTGCGTACTGGTATAAGACTGCACCAATACATAAATATTGTGAAAAGAAGTTTCTTATTAAAGGAATATAGAGATGAATTGTAGTAGGTGATTTTCACCCACATTGGGTTTCCACCTTATTTCTTGTGTTCATGTGTGTGATTGCCTTTACTATTTACTGCACTTGATTACTGTTTTATGGTTCTCATACACAGATTAAGATTAGCTAACTAAACTAGAAGTCTACAAGATATACACGTTTTTCTCTAAACAAAGTTGCGTATATATGTAGGTTTAATTAACAGAAGTAGCGTATATCAATTTTTTTATGGAAATGAAAAATTGTTAAATTGATAATACTGATTCACCCCCCCTCTCAGTATTATTTCCAACAATTAGCCACAATAATTGATAGGTCATGTTCTATTGTTAAGATGTGTCACTTTGTTTATTATTATTATTATTATTATTATTATTATTTGTTGATATTTATTTATATATCATGTTTATTATATTCAACATTTAAAATGGATAATTAATTATTAAATTATTCATAAGAAAAAATCATTAAATCAATGTAGTTTTGATGAGTTAAACGGTTATGAAGGTTAGTGTTATAACACATGTTTTGAAATGAAGATATAATGTGGGTATATGAGTGATCGAGGAGGATCTTAAAAAGGCCTAAAATTCAATGTTTCTAAAATTTGATGGAAGTATCACCATGTTAAAGAACTTGACGAGATGATTTCAAAGCAATTTCAATCATGTAAATCCGACTCTGTATGTGAAAGTTATCATAGTTTGAAGTTTTGCGACAACAAACAAAAACTCAAAGCAAAATCAACTCAATATTGGCATGGAAACATGACATGTGGTAGGTGATGTGGCAGCATATTAGAATCACACAAGTACAATTTTACCATTAATTGATGATTAGGTGTTGACTAGGTAGGATGATTGGGTGTGGAAAGTGGTGTAATGTGGCCAAATAGGTCTCGCCACATGACCCAATGAAATGGTGCCACGTGGCACCCCCATAGTGGAAAAAAAGGCCCATGGTTGGCTTAATCGAAGTTCAACAGGTGGAGCTAAGTGGATTTCAGCATGAGACTTGGCATTAACAACTCATACACCCAATTGTTGGGTCACACCTTATGGTTGTGTAAAGTGGCAGAAATATATGGTTTTAAATTGTTTTAATTGTTCTAGTGGAAAAATGGGTTGGAGGAGCTTTCCAAATCCTGTGCCTCTGCCAAACTTAGCCACTCATAACAAGTTGACTCAAAATTTAGAAAATGACTAAAATCATCTGCCAAAACATAACATACGCGTGCCATATGCATTGGATCGTTGGACGATATATCTTATGGATTAAATGGTGTTTGTTATATAATTAAAGACCATATATTTTGTTGTTGAAATATGATTGGTCCATTTTCAATGAATTCATGTTGGCCGAGGGCATTTTATGTGATTAATTAAAAACAAGGTTAACATCACCAAATCAATGGTATAACAACATGCCATATATATGTATATGGTTTCTCACAAATCACACACAAAATGAATATGCCTGCCACCATGTTAAAGGTTTATTGTAGCATTGGGGTTTTAATACGTATGTTATTTATGTATTATGGGATAAGGCCATCATATATAGTATGGTTCATTGCATTTTAAATGTGCGTACCAAATTATGGTTCAACATCATGCCATATATAATATACGGTTGTAACAAAAACATTAATACACACTATTCTTTTCATATGCCAACATTAGATAAGCGTAAAGATTTTCCATTAAGCAACAAGTCTCTTTGGAGAGAGATTTGGGTTTTAAATTTTATGGTGTTGAAACTCTTCTGAGTTGAGTTCAAGTCTGAAATTATTTTTGTAGACAAACTGTTTTTGAGAGTATGGTTTTGTAGCAAACAAAGGAGGCTTTTGGTGGAAATTGGAGGCCACTTCCTAGTAGTAGTAGCTCATTTTGTAGTAGGATTTGAGAGGCATTTTGATGATGTAATAAATCATTTGAGGCTTAACATCATATTGTCCTTATTTTCTTTTTGTCTCGACCTTTACATTTCATTTTTAGATTGCATCTTCGTTTAAAGTATTTCATGCATGATTTAAGTTAATTTGCTAGTTTAAGTTTTATCATTCACGCTTGAACGTCTTTACAAGCCAAGTCACTTTAAATATCCTAGATTAAGTTCACATCAAGTGGTATCAAAGCAAGTTTGATGGTGGTTTGTGAGTGTGCATGATAACAGGGAGAAAATTAAAGCAAGGTGAAGGAACATTTATTTAATACAATCAAGAAATTGGATCAAGAGGCTTCATTCGAAGAAGAGAAATGTCGTCACACGAGGGAGAAGATAATCCTTTCGGATCTAGGAAAGAGTTTCATGAATATTTCATGGTAATGAATGCCATGATTGATGAAATGTATTGGGAATGGAAAAAGTTTCGAAAAGGAAGTTCGTTGAAGAAAGTTGAAGATAAAGATTCGAAAATGGCTCCTCATTCTTCTCACTCTCCTCTTTCTCTTGGTGGTTTTGAGAAACAATGTCAAAGTGTTAGATTGAGGTTGTTAACCAAGATCGGTTATGAGGGAAAGGACCTTGGAATTCATGACCAAGGTATAATTGAACCTTTCAAGATGTAAGGAAGACTTCGCTACATATTGGGGTATGATGAAGGGGAATGCTCCAAGGTAGTGGAAGTAAGGAATTTTCAAAATGATAAACCCTTACAAGAACGACCTGTGAGAAGCGAAGGCATATCACTTTTGGGAAATGGTAAATCATGCAAGATGTCCAAGAGAAGAATGAAAACATATTCTCCTCGACATGCGCATGCCAAAAACAACCTTCGAAGGTACAATAATGCTAATTATTCCAAAGATAATTTGATTATAGGAAGATTAGTAATGTAAATTTGTGGTATAAGAAACCATGCACATTTTGTGAGTTAAATAACCATAGTGTTGCCAAGTGTTGGAAAAGGATGGCTTTGTACAGGAAAGTTATGTCGACCAAGAAGGGGACATAGCATTAAGACTCATCTCCACAACAGAAGAAAGAGAGGGGTAAGAACGGTTGGATGTTGAAAATCCTCTACACTTATTGCAACAAAGGTGGGCATTAGGAAACTAAATGTTGGAAGCTCCATCTTGACCTTCTTCCGAAGAATGGTAGGAATATTGAAGTTGATTTCTCATTGGTGAAAACAAGAATGTTCAAGAGGCTCATGTATGTGACCAAAACCTCTTCGCTTATGTCTGAAAAGGTGGAAAAAGAAGGTGATTTGAAGCATGGAAATGAAGTAGTTACATGTATCTGTAACTATCATGTGTTTTAGGAAACATCAACACCACAACATGGGAATTTGTCTTGGGAACTTGTCAAAAGAATCAAACATGTTAGTTCATTTTTATTAGCATATTTTTATTTGTTAATGTTGCTAATATGCTGTACATGCACAATGGTTGAAGTAACACATGGATAAGGATGTGGGAAAGTGCAGATGGCTAACAATGTGGTTTCAGTTGTCATAATTATTGTATAACGTTTTGTGATAAGAAAATTACATAGGAAAAAATGGAAAGATAATGTACAAGTGGGGAGGAATATTTTTCACTTATTATATGAATAAGAACCTCTTAGAGGTCCAAAATCCTCTCAGTGAGGAGGATTGATTTGGGAGGATCCTAAAAAGGCCTAAAATTCAGTCTCCAAAATTTGATGGAAATATCGCCATGTCGAAGAGATTGACAAGGTGATTCCAATGTAATAAGTTTTGTGACAACAAGCAAATAATCAAAATCAAAGTCAAGTCAACGCTAGTGTGGTAGGTGTTATGGAAGCATATTGGAATGACACGTTAACAAGATGACTGGACAATTTAACCATTGGCTGCTGATTAGGTGTTGAATAGACAAGATGATTAGGAGTGACAAGTGGCATTATCTGGCCATAGGTCACACCACATGGCCCAATGAAATGGTGCCACGTGGCACCCCCATAGTGGCAAAAAAGACCCACGATTTTCCTAATCAAATTTCAACAGGAGGAGCTAAGCGGATTTGAACACAAGACCTGAGATTAACAACTCATACACCTAACCATTGGGCCACACCTTATGGTTGTGAAAGGTGATAGAAATATATGGTTTTAAATTGTTTTAACTATTGTGGCGGAAAAATGGGTTGGAGGAGCCCACCAAATTAGGTGCCTCTGCTAAACTTAGCCACTGATAACAAGCTGATGCCAAATTTAGAAAATGACTAAAATCATTCACCAAAACATAGGACACATGTTCCATATGTATCAGATCGTTGGACGGTATATCAAAATGGTGTTTTTTATATAGTGAAATACCATATATTTTGCTGTTGAAATATGATTGGTCCATTCTCAATGAATGCACATGGGCCAAGGGCATGTTATGTGCTTAATTTAGAATATGGTTAATGTTGCCAAGTCAATGGTATAACAACGTGCCATATATATGTATATGGTTTCTAACAAATCACACACAAAAAGAATATGCTTGCCACCACGTCAAAGGTTTTTTGCAGTGTCGAGATTTTAATACATTTGTTATTTATGTATTATGGGATAAGGCTATCATACATAGTATGGTTCATTGCATTTTAATTCGGCATACTAATTATGGTTCAACAACATACCATATATATTATATGGTTGTAACAAAAACATTAATACACATAATTCTCGTCATATGCCAACACTATATAAGAATAGAGATTTGCCATTGAGAAACAAGTCACTTTGGAGAGAGCTTTGGGTTATAAAGTTTATGGTGTTGAAACTCTTTTGAGTTGAGTTCAGGCCAATGATTATTTTTGTAGACAAAGTGTTTTTGAGAGCTTGTTTTTGTAGCAACCAAAGGAGGCTTTTGGTGGAAATTGGGGGCCACCTCTTGGTAGAAGTAGCTCACTTTGTAGCAGGATTTGATAGGCATTTTGGTGATGTAATAAATAATTTGAGGCTTATCATCATATTCTCCTTATTTTATTTTGTTTTGATCTTTTACATATTTTTTTTAGATTGCAACTTCATTTAAATTATTTCATGGTTGATTTAAGTTAATCGTTGGTTTAAGTTTTATCATTCATGCTTGAACATTTTTACAAGCCAAGTCACTTTGAGGATCCCGAATTTAAGTTCAGATCAATGAGAGTATTTCTAGATAATGTTTTCATCTTCAACCCTTTTAGTGTTGCAAAGATGAAAGATTCTTCCAACCTATGACATTTCAGAAATTTTTGAATGCCTTGTTTCATATTTGAGTTTATGAAAGTTTGTTCTTATTTTTAGAAATTCCTATTTTCCTCTCTATAGTAGTTAAAAGAAAGGAATATTAAAAATATTCTAGATTAGGGTTGATCACTTGTAATATCTGAATTTATTTTATTCTTGAAATTTTTTATTGCATCACATTTTTTCTTAAATTTAGATGAATAATATTAAATATTATCATTATTATTCCTAGTGACCTTGTCTTCAAGGCCCTATTGATTTATCCAAACTTGAATATACTTATGTCCATATTACTTGGATTGTAGGTGGTTTTAATTGGATTTTGAAACAATATAAGAGAGCCTCTTGTTTCCCATGTTTTATCGTATTTTTTTTATATTAAGAACTTAATCATAGACATGATTTTAGTGGGGGAAAGACTTTCTTATATGAAGTGGATGGGATAAGGTGTATTGTCTATAACTTTAAGGTTATGAGTGATAATTTGTTTTTTGATTTTCTCTATATTTCTTCACGATTCTCTACATATGTTGTAGCCCCAAACTCCAAAAGTAAATAATATAATATGAGTGCCAAGAGTTTCAAAGAGGTCTTTTTTCAAATACTAGTCAAAGGACCTCTTTGAAACTCTTGGCAATCATCTTATATATAATATACGGTTGTAACAAAAACATTAATACACACTATTCTTTTAACTTTAAAGACTAGTCTTGAAGAAAAGTTGGTATTTCTTAATAAAAGAACTTGAAATTTCATAGCTTCATCTCCCTCTTAGATGATAGTTGCTAATGTAGACCCTAACTCCTAATTTGATAGAGTTCCTTCTCCTATACCTTCACTTTTCAATAAGGACAAGGCAACATGGAGTTTTATAAGTTTACAAGTATACATCTATTAACACATTTCTTGAACTCTAATGGAATTTCTATTTTTGGTTCGACTCTTGTTGTGAACATTATGGATGATCAAATCCAACCCTTTCAATAGCTCATTAGAACTAAGGATGGTTCTTGCTAAATTTCTAGCATGCTATGTCCTTGGTTTTTTATTCCTTAGAAAATGCTTCTTATATTATTTTGGCAAACAAATAAGCATGTCATGATTCAATGCATTTACAAGTAGACCATAGGAATGCTATAGAAAACCATGTCTAAAATCTATAGGTTTGCATGTGATCTCCAACCTCGTCATGAAGGTAATCAACATTACAACAAAATGTTGAAGGTTAAATCTTAAGGGGGGAGAAGGAATTTGCTAAAAACTCTACACATCTCCTAGAACAAGGGGGTGAAGAACCTTATTTAAAATATCTTTACAAAGAAGTTTCCACAAAAGGAAATTTCAAATACACTAAATTCCAAATCAAGTCTTAGCTTTCTTTAACCATTCAAATTTGTTCCTTAGGAGGAGCCCCTTTTGTAGAGTGGAACTACAAAAATGGAAATGAAATTTATCTTGAATCCATTCACAACATGCTAGCAAGTTGACATTTTTAAAACACACATAGAAATATCTTATCCTTACAACACAATGCACATGTTGGAATGATAGTGCCAATTTTGTTCAACTTAATATTTGTAGTTGTTCCTTGATGAAGCAATGGCCATCCAAAAGCTTTGTTTTTATATGAGGCATGAGTCTTCCAAATGAATTGACACCTTAGCAAGTGCTTTGTTGGATCTCCAAGATCCCATCTTCTATGAAAGGAATGCCTGACCAACTGATAAAGTTCCCTTCTCTCATAAAAATAAATAGGAATCGTTCCTATTTCTCCATCTTCAATCCCTACCAGACGAGACCTTGGCCATGCATTTAAATTTTGTATAAATAATTTTTTAGAATAATATGACAAAGACCCTCTAAAATATCCTTGTGAACAACTCTAAATTTTGAATGTGATTAACACTCCATGTGTTCAAGTACCGAGTGTTTGGATTCCACAAGTGCTTATGTATCCTAGTTTGGAAAGAATCCAATTTCCTAACCTACTTTGGAAAGGGCCTAATCCCCCCTTTCCCAAGCACAACACCCTCCCCCCACCTTCCAAGCACCAAAACATTAGAATGTGTAGGTTAGTTGGGATTCTCTATTTCAAGTGGCACAATGGCACTCAAATTGCTTACATAAAGATCCATTCATCCTTAACCAAGTTGTGCACACCCTCTTGAGTAGAATAGAACTTGAGATTACAAATGTTTATTAATAATGTCACAAATGTGTAAATGACCTCTAATATTTATAATATGTTGATCAAAATGAATTTGATGATGCAATAATACTTTTATAATATCCATTTTCACTAATCCCCAAATTTTGTAATGTAATTAAAATAATGATAATGTTGGATAACTAATATGGTTCTATGGACAAAATCACTGACGTAAATATTAATGTTGATTAATTATGTGTTGTAGCTCCTACAAAACTTCCCAATCTTTTTACATTTCAAAAATTTTGGACACCCATTATCCTGTACTTCTCCAAAGATTCATCACAAGGAATATCCTAAGCCTATATGTCCTTTAAAATCTATTTGAATATTATTTTACTCTAAATTTTCCTTTAAAAAGTTAGATCGCAAATTTTTCAACTAGGCATATCACAGGTCTGCTTCAAAAATATGTTATTAGGACCCAATTTATACCCTTCATCGCATATCCCTCATCACATATCACACATCACACTTTTATTGAATAGTTGAATCATGTCTCATCTATTCTTGTGACCTACGGACTCGACCGCAACTCCAATATGTGCTACCACATTATCACTATGATTTTAATTATCATAATATGCAATATTAGGATCATGCCATTCCATTGCACCACCTCAATCCAAACTGGCATTTAATGCACCTTTCCTTTGCATGTGTCAATAAAGGCCTAAATATAAAGTAAAACCCCAACTCATTTTCACCCTTCTAAATGGATTTGGATCCCTTAATCACTGATTGCAGGAAACTTCATCAGGATGCAACCAACCTCTGAAACCTGCGCTTGCAACCAAAACTCAGAGCCAAGTTGGTTTCCTATCCTTGCTTTTGTGATTGTGATGTCATTTTTTCTTTAATTTTTCATCTACGTTGTCGTTTCAACTTCCCTAACATTTTACCTTCCATAGGCTTTCCTCACGTATATATGCACAACCCCCCTAACATTTCTTCCACCTATATCTCCTCATTACCCTTTGTCCCTCATCATTTTCCTCATGATGCACATGCACCTTCACTATTCACCCTCAAAAGTACTTCTCCTTCATGATCACAGTGCCCTTATTGCAAAATCATCAGAGTTCTATATACTACTTGTGATCACGATCTATGATTTTGATGTCCCTATTAATTCCTTGCTTCCATCATCATAAATCGTGGGCACACATTGCACTCGTATCCACATCCCTTGCCTTTGCGATATGCGATCGTGATTTTTGATTAGAACATGAACAATAATTCTATGCTACCCTAATTGTGAATTTCTATTGCATATTGCAATCAATCCCCACTTGTTTTTATATCTTCGATTTGTGGTTGAGGTCTTCCTTATTGTGTCACTTATCGCAAGTAGTCATTGCAATTTGCAATAGGTCACCACATGCCTTCTATCCTTGTGACTTGCAACTAACCCTATTTCTTATCTACCTTCTAAATCTGCGACGAACCAATTGCATCATAACCTTTTTAATTTGTGATTTTACTTTATATAGAGGTATACTTGTGTGTTTTCTAACATTTTAATTTCCATCAATATATTTGAGTTTCGAGGAGTTATTGACATAGATTCCCTCAATTTGATATCATCTATGATAGAAATGTCTCCACCAAGGAGATCTGAAACAGATTCTTTAGGGAGTAGTATTGAAGGTGTTGTTGAGAGTGCTACCAATACAATACCCATATATGGAGACATAACTTTATACATAAATAATAAGATAATAATGACCTAGGGATACATATATCGAAAATTTGGTAGACATGAGGTGCCCGAAGATGAAGAGCGTCATGAGGTATATATCAAAGTGAGACAATATTGGTTCTATAAAGTAACAACCCACCCTCCAATCTTCCCATGTGTTGAAACTTATGATTGGATTTTGCAGCACACTAATGAATATGGCACCATTGTCATAAATGACCATGGTGAACCGATGGCCTCCTATACAAAAAACAACATGAAAGAGTATTATAATATGCCTAAACATCATGTAATACTTAATACAAGGTGGGTTCTTAAGATATTCTGAAATCTTGGTGGCAAGGACCCAACAAGTTTAGGTAGACATTGAATCAAACCTATAAGACAAAATTACTTAGAGGGGCATATCAGGCACCTAGTGGCTATGTGTTGTAAGCTATATGGAAAACTAGATGCAGAGTTTTTCCAGGAGAATTGGGTTTTTGATGATTGAATCATGTGCAACAAACATGACAATATTCAATTGGGAAGATTTCTTAGCCTCCTCCATACACCATATATCAAATTGGCCAAAGACACTACTAAATGGAAACAATAAGTGTTCTACATGGCTTCATATTTGATACATGCCATTTGTGCCTACTATGAGTTTGAAGGAATGGGATGGAATTGGAGCAATGATCAAGATGTGCAACCAATACAAATTTACTGTATGAATTTATGGGATCCTGAGTACAAAGGAATGTATGATAATATTTCCTAGTACTTCGTCTCCATGGTATATGAAATATTTTTCAATTCTGACCCTCCCTACATGTCTAATAGAGTTAGGGCATCTTTGCAAGATATTTTAGATTGGTTCACCCTAGGAGAGGCTACTTTCATCAAAATATATGACACTTACAAGCCACCTCACTAGTTACCAACTTTCATTACATACAAATTTATGCTTTAAGAGGTGGCATATCAACTTAATAATGGGGTAACATAGTCTCTTATGAGATACAAGAAAGCCCCATTGCCCACTTTTCCTTTGTATATTGGGACTTATTGTATAAAAAGCTTCAAAGATGCCGAAGTGGAGAGTGAATATCTGGAGTGTTATAGTTTTGAAGTGATAAACTGTCACATATATGATACTAATAATATTGCCACTAATCAATGCAAAGTTATTAAATATCATTGGAAATATACCCTTACTATTGATGAGGAAGAAGAAAAGGTGAATAATTTATTCAATGTTTATAAGGCCTTGGAATCACCTCAATTATCCAACACTTCTCACCATTCTGAAAATTCTTCTGATGAATCCCAAGAAGGTATAAACTAGGAGGAAAGAAAGGCTATGCTTAAAAGAAAATCGGAGCTAGAAGCCAAAAAGGAAATGTTAAAGAAGTAGAAGGATGCAAGTGAATCCAAGAAATAAGCAGAGGAAGAAGTAAAAAAGAAACAAGTTGAGGAGGAAGCTAGAAAGAAACAAGAAGAGGAAGAATGAAGGAAAAAGAAGAAGAGAATAAATTAAAGAAGGAAGCCATGAAAAATAAGAATGAGGAAGTAGTAAGAAAGAAAAATAAAGAGGAAGCAAGGAAAAAGAAAGAAGAAGAAGAGAAGAAAAAAATAAGAAGAATAATTGAAGAAAAGAGAATAATAAGAAGGAAATAAGAGAGAAGAGGAAGAACTAGCCAAACACATAGAAGATGGGTTGTTAGTTGACACAATAGGAGGAGAAATTGGGTTGCACAACTCACAAATAGAGGGGATCATATTGCTCATCGATGTTCAACCTCCTACACCCATTACTAGATGTCTCTTCCTAATTAGTGAAATAAATATCACTTTAAAGGAAGAGGAGTAGGTGCTAAATCTCTTGAACTTCAAGTTCAAATAGTTCAAGAACAAAATATATCAAGAAATAAGGGAATTCTTGGTAAGAGAGCCTAAAAATATCATATCAGTCACCACAAAAAGGATTATAGTATGAGACACTACAAGTAATCTAGTCGTCATTTCCACCAAAAGAAGTGCATTCACTACTGCCATCACTCGAAATGTAGAAAATCTAATGGAAGAGGAAAAGAGGTTGAATGGAAGTTTGGAGAAGGCTCAATAGGAGCATGATAGGTTGCAAGTAGAGAACTAATCCTTAGCAATTATGAACTCTCATAGTGAAGGATTTAGAGCAACAATGTAAGAAACATTCAAATTGGTAGAAGAAGTGATAATTCAAGTTTATGGAAGGATGATTATATTGCACAAAATCATCTTTCCACTTCAAGTGTAGATACAATGACATAATGTTGTGATGCTTGTTATGCTTGTAAGGAAATGTATGTTGTTGAAGCAATTGAGGAGGTTTTCTTATTGTTGTTGAAGACCCTGGAGATGCTATGTTGCAGAGGTATATTGTGTGCATATGCTGGTTGAGATGATTTTCTTGAAGAGATGTTGTTAAAGATGCATGAAAAGGTTGAGATGCAAGGAAATGACAAATGAGTTGGTTGAGTTTTCTTATGTCAATGCACATTAGAGAAGAAAATTTTCATGGGGAGAGTAGCCACAATAATATTTGGATGATATATTACATATGGTGGAGTCTCTACTGTAAGACTAATGAAAAGGATGACCATGATCAGTTGGAATACCAAGAGGATAGGTATTTGAAGGATCTTGTTAAGAAGCATTCAAAGTGTAACACCCTCCTCCCACATCTACCCAAGTAACTAGCCAATTGGGGTAAACATGCGCCGAGAGGCTACTATGATTGGATTTGACCTCCTATGTGACCTTAAGGAAGTGGAACAGATGGAAACATAACAAAAAAACGTTCAACATTAGCTTCAGGACCCCCAAGAGATAATCCACCACTCCAGGTGCCCAACCCCTGAGTTAACCTAGTATTTCAATGAATTAAACCCAAATTCACTCCCATGAAAAGGCATGCATTCGACTGGAAACCTATAGTTTCTCCCACAATGCCTACAAGGGAGAGACTGTAGTCTCTTTCAGCTAGTTCTGTGCCAGAGACTGTGAGATTTAAGCCACCTTTTTAGGGCTAGTCTCCAAACCAATGCCTAGAACTTGATGAGACTTTCCAAGACATTAAATGACACCAAGGCAAAGCCTCTAACACAAAACTTGATCAAGGGCTTGACCTAACCAAGCCTAACCATAACAGAAATTTTGTCAGGGTGCGTAAGCATGCTTGACTAATAACGAGAGGTGCTCGACCATAAGGATGCATAAGCAGGCTCGACTGTTAAGGAGAGGACCTTTAGGGACGAAGTCACTCACTATTCCGATGGTGAGGGTGTGTAAGCACGCTCGACTAATAAGGACCTTTAGGTACTCGACCCCAAGGGAGAGGAGAGGTGCTCGACTATTAAGGAGAGGGAGAGGAGAGGAGAGGTACGTTAGTGAATTTTTTAGTTACTTATTTGATAGGGGCCACCCAATAAGTAAAATGAACGAACGCTCGACTATAAGGCCGCCATCGACTCACTCATTCCGATGGGTGAGGAAGAGCTCGCCTATATAGTGGTGGGTGAGTAGGATTCAAATTCAAGCGCTTATTGGAGAGACTCTGTTGGAGCTTCGGGGAGGAAGAGCTCATGGAGAGTAAGATTCATTAGTCCCAACAAGAAAAACACCCCTATTCACGCTGTAGAGTACCCCTTCTTCTTTCGCCTTAGCCTTCCGGAGTGAAAGTCAGAGAGTGCCTTAAGCGCAAGCCTTCTTAGTCCGTGTCAACTAGAGATGCGAGTATAACATATATATGCCAGTATCACGTATCTATGCCTATCATATGTAGATATCTTTGATTCCGAGATTCTCGATTAGTCCCGTCAGAGACTCTATCTTAGTCCATGCACAAACTCTTAGTAAATATACAACCTACAGGTGTAAGTAATAGATCTGAGCATACGTCTCTCATACTTATCTGAGATTCACCATGAAGCATTGTTTCCTTATCACTTTAACTGCTATTCCACCCATTAGGCCATAGATACATTTTTCATTCATTTACAAGTAAAAACATGCTGAGATCCATACATAGATACTTTCATAAAACATACATATAACCAACATAATTGGGACATAAATATCATAAACATATCAGCCATAAAATCCACATATACATCAGTTCATTTACACATGAAAATAAAGGGAATGAATTTCTCATTAATGAATGCAATAAACCAACTAGAGATGGGACTACAACATTCCACCCAATCATTGATTAGTTGAGCCAAGTCTCTCTTAAGCCAATCACCATTGTTCCATATTTCAAGCATGAATGTGGGACTCATTGAACACACCAAAAACACCAACACGCATGAATGCCATCAGAGTTCTCCACCTACACCGTGAGGAATTTGAGTGCCTCCTAGTCTCTCAGGCTTTATAGAAATCCACAGTTTGATCTAGGGATCACTAGGCCCTATACCGAGACACTCTCCAGTCATTACTGTACATCCCATACCGGGACTAATAGGCCTAATCGATAGAAAATACACCTCTTGGATTTACCGTATACCCTGCTATTCACTGTAAAGAATTCTTAGGCCCACCAAGGTACAAAATCTAGCTTTACCACAAATCATAGTCTGGTTCAGGGGTTACTAGGACAATGGATTTATTGTGATCCATAGTCCAGTTTAGGGACCACTAGGCCATGTGTTTGTCAGTTCAAAGATCCACCCCACTTAGCTTTGAATCCAATCTGGCCATCCCACATTAACTGAATATGAGAAACCATCTCATCAAAGCTATTAGGAAATGGAAAGCCTAGGCTAAAGAACACTTTCACACCTGTAAAAACCCCTACCATGATAGAAAAGAACCACATGAAATCCCATGCCTGCCAAATCTAGCAAGGAAAAGATACATGCAAGTTGATACCAACAATGAAGCCTGTTGTAGCTACTTTATCCTACCTTTCCCTGCTTGATCTTTGCATCACCTTCTTTTCCTTTCTTGCTCCAATGCCAAAGTGCTCCAAGAAAACTCTAGGTGTCTAAGAGTCTGAGAGAGAGAGAATAATGAGAGAGCTCTAAAACGCAACTGACCAAGCCTTGCCAACTGATCCTCAGAAGCCTTTTTATGAATGAGGGATCTATTTTCTTCATTTTCCATTATTTTCCTTCATTTTCCTCCTCACATGAAACCTGTGACCTTTCACCTCCTTTTTCTCCTAATTTCCTTTATTTTCATAAATAATTGTGCCAAAAATTCCATTTTGCCTTTCCAAAGCCTTAGCCATTGCCTTTACCAATTTCCTTAGCCATAAAAAACCAAATGAACACCCCCTAGGATGTCTTTCCCAACATTTAGCTTGAATTACGTGTCCCATCAACCGTGGTCTTATATATTTTTACATGATTTTTTTAACCATGATTGTTACAGAACACCCCCCCTTGGGGGAACACCGTCCTTGGTGTTCAATGACACCTATAACCAATAAGACTGCTAAAAACAAAACATATTTCTCATGGATATTTATAACATAGCTCATTGCAGTATTTACAATGACCATATGCTAAAACATAACAACATGACTTGATAACAACCATACTGCATACTGGAGCGTTATAACACAACTCATTACGATATTTAAAATAACCACATATACACATACACACATTTGCTAAACCAGCAAATAAAATGATACAATGCTTGTATCAATCAACAAGGGAATCTTGAGGATCAAACCTCCACCCTCAAAGTAATACCAGGATTCACCTCCTTCCCAAGAAGTCCAGAATCCACTATAAAGTCAAATATGTATCCAACATCTAGCACGATAATCTTTCACCACTTGTCCTCTCAGTGAAAAGTTACTGACTCATTGTTCCAGGTTTCACTCCTAGTGTGCATATGATTCCATATAGAAATGATAATGACCAAAACAAATCCATACCCGACCTTCCCTTCTCTACTACACAGTCCCTCGAGAAATCTGGTCAATCCCTTTCTTGCATTTTTTCTTTTTCTTTTTTTAGGATGCATCTTCGATCCTTTTTTCCTTGAACTTTGATCTTCGATCCTTTTTTTAGGATGCTTATTCAAGCTATTAAATATGCCTATTCAAGCTATAAAATAACTGTCCACTTATCTACACTTTTTCCACATGTTATGAGGAAAAATTGATTGTAAATTCTAGAGACTTGTTTCTCCATTGCCCTTTAAAAAGGTTGATATACGACTTTTTTCTGCCCTTTCAGGGGCTTTGTTTTGAGCTTTTCCCTAGGGGGTTTGCAGGTATGTACTTTTTCTTCAAAGTTCAACTGGCACCCCCATCCTAGGTAGCCCATCCCTTGGTAAGGCTTCCTCGCATTGAAAGATACATAAACCAAGGCATATGCCTACCTCAAAATTGTCATACTGGGCATAGCATGCTCATATCAATCAATGGACACTATTGGATACCAATTTCCCACAATGGCCCTGCTCCTAAAGTACTCTACCAACATACTGCTGCATGTTCCAATTTCTTTTGTTGTTGCTGCCAATTCTTGCAGTCAATTTCGACCACTCAACCGAGAATGTTCATGCATTCCTATTCCAAACACATAATTTCCATTAGATTTAAAATAAATTGAAATAAATTCACATCATACCTCATTGGTAGCCCATCAACAAGGTACATTTGCAATTATGTTCGCTTCCTATCACAACAAGTCAAACTAACATCTTTGGCCAAATCATCATGTATAAACATACCATATAAAGTTAGCTCAAACACAACCATCATAGATCAAAATCATAAGTCACATGTAACCAACATAAACCAGAATCATATATCACATGTAATCATTAGAGACTAGAATCATAAATCATGTGCATAATAAAACAATCATAAAATGCTAATACTTATCCTTTCATTAATCCTTAGCTTCTACCTTTGTCTTTATTCCATACACACTCTGGATCGGTTGCCACACTAGACAAACACCCAGTGCCTTGTCCTAAACCATGTGCACATACACATAGTGTGCTCCACACACATACAACGACACACGACATACAACACCATGCAATACATGCACCTAGTACCACATGCCTTGAACACAACATGTATGGCATGCGCACAATACCACACATACACCAGTACCATATGTATAAACCACCACCTACACAACGTGTGCACAACATCACTTGTACACATAACCACCTACAAAATGTGTACATAACGCCATATGTACACTGCACCAATGTACAATGTGTACACAATACCACATGTACACAGTACCACACACACGATATGTACGTGACACCACATGTACACAACATTGCATGGATGACATTTACACAACACCATCTTCACACAACGCCACTTTTACAACATGTACACAACACCACATGCACACACCAATACTTGTACAATCATGCACACAACACCATATGTACATAGCGCCATATGTAAAAGATGCAAGCAACACCACCTATACATAGCACTGCATATCCAAAATTTACATAGCATCATCTGTACACAACACTGCATATCCAATCATGCACATAGCACCATATGCAATATTCTTACAACACTATATGTATCATCCTGTACATATCATTGCATAAACAACATGTACACACACTATGTATACGCAACACTACATGTGCACAGATCATAGATGAAACATGTACAACATATACAACATACGCAAAACAATAGTGCCACACATCCAAAACCACATTGTCCTTACAAAGAAACCTTGCTTCCAGTGTCTTATCTCTGCTTATCCTAGCATGTCGCAAACCACACTGCTTTCATTTTGTTGATGTATCCCTTAGTATAACCTGTCCATAACATAATCATAGGCATAATACAAGCATACAATATAAATTCATATTCATATGACATTGACGTCATATATTTTTCATGAATACTCTTCCCACTTGATTCCTCATAGTCAGGAACTTCTTCATGCCATTTTCCTGCATAGGCAATCATTTTGCCACAAGAATTGTTGGCTTAAGGGGGCTTGACCCAAGTTTAGAGTGTGTTGCACACCAAAAAAACCCTCAACCACTGGCTCTTTCAGAAATTACCTACAAGCAGATCGAATATCACCCGAAGTAGTTATGGGAGGTTGTAAAAGTAGGTTTCTGTGGCCAGAGGGATATGCGCATTGTGGTGCCCATGTATTCACTTATGTCGTATATCTACCTACAACTTCGCATACATGAATAACTTCACATTGATGATTAATTTCTCATATTGGTACTTATAACAGAAAACAATATAACATGTACTCTTCTACATAATTTTGTAAAAGCATGCATAATGATATCAATGACAAAAAAGAATGAACACAGAGAGATACACAATACTTTGCCAAAAATTATTCTTTATTAATAAGGATCTTCAATGCATGCTCTTCCCTGACCTGTGCACCTAGTTTCAGGTGGTCTACACACTCAATTGCAGACTCTTCAAGGCCTCCATGCACTCAGTTGCGGAGCCTTCCCAAAAATACAGACTCAAGACAGAGAATACGAACAATCTATGCTTAGTTAGTTCTTTTATTTCATATTCGATGAAATATTAGATCTTATTTATATAAACTTCCTCACTACAATACCATGGTGTAAATACCATGGATCTGACAAAACAATGAACTAATACCCAAAACCTGTTACAAAACAAGGGACTTTTGACCCACCCCAAAGCCCCTAACCACTGCGCGACGAATAGAACTTCGTCAACTCTGCATGCTCTGCTCCTAAAAATGTGAAGTCTTTGAACAAGACTTGGACCAAGTTGGGTTGCACATAACAGGTCCCCAACACTCACCCATGACTCGTCCTGAGTCACTTAGTTGTGGTTCCCTTGGTTTCTGCTGCAATTCCATTGCAAATTGCATTATACTTCTCGAATGTCTATGCCATTTATTTCTCATGTTTGCACACCCCCTCCAACAATGCCTCTGTGGTTGGGCCAACAACCTTCTAAGGTATTTCTATCTCCCTTTTCTTCAACTCTTTGAGCCTTTCATCCACTTCCTGAGATAGTTTGATGGATCCTGCCATGAATGAGTCCTCGCTTGCAAATTTTGCTCCTTCCTTCAAAAGTCATCTATATTATTTTGGAGGTTCTTCCCTTCAGTAGTACTGGTGAGTTTCTGTAAGACTTGTAGGGTCTTTACAGCTACCAGGATCTCATCACGCTACTTCTACTTCACTTGTAATTCCTCCTCAATAGTTTGGATGTTTGGATCCTTTTGTAGTGAGGTCCAAATCTACATCGTGTCATCCAATAATTTCCTGTAGTCTGCCATTGTGTCGGAGATGCCTTTCAATGCTGCCCTTAAGTATTTCTTCCTCTTCTCTTGCACTTTTGGTGGCATGGCTTGTTGCAGCCTTATTTGCAACTCTGATATCTGCACTCGTACTTGAATTTTATCTTCGCTAGTGTATTCTTTGATTCTTGGATCATGAGGGAAAGATTTGTGACCTTCTTTGCTAGTGGTTCCTCCTCACCGACCTTCACATTCGAGATTATGCTGCATCTATCTTCGATTGATTTTTCCAATTGTCGTTTTCGCTTACATGCTTCATCTATTTTCTTATCCACCTGCTCCATCTCCTTCAGTGCCACTTTCTCCTTTTTTTCCCGCATCATCATCGCCAAGGTTCGCAGTTCCCACTCCTGTAGCTCGGTTGTTAAACTTTGATGGAATTTATGCAACATCTGAATGGAAAATGCGACAATATTTCTATTGATAGTCTTCCATGATTTGGATCATTCTTGTCCTCTGGTGTGTACCACTGAAGTGCCCCAGCTAGCACCTACAAAATTCTAATGTTGAATTACATTTCTATTCTTTGCTTTACCTGCAGTGGTTGAGTTATTTGTTTTGGTTGTTTTGCTACTTGTGGCAATGTCTTCAGCTACTCAATGCCCAACTGTACCTCAGCCAAGATCGTTATATATCGATCATCAATTATGTCTGAGGTCTCTGCTGTGATCTCGTAGACCTTCTCTCTGATCTCTTTGATGTCCCCATTAGTGAGGAAAAGTGCTTTTGTGCCCTTGGACTTATTCGCTTTCAGCTTTTTCCTCTTGCCTGACATATTTTTTGTGTCTCTCCTTCTGAAAATAAAAGGTGACTCCTTTGATACTCTTGCATCATTGAGGAGTTCCTCATGCTTCTGCACTATTTCCTCTATTTCTATCTTGTATTCTTTCAGCTTGTACCTACATACTGCGGGGTACCCTTCTCTGTTCCAACCGCTCGACCAGTTGGAGTCATTCATTCTTCTAGCCATTGTTGTACTATGACAAGCAAATCATCTTCAGTTACTAAGTATGGAAGTGGGTACCATGTCCTAGTTGAGTCCTTCATTTCCTTCACATAGGCTCTGTGGAAGTCCGCTTTGAAGTCTACAAAGTGACAATACTGCTTATATAAACCAGGTGACAACCTTGGATGTTGATTCACCATCATGTGTAGATCCATTTCCATCACCAAGAAGAAAACCATATTCTCTGTTGTGTGCATCGGCTCCTTAGTAAACCAGAGGGAGACATACCTCACTGCGTCACAAACATCTACCTCGACAGATGGAAAATGTGAGTCTTGTTTTTCTTTCCATGCAATTAGCATGATGTGGATTATCAGCCAAGCGTAATGGAACGTCTTCCCCTCTTCTTGTGAAGGAAATGAAGGACTCGACTAGGACTATTGCATTGCACTGCATGGCCAAAGACACCATCTGCATGCACCTCATTGGCCCCACACTTTCTCATTATCTTACCTTCCAAGATGTGCACAGAAAAACACACTCCTTGGTCATCAATAGAATTGATGTCATATCCCCGCAACTACTTCACTAATTTCAACTTTTCCTTCATCATTTGTGCCATCTCTTTGTCCTTATTCTTTCCCACAAATTCTTCCATGAGGTATTTTCCATGATGAGGCAGTGTTGTGATTTTTTTGATTGACATCTTGTCAGTCGGGATCCTCGTTCCTAGTCAGATGCATCCATCATGTACCAGTGAGAGGATTTGGCACACACAAATTGTATGGGAAGTTCTCGACCGAAGTGTGGCACCTTCAACATATTCAAGATACCCATTCTCTATAATCGTGTGCCCACTGAAACGGCTCCATACTCGTGACTCCACTTTCTGGGTATCGAACCTACTTCATATATCTACTTGATTCAAATTGAGGGTATTTTCTCCTATTGTTGAAGTCTCAGTATTCCATCTTTAGCTGGGGTATCTTCCCCAAAACTTCACCCTCAAATGACACTTCCTCCAACAACAATGGAGTGTATGTAGCATTCTTACCCTCCTTTGGTTCCCTAACTGGCTTGGCATTTGGTTTTCTTGGTGGAATGTAAGGTGGGAGCACAACGAAAATATATTTTTCCTCTCTCTCCAGGCATTGAAATTCGACCTCCTCTTCACTATCATTGATCTGTTGAGATGCTTTCTACTGCATCAGATTCTTTCCTTTCTACACATGCTTCATCCCCTTATCTTCTTTGTTCTTCGTGCATACTTCCCTCTATGTTTTCTTCCTTGGGGTTGTTCTCAGTTACGTCCCAGAGACCTCAGCCAGTCTCTCCTCCTGCTTCTTCGGCGGTTGTGGTTCTGTGGGTACCTACTTTCTTGACAACCTCTGGCACCTTAGAGACATGGGTACCTTCAGGGCTTGAGCCTCCATAATACCGACTAATCCTTTCTCTACAAATATTCCAACAAGTTCCTCAAAACTCCTCTAAGACATACATTAGCTCTCATCTCTTCACTCTTATATGCAATTTCTCAACTTCTCCAGACAACAAAGTGTCAAATGTGGCACTGGATATGTTTTTTATGACAAATTTGTATTCCAGCCTCATGATTTCTTCAATATTTCTCATTTAATGCAGGTATGCAGCTAGATAAAACCATTTGTGCTTCATAAATGCTCTTTTCTTGCTTGCCTATTGTGCTTTACAACAAGCCCCCATTTCAATTTTTATAATTGAAAGTTTTAAAATGCTAAATAAGAAATGGGTCCCCTTTAGAGTATAAATAAAAGCAATAAAACTTTTAAGTAAAATACATTTTCAATAAAAAGTCTCTTTTTGAGTGTTTAGGACCTCTCATCGCAAATTAGGATTCTTTAGAACCCGTGAACATCCATTTGGAAAAGTGAGATGTGATCAGAATCATAAAAAAACCCTCATCACAAATTTTTTATCAAAGCGAGCCATTTATAAAACGACGTGATGTAACTATCACGTCTCGCACATCATGAATCCCAAGAAATTGTGATATGATTTAATTATCGCATATCACCCTCTCGATAAAAGTGAAGTAATAAATACTATGAATACATGCAGTATAGTGATAAATCGATTGTAAAGGAAAAAGTGATTTTCCAAGTTTGAAATCCGCTGTCTCCCCATGCTAGCTCAGCACTCATCGCAATCGCAACAATGCAAAGAAACCTTTTGAGCTTGGCGCTGATAACTCCTGATTTGTGATACACGATTGTTACACAAATACTAAAATAATACAAATCGCTAATTGTAAATCGTAGAGTCACGAAACCTATTCTAAAAAGGACACCTGCGATGCGACATATGGCTTCAACATTAAAGTTTCATGTTGGAAGTTATGGTAAAACATTAAGGAGTAGTTATAGTTAAGTCCTTTAAGGATTTCATCCATGGTAGCTATGTACAATAAAAGATCTTTTGTATCTAATGCGCATAACTGCTTGTAGTCTGTAATTTATGTATTATCGCCTCTCAATTTTTTTGCCTATTACGCTACTCTTTCTCATTTTGCAGTGTTGATCTAGAATCACACAGTCGGTCAAGATGTCTAAGAAATCCCAAAAGGAAAAGGCTCCCATTACAGTTGAAAAAGGACCAGAAAAATTGGTGTTAATTGCAGATACTACCTGTCTAGGCCTTGGTAAAATCTCATGGGAAGGCATATATGCTTTACTTGAAGCAAAAAATCCAATGAAGATAGAAGAAGAAGCAACAACTGATGGAACTGATTGAACAGAAAGCACGCATAATGATTTGGCCAACTCTTTCCTCCATAAAATAGCAACCCGGGCCAAAGTTTTACTATATAATGATCTAGTGAGATGGGTAATCAAAAGTATTAATATAACAAAAAGAGCTTTCTTCACAACCAATGGGAGGATGTTTTGGACATTAAAACTTGAAGATGTCAAGAGAATGTATCACTTTCCAGATCCCCAATGACACTACAACAAATCATTCCTGGAAGCTTTCACTAAGGAGAATGACATAGAGTTAGACCCTATCAAACAGACGAGACATTTCCCAAACAAGCATAAACATGAATCCTCTGGTATGTACTCTGTGGACTCCTTAGCATCTCCGTATTGTTATGCTGCTGCTATGGTATGTAGGCTCTTTGGAAGCCCCGAATCTACTAGATTTTCTATAGAAATGGTTCCATTAATAGAGGCAGCAATCAACTCCTTTTATGGATTGGGCAACCATTCTATCAGATAAAATGGCCAGTAAAATACTAGATTATAGAAGGAATAGATTTGTCTCCACCAGAATTGTGCCCCCATTCTATATGAGCGCCTACATAATGGACACAATCTATTTTAATTTTGACTTTCCCATCCTAGGCTAGAAATGGATTGTTCAGGATCCAACCCCCATTCATATTTATCATAAATATTTATGGAAGTTTGACTACAAGAATTATTTATATAGGATTTTCCATGGTTTCATTTTACCTGTCCATCAAGCCATCTTTAATAGACCTGCTCCTCAACTGTCTGATGAGGCTAGCATTGACTTAACTTCAATTGGCAGTTGGTTCGAGAAGGAGAAGTTCACTTATATTAGGGTTTTTGGTAGTATTACAGACCCTCATGTCCTTCCACTCCACATTCCAGATAAGCTATTAGCTAGGGAAATAGCTTACTAGATAGTGGAAAAAGGGATGTCTAGAAACCTTAAAGATTCTAAGAAACAAGTATGACCTCCATTTCCCCTCTGTTGTGGCACTTACACATTGCATGATTTTAAACATGATGAGAAAGAAGCAGAGAAAACAAAGGATCTGGGTCTAGCGTTATTCCTAAAAGACAATATGATCCAAACAAGGTTGTTTTCAATTTCACTAGTTTGGTGAAAATTAGTAAATTTATACATGAGAAGGATGAGTTTGGTGACTTATTCACTTCAGTAGAGTTGTTCTCACAAGTAAGTCATCTGGCAAGATTAAAATTAGGAGTTGAGAAGATGGACAAATTCATGGAATACAGTTCACAGAGGTTACTGACAGTACCTCTTGATTTATTAAATACTACCCTTATTGTTTAGCAAGTAGAGCACAACGGGGAGCAGACTATTGAAGAGATTTCTGTAGAAGGGGAAACAAGTGGAAAGACAAGTGAACCCCTTAGCACAACTGTTCATATTGACCCCATCTTGATAGAAGAAAGGGAGCAATTTGATTAGCAAATCAAAAGCCAGAGCGACCCCCAAAACATTACCACATCACCATCGCCCTCGACACAATGACCCACCATTCCTGATAGTGTGATTGAAGTAACATGCAATAAGGACATAGCTTAGAAAGAGATTGAAATAATCCCTGAAAACCCTTCAGGAGAAATTATATTAAATATTGAGGAAATACCACCCTTGTATGTAATTTACAGTCCAAAACATGGGGTTGTAGTCAACAGATAAAGAAAAAAAGGAAAATAGACCAGACATCCTCCACAGCTCCTAAATCTGAATTTATGAATATTTTATGGAAGGATTCAGAGGCCAATCCTTCTCAGGATTTGACTAAGTTATCTCAATTTGCAAGTGCATACACAACCGCCACAATTGATAAGGAAACTAAGGTTAACCAATTGATCAAGGAAAAGGATCAAAGGATTAATCAGCTTGAGGGACAGGCAGTAGTACAACAACATAAAATTAATTGGCTTGAAGAACAGTTGGCAGAAGAAAAACAAAAGAACGAGCAGCATGAAGAACAATTAAACCTAGAGAAACATAAGATTGATAAGCATGCCATCCAAAAACAACAACAGTTGTCTCAAAAACTCGAACAAATTCAATTGACACATCAACAAGAAATTAAGACTAAAGAGGAGCAAATCACACAGCTACAACTTTGTATAGAACAGTTCAGAGATTATCCCAAGGTTGAGGAATTTAAGAAGGAAGCTCTAGAATCAAATAAAGCCTTATCTCAACAGCTCAATCTACTTTGCTATAAAATATCTCTTATCGACCCATTATGCATCATAACTACATCACTGATCGATCAAGCAGTTAATACCAGATTAGAATTTGAGGATGCAGATGATAAGGTCACAAATTACCTCTCCTGGCAAAGCACAGTAGAAGGAAGAGCTGCTAACCTACCAACAATTCAAGAGTCGCATAAAGAAATATTATTCTCAGAGTGGGAAACACAGTTGATAAAGGCAGAAAGGGCTACCTCCAGGGCTAGGTCTATAATGAATAATGTGATTGAGCTGGTAAATGATAATTTATATGGAGCCAATTCAATTTATGATTGTTCCATAGGAAAGCTTCCAAAAATGAAAGTGTTAGAAAATCAATGGAAGTAGGATTTAGCCATCAAAGATGAACAACTCAACAAAATACAAAGCCCTAACTGGGATGCGTACTCTTCCTTTTTGGTCAAGCAGCATAGCCAACAGATGACCATCAAATTCCTTGCCGATGTTATTTATCACATGATCCCCTAGCCTTCAGATGCCACTTACACAGGACAACTACACTCTAGGATGAGTCACCCTATGGAAATTCAAAACATGCTTTCAATTTGTTAGTTGCGAATTTAGGAGAAGAAATAGATACGATGAATCTTTTCAGATGTAATCACATTACTATTTTTGCAATTCAAATCCTAGATTTTAATGTTGGCAGTTCCAACAACTCTCAACGATTTTTGTAGACAGTTTGTTTTAATTCTATTATATAAACCCTTTCATGTTATTGGAGAAGGGGTCCTTGATTTGTACAAAAACTAGACTTGAGAATTTGCATCAAGGTTTCGTATTTTTTATGAAAGAAATTTTTCAAGACCTGCATTTTTGTATCTCCTGGAAGTTTTTGGAATAAAAAGGTGTAATCAGAATGTTACTTACATATCAAGACTCAAATGCATGCGATATTTCTATCACTGTTCTTTTTGTCTTGTTCTTTATGTAATTAACATTTCATTTAATTTGCTATTGTTGATGTATTAACATGCTTCCAACAATTCTATATTGAGTCACTTCTAAATGATTGAGAATTGTTATATTATAGATATATGTTAGCAATAAATACCAGTATGTCATGCGATATGTTTTTATAATTACTTTTTTTAATTTCTTAAACAAAGTAATCATTATTTAAATGCATATTTCTATGGATAAGTAAACCATCTATATGATTATTTGTCTATTAGGAATTATCAAAAAATCGCATTGTTATAAGATTTTCCAGGTTATATAGATATATGTGTATATTTTTAGAGTTATAGATTAAATCACCTGTCACCTTTGTTATTCATTTAAAACACTCATTCATCAAACCATACATTATTGGGAAACTTGTCCCATAACATCTAGTCAAAGCTACCACTCCAAATGGAAAAGGAGTTGTACTAAGGTCCGGACCGGGTGGTTATTCCCAATGTTGGTGCTACAATTTTAGAGGCATGAACATTTTTGGTGATAGGAGGGCCTAATTGTGAATGGGGAGTAAATCTAAATCCACAGGCCATTCTAAGAGCAAAACTCCCTCACCATCTCCTCCAACTTCTCCTTCGCATTCAAAATCTCCTATTCCTAAGAGAGAAGTTGAAAAGAATAATACAACACCCACTGCTGAAATCCTAAACCCACCAAACAATTCTTCTCCTGAACCCCCTGAAGTACAGTCTTTGATTCATAAACTACAAGGGTTTTCAATATCCCAAGAAGATTCTGAGTTATCCAAAGGCATTGTAACTTCACAATATATCCCATCGCAGCTGCTTGCTAGGGCAAAGAGTGAAAAACTTGGTATTCCACCAGTTGAATTCCCTCTACCAAGTCAGAAAAGGGCTAGGAAGACACCATTAGAATCTAATAGTGAGACTTTGTCCTCATCATCATTTATCCTATCCATACCATTGCAAGGTCATCCATCTGTTTCCCAACTTCAAATCACAGTCCAAACAGGAACAGAAACTTCAACATCCTCTACCCAATTGCTTTCAATTGCTTCTTCACCCTCTTCTATTGTTAGCTCAACAATGGCACATAATCAACCTCAACTAAGGCCATGGACTAACCCAAGGGCTATCAGAATTCCTGCACCTTTGAGCCAATTACTAGCACATCCCAAGAAATGGTTACCAAAATTTAATCCTGACATTGGTCTGTTAGCAGAAGAACATATAAACAATTTCATGTTATCAATCAACTTGAATGGAGTAATGGAAGAAGATGTTGTAGTTAGATTATTTCCATACAATCTACAAGGAGTAGCAGGATCTTGGTACTTTTCTTTACCACCAGGGTCTATCAATAGCTGGGATGCTTTCCAAGAGCAATTTCTAACCAAGTTTGGAGATGATAGGTCTACAACAACTTTGATTAATGATCTCTCCAATATGAAATCCAAATCAAAGGAACCCATCAAAGACTTCTACTTATGCTTCAATAAGTTGTTCAATGAAATTCCTGCGACATCCAAGCCTAGTGAAGAAGTCCAGAATGAATGGTATATTTCTGCCTTGCCTTCAAACAGAGCCATTTTCGTTGATAAGGCTGCTAAAACAACATTAGTAGAAAATATGAAGGAACCAATCACTGTTGAAAAATGTATCTTTACTCTGGAAAAGAAAAATGCTCTAAAAGAAAGGAAATCCAAAATAGTTACCTTTAGAGATGATTCAAAGAAGAAAGAAGTCAAGGATCCATATGACATGGAAGGTTTACAAAAATTTCTTAAAACTATGTCTAATGAAATGGTTGAAATAAAGAAGCAGGTAGTTGAAACTTCTATGAAAAGAACATTTAGGAACTTTGAAAGAAATTAGCCAACTGATCCCAAACCACCTAATGCCATATCTAATGCAGAATCTGATCTGGATGATGATGAAGATGAAGATAGTGTTTTATCAGTTGAATAAATGAAAGAAGATGAAACACTTGAATGTCATGGAATGTGGGACTTTATCTTTCCGAACTCTGATAATGAAAGTGAATAGGAAGCTCTCCCAGTAAACACCAGGAGAAAAAGTATAGCAAAGCTTAATAAAGAAAATTATAAGAAGAAAAACTCAACTCCTATTACTAAAGACAAAGCTCCTACAAAGAAAACTCCAGTCGTGTCTCCCCACAATCAACCATCATCCTCCAATCCTCCCCCATCTTCTAAAATTATAATAGTTTCAGATTCCATGGATTATAACATTGTGGAAGACATGAAGAAGACTTGAGAAAATATTTCTTTACATGAACTTAGAAAGCTCAAACATCAACAAAAGTTGGTGCTTAAAGAATTAAATGCAGTACCTTCTTCTCCTATTCCAACTGGTGTATTATCCAAGGCTACTAGAGGATCAGGTAAACCACCATCTGATAAGGTAGATGCTACTGATGTTTTTTTAATTGGGGATAGGTCAAATTTTCATACTCCTCCTTTTCTCTGGACTTATGAGATCTATAATAGAATTTTACACAATTGTTTGATAGATTCAAGGGCTTCATCAAATATAATGCCAGCCTCGATTTTCTCTAAGTTAAATATTGAGCCCCAGAAGTGTGCAATTCATATTGTTCAATTAGATCGAACTAAAGTACAAGTCTTAAGAGAAATAAATTCAGTTACTATCAGATTATTAGCTCATCCAAGGGTCGTCCAAAGAAATGATATATTAATTGCTTACATCCCTGAGTTTTATGGTTTGATCCTTAGCAGGGACTGGTCTGAAAAACTTCACGGTTATATTTCGACTAATCGGTCTCACATGTGGCTTCCCTATAATGGGAAACCAAATCAAATCAGAATAGATCGCAAAAAAAAATTTGACTCATACAGTAACCGAGTTTGAAGAAGAAAATCAACCTGTAGCCTTCAATAATAACATTCTTGGAAATTATTCGGCTGAATCATTTTTTGGGAATTTTAATGCTCAGCAATCCCCTTTTCTTGTTAATAGTGTCATGCCACAGATCAAAATTTTTTCCCATATTGATACCTCAAAGTGTGTTAATGTTGTAGATGAACTTGTAAATAAGCCTATAAATAAGCCTTTATTTTGGTTTTTGTATTTTGATGGATCAAAATCTAATGACGGTGCAGGAGCAAGATATATTTTAGTTAGTCCAAAAGGATAAAAAACAATGTTATCATGTAGGCTAGAATTTGAGTGTACCAATAACACTGTAGAATATGAAGCATTGATTCAAGGGCTCTATAAATCAATAGGCCTGAATATCCAATATCTAAAAGTATTTGGTGATTTGGAAATTGTCATTAAACAAGTGAGAAATACTATCCATTGTCTTTCAGGACGTCTCAGACATTATCAATCACTTGTTTAGGAACTCATAACTCATTTTCTGGCATTTGACATTTCTCCTATTCCTAGATCACAGAATGCAACAACCGATCTTTTGGCTAATGTTTCTTCTAAGTTCCTTCCATCTGAGGATTATAGTCCAGATAGATTTTCTATTGAATTAATTTTTAGGCCATCTATCCCAGATAATGTCACCAATTGGCGTGTGTTTAATCATGATGAGGATATCTTAAATTTCTTGACTTCTGAAGGATCTTATGACGATCAGATTATCGATGAAAGCGATCATGATCTTCAATTAAAAGATCTTTATGATATTAAAGATAGATTCAAAAAGGTCACTAATCCAAAAATTCAAAGTTCTACTTTAAGGTTTGAATTAGTAAATCTCGGCACTGAGGCCAAACCAAAAAATGTCAATCTAGGACTTGGACTTTCATCAGATGAAATATTTGCTTTCATCATATTATTAAAGAAATACAAAAATGTTTTCGCTTGGAATTATGGAGATCTGAAAACTTATGATACTTATATCATTCAACACACAATCCCAATGGTTTCTAATGAGAAATCTGTACAACAGAAGCTAAGGAAAATTCACCCAAATCTTGAAATTCAGATTAAAGAAGAGTTGAATAAACTCCTTAAATCCAAAATAATCTTTCCTGTCAGACATTCTAAATGGGTCTCAAACTTAGTACCAGTAAGGAAAAATAATGGTGATATTAGGATTTGCATAGATTTTAGAAATCTCAACAAAGCATGTCAGAAGGATAATTTCCCATTACCAACAATGAAGTAGATACTTGAATCAGTAGTTGGCTTAGAGTTAATGTCTTTTCTTGATGGTTTTTCAGGATGCAATCAAATACTGGTACATCCAGATGATAGATTAAAGACTACATTTAGAACTAAATGGGGAACCTATGCTTATCAGAAAATGCCTTTTGGTTTAATAAATGTTGGAATTGCTTTTCAAAGAGCCATGGATATAGCATTCAAAGGTTTGATCAATAGGACAGTCGTTGTTTACTTAGATGACATAACTGTTTATTCTAAGAAAAGGAGCAATCATCTGCATGATTTAAAATAGATCTTTGAACGTTGCAAAAGATATGGGATTTCTTTAAATCCTAAGAAATCATTCTTTTCTCTTAATGAAGGTAAAATCTTAGGGTTCATTGTATCCAAATATGGCATATACATTGATCTAGATAGGATAAAAGAGATTTCTGATATCCCTTTGCCACATAATAAGAAATCTATGCAATCATTTTGGGACAGATAAATTTTGTGAAGAGATTTTTTCCTGATTTTTCTCATATAGTTTTTCCCTTGCAATCCATGATTAAGAAAAATTCAATCTTCAAATGGGGACATAATGAAAAAGAGGCTTTTGACTTGATCAAACAAGAAATCATTAATTCCCCTGCATTGAATACTCTGAATTTTTCTCGTCATTTTATTTTGTATACTTTGGCCATTGAAACAGCTTATGTTGCTATTTTAACACAAATCAATGACCAGCAAGTAGAAGCACCCATATCTTTCTTTATTTCTAATTTGCAAGGTGTTGAGCTCAACTTTTTGATGTTGAAAAACAAGATTTCGTTGTATTTAAGTCTATCAAACACTTTAGACCTTTCCTCCTAAAAACACACACTAAAGTAATAGCCCCATTCTCTGCAGTGAGACAATTGCTAGTTCAAAGGGAAGTAGGAGAGAAGAGAGCTAACTGCGTAACAATTTTACAAGAGTGTGATATTGATATTAAACCAGTAAAAATTGTTAGAGGGAAAGATTTTTGCAGGTTATTGATAGGAGCTTCCAATATTGCAGACCATGAAGATTCAAACAATACGACACAAGTAAATGAGGTAAGTATCACTAATTATGAATCTCAATATATTGATATGATCTTTTACTTGAAAAATGGATATGATCCCCTTGAACTCAGTTACAAAAATAAACGTGCATCAATATTAAAAGCCAAACACTTTGAAATCATTGATAATGTGTTATTCAGGAGAAATTATGATTCAATTTTATTAATATGCCTTGAAAAAACTGAAGCACAAACTATTTTGCAGGAATTACATGATGGCCCAGCAAGTGGACATTTTGGAGGATACATTGAAACTCACAAAATTACATGCTGGATATTATTGGCCCACTTTGTTTAAATATTCCCATGACTATGTAAGGAAATGCAAGATATGCCAAACTGCTAGCGGAAGACAAAGGAGACCAGCCTTTCCTTTACAACCAGTAAACATTGAGCAACCATTAGGACAGTGGGAACTTGATATTATAGGAGAGATTCTTCCACATTCTTCTAAGCAACATAGATACATCCTCACGGCCACAGACTACTTCACAAAGTGGGTAGAAACAATTCCACTAAAGGTAGCCAACTTTGATGCAATTATTGAATTTATTGATTATTTCATCATTACAAGGTTTGGTTTAACTAACGCGCTTATTTTTTATAATGCATCTTATTTTTCTGGAAATAGTATAGTTGAATTTGCTCTTAAGAGAGGTTTTAAGTTAAAATACTCTGCAAATTACTATCCTCAAGGAAATGGCTTAGCAGAGTCAACTAAGAAGAATCTCATCAAGATTATTAAATGAAATGTTGATCAAAACCAAAATAATTGGCATAAATATTTGATATTTGCATTATGGGTAGGTCGCATAACTCAAAAGGCCTCAATAGATACTTCTCCTTTTAATTTGGTGTATGGGAAAGAAGTTGTAATACCACCAAATTTAGCACTCCCATCCCTAGCCCTAGTACAATTCATTGAAGAAATTCCTTCTTCCTTTATTCAATTGAGGTTTGATCAAATCCTTAAATTGGATGAGGAAAGAGAAAAGGCAAAAATTACTTACGCTAAACATCAGTCGGTCATTAAATCTTCTTTTGATGCAAGTTCCGCTGGCTCAAAAACATTACAGATCGGCGATCTCGTTTTGAAATGGGACAAAACACATGAAGACAAAGGTAATCATACCAAATTTCAGGAGATGTGGCTTGGTCCATTTCAAATCATTGAAAAGAAAGGCTCATCAATGTTTCTATTGCAATATTTATCAGGAAAGAGAGATTCTCTTCCTGTGAATGGGCTTATCTTAAAGAAATTCTTTTTCCTAAGGAGGTAAACCCTTCTTACCTGTAAATATTTTTTATGCAAGCTAGTTTCTTTTAGTAAATAATGTTGTAAATAGTCTACCATTGGCTTTTCACTATTGAAAATCTCTTTGAAAGAATATTGAGAATAGTTGCTTTCAAAGAATAGAAACTTTCAAGGAAATGATTACAGTTTTGGAAATTAGATAAAACGTGAAACTCTGAGATTCTCTTTAATTTGTGAAATCTTCCAAACCTTGAAAACACCTAAATAATTTTGAGTTTTATCAGTTGAGAAAGGTCATTTATAAAAAGGTAAATACTTTCTCCAACTAAGCATCCACAACTCTAGAATTGTCATCCATAAACTCTTAATGAGTAAGTCATTCACCCCATCCACTAGGTTTATGAATTTTTAGAGTGTAATTCTAAATTATATCTAATTTAAAAGATAAGAGGTCTCATGACGAGCCTGCTTACCATGATCATAGGGAACTAATTAAACTGACATAATTACCAATACTGCATACAAAAACAAGGTAATGGCTTATAATCATATACAGGGGGTCTCATTACGAGCTAGCTTGTTGAGTTAAATTACAACTAGTGAGTGGCATTGTCATCTTCTGGCTCCCAAACCAGGACAATGGATTTTATCCAAAAAAATAAAAATGTAAAAAAATGAAAATATGTGTACATATATCTTTTTGGATTTTTCTTTCAAAAGTTATACTCTTAGATGGATGGGACAATGAATGATTGATGGTTAAAAGGTAACCGTCGAGACTATATATGTTTGTTGGCAGCAGAGGCAATACCTGTGACAAAAGAGTAAATTTAAAAGCTAAGTTGGAAGAGCCCCCTAATTTATCTTTAACAACCAATCAAAGCTTGAACAAACAAAAATGTTTTTATCTTATCATAAGGGTTTGTAAAAGAAATCGCAAAATTGATATTTTGTTTATTCAGAGTAAAATTTTTATCTAATAAATTCTTAGATAGTTGTTTTTTTTCCTCAATTGATTTTACTTAAGAAAGTTTTAGAAATTTCAATATTTTTCAAAGATAACTAGTTCTCCCATTGAATTGCCAATTGTTGTGCTATACAACAACTCCTCATTTCAATTTTTATAATTGAAATTTTTAAAATGCTAAATAAGAAATGGGTCCCCTTTAGAATATAAATAAAAGCAATACAACTTTTAAGTAAAATACATTTTCAATAAAATTCACTTTTTGAGTGTTTAGGACCGCTCATCAAAAATCAGGATTCTTTAGAACCCGTGAACATTCATTTGGAAAAGTGCGATGCGATCAGAGTCATAACAAAACCCTCATCGTGAAGTTTTTATCAAAGTGAGCCATTTATAAATACGACGTGATGTAACTATCGCATCTCGCACATCATGAGTCCCATGAAATGACTTATAATATTTCATTGAAACCTTGCGATGCGATAAGTCTATCGCAATCGCATATCGCCGAATCATAGGGAAACATCCAATATACCTCATTGAAAAATTGTGATGCAATTTAATTATCGCATAGCGCACTCTCAATAAAAGTGAAATAATAAATACTATGAATACATTTGGTATAGGGATATATTGATTGTAAAGGAAAAAGTGATTTGCCAAATTTGAAATCTGTCGTCTCCCCATGCTAGCCCAGCACTCATCGCAATCACAACAATGCAAAGAAATCTTTTGAGCATGGTGTTGATAACTCCCGATTTGAGATGCGTGATTGTTACAAAAATATTAAAATAATACAAATCACTAATTTCAAATCGCAGAGTCACGACACCTATTCTAAAAAGGACCGTTACAAAACCTACAATGCGACATATGGCTTCAGAAATAAAGTTTCAAGTTGGAAGTTATGGTAAAACATTAAGGAGTAGTTATGGTTAAGTCATTTAATGATTTCATCAGTGGTATCTATGTACAATAAAAGATCTTTTGTATCTAATGCACATAATTGCTTGTAGTATGTAATTTGTGTATTATCGCCTCTCAAGTTTTTCGCCTATTACACTCCTCTTTCTCATTTTGTAGTGTTGATATAGAATCACACAGTTGGTCAAGATGTCTAATAAATCCAGAAAGGCAAAGGCTCCCATTACAATCGAAGAAGGACCAACAAAATTGGTGTTAATTACAGATACTACCTATCTAGGCCTTGGTAAAATCTCGTGGGAAGGCATATATGCTTTACTTGAAGCAAGAAATCCAATGGAGATAAAAGAAGAAGAAATAGCTGATAGAACTGATCGAATAGAAAGCATGCTCAATGATTTGGCCAGCTCTTTCCTCCATAAAATAGCATCCCAAGCTAAATTTTTACCATATAATGATCTAGTGAGATGGGTAATGGAACGTATTAATATAATAGACAGAGCTTTCTTCACAGCCAATGGGAGGTTGTTCGGGGCATTCAAACCTGAAGATGTCAAGAGAATGCATCACTTGTCAAATCCCCAATGACACTACAACAAATCATTCCTGGAAGCTTTCACTAAGGAGAATGACATAGAGTCAGACCCTATCAAACAGTGGAGACATTTCCCAAACAAGCATAAACATGAATCCTCTGGTATGTACTATGTGGACTCCTTAGCATCTTTGTATTGTTATGCTGCTGCTATGGTATATAGGCTCTTTGGAAGCCTCGTTTCTATTAGATTTTCTATAGAAATGGTTCCATTAATAGAAGCAGCAACCAACTCCTTTATTATGGATTGGGCAACCATTCTATCAGATAAAATGGCCAGTCAAATACTGGATTATAGAAGGAAAAGATTTGTCTCCACTAGAATTGTGCCCCCATTCTATATGAGCGCCTACATAATGGACACAATCTATTTTAATTCCGACTTTCCCATCCTAGACTGGAAATGGATTGTTCAGGATCCAACCCCCATTCATTCATATTTATCATAAATATTTATGGAAGTCTAACTACAAGAATAATTTATACTGGATTTTCCATGGTTTCATTTTACTTGTCCATCAAGCCATCTTTAATCAATCTTCTCCTCGGCTGTTTGACAAGGCTAGCATTGACTTAACTTCAATCGGTAGTTCGTTCAGGGAGGCTAAGTTCACTTATATTAGGGTTTTTGGAAATATTATAGACCCTCGTGTCCTTCCACTCTACATTCCAGATAAGCTATTAGCTACGGAAATCACTTACCAGATAGTGGAAAAAGGGATGTCTAGAAACCTTAAAGATTCTAAGAAACAAGTATGGTCTCCATTTCCCCTCCACTATGGTGTTATCGGGAATAGTGCCTATGCAGAGTTGCTAATCCCACTAAGGCTGGTAGCTACCTTAGAAACAAACACACTAAAAGCTACTTTCGTTTTCCTTTATGAAAAATAGATAAGAGAAGAATAAGGAGACCAACCTCTGTCTTGCGCTTGGTTCCTTGCTCGATTCCTCTCTCTTCTGGTAGGTCTTTGCAACTTGCTTCCTTGTCTACCCAACTTCAAAGAGTACCTGTAGAATCAAAGCAGCATAACACTATCCAAGAACATAGATCTATCATCAGTAACAATATAGGATCAGATGTACATTGACCACACAAATGCATAAATCATCAATCATACAAGAATATGGAGGAAAACTTGAATAGCTTCATTGATAATCAAGAAAGAGAAAAGAGGATTACAACCGATTGTTCTGACCCAGCATCATCCTCTCAGCAAGTAAGCCCTTCTTCACCTCATGAAAAGCTTAGATCACCCAACACTATGATATTGCACCAAGAAACCAACAACACTTCCTTACAAGATACAAAATTCCAGCCCCTGGATCTCTGGGATGAGGGATCCATATATAGATGTCTACAAGGGAGGTGAGTCAGCTTTTGAGATTTGATTAGTGTCTTCTCTCTGATAGTTCTTGATTCCACTTGGATATTGATGATCTCTTACTCATCCCTGGTCGAATTCAGAGAGGCAAGTGTCACAGGAGATGTTTCTGGAAGATTCCATGCTCCTCCACCTTGCAGATTGACCCTGCCATTTGTCCCTTATTGCCCATCGTACCCCATAGAAGAGCTTTTTGACATGCATCGCACCTACTGTGTGTATTTAGGTGGGATGCAACGCACTTTGCCTATGGAGTAGGTGAAATGGTCCAGTTTTGACCAGTTCTGAGTAGTTTTTCATGGAGAACTTCTAGGAGATGTTGTAATTAGTTGACCTTGTTCTTTTAGGGGTTGGAACAACACCTTTAGGGACTTTGGAGCCCTTGGTTTATCGACATTTATGTTTGGGGTTGTAGTGCCCAAAAATGTCTATAATAGTTGCCCCCTAAATCATGAGGTCGTTAATCTTTTTGATGTTGGGTGAAATGCTTTATCATGAGGATCCGAAGTTTTTTTGAGCTGGAAGGCGACCTGTAATAAGATACAATACAATACATTATCTTCATATTATTTTCATGATCTAGCTAAGGCGGGCATTCCCATGCCAGCTTTATAAAGTAATTTTCATGTACATAGGACAGACAATCGTTTGAGTGTAGACTGATGATTCTGGTAGAGCCATCATCCCTTAGATTGGATGATTATCTATGCAGCAATGATGTACATTTGATGTCTTTATTTTCCTGAATATATCTCATAGCCCGGATGGATGAAACTACATCTGGGTTCTTCAATCTCGTTCGATCTTCACTCTAAGTACAAGTCGATTGATGTGAGAGATGTTATGGAGTCGAACATGGAAAGACATCGCCTGATTACCAGCCAATGATGTAAGCTGTTAACAGGCGCAAGAGGAATCACCGATAATGATAATGATCCTCAAGGCACTGCAGTACAATTCACGTGGTGTGAATAAGGGAATTGGCATCGAACACCACTCAAAATCTTTCGGTCGAAGGCCATTGATGTAAACCTATCGCCGGAAGTGAGAAACTCGCCATTGAGGCATGCAAGCTTCAAAGTACTAAAAGGGTTGTTCCCAGATCGAATTCTTGGATAATGAGCTGATGTCGACAAGAAGTGATCTGTCATAGGAGGGCCTTAGTGAATCCCACATCAATGACACAGAACGGAGCAAATGATTTTAATGGAGGTGAAAACGATATGGTGATATACGGTTTAGGGTGGCGGTCATGAAAGAATGGAGCGAAAATGTATTATAGTGGGTGAGACATAGGTGAATTCTCTGAGCGACTTCTCTTGAACATATCGGCGACACTGACATGATGGATTGGTAGCATTAACCCCAAATGGATGGTGTGATGGAACCATGGTGATGTGACCAGCGAATGGAATAACCCAACCCGACTCGGATGCGGAGTGAAAGTGTCATGTTCAAGAGCAACTTGCTACCAACAAAGTTTCTTCAAGTTTTCTTCCCAATTTTTCCCCAGTCATTGCTAACTAGTACCTCTTTATTTTTTTCAAGCTTGAGGAGGATAACATATGCTTGTTCTATAATTTTCCCTTCGGGCAAACCCATCATTATGTTTTAACGAGCCTAGCGATAGTGAAACTTGTTCTTGTCTGTTATGGACAAGTTTGTCGCTATTAGGTTTTAACGAGTTTAACGACAAAGATAACTCAGTCCTTTTCAATTTTAGAGAGTCTGAAAAGGAACGTAAAGGAAACTCCAAAAAATCCTTTTTCGTCGTCTAATCCCTTAAGTCCGAAAAAGTATAAAATAATACAAAAGGGATGAATTTTCGGTACTTTTAACGAGCCGAACAAAACAAGCACTCGATCTTTTTGTGTAATAATCCCTCAGGTCCAAAAAGATTAAAATCTAAAGGATGGATGGAACTTCTAGTCACTTTAACGAGCTGGAGAGGCCAATGGCTTGGTAATCTTTTCATATTTTACGATTCAGTTGAAAAGAGCTTAAAGGAGACTTGTTTTTGAGGAATGAGTGATAGATTCGGGTAGCAGCTGATTCCAGGTAAGGTTTGGAATTTTCCAATCACGACAGTGTCACAAGGATGGCTAACAAGATCACTCTTCGTAGCTGTTCCTCAAAAGGGGTAAACAATCAAGTGGAGGTGAATGATCGACCAATACAGAGTGGAGGTGATGATGAGAACACGACCAAGGATTCAAAGGCTGAAGTACTACATTCACAATGGTTATTTACTAGAAATTGGTTCATTTTTTAATGAGCTTAAACGCTGGGGGAAACACTTGCTCATTGCTTATGTTTATTTTTCAACGAGCTTGAATTCCGCGTTAAAACTGCTCGATTAATCCAGTCGTATAATAAGGATGTCTCATATGTAAAAATGGCATTATTTCAAAGCTTTGCCCCACATCCTTTCTTTATGCAAGTTAGGAAACGACCAATCCTACGAGTTTAAAGGGTTAGAGGGCCTATAAATTTAAAAAATAAATGGTCCCTCTTTGCTTGCATGCCAAAAGGTTTGCATGCCCCCAGGTATAGTGAAATAGAGTTTCAAGGTTACCCCTCAATTTGCAGACAAAAAATATGTTTTATCGGGAAAGGCCTACCTTTTCAGGTTACCCCTCAATTTGCAAACAAAACATTTGTTTTACCGGGAAAGGCCTACCTTTTTTAGGTTACCAAAGATTGTTCTATTTGTGCCACAAACAAAGCACTTCTTCGGCAATGTCTACCGAAATAGACAAAGGTGAGTGGAACAGACGCCTCCACTCACATAACTTTGACGAGGGAATCTTATTGTAGCCTAATCCCCTTTTCCTAAACGGACGGGTGTGTCAGACTAGTCAGATATCCTTCGCGGAAACCTACCCTATACCTGAAGTTTTCCTACCAAAGAAAACCAGGGTGCATGCCCCCTGGGTTTCAATCATGCCCTCCGAATCACTCGCGCTCATCAGGAGGACGGACTGGGGATTGATGAGACATTCCTTACGTGAAAAGACCATTCAGGGTTGGTATACGACTATTTGCTATGTGTGAACCAGGGAATGAAAGCTGGTCTACGAGCTTGACCACTCTTCCTTCGTGCGGAAAACACATTACTCTAAAGAGTGAGGAGACAATGGCTCCCATGCAATAAATATAGTCTCGTCCAAGGAGTAGATTATAATCCAGGGGTCCTTGGACTACCATTACGTTCATGTGAACGGTTTTCCTTCTCAATGTTATCGGCACATCGGGAAGGATCCCTAACGGTCGACTGGTTCCTTTGTCAAAGCCTGTTAGATTTCTCATCTCAGGCAAAAGCGATGGAAAACCAAGCGCTTTCCAAGAAGTTGAGGAAATGATACTCATAGAAGCCCCCTCATCTATGATGGTACCAGCCATAACCATTCTATATACTTGAGCGATGATTCAGAATGGTACACTAGCCGGTAAACGGGGTCTGCCTAGTAGATTCCAGTCAAAGGAAACAACCAGGTTGCTTGGAGGTGGGACCGAATAGACGGCTGGGTATGACTCTGACAAACTTCCTTCCTACGGTAAAGGAACAGGTAGACTGCCCCCATGTTCATCGGAGTCTGTGTTTACGAAGAGAATTTGAACGGTGTTGTTCTTGTTCTCTTCGGTGACTGTATCATCTGAATATTGATCCTCTGAAGGCACGACCAGGTCAACTGCCGCCTCGACCTTTTGACTTTCATTTGGTATGAATTCAGATGGTTTATCTTCAATGATAGATGCTTCGACCAACCACAAGGGGGTGTCAGCTGGATTTTCAACTAGTGACGGACTCGGCAAGAGTTTCTTGTATCCAGGAGGAAGCCGTAATGGTGAAACCAGACAGTCGTCCAAGACTCTTTTAGCTTCATCTAAGAAGGGAAAACGGTGGACGGCGTGATCGCCTTCACACAATTTACAAGGAAATTTATACTTTCCTTTTTGTCCAGGGGCTTCACTTTCACTAGTTGACGGTGTATGCTCAACATGATCGTCAGAGGTTGATGACACCGGATTGTGAAAACGAGGAGACCAGTCCCTTAAGATCCGAGGGATGCAAGGACAATCTCGATGATAGTCGTCTCCTTTGCAAATGACACATGGCGATTTAGGCCTGGTCAGTGCAGTGTGTGGATTTTCACTAGACGATGCTTGGTTGCCCCTTTTCGCCTTTGGCTCCTTCTTCTTCTCAGTTACTTGATTTTGGGCTTTACCAGCTTCATCAAGCGAAGAGGAAGGAGGAGAGGAAGAATTGGATGAAGTAGAGGGTTGGGGGGTAACTCTAATATCGTTTAGTTTCTGACTTGATTGTTCAGGAATTACGGTGTTCTGAATGACAGAATTCGAGAAGAGCCATACGGGCAAGCCGATTGTCAATCCTGGAAGAGACAATGTGGCCATATGGGGTGCACCAACATCTCCCCAAGAGGAGAAGGGACTAGGATTTCCTCCAAGGGGAACTCCTCGGTTGGTGGACTCCATTTTTCTCAACTTAAGATCAACGTAGGAAAGGTGATGATTATTCTGTTTAAAATAAATTTTAGACACTTTGACACAACTTGTTTTTTCAATTTTTAAGAGTCGAGAAAAAACAAAAGTTGACTCTAGTCGCCTTCGATTTTTAATGAGACTGAACTGACAAGTGCTCAAATGGACCTTTTCCGTTAAGGAGTCTGAAAAGGAACGAAAAGGACTACTCTGGAAATCTAGACAGAGGGATTACCAAACCAATCACAAAACTGCAGAATACTTTTTACAGTACGACAGTCAATCTTCCTGAATGCTGTGTTCAATGCATTTCGATCAATAGGGCGGCAGAAACGGCTTCCTATGGATAAAGGATAAAGCCTATTGTGGTCTCCCAAAATATACTCGATGGTATGTGGGAGCACAAGTCCGTACTGGCACTTATCGTCTCAAAGTGGAGGAATCACTCAACCAACAGTGAAAACAATAGTTACCAGGCTTTACGACGCCGGAATACGTCTCTAGCCTAGACTTCTAGATGTTGTGCGTTAGGTTCCAAAGCGTTTTTAGATTCATTAAATTTATTTTATGGTTGATCTTGCTTAAGAAATTTTCCTTTCAGGCTCACCGTGTGATGTAGATGTACAATTCCTAAAATTCAATCTAAGATGATAAACAGTCGTTTATTCTTCTTTTTGCAATGAAAATCCTAGCTACTAAGGAAAGAGAGATAACGTTCTTTCAACAAAGAGCAGAGAGCACACACTATATGCACTATCCTAAATCAAACCAACAAACAGTCTAAATGTAAATGCACATGCATTTATTTGTTTTCAGCCTTCTTAATGTGTGAATGATAAAAAGAAAGCTAAGCGCAAATCTGAATTATTTTCCAAGGCGAAAATTACTAACAAGTTTCTTTTCAAAACAAAATGAGGACAATGACAACACTTTGTGATTTGAAATTGAAAACTTGTTTTCGACACTAGAAAAACTACTAATTTAGATCAAATACAAGGTAACAGTGTAATCGACTATCAAGAACAATCATATTCTCTTCTATGATTGAAAACGACACTTGCGACACTTTCAAATCAAGAAACGACAGTACAATTACACTACTTCTTTGTAAAGGAGAACTAAAAATGACTCAAAAATACATAAAAACATTTACAGTTCTTTGCACAATGGAGGTGGAATAACAACAAGGATAGGGGTTTCAAACAGAGGTGTACTGACTATAGGCAGCAAAACTCTTGAATAGAGCTGAAAAGAGTGAACATAGAAACCAAAATTTAGGAACAAGGCCTTGTCTGATCAGCGCACCTGTAACACAGTGAAACTGAAATGCAACGCACCTACTACACTCGGGAAGTGTGCTGCATTTGAAGTTCACAGAACAGACAGTGCGCTGGACCAGGGACAAGACTTTGATTGGGTTCTGGGTCACAGTTTGGAGTTCACTTCAGGGATTTAGGCCGAGCAAGTGGTAATCAGTAAATCAATCACAGAGGTAGATCTAAGGAGGTTACTAGAGCCACCATGAGGGAAATTAGAAAGCTTTTAAATCAATCGTTTAATTCATAAACAAAACCAGGAGATTGACTAAAGCAACATTGATCTACTTTGCACTTGCATAGCAAATTCAGTTCGAAGGCTAGCTGGCTTGACTTCAGGCTCCGTCTGTGAGTTTATAAAGTAAACAAATGTAGATGAACAAACAATTTACTCGCTCCCCAGCGGAGTCACCATTTTGTTATCAGGAATAGTGTCTATGTAGAGCTGCTAATCCCACTAAGTTTGGTAGCTACCTTAGAAACAAACACACTAAAAACTACTTTTGTTTTCCTTTATGAAAAATAGATAAGAGAAGAATAAGGAGACCAACATCTATCTTGCGCTTGGTTCCTTGCTCGATTCCTCTCTCTTCTGGTAGGTCTTTGCCACTCGCTTCCTTGTCTACCCAACTTCAAAGAGTACCTGTAGAATCAAAGCAGCATAACACTATCCAAGAACATAGATCTATTATCATAAACAATATAGGATCAGATGTACATTGACCACACAAATGCATAAATCATCAATCATACAAGAATATGGAGGAAAACTTGAATAGCTTCATTGATAATCAAGAAAGATCAAAGAGGATTACAACCAATTGTTCTGACCCAGCATCATCGTCTCAGCAAGTAAGCCCTTCTTCACCTCATGAAAAGCTTAGATCACCCAACACTATGATATTGCACCAAGAAACCAACAACACTTCCTTACAAGATACAAAATTCTAGCCCCTGGATCTCTGGGATGAGGGATCCATATATAGATGTCTACAAGGGAGGTGAGTCAGCTTTTGAGATTTGATTAGTGTCTTCTCTCTAATAGTTCTTGATTCCACTTGGAGATTGATGATCTCTTACTCATCCCTGGTCGAATTCAGAGAGGTAAGTGTCACAGGAGAGGTTCCTGGAAGATTCCATGCTCCTCCACCTTGCGGATTGACTCTGCCATTTGTCCCTTCTCGCCCATCGCACCCCATAGAAGGGATTTTTGACATGCATCACACCTACTATGTGTATTTAGGTGGGATGCAACGCACTTTGCCTATGGAGCAGGTGAAATGGTCCAGGTTTGACCAGTTCTGAGTAGTTTTTCATGGAGAACTTTTGGGAGATGTTGTAATCAGTTGACCTTGTTCTTTTAGGGGTTGGAACAACACCTTTAGGGACTTTGGAGCCCTTATTTTATGGACATTTATGCTTGGGGTTGTAGTGCCCAAAAATTTCTATAACATATGGCACTTACACATTGCATGATTTTAAGCATGCTGAGAAAGAAGCAGAGAAAAAAAAGGATCTAAGTCTAGCGGTTATTCCTAAAATACAATATGATCCAAACAAGGTCACTTTCAATTTCACCAGTCAGGGGAAAATTAGTAAATTTATATATGAGAAGAATGATTTTGATGACTTATTTGCTTCAGCAGAGTTTTTCTCACAAGTAAGTCATCTGGCAAGATTCAAATTAGGAGCCGAGAATATGGAAAAATTCATGGAATACATGACATGGAGGTTACTAACAGTACCTCTCGATTTATTAAATACTACCCCTATTGTTCAACAAGCAGAGCATAGTGGGGAGCAGACTATTGAACAAATTTTCAGGGAAGGGGAAACAAGTGGAAAGACCAGTGAACCCCTTAGCACAGATGTTCATATTGACCCCATATTGATAAAAGAATGGGAGCAATTTGATAAGCAGATCAAAAGCCAGAGCGACCCCCAAAACATTATGACATTAACATCGTCCGCGACACAATGGCCCACCATTCCTGATAGTGTGATTGAAGTAACACCCAATAAGGACATAGCTCAAAAAGAGATTGAAATAATCCCTGAAAACCCTTCAGGAGAAAAAATATAAAATATTGAGGAAATACCACTCGTATATTTATTTGCAGTCCAAAACATAGGGCTATAGTCAAGTGACAAAGGAAAAAAAGGAAAATAGACTAGACATCCTCCCCAGCTCCTCAATCTGAATTTATGAATGTTTTATGGAAGGATTCAGAGGTCAATCCTTCTGAGGTTTTGACTAAGTTATCTCAATTTGTAGGGGCATACACAACCACCACAATTAATAAGGCAACCGAGGTTAACCAATTGTTCAAGGAAAAGGATCAAAGGATTAATCAGCTTGAGGAAGAGGCAGTAGTACAACAACAGAAAATTAATTGGCTTGAAGAATAGTTGGCAGAAGAAAAAAAAAGAACGAGTAGCTTGAGGAACAATTAAACCTGGAGAAACATAAGATTGACCAGCATGCCATCCAAAAACAATAGCAATTGTCTCAAAATCTTGAACAGCTTCAATTGACACATCAACAAGAAATTAAGACGAAAGAGGAGCAAATCGCATAGCTACAACTCTGTATAGAACAGTTCAGAGATTATCCTAGGGTTGAGGAATTTAAGAAGGAAGCCCTAGAAGTGAGTAAAGCCTTATCTCAACAACTCAATGTTGGGTATACGACCAAAAGTCCCCACATTGACTAGAGGTGGGGAGGATCATGGATATATAAGGATGGACAAATATCTCCATTGGTATGAGGCCTTTTGGGGTAAGTCCAAAAGCAAATCCATGAGGGCTTAGGCCCAAAGTGGACAATATCATACCATTGTGGAGATATGTGGTGTCCAGAGTCCTTACAAGTGGTATCAGAGCCATGTCCCAAAGTTAGCCAAGTGGATGAATCCTCAGAATACCGAACGAAGGTGGTGGGCCCCGGTAATATCACGATGGGATCCGTGGATGAGCTCGGTTAGACAGGCGGTGTGCTCCGGATTCTTCATGGACGTGTCTTGGTCCCAACACGGTGAAGAGGAGTTGACCTGGGATAGAGCAAGCTCTCGAGGCAGGTGGTGCTCCATGTAAGGCGTGTGCTTCCAACGCATTGGAGCGGAGAATCCTGGTTGGTAGAGAGTGAACGGATGGATAATTGTTTGAGGGGAGGCTCAATGGTCCTTTGTTCAAGTGGAGGATTGTTGGGTATACGACCAAAAGTCCCACATTGACTAGAGGTGGGGAGGATCATGGATATATAAGGATGGACAAATACCTCCATTGGTATGAGGCCTTTTGGGGTAAGTCCAAAATCAAATCCATGAGGGCTTAGGCCCAAGTGGACAATATCATACCATTGTGGAGATATGTGGTGTCCAGAGTCCTTACAAGTGGTATCAGAGCCATGTCCCGAAGTTAGCCAAGTGGATGAATCCTCGGAATACTGAACGAAGGTGGTGGGCCCCGGTAATATCACGATGGGATCCGTGGATGAGCTCAGTTAGACAGGTGGTGTGCTCCGGATTCTTCATGGACGTGTCTTGGTCCCAACACGGTGAAGAGGAGTTGACTTGGGATAGAGCAAGCTCTCGAGGCAGGTGGTGCTCCCTGTAAGGCGTGTGCTTCCAACGCATTGGAGCGGAGAATCCTGGTTGGTAGAGAGTGAACGGATGGATAATCGTTTGAGGGGAGGCTCAATGGTCCTTTATTCGAGGGGAGGATTGTTGGGTATACGACCAAAAGTCCCACGTTGACTAGAGGTGGGGAGGATCATGGATATATAAGGATGGACAAATATCTCCATTGGTATGAGGCCTTTTGGGGTAAGTCCAAAAGCAAATCCATGAGGGCTTAGGCCCAAAGTGGACAATATCATACCATTGTGGAGATATGTGGTGTCCAGAGTCCTTACACTCAATCTAATTTTCCATAAAATATCTCTTATTGACCCATTATACATCATAACTACATCACTTATCGATCAAGCAGTTAATACTAGATTAGAATTTGAGGATGTAGATGATAAGGTCACAAATTGCCTTTCCTGGCAAAGCACAGTAGAAGGAAGAGCTATTAACCTATCAACAATTCAAGAGTCGCATAAAGAAATATTATTCCGAGAGTGGGAAACACAACTGATAAAGACAGAAAGGGCTACCTCTAGGGCTAGGTCTATAAGGAATAATGTGATTTATCTGGTAAATGATAATTTATATGGAGCCAATTTAATTTCTGATTATTCCACAGGAAAGCTTCCAAAAGTGAAATTGTTGGAAAATCAATGGAAGAAAAATTTGGCCACCAAAGATCAACAACTCAACAGAATAAAAAGCCTTAATTGGGATGCGTACTAGTCCTTCTTGGTCAAGCCGTGGTGAGCACCAGTGTTTCAGCAATAATGTTGCAACTCCCGGGCTTCCTACTTTACTTTTATCAACTCGGTAGTTCATAACAAACTTGGAAGCGACGGTGCTGTATGCACAAGTACTAGTTCTTATTGTAGGCTGTCACTTGGTCAGCTGGCACAAGACCTCTAGGAGCTTGAACCAACTTCTATGGATTCCAGAAGAAGCTCTATATGTGATGAAAGAAAGGAAAGCTTATTCTACAAAGGCTACTCTACTTGCAGAAATGAAAAGAAGATTGAAATGTGAAGTAAACCTAGCAAACCCTAATTAACCAACTAATCTTACTTTTGTAGAAAGAGAGATGAAAAACCATAAAATGAATTCCATTACCTAGTTAGGAAGTAAAAAACATCTACTCAAGCTATTTCTAGAAGGAAATGAGAAAAAAAACATCTTTTTGGATTTTTATGTATTTTCAGGTGAAATTGTCATGCATGTAATTTATTTGTTTGTGAATGTGGCAGCGATTAGGTGGCGATGGATGGCGAATTTGGAGTTTCTGGAGGTGTAGGAAGGTGTGGATGGGTCCTAGGAGGTCCTAGGTGGCCTTCTGGAGGCTTTTCCTACAATTGGACTTCAAAAAGACACCTGCAGGGGATCTACAAGAGGTCTACAGGAGGATGCCGAGAGTGGTTTTGGAGGTTTTGAAGGTGGGAAAGTGGGTGGAAAGGGTAGCTGAAGGCTAGGGTGATGTGTTAAGGTGTCTAGGGTTCATCAAGAAGGATAAGGAAAGAGAAAGGTGGTTGGACTTGCTCAAGGAAAGAGAGGAAAGTTGATGAGAAAAGTGTGGAAAACTAAGGCAGATTTGTGAGGGACTTTGGGTGGCTTGTGGAACATAGATCAAAGAGAAATGGTGATGGCTGATTGGTTGACTTATTGTGAGAAGAGGATTGCTACAAGAGAACTGAACTCACATCATGAGATTAAGCAAGCAAGGAAACTAGCTACATCAAAAAACAGAACTCTGCATCAAGCTAGTCTAAATTCTAATCTAGGAAAGTAAATTCTGAAAAATGCTACATGGAAAGAAATCATGGAAGGAAATTTATTGCAAAGACAAAAATGAGCATGGTGAAATAGATCTATAGTAAAGTATTAACCTTCTAACAAACTGCAACACCAGAAATCCTATGGAAAAGGAAAATCTGTGTTTTTGTGGCAGCAAGAGGGTCTTGGCCTCAGTTCATGGTCTCGGAGGAAGGAAAGGAGACCAAGGCTCTATTGATGGCCTTTTTTTATATTTTTCCTATCACTATTCAACCTGCTACAACAAACTGAAATGGAAACATCCTTCTACATCACCAAAAGCAACCTATTCTTAACCAAGAAAGAAATCTATCTAACTGCAACTAATTCATAAACTGAAACAAAGCATATAGATACAAAACAAGAGGAACTTAGCTGCTTGGATTGTGCCCTAACCCAAGAGCTTCAATCCTCTGAGGTCACTCAGTGCTAGCTCGAACAAGATCTCATCTTCATTATCAAAATAATAATAGGATTACATGAAACTATCAACAAAAGTAAGCTTGAAGTTGAGTAGAGCAAAGCTTTTGAAAATTTGAGTAACTTCCAAGAACCTAATGAGGCCCTAGGCCTCTCTACTTATACAACTAAATCTCCCAATAGCTTCCTTAAAATCAGGGAGCCTTGGCTCCCAAAATTTGAGAGAAACAGAAGTTATCGTCCACTTGCTCAGCTGCCTCTTTGGTGCATTGATGTGGCTACTTGTGCTTTGAGCTGCATGATGGAGAATTTGAAGTGGGGAGACATAAATGAGGGAGGTGCCCTCCTATAAATCCTCTCCCTTGTCTACTTCGAATTATTGCTGCCAATTATCCATTAAATCTTTGACTTTATCACCAGGATTGACCAAAAATCTACATTAAACACACATTAGACTCCATGGCATAATGACCAACCCAAATCACTCTATTAGCATAAATATAATAAAAAAACATGCAATAAACTAATGAGAATGGTGGATTAAGCTAAGTTAGGAGGAAAAATGAGCCCATATAATTACCCATTTATGGGGCTCATCATCACCCCCTACTGAAGGTGTTTCTCATCCTCTAAGAAACTCAATCCATCTCCTCATCTTTGATGGCCCTGATGGCTTCCATGACATCCCATGCTTCTGATATGAGGTCCTCTTCTTTGTCATGGAATCATGCGTTTCTGCCCACCTCTTCACACTACTTTTGTTCTTCTTCCTCTTTTCTACCTTCCAGCAAGCCCAGCAGAAGTGGGGGACTCAATTTGAGGTCAATCCAATTGACCTTCAAATTCTTCATAGAGCACTTGTACAGTGGCACTCTCCTTAATGCTTCTTTCATCCTTGTTGGGGAGTGATACTCCCTTATTTGTAGACTATGTGGTAGAGTGTTCCACCTCCTCATACAAGCATGAATACAGTCTTCCCCAAGTAATCTCTCCATATACTCAAAATGTGCAATGGCCTGAGCTTGATCATTGATATACTTAGGGGCACTTTGAGGATTATTTGCAAGCAGCTGGTGTGTGTTGATGAGAGCCATGGGGTCTGATGGCTCAACTCTAATAATTAAGGGTTCATTTTTCTCTTTTGCCATCAACTTTTTGATTTCTGTTGCCATTTTCTCCTCATGATTCATCCATGAAGCCATCGCCATTAGTTGCAAGTCCCCTAGCCTAGCATTTGGGTCCCACATGTTCATGTCTGTGAGGGCCATGTTATGCAAACAAAACTCTGCTATTTTTGCCTTGTGTTTTGAAGAGCTTTGGTCACATAGGTCCATGAACCGTCTGTAATCCTGGAAAGGCATTGTGCCTCTCTGTGCCAAAGTCTTGATCTGAAACTGTAGCCACTGGTCCTTGAGGTAGAATCCATATGATTTTGCTGGTGTTCTGCACTATACTGCCTCCATAGACCAGCTGGCCATGCATGCTAATTGTGTCTCCTTTTCTTGCAACTGTCTTCTTAACAACTCATTTTCTGCTTCCAAGTGAGTTCTTGTGATTGCCTCTCTATGTCTTACAACACTTAAATCCTTGTCCATATCTCTAAGATTGTTCTCCATGTGGCCAATATCCTCTCCCCCTTGGATTTGGTGATTTGCATCCATCTATGGCTCCTTATCCTTTCTTTCTCTAACTCAAAGAAAAGTGGGATTACAAATTTCTGTGGAATGATTCCCCCCCCCCCCCCCCACCCAAGAAGATTGTAGTAAGAGCCCAAACTAGGTTGGGGGTCAGGTTCTTGTGCCTCTGCTGTTTCCTCCTTCCCCTTTAGCTGTTCTTCTACCCTTTTCTCAAGTTTTTTGGTCTCCTGTAGCTTAGTTAGGGTCTCCAGTAGAATAGTCTGTGCCTCCTGTAGAGCTGTTTTTGAGTCCTGTAGTTGCACACTTTCCTTCCAGATGGAAGATTTGGGACTTCCTCTTTCATATGTGATGGGGGTTTTAGAGGGAGATTCTTCCCCTGTGACAGTGGGTGAATCTTCAATTATAATAGGCACTGTTGAAGATGGCTGTGGTTTTCCTGTTTTATTCTTGTGCTTTTCCGAGCCCTGAAATACATTGATGTCTGCCTATTCCTCTTTTGTTTTAGTTTCATTGGGGTGCTGAGGGTAGTGAGGGCGGTTACTACCTCTCTTTCTAGGGTCTCAGGAGACACTTCTGTCTTTTTTACCCCTTTTTCCTCTCCTTTTGTCTTCTCTATCTTTGCTGGTTTTGTTTCCTCTTGCTCTGTTTTGGTTTCTTCCTCCTCTGGTTTAGTTTCCTCCTTCTCTGTTTTGGTGTCTTCCTCCTTTGTTTGTTCCTTAGTTTCCTCCCCTTCTCCCCCTTGCTACTCTTCCCCCTCACTATCAGAAGGACTGTGATCATATGTGAGGGCCTTTATATCATCTTCTTCTGTCATGTTTCTGAAGATTTCCCATGCTATGGGGATTGTGAAGGTATGGAGGGCTTCTTCCACTAATAGTTTAATCAACCCATGGTGAGCCAACTGATCTGGACCTCCTGCCTTCAACTTAATGCTGGAATCTATGAGGGACTGCAGGAGAAAATAGGGGATGCTGAGTTTCTGGGGTGTTGGAGTGTCCATGCCATATCTCAGCTCATGGAGAAGTCTAAAATGGTAGCCATAAACTATGCTATACCTTCCTTCACAGGAAATATACTTGATAATTTGGTAACTGACCTCATCCCAAGGTTAAGGTATGCTTGTTCTTCTAATTCCATTTTTTTCTTCTACAAGATGTTCATTGGGATGGAAGAAGTTTTTCTTGGCAAATTGTCCAATTGGCTTTTCATCTTTGCTCCAAGGTAATCCAAGGGGAAGGCTGGTAACCCTACTGATAAATTCTGGGGTGATTTCCATGGAGATACCCCTCAAAGTAATAGTGGCATGGGTTCTTGAGTGAGGGACTAAATAAAGGGAAAACTCTTGAGCCACTTCTTTGTCAAACCCTTAGAATTTTTCAAAGAATGGCATCCAATTTTCTCTCGTAAAAATGGCTACTACTTTGGGATGTTCATGGATCCTAGCTGAATTTGTGGGCTCCTTCCTCATGAATCCCCTTGTAATTTTGCTGATACCCCCTTTGAACACCCAAAATAGAGATGGAGACAAGAATTTTGAAGGAATAAGAAAATAGAGGAAAAACTGTTTTTTTTTTTTATAGGAAAATAGGTAGAAAAATCTTATGTAATTTCTCTCCTTCTATGGACTCATTTTCTCCTTAAAATTATATCATTCCTTGCAAATATTGATAATCAAGGTGGGTATGCACAGAACCTACCTTCTCAAGCCATAAGTCGAGCAAAAATCCCGTGTTTTCTCATTAAAAATTGCTTACTGCCCCTCCTGTAGAACTTGTTGTAGGTGCTCTTATAGAACCTGTTACTGCTCCTGTAGAATGCCGATAACATAAGGATGGCTGAAAATGATAGAGAACAATGGTTTCGAGGCTATGGAGGTGGTATAGAGCTTGTTGTAGCTAAGTGGACGAGGATGAAATGGAAGAAAAGGTGGTGAAGGAGTTTCGAGGAGGAGTACTTTTGTCTTCTTTTAGATATTTCCGGTGATGGGGTGAGCTGACAGAAATGTACGTTGCCATATTTGGAAGATTGGGCCCCACTGCCTTGTCATCATGACTCCTCATCAAAATTTCCCGCAATCACTCCCATCATTGCATCGAATTTTGTATGCCCTCCACTACCTGTCCTTCGGATTTTCTGCGAGTTGACTAGGCACACATGTGGTGGCATCTCTGGATGAGCGCAGTCAATTGGATGAGGGTGGCCAGTTAACTAGCCACCTTTTCTAGTTCAACCCTAACCATCTCATTCACTTATGAATATTTTTCAATTACACAGATGCAACAAAGGAGAGGGTTAGACACTTACCTGCAAGTCAAATGTTCATGTTCTCGTGCATTTTGGTTCCTTTGCTGCTGCATGCTCATATTTCAATTGCTGCATGCCTGTATTTCCTTTGCTACATGCATTTTGCTATCTGATGTGTGGCTTGTTTTCTTTGTGCAGGTACCCTCTGGTTGGATCTAGCTTCAGATATCCTCTTCAATCCCCTGGTCATACTCCTTTTACTGTTGTGGCTTGATTTTAAAGGGATCAACTGCTATAGGAAATCCTACAGGAGCTCTTGTAGTTGCGTCTCCCTTTAAAAATTTTAGTTGATTTTTGTGCTAGGAGTTATGAGGATGATACTAGAGATGCTGATGGAGGTGGAGAGGTATTTGGTAACCTGCAGGTGAGATTTGGAGGTGTTGTTACTTTTACTCTTTTGTTTTTTCTAAAAAAACTGGTTTATGTGTTTTTCTTACAGGAAGGAAAGAAATCGATGATGATGAGGTGGTGCAAGTGTGGGATGGATGTCCAGGAGGGTGGATGGTTGTATAAAGGCCTACATTCTCTTCATGAAACTTCCCAGCCCCTCAAACTATTTTAAAATCTATTTCTGGCTCTTTGTGATTTTTACAAGAGCCTCATATAGATATCACAAGGCATCCTATAGGATACACAGTCTTTAGAAAAAAACATAGTGAGGTGGAAGAAAGGTCAAAAATGATGGAGAAGAGTGTGGAGGAGGTGAAATAAACTTTGTGGTATCTTCTCTTGCTTCCTGTGACCCACCTGTAACCTGCAATGCACATTAAAAGTCAATTTTCTTTTCCTTTTTTCTATTTTTTTCTTCTTGTTTTTTTTTTGAAAAACAATTAGGGCGCCTCAAGGAGGTTTTCACCCTAATTTCCTGCCCTGGGCACCTCCAAGGGAGGTTTTCACCCAGGGATCTTATTCTCCCTTTTTTGTTTTTGTCATCACTGGGTCGCCTCAAAAGAGGTTTTCAACCCAATGATGGGACTCAAGCGCCTCATGGAGGTTTTCACTTGAGTCCTTATTATTTTTTATTTTTTCTGCTTCTTCAGTCAGTGGGTGAAGTGGAGGCTAAGACATGCACGACTACCATCACTGTCATATTCATATCTTTAATGAAGTCTCACTTGGAGAGGGGCTTCTTGTAAATTTTCAACCTATGTCCATTGACGAGCATGTGGATGGCTTCTTCATCAATGGTTCTGATTAGAATTGAATCATTGTCATTGCATTTTTCTACAGTGTAGGGTCCCAGCCATCTTTTTTTCTAGGGAAATTAATATTTCTAAGAAATGCTAACCCTCTAGGTTTGGTATCTAACCCAGAAACAATAGTCAAAACAATTCACTAATTTTCCTATGAGTGATAGATAAGAGAAAGATTATGAAAGACCAACTTGTAACTTCCGTTTGATTCCTCGCTTGATCTCCCTCTCCTTTGGTCGATCTTGTAACTCCCCCCCATACTTAACATGCTTGGAGAGTAGCTGTACAGTTACAAAAACAAAGACCCATCAAAGCATAATGATCTATCACAGCATAAACATCATAGAATCAGAAATATGATAAACAAATGAATGCATTTACAATTAACACAAATAAATGGGAAAAATCTTGAATAACTTTATTGATAAAAAGGAGAATTACAACCCATTAGTCTGATCCAGCACCATCCTCCCAGCTTCAAGCCTTCTTCACCTCATGAATCAGCAAGAACATGCCAACAATAACACAATACTCTCACCTCAATACTGAAACTTAGCAACACTTCCTTACAACTCAGAATAATTCATCCCCTAGATCTTTTAGATGAGGGATCTATTTATAGATGAATGCAAGAGGTTGAGTCATCAATGAGGATGATGAATGCCATTCTATTTTTAGGAATTGGTTCCATGAAATAGGGGAATTGGAGGTGGTTTCCTAATCCCTTTAGTCATCCTTGGGCAAACTCAGAGGGCCAAGTGGCACAGGAGAAGTTTCTAGAAGTTTGCATGAGAAACTGATTCTCAAACTCTCTCGGAATTTTGTCTTACCTCGCCCATCGCACCTTAAAAAGGGCCAAACTATGATGCATAGCACTTTGACAGTGTGGTACCTACTATGCATGGCACCCTAACACAAGGCTTTCTGCAATGATCCATTTCAGGCACTTTTTGGATGAATTTTGTGATGGAACTTTTGGAGAATGAGGCATCCAGATGACTAAGTTTCTTTAGGGAATAAAACAACTATATTAGGGGTTTATGAACTCTAATATCATCGACATGTGAGTTGGGGTTGATGTGCCCACATATGTCTATAACAATTGGCCCCTAAAGCATGAAGTTGTAAATATTTATGTCGGGTGAAATTCTTTATCATGATGATCGGAAGTTTCAAACTGGAAGGTGAACTACATCAATTAGAATACAATATATCAAGATAATATGATTTTCTCATGAACTAGCTGAGGGAGGCATTCCCATGCTCAACTTATAAACTTTCATTACATGTACGTCGATCATATAGTCGTCTACAGATATAAACTTGTGATTCTACAAATACAGATTTGTGATACATGATTAGTATGACCATCTGTGTAAAGCCTTTGTACATTTGTTGCTTTTGTACTCCTGAATATATCGAAGCCCGGATGGATGAAACTAGATCTGGGGTCTTCAAACTTGTTCAATCTTCACTCAATGTACAAGTCTAACCATGTGAAAATATGTTCTGAGGTCAAACATGGAGAGACATTGCCTAATTACCAGCCAATGATGTAAGCTATTAACAGGTGTGAGAGCGATCACCGATGATGATGATGATCCTCAAGGTACAACAGTACATCTTGCGTGGTGCGAGTAGATGATTTGATGTCGAACACCATCCAAAATCTTTCCGTCGAAGGACATTGATGTCAACCTATTGCCAAAAGAGAGAAACTTGCCATTGATGTATGCAAGCTTCAAAGCACTGAAAGGGCGTTTCTAAGTCAACTTCTTGGATGATGAGTTGATGTCGACAAGAAGTGACTCGTCATAGGAGGACCTTGATGTATCCCATATCTACAACACGAAATGAAGTAAATGATCTTTGGAGATGAAAACGAACTAACGACACAAGGTTCAGGAATGGCGGTCATGAAAATGAAGGTTTGTGGTATTGCAATGGATGAGACTTTAACCGGATGACTTCTCTTGAACATATCGGCGACACTGAGATGAATTGGTAGCATTGACCCAAAACAAAAGTGATGGATGGTGTGATAGACCAAAAATATGATAACCATCAAACGAAATGTCCCAAACCAGCTTAATCATGGAGATGAAGTGAAAGTGTCATGTTCAAGAGCGACTCACTACCATAAGTTTTCAAGATTTTTCCCATTTTCCCCAATCGTTGCTGACCAGTACCTCTTTATTTTTTATCAAGCTTGAGGAGGATAACATATGCTTGTTGCATAATTCGCCCTTCGGGCAAACCCATCGCTATTTGATGTTTTAACGATCTAGCGACAATGAAACTCAGTATTTTCTAGATGGACAAGTTTGTCGCTATTATTTTAATGAGTTTAATGACAAGGATAACTTGGTCCTTTTCATGTTTAGAGAGTTTGAAAAGAGACGGAAAGAAAACTCCATAAGTTATTTTTCGTAAAATAATCCCTTAGGTCCGAAAAAGGATAAAATAATATGAGATAGATGTCATTTCCAATACTTTAACGAGCTGGAAGAGACAAGTGCTCAACTATCTTTTCTTGTTTAAAGAGTCTAAAAAGAGTTTAAAGAGGACTCTATAGTTTTCTTTTCATTTTTATATCAAAGCTCGAAAAGAGAATGAAAAGTTTGCTTGGTGGTCAAAGATGCTCAATTTTCCATTAGCACATCGGATTCTGTTTTCAGTCTGGTCAAAACTCCATCAAAGATGTTTAAAAAAGCATATTTAAGGATGAAAAATTAATAAAACCAACATTTACTTGATTTACATGTAAAAGTAAACATAAAAACTAGTTTTAACAATTAATTTTCACCATTTCATTTCTAATATTGGATCTTGGAGCTCTGAAGTGGTTTTTCCCCCAAATTTCACCAGTCAATTGTGAGAGATTCTGTGGATCATTTTTTGCACCGTCAGAACCAGGTAGGAGCTATCCTTATGCTCTTCAATTATATTCCATTCTTTTTCATTTTTGGGCAACTTTTCTTAGTTTTCTAGGCCTCTAGGGTTTAACTTCTCATTTTTTAACCATCGCACCTTGTCCCTATCAAAAAGTGCGATGCATATTAGGCTGCTAATAGGAAACTAGCTATGCATAGCACTGTCTTCAAAGGACAAGTGCAATGGGCGCGGAAAACCAAGTTTGAACAGTTGTTTTTCATGAAAATTTTAACTAATTTTTGCCCAAGTTGGATCCTAAGTTTCCTAATGATTGTGTTTCAGGTATTCATTGGATCAAAATGGTCATTACATGGTGAGAATGAGAACACGAAGAGTAGGAAACGATTTCCTTAAATTACCCGGGCATAGTAAATGCTTTAAAGAACTGTGGTTTACTAAATTTTTTCCACTTGTCCATCATGAGGCAACAGATGGATTTGCTGTAGTATCTTGTTCATGCTTGGGATCTTATTGACCAGCTGTTTCATATCAAGGGTAAAGCTATTCCTATCACTATCGAGGATATTTATTTTCTGATGGGTTTATCGAGGTGGGGTGCCCCTCTTTCATTATCAGGACTTGCTTGGGGAGGCGAATCGGTGAGAGATTATATTCGTCAGTTCTGTCGGGAAGGATCTCAACCCAACAGAGATGGAAAGATTCATATCCAAGATGTTACTGATTGACCTTTGAGAAATATCCTCTTTACCCTTGCTAGATTGGCTGGCAGTGCGGCTTTACATTTAGAAAACAGATCTTATATGCAGTATGCCTTGGAATGCCTGGAACCGAAGGTATTCAACTGGTGTGAGGCAGTTCTTCCACTTATGAAAGATCAAATGACCAAAGTGAAGGCTGGAAAGACAAAAAAATTTGGTTATGGGTCTATTTTTATTTCCTTCTCTTTGGAAAGAATCCCACTCATGCAACCACAGAACATTTCTCTGGGAGTGCCTGGACCTAGAGAACCATGGATGCAGTGATGGGTATACCTTATGGCTAGGCATGCTGGCTAGTCACAGATCTCATTTTCATCTGCCTTCTTTGAGTGGTTTGACCGTTAGGAGATGGCTTTTTCAGAATATCCATATGTTGGGATGGATTTTCGTGGCGATCCAGATTTAGCATTGCCAGTTAGGATGCAGTGGAGTGCTATTGGTAAATTGATTTGACCACACTTTTCTTTTTGAGTTTTCATTTTTTTTTGGATTGTTACCAAGACTAAATAAACTCATATGTGTATGTAGATATTGGACCAGTTCGACCTGTGGCATGCCCACGGGAAGCAGATGCTCCAGTGGAGGGAGCTGTCGAGAGGGCAGTCCTTAGAGATTTGGACATAGCAGAGACCTTGGCTCAGTTGCAGGATCATGTGGAGAGCTTAACCCTCGGCATTCTGGATGTCTAGATTGATGAGTTACCCATGAGGATGCAATGTCATACCATTGGTGTGCCGAGTCGTTGGATGAGGCTCCTGTGTATGATAACACAGGCGATGACCTGTTATCATCAACATAACTAGTCTAGGATGTTTTCTGCATTCATTTTTGAGTTTCTGGGGTTAGATGACCAATTTTTTCTTGGACACAAAATATTTTTAAAAATTTATATACAACTATCTATTTGACTTTTGGAGTTTTATTGTGGTTAAGTGATGAAATCATATGCAAATGATGATGTGAAATGCTTCCTTTACATATGTTGCAAATGTCTATTTAACACATAGTTTGCTACAGAGTCAGTCAATGTGTTTAAATTTCTAGAAATATGTTGATATTGAATGAATTCAAAATGTCTTTCGAAAATTCGAACTCTTAGGAACATGCGATGAATAGCTGGGTTTTAGACGAAATAAATGCTAGTAAGCTATAGAATGACAAGTTGTGAATCTAGCCTAACAATGATTTGGCATATGCCATGTGAAATTGCATTAGAGAGGAGTTCAATCAACGCACTATACTCAGCGATATTGTTTGTCAATCGACCAATACAAATCCCTTGGAGACTCACTAACTCGTCGTTTGGAGCGAAGATGGCCTAGGCTGCAGAAGATAGGTTCTGTGTGCTACGACTAGCTCCGTTGGCATACCCCACAAATGGTTTCGAAAAGTTCGACATCTGCAACATATGGAAAGTGGATTACCTAATCGAATTGAAACTCTAAAAGAAAACTAACACACAAAAATGCAATGAAAGCATATGTACAGTGAGTTTTACTACACTTAATCAAGCATAGTAACGTTTAAGATACAACCTGTTCCAGGGCTGCGACAATGGAATCCCATCATAATCGACTAGCTCATAGGCTCATTTTGTCAACACATGTTTAACAATATAGGGGCCCATCCATAATGGTTCAAACTTCCCTGCTCATAATTTGTTAGAATCCTGATTGTAAAGCAAGACCAAGTCACCTTCTGAGAAGACACGAGGCTTAACATCTTTGACCTATTGTGCCTTGATGTGTTTCTTATGTGCTTCGTTAGCCAATGTGGCATCACGATAAGTTTAATCCAAATGGATTAATTCCAAGAAACGAGCTTCTTCTTTAGAAGTATCGGGTAGCAGGTCAATTACGAGCTTGAGGGATGAAATTTCACATTGAATTGGTAAGATTGCTTCCAAACCATACACCAACTAAAAAGGTGTAAATCTAGTTGCATTTCTCACCAAGGTCTGATATGCCCATAGATTTGATTACATGATTAAATGCCAATTCCATTTATGGACTCCAATCATTCTTTGCAACATGCGCTTAAGGATTTTGTTGATTGCCTCAACTTGTCCATTAGCTTGGGATAATATGGAGTAGAGCTATCATGAGACAATCCTAATTTGGTAGTTAACTTGATCATCATGTGATTGTGAAAATGTGACCCATGATCTGTAACTATAGCTTGTGGCACACCGAACCTAGAAGCCACATCATTGAAAAAAAGAGAGAAGCCATTTTTCCATTGTTGTTCAATGTAGGCATCGCCTCAGCCCATTTGGTAAAATATTCAATAGCGATTATAATATACCCATGCCCCCTGGCCGAGATGGGGTTACATGTCACAAAATCAATGCCCCATTTTGCGAATGGGCCAACAGCAATGACTGGATGCAGTGGTGCAGATGGTAATCTGGTTTTACGATAAAAAATTTGACAAGCATGGCACTTTCTGACAGCAAGTATGCAATCTTTAAATATAGATGGCTAGAAATAACTAGCTCGTAGGATTTTTTGTGCAGTTGTTTAACCAGATAAATGCCCCCCACAAGCACCTGAATGACATTCATTCAAAGATTTTTCGACCTCCTCATGAGTAAGGAACCTACGTAAAATTGTATCGACACCACGACGATAAAGTGTATCACCAATGATCAGATAATCTTTGGCTTGGTATCGAGTATGTTGTTGTTCAGAGCAAGAGGTGTTAGGCATAAAAGCTTGGGTCTAGAGATAGACCAGTATATCCCCATACCATGGATCACTTGACGAAATCAGAAATAGAGACTCATCCAAGATTGATGCTTCTGATGTTAAATCATTAGAGGACGAGGGAAGGTCGCAAAGTAGCTCTGCAAAGATGAGATATTTCTTTGATTTGGATTTGATGAACTCTAAATCAAAATCCTGCAAGATAACTATCCATTTAGAATATTTTTCCCTCAGCAATTGACGTGATAGGATGTATGTAACAGGGTTGCAATCTGATATAATGGTAGTTTTGTGAAGGAGGACGTAATGTTGAAATCTCTTCACAACTTGAACGACTACTAAAGCTAAGTTTTAAACGTATGAATATTTAATTTCTGTGTCATTAATATTGCAACTCAAATAATATATAGGATATTCAATTCCATTTTCCTCTTGCACTAAAACCATACCAATGGTTGTATCTGCAGTGGCGAGATACAGGTGAAAGTCTTTTTGATAGTTAGGGGCATACATTAATAATGCTTTAATCAAGGAATATTTGAGAGAATCAAAAGAAGCTTGCGCGACTTGGTCCCAATGGAAGGGTACCCCTTTCATCAACAGACGTGTATAACATTTAGCCAATTTAGTGTAATTTGGAATGAACCTCCTCAGAAAGTTTTCCTTCCCTTGAAGTTTCTGAATCTATAACAAATTTGAAGGTAGAGGCATGTCAATAATTTCCTAAACCTTTATGGTATCAAGTCGAATTCCATCTTTCGAAACTATGAAACCGAGCAGACGACCAGAGCCAACACAAAACACACCCTTGTGTGGATTGAGTCTTATTTTGTAGTGTCGACAATGTAAAAATATTGCTCTCAAATGTTGTGGGTGATTAGTCCGTTTCCGTGAATGAGTAGGTAAATCATCAAGATATGGTTGAACAATGTGCTTGATGTCATGGAAGGCATAATTCATTTCCCTCTGGAATGTGGCCCCTGCATTCTTCAAACCGAAGGGTAATTTTCGATATGCGAATGTGCCCCACGGACATAGAAATGTTGTTTTTGATTGGTCCTGTGGGCGGATAATGATTTGGTTGTAGCCAGAAAATCCATCCATGAATTAAAATATTTCGCATCTAGCACATTCATCAATGATATGGTCGATAAAATCTATAGGATAGTTTTCCTTCAGACATGCTTGATTTACCTCCCTATAATCAATGCACACTCGCATTGTTCCTTGTTTTTTCATCACTGGAACAATATTTGATACCCAATCAGTAAGAGGTACAGGGAAAATTAAGCCAGCATGCAAAATTTTTTCAACCTCCACTTTGATGGTAGCAGCTTTCTTAGGATGACTAGGTCGAAGCCGTTGTCGTACTGGTTTGACATTAGGATACATTTTAATCTCATGTTCAACAATGCTTGAGTCAATGCCTGACATTTCTTCATAATACCATGCAAATACATCTCAAAATTCACGGAAAAGAGCACATTAATTATCTAGTTCCAACGGAGAACAAGATTTGCTGACATGAATATTTTATACAATATCGGGCTTGGTCGAAATGTTTATAGAAATTGTTTCTTCTATGTTTGACAGATTACGCTTGGAATCTATAGTATTTACAGAATTCGATAAGAAATCAATGATTGACGGGTGATTGAGTTCATTTGAATAATATTCATTGTCATCTCGAAGGTGGGAATAATGATGATAATCTTCCCATGGCGTCTCTCCTATCATCATTGATTAGACGATTAGGGTTTGCCGCACAATCCCAATAGACTGATTGCTATAATGATTCGATGGGGCTTGGCGGCATCGCCTCGCGATAATCATCACTTTCAAAATAGTTGGAATTCTTCTTAAAATCATATGATGTAGAAGAAATCATGTGGCAGGTTTCCACTCTTGACACTTCCGCAAAACCAGATGGAGATGAAAGGGTAAAAGTACCCATCAAGGAGGGATCTTTTAGGAGACCTACTCCAACATTTTGAAGTGATTGTGAATTTCCATGTATCAATGGAATGCTTCTTGTAACTGTGAACTATTAGCAAAGAAGGTTAGTTGATCGATGACTGTGATTCCACCTTTGAAGGGAAATGCGATCGTTCGAAAGTATGTGATCGGTCCCTATAATACTTGTGATTACCCCATTACTATTGTACTTATATCCCTTATTAATATTGTTGTGCCCCTATTGTCCCCATAATTTTATTACTGTGCCCCAAAGAATCCCTCTATTGTTATTTTTGTATCTTTATATTATTATTGTTAGGTCTGCTGGGCTATATTGTGACTCCTTAGACTCCTATATATAGAAAGGAGGTTTTTTCATTTCAATCATCGAAGAATTGCTCATTTATGTAATGTAAAGGAGGTTTCCCCCTCGAAGAGGCTGAATTCTAAGGCATTGATCTATCTTTTCTATCTTTTTCTTGAGCTCGTTTCATAACATTTCGTATCAGAGCTTTGGATTCTAGGGTTTCACTGCTCCAAACAGGTCATCATGGAATTTTCGCTATAACACTTTTTCTGCGATGTTTTAGAAGCTAAAAAAAAACACATTTGAGAAGAAATCACGCTGAATCTTGGGTCTGAATTTTAGATCTTTTCGCACTATATTTGAGGAGATATGATCTGAGGAAGTTGGTCTTTTTGCAAACTCCTGAATTACATTCCAAACAGGTGTCCTGGGGAAAATTGTCATAACTTTCTTTCTGAGAATTGGATTGAAATTTCATAAGAAGGTACAGAAAGAGGATGGACTGTAGTTTCTTGTATATATTTTTCAGAGCCAAAATTCGAAACAATGACTTGTGGCATGTCGTACAAGTTCGCTCTACTGAACTAGTCTATAATCAAGTCACTATGGGAGATTGTGCATAACTCTTTCTTGGAGAATCCAATTTGGATCAGACTGGTGGCATTGGAAAGAGGACGCAAGGGATACTACATGTCGCAATTTCAGAATTGGATAATCCAAAATCACACAGATACATCAGATTCAATATCAGGCTCCTACAAAGTGAAAAAATGTGTGTAGTTTTTTTTTTTAATTTTTGCATAAGCTTGGTTTGAAAAATTAGTTTGAAGGAATTCAAAGGACATAGTAAAGAATTATTATCGGTAATTGATGCCCCAAGGAAAGAAAATGCAAACATGTAGTAGGCAACCTGAAAGCTCTAGCATGACTCATGAAGAAGAGGAAGAAATGCAACATGATATATCAAAATTACGAGACCAAGTGTAACAAGTGTCACTTGCACAAAAAGGAACAGAATCTAAGATGGATGGTTTAAAGAAAGATGTAGAAGCTAAGATGGATAGTTTAAAGAAAGGCGTAGAAGCTAAGATGGATTGTTTAAATAAAGGCATAGAAGCTAATATGAACGACGTGGAAGCTAAGATGGACGATTTGAAGATAGATTTGAAGATAGACATGGAAGAATTGAAGATAAATATGAATAAGTTGCTACAAGAAATGGTCACTAATGGTGAAAGGGTAGTAAAGGAAACTCATGATGAGAACAAAAGAAATGTTAATCATGATTCCATAGACTCTAATGTTGGATCGAAGACCCACCATATTCTAAAAATCGATATGAGGAAGTTTTATGGCAAGGATCCCGCAACCTGGATATTACAGATGCAACAATTTTTCGATCTCAATAATGTGCAAAACACACAAAAGGTATGTATTGCAACTTTATATTTGGAACCAAATCAGTTTGTATGGTATCAATGGCTTTTCTCTTGTAAACAAATTATCACTTGGGCAATTTTTACGGAAGAATTGACAGCACATTATGAGGATACAAAAAGCAACACTTTTTTAGCCAATTGATAAGTCTCAAACAAAAGGGTTCAATAATGGAGTACATTGAGGAGTTCCAAAAATTGAACATAAGGGTAAAAATATTTCAGAGGAGCATAGGAAATATTTCAGAGGAGCATAGGATTGATGTGTTCATAGGGACTTTAAAGGATAATATCCAATATGATGTTCGCCTTTGGGAACTTGATTCATTAGAGAAGGCATTCAGGTTAGCAAGAAAAATGGAAAGCAAAATTATGGCAACCAGGAAGCATACCAGTCACAACTATAAAGATGGAAGTGTTGTTACCCCTAGCCTTCCATAACCTATAAGGTTGACACCACAAAAATTGGAAGAAAAAAGAGCAAAAGGGCTTTGTTACAGTTGTGATAGCAAATACACTAAAGGTCATAAGTGTACTGAGAAGAAATTATTCTACATAGATTGTGAAGAGGAAGAAGAAAAGGAGCAAGAAAGGTCAAAGGAAGAGGATATACTCAAGGAACAAAGCCTAGATAAAGAAGAAATGAATCTGACCATATCTTGTAATGCATTGGCGGGAATTACCACTCCTCAAACCATCAAGATAGAAGGACAAATCAAGAAGAAAAAGGTAATAGTGTTGATTGATTAATGGAAGTACCTATAATTCTATTCATTGTAAAGTAGAAAAGGAATTGAATTGCTTCCTATATCCAACACCAGAGTGTCAAGTGATGATTACAAATGGAGGACGATAAATTTCTCTGGAAAGTGCCATAATATCAAGCTATCCATGGGAGAATATGTATTGACTAGCCCAATTCTTTCCATTCCAATGGGAGGTGTTGATGTTGTACTAGGAGTCCAATGGCTACAATCCTTGGGTACAATAGCTTTTAATTTTCAAGAACTTTTCATGAAATTTTCTATGGAAGGAAAGGAAGTTGAATTAAGGGGTATTGCAGGGAAACTGGGAAAGATAATCAGCTCTAACAGTATGACAAAGCTTCTAAAAAAGGAACAAAGAGGTGTAATTGCACAATTATGTTCGCTATATGTTTCCACATCAGAATCATCTATTTCTCCAGATCTCCAAAAAGCCTTGGACAATCATTCCAAGGTATTTGAGACTGCCAAAGGTCTCCCACCTATTTGTGATCATGATCATGCTATTCATATGATTCTAGGAAGTGTTCCTCCAAACATCAGGCCATACATATATCCCTATGCCCAAAAGAGTGAAATTGAACGTATGGTTGCAAAAATGCTAGAGGCTGGTATAATTCAACCTAGTCAAAGTTCTTTCTCTGCTCTAGTAGTATTGGTGCACAAGAAGGATGGATCATGGCACATGTGTCCAGATTATAGGGAGCTCAACAAGCTCACTATTAAAGACAAGTTTCCCATTCCTATCATTGATGAATTATTGGATGAATTGCATGGATCAATTTACTTCACCAAGTTGGATCTTCGTTTAGGATATCATCAAATTAGAATGACGACTGAAGACATTCCAAAAACAGCATTTAGAACTCATGAGGGTCATTATGAATTTTTGGTCATGCCTTTTGGCCTTACCAATGCACCTTCTACATTTCAAGGTTTGATGAATTCCACTTTCAAACCCTTAGAAAATTTGTGTTAGTATTTTTTGATGATATTCTAATCTACAGCAAGTCTTGGAAGGATCATGTTGAACATGTTGACAAGGTGCTACAACTATTGGAGGAGAAACAATTATATGCAAAAAGATCCAAATGTTTCTTTGGAGTACAAGAGGTGGAATATCTAGGTCATATTGTATCTCATGAAGGAGTTAAGGTAGACCCTAGAAAAATTAAAGCCATTGACGAATGGAAAATCCTCACATCCATAAAGCATCTGCGAGGATTTCTCGGGTTGACAAGGTATTATCGCAAGTTTGTTAAGAATTATGGGAGATTAGCAGCACCTCTAACAACATTATTAAAGAAAGATGCATTTTCATGGACTCCAAAATCAATAAAGGCCTTCTAACATCTTAAAGAGGCAATGTGCCAAGCACCAGTATTAGCTACACCGGACTTCAAAAAAACCTTTATTGTGGAATGTGATGCTTAAGGAAATGGAATTGGTGTTGTTTTAATGCAAGATGAAAGACCCATTGCTTTTGAAAGCCATCCAATCAAGGGAAAGTTTTTACACAAAGCTATTTATGAGAAGGAAATGTTGGCAATACTACATGCACTTAAGAAATGGCAACCCTACCTAATGGGAAGACACTTCAAGGTAAAAACAGATCATGATAGCCTTAAATACTTTTTAGAACAAAGATTATCCTCTGAAGAGCAACAAAAGTGGGTCACAAAGATGTTGGGTTATGAATTTGAAATCATCTTCAAAAAAGGGAAGCAAAATGCGGCGGCAAATGCACTCTCAAGAAAGGATGAGGATGTGGAAGCGTTGTTGTGCGCCATTTCTATTATCTAGCCAGATTGGATAGATGAAGCAAGGGAGGAGTGGAAGAATGATGAAGAAGTGTGGGCACTTATTTGAAAGTTACAACAAGATTCCAGTACATCTGATACATTTAGCTAGCAAAATGATTCGTTATGGTACCAAGATCGCTTATACCTCTATAAGAATTCGCAACTCAAACAAAAGATTCTTATGGAATTGCACACTTCTCCCTTAGGAGGACACTCAGGATTTTTAAAAACTTACCACAAGGTTAAGAAGGAATTTTTTGGGATGGCCTTAAATTAGATATTCAAAAGTTTGTGGTAGAATGTTTGGTTTGCCAACAAAATAAAGTTGAAACAATTAAGACCCGGGGTCTATTACAACCTTTATCCATTCCAAGCCAATGTTGGGAGGACATTTCTATGGATTTTATCACAAATTTACCCAAGTCTGAGGGAAAGAGTGTCATCATGGTGGTAGTTGACAGACTTACCAAGTATGCACACTTTTGTGCATTATCACATCCATTGAAAGCCAGTACAGTTTCTACTGCATTTATGGAAACAATTCAAAAGCTACATGGAAACCCAAAGATTATTGTAAGTGACAGAGATCCCATTTTCACTGGAAATTTTTGGACAGAATTATTTTCTTGTCTTGGTACTCAGTTAGCTCATAGCTCATCTTATCATTCTCAATCTGATGGGAAAAATGAGATAGTAAACAAATGTTTGGAAGGATATCTTCGTTGCTTTGCATCTGATAAACAGACGCAATGGGTCAAATGGTTGCCTCTAGCTGAATGGTGGTATAACACTTCCTTCCATACAACAACAAAAATGACCCCATTTATGGCACTTTATGGATATCAGCCACCATCCATCACATCATATTTAAGAGAATTCTAAGGTTCAAGCAGTGGAACATCACATTGAACATCAACAACAAGTCCTCCAACTCTTAAAGGATAACCTCATGTTGGCACAGAATAGAATAAAACAACAGGCAGATCAACATCGCAGCGAACGAAGTTTTGATGTAGGTGATTGGGTATTCCTATGGCTACAACCATATAAACAAATGTACCTCAAGAAAGCTAAGAAGGATAATAAATTATCACCAAAGTATTATGGTCCGTACAAGTTGTTGCAAAGGATTGGTACTATGGCATACAAATTGGAGCTTCATACAGTGTCTTGAGTGCACCCAGTTTTCCATGTTTCATGTTTAAAGAAGGTTATAGGTGACAAGCTCCCAGTTCAAACAATATTGCCGGAACTTGACGAGGAAGGAAAAATTATATTGGAACCAGAGGCAGTCACAGAAACAAGAACTCGACAGCTACAAAATCGATCAATCTCAGAGTATCTCATCAAGTGGAAGAACTTATTCGCTGAAGATTCCACATGGGAGGATGAGAATTTTATACAGAAGCATCCATAACTACTCAAGCGTTGAGGACAACACTTTTTTTGAAGGAGAGGGGCATGATAGGTCCCTATAATACTAGTGATTACCCCATTACTATTGTAGTTGTATCCCTTATTAATATTGTTGTGCCCCTATTTTCCCCATATTTTTATTACTGTGCCCCATAGAATCCCTCTATTTTTACTCTTGTGGCTTTATATTATTATTGTTAGGTCGGCTGGGTTATATTGTGACTCCTTAGATCCTATATATAGAAAGGAGGTTTTTTCATTTCTATCATCGAAGAATTGCTCATTTATGTAATGTAAAGGAGGTTTCCCCCTCGAAGAGGCTGAATTCTAAGGCTTTGATCTATCTTTTCTATCTTTTTCTTGAGATGGTTTCATAACAGTATGTGCAAACAACAGCAGCCATAGCATATACCCAAGGTCTTCCCAGCAAAATTTTGCAATCAAGGAGTCCATCAACGACCTCGACTTCAATATTTATTGTTTTGCCTCCTAGTTCAATTTGCAAGTTACTCAAAATCCCATACAGAGTGTATGTTCGTCCATTGAAAGCTTTTAATGTTATTGGTGATCGTGACAAGGGTGGCGAACCAAGAATTTTCCAACAGCTCATTGACATAATGCAAGTAGATGCCCCCTCATCAATAATAATTCGGTGAACATTTTCATTGAGAGATTTTACTTGTATTAGAAAGGCTAGTTGTGTTGGTAACTATGGTGTATATCCCGTATGGTTAAAGACCACAAGATTAGAATCCATAGGATCTATTCTACCTAAATTAACAATAAAGCCACCAAAGGGAGTTGTACACAAATCGAAATTTAATCCAACAAAGTCGCCAATTTGTTTCTGGGAAAATTCATATTTCTAAGAAATTCTAACCCTCTAGGTTTGGTAGCTAACCTAGAAACAACAGTCAAAGCAATTCACTATTTTTCCTATGAGTGACAGATAAGAGAAAGATTATGAAAGACCAACCTGTAACTTCTGTTTGATTCCTCTCTTGATCTCCCTCTCCTTTGGCCGATCTCATATCTCCTCCCCATACTTAACACACTTGGAGAGTACCTGCACAGTTACAGAAACAAAGACCCATCAAATCATAATGATCTATCCCAGCATAAACATCATAGAATCAGAAATATGATAAAAAAATGAATGCATTTACAGTTAACACAAACAAAGAGGAAAAATCTTGAATAACTTTATTGATAACAAGGAGAATTACAGCCCATAAGTCTGATCCAGTGCCATCCTCCCAGCTTCAAGCCTTCTTCACCTCATGAATCAGAAAGAACATGCCAACAATAACCTAATACTCTCACCTCAATACTAAAACTTAGAAACACTTCCTTACAACTCAGAATAATTCAGCCCCTAGATCTCTTGGATGAGGGATCTATTTATAGATGAATGTAGGAGGTTGAGTCATCAATGAGGATGATGAATGCCATTCTATTTTTAGGAATTGATTCCATGAAAGAGGGGAATTGGAGGTGGTTTCCTAATCCTTATATTCATCCTTGGGCGAACTCAGAGGGGCAAGTGGCATAGGAGAAGTCTCTAGAAGTTTCCATGAGCAACGGATTATCAACCTCTCCCAGAATTTTGTCTTACCTCAGCCATCGCACCTTACAGAGGGCCAAACTACGATGCATAACACTTTGATAGTGCGGTACCTGCTATGCATAGCACCCTAACACAGGGCTTTCTGCAATGATCCCTTTCAGGCACTTTTTAGATGAATTTTGTGATGTAACTTTTGGATAATGAGGCATCCAGATGACTAAGTTTCTTTAGGGCATTAAACAACTATATTAGGGGTTGATGAACCCTAATATCATCGACATGTGAGTTAGGGTTGACGTGCCCAAATATGTCTATAGCAATCTTGTCTTTAGCTTGCCTTTGAAGTCTTTAAACCTTGAGTCATAGAGTAGTGCCCAATCTCCCTCTTGGAATTTCTTCTCCTTGATATTTTGGTCATGCCATATCTTCCTCCAAAGCTGAACTACCTTTATGTGGAGAAGGGTCTGCAATCTTTGTTCATCCAATCCATTGAGCTGGAGTAGTCTTTTCTTCTGTGCATGGCTGAGGTCTAGGTCCAGCTGAGCTACCATTCTTAGTGTATTGTATTCAAATTCTATTAACAGAAAATCCTTCTTCCCATAGACCAGTTCATAGGGTGTGAACCCTGTGGTGGTCTTCCATGTTGTGTTGTAGGCCTAGGTGGCCTCAACTAGTCTATCTGCCTAATCTTTTCTACTGCTACTCACTAACTTGGTCAGAATTCCTTCCAAAGCTTTGTTAGTGACTTCCACCTACCCATTGGCTTGTGGAAGGTAAGGGGTGGAAGTCCTGTGCCTAATTTTATGATGTGTAAGCAAATCTTCAATCAGATTGGAAGTGAACTAATTGCCTTGATCTGTGACCAGTTCTCTTGGATACCCGAACTTATAGAATATGTTTTCTCTTAAAAACTCAGCTACTTTTTCCTATGTTGCTACCTTGATTGCTTTTGTCTCTGCCAATTTTGTCAGATAATCGGTGCACACAATGATGTATTGCCTCTGTTTTGAAGGAGGGTTGATAGGACCCAAAAAGTCCATGCCCCACTTCTCAAATGGCTTAAAGGTCACTTGAGGTTGCATGGGCATTTCATCCTTTGGAGTAGGTTTCCCCATCCTTTGACACCGATCACATTGGCTGGTATATCTCCTCACATCTTGATGAAGAGTGGGCCAATAGTAGCCTACTTGTAATATTTTGAAGGTAGTCCTCTTTGCTACAAAATAACCTCCACAAGGCCCATCATGGCAGTTTCAGGAGAATGTCAAAAACTTCCTCCTCCCTGACACATCTTCTCAAGATCTAATTTGGGCCAAGTTTTAAGAGATTGCCCCCAATCTAGGTGAAAGGGGCGCTTTTCCTCATGATCTTGCTCTTCTCTTTTGAGGATAGGTGTGGTGGGAACTATGATGAAACGAAGTAATTTGCCATATCAGCAAACCATGGAGAGAGTACTGAGATAGAAAATAGGTGTTCATCTAACATTTGATCATCCACCATTCCTTCTTCACCTGTAGGCAAATTTACTCTAGACAAAAAGTCAGCAACAACATTTTCTTTACCAGGCTTATCAACAATGGTTAAATCAAACTGTTGTAGTAAAAGCAACCATCTAATAATGTGAGCATTTACATATGGTTTATTCATTAAATGCCTAATTGCAACATGATTAGTGTGTACAAAGGTTTGATAGCCTATGATGTAATATTTGAATTCATTTAAGGAATGCACTACAGCTAGGAGTTCCTTCTCAGTTACCGTGTAGTTTAACTCTACCTTTGACAAATTTTTACTTATAAAATATATGGCATAAGGTAACTTTTCATCAATTTGTCCCAAGGCTGCTCCTATTTCTTTGTTTGAGGCATATGTGTGAATGTGGAGAGGTAGGGCCCAGTTTGGGCCTCTCAAAGTTGTGGCAGTCACAAGTTTGATTTTCAAGGTATCTAGGGCTTCTTGACAGTTTTCAGTCCATATGAACACGACATCTTTTCCCAAAAGACCAAACAATAGAGAGGCTAACTTACTAAATCTTTAATGAATTTTTGTAATATCCAGCTAAACCTAGGAAACTTCTAACATCTCTCACCTTTTGAGGAGGTGGGACCCTTTGGATGATGGCAACTTTGTTGGGGTCCACCTGCAATCCTTGTTGAGATATTGCATGACCTAGCATGGTCCCTTTGGTCATCAAAAATTCACATTTTTCCAGACTAAGGGACGGGTTCATTTCAATACACTTGTCCAAAACTTTTCCTAGGTTAGATAAAGCTTTTTGAAAGTTAGAACCATAAGGAGTAAAATCATCCGTATATATTTCCACTGCATCATGAACCAGTTCAGAAAATATACTCAATACTGCTCTCTGGAAAGTGGCTGGAGTGTTGTACAAACCAAAAGGAAGAACTCGATATGCAAAGGTACCCTAAGGACAAGTGAAAGTGGTCTTATCTTGGTCTTCTGGGCTGATTTGAATCTAATTGTACCCGCTAAACCCATCTAGGAAAAAGAAAAACTTTTTCCCGCTAGACCATCTAACACTTGATCTATGAAAGGAAAAGGAAAATGGTCCTTTTTAGTGGCCTTGTTCAGTTCTCAATAATCGACATAGATTCTCCACTTACCATTTTTCTTTGGAACTAGCACCAAAGGAGAGACCCATTCACTGTCAGAGATGGGGTAGATGAATCGTTCATCAAGTAATTTTTGCAACTCATCCTTAACAATGTCTTTAAGGGCTAGATTCATCCTCCTTTGAGGCTGCTTGACTGGTTTGTAATCTTCCTTAATGTATATATGATGAGTACATACTGAAAGGTGCACTCCCTTCATCTCCTTATAACTCCAAGCAAAGGCATCTAAATGTTTTCTCAATAAGCTGCACAGTTCCTTCTCTTGGGAAGTGGATAAGGATGAGTTGATTTTCAAGGTTCTTTCTGGGTTGAACTCTATATTCTTAACATGGAGAGTGGTCGGGTCAGCCACACAGAGTTCAGTTAATGGATTGTCTTCGGTTTCTTTCACTAGATCTTCTAATGGAAAAATATTGGGGGGTGGATTATGAATTAAATTTTCAATGATATATTTTGTGGTTCCCCCCGATGACAATTTCTACTGCACACAGTGGTGCAGAATAGACTTCATCATCATCCTCCTCCTCCAACTAGAGAGGTAGATCATGTTCTAGCAAGGGTTAGGTAGGAGGGTATAGGATTAACTGCTTGGAAATATGCCCGTTCTTGATGGTCATGTTCGCAGCCCGACAACTAATGTAAGCATCATCAGTGGCCAACCAGGGTCTTCCCAGGATGAGAGGATACCTATTGAGCTTTGCCTTCAGCTGGAGAACTAAATCAGCAGGGTACTCCCAAGAATCAATGAAGACCATCACATCCTCCACAATCCCTTCAGGGGTCATGGTGGAGCTGTCTACTAGTTGTAGTACTGTCGTGGTCTTCCTCAAGGAGCCCTGGAGGTTGAGTTTCAGCATGGTGTCCTTTGTCATCACATTAATGGCACCTCCCAGACCAATCAAGGTATGTGGGATTATGGTTCCATTGATGTGGACATCAACTACTGGACTTCTAGGATCTGGATATTTCGGACAGATTACCTGCCCCAACATCAGGTCAGACAGTTGTCCTATGACATTGATGGTTGGGGCATATCTCTTGTGCCTGCCTGGATGCCTAAAGCACTTATCTTTGATCATCTTATTTTATATAGGCACATCCTTTATGGCTTGGAGAAGTGGTATCTTTACACATAACTGTTTCAATTCTCCCAGAAGTTCAATTTCTTCTAGGGTGGGCTATGTTGTCCCAGATAATCTCTCAGGAAAGGGTGGAATTACTTTCGGTTCAATTTCCTCTTTATCTTCCTTAAGCTCCTGAGGGGGAGGCTGGCTATCTGGGAGAACCTTCCCAGATCATAGGTTAATCATTTGAATCTCCACAGCATAAGTTGGGCATGATGGTTCCCCATTATATACTTGTTGGGCCTGTCTGCTATTTGGGTTCAGGTTCGGCTAGGCAGGCATTTGGGGTTGCCTTGGTGGAGCAAGAGGAAATGGTTTTGGTTGAGTAGGTGGTGGATGCAAAAGAGTGGGAGGAGAGTTGTACTGGGGCCTCCACCACTAATGAGATTCATTCCACTGAGGTTGTGGCTGAGCATAGGATTGAAATGCATGAGCAGCTGGTTAGGCATGATATTGAGATCGATAGGACCAAGGAGGAGGTGTGGACCAGGAAGGATGAGCAGGAGGGCCCCAAGAAGGTATGGAAGTGACCTAGTTGGGGTTGTAGTATGTCTAAGATGTCCCTTGCATCCCCTGATGGTATGGTCAAGGTCCATGCGGTCTCCTTTGGTTCATGAAGTAGAGTGGTCCAGTGGCTCCTTCGGCCCCTTAGTATACAGCTTTAAGTCTGGGCAAGGAAGGGCACTTATCTATAGAATGATCTTCTTCATAGACTAAACAAACCTCTATAGAGTTCAATGGACATTCGTTCCTAGGATGCCTCTTGGTGCACCTGGGACAAAAAATGGCCAAATCCCTCTCTGCTTCCTCTTGTTTCCTTTTGATATGCAAGGTATCCATTTGCATGGAAAGATTCTGCAACATCTCACTCTTGAAGTCTTCCAGCATGTTTCCAAGTTCACTTTTGAGGGATGAACTGGATGAGGAGGTACTCGCTATGTGTTGACTCCCCCTACCTCTCTTTCTAGCTGCCCTAGAATGGTTTATAAAAACAGTCTTTATGTCTTCATAAGGTAGTTGGAAGATGCCCCCCCAACCAGTAGATGGAGGGTGTCTAGAGGGTCTTCCGGAACTCCTCTGAGTAGGACCAACTTCAGAGATTCAGGTTCAAGTGTGCACCTGGCCCTTTTATAACTGATCTGGAACCTCTCTTCATAATCTTCCAAATATTCATCACTTCCCATGGTCATTCAGAAGATTTCTTCCTTGGTGTCTTTTGAACTACAATAGTCTCGATATTTGTTATTAAAGGCTTGCTGCATCTGAGCCCAAGTTGTGATGCCATTGCCAGGTAACCCCACGAACCAGAATAACGCTGCATCCTTGAGAGTAGAAGGAAATAGTTTCAACTTTTTCTCATTTCTGCATAGTCATAGGTTCGACAGATAACAACAAACTCAAACAAAAAGGTGTCAAGATATTTTGTAGTCAATCCATGGAAGTGAGGTAGGGCTTAAGGGCTTATTTTCTTCATTTTAGTGTCCCCATTGGTCTCTCGAATGGGAAAGGTACCCTCTACTCTTTCTCCATTCCCCCTAGCATTTCTATTTTCAGCGATTGCCTCAAGAAGGATGTTTTCTTCTTCTTCTTCCCGTATAGGTTCTTCAAATATCTCTAGTTGTTCACCTAAAGATTCTTCCTGATCACTGCCACCGAAGAAGAGAGAAAGGTGGGTATGTGATGTGGTGGGGGTGTTGGGAAAGAATTTTCCTGAATTATCTCTATTCCTACAAGGCATGAAAAGAAATATTTTAGTTGATTTTTTCTTTTTTCTACTTATACCTGCAAAACTAAAATTTGTTGAACAAACAAATTGCAACTAATTGAAATGAACTTGTTGAAATGAAATTGCAGAACTGAAAAGGAAAGCAAATGAGATGCAGAAAGGAAAGCAAGGAAATGAATAATCTACTTTTGCTGAAATGGAAATTGCAGAATTGAAAGGAAAGCAGGGAAATGACTGATCTACTTTTGCTGAAATGGAAATTGCAGAAATTGAAAAGGAAATGCAAAAACTGAAAGGAACAACTACTCTAGTTTTGCTGAAATAAACTACTTAGCAGAATGTTGCAGTAGAAAATAGAAGAAACATAGTAATCACAAAATACTCTGACGTTTCCCCAGCAACGGTGCCAAAAAGTGGTGAGCACCAGTATTTCAGCAATAATGTTGCAACTCTTGGGCTTCCTACTTTACTTTTATCAACCTGGTTGTTCGTAACAAACTTGGGAGCGATGGTGCTATATGCACAAGTACTAGTTCTTAATGCAAGCTGTCACTTGGTCAACTGGCGCAAGATCGTTAGGAGCTCGAGCCAACTTCTATGGATTCCAGAAGAAGCTCTATATGTGATGAAAGAAAGGAAAGCTTACTCTACAGAAGCTACTCTACTTGTAGAAATGAAAAGAACACTGAAATGTGAAGTAAACCTAGCAAACCCTAATTAACCAACTAATCTTACTTTTGCAAAAAGAGATATGTATTGTTGGGAAAAGTATCCAATACAGAATGACCCTATCCCACTCTAAGGGTGATAGTACCTCAGCAACAATCAAAGCAAAGCTATTCGAGATTACTTCTTTATGAGATGTAAGAGAGGGGAGAAAGAGATCCACTAACCGTTGTCTTCCGCTAATGATTGATCCAATCTTCTCTCTTTGCTGCTTGACCCCAGCTCCTTGCTCTTTCACTGGCCCAGCTACACCAAGATCCTGCAAAATGGCAAGAGAGGGAAACTACAAGAAGCATACATTCATAATTGATTCAAGGATTAGAATAAATCAAATATACAAGTATCAATACGCCATTGAGACACATGCATATAGAAGAACCTCAAATGCTTTATTAATGGAAGAAGTAAAGTTCAGGAAGTAATACAACCATAAAAGGCCCAATCCAGCATCACCTACCAGCAGAAAGAAATCTTCACTTCACCTCCTTCAAACAAATCACCCAATAGTTCTATACTCAAACCAACAACACTTCCTTACATTCACAAGATTCCAGCCTTCCTAGACCTCATGAGAGAGCTCTATATATAGGAGTTTTGGAGAAAGGATGAGTCAGCTTGAGCTTGGCATGGAGCTGACTAGTGTCCTCTCCCACTTCAATTATTCTTCAGTTCTTGAGTCCACTTGGAGGTTCTTGCTTCCACTTGGAGATCTAGACCCTCTTACTCATCACTAGGCGAATTCCCTCATCCAAGTGTCATTTTGGAAGCTTCCTGGGCATTGACACCTTGAGGAATGACTGTGCCACTTGGAAAAACTCACCCAGCGCAGGTAGCCTTCTTTACAGTTGACATTCAGCGCAGGTACAGAGTGGAGCAGTTGACATTCAGCGCAGATGCTCAGTGGAGCAATTGACATGATCCAGAATTAGCTTGTTTTTGAGTGTTTTCAGGTGGAGAACTGATATTCAGTGCTGTGGTTTGCTGACCTTGTTCCTCTAGGGGTAGGAACAACATGTTTAGGGACTTCGGATCCCTTAGATTATTGACATTTCATGCTTCATGCTGTAAGGCACAAAAATGTCTATAACAGTTGCCCCCTAAAGTATGAGGTCGTTTATCGGGTGAAATGCTTTATCAGGAGGATCCGAAGTTCATTCGATCGCTGAGAGGTAACCTGTAATAAAATACAATACAATACATTATTTTTCATTCTGCTTTCATGATCTAGCTGAGGCGGGCATTCCCATGCTCAGCTTTATAAATTCATTTTGGTACATAGAAAAGACGATCGTCTGATGGTAGACTGATAATTCTCTGCTGAAATCATCATCCTTTGAATAGGATGATCATCTGGGGTAATGATGTACATATCAAATGTCTTTATATTTCCTGAATATATATCGCAGCCCGGATGGATGAAACTAGATCCGGGGTCTTCAAACTCGTTCGATCTTCACTCTAAGTACAAGTCGATCCATGCTGAAGTCGAACATGGAAAGACATCGCTTGATTACCGGTCAATGATGTAAACCGTTAACAAGCGCGAGAGGAATCACCGATAATGATAATGACCCTCAAGGTACTGCAGTACAATTCACGTGGTGTGAATAAAGGACTTGGCGTCGAACACCACGCAAAGTCTTCTGGTCGAAGGTCATTGATGTATACCTGTCGCCGGAAGTGAGAAACTTGCCATTGAGGCATGCAAGCTTCAAAGTACTGAGGGGGGGTGTTCCTAGATCAACTTCTTGGATAATGAGCTGAAGTCGACAAGAAGCGATCCGTCAAAGGAGGGCCTTAATGAATCCCACATCAGTGACACGGAACGGAGCTAATGATTTTAGTGGAGGTGAAAACAATCTGTGACATATGATTCAGGGTGGCGATCATGGGTGGATGAAGGATAATGTATGGCAGTGGATGGGACACAGTTGACTCTTTCTGAACAATATCTCTTGAACATATAACGACACTGATGCGATGGATCGGTAACATTACCCCAAATGTGGATGGTTTGCCGAAGACCATGGTGATGAGACCGGTGAATGAAACAACCCAACCCGATGTGATACGGAGGACAAAGTGTCATGTTCAAGAGCGACTTGCTACCATTAAAGCTTTGAGGTTCTCCCAATTTTTCCCCAGTCATTTCTGACCAGTACCTCTTTATTTTTGTCAAGCTTGAGGAGGATAACATATGCTTGTTCTATAACCTGCCCTTCGGGCAAGCCCATCGCTATGTTTTAACGAGCGTAGCGATAGGGAAACTCGTTCTCGTCTAAAGACAAGTTTGTCGCTATTTAATCATTTTAACGAGTCTAGTGACAAAGACAACTCGGTCCTTTTCATTTTTAGAGAGTCTGAAAAGGTACAGAAAGTTAACTCCAAAATTCCTTTTTCGTTATCTAATCCCTTAAGTCCGAAAAAGTATAAAACAATACAGAAGGGATGAATTTTCGATAATTTTAACGAGCCGAATAAAACAAGCGCTCGACCTTTTTGCGCAATAATCCCTCAGGTCCAAAAAGATTAAAATCTAGAGGAGGGATAGCTCTTCCGGTCACTTTAACGAGCTGGAAGGCCAAAACTCGGCAAACTTTTCATATTTTACGAGTCAGATGAAAAGAGCTCAAAGAAGACACGTCTTTTGAGGAACGAGTCATAAACAGGGATAGCAGCAGATTCCAGGTACAGGTTGGAATTCTCCAATCACGGCAGTGTCACAAGGATGGCTAGGTGAAATCACTCTTCGCAGCTGTTCCTCAAAATAGGTAAACAATCATATGGGGGTGAACGATCGGCCAAATGAAATGGAGGTGGCAGGTGTAAAACACGACCAAGGCTTTTTATGGCTAATAAATTTACGATCACAATGGTTATTTACCGGAATAGGTTCATTTTTTAATGAGCTTAAACTCTGGAGGAAACTCTTGCTCAATCTTATGTTTATTTTTTAACGAGCATGAACTATGTGCTAAAACTGCTCGGATCTCGCTTTTCTATTTTTTAACGAGCATAAATTCCGCGGTAAAACTGCTCGATTATATGGTCAAATTTTGATTTTTTTACCACTGCTAGCTTTTCTCTTTTCAAGGATAGTACTGCATTTTCAATTGCTGCAACAAACTTTGTTAGAAATGAATAATATTTGCATGAAAATGAGATTATAACCCTAATATTTCACTTTGAACTATGTAAAAAGCCATTAAAAGGTGTTTTTACCTCTCATTTACCATTTCATTTGCATTTTGTTTGTTGGAGCTCTGGAGGTGCCTCTTCTTCCTTGATTTTCACCAGCTGATTCCGGGAGATTCTGCGGATGATTTTCGGCGCCGTTTGTACCAGGTAGGAGCTAAACCCTAGCTCTTTCTTTTCATGGTTTCATTTTCTAGTTTTAGGCCTGTTTTTCAGTGTTTCTGAGTCCCAGGGGTTTTGCAAAAACGCCCTAACTTCAACGCAGGTTCCCCTTTCGAAACCTGTGCTGAATGTCAAGCTGCCTTAAGGCAGCCTGACCTTCAGCGTAGGAGGGACACTCTCTACCTGCACTGGGCTCAGAAAACTGGGTTTTCAGGTCATTTTTTGATGAATTTTCGCAAGTTTTTCACCAAAATCAGGAACTTACTCCTTCTCTTGTTTGCTTTGCAGGGAACTTTGAACAACATGTCCCTTACATGGCGAGAACGAGAACATGAAGAGGATGACATGATTGCCCTCCATGACCCGGTCACGGTGAACGCGCTGCGGAACTGTGGCCTGCTGAAGTTTTTCCGTATCTCTAGTATGAGAGCACAGATTTCTTTGCTGCAGTATATGCTTGATGCTTGGGATCCTGTTAACCAAGTATTCTAGATTAGGGGAAAGTCCATCCCCTTGACCATAGAGGACATGTACTTCTTGACTGGATTGTCAAGACGAGGTGCCCCCATTTCTTTGTCAGGTACGGCCCGGGGGACTGATTCCACCAGAGATTATGTCCGCCAGTATTGCAGGGAAGGTTCTCAGCCGAGCAGAGACGGCAAGATTGTTATCCGTGAGATTACTGACAGGTCTCTCAGGTCCATTCTGTATACCATTGGTAGGATGGCCGGTAGCGCAGCTCTACACGTTGCCAACAGATCTTATATGCAGCACGCCTTGGAGTGTCTCCAACCGAAAGTATTCAACTGGTGTGATGCAGTACTTGTTCAGATGAAAAGTCAATTGACCAAGGTAAAGGACGGGAAGCTGAAGAACTTTGGATTTGGTTCTATTCTGTCTGCCTTCGCCTTGGAGAAAATCCCACTGATGCAGCCTCAATACATCATACTCGACTTTCCTTCTCCGACCGAGCCACGCATGCAGAGGTGGGTTGATCACATGTCTAGGCATGCTGGTCAACCTCAGATTACTTTTACTGAGGCCTTCTTCAGGTGGTTCGAGCACCAGGAGATGGCGTTTTCCGAGTATCCATATGTGGGTATAGATTTCCGAGGTGATCCGGATTTGGTGCTACCGGATGGCGAACAGTGGGGCGCTATTGGTAAACTCTTTGACCATATTACTATTTACTGTTCTTATTTATAATGTTTTTGTGCTTTATTCTATCAAGACTTTTAATTGTACTCTTGGGTGTATGCAGATATTGGTCCTGTTCGTCCAGCAGTTCGTCTGAGACCGCCAGTTGCTGCCCCGGCAGTGGAGCCCGCTAGGAGAGCTGTTATTCGTGATCTTGACGATACTGAGACCCTTACAGCTGTGCAGGAGCAGGTTGAGAGCCTTACTCTCGGCATTCCCGATGTGAGGATTGATGAGTTACCTTTACAGCTGCAGCGACACACTACTGGTGTACCTAGACGATGGACTCGTCTCTTGCGCATGATTGCACAGGCCGTGACGTGCTATCATGAGCACCACTAGGCTAGGGTGCCCCCTAGCATCTTTTTGAGTTTTAGGTCATATGACCAATTTTGTCTTGGTTACAGAACATTATGTATGAACTATAAACAACTTATATGTATTTTGATTTTCGAGTTTTATTCTTTTTGAGTTATATGATCCATATGTACAATCTTTGATGATGTGTCCTTTTTATAAATGTTGCAAATGTATATCTAACACATAGTTTGCTAATGAGTCAGTTAATGTGTTTAAGTTTCTGGAAATATGTTTATATTGAATTGAATCAAATTGTCTTTCCAAGATCTTAACCCTTAGGAACATGCGATAAATAGCTGGATTGCGAACAGAATATATACCATTGAGTTGTAGTATTACGAGCTGTGAGTCTAGCCTGACAATTAGTCGGCGTATGCCACGTGTGATGGCATCAGAGAGTAGTTCTATCAACGCGCTATACTCAGCGATGTTATTCGTTGATTGCCCAATACACACACCTCTGAAACTTACTAACTCGCCGCTTGGATCAAAAATGGCCCAGGCTGCGGAAGATAGGTTCCGCGAACTATGACTCGCTCCGTCGGCATATCCAACACATGTCTCCAGAAGGTTCGACATCTGCAACAAATGAAAAAGGTGGATCACTCGACTAGAACAAATACTTTAGCGAAAACAAAATACAACAAAAGCATGCAGGTTACTATTTAAGTATAGTAACGCTTGAGGTACAGCCCGTTGCGGGGCTGCGCCAGTGGAATTCCATCGTAATCCATTAACTTGTAGGCTCCTTTTGATAACACCCTCTTAAAAATATAGGGGCCCATCCATAAGGACTTGAATTTACCTGCTTCCAATTTATCGGATTCTTGGTCATAGAGCAAGACCAAATCACCTTCTGAGAAGACACGGGGTTTGACACTTTTGTCAAACTGAGCCTTGACTCGTTTCTTATGGGCTTCGTTAACCAAAGCGGCATCACGACGGGTTTCATCCAATTGGATTAATTCCAAGAAACGAGCCTCTTCTTCTGAAGTTCCAGGGAGGAGGTCAATTGCGAGTTTAAGCGATGAAATTTCACACTGGATTGGCAAGACTGCTTCCAGGCCATACACCAGTTGAAAAGGTGTGAACCCGGTTGCGCTCTTTACCGATGTTCGGTAAGCCCACAAGGCTGAGTACAGGATTAGGTGCCATCTTCTTTTATGAACCCCGATCATCCTTTGCAACATACGCTTCAGGACCTTGTTGATTGCCTCAACTTGTCCGTTGGCTTGCGGATAATATGGGGTAGAGCTGTCGTGAGATAGCCCTAGCTTGGTAGCTAATTCGACCATCATGTGATTGCGAAAATGCGACCCATGATCTGTAACTATAGCCTGTGGTACGCCGAACCTGGCGACTACATGATTGAAAAAGAAAAGGGCAGCTGTTTCACCAGTGTTATCCAATGTAGGCATCGCCTCGGCCCATTTGGTAAAATAGTCAACAGCGACTATAATATACCCATGCCCCCCGGTCGAGGTGGGGTTACATTGCATGAAATCGATGCCCCACTTGGCGAAGGGCCCAACAGCAACTATCGGCTGTAAAGGTGCGGGTGGTCGTCTGGTTTTGCTATCAAAAATTTGACAAGCATGGCAACTTCTGACTGCGGTTATGCAATCTTTGAACATGGTTGGCCAGAAGTATCCTGCTCGTAAAATTCTTTGTGCTGTTGCATATCCAGACTGATGCCCCCCACACGCGCCTGAATGACAATCATTCAGGGCTTTTTCGGCCTCCTCATGGGTAAGGCACCTCCTCAGAACTGTATCGACACCACAACGGTAAAGTGTATCACCGACGATCATGTAGTCTTTTGATTGGTATCGTATACGTTTTTGTTCGGAGCGAGAGGTGTTTGGCCTGAACTTTTGAGTTTGGAGATAAACTATGATAACTCCATACCACTCATTGCTTACAGATATCAGAAACAAACTTTCGTCCACGATTGACTCTTCTGATGTTTCATCGTTGGACAACGATGTGAGATCGCACAATAATTCTGCGAAAACTAGAGCTTTCTTTGATTTGGATTTTACAAATTCCAGATCAAACTCTTGAAGGATTGCTATCCATTTTGAATATTTGCCCCCCAGCAACTGTCGCGACAGTATATAAGTCATGGGGTTGCAATCTGACAAGATGGTAGTTTTCTGAAAGAGGACATAATGTTGAAACCTTTGAATCGCTTGAACAGCTGCAAGCGCTAGTTTTCAACATAGGAATACTTACTTTCTGTATCATTTAAGTTTTTACTTAAATAATAAATAGGATGTTCAATTCCATCGACCTCTTGAACTAAAACCATCGCAATGGTCGTATCCGCTGCAGCCAGATACAGGTTAAAATCTCTTTGATAGTCCGGGGCGTACATTAATGATGCTTTTACTAGACAATCTTTCAGAGCATCAAAGGAAGCTTGCGCCACCTGGTCCCAGACAAAAGGTACATCCTTTTTCAAAAGACGAGTATAACCCTTAGCAAGTTCTGCGTAATTTGGAATGAACCTCCTCAAAAAGTTTGCTTTCCCTTGGAGTTTCTGAATCTGAAGCAAATTTGAAGGTGGAGGCAAATTAATGATTGCCTGAACCTTGCAGGGGTCGAGACGAATCCCATCCTTAGACACTACAAAGCCAAGTAAACGACCAGAACCGACGCAAAACACACATTTGTGTGGATTGAGTCTTATCTTGTAGTGTCGGCAACGTAGAAATATCGCTCTTAAATGCTGCGGATGATCAGTCCGCTTTCACGAATGAGCCGGAAGATCGTCGAGATATGGTTGAACAATGTTCTTGATGTCATGGAAGGCATAATTCATTGCCCTCTGAAACGTCGCCCCTGCGTTCTTTAAACCAAAGGGTAATTTTCGATAAGCGAATGTACCCCACGGACAAATAAATGCAGTCTTTGACTGGTCCTGTGGGCGGATATTTATTTGATTATACCCGGAAAATCCATCCATAAATGAAAAGATTTCACATCCGGCGCATTCATCAATTATCTGGTCGATGAAGGGTGTAGGGTAGTTGTCCTTCGGACAAGCTTGGTTTACATCCCTATAATCGACACACACTCTAATTGTCCCTTGTTTTTTCATAACAGGGACAATATTCGATACCCAATCAGTTAGAGGAACCGGGTAGATGAGTCCAGCATGGAGAAGTTTTTCAACTTCTGCCTTAATGGCCGCGGCTTTCTTGGGGTGCACCTGCCGAAGCCGTTGTCTTACTGGTTTGACATCAGGATACATTTTAATTTCATGTTCAACGATACTCGAGTCAATGCCTGGCATTTCATCATATGACCAAGCAAAGACATCTCTAAATTCATGAAAAAGAGCGTTATATATTTCCAGTTCTGAAGGGGAACAACCTTTGCCGACATAAATATTCTCTACAAAATCTGTTTTAGTCGAGATATTTATGGCTATAGTCTCTTCAATATTGGATAGGTTTCGCTCGGAATCCACCGTGTTTACAGTATTTGTTAGGAATTCAAAAAACTGAAGGGTGATAAAGGTCACTTTGAGTATCTTCTTCATATTCCAGAAGAAGGGAACGATGGAGGTGATCATTCCATGGTGCCCCCTCAATCATCATTGATTGTAAGATTCCTTCGTCAGTCCCATGTACTTTTGACCAAGGATCTAATGGGGTTCCATATTCTCTAGACCTATCTACCCAAACGCTTGACGAGCGTTGATTTGGGCTCGCCTCCCATGCTTGAAACATTGATTGCTACAATATTTCTAAAGGGCTTGGGGGCAAAACCATTGAACGATCCATGTCGACCTTCGTGGAAGATATCATGTTGCAGGTCGCTACAAACGGTATATTTCCCATAAAAATAGGAGGTGGTAGCGCGAAAGTTCCCATCAATGTGGGGTCTTTCAATAATCCTACTTCGATATCTTGAATTGAATGGTTGCTCTCATGGATCATGCGAATGCTTCCTGTAACTTGTGAACCATTAGGGAGGAAGTTCTGTTGGTCGACGACCGTAATCCCTCCTTCAAACGGGAATGCGATCTTCCTAAAATAAGTCGACATGACAGCTGCCATGGCATAAATCCATCGTCTACCCAGTAGGATGTTATAGTCAAGATTTCCATCAATGACCTCAACATCAATTTTTACTGTCTTTCCTCCTAGTTCAACTTTCAAGTTATTAAGGATACCGTAAGGGGTATAAGTCCTTCCGTCGAAAGCTTTTAATGTCGTCGAATATCGCGACAAGGTTGGAGATCCTAAAGTTTTCCAACAACTCATCGACATAATACATGTCGATGCTCCCTCATCAATTATTGTTATGTGAACAGTTTTGTTGAGGGCTTTCACTTGAATAAGGAAAGCTAATTGAGCTGGTAACTGAGGATCGTATCCCTAAATTAGCAGTTGCCCTTTGTAGCAACTCTAGAATTACCAGATCTAAACCGGCTGACGAATGATCCAATTGCTTATGCCCCTTGGTGGCCAACGATTCCGCATAAACTTCCGTCAGATATTCCTAAATTTAATGGAAATCCAGGTGAAGATCCGTCGAATCATGTGATGACATTCCATCTATGGTGTTCATCAAACACCCTGAATGATGATTCGATAAGACTTCGCCTCTTTCAGAGGACGTTAACGGGTCCAGCAGCCAAATGGTACATTGAATTGCCTAGAGCTTCGTTCGACAACTTCAGTACCTTAGCCACAACCTTTTTAACCCATTTTCAATTACCGATAAGGTATGAAACGGGAACAGAACTCCTTACCAACTTCAAACAGACGACCGCCACCCACATATCTGATCATATACATGAGTGGCGACGTCGTCGTAGGATGGTAAAAACGTATGTTCCCGATCAACTATTAGCTGAATGGTTTATCAAGTCATTGCTTCCAGCCATCACGGAAGACGTGGCAAAGGGGGGAGTCGTAACGGAAGAGCAGGTTATCGCTCGTGCGTAATATCTGGACTTGGTCTATACTCAGTCCGGCACGCTCTACGACAAAATACCTGACGCCCCTAGATCGGAATTCTCAATTCCTCCTCCTCCTAAATCAAACAATGACTCTCGCGCCAGCAATGGCGTGTTTGGCAAACACCAAATTTCTAGTCAAAATGCAAATGAGGAACTTCTTACCTCGGAAGTAAATGCCATGTCGACTGACAAGGGCAAACAACTGAAGCAACCAGGGGGCAAGAAGAAAAAGAAAGGGAGAAAAAGGAAACCCCCAGCAGGGTGTCATATATGCGATGAGGATCATTGGATGAAAGACTGTCCACATATAGCTGAAGTTAAGAAACTCTTTAAGAGTTCAAAAACCCCAGCAGTATTGACTGATCCGTTTCCTAATCTAGGTCAAAATCTGGTTGCTAATCAAAATACTTCCCGATCCCAAGTGCTTATGTTGTCTACCTCAAAGCAGCAGAATGATGCTTTGACAAGGAATAAAGATTACGGGAATCCACAGCTGTCGAATAACAAGGCTAATGAACAACCTAGTAGTTCGACAACAACTTTGACCAAAGTTGTGCCACCCACCATTCCTGGACAAATGATAAAGTCGCCAAAGGGAGTAGTACACAAATCGACATTTAATCCTCGTGCCAAAGTAGCACAGAATTATAATATAGTAAAGGACCTGGCCCAATCGCCGTCCGCTATGTCGACACTTGAGGTACCACAAAATTGCCCCTCCCAAGAGCAAGCTTTATTATCAGCAATAGGTGGGATTGGCCCAATGGATTCCAATCTCGTGGCCTTTGATCATAAAGGATATGACCCTCAGTTACCAGCTCAACTAGCTTTCCTTATTCAAGTGAAAGCCCTCAACAAAATTGTTCATTGAACAATTATTGATGAGGGGGCATCTACATGTATTATGTCGATGAGTTGCTGGAAAAATTTAGGCTCACCACCCTTGTCGAGATCGTCAACGACGTTAAAAGCATTTGATGGACGATCGTACACTCCATACGGGATTTTAAGTAACTTGCAAGTTGAACTAGGGGGCAAAACAGTAGGAATTGATGTTGAAGTAATTGATGGAAACCTCGATTACAACATCCTACTGGGAAGGCCTTGGATATATGCCATGGCCGCAGTTGTGTCGACCTACTTCAGGAAGATTGCATTTCCCTTTCAAGGAGGAATTACAGTCGTCGACCAAAAAAATTTCCTCCCCGACAATTCACAAGTTACGGGAAGCATTCCAATGATCCATGAAAGCAATCATTCGCTTCAAAATATTGGAGTAGGTGTCCTAAAATACCCTACCTTAATGGGTACTTTTGCCCTACCGCTTGCAAGTAATCTGGCGGAAATGGCCACAGTGGAAACCTACAATATGAAATCTTCTATATCTAATGGATTCGGAAGATTCCTAAACATTTTGTCAGTGTGGATCATCGCCCTAATAGAAATACTGTAAATACAGTGGGCCCGAGGACGGTTCTTGGGAAAAGTATCCAATACGGAATGACCCTATCCCACTCTAAGGGTGATAGTACCTCAGCAACAATCAAAGAAAAGCTATTCGAGATTACTTCTTTATGAGATGTAAGAGAGGGGAGAAAGAGATCCACTAACCGTTGTCTTCCACTAATGATTGATCCAATCTTCTCTCTTTGCTGCTTGCCCCCAGCTCCTTGCTCTTTCACTGGCCCAGCTACACCAAGATCCTGCAAAATGGCAAGAGAGGGAAACTACAAGAAGCATACATTCATAATTGATTCAAGGATTAGAATAAATCAAATATACAAGTATCAATACGCCATTGAGACACATGCATATAGAAGAACCTCAAATGCTTTATTAATGGAAGAAGTAAAGTTCAGGAAGTAATACAACCATAAAAGGCCCAATCCAGCATCACCTCCCAGCAGAAAGAAATCTCCTCTTCACCTCCTTCAAACAAATCACCCAATAGTTCTATACTCAAGCCAACATCACTTCCTTACATTCACAAGATTCAAGCCTTCCTAGACCTCATGAGAGAGCTCTATATATAGGAGTTTTGGAGAAAGGATGAGTCAGCTTGAGCTTGGCATGGAGCTGACTAGTGTCCTCTCCCACTTCAGTTATTCTTCAGTTCTTGAGTCCACTTGGAGGTTCTTGCTTCCACTTGGAGATCTAGACCCTCTTACTCATCACTAGGCGAATTCCCTGATCCAAGTGTCATTTTGGAAGCTTCCTGGGCATTGACACCTTGAGGAATGACTGTGCCACTTGGCCAAACTCGCCCAGCGCAGGTAGCCTTCTTTACAATTGACATTCAGCGCAGGTACAGAGTGGAGCAGTTGACATTCAGCGCAGATGCTCAGTGGAGTAGTTGACATGATCTAGAATTAGCTTGTTTTTGAGTGTTTTCAGGTGGAGAACTGATATTCAGTGCTGTGGTTTGCTGACCTTGTTCCTCTAGGGGTAGGAACAACATGTTTAGGGACTTCGGATCCCTTAGATTATTGACATTTCATGCTTCATGCTGTAAGGCACAAAAATGTCTATAACAATATGAAAAACCATAAAATGAATGCCATTACCTACTTAGGAAGTAAACAACATCTGCTCAAGCTATTTCTAGAAGTAAATGATAAAAAGAACATTTTTTTGGATTTTTATGTATTTTCAGGTGAAATTGTCATGCATGTAATTTATTTGTTTATGAATGTAGCAGCGATTAGGTGGTGATGGAGGGAAAATTTGGAGTTTTCAGAGGTGTAGGAAGGTGTGGATGGGTCCTAGGAGGTCCCAGGTGACTTCTGGAGGCTTTTCCTACAATCAGACTTAAAAAAGACACCTACAGGAAAATCTACAAGAGGCTGCAGGGGATTTACAGGAGGCCTACAAGAGGTCTATAGGAGGATGCCGAGAGCATTTTTTGAGGTTTTGAAGGTGGGAAAGTGGGTGGAAATGTAGCTAAAGTCTAAGGTGATGTGTTAAGGTGTCTAGGGTTCATCAAGAAGGATCAAGAAAGAGAAAGGTGGTAGGAATTGTTCAAGGAAAGAGAGGAAAGTTGATGAGAAAAGTGTAGAAAAATAAGGCAGATTTGTGAGGGACTTTGGGTGACCTGTGGAACATAGATCAAAGAGAAATGATGATGACTGATTGCCTAAAATTATTGTGAGAATAGGATTTATGCAAGAGAACTGAAACTCACATCATGAGATTAAGCAAGCAAGGAAACTAGCTACATCAAAAAATAGAACTTTGCATCAAGCTAGTCTAAATTCTGATCTAGGAAAGTAAATGCTGAAAAATGCTACATGGGAAGAAAGCATGCAAGGAAATTTATTGGAAAGACAGAAATGAGCATGGTGAAATAAATCTATAGCAAAGCATTAACCCTCTAACAAACTGAAACACTAGAAATCCTATGGAAAAGACAAATCTGTGTTTTTGTGGCAACAAGAGGGTCTTGGCCTCAGTTCATGGTCCCGAAGGGAGGAAAGGAGGCTAAGGCTCTATTGATGGCCTTTTTGTATCTTTTTCCTATCACTGTTCAACCTGCTACAACAAACTGAAATGGAAACATCCTTCTAAATCACCAAAACCAACTTATTCTTAACCAAGAAAGAAATCTATCTAACTGCAACTAATTCATAAATTGAAACAATGCATATAAATACAAAACAAGAGGAGCTTGGCAGATTGGATTGGCCCTAACCCAAGAGCTTCAGCCCTTTGAGGTAACTCAGTGCTAGCTCAAACAAGATCTCATCTTCATTATCAAAATAATAATAGGATTACATGAAACTGTCAACAAAAGTAAGCTCAAAGTTGAGCAGAGCAAAGTTGCAACAAAAATTTGAAAATTTGACTAACTTCCAACAACCTAATGAGGCCCTAGGCCTCTCTGCATATACAACTAAAGCCCCCAACAACTTCCTTAAAATCAGTGAGGCTTGGATCCCAAAACTTGAGATAAACAGAAGTTATCCTCCACTTGCTCGGCTGCCTCTTTGGTGCATTGATGTGGCTTCTTGTGCTTCGAACTGCATGATGGAGAATTCAAAGTGGGGAGTCATAAATGAGGGGGGTACCCTCCTATAAATCCTCTCCCTTGTCTACTTCGAATTATTACTTCCAGTTGTCCATTAAATCTTTGACTTTATCTCCAAGATTGACCAAAAATCTGCATTAAACACACATTAGACTCCATGGCATAATGACCAACCCAACTCACTCTATTAGCATAAATATAATTGAAAAAAATGCAATAAACTAATGAGAATTGTGGATTAAGCTAAGTTAGGAGGCAAAATGAGCCCATATAATTACCCATTTATGGGGCTCATCAAGCCACACAACCAACAGATGACCATCAAATGCCTTTCCAATGTTGTTGATTGCATGATCCCCAAGCTTTCAGATGCCACTTACAAGGGACAACTACACTCCAGGATGAGTCACCCTCTAGAAATTCAAAACATGCTTTCAATTTGTCAGTTGCAAATTCAGGAGAAGAAATAGATACAATTAACCTTTTCAGATGCAATCGCATTACTATTTTTGCAATTCAAATCCCAAATTTTAATGTTGGAAGTTCCAACAACTCTCAACAATTTTTGTAGACAGTTTGTTTTAATTCTATTATATAAACCATTTCATGTTATTGGATAAGGGGTCCTCGATTTGTACAAAAACTATACTTGAGAAGTTTCACTTCTGCACTTCTTAATTTATCTTTTATAAGCATTGGATCAAGGTTTTAGATTTATTGTGAAAGAACTTTTTCAAGACCTACATTTTTGTATCTCCTGGAAGTTTCTGGAATAAAAAGGTGGAATCAGAATGTTACTTAGATATCAGGACTCAAATGCATGCAGTATTTCTATCATTGTTCTTTTCATCTTGTTCTTTATGTAATTAGCATTTCATTTAATTTGCTATTGTTGATGTATTAACATGCTTCAAGCAATTCTATATTGAGTAACTTCTGAATGATTTAGAATTGTTATATTAGAGATATATGTCAGCAATAAATACCAGTATGTCATGCGATATGTTTTTATAATTACTTTGTTTAATTTCTTAAACAAAGTAATCATTATTAAATGCATCTTTCTATGGATAAGTAAACCATCTATATGATTATTTTATGTTAGGAATTATCAAAAAAATGCATTGGTACAAGATTACCTGGGTTATAAAGATATATGTGTATATTTCAGAGTTATAGATTAAATCACCTATCATCTTTATTATTCATTTAAAATGCTCATTCATCAAACCATACATTATTGGTAAACTGATCCCATAACATCCAGTCAGAGCCACCACTCCAAATGGAAAAGGAGTTGTACTAAGGTCCAGACCAGGTGGTTATCCCCAATGTTGGTGCTATGATTTTAGAGGCATCAACAGTGCCTTAAGGACAATTTCCTTTTAACGGTAGTTTTTTCCTTCTAACTGTCATATTTTTGGCCAACTTCGACGAACCTTTCCTCGTGGTACAGTCAACTTTTCTTTGTCGTAGTTCATTCGGACTTCGTCATACTCCTGAGTATTGCACAGTAATCTTCCTTCAACAAAATCCCTTTTGTGTAGAGTAGCTTATAGTACCATGCCCACTTTCAACTGTAGGTGTCACTCAAATTTTCTTTCCTTCATTTTTCAGTGTGAAGCTCCAGGGACAAATTCATCCCTGTATATCTTCAATATGCTCCCATTCACTCATCCTAGAATCAACTGACCATTCAACTTCGCGAGCTTAATTGCACCACCATCAGAGATGTGTTTGATGGTATATGGTCCTAACCAATGTGTTTTAAATTTTCCTGGGAACTTCGTGAATCTTCTGTCATATAATAATGAAAGATCTCCTTATTGGAAAGTCTTCTTCTTGTTCATATACTAACCTGAACAGTGGCTTCCCTGTCAATTTCTTACATGTTGTTCTATATGCCCACAACACCTCTGGAATTCTCAAATCCCAGTCATCTTTGTTCACATTGCATACCTTGGTCAATTCATTCTCTAGAATCTTATTGAAATCTTCCACTATTCCATTTGTTTGAGGATGATAAGGGGTGCTCTTCTGGTGGTAAACCTCAAATTCCTTAGTTAGTGCTTTAACGCTTTTGTTCAAGAAATGTGTGCCTTGGTCACTCATCAGGATCTTTGGACAACTAAACTTAGACAATATATATTCAAAGATGAATTTCACAGCGGTTTCCATGTTGAAATCCTTCACTAGTTGTGCCCCAATCCATCTTGTCAAATAATCAGCGGCAGTGATTATATACCTCACACCAGTCTTCTTTCCTGGCAGACGGATAGGTCCTACAAAGTCAATAGCCCATTTGACAAAAGCCTGCAAAGTTACCTATGGCACTAGTGGCATCTCATCTCTTCTAGATGGCTTTCCTATTCTTTGACATACATCACATGCTTGACATAATTATTTTGCATCCTTATGTACTATGGGCTACCATAGCCTAGTTCTCAAGATTTTTTACGTAGTGGATTTTCTTGCATAGTTCCCACTTACAAATCCTCCATGAGCTTTTGTCAGAACACTTTGTAATTCATGTTCAGGGACGTATATGCACGGTACTTCATCTGGTCCCATTTTGTACAAGTATCCCGCAATTAACGAGAAATTAGCTTCTCAAACAACCAACTCCTTTTGCTTCGTAGTGTACTCCACAGGCACCATTCATGTGGCCAGAAACTGAATAATATCCACAAAGTGATCATATGTGACTCTAATTTCAAATAATTGTGCATCGGGAAGGTTATATTTGATATTTGTGATTTCTTCTCCTGTCTCTATCCTTGATAGATGATTAGGTCCATCATTCAATTTCCCTGACTTCACTATAAATTCGAAGTCATACTCCTGGAATAATAACAACCATCGATAAATATTTCCTCCTAAAACATGCTTATTCAACAAATATTTTAGCACAGAGTGATCAGTGAACATTTTGAAATGCACCCCCAACAAGTAGTTCCTAAAATTATGTAGTGCATCCACCATGGCTAATCCCTCTCTTTCCATCGTGCTATAGTTCTTTTCCATGTTGGACAGTTTCATTCCTTCAAATGCTATGGGATGATCAATTTCCCTTGCTTCTGGTTGCGCTAGCATGACACCCAATGTTATGAAAGATGCATCAAAATGTATATGTAAATCCTTCTTCTAGTTCGGCTAAAATAGAATAGGCGCAGTTACCATCTTCTCCTTCAATGCATCCAATCTCTTCTGGCACTCTTCACTCCATTGAAAAATCACATCTTTCTTTATAAATTTCTCCATTGGCACAATTATCTGCACATACCCCTTTATAAAATTTCTGTAGTAACCAATGTGTCCTAGTGTCGTGCACAGTTGCCTCATTATTTTTTGTGCTAACTGGTTCACAATAACTGCGATCTTTGCGGGATCCACCATTAATCCCTGTTTCCAAACTACATGTCCCAAAAATATACCAAATGGTGCACAAAATGTGCACTTCTTCAAGTTTAATGAGATCTGGTACTGCCTACATGTATTCAACATCAATCTTAAGCTTGCCACATGCTTCTTTAGTAGACCAAAGAATTTCCAATCGTTGAAGTATACTTCCATAAATTTGTGTATATATTATTTAATGGTCACAATTACAACTCTCAAAAATATAACAGTCAAATTCTTTAATCCAAAAGGCATCATTGTGTACTGATAAGAGCCCCACTTTGTCGCAAAAATTATTTTATGTCTATCTTCTATCACAATTATGATCTGATGGTATCCTCAAAAGCCATCTCTGAAAGGATAGGCCTCCTTTCCTCCTAAATTTTCCAATACATCATCTGTAAATGGTGTAGGGAAGGGGTCATGTAGGCATGTGTCCTTCAATTTCCTTAAGTCAACATAAATTTCAAATTCCCATTTTGTTTTCTTTTCCTAAACCACCATGGGACTTACCCATTCAGAATCTTCAATAGGTTTGATTATCCCAGCTATTAACATTTTGTCTAATTCTTGTTTCACCTTCTCCTTGTATTTTGGATTTAGTCTATAAGGTTTCTGCTTGACAAGATTTGTGTCAGGCTTTAGAGGAATCCTCATAATTCCCAAATCTCCTAGTATGCCCTTCATATCTGAAATATTACTAGGGAACAACTCCTGATATTCATGAAAGAGATATTTTATCTTGCTGACTATGTCTACATCCTAGTAATCTCCTATTGTTGTGTACATTGGTTCAACTTCTAACCCTATATTCACCTTCATCATCTTCAATGGATTCATTATATCAGGCATCTCTATCTCAGGTCCATTTACTTTACGATAACCTTCTAATTATTTGATGTCAATGTTGCAAGTATATTCATCTTCTTTGGCCGTGAAATTATAGAATTCCATTACATTGCATATCTACGTAGCCCAATCAGGTTTCTAGATAACTATAACTATGTTCTCAAAAACATTTTTTTTAACTATATTCAAAGCTACATCTATATGTGGCCAATCATCTTCAAATCTGAATGTCATCATAAATCCATCAATCATTTCTACCTAGTTAGTAGTACCATGTCGAAGCTCGGTCTTTAGATACCAATTTTGAGGAATTGTCTCCAGGGTATGGATAAAGCCATGCACCCATTCTTCTTGTGAAATTTCTCCCCAAACTGCCATACTAAGTTGTATGAGGTCTCTAGGGTCATTCTTGCCATCGTACTTGTCTATGAGCTTTGTTTCTACTTGACCAAACCTTACCCAATTCAACCTTCTACATTTTTTCCAATCTCCTATATTCTTCTTATGAGTACCCCACCATCTAGCACGAGTAGCCCTCAGTGCTTGACCCAAAGCTAACAATCTCTAACATTCGGGTACCCATCTTTTATAATCTCTAAAGAAAGTATTTACATGACCCAAACCGTCATACAAAGGTAAATCACATACTCCAACTGTCATACAATGCACTGCTTTAGTGATCCTTGTACATCTCCTTGTAGACAATTCATGCAAACTATTCTACTAGTTTTCCAATTCCTCTTCTGAATCTAAAGTGCAGGAACTATCTTGCTCCCAAGTCAGTTTTCCATCTTCAGTAGGGTTAATACATTCTTCTTCTTTTGTTGTTATTTGATAAATGTTGTTGATGTCTTCCACATTGTACTCTTCTCTCATAGGTTCATGTTGGCATTATGATACAGGTGTTGTCCTTTATGGAAACTCACTCAGATGAAAACTCACAGTGCAATAGGTCAAAGAATTACAGATCAGAGTACAAAGAATGAAGAAAGAGAGGTATACACAAGTTCACCTTGTCCAAGTTGCGTATACACGCATGTTTACTAAACAAAAGGAGTGTATACATACACACGCACTTTCACAAAAGGAAAAGCACGTATATCTTGGAAAAAAAAAATTGGTCCAAGGTATTTGACCCAAGGTAATTGGTCCAAGGTATTAATCCTAAGTAGTTTTGGTCAATGGTATTGAGAAATGCCTAAAACTATATAAGGAGGAGAAGATCATTAGGCCAAGTGGGCAAGTATTCGGAATATCTTATGAGGTGTTAGATCATATATGCAGGTTAATGAGCTTCTGATGGTTTGCTTTATCTGATCTAAGGAGGCACCTATATGGCTGATGAAGGTTTATGAACCGGGATCATAAAGGCTTAAAAGTGTTATCATTATGTGGTTTGAGCTTGAATAGTCTAGATCTAAATACTAACGCATGTTTTATTTTGTAAATATGATGATCTGGGTATGAATGAAGTCTGGAATAGTTGTGATGTTTTTAGTTAGCATTTACAGACCTGTACGCAAGTTCGCTTTAGTAAAAGAGTGTATACACGCTGGTTCAACATATCAAAGTAGCGTATACATCATAAATTTGAATTTGCAGATCTGTATGCTGGTTCCTTTTGGTAAAAGTGCGTATACACGCTGGTTTGACACATGGAAGTAGCGTATACCTTATGAAGTATGATGTTTAAAGTTTCAGTTGTTTCTGTTTGTTGTTGTAGAGTTCTGGGTTATGCTTTGGGTTCTAGTGACTGTATTCTGGTGACAATGTTCTGAATGATCAGATTGATTGATTGTGATTTTCTATAGTGATGATGGGTTGTCAAGTGATTGATTGATTCAGTTGTGGTTGATTCAGAAAGTTATGATTGAGTTTCAATGATTGGTTGATGCAGATGTATTTGATGGTTGTATTGAAGTTATGATTTTCTGAGTTTCAATGTTTTTGATGGGTCCAGTATGAAAATTGGATGAAACGTGGCCTTCAAATTGTGGTGTTGTGTTCCAGGAGTATCCAGTTTGAAAATTCATGAAACGTGGTCCCTGGTGGAAGAGTGGAGTTTTCTGTAGGCTGGCACCTACATACTAGTAAACATATTGGTTAGTACAAGAGCTAGGGGGTTGTAGCTCCCTTCTAGTAGTTGCTAGAGAATGAGAGAAGGTTGTAGCCTTTTGTAGGTGGGTGCCTGCATACTGGTATGAGTCTGCACCAGTACAAGATTGTAAACAAATTTTCTTATTATTAAAAGAAGACAGAGACGACATTAGCAGGTGGTTTTTACCTACATTGGGTTTCCACCTTATAACTTGGTGTTCATGTGTGTTGCTTATGTGTGATGCTTTATTATGCTTTTACTGCACTATCTTATAATCTTTGATATACTACTTTAACCTCAATACATGATAAATTGTCTAAATCAAAAGTTCTCTGCATATACGTTGGTTGCTTTAAGTACAGTCACGTGTACACACTAGTTCACTTCACTAAAGTAGCATATATAAATATGTTTTGGAAATAAAATTTTAGATCTGATAATACTAATTCACGCCCCCTCTCAATATTATTTCTAACAAATGGGATCAGAGCAGGTCCTTCAAAACAAGCTTGATCACTTGAAGGGAGATCCATCATCATGAGTAATCAAGAAAGCATGGGATCCATCAGATTGCCAATCTTTGATGGGAGCAACTTTTTTTATTGGAAAATAAGAACCATATCCTATCTACAATCACTTGGAACGGATGTGTAGGAAATTGTGGAAGGAGGATATTCATTTACAACAGCAATTCCTACAGATATGGCAGGTAAAAAGAAATATGAAACCAATGCCAGAGCTATCAATACTTTATTGGGAAGTATGTCACAATCAGAGTTTGTCAAAGTCATGCAGCTCAAATCATCCAAAGAAATATGGGACAAAATTGTCCTGAGCTACGAAGGAGACTCTTAGGTAAAACGTGCTAAGCTTCAAACTCTCAAAATTCAGTATAAAACTCTTAAAATGCATAGTGATGAAAGCATAGCTAGTTACTTCCTACGTATACATGAGGTTGTCAATTATATGAAGAATCTGGGTGAAGAAATTAAGGAGGTTACCTTATTTGAGGAAGTTTTGAGATCCTTGTTTGCTAAATTTGAATCCAAAGTGTCTGCCATAGAAGAAAAATGGGATCTGCAGAATATCACTATGACGCAACTTCACGAAATTTTAACTGCCTTTGAGATGAGAAAAGGAGGACCATCAGATATGAGAGAAGCACATTCAAAGTTTTAGCAAAAGAAAAAGAAGAACACAATGAATTAGGACATATTTCAGAAGAATAAGATGAGGTAAACTTTGTCAAAAAGCTTCAACGGGGTTCTGGAAGGTTTAGAGATAAGTTACCCTTCAAATGCTTTTCTTGTAGCAGATTCGGTCATTATGTTGCCAAATGTCCTCATAAAGATAAAATTGAAAAAGGAAAGGAATATGCAAAAGGGAATAGAAAACAAGTTGTGAATAGAAGGAGTTACTATACTCATGAATATAGTGATGGTTTATCTAATAGTGATGAAGATGAAACTGGACAAGATTACAAAATTCTCATGGCTTATGATGATGATAATTTTTGGGATGATTTATAAGAGGAAGACCTTCATGAAGAAATATATAAAATCAAAAATTGTTTATAAGAAAAAAATATTATTATAGATACCTTAACATACCAACTTGCTGAAAAAGAAAAACACAATGAAAAAATAGAATGTTAAATCGTGGGTCTAAGAAAGGATCTTGAGAAAACGAAATCTCTCAATCTTAGATTTGCTAAAGGATTAGAAACTCTAAATGAAATTATCAAATTTCAGCATTCTCCTCTGATAAATATAGGTCTTGGATATACTGAAGAAGCATCTTAATCACAGAAGCCATCAACCTCTACCAAAATCTATCTTGATGCAGCAAAGACCAGTGAACATTATGAAAATCGTCAGCAAAGGCTTAAAGTAGATCACCAGGTAAATTAGACTCAATTTACTCCAAGGATGAATAGAAGCCACAACCAACCTCAGGTAAATCACACTCAATTTGCTCCAAAGATGAATATCAATAGAAACTACAATCACTAGGTCAATAGATTTGATAGTCACAGGAACTTCTTTAATGGGCAATGCTTTTCATGTCATAATTTTGGACACAAAGCTGCTCAATGTGTGGCTTACAAAACCATCATAACTAGAGAAGCACAAAATCAAAGGAATGTAACAGGGATCAAGAAAAGTTCCTATAATAACTTTTCTCTTCTTGAAAATGAAATAGAATGCTCTATCTGTAACAACTTTGGTCATGAAGAATCTGAATGCAGGAGAAAATTTCAGCAAACATCTCAAAAGGAGAAAACTCCATTAAATCCCAAGATATGTAGAAGGAAAGAATCTCAAACAGAAAGATGTGGTATAGCCTTGTATGTAGAAGGATAAGAAAATCAGTGGTACATCGAAAGTGGACGCTCAAAACACATGATAGGTGAAAAAGAAAAACTTCACTCATATAATGCCTTAGAAAATGAAAAGAATGTCTCATTTGGAAATGAAACTCTTGCTGTCATAAAAGGTAAAGGCTCTGTTTTCTTGAAAGAAAAGGTTAAAGCTAGAAATGTTATGTTTGTAGACGATTTAAACCATAACCTATTGAGTGTCAGTCAAATGTGTGATCAAGGAAATGAAGTGGTGTTTCTATCAAACGGAGGTGTTGTTCATGAGCTTGATACAAGAGAGACCATGATCAAAGGTAGAAGAACTCCAAACAACTTATACATACTCAAGGGAGGACAACAACAATGCTATCTAAGCAAAAATGATGAAAATTGTCTGTGGCATAGAAGATTGGGACATCTAAGATTTTCTCAAATAAGAAAAACATGCAGATTCAAGGTTGTTCAAGATCTTCTAGATATCAGCATCCCTAAAAGTACAATATGCAAACCATCTCAAATCAGTAAGCAAACCAGAACTCACTTCATGGAAAAAGAAGGTTCAGCTAGTAAGCCTCTTGAACTTGTCCATACGGATTTATGTGGACCATCAAGGAAAAAGTCACCTCGTGGAGAAGAACACTTTATTTTGTTCATTGATGTTTTTTCCAGAATGTGTTGGATAGGTCTTCTAAAGCATAAAGATGAAGCATTCGAAAAGTTCCAAGCCTTCAAAGCTTTGGTTGAAAATGAATCAGATTGAAAAATCAAATGCCTCAGATCTGATCGAGGAGGGGAATTTACCTCGGATGAATTATTTGACTTTTGTGAACAACATGGAATAAAAAGGAAATTCTCCACTGCAAGGACTCCTCAACAAAATGGAGTGGTAAAAAGAATGAATAGAACCATTCAACAAATGGCTCAAGCTATGCTAGATGAATCTAGAACTCCTGCAACCTTCTGGGGTGAAGCTGCATTCACTTCCGTAACTATTCTAAACCAAGAAAATGTTTGGGTAAATAGCACTCAGACTCCACATGAAATTTGGTATGGTAAGACTCCTACTGTAAAATACTTTAAAGTTTTTCGAAGCAAATGTTATATCAAAAGGACCGATGAAAAACTTGGTAAGTTTGAACCCACAGTAGATGAAGGTATTGTTCTTGGTTACTCTTCTCGAAGTAAAGGATATAAATGTTATAATAAAAGACTTGGGAAAATTGTTGAAAGTATTGATGTTGTAGCTGATGAAGCATGCAAAAATCCAAAACAGATAAAGACAAAAGATTATAACAATGAAGAATATGGGTATTATTTTACCACATCAAATCACAATGATACTGAAGAAGAAACCAATGAAGCACCAAAACAAGAGATAATGATAGAAGAAAAGACTCCATCCAGGCATGTTCAGAAAAATCATCTAGAAACTCAAATTTTAGGGGAAAAAGAAGCAGGTGTACAGAAAAGAAGAACTATTATAGAGACCTCAAGATATCTAGCATTACTATCCTCCACCGAATCTCAAAATGTAAATGAAGCATGCAAAGATGAATGTTGGGTCAAGGCCATGAATGAAGAACTTGAGCAAATTGAAAAGAATAATACTTGGGAATTAGTTCCTAGATCTCATGATAAAAATATTATAGGAACTAAATGGATATTAAAAAATAAGCTAAATGAAAATGGAGAAGTCATTAGAAACAAGGCAACACTTGTTTGTAAAGGGTATGCTCAACAAGAAGGTATAGATTTTGAAGAAACTTTTGCACCTGTTGCTAGACTTGAAGCCATAAGGATGTTTCTTGCTCTTTCTAGCTTTTAGAAATTCAATGTATACCAAATGGATGTAAAATCTGCTTTCCTTAATGGAGATTTAGAAGAAGAAGTTTATATTGAAAAACCAGAAGGATTAATTCTTGGAAATGATGCAAAACTTGTATGCAGAATCAAAAAGGCTCTCTATGGTCTGAAATAGGCTCCAAGGGCCTGGTATTACTACCTTGACAAATATCTACACCAACAAGGTTTTTCAAAAGGTTCAACAGATAACAATCTATATACAAAGATTGAAACTGATAAATTGCTAATTATTGTTGTTTATGTTGATGATATCATTTTTGGTAGCAATGAAGAATCCATGAGTCAGAATTTTTCTTCAGTAATGCAACAAGAATTTGAAATGTCCTTCCTTGGTGAACTTACCTATTTTTTTGTTCTACAAGTTCAACAGAATAAAGATGGCATTTTTCTTTCACAAACCAAATATCTCAAACAAATCTTGAAAAGGTATGGAATGGAAGATTCTAAACCTGTATGTACCCCAATGGTAACAGGATGCAGTCTCAGCTCAAATGATGAATCAGCAGTAGTACATCAACCAACTTACAGATCCATGATTAGCAGTCTGTTTTATCTAACTGGTACCTGACCTGAAATCATGCATGTAGTAGGAATAGTTTGAAGATTCCAAGCAAATCCAAAGGAATCACACCTTTAGGCAGTCAAAAGAATTTTCAAATATCTTCAAGGAACTCAAAACTTTGGTTTCTCGTATCCTAGAGATACAGATCTTACTCTTCATGCATATATAGATGAAAATTAGGTAGGAAGTGTTGATGACAAAAAAAGCACTAGTGGTGGTGCATTCTATATGGGTTCTAGGTTAGTGTCTTGGTTCAGCAAGAAATAAATTTCGATTGCATTATCTACAACTGAAGCAGAATATGTGGTTGTTACATCTTGCTACACACAACTACTTTGGATGATGAAAACCTTGCAAGACATTTAGATCACATGTACTCCACCCATCTCCATTCTATGTGATAATACAAGTGCCATCAGTATTTCAAAGAATCTAGTCATGCACTCCAAGACCAAGCACATACCCATCAAGTACCATTTTCTACATGAACAAGTGCTTGAACAAAAGGTCAAATTGGAGTATGTTCCCTCCAAAGAATAGGTTGTTGATATATTTACTAAACCATTGTCCAGAGAGACATTTCAATATCTCAGACAAAAGCTGGGAGTAGTTGTTGCATCATCCTATTGTTAAATCCAATTTTTCAGAGAAAGGTTATTATACGCGTGTTTCATGAAGTATAGTCGCGTACACATGCGGGTTTATATGGGTCAAGGAGCGTATATGTTTTTTAGACAAGAAACATAGTGGGGTAGGCTCTGGTATGGGTGCTCTGACTGATATTGATGATTAATGTCTATCTTTTTTTTGCTCAAGCAAGAGACGATCTTTCTATATCATTAATCCAAAAATAATGTACAAAGTTTACAACTGTCCACCAAGCACTGTGGACTCAGAACAAGAGAGCCAACTGCCTAGGGTATGGTCCCCCCACCCAAAACAACTAACCTTCCAAACCTTCAGAACCCAAACCAAATATTATCTGAAAGAAAGGCTGGACTATTGAAATCCATGTAATTACCCACATCATCACTCACCAAACCTGCCTCTTTAATCATGACCATCCAATCTACTATCTTCATCTGACGGCTGAGGAGAAAATCGCTCCAAGAAGGCACATGGTGCTTAATCCCCCGGCCCCACAAAACTGCATGATCAATCCTGATCATAGATCCAAACCTTGAAATCCAACGGTTGATGGTGATATCACGCTGCTCCATGGTACCAAACTTTAATGTGTGATGAAGGTGGTTTACCGACCCGGCCCCCCACCACATGTCTGACGATGTAAGGGATCGCTCCCAAATCATGAAAACCACTTCCAGCTTGAGAGGGGAATGATCAAACCAAAACCACTCTGTGAGGGGTTTTGTCTCCCGAAGAGGGGAAAAAGGAGAAAACCAGATGCTGGAAAAGACTATTCCTACCTGGGTGCAAGAACTTATCCCAACTTTCCTTTTTAAGCTAAACTGAAAAGTTTGTTTACCATATCCATCGGCATTGGATGTAATCGTGGAACCTTTCCGCACAGCTCTTATCTCCCAAACCCGCCAATATGCACGATCAATCTCAACCGTCAATCCATCATGAATAATCCTACGGACCAGGCACATATCGCACAGGTCAAGTGGATCAACTCCTTGGCCACGTGTCACTGGCTGGATGGAATCACTCCCAAAACTCCAAAACTGCTTCCCACTTAGATCGCTTGCGATAAACCATAAACAGCTCTGAGGGCAGTATAGTATCCATCACGTGAGAACTGAAGGTTTTACTCCTACCGAAAAAACCCAGAATCCGGCCCATCTCACTAAACTGACCATGCCAATCCTCCCGCCAACACTTTGTTGATTCGGTTCTTCCACGCATTATTCCTATGGCGCATCTGTTACTGAAAAAATCTGGGATGGGGAGGCCGACAAAGAGTTGCCTTCCATTGGGAATAGACTGAGAAGAAGACCGAAACAACAAAAGAAACTTAGTCATCTGGAATCAACCTCCATGTCTCTGAGTTGAACCACCCTCCAATCTTCCTCAGCTTGGGCGTGACAAAATGCCTTTAATCTATTCTGAGTCATATCCTACCATTCCATTTTGATCTTACTCTCAGTACAGAGAACTCCTTGATTAGCCAGAATATCCGCCAATTTATTGGCTGATCTTCACACATGATTAAAACGAACTGTGCGAAGGCATTGGAGATGAGTTTGAATCCTTTGAAAGACCTGGATAAGCCTCCAATGTTTAGAGACTTTTTCAGGTGAGTGCCACAGCTAATTCTCTTGACTGAATTAATAGTTAGCTCAGAGTCAGCTTCAACAATCACATTTTGGCAGTTATCCTGTTTCATATACTCCAGACATTATTCCATAGCCATGAGCTCTGCCATGTTGTTAGTAGCCCTTCCTAAATGGCAGTGAAAGATGACTAGAATGTTGCCATTTTCATCCCTTAACACCCTGCCAAAACCAGCAGTCCCTGGGTTGCCTTTTGAAGCTCCATCAATATTGAATTTTAAAAAACCCTGTGGGGGAGGTTGCCAGATATCCTATTCTGTATCCCTCATTTCAACCTTCCTTTGTATGATTTTAGGAATATGACCTTGTAAGCCCAGTTGAAAAATAATCCTCAGTTCTGCAGCTGAGGGAGGGTTCGTAGGGGGGTCCTTACAGAGGTGCCCACCGTTTCCCTGATCTGATTTAAGATCTGCTCCAAAAGACATTGGGGGGGGGATTTTTTCATTCTTGAAGATTCTTTTGTTTCTTTCTTTCCAAACATTCCATATAACAAAGCCTGGCATAAGGACCCAAGCAGTGTTTAGAAACTCGAAATCTAAAAAGTTTTGTCTCCACTTGGTTAGGGTGTTGATAATACACTCTTGGTATTTGTCTGTCTGCTGGAAAATTGCAACAAAAGTATTCCACAACCAAGAGGTGAAGCTGCAATTATTAAGAAGATTCTCCATAGTTTCCTCTTGGTCACCACATAGATGGCATCTGCAAGGCCCCAGAACACCTCTCTTCCTGATGATATCCCAGGTCAAAATTTTCTTATGATAGACCAACCACATAAATAGTTTGATCTTCATCCAGCCTTGATACATCCATAGATTCAACCAGATCCTGTCTGGAGCCTATGGGTTTAGCTCAAGTAGTAAGCATTTTGCCTCCTTAAGATTAAAGGAACTCTCATTGTTGTTGCCCCATCTAAGTTGGTCTTGCCCATCTGTTACCAAAATCCTCCTTTGTTCCACTAAATTACTAAGCTTATTTTCCTTTTCTTTTAAAGGGCTACCATCCCTGTAATTCATGTGCTTCTAGGTTCTCCATTTTCCTACACTATTGCTTTGATCCCATAAATCTTTTACCTTGATTAATCCTTTAGAGCCTATCTCATTCTTGAGTTCCATAAAATCCTCAGTTAATAGTATAAGTTCTTGTAGCCATTTATCCTCCCAAAATAAGGCAAGATTACCTTCTCTGATTTCCCAGAAGCTATTTTTTTGTACTAATTCTCTATTTTCCCAGGAATTGCTCCAGATATGTGAGCCTTTTATACTTCCAGACATTCTTATATGATCACTATAATGCCAATAGCTAGCATATTTTCCTTTCCAAATACTAGCCCATTGTGCCTTTGGATCTTTGACCCATTGCCACCATAATTTTGTCTCTAAAACTTTGCTAAGAGTCTCAGGATCATCCAGTCCAAGTCCCCCATAGATTTTATGTTTGTAGATTTTATCCTAGGCCACCAAGGCCCATTTCTTTCTTTCCTCCCCCTTACCCAAAATAAAGTCTCTTTGAATGGATCTGAAATGATGCAAGACTCCTTTTGGTGCTGGGATGGCTGATAACATGAACAATGGGAGAGCTTGAAGCACAACTTTTGTGAGAAACAACCTTCCAGCCAAGTTTAAAGACCTTATAGTCCATTTCTTGATTTTGTCATGCATTTTATTCATCACTGGCTCCCAAATGCTCTTGTGCAAAGGTTTGGCCATAAGCGGTACTCCCAAATATTTTGAAGGAAGGATATCTCTTTGAAAGCCCAAAATTCTGGAAATATTCCTCTAAGTGGCTATATTAGTATTAAATAAAAAAAAAATTGATTTGGAAAGGTTAACTTCCATACCTGAAGCCAAAGTGAAGTCACACAAGATTTGTTTGTATGTGCGAGCTTCTTTGACCATGGGTATTCCTTGCAGCATGGTATCATCCACAAATTGTTGGTGAGTCAAGGCCTATCCATCATCTGAGAGATGGAGACCTTTAATCTGACCTATTTCTTTTGCATGCCTGATAGACCTACCCAATCCTTCCATCATGAGGATGAAGAGAAAGGGAGAGAGTGGGTCTCCTTGCCTAAGTCCTCTTGAAGGAATGAAAATCTCTGAGGGAGAGCCGTTAACCAGAATAGAAAAGCTGTCAGAAGTCACCAGAGCCATGACCCATCTAACCCAGTTGTGATCAAACCCAAAGGTAATAAGAACTTTCCTTATATAGGTCCAATTTAGCTTATCATAGGCTTTTGCTATGTCCAATTGCATAATCATTCCTACTTTCCTATTGCTGGACAGAGAGTGCACCACTTCATGAGCTTGAATGATATTATCAAGAATTTGTCTACCTTCTACATATCCCGATTGTTCCCCAGAAACTAGAGAAGGAAGGAGAGGTTTGAGCCTATTGGCCACCACCTTAGAGATTATCTTATAAACCAAATTGCACAGAGAAATGGGTCTAAACCTGTCAGGAGTTTGAGCTAAGTCCTATTTTGGGATCAGGGAGATAAAGGAGGTATTGAGCACCTTCAAAATGGTTTTATTTCTCCTGGAATCTTCGACTACCTCCAGAATATCTTGTTTGACTATACTCCAGCAGGCTTTAAATAAGTCCATGTTGAAGCCATCAGAGCCGGGCGCCTTGCCATTCTGCATATCCTTAAGGACCTCACTAACCTCCCCTTCAGTAACTGTCTTATTAAGGTTAAAATTGTCCTCATTAGACACCAGCCTGGGTATATGTCTTGTAAGATCCCGGATGTACTGTTCTCGATCTGAAATGGTTTCCTTTGCTATATCACTAAAGTGCTGAACCAGCACAACTTCAATTTCTTCATGAGAATTGAAAACATTGCCACCCTTATGCTTGATTGAAGAAATCCTGTTATGAGCTCTATTCGCAATAGTGGATCTGTGGAAAATTTTGGTATTTATCTCGCCCTCTTTTAACCATTGAACTCGAGACTTTTGTCTCCAAAATATTTCCTCTTGTTTGCATAAAAACTCCCATTCTTGATGGTATTTGGAAACCTATTCACTTTTATCGTTATCAAAGCCATCCATGATAAGGGCTTGGTTGAGTACCTGCATTTTTCCTTCAATAGATTTTTTGGCTTTAAAAATATTGCCAGATTCCTTTTTGTTCCAATCTTTAATCCTAAGCTTGATTTGTCTTAGTCTATTTTGGAGAAGGAACATTCTTGAGCCTTGAATGTTCAAATCCTCTGCCCACCAGTTGGCAATGTTGCTTATAAAATCTGGGTCGGAGAGCCATATATTCTCGAATCTAAAAGGTCTATTTCTGGGGGTTCCAATGCCCTAAACCTCCAATTGAACTAGCCAGTGATCGAAGCCTCCAAAGGGGAGAACTCTAGTTATCATTTCTTTGTTTATGAGCATAAGATCTTCTGAAATTGAGAATCTATCTAATTTAGAGGCAACCTGAGACTCACCTCCTCTTTTGTTATTCCACGTAAAGAGACCATTACTTGTAACAATGTACACTAACTTCAAGTTATCTATGAAGGTTTGAAAAGCTAAAGAATCTTTGCTTGTAATTCTGGTCCTCCCCTTCTTCTCCAAAAGTGATTTGATCATATTGAAATCACCCCCCAAGATCCAAGGTAATCCTGCATATATATCTCTGAGACCCTCCAGATAATTTAGAAACCTATGTTTATCATCCAATCTTTGACGACCATACACATTTGTTACCAGGTAGGTTTCCTTATCTCCCACAGGCTGTATTACCACTGATAAATCCCTAGATGCCTCAGCATCTATAATGCTAATTTTGTGGGGATTCCAAAGGGTGAGTATACCTCCTGCAATATTCTCTGCTTTGACTTCCAGAAACTCAAATCGATTGAGCCATTTGCTATGGATTTTTTTAAATTTTTGAATGGAACATTTGGTTTCTTGGATGAAGATCACATCCGAAGCTACTTGCTTCATTCTATTACTCAAAATTCTTTTTTTTTTTTCTTTTACTACCTAGACCACTAATATTCTAAGAAGTGAACTTCATAGTTAAATATTTGTGAAGGAGTAGCTGGTAAGGTCTTTCATCTTACCTGCATCTATCATGAGCTTACCACATTCCATCAATAGCTCATTGTGCTTTTTTCTGCCTCTTTTATTTCCTGGGTTTCTGGGTGCTAATCCTGGTTTGGTTTTCATCATTTTCACACCTTCACTGCTATGGTTATCACTGTTTCTTTAGCTCTACATCCCTTTGGTTTGGGCTTTCCATTAAAACAACTTTTGTACTCTTGTGAACTCCTTTGGAGGTAACGAATCCATGCCTTCCCTAGTTCCTTGGTCCAAGAACCCTTCTAGACCTAGGTTCTCTTTCTCAAGTATTTCCTGTAGTTCCTGGTCCTACATTTCCATCTCACTCTGGGTCATTTCATGGTCCATCTCCATTTTTTCCTCATTCATTATAGTTTATTTCTGTTTAATATTATCTTGTGCTTGATCACTGTCTTCCTCTTTCCCCTCCTCCACTAGACTTCCTTCCTTTGTTTGATCTGCATTTGTAATCCCGTCCTCCTCTTCAAGGACATGGAACTTGTTCTGACTGGATTGCTATCCTCCTAATCTTTTTGTCTTTGGCCCCCTTTTGCCTTCTTTTTCCTTATGTGCTACTTTTTGAAAGCTTTCATCATCTTTCCTTTTGTTAGCTTTACTCTTATTCTCCATTTTACTGAGAGGGAAGTCTCTGAATAGGTGCCCATGTTCATGGCATTTGCGGCATCTGAATGGTATATGTTCATAATCTACTGCTTGAACCCATTCCTCATCAAATACTTCCAAGATAACTTCATCTGGTAGAGCTCCAGAGAGATCCATCTCCACACATATTCTAGAAAAGGAAGTATAATTTCCCATTCTAGTGGCCTCAGAAGCTTTGACAAAGCGTCCTAACTTATTTCCTATAGCAGCTAAGGATTCTGTTTGCCAATAATCAAGAGGTACAGAGAAGAGTCTTACCCAAACTAGGACTGAGGTAAAAGTCTCTCGCTCCGAAACAAAATTCATAATCCAAGGTCTCATAGTACAGTTTCCCAGCTATTTACTTGTCAATCCGGGATATGTAAGTTGACGAAACACGTGCACGATATATGCAGGACTAAAGTAGAACTAATCTAGTCTAATCTACATTGCTGAAATCAACTTAATATATGAATGGAGATTCCCATGAAGGAAAAGCATTACAACATGTGAAGAGTTAACAACAAATGACATATGTGAGCTCACATCCATAAATCAATATTACAATAATCAAATGACAAACATGAAAGCATAACAATGAAAGAATCTAAGACAAATCAATCTTCTTAGAATTTCCAACTATCCTCTCCTCCCTATGGAGAGGGAGAACTCTCCTTTATACATGAGAGTATTTGAAGATAAGATAAGAATGCATTAATTACATACCCACTATTCTCTCAACTACTCTTAACCACTTTCCCATTATTACAAAATACAGTTCCTTCAAATCCTCCACACATCTTTTACATATCTTAAATAATATATGCCAACCAAACATTCCATGGTCTTCTCCTTAAGAATAGGCTTGAATAACTATCTCCATGAAATGGTGGAGGAGATATTCAAGAAGTCTCTTTGAATTAATAATTCTCATATTCCTACATATTACAAAGCTCACCCATATTTGAGATATATATGAAAACATGTGTATTTTCTAGTATTAATCATAAATTCACTCTTAATGCTAAAATGAATAGATTGGAAAATAATAATATGAAACCCAAATGAATTTATGAAAATGATATGATGAAGGGTTTAATAGGATGATGGAATGTAAGGAATAGTGAAGGGAAAGGTGGATGAAAAAGTGACATTTCTGAGTCCTAACACCTCCTTCAAACACTCTATCCTTATCTTCAATATTAGCAAATACCACAGTGAAGAAACCTTTTGACCCAAGATGTAGGTCAATGCTTCCTTTTGGTTTCTAGTGATATTTTATCCACATCTATAAAGCTTTTTCAGTGGGCCATAAACCCATGAATTTGCAAATGATTACATATTTTTGCATGTGTTCCCTGTGCACCTGCAAACCAAGATCATTTAAAACAACTCTGGGAGTAACCGCTGCTTTGGGTTTACATGGTCCCTTTTGTGCTTTGTCTTTTCTTTTTTGTTCCTTATCTTCTTCCTCATTATCCTTGGTGCTGTTGTTCTCCCTCGATTTAGAGAAATCTTGTTCCTCTTCACTATTTCTTTGCCTTCCTTCTGAAGGACCTATATCCTACTCCATTGGTTTTTTGCCCCTGACGACTACAGCCTGCTTGTAGGAGGGAGTGTAGCCTTCTCCTTTACTACCATCCATGGCGAAAAAGCTCTGCGCAAGCCTGTAACCCTAGCAAATCGCCTCTTGCAGTCTCGCCGTCTCAGCCTTAATAAAACTGATGATTAATGTCTATCAATATGCTTTGTTCATTAATTTTTATCCGACTAACAAAGATGCCTTGATCATTGACCTGTTAACAATGCATAGGTAGCACAGGTTCAGGGGGAGCATTAGCCTTCACATACATTCAGCATTGTTGGCATTATGGTTGCTGAGTCCAACTATGGTTTCAGATATTTATACCATTTGTTACTTAAATCATGTAAAAGTCTAGGGTGTGATATGTCTTCTCATACATTTGAATGAGTCCTCTTGGACAAATGATGTAATTTGTATCCCCACTTTACATGGGATGGATGATGTAATATTTATTGTTTTTGTCATGTATAAACAATTGGTATATCCCCACTTGGTTGGGTGGATGACTCAAATTTGGTATATCCCCACTTGGTTGGGTGGATGACTCAAATTTGGTATATCCCCACTTGGTTGGGAGATGGATGTATGTATGAGTCATTGGTGATAGGAAGGTCATCCTCACATAGTTCAGTTATAGAATCATATTATTCTTTTAGAAAATATTTTTGCAGACTCTGCTTGTGCTCAAGGGGAGCATGGATGGTTTCAGTGCATCTCAGCATGTACAAAAGGGGAGCTCAATAAGAGAATTCACCATGTACTTAGGGGGAGCATGAACAACATAATGTACAACAAAGGGAGAATATATCTTGGTCCACCCTTTGCCCTTGATGTCAAAGGGGGAGAGTGACTTGGTGTTGTTGTTGCCATCAAGTCCAAAGGGGGAGATTGTTGGCATTATGATACAGGTGTTGTCCTTGATGGCAACTCACTCAGATGAAAGCTCACAGTGCAATAGGTCAAACAATTACAGATTAGACTACAAAGAATTAAGAAAGAGAGGTGTACGCATGTTCACCTTGTCCAAGCTGCATATACATTCAGGTTTAATGAAAAAAAGGAGCATATACATACACAGGCACTTTCACAGAAGGAAAAGTGCATATGTCTTGGAAAAAAAAAAAAAAATTGGTTCAAGGTATTGAGAAAGGCATAAAACTATATAAGGAGGAGAAGATCATTATGCCAAGTGGGCAAGTATTTTGAATATATCATGAGGTGTTGGATCATATATGCAGGTTAATGAGCTTTTGATGGTTTGCTTGATCTGATCTAAGGAGGAACCTATATGGCTGATGAAGGTTGATGTACCAGGATCATAAAGGCTTAAAATTATTATCATTATGTGGTTTGATCTTGAACAGTCTAGATCTGAATACTAATGTGTGTTTTATTCTGTAAATATCATGATCTGGGTATGACTAAAGTCTGGAATAGTTGTGATGTTTTGAGTTAGCATTTACAGATCTGTACACAGGTTTGCTTTAGTAAAAGAACGTATACATGTTGGTTCAACATATCAAAGTAGCATATACATCATAAATTTGAATTTGCAAATCTATACGTTGGTTCCTTTTGGTAAAAGTGTGTATACACACTGGTTCTACACATGGAAGTAGCATATACCTTATGAAGTATGATGTTTAAAGTTTCAGTTGTTTTTGTTTGTTGTTGTAGAGTTCTGGGTTTTGCTTTGGGTTCTGGTGACTGTATTTGGATGACAGTGTTCTGAATGATCAGATAGATGGATTGTGATTTGCTACAGTGATAATGGGTTATCAAGTGATTGATTGATTCAGTTCTGGTTGATTCAGAAAGTGATGATTGAGTTTCAGTGATTAGTTGATGCAGATTTATTTGATGGTTGTATTGCAGTTATGGATTTTTGAGTTTCAATGGTGTTGATGGGTCTAGTATGAAAATTGGATGAAACATGGCCTTTAGATTGTGGTGTTGTGTTCTAGGCATATCCAGTCTGAAAATTCATGAAACGTGGTCCCTGGTGGAAGAGTGGAGTTTTCTGTAGGCTGGCACCTATGTACTAGTAAACATATTAGCTAGTACAAGAACTAGAGGGTTGTAGCTCCCTTCTAGTAGTTGCTGGAGAACAAGAGAAGGTTGTAGCCTTTTGCAGGTGGGTGCCTACGTACTGGTATGAATCTGCACCAGTTCAAATAGATTTTCCTATTATTAAAAGAAGACAGAGACAACAGTAGCAGGTGGTTTTTACCCACATTGGGTTTACACATTATATCTTGGTGTTCATGTGTGTTGCTATCTTATAAATCTATGATATACTGGTTTAAGCTCAATACATGATAAATTGTCTAAATCAAAAGTTCTCTGCATATACACTGGTTGCTTTAAGTATAATTGCATGTACACGCTAGTTCACTTCACTGAAGTAGCATATATAAATCTATTTGGGAAATAAAATTTTAGATCTAATAATACTGATTCACCCCCCCCCCCCCCTCATATTATTTCCAACAGTTTAGTATATCTCTCTCCCTCTGATGGATCTAATGGCACAATAACTCTCATATTATTGGTTTCAAATATCATTTGTGTTTTCTTCAAGTTAATTATAACCATGTTATCAAATGCCCAATGCAATCCAAGAAATGCAGGGTAGGGATTATTGTCATCCATAATTTCAATCACTTCTAAGTCAATAATAGTGCTCACTCCATCAATGTCTACTGTGATACCTGACAATCTTCGTAGAGGGACAATCTTATGTTGATTCGCCATTTTCAGCTAGATAGTTGGCCATTGTAGCTTTGACTTACCCATCAATTCCCAAGTTTTCTTCGACAAGACATTGGAATTAGATAATAGATCCAAGATAACTTGATACATTTCATATTCCCCAATCTACATTGTAAGACTCATTTCCTTTCTAGTTTGCTTCTTATGTCTATGTAGATTATTCACTGCACGCATCTCACTCTGCGGTACCCGTTTAGGAGTACAAGAGTCTATCAATTCCTGCAATCCCTCTACGACCTTCTAATTCCTCAATAGCTTCATGCAAGTCTATAGAAAATACTTCAAAATATTTTCTACCATCTCATAGTTATCCTTTTGGGTCGGTTTCGCGGTAGAGGTCGAGGTCCCATCATCCATAAATTTTCACCTCGCCTCCAAGAATACTTACTTTTCCTTCAAGATATCAAATGCAGGAGATTTTTGAGTAGTTTTCCTTACCCATGTAGCTTCAAATTTCTTTTTTCCATTGGAGTTATCATTCCAGTTGCATCTCTGCTTCTTGTTACAATGTCGATGCGTGGTTTATCCTCCCTTAGCTCAGTGTCATCATTTGGATATTTGTTGCGGTTGCTAGTTTCGTTTCTCCCACATCTTCATAATAAGCATGGGACATTTTTCTATCACATGATCAAAAGACTTACTATAACTGCAGGTTGTTGTAGGGTTCTAACATTCTCTTTTGAAGTGTCCTACTTGTCCACATTTATAACAGATAATCTAGACAGATCCTTGACCAACTCCTCCTCCTCCTCATCCTTGAAATCCACCTCGACCAACATGTTGGCCTGGTTCCTCATGTGTATGTCCTTCAGCTTGTAGTCTATAAGTATCAGAAGTGTGCTCCATCATCAAGTCATAACTTCAGAATTTTTTCTCATCATGGCCTACTGATCTAAAAAAGTTACAAAACAACTACTTTGGGGTCTGTACATACTTTTGTAATAGGTAGCAATCTTTAGAGCAATGTTGGCCTCTCGTTCTACAAATCTCCCACCACAGTCCTGGGGTTACTGGATTAGGCACTGCACTTGCCAAATAATCTCTAAACACGAGGCATTGATTCTTATAATGACCCTTTGCTTTGTATTTTGTACACCATACTTCTCATCTGGTCTCTTTACCTTTCTTGAGATCTTGCAATTCCAAGGTAAAATTGGCTAGCTAACTCTATATATGTTGTATTCCTACATGAGTATCTCCAATTGGTGAAGCTTCTAGCTTCATTGCAATCTCCAATTCTTCAGCTTGAGTCATGATATTCTATTGTGTTAAAGATAACCTAATATGTGGCAGTAGCGCAACTATGAACCATTCTTTATGTTGTTTTGGGGGTATATTAAAGCTTACTTGACCGATCAACACCTTGAATCACTGATCCAACTCCCAAAAAAAATCAGTTTTTTTTTGTTTGATTTCTTTTAGCTTTGTGATGCACTATGATTTTGATTTTGACTTCTTGAATTCTGATACCAATTCTTTCTTAATTTCATCTAATGAAGAAGTCAGGTTAATCACAAAGTATTGCATATACTAGGTTAGCACTCTTTCTCGCAATGACGTGATGAGTTGCACCTTATTTACATCATCACTATTGATCTATCTTGTTGTCCATACCACATCAGCTACAAACCAGAACTAATCAGGATCCTTTGATCCCAGTCCTTTAAAAATAGGCAGCTTAATGTCATCAAACATTTTCCTTCTCGGGGGGCTAGGTGGAGGGGGAGGGGGTGTAGGGGAATTATGGGCAGGGGGATGGGGTGTAACTAGAGTGGATGGATGGGGAATCCCAAATATGCCTTGATTCTTCTCAAATCCTAACTTTGATGTGCCTTCAGGATGGTCGAGGGAATGTCATGGGGTTATGGGGTTACTTCTTTCTTCTTCAATCTCAGATCCTCCGAACAAGGGGTTATAGTCAGTTTCAATAAAATTCTTCGGATCTATTTTGTATTATTTTCCACTTCGCATAGACCCTGTTTAAGGATTAGTTCCTCTTTGTGCAAAACATTAATCCAACTACATTCATAGAATCCCCTTTTCACACAATAACATCTTAATCGATAGATTAAAAGATCTTAGGAACTCACCTTGTGGTCCTTTGAAAAATCTTCGTTCGGCTTCGCTATAGGACACAATCGCATATTTCGTGAACTTAGTGATAAATACTCCCAAAATACTATCGATCTAGAAATAAACAACCCTTGAGATGTTTTTACTGGTGTTCTTGAGTCGTCGTATCAATTCAGGATTGCAATCCTTAGGTTCATCATTCTTGAGACAAGTCTTATGCTTGGTCAACTTAGATACCCACTCATAAAATTCAATTTGGAATGAACCAAAGAATATTTCATATTGCTCTTCAAAGATACAATTCTACAACTAGTCTTTAGCTGATAATCGAGGGTTTTTGTTCTCTTTTTCTGCAAATTCTCTTTCTTTCTGTTCAACCCACTCCTAAATTTCTTTCTTCGATGGATGCCAAACCATATCCCTTAATAAGATCTCGGTCCTAGAAAAATAACCATTTGTTGGTTTAAGGGGGTTTGGCCTAGGTTCAAAGTGTGCTGCACATCAACAAAACGCTCAACCACTAGCCCTTTCAACAACGACCTGCAGGAAAATCACAGTCTCACCCAAAGTGGTTATGGGAGGTTGCAAAACTAGGTTTTAGGGATATGCATGTTGTGGCACCCTTGTATTCGCTTATGTCTTATATCTACCTACAAATCCACGTACATGAATAACTTCACACTGATGATTAACTTCACAAATTGGTGCTTATAACAAAAAACAATATAAAATGTATTCTTCCACATAATTCAATAAAAATCACGCATAACGATATCAATAACAACATAGAATGAACACAAAAAGATACACAATACTTTTCCAAAACTTCTTCTTTATTAACAAGGATCTTCAATACATGCTCTTCCCTGACCTGTGCACCCAGCTATAGGTGGTCTATGCACTCAGATGCAGACTCTTCAAGGCCTCCGCGCACTCAGTTACGGAGCCTTCCCAAAAATGAAGACTTAAGATAGTGAATACGAACAATCTATGCTTAGTTAGTTCTTCTATTTCATATTTGACAAAGTATTACATATTCTTTATATAGACTTCCTTACTACAAGACCACTATCCACATACCATGGATACGAAAACACAATGGACTAATACCCAAAACCCGTTACAAAATAAAGGACTTTTGACCCACCTAAAGCCCCTAAACACTACGCAATGAATAGAACTTTTCCATCATCGCACGCTTTGTTCTTAAAAATACAGAGTCTTTAACAAAAACTTGGACCAATTTGGGTTGTGCCCAACAAGAACGATTCTTGATGATCTGTTGGATAGTGACATAGATATATGGATACATACATACATATACGTAAACATTAGCATAAACAATTATGATCCTGTTAGATAAGATATGCATTCATACATATATATACACGTAAATGTTAGCATTAATAATCATGATCCATGATGACCTTGTCAAACATGACATACATACACACCTACATGTATACATATACAAACATTAGCATAATCATGATCATAACACAATTACCAGATATCAAGGTCAAGGTTTAAGAGAGCTTCCTTTATTCATGCAACACATGCACAACATTAAGAATAGTTTTTCCAAACCTAACCAAGGCATTTAACACCTCAAATCCATTTAATTTACCATTTTGGTTACCTTTCTCATGACTTTACTTTCACCGTATATTTTCCACAATCAACCCATCCAGTCCAACCGACTGTCATAGCCTTACCTTCCACTGTGCTTTATCATGCGGCGAGCTTCACTCTGTCTTACATTACCTATCGGGTACCACATAGCTCTTCCCAAGCTCCATTAACTTTCCTCTTTCACAAAAAAATCCCAAGACTCAAAACAATAAAAGGCAAGAACAGAAACAACAACAGGAAGACCATGAAAACCAAAAGCAATACGACACTGCAACAAAGTGGCATAGCTATGCACCAAACACAATCAAATTCACAAATCAAGTGCAACAATCACAAAAGACCAAAAACACAAGACTAACAACAGACACCATGAATCAATCCCCATGGTTCCCAAGGAAAGCTCAACCTAAGACTTCTTCAAGATTTCATGGAAATTTATTTGCCATGTAATCCCCTACATCACATTGCCATAACACATAATTGTCAATGCATAAATAAATACAAAAATATACCATCTATCTTACCTTGATATGTCAAGCATGTTTCCTTGTATTTGATCACATCTGTGCCACGTCTTAAGGGATTCCAATTCCCTTGATAGATCTACCTGTAATTAGAGACTAGCTAATACACCTATCAAGTACATGTTCATGAATCTATCACATATCCACATAATTTTAGACAAATTATGGTTAAGAAGACTCTTGTATGAAAAATGCTCATTCGTTTGGAATTAGGTTTTCCAAACACAACCAAAGGAATTCTTTCCCAATCCTTTTTTTTTACCTTTTTACCTTGTTACAACTAACTTTTACTATGTATTGTCACATCACCCAACTGTTAGTTATAAAACACATCAAGTGTTACCTTGTCACGCTAATATCTAGCATGTTAGCCTGCAACTTCTCACACATGTCAACCACATGTTCTAAATATCAAGACAATCATATCTATCAATTTGAAATAAACATTTACCAAGACTAACAAACATGTCATAATCCATAGTCAACTCATTGTCATTAAGCATTATGCTAATAATATCACCTACTACACTCAAATACCTATCAAATGTCTCAACACATATGTATTAGTACAATCATCTCAAAAGAAGATCATTTGAACACACTCATATCAGGAAATTCATTAAACATTCAACCAACTTGGAAACATATCATGTTAAATAAATCAACTAGATGACGTAATAGACACCAAACGTCAAACACCAGATAAACGACATAATAAAACAACCAAGTACCAAGTATATGACATAAGTGAACTCATGCCTTAATGTATCTTAGGGGAGGAAACCTTGTATGCACAATCAATCCATATTAGCACAATATTTATTCACAATATATTAACCCAAACATAAATAAGATCATGATATCCAAAATTGTCACTAGCTAAAATGTTTACATCATAACCCATACACAATTATCATTCACACATATGTAAAGTCAATCTAGATTAGTACAACAGCATATCACAAATATGTCTGCTCATACCTGAATGTCATAACCCTAACCATCTGCACAGGTCAATCCAATTTAGCATGATACATATAACATCAAGGTATTAATGTAATAACCCTAATCATCAAGTTACTAGCATATAACAACAAGAAGTTAACCTATAACACACTCATCAACAAATATAACTTGTTAGCTCTGCTGCATAATTTGACATTCTGAGGGTCAAGTGTAGGCTTGGCCCTGTTTTTTACTCTCATAAAAGGAATCACATCGGTCATCTTCTTCTTTCTCCTTCACTCCGCTTGCCCTCTCAGAACCCCGTGGCCTCCATTTTACATCTAAAATCATGTATAAGCCCTTGTTCCTCAGGCCCCCAAGTGCGGAGCTCAAACTGTCATGTGACCTCATTCATGTGACTCTATGCTCCTGTGACCCTTCCTCACCTTTAAACCGTGGCCATTCACTTTCCCCGCTAATCCAACGCTTCCCTGTCACGCCAGTCGAAAACCCGTGCGATCAAGTCTACACTGTCCGATCATCCCCTCTGCAATCGGGTGGCAATTGCTTTCCCTACGCCTTCAAACCACCTGGACATTAACTCGTGATGGAAAGCGGTTTCATTTCCCCTATCTGCCACAGGTCGCATGATGATCAGTATCGCACGCCATGGTACATTTACCACCTTATGCTCTGAGGCGGTGCAATCAATATCGCTCACCACCAAAACCACTTTTCCCACCTGAAAACCTCCATGCACCTTTGACGCCCGATGACCATTGGATCTATCTACCCATGATCCAATGGCCTTCACCCACTCCACTTCCATACCTCCTGGTACTCCTTGCCAAGAACTTCCCGCCATTGATCTCCCCAATATAATGTTCGATCTTCCTCCTCCATTCGTCCCGACTATCAACATCCCGGAACTGTCCCATGCGCCTGAAGGATGAAGGTGGACATTTACCTGTACTCGACGTAATAGCTCCTCAACAACTGCATTCATCAGGGAGGATGGTCGAGAAGGAAAAGGACAAGCCTCGAGTAGATAAATGCATTTAACAGTTATGGAATTTCATCCATACGACACTCCACCTACCCGAGAAGGACAACAGAGCACCCGAGAAGATCAAATTCGTTCACTGAAGTAGGCAGATTGCACCAGAGACTCCAATAGGCAGTTAAAATGGTTAGTTGTCAATTATGACCGCTCATACCTAGAATGGCCTAGTGCCTTTGTAATGAAACTCTATATATACCCAAAAACCATATGTAATCAGGGTTGATGGTTGTTGCTTTGATGTAAGGTTCAACTTCTGGAGACTGTAACTTCTTTAATACTTGCAACGTCTCGTCTTCATTTTCAGCTAATACAAGCTTCTTTTGCTGTTAATTGCCCACTTTCCGTTCTTCTTCTGTTCTAGGTTGTGCCTGATATGCATTTTTCCTGAACTCTTAATGTATAGCATTAGAGGAGTTGTCATCCTACCTTTGTGTTTGAATCTTGCATGTATCACTCAATGCGTTAATCAAGTTTCTTTTCACTTAGTGACAGAGAGTTGTCATCTTGTCTGTGCACTAGGGAATTAGATTTGCAATCCTCTTTACTGCTTGCAACCGACCATCACAAGGTCCTGTGCATCTGCTAGTGTGGTCAATATTCTTCATATTCACCCAGTCCTTAAAACTGTGAGTAATTGGTGGTCTAAAGCCTTGTAGTCTGGGGGTGTTCATGCATGTCTGGAGTCAAGCAAAGTAGAAGTGGTTATCTGGCTTGAATAAGCATCATTCCTTCCATTCATCCATTTCCAACATTAAGTAGAGTTTGTAATGTTCTCGAGCATCTCCGAGCTACAACCTAGGAGAGCTTCTTGGGGTGATAACATTAATTGGAACTGTTGCTGGGGAGAAGAGATTGAAGCTCAACTTCCCTAGGAAAACGACACAATTCCAGTTTTGATGATAGACAAAGTCTAGACACATTTCTGGTTATAATCATCTATCTGGAAACTCTACTGGAGAACCTACCTGGTGGCGACTCCACATTTTAGTTTTGGCTCAATTTTTTAGGCATACCCAGAGAAATCCTCAAAAATCACCAGCTGACCTAGTTCCTGACCCTGAGAAGATTGCTAAGCGAGGGAAAACATCATAGAAAGGAGCATCAGGATTAGGTAAGCCTAAGAAATCTTATGCATCTTTGAAAGAAAATATTATAGTTGAGGATATACAGTTTGAAGGTATAGAGCCTAGCATTGTTAGTGAAGAAATACCTTCAGAGACCCATAAATCTCCTTGTTCAGTCATTTCCCCTTTGGATCTCAGTCCAAAGAAATCCTCCCATATAGTTCATCATATTCCTTCGTGTCTGTCACCAATTTCATTACTTCCTACCATTCAATCTGCTAGCATCCTTCCACCTATTCTAGTCATGGTAGGTCAACAAGCTCCCATGAAGATGGAAAGAATCATAGCTGCTAGGTATGGACCCCTAGTCTTGCTTGTTCCTTTGAATGCCATGCCTACAGGAGAATATCATAAATATATGCCCAAGTTCACTGGTATAGAGGGAGTAACAGCTGAAGAGCACCTTGAGTCTTTTTATAGTTATGCTGATAACTTAGATATCAGTGAAGATGATGTGTGGATGAGAGTGTTTGTCCAGAGCCTTGGTGGAGAGGCTAGAAAATGGTTTAGATAATTTCCCCACAGGTCCATAGCAGACATTGAAGCATTGGATGATGCATTCTTGAGGCAATGGGGAGATAGGAAAGATCTACTCTATTACCATACATAGTTTGGAAACCTAAGGAGGGAAAATGGGGAATCATTGCCTAATTTTAATAAAAGATTTAACTGTATGTATAGTAAGATACCAGCTGAAGTAAAGCCTACCCCCACCTCTACCAAGCTCACTTATGCCAATGCTTTTGACTCGGATGTCTGCTTGCTTTTGAGGGAAAGAAGGTGTGCCACTCTAGCTGATATGCAAGATGTAGCACTGGAGGTGGAGTCAAATATTATGGCTGCAGAAAAGCTTAAAAGTCATGATGATAGAAGGAGGTAGAGAGGTGAGAATTCTTCTTCCTTTGCATCATCTTCAGAACCTAAACTAGATAAAATGACTAAGATGATAGTGTCATTAGCTGGTGAGATATCTAAGGTGAAAGTTGAGTAGAGTTCTGGAAAGACAAGGTTTCAAAACACATTTGCTCCAAGAAATCCAAATCCATTCAGAAGAGCAAATGAACAGTTGCAAATCATTCAAAGGGGTAAAAAAGCAAATGAAGAACAAAAGGTTAAGGCTCCTTTCCATAATGTAGTCATGGAGGAGGAGTAGTTTGAAGAAGAGGATGAAATCCATTGCATGGAAGACAAAGGCAGTGCTGCCTTTTTGACATTGAATGCACATGAAGAATCATTACAATAGGACCAAACCAGTTAAGAGTGGGACAGAGAGGCTATTCTGCAGACCGATGAACAACAAAGATATAATATGAGGTCAAAAGAAAACAACGTCAAGGAGAATCCTGCCCAAAGAGCTGTTGTCCAAACAAAGCAACAGAATATTAGACAGAAGAGACCAGCAGTTGATCCAACCATCCTCAAAGCACCAACTTAAGAGGTAAGAGGTCCTAATAAGTCCCCTTCCCCTTTCAGCTTTGAATCAGAAGTCCAGAAGTTAAAAATATATGTGCCTCTCTTAGAACTTGTGAAGAGTGAAGTTTTTAGAAAGCCTATCCTTGATGCTCTTGAGCTGAAAGCCTCACAAACCCCCACTGACTACGTCAATTAGCAAGATGATAAGCCTATAGTTGTGCTTAGTCCCATGATCAAACCTGCTGATAATAATTCCCCATCATTTTATGTCTCCTTGACCATTCATGACAAAATCCTCCACAATTGCCTACTAGACACAGGGGCCAGCGACAATTTGATGCCTAAAGACGTCATGGAAGAGTTAGGCCTTGATATCACCAGACCATATCATGAATTATTCTCATTTGATTCAAGAAAGGTAAAATGCCTAGGATTAATCAAAGACCTAGCCATCACCCTGACTCAGTTGCCCATGAAGAGCATGATGATGGATATTGTGGTAGCAGATGTCCCTTCCAAGTTTGGCATGCTGCTATCCAGAGGGTGGATCAAGAAACTCGGTGGGACATTACAAAATGACTTATCTTATGCCACTATCCCAGTCTTTGGAGGGGAAAGTAGGAGATTGTACAAAGAAGCACAACTGGCCTACATCATCAGTGATGAGAAGAATCCTTCTAATCATCCCATATATGCCGTGGACACTGACTTTGGAGCTTGTATTCTCCAAATTGAAGAATGCCAGAAGGCGTCAATGCAAATCAAGAAACCAGTGAACTAGGACAAGGGAGAGCAAGGAATCCAGGTTTGGAGATGTTCTTTGATGGAGCATGTTCTAGGGAAACCACAGGAGCAGGGGTGGTGCTGATTTCTCCAAATCAAGAAAGCACACATTTGTCTTTTAATCTAGCTTTTCAAGTCACAAACAATATAGCAGAGTATGAGGCTCTGATATTGGGCCTTAGTGCAGCCAGAGACATAGGAATCAAAAACATAAAGGTGTTTGGAGATGTTGATCTTATCATTCAGTAAGTAAACATAACATTTCAAGCAAAGCACCCAAGGTTGAAAGCATATAGAGATGAGGTATGGAGACTCAAAGATTCCTTTGATGGTTTTTGTATCTCATATATCCCTAGAGTCAGAAATCAGCTTCCCGATTCCCTTGTTGTTTCTGCTAGCATGTTTATTCCTCCCATGCCTCCCAGACTAGTTTATGAAGTTCAAACGAAATATAGACCATCCTTGCCTAATAATGTCCAACATTGGAAAGTTTTTGAGGATGATGATGAAGTGAATAGGTTTCTGCAAGTCATTGATGAATTTTCTGAAATGAAAATTGACCAAGAGAGTGAAGCCTTGGAAGAAAATACCCAATCCCAACTTAGAAACAAAATTGGCAAAGATAGCATTGCCCAATTGCCCAACAATCATATACCTAAGGGTCTGGTTCCATTAGAAAGGTTGCTTGACCAAAATGATGTGCCTTATAAGGCTGCCCAAAAAGAATACCAATCTATAGTCTGTAAGCATAATATAGGGAGTCCAGATCAACCTAGATACATAAATCTGTCCACTCATCTATCTGTGGCCCAAAGTGCTGAATACTGCAATTTAATGAAGCAATTTGCTGATGTCTTTGCCTGGGAATATAGTAACCTTAAAACATATGACCAAAAGATCATCCAGCATAAAATTCCTTTAGAGAAAGACACCATCCCTTTTAAGCAGAAACTGAGGCCCATAAATCCTTTGCTACTTCCTCTGATTGAAAAGGAAATAAAGAAGTTACTGGCTTCCAAAATCATAGTCCCTCTCAGATATTCAAGATGGGTATCCAACCTAGTAGTGGTGAGGAAGAAAAGTGGAGAAATCAGACTCTGTGTTGATTTCAGAAACTTGAACAAATGCTCCAAGAAAGACAATTATCCTCTGCCCAAGATGGAGCATTTGCTGCAGAAAGTCTCAAGGGCCAGAGTGATGTCTTTCCTGGATGGATTTTCATGATATAATTAGGTTGTTGTACATCCAGATGACCAAGAGAACACTGCATTCACCACTCCTTGGGGCACTTTTATTTATTCCAAGGTGCCTTTTCGGTTGATGAATGTTGGAGCCACCTTTTAGAGAGCTATGTATATAACATTTATGGGAGAGAAGGATAAGTTCATCGTTATCTACCTAGATGATATAACAGTATACTCCAGCAGCCATCAAGACCATTTGCAACATTTGAAGAAGGTGTTCCTAAAGTGCAGAAGGTTTGGGATTTCAGTCAATCCTAAAAAGTCACAGTTTGCTTTAAAAGAGGGCAAGCTATTAGGACATGTTGTTTCTGTTGTAGGTGTCCGAATTGACCCAGAAAGAGTAAAAGCAATATAGACTTTGTCTGTCCTGAGATCAAAGAAACATATCCAGCCCTTTCTGGGCAAAATAAATTTTTTGAGGAGGTTTATCCCAAATTTTACAGAACTTGTAAAGCATATTACCTCCATGTTGAAAAATGGGTCAGAGATCAAGTGGACTAATTTAGCAAGAAAATCCTTTGAGTCCATTAAGAAAGCTATTATGGAAGGTCCTACCTTAAGCAGTTCAGATTACAACAAGGAGTTCCATATATTTTCTTTTGCCTCTGAAGACACCCTTGTAGTAGTTTTATTGCAAGCAAATGAGGAAGGCTCAGAGCATCCAGTGGCATTCTTCAGCAAAACCTTAAGGGATGCTGAGCTGAGGTATGATATCATTGAAAAACAGGCATATTCTCTTATAAAGTCTTTGAAAGCTTTTAGAGTTTACATTCTTCATTCTAGGATAATTACATATGTGCCCTCTGCTTCAATAAAGGATGTCCTAACACAACCCGATGCTGATGAAAGAAGGGCTAAATGGATTGCAAGGCTTATTGAATTTAACATAGAACTAAAGCCCACCAAGCTTGTCAAAGGTCAAGGCCTCGCCAAATTATAGGCTGAAGAAAATTGTAGAATGCTAGACATAAATCTCATGAGCACAGATGTAGAAAATGGTCAAACAGGAGAAGAAACAACTGAACAAGAAAAAAATCAGTCATTAGCATAAAATCTAGCTTCTTGTGATTGGTATTCCGTGATAGCCCAATTCTTGCTGAGGCTAGAATTCCCTCCAGGCTTTAGTGCAAGCCAAGCCAGAACTGTTAAGCTCAGGGCAACAAAATATTTCATTCATGAAAATCTGCTCTACTGGAGGGACCCATCTAGAATTCTTTTGAGGTGTCTGGACAAAGAACAATCCATTGAAGTCATGCAACAATTTCATTCCAACATATGTGGAGGGCATCATTATTGGAAAACTACAACTCACAAAATCCTTAGAGCTAGGTACTATTGGCCGACCTTGTTTTCTAATGTCTTTTCATTTTTTAGATCTTGTGACAGGTGCCAAAGATTTGAAGGAAAGCAGCAATTAAAGTCCCTGCCCTTGAAACCAATACATGCAAATGGCCATTTTCAACATTGGGGCTTAGACTTCATTGGATAAATCAATCCCCATTCTACTGGCCAACACAGATGGATCTTAGTAGCTACTTATTACTTCACTAAATGGATTGAAGCAATCCCTACCAGAAAGGTTGATCATAATGTGGTCATGAAGTTTTTGACAGAGCATATCTTCACCAAATTTGGTTGTCCACATAAATTGGTCACAGACAATGCAGTAGCCTACAGGGAAAAAGAATTGGTGGACATGTGTGACTCAATGGGAATTAAGCTGGTTCATTCCACTTCATATTACCCTCAAGGCAATTGTCTGGCGGAATCTTCCAACAAAAGCCTGATAAGGATAATTAAAAAATTGCTGGAAGGCAACAAAAAGAATTGGGCTTCTAAGCTCAAATTTGCACTGTGGGCTAACAGAGTGACAACCAAGAAATCCACAGGTAATTCTCCATTCAAGCTGGTATATGGCACTAAAGCTGTGTTTCCAATCCAGTTAACTCTCCCTGTGGCAAAGTTCCTACAAGAAGAGCAGAATGAAGAAGAAGATATGGCAAAAAGGATCACTGATTTAGCAGAGTTACACCAAATCAGAGAACAGCTAGTTGAAAAGTCTATAGCATATTAGAAGAAGATCAATGAAGCTTTTGAAAAAAGGACAAAAATAGATAATTTTCAGGTTGGAGACTTGGTTCTGAAGTGGGATGCACTGAAAGAGAAGAAAGGAAACCATGGGAAGTTTGATGCTTTTTGGACAGGGCCTTTTATCCTTTCTCAGATCCAAGGGAACAATACCTTCATACTGCAAAGTATGGGAGGGGAGACATTTTTTGATGGCCCATTTAATGGCTGTTTTCTGAAAATTTATGTCATTTAAGGTCTTTTGGCCTTAAGGTTGTAAATATGTTATTCTATTAGGTTTTTAGTATAAGATCGGTTAGACTCCATGCCCAATGGAACACTAGGAAATTTTGCTAATTGGATTTTACAGGAAAGGCATTGATATGCAAGTTCTTGAGACCTCACAGGGAGGATCTCATCCTTAGAAGGAGCCAATGTTAGTTCTGCTACATACTTTGACATTCTGAGGGTCAAGTGCAGGCTTGGCCATGTTGTTTACTCTCATAAAAGGAATCACACCGGTCATCTTCTTCTTTCTTCTTCACCCCGCTTGCCTTATCATAACCCCCTGGCCTCTATTTTACCTCTAAAATCATGTATAAGCCCTTGTTCCTTAAGCCCCCGAGTGCAGAGCTCAAACCTTCATGAGACTCCATTCATGTGACTCTGCGCTCCCATGACCCTTCCTCACCTTTAAACTGTGGCCATTCACTTTCCCCGCTAATCCAACGCTTCCCTGTCACGCCAGTCGAAAACCCGTGCGATCAAGTCTACACCGTCTGATCATCCCCTCTATGATCAGATAGCAATCGCTTTCCCCCTACCTTCAAACTACCCGGACATTAACTCATGAGCGGTTTCATTTCCCCCGTCCGCCACGTGTCGCATGATGATTGGTATCATATGCCATGGTATGTTTACCACCTTATGCCCCGAGGTGGTGCGATCAATACCACTCACTGCTAAAACCGCTTTTTGTGCCCGATAACCTCTTCACACCTTCAATGCCTGACGACCATTCGATCCGTCTGCCCATGATCCAACAGCCTTTGTCCACTCCGCTTCCATACCTCTCAGTACTCCTTGCCAAGCACTTCTTGCCGTCGATCTGCCCAATCTTACGGCTGATCTTCCTCCTCCATTCGTCCCGACTATCCACGTCCTAGAACTGTCCCATGCACCCAAAAGATGAAGGTGGCCAGTGACCTATACTCAGCACAATAGCTCCTCAACAACCGCATTCATCAGGGAGGATGGTCGAGAAGGAAAAGGACAATCCTCGAGCAGATAAATGCATTTGACAGTTATGGAATTTCATCCATACAACACTCCACCTGCCCGAGAAGGACAACAGAGCACCCGAGAAGATCAAATTCGTTCACTGAAGTAGGCAGATTGCACCAGAGACTCCATCAGGCAGTTAAAGCGGTTGGTGGTCAATTATGACCCCTCATACCTAGAATGGCCTAGTGCCTTTGTAATGAAACTCTATATATACCCAAAAACTGGATGTAATCAGGATTGATGGTTGTTGCTTTGATGTAAGGTTCAACTTCTGGATACTGTAACTGCTTTGATACTTGCAGTGTCTCGTCTTCATTATCAGCTAATACAAGCTTCTTTTGCTATTATTTTCCCACTGTCCATTCTTCTTCTATTCTAGGCTGTGCCTGATATGCATTTTTCCCGAACTCTTGATGTATAGCATTAGAGGAGTTGTCATCCTACCTCTGTGTTTGAATCTTGCATGTATCAGTGAATGCGTTAATCAGGTTTCTTTTCACTTAGTGACAGAGAGCTGTCATCCTGTCTATGCACTAGGGAATTAGATTTGTAGAGCTCTTTACTCATTGCAGCTGACCATCACAGGGTCTTGTGCATCTGCTGGTGTGGTCAGTATTCTTCATATTCACCCAGTCCTTAAAATTGTGAGTAATTTGTGGTCTAAAGCCTTGTAGTCTAGGGGTGTTCATGCATGTTTAGAGTCAAGCAAAGTAGAAGTGGTTATCTAGCTTGAACAAGCATCATTCCTTCCATTCATCCATTTCCAACATTAAGTTGAGTTTGTAATGTTCCTAAGCATCTCCGAGCTACAACCTAGGAGATTTTCTTGGGGTGATAACATAACCTAATCATCGAGTTACCTAACATAAACCAACAATAGCAATGCATACAACCACAGGTTACCATCATTCTTGAACATCTGACACATATGCTTATGACTATAATAATCAACCAACATCTATCATGAATGTAACCATAACATCAAAAGACATGTACATAAACCTAATGTATATAAACCTAGTGCATATAACAATCCTTGACTTACATACCTGTATGCCAAACATACAATACCTATATGACGACCTTATCTTACCCCAAAGTCCAATGCTACAACCTCATTATGATGATCTGCATCTCCTTCTCTATCTCAACCAACACATTAGCATCATAACATAACAATATCATCCTGATGACCTAAATTGCATAGCATGACTTCACAAGGCATGTTTGACCTAATATTAGTGCATAACTATAACCAACACCATACATGCATACCGACTGCATATAGACATATAACACATGAGTACAAAACCATATACACGTCCTTGTAGATAGAGTATAATCATCAATGCATGACCATATCAACTTCAAAAACCATGAACTCATGAATGACAACAACCATTACTCCACTGTACACATTGCCACTTGCAACCATCAACATGCATAAGAAATTCATAATCAGCTACACATACGCATGAACGCATGTAGTCAAGCATAAGCGATCAATACTTGTAACCAACCTACAAGACTGATACATGTAATCAAATATACAAGAATGAAACCTAACATACAAGGATGTAATCAAGTGACATATAATAGTGTGTAAGCATCATATAACACTATGTAATGAGTTATATACTCATGATGATGCATTCCACCAAAATCAGCATCAAGTTCCTCACAACCTCAAGTTTCACATGACGACATCACTGCAACCCTGATCGACATAATGCAAATGCAACAAGCACATGGAATGGAATTTTAAGGGACACACATGCAACTTTCATGCATGCATGACCAACACACACTGTCCATCCATTCTGAGGGGTGAATCATGCTCTGATACCACTCTGTAACACCTTCCTCCCATATCTACCCAAGTAACTAGCCAACTGGGGTAAAGATGCGACGAGAGGCTACATTTATTGGATTTGACCTCCTATGTGATCTTAAGGAAGTGGAGTCGAAGGAAACATAACATAGACATTCAAAATTAGCTTTAGGAGCCCCAGGAGCTAATCCACCACTCTAAGTGCCCAATCCCTAAGTTCAACTAGCATTTAGATGAATTAACCCAAATTTTCTCCCATGACATGGTATGCATGCAACTGGAAACATACAATGTCTCCCATAATGCTTGCAAGGGAGAGACTACAATCTCTTTTAGCTAATACTATGCTAGAGATTGCAATATTTAAGTCACATTTTCAAGGTTAGTCTCCAAACCAATGCCTAGAACTTGATGAGACTTTCTAAGACATTAAATGATGTTGACACCTAATCCGAAACAGATGGGTGAACTGGACAGTCATCTAGAAGATGAACTGATCCGTTGTATTCATGTATATAAATATGAGTTAGCTAATGAATAAATATATCCGTTTTCTCTCCCGCTCATCCTGGAGTTACCCTGGCCTGACATGGTATCAGAGCTCAGGTCCCAGTCCCTAAAATAGCTGTAACTCCTGCCTCTGCGCCCTCTGTCCTGACACTGCGCTCTCTGCCCTGCTGAATGTGCGTTTTTGGTGCCTCCGCCCAGGAATACCTGATACTGTCCCTCTCTGCGCATGAATATTTGAATGTATCGCTGCCCCTCTCCGCGCAGGAATACCTGACATACCGCCAGCAAGGAATACCTAACGCTGCCCCTCTCTGCGCATGAATATTTGAATGTATCGGTTATACATTGACTCTCGTCGCTTTTCATCTCTCGCCCAAACTGCAAGTTCACCCATCCAACGCTCCTTAGGGACGTTTTTGCCAGGCCGAAAGCTTACCCTTAATGCACTGCTGATTGATGGTTCTCTCATCCATATTCTTCTGAGAATTTGAGCTTAACATGCTCTGAGGACCTGAGAGAGAAACTTGGGCGTTTTCCAGTTCTCCCAAACCCGACAAACCGCAGTCCGTTGCTCATCCGGAGGCCTATCTCGTCTCCCTCTTCGAGGACTCAAATCTCTGCACCATTTGCGTCGCTGCTCATCACTGATTCAATTGGCGTTACAACTGCAATCTTTACTCTCCAGGAACAGCCAGTGCATGGAGGCATGTGGCCCATCTGGAGAAGATATGAAGCCTGAAGCGTTGATGCGTTGAAGATATGAAGCCTGAAGCATTGATGCGCTAATGGAAAGAAGATAACGGTGTTCCACGGCGTACGCAGTCCGGCCATCACCATAGCCAAGTACCTGGAGCGGATTTACAAGTACACCAGCTATAGTCCTTCCTGCCTCGTCGTAGGCTACGTCTACATCAATCGCCTTGTTCACAAGCAACCGGATTTCCCAGTCATTTCCCTCAATATCCATCGACTGCTTCTCGATTAAATGCGCACTGTCCTGGTTATGAGCTGCTTGAATATTTTTTTGAATACGTTGTTTTTTTCTGAGGCCTGACATGGTATATTGCTGTTGCAAGTATAAAGCTTTTTGTTATTGATGGGATGGTGTCGACAGCAGGGTATGCGCTGTTTTGATGGTAAAAAAACTGCATTCATGGTATAGAAAGTAGTGAGTTCGAATAACCACGCGACAGGAGGATATGTTTTTTATAAGGCTATATTGCACAGTTTATTTATGCATATAACCATATGAATTTAAACCTGATTCATCTCAAAAAGTTTGAGAATGACAAGAAAGATGAGTTTAATGGCGGTATAATGTTATGCTGCTGATATGTATTTATGATAGCAGTTTTAAGTATTGTGTTATAAGCAGTTTTCAAAAGCATTCAAAGTCATATCAGTCATAACATTTTGTATATCAAAGCATTTGTGGAGGTGATATAGTGATATTGCACAATTTTTTGTTGTTGGTAATGCTGTATTGAAGCATAAAGTGATGAAATTCTGATGCCTTCTGTCACACATTAGAGGGATTTGTAGAATTTTTTTTATCAAGCAAAAGTATTTTTTTTACAGAATGCATTCAATCATCTCTATGGTCGGAATAGTTCTCACTGGCAAGGAGAACTATTCTGAATGGTCTCGGATGGTAAAACACACCCTCATCTACAATGAGCTGTGGAAAGGAGTGTGTGTCGGAGAAGAAGACAAAGACCCTGTGCAGCCTACATCAGATAAAGAACTTGTCATTTGGGAAAACAAGAACAGCAAAGCCTATGCATTGATCGTAGCATCTGTAAATGAAGAAGTAAGTCGTCATATTTCATCCTATTCCACTGCCTTTGAAGCTTTACAAAAGCTGAAAGAACTCTATGATTCACATTCTGCACTTGAAGTTGTTCAGCTCATGATTAAACTCTTCACTCTTGAACTGAAAAATAATGATCCCCTTGCTCTTGCATCTGAAATAAATTCTATAATGCATGATATTAAATCCACTAAGGTTGAGCTGGATATCTCTCTTATTGCCTTTCTCAAAGCACTCTATCCTACCTACTCCAATTATCTTGAGTCCTTACAAGCAAATGGAAATCTTAAAGACATAACCTTTGAGTCTCTTGTGAAAAAGTTTGCTGAAAGAGAGAAAGCCTTTGGAAAGAAAACAGTCCCTGAATCTTCTGAAGAGACTGTTTGCCTTGCTCATAAAGAAAAGCATCCTGCTCAAGATTCTACAAAAGGAAGAGGTGGACGAAGAGGAAGAGGAAGATACTTCAGAGGCAGGGGGGACAGACATTCTCAAGCAGAAAAGGCGGATCTCCATTGCATTCACTGCAAACGAAATGGATCACATGATTCTTCTACATGCAAGCTACCATGGGACAAGATTGAGCAGAGAAGAAATCAGCAGAAAGGTAAAACTTATAACACAGACAAAGGTAAAGCACCTGAATCTGCTCACTATATTGAGGCACAATGTAACATTGGAGTAAATGAAGACTTGTTTAATGCTTCACTTGCTTCTTCGAAAAATGACTGGTTGCTTGATTCAGGAGCAACCTGTCATATGACTCATAGGAAAGATTTTTTTGAAGATTTCACTGACAATGTTGATGGAGCAGTATACTTTGCAGATCAGTCAAAAATCAAGCCATCAGGGCTTGGCAAAATCAGGCTTAAATTGCCTGGTCTTCGAGACTTTCTTCTGGATCATGTTCTATATCTCCCACAGCTCAAAAGAAACTTGCTGTCCCTGGTCCACATCCGCCAGCAAGGTCACTCCATTCATATGTTTGATGGCAAGCTTGAGGTAAGAAAGGCATCTGACCACTCACTTGTCATGAGGGGTATAGAAGAAGAAAGACTTCTTAAACTGCAAGGAACCTCTGCTCATGCACAAAATTTTTCATGTATTTCTCATCATGAAGAAGGTACACTTCCATCAAGTTTATTATGGCATGCTAGATTTGGACATTTAAACTATGATAGTCTCCGCTTGTTGAAGAAAAATGGTGTTGCTGGTTTGCCTACAATTCCTAGAAAACATAAACAATGTGATGCTTGCATTCTAGGAAAGCATAGCAAACAGTCTTTTCATGATTCACATTCAAGAGCACATAGGAAGCTTGAACTTATTCATTCATATTTATGTGGTCCAATGCCTGTTCCTTCTGCAAATGGAAATAAATATATCATGACATTTATTGATGATTACACCAGAATGTGTTGGGTTTACTTATTGAAGAACAAATCTGATGCTTTTCAAACATTCAAGAATTTTCATAAGTGGATTGAAAATGATGCACAATCTCATATTGGGTCTATTCGCACTGATAATGGAAAAGAATATACATCAAATGAATTTGAACACTATCTCCGCAAACATGGGATTAAACATCAAACAACTGTGCCTTATAATCCTCAACAGAATGGTGTAGCTGAAAGAATGAACAGAACAATTTTGAATATGGTACGATCCATGCTTTTCTTCAAAAATGTAAAGACAATGTTTTGGGCTGATGTTGTTCTATGTGCTGCATATATAAAGAATAGATGTCCATCTAGTGCTATAAGAAACAAGACTCCTTATGAATTGTGGTATGGACATGTTCCTTCGGTAAAACATCTCAAGATATTTGGTTCCACCTGTTATGCTTTAATACCAAAGGTACATAGAAACAAACTTGGTGCTAGAAGTTGTAAGTGTATCTTCCTGGGGTATTCAAACACATCTAAAGCATACCGCCTCTATGATGAAGTAAATAAAAAGTTTGTTTTATCTAGAGATGTCATTTTTCTTGAATCATCCAAATCTGACAGTGTTGTTGAGCGGCAACTTGATCGCTTGGATAGATTCACAAAACCGAAATCATTCCAAGAGTTTGATAATCAGATTCCACATCTTGAAGGGGGGATTCCTATACTAGATCAACATGTGGAATCTCCTTCTGAAGAACAATCTCCCCTGCATGACACTCCAACAACCGATGATGCTTTAAGTGATGTAATTGATAGAATTGGGAGACTCAATCTTGATTCAGACCCAACTCAATCAACAAAGCAGCCTAGACCATCTCAGAAAGGTCCCCCAAAGTGTCTGACAAAGACACTTGAAAGCGTTCATCCTGATGAAATTGGAAAAACAGGAACCAGAAATACAAACCGACAAGATGGAGGTGATGTAGATAACTCTAATTCACCTGTTGATATGGATGTTACTTATGATTGTGAATTGAACTTGTCTACAGATTTTGAACCAACTTCCTTCAAAGAAGCTGCTTCTCATGATGAATGGAAAGAAGCGATGCAGAAGGAGTATGATGCCCTCATAAAGAATGGCACTTGGAAGCTGGTTGATCCTCCATTTGGAACCAAACCAAATGGCTGCAAGTGGGTCTACAAGAACAAGTACAAAGCTGATGGCTCACTTGACAAGCACAAAGCTAGGCTTGTGGCAAAAGGTTTTGCACAGAAGGAAGGGGTTGATTATGAGGAAAATTTTTCCCCCACAGCAAAATGGGCAACCATCCGGACACTCTTTGCACTAGCTGCTCAGAACGGTTGGAAAGTCCATCAAATGGATGTAAAAACTGCATTCTTGAATGGAGATCTAAAAGAGAATGTTTTTATGTCCCAGCCTGAAGGATTTGCTGTGAAAGGACATGAACACAAAGTATGCAAACTTTTGAAGTCCTTGTATGGCCTCAAACAAGCACAACGAGCCTGGTATGAAAAACTAACTGAGCATCTTCTGAAACTCAACTTCAATCATTTTGATCTTGATGATGCAACTTTATTTGTCAAGAAAGTTGGCAAAACAGTTGTATATCTTGTGGTATATGTAGATGATCTTTTAATGACAGGGAACAATGAAAGCTATATTGCATCCATAAAGAAAGAATTAGGAAATTTTTTTGAAATGACTGATTTGGGCTATGTTCATTACTATCTTGGCATTGAAGTAACCCAACATCCAAAGTCCATATTTCTTTCTCAAAAGAAATACATTGGAGATTTGTTAAACAGATTTGGCATGACAGAGTGCAATCCCCTTTGTACTCCAATGGAACAAAACTTGAAGCTCACATCTATTGAAGGAAAGGAATTTGAGGATGCAACAAAGTATAGACAACTTGTAGGAAGTCTCATCTACCTCACTACTACCAGACCAAACATTTCATTTGTTGTTGGAATCCTCTCCAGGTTTATGCAAAAGCCTTGTGAGGGACATTGGTCTGCTGCAAAAAGAGTTCTAAGGTACTTGAAGGGAACTCAAGACCTTGGAATCAAGTATACACATGTGGACGACTTCAACTTGATTGGATACTCTGATTCAGACTTCGATGGAGACAAAGAAACTGGGGTATCTACTTCAGGATATGCTATGAGTCTTGGATTAGGAGCTGTCTCCTGGAGATCACGCAAAAAATCAGTACCAGTAGATTCCACAACAGAAGCAGAATATGTGGCAGCAGCTGAAGCAACGAAAGAAATTGTGTGGCTCAGGAAAATTCTTGAAGATTTGCAGGTAAAAAAAATACAATCAACTCCACTCATGATTGATAACACATCTGCAATAAAGTTGGCCAAGAACCCAAAGTTCCATGATCGTACTAAGCACATCAATACTAAATATCATCTGATCCGACATCATGTTGAGGCCAAAACAATCCATCTCCGTCATTGTTCCACAAATGAGCAAATTGCAGACATCTTCACCAAAGCGCTTGGAAGAGAAAAGCTTGAAAGATTCAGAACGATGCTTGGACTCACCAACATCCCTTCAGATTAAAGGGGGGAATGTTGACACCTAATCCGAAATGGATGGGTGAACTGGACAGTCATCTAGAAGATGAACTGATCCGTTGTATTCATGTATATAAATATGAGTTAGCTAATGAATAAATATATCAGTTTTCTCTCCCACTCATCCTGGAGTTACCCTGGCCTGACAAATGACACCAAGCCAAACCCTCTAACACAAAACTTGATCAAGGGCTTGACCTAACCAAGCCTAACCATAATAGACATTTTGTCAAACACTTAGTAAATGTGTAACCTACAGGTGTAAATAACAGATCTGAGCATAGGGGTCTCATACTTATCTAAGATTCGCCATGAAGAATTGTTTACTTATCACTTTAACTTCGATTCCATCTGTTAGGTCATAGATAATTTTTTCATTCATTTACAAGTAAAACATGCTGAGATCCATACATAGATGTGGTCATAAAACATACATATAACTAGCATAATAGGGATGGAAATATCATAAACATATCAGCCATAAAATCCACATATACATCAGTACATTTACACATTAAAAGTAAGGGAATGAATTTCTCATTAATTAATTCAATAAACCAACCGCAGATGGGACTACAACATTACACCCGACCATAGATTGGCTGAGCTAGTTCTCTCTTCAACCAATCACCCCCGTGCCATATTACAAGCATGAATGTGGGACTCATAGAACACACCAAAAACACCAACAAGCACAAATTATACTAGAGTTGTCCACCTACACCATGAGGAATTTGAGTGCCTCTTATTCTCTCGGGATTTACAACAATCCATAGTCTGATCCAGGGATCACTAAGCCCTACATGAGACACACTCTCCAAAATTTACCATACATCCCATCCCAAAACTACTAGGCCCAACGGAGAGAAAATCCACCTCTTGGCTTTATCGTATATCCGACCATTCACTGACAAGGATTCTTAGGCCCAATGAGGAACATAATTTGACTTTATTGCAACCCACAGTTTGGTTCAGGGGTTACTAGGCCAGTGGCTTTACCCTCATCCACAGTCCAATTTAGGGACCACTAGGCCATGTGTTTATTAGTTTTGAGATCCACCCCACTCAGCTTCAAATCCAATCCAACCATCCCACACTAACCTAATATGATAACCCACCTCATTATCGTTATTATGAAATGGCAAGGCTAGGCTGAAGAACACTATCACACCTAGAAAAACCAATTCCATGATAGAAAAGAACCACATGAAATCCCATTCATGCCAAATCTAGCAAGGAAAATACACTTGCAATTCAATACCTGCAATGAATCTTGTTGTAGCTGCTTAGTCCTGCCTTTCCCTCCTTGATATTTGTTTCCTCTTGCCTTCTTTGCTTTTCTTGCTCCAATGCCAAAGTGCTCCAAGAAAAATATAAATTTCCAAGAGTGAGAAAGAGAGAGAGCTCCAAAAATCAATTGACCAAGCCTTGCCAATTGATCCTTAGAAGCCTTTTTATGAATGAGGCCTCTAGTTTCTTCATTTTCCATCATTTTCCTTCATTTTCCTCCTCGCATGAAACCTGTGACCTTTCACCTCATTTTTCTCCTAATTTCCTTTTATTTTCACTAATAATTGTGCCAAAAAATCCCTTTTTCCTTTCCAAAGCCTTAGTCATTGCCTTTGCCAATTTCCTTAGCCATAAACAACCAAATGAACACGCCCTAGGATGTATTGCCCAAGATTCAACTTGGAATACATGTCCCATCAATCATGGTCTTATATATTTTTACATGAGTTTCTTAACCAAGGCTGTTACACAAAGTGCATCAACTATCCTATATCACTCTTGACTAAGAAGGCCATGGAAATGAAGAAGGGAAGATGCTGAAGAATGAAAAATCTCAAAGGAAAAACATGCACCACTTGCATAATACATTCAACAAGAAAGTTAGAATGTGACCATTGTACAAGCTATTACAGATTGTATAATTTATAGCAAAACTTCCCTCATAGTTACAAAAATAAACAAGATAAAAATTAGCTTCATACTTATAAGATGACAGGGGTATATGAAGTTATATGAAGACAAAATTTGGACTAGATTATTTGGCACATATCCACCATATTTCATCCTTATATTAGTCTTGAGCAAGGTAAATTCCCTATGCGGTATCATTATTTATAAGTTTTGGAGCCCCACGTTTCTAGCAAATATATCTTTTACAATATAGAAATCACCTACAAAAGTTCTTAAACGAATCATATTTATTAATGAAATGAAAGAATTGCACTTGGATAATCAACATTTTCAACGAAAGTAATGATGTAGATCTTTGTGTTGATTGAAAATTCAGATTCGCGAGGCCAAAACCAAACCAGATCAATAGAAAGTTAACACACACACAAATATATATATATATATATATATATATATATATATATATATATATATTATATATATATATATTCGTATGTATTAACTTTATATTGATATGGTTTGGTTTTGGTATATATATATATATATATATATATATATATATATATATATATATATATGTTGTGTTCAAGTTTGAAAGATAATCATTTAATTCAAAGTATACATGATTCAAGTCTACCATCTTTGACAAAGTAATGTAAAGTGAAGGAAGATTGTTTTGGGTATAATTTTTTTTTTGTTAGCACTGTGATTTATTTCCTTACTTCAAGTCTAGAACAAAATTCATTTCTCATGGTTAAAATACCAATGAATTTATTTTCCAACAAATTTTATATTTTATTGAGTAAATAATTTTTGGGTATAAAATAATTGTTGAGGTATAAATAAATCATATCTAGTATTAGAGATTTAACATGGTATCAAAGAGCAAAACTCTATGGGGGATATCATACAACATAAGGGTTTTACACCAACAAAATTATTTTACCACCAAAAGTTTTATTTTGCATCTTGGTTTTGTGGCTGAAATCAATCTAGTGAGATGGAATCGTCAAGTCTAAGATTTGAAGATGGGTTGGAGGGTGATGCAAAATTCAATCCATGAAATGAGAGCATCACCATTGTTCTGATGGAAAATAGCATGTGGGAACTTATAGAAAAAGAGATCCAAGTTCCTTCAGATCCTACACAAGAAACCAAACACAATCTGGAGGATAAAGGGATCATTTTAGAAGTTGTGAAGGATCACATAATCCCTCTATTGTAGCAACCATAATAACCCTAAATATTTTCAAAATAATCCAAGTTTTAGGGTCCCCCTCAACCAAATCTTAAACATTTGTATGGCCAAGCCCTTGAAGTTATGCTTCATAACCTGACGTTAGAAGGGAATGGGAAATTTCACTTCAGAGTTTTGGGAAGAAGGATGATAGATAACACTGTTATAGTACAACAAGGCCCGACCATCAAGCTTAGAACATCAAAAATTCATAGTGTATGTTTTCTGTCACAAATTATTTTGCAACATCACATTTGTTGCACATTTATTTCTACCACATGCACACAAAAATATATAAACCACTTCCCCCTCCATTCATTTTAACCATTGAGTTTATCACATTTCTCTCTGCCTCCTTGTGCTACACATCGTACTAGCATTTACTTGACATGTGGATGTCTTCCACACCACCTATGCCTATAACGCTCATGCCAGGTGTAAGGTATCTTCTATGTGTCCTACCTTCGCAATCATTGCGCCATACCTTCATAGTCATTTCTGTCATTTTTTTCTTAACATTGCAATATTTTTTCTCATCTATCTAGTTACCTAGCCTATTCAACTTCCAATATATATATATAACTACTCTCCCCTTCGATCACTTAGTCATTTCAGCACCTTGCCACACTAGAGATTTATAGTGCATTACGTCCTAATTTTTCCAACCTTACGCCTCCAAAATACACATTGCAAAATAATGCATAATACCTTAATAATATATCATGTCACAAACATTGTTTATAGAATAGTCTCCCAAGCTGTGGTATGAAAAATTCACTCTTCTTAGCCTGCTACTTCGATCTGCGATTCACATATAACCACACCTGCATCAAACTACAATTTTTTTCTATATTTGTCTTCCATATTTGTGTTATGACACATTTCTACTACCTAGAATGTGATAGGTTAATGTGACACACCATTATAATCATAGAGCAAAAAATATCATTGTTGCTTCACATTCCCTCTTTATTGCTTGATTAATTACCTTGTGCCACAACACACCGTACACCCTCAGTCTACATTGTCTTCTTGCATGATCTAGACTCATAGTGTGATCTAGGTGGATATTGGTGGTCACTCACCTATTCCACTTGGACCCCACCATTGTTTCTTTTAGCATTTTAGTTTCCTTGATTGTAGCACAATTTACTATTTTCGGCAATTTTTCAGGTCCTGAACTTTCGGAGTTGTTTTGAGGCCCTAAACGATACTTTTTTGAAAAATAGAAAAAAATGACTGATTACCTTATGTTTTTATTCTAAAGTTATAGTCCTCAGATAGATATTTCTAACGAGGTATCATGCGCATCAAACAGAGATCGTATGCAAAAGTTACAACCCCTAGAGGTTGATGTACCAATTTACCCCAACGGGGCCCATAGTTTTGGCACTTCATCTCCTAGGGTTAGGTTTTTGGATGTTTAGGTTTTCCATTATTTCTCAATAATAAATAGGCCTTTGAGCCTCATTGTAAGATAGTTCAGAGGCATGTAGTAGCCACATCTCTTCTTAGAGATAAGCTACCATCACTCGAGCTAGTTTATTTCCATTTTGTATGTAAGCATATTTCACTTCTTTGATATTAATGAAATGAAGTTTTATTCCTACTATATATCCGTGTTTATGTTTACATATGCATTATGATGTGTTCCTACATAAGTATGGATCAGTGGGATCAGAGTGGTCTGCTCTTTCTCTATTTTTCTTTGCATGTCCCCAACAAGGTCAGGGTATAAGGAGTTAAGACTCAAAATGGTTGAACCTTTGCAAGGCCATCCTTGAAAACCTTGACAGCCACCCATGGAAAAAGAAATAAAGACGAGGGAGTAGGAGATCCCTTAAAAATATTTCTCAAAGAGGCCCTCGAACGACAGAGGAATGCAAAGATGGACAAGTTTTCCCAGATCCTTCGGCAAATGCCCACAAGTGATGCATCTTCATTTGACAACCACTCTTGGGGCACCACTCCCTTCAAGGTAAAATTCAACTTTGATATTCCCATATTTGAAGGCCAAATAGATGCGAACACCATAGATAATGGTTAAATATGTTTGAAGGGTATTTTTTGGTTCATGATTTTTCCAATAGGGAAAATATTACTTTTGCACTCCTCAAAGCCGCCCCCCACATCAAGGACTAGTGGGAAACTTATTGTGAGCACATGGATGAGAGGGAACCCTCAATTTTTTTAGCCGCACCCACTTGGAACTCTTTCTGAGATGCTATCAAGGGCATTATTACGTTGTCGAAAGCTATGGATATAAGTACATAAAGTGGACCACACTATGGTAGGGAAGGGACCAAGATGTGCCAGAGTTCACAAATAATTTTCATACCCTTCATACGAAGTTGGGTATCAAGGATTTTGAGTGGCATATGGTACTCAAGTATTGTGGTTGTCTACACAAATACATCTAGGGAAAGATGGAGTTCCTAGACATTTCCTTTCTTGGTGCTTACTACCGATACACTGTTAAGATCAAGAAAAAGTTTAAATAGAGGAAGTGATACTTTGGATCTACGAATCTAAAGCAAGGGAAAGGAGTCCCAAACTGCAGAATGAAGGAAAAATCCAAAGTGGGGTGACCCAGGAAAACCCATAAAAGCCACAAGCAAATAATAATATCACGAAGACAATAAGGACACAGGGAAGTGGTGTGAGTTCCACAATAGCCCCACTCAAAACACAAGTGAGTGTCGGGCCAAGAAGTCACTAGTGGCTGAGCTGAAGGCTTTAGAATCTGATGCATATTCTAACTCTAAGTCAAAACCCAACAATAGGAATGAAAAATGGAAGCACATTATTGATCCAGATACCAACACCATTGTTTCCACCACCAAGATCCAAAATATTGAGCCCAAAGATCCAGAGGAGGAGGAGTATCTCTTCCACTCATAGATGTGGGTGAAGGTTTCGCTGATACAATTAATTGTTGACAACTGGAGCCAAAATAACCTCATTTCAGTAGAGGTCATGAAGCGGTTGGGCCTACCAACCACACCACACCTAAAACCTTACACCATTAGGTGGCTTCACCGAGGACGATATATTTGTGTCAGCTAGTAGTGTCGTCTTCCCTACAACATCAAGTCATTCACTAATGAGATATTGTGTGATGTTTCTCCTCTTAAATTGTGTGATGTATTATTAGGCCAACCATACTTGTGGAAGCATCATGTTGTACATGGGTCAAGGTCTTGCACTATAATTATTTATTTGGGTAATAAGTTATACAGGGTACTGGAGGTAGCCTCGCCTACCACCATCTCTTTGATCTCCGTTAAGAAATGTAGTAAGATCATCTCCCAGACTAGGATTTTTTTTTTCTTTCTAATTCACTCTCAAATTAAGGGGAAGGACATGGCCGCATCCATGGCCCCTAGGAAGGGTTCTTCCATGTAGTAGAAGTAGGTGGATAAGGTTGTGGAAGAATACAAAGACATCTTCTCCTCCCCCATAAGGGTACCCTTGCACTGTCAGGTCAAGCATTCAATCATTATGACTCCCATAGCACCTCTACCCAACAAGACGATATATTGCCACTCCATTCTGAAAAATGAAGAGATCAAGTGGAAAATCCTAGAGTTGTTGCAAAATGGTCACATCTGAAAAAAAAATTGTGCCTTGTGGGAGCCCGATTTTACTTGTACACAAGAAGTATGGGACCTGGAGGCTTTGCATTGATTATCAGGCACTAAACAAAAGCATTTTCAGGAAAAGGTATCCAATCCCACATATTAATGACCTTCTAGACCAACTCAAGGGGGAAAATTATTTCATCAAGATCAATCTAAAGTCTGGTTATCACTAGGCTCCAATAAAGCTTGAATATGTATGGAAGGTCGCCTTTGAATCCAAGGAAGGCATTTTCAAATGGTTGGTTATGCCATTTAGGTTGGCAAATTCCCTTGCTACTTGTATGAGACTAATGGAAGACATCTTACAGCCCTTCACCAACTTGTAGTGGTGTTTTAATCAATCTTAACTGAGTGAGACTACAACATTCATTGTCAACCCAAGGTAGGTCTTGTTGTTTCAATGGAGTTCGCACTGTCTGTGCTGATACACTCCAACCAAGCATAAGAAAATGTAGAAAACTATAAAAGATGTTGCTGATATAAATTTTTGAATCAAACCATGCGTATAGATATAAAAACACTCTATAGAATTAAATCACAACTCGTAGCTATCAAAGTAAAGGTGCACCACAAAGGAACTAATATCTACTCCAGTTGGTTACTACCATTTTTTTGATTAACTTAGTGTAACAACATAATATAAATGGAAAGAATAGCGAATGTAATCCACAATTTATATAGAAACAACAAGAACCATAAATCAATTAACTAAACTAGAATGTACACTACCTATATCACTTCAATCCCTACCAAAGAGGAGGGCCCTTCCTCCTCAGCAGGGCACATGAAGAACACAAAAGTGATTAATGAATCAATGGAAGAACAGTAACAACATCACCATGCTGATTGATATTAAAAATAAATTCAGAATTACAGAAGCTGAGTAACAGTGTGTCTCTATATGTCGTATCCTTTTACATGAAAAATCAATTCTTTTATAGTTATTACAACCCGAAATTAGAAACATATCAGTCATTAGAATCTCATGATTCTCATGCTAATAAAAAATAAAACTAGTTACAACCTATTGCTAACTACAAATGTCCATCAGTTATGATTGCAACTTCTTGAGTCTTTTTGCCTAAAAAATAAACAATCCCTACTGCTGACATTTGTTATATTGAATAGTACCCACATTTCCCAACTTCGACACAACAACATCAAGTGAATGGCAGTCGAGATGACGTGACATTACAAGTGACAACAATGTTGGTGTGATGGAAGATCAGCGCGTGGTGTAACAACATCCTGTAATAACATCCAATGTGTAACAACAACCTGTGACTACATATAATGTGTAACAACAACCTATAACAACATCTAATGTGTAGCAACAACTTGTAACAACTGTCTGCTTCATAGTTTTGTTCTCGTGAGCCAACATCTGAAAAGATGGACTTCCCAAAATACTTCTTCAATACTCTCCCAGTTAGCCACAAAAAGGAATAAAGCCTCGTATTATTCAGTTAAATACAACAAGGTAACATGATAGTATAATAGGTTAAAAAGGTAAGAAAACAGGGAATTTGGTCATATAAAGTCATGGGCCTGGGGGAAAAAAAGGTCAAAAGTGGGGAAAGAATGTGTAGAAAATAGGTAAAAAACCACACCCAACACAACTCATTCATGGTTTTGTATTTGGATGTCATCCTCATCTTCAGCAAGCATTGGGAAGAACACTTCCAACACATTCGACAGGTCCTTCAAACACTACGACATTACAGAATGTGTGTCAACTTGGAGAAATGAACCTTTGGCATGAGTCAACTCCAATATATAGGTTACATAATAGATGAGCGAGGAATGCATGTGTATCCGACTAAGATCCAAGTTATTTGGGATTGACCAACCCTGATCACTAATAGAACTTCGTATCTTTTTGGGCGTTGCAATTTTTTATTGAAGTTTCATGTTGGGATTCTCTCATATCACTTGGCCTTTGAGTCAGATTACGAAGGTTGGAGTGAAAGAAAATTTTCCCTGGTCCAAGTCCCAATTGAAGGTGTTCATTGAGTTGAAGTGTTGCCTCTACTCTACACTGGTACTCTCATGTCAGACCTGCAACAACCATTTGAAATTGAGACATACACCTTCAACTATGCTATTGGTGCAGTCCTCACCCAAAACTGGCATCCAATGGCCTATCATAGTGAGACACTTTCTGACACAATTAAGAAGTACCCCACCTATGATAAAGAGTTGTATTTTATTGTGAATTCTTGCCAACAATGGAAGCATTACATTCTAGGGAAGGAGATGCTCATCCACAATGATTATCGACATCTTTAGTTTATATAAACAAAAGGGAAGTTGCAAAACGATCACCATCAAAAGTGGTCTCTATAAATCTGCAACAATTCCACTTGAACATTAATTACAAAAATAGTAGCACCAATCATGTTGCAAGCTACCTCAACTGGACCCCAGTTGCAACATGGTCTACTGTTCTCAACTCTTGTGACCATGAGACCTCTGGATGGCCGCAGCTATACAAAAATGATCTAGAGTTCACCTACACATACTAGATGTTAGTAGATGGCAATAAAGTTCTTTATTTCCACCTCCATGATGCATTATTATGCTACGTGGGTCACCTTTGTGTTACTTCAAGTGAGCATTCCAAGCAGATTTTGGAGGTGCATTATAGTCCGGTCGTATGACACTTTGGTGCAGAGAAAATTGTGGTCATACTACAAAATTACTTTTATTGGCCAAAAATGTGACAGGATGTTGGGAAATATATCAAACCCTGCAATGTCTACACCATTGCCAAGCCAACCATCAGGAAGATAGGCCTGTACACTCCTATGCCTATGCCCAACCAGCCTTGGGAATCCATCTCCATGGAATATCTGTCTGGCCTCCCTTCTACCAAGCATGGTAATGACTACATATTTGTGGTCGTGGACAGATTATCTAAGATGTCTATATTGGCAACCTGTAAGAAGAGTATCACAGCAGAGGACACTGCCAAACTCTTCTCTGAACAAGTGTGGGAACATTTTGGGATCCACAGACCATTATATCATATCTGGATAGTATTTTCCTGAGCACATTCTGGTCAAGCCTATGGACACTATTGGACACCAAGCTCACAAAGTCGATTTCATTTCATCCCTAGACTAATGGCTATATAGAGGTCATCAATAGGATGATAGTGTATATACTCCCAATGTACAACTCCAAGCATCCAAGAACCTGGGATGAGAGCCTTCCCTATGTGAAACACAATTATAACATAAATCTCCATAACTTGACTGGTCGCAATCCATTTCAAGTGGGTCTAGGATGTTAACCATTGTGTCTGATTGATGTTTCCATGCCTCATGCGACTACAAAAACAAAATCAACACCTATACTATATGAGGTTGATAAAGAAAACATATTTATTGAATGCATCCAGCACATCCACTAGTAGGTTCACAACATCTTGGAGAAGTCCAATGCCAAGTACAAGCAGCGACATGATCAACATTGGGTGCCACACAAGTTTCAGGTAGGTGACAAAGTTTCGTTTCATTTGCAAAAAGAATGCCTTATGGAGCCTATCAGAAGCTCAGAACACTTTGATATGGGCCTTACACCATTACCAAGGTTATGGGAGACAATTCTTTTGAGCTCAACATTTCCCCATTCCTTGGCCTACACCCATTGTTCAATGTGGACGAGCTTCGACCATACTTTCAACCATTACCAGACACATCAGACATTACAGAACAACTCACACCAAAGATAAAAAACACTTGCCAACAAAGATCCAACTATATCAGGTTGTCAAATTTGGCCAACTCCTACACCAAGGCAAGTGACTCACCACAGACCAAGTTCAGTAGAAGTTTCCCCATCTCATGGAAGCACTCAATGAAATGGGGACCATTTCTTCCTAAGGAGGGAGGACTGATCCAAGTGGGTATTGGTGGTCACCCACCTATTCCACTTGGACCCCCACGATTTTTTCTTTCATTTTTTCAGTTTCCTTAATTGTAGCACAATTTACTATTTTCAGCAATTTTTCAGGTCTCGAACTTCCAAATCCATTTCGAGGCCCTAAATGATTTTTTTTTTGGAAAATATGAAAATGTGAGTGTTACAACATCATTTGTAGTTGAAATTTATAGTCCTCAAATAGATATTTCTAACAAGGTATCGTGCGTGTCAAACAAAGATTGTATGCCAAAGTTATGACCCCGGGAAGTTGATGTACAAATTTACCCCAACGGGGTCCATAGTTTTGGCACTTCATCCCCTAGGGTTAGGTTTTTGGATGTTTATGGTTTTCCATTATTTCTCAATAATAAATAAGCCTTTGAGCCTCATTGTAAGACATTTCAGATGCATGTAGCCACCATTTCTCTTCTCAGAGATAAGCTATCATCGCCCGAGTTAGTTTATTTCCATTCTGTATGTAAGCATATTTCAGTTCTTTGATAATAATGAAATAAAGTTTTATTTCTGCTTCATATCTTTGTTTATGTTTATATCTATATTATCATGCATTCCTGCATAAGTCCGTATCATACAGGAACACAACATAATACATATACGGACATAAACATCGAGATGCAGCAGAAATAAAACTTTATTTCATTAATATCAAAGAACTTAAATATGCTTGCATACATAATGGAAATAAACTAGTTTTGGGCGATGTTAGCTTATCTCTGAGAAGAGATGTGGTGGCTACATGCCTCTAAACTGTGTTAAAATGACGGTTAGTGGCCTTTTTATAATTGAGAAACAATGAGAAACCCTAAACTTCCAAAAACCTAACCCTAAGAGATGAAGCGCCAAAATCTTGTGGGCCCCATTGTGGTAAGTTGGAACATCAACTTCCCAGGGTCATAACTTTGGCATACAATCTCTGTTTGGATATGATAATAACTCGTTTCAAATATCTCAAAGAGGAGCCCGAAAAAAAATTAAAAATAAATTTTGGCACTTTTCTAGTCTCTTCATTTTCCCTACAAATGTCTTTTAGTCCCTCAAAATGACTTCAGAAGTTTAGGACTTTAAAAATGCCAAAAGTAGTAAGTTGTGTTACAATTAAGGAAACTGAAAAGAAACAACGGTGGGGGTCCAAGTTGAATAGGTGGGTGGCCACCAATATCCCCCTACATCAATCCTCCCCCCTTAGGAAGCAATGGTCCCCATTGCGTTTAGTACCTCCATGAGATGGGGAAACTTCTGCTAAACTTGGTCCCTGGTGAGCCACTTGCATTGGTGCAGCAGTTGGCCAACTTTGACAGCCTGATATAATTGGATATTCTATTGGTGAGTTTTCTTAATCTGTGTGTCCATGATCTGATCAATGGTGGCCTATTCCATGCAGTCTGACTTTAGCTCTGTTGGTGTGAGGTGTTTTGCAATGTCAGATGTGTCTAGTAATGGTGGAAAGTATGGTCGAAAGTGGTCCACATTGAAAAATGGGTGCAGGCTAAGGAAAGAGGGAATCCTGAGCTCAAAAGGATTGTCTCCCATAACCTTAGTGATGGTGTAAGGCCCATCTTGGAGTGGATGAAGCTTGGGGTGGGTCCTAGCAAGACACTCCTTATACAAATGCAACCAAACTATATCGCCCACCTGGAACTTGTGTGGCACCCGACATTGATCATGAGACTACTTGTACTTAGCATTCGATCTATGAAATATGTCATGGACCTGTTGGTGGATGCGCTGAATGTAGTCAATGAATATATTAACCCTATAAGCTTTAGCCTAGACATGAGTCTAATTTACCTGAGTAGTTGCAAATGGTATGGACACATCAATGGGACATAATGGATGGAATCCCAATCCCACCTGAAAGGGGTTATGGCCAGTTGAGCTATGGATAGCTCTATTGTAACTATGTTGGGAATATGGGAGGCTTTCATCCCATGTGCATGGATGCTTTGAGTTGTACATGCACAAAATGTGCACGATCATCCCGTTGACAACTTATGTTTGGCCATCAGTTTGGGGGTGGAAGGTTGTGGACTTAGTGAGCTTGGTATCCAGCATCGACCAGAGGCTTGAAAAGAATGTACTCAGGAAATTTATCTCCTGATCTAATATAATGAACTATGGGATCCCAAAGTGTACCCACACTCGTTCAAAGAAGAGCTTAGTAATGGCTTCTATTGTGATACTTTTCTTGCATGCCGCTAGAATCTCCATCTTAGAGAATCTATTGATAACCATGAAAACGTAGTTGTTTCCATGGTTAATCGAAGGAAGGCCCAACATGTAATACATGGAGATGTATTCCCAAGGCCGACTAGGATTATGTAGATGATTATATAGGTCTTGCTTCTTGATGGTTAGTTTGGCAATGACATAGGCAATGCATGATCTTATGTACTTCCCAACATCCTATCAAAGGTTCGACCAATAAAAATACTTCTACAACATTTCCACTATTTTCTCTACTCCAAAATGTCTAATGACCCGACTATAGTGTGCCTCCAAAATCATCTTGGCACACTCACTTAAAGGAACATAGAGGTGTCCCAGGTGGCATAACAATGCAACTTGGAGGTGAAAATCAAGAACTTTCTTGCCTTCTAGGAGCATCTAGTATGTGTTACAGAATTCTGGATCGCTCTTGTAAAGATGCAGCCACCTCGAAGTCTCGTGTCCACAAAAGTCGAGCACAGTGGTCAATTCCATGACCGACGGTTAGCTGAGACATTCTGCAACATTATTGGTGTTTCTCTTCTTATACGTAATGTTCAAATGGAATTGTTACAGGCATGTGGATCATTTATTATGGCGATCGTTATGCAACTTTCCTTGTGTCTATATGAACTACAGGGGTCAATGGCCTATGTGGTTGATCGTTTCCTTCCCTAGAATGTAATGCCTCCATTGTCGATGGACCTTCATAATGGAATACATCTCTTTGCCATAGGTGGTATACTTTTAGACTGTGTTTGAAAGTTTCTCATTGTGATATGCCACTAGATTCCCCTTTTGATTAAGAAATGCACCAATTTCATAGTCAGAGGCATCTATCTCAATCTCAAACGTTTGTTGCAAGTCTAGTAATGTGAGCATTGGTGCAGATAAGAGATGATGCTTCAAATCGACAAACACCTTATGTTGGGATTCAAACCAAAATAATTTTTATTTCTCTCCACCCTTGGTGACTTGACTCGAAGGCAAAGTGATATGAGGGAACCCCAACACGAACCCACAATAGAAATTGGCAAGACCCAGAAAGCTGCAGAGCATTGTTAGAGTGGTTGGTGATTGCCAATCCAGAATAAATTGAATCTTGATTGGGTCCACATGCACACCCCTCTTATCAATGATATATCCTATATATTAAACCTAGGTCATACCAAAAGTGCATTTGTCTAGATTGTCACACAATTTGTGTTGTCGCAAGGTTTAGAGGACCTGTCGAATATGTTGTAGATGCTATTCCCAACTCTGGATGAAGATTAATATTTCGTCTGAATACACTACCACAAATGATTTGGTGTAGGGCCGAAAGATGTCATTCATCAACCCGAAAGGCATGATCAACCATTCAAAAATGCCGTCATTGAATTTGAAGGAAATCTTCCAAACATTGGAGGGTTCAATTCGTACCTGGTGATAACCAATCTTCATGTCAATCTTGCTGAAATATTTGGCCCCCTTGAGCTGTTCCAGAAGTTCATCAATCCTTGGGATTGGATACCTATTCTGGACAATGATCTTATTCAACGCTCGATAGTAAATACATAGTCTCCAGGTCTTGTCCTTCTTCTGTACCAACACAATTGGACTCCCATAGGGTGATGAACTCGGCCTCATTTTCCATTTCTACACCAATTCTTGAATATTCCTCTTGATTTCATTGTTCTCTAGAATAGAGAGTTGACAGATTGACTTGTTGGGTGGTGGCACGCCTAGGGTTAGATCGATGGAGTGCTTGACCTAAAAATGTAGGGGTACCCTTGTGGGTGAGGTGAAGATATCCATATACTCCTCCATGACCTTATCCATCTGCTTCTACTATGCGAAGGAGCCCTGTCTGAAGGTCACGTATGTGGCCACAACCTTCTTCTTTCCTTGGGGGTGAATCATAAGGAAGAAAATTTCCCTAGTCTTAGAAATGATCTTACTGCATTGCTTCCTAGAGATAAAAGAGATGGTGATAAGTGGAGATATATTTGTTATCCTATATAACCTTTTAGCAAAGAAATGAAAATGGTTCGAGGCATAGACTCATACACAACATGACGCTTCCACAAGTATGGTTAGCCTAATAATACATCAAAAAATTCAAGAGGAGAAACATCACACAATACCTCATTTGTGAAGGGCTTGATGTTGTAGGGAAGGCAACACTACTAGCTAACGCAAAGATCTTGTCCTTTGTGAAGCCAACCGATGGTGTACGGATGCGGGTATGATCTGGTCGGTAAGCCAAAATGCTTCATAACCTCTAATGAAATGAGGTTCTTTTTTATTATGCTGTCAATAATGAACTATAGTGGATAACCCTTCACCCACATCTATGAGTGGAAGAGATGCTCCCCCTCCTCTGGATATTCTGGCACAATCTTCTGAAGCTTGGTGGTGGAAATGATGGCACTAGGCTCTGCATCAATAATATGCTTCCATTTTTAGTTCCCCTTATCGGTTTCTAAATAAGAGTTGGAAAATGCATATGATTTGAAAGCTTTCAGTGCGACCACTAGTGATTGCTTGGCTCAACACTCACGTGTGTTGTGAGTGGGGATCTTATGGAATTCACACCATTTCCCTGTGTCCTTCTTTGTCTTCATGGTGTTGTTATTTTCTTGCAGCTTCAACAGGTTGTCTTGGGTTGCCCCGCCTTGGATTTGTCCTTTGTTATGCGGTTTGGGGGCACTTTTACCTTGCTTCAGATTCACATATCTAAAGTATTGCTTCTTCTCTTTAAATTTATACTCGATATTGACAACGTATCAATAGGTGGCACAAGTGAGAAGATATCTAGGAACTCCATCTCATCCTAGATGTAATTGTGTAGACAACCATGGTTCTTGAGTACCAAATGTCATTCAAAACCCTTGATACCCAACTTTGTGTGAAGGTTATGAAAAATGTTTGTGAACTTCGGAACATCTTGGTCCCTTCCCTACTGCAACGTGGTCCAATTTATGAATTTATCTTCATATCTCCCGACAGGGTAATATTGTATCTCCATGGTGCCTCAGAAATAATTCCAAGTGGGCACAACTGAAAATAGTGAGGATTCCCTCTCATCCTTCTGTTCACAGTAGGTTTCCAACCATTCATTGACGTGGGGGGCAACTTCGAGGAGTGAAAAAGTAATATTTTCTCGATTGGAAATGTCATGAACCGAGAAATATATTTCCAGCAAATTTAACCATCTATCTATGACATCTTCATCTATCTAGCCTTTAAATATGGGAATGACAAAGTTGACTTGTACCTTAAAGGGTGTGGTGCATCCAGAGTGACTGCTAGATGAAGAGGCATTACCTATGGGTAGCTGTTGAAGGATATAAGCAAAATTATCCATCATCACGTTCCTTTCTCGCTTGAGGGATCCCTCGAGTAATATTTTGAAAGGATTTCCTACTCCCTCGTCTTTCTTTTCTTCTGCCATAGGAGGTCGTAGGGGTTTTCGAGGTTGGTCTTGCAAAGGTTCAAGCAGTTTGATCCCTAAATCCTTGTACCTTGACCTTGTTGGGGATATGCAAAGAAAAACAAAGAAAGGGAAAATCGCTCTGATACAATTGATCTAGACTTATACAGGACACAACAAAATACAGTTACAAACATAAACATCGAGATGCAGCAAAAATAAAACTTCATTTAATTAATATCAAAGAACATAAATATGTTTACATATAGAATGGAAATAAACTAGCTTGGGAGATGGTAGCTTATTTCTGAGAAGATATGTGGTGGCTACATGTCTCTGAACTATTTTACAATGAGGCTCGATGGCATTTTTATCATTGAGAAACAATGAGAAACATTAAACATCCAAAAACCTAACCCTAGGAGATCATTAGGGAAATTTTGAGGTCTAAAATGGGCCTCTTAAGAAAAATATACAACCAAAATAAACTTTATAAGAACAAATAGGATTCAATATGATGATGTCAACCATGGGGGATGATTCACCATTTTTGAAGTAAACAAGTAAAATGTTTTAAAAATAATAAAATAGTAAAACTAGTTTTTCAACTCGTATTTTCAATTTATCTCCCTAAGGTTTTACTCAAATTTAGAGCGGGAGTACTCATTGGACACAAAATTTGATTCCTCATCCAAGCAGTACCCATGTTGCATACTTTCGATGGACCCTGCTATATGAAAAATAATAAATACATGAAAAATGTGATTGTTTTTCATGCATTTCTCATTTTTCATGTAGAATGGTTTATCGAAAGTATACAACATGGGTAATCCTTGGATGAGGAATCAAATTTTGCATCCAACGAGTGTTGCTGCTTGAAATTTTAGTAAACCCGTAGGGAGATAACTTGAAAATATGAGTCCAAAAAAAAAAATTCTTTTTTTTTTTCCCTCTAAAATTTGATGATGTAATCTAATATTATTTTATTATTTCCACTATTATTTTATCATTTACTTAGGAGGCCCATTTTAGACTTCAAAATTCCCCTAATGGAAGCATCAAAAGCTTTTTGGCCCTGTTGGAATAAGTTGGAACATCAAATTATCGAGGTTGTAACTTTGGCATGCGATCTCCATTTGGATATCATAATACCTCATTTCAAAGATCTCAAAGAGGAGGCCAAAGTAAACCAATAAATCAATTTCACTCTTTTCTAGTCTCTTTGTTTTCCCTAAAAACGTCTTTTAGTCCCTCAAAATGGCTCTAGAAGTTTAGGACCCGAAAAACTGCCAAAAATAGTAATTTGTGCTACAATTAAGGAAACTAAAAAGAAACAATGGTGGGGGTCCAAGTAGAATTAGCTAGTGGCTACTAATATCCACCTAGATCATTGCACTACACCCCTAGTCCTTCTTTTAGTTCCTAACATAGATATCATCATTGAATATCTTTGATATGTCAGGTTTAGTATATCCATTGGATCTAGAATTTAATTCCAAATCCAATGAGTACCCAGTTTGCAAACTTCTAAGTAGATTGACATTGAAAAAAATTGAAAAAATATTTCAATTTTTTTTTTTTTTTTTATGTGTATCTACTTAGATGTGTAGTGGGTATTCAAGTATGTATAGTGGGTATTCATTAGATGTGGAATTTAATTCCGCATCCAATGAGTTTCTACTCTTGAAATTTGAGTGAAGCTACAAGGAGATAAGTTGAAAATACAATAAAAAAGTAGCTTCCTTTATTTTTCTTTAAGTATTCATAAGTTTTATTTTATTATTCTAAATATAATTTTATTATTTTCATCAGGAGACCCATTTTACACTTCAAAATTCCCCTAATTCTATACCAGGATAAAAGAGGCCTAAAATTGAGGAGAAGGAAAACAATTGACATTCTACATTGCCTCATATTTATTGGACTGTGTACGCACCAAGTGAAAATTTGAAGTAATGGGATGGAAGTGGAATTTCAACCTGGATATTCAACCAGTCCACATATACTACAAAGAGTTGTGGGAAAATCAACATAGAGCATCATATAGAACAATAGTCGAAGGTTTCATTTTGATGTTGTACTACATCCTATTCGACTACGACTCATCTTGCATGTAAGACCACACCAAGGAAATGTTGCAAGATGTAGCTAACTAGTTTTGTCCCCTTGATTCCACATACATCAAAGTGTTTGGAGCATGTAAACCTCCACATGAACTCTTGTTTTCTTCCATCAATAAGGTAATCCTAATGGAGGTTGCTTATCAGGTAACCAAGGGAATTGGAGGAATTCTAGCACAGATAAAGAAAGAACCATGGCCCACATATCCTTTATATGTTGGCAAAAGCTATTGACATAGAACACTTCAAGTTAAAATAACTTAAGTTTCATAGATATGACTGAAGAGGCATGGTCATAGCTCATTTCCCTTAGTGAAAATACGAGTGGTCCCACTCATCGCAAACAAGTGATGATGAGGAGACAACAAATAATTGCTATAATGTTGTAGAGGTTGTAGATGCTCTGAAAAACCAATGGATCTCAATATATGAATGGAGATGAACCCACCATTGGAGAATGTTTAAAGGGGAAAGAAGCTAAAGATGAAAATGTTTCCCAAAAAAGGGAGAGAGAAAAGGAGGTAGCCAAAATGGACAAGGAAAATAAATTAAAGGAAGTCCAATTGTTCTAAAAGGAAAGAGAGAATAAAGAAAAGGCAGAAGTAAAGTAAAATCAAAAGCAGAAAGAGAACATGCATAGATGGAGGATGAATAGAAAATGAAACAAAAAGAAGAGTGGCTAGCAAAAGAGACATTATAAAAAAAAAGCTCAAGATGTAGGCCATGACATCTTGGCCATTATGTTTTTCAATCCATCGATGTCAGTCTCAATGTCACTTACATGAGGTCATCTACCAATCAGAGAAATGTGCATTATTTTTGATGAGGCAAATCAAGTCATGAACCTAACAAGCTTCTGATTTGGCTGAAATAAGAAATGGATTGTCTAAGAGAGACCAATAGGGAAAATTTGAGGTAAAAAGTGGGTTGCAAAAAAAATTGTACTAACAAAATTAACCTTAAAAGAACCAATAGGATTCAAGATGGTGATGTCATCCCTAGGAGAAATATTTTGGAGGGAAAAGAAGAAAACTACTTTTTTAATTATATATTTGGCTTATCTCCTTATAGGTTGAATCAAATTTCAAGAGTAGGAACCTGTTGGATGTAGAATTAAAATAAAAATCCAATGAGTACTCACTTTGCATACTTTTGAGTAGATCCACACTGAAAAAAATGAAAATACACAAAAAAATCATGTTCAACATGCATTTTTCATGTATTTTCAATTTTTTTCATTGTGGATCTACTCAGAAGTATGCAGAGTGGGTGATCATTGGATGTGGAATTTAATTATGCATCCAAAAAGTCTCTACTCTTGAAATTTGATTGAAGCTACAAGGATATAAATCGAAAAAACAATAAAAAATGTAGTTTCTTTTATTTTTCTTTAAAAATTCATAAGCCTTATTTTATTATTTTCCTTAGGATGCCTATTTTAGACCTCAAATTTCACCCTAATGGAAGATATATAGCCTAAGAATTGGAAAATCCTATCTCGGTAGCTAAAAAGATAAACACATTTCCAACACCCTAGACAATCTGCTATTCATAGTCTCGACAGGAACAACTTTCTCTTCAACCACAGAAAGAAACATTGAACATCTAATGGAACAAGTTAAGGAATTTGGACAAGAGCCATTATAATGCACATTAGGAAAAATAATTTCTCCATAAAGAAAATCAAGTCCTATTAGCATGAATTTCTTATGATAGGGATTATCGGGACACAACACTAAAAGCAAATGGATCATTAGAAGACAGTGTAATGCAATTGTACCAAGAGCGGACACCCTAAAATATGGTTTCCATGCTTATAGAAATCCAATATTTAGTTAAGGTAAAATGTGTGCAATTAAACGAAACTTTAACAACCATCGATTTAATGGATGAATGGAGTACAACATACCCAACTTCACCTGAGACATTGCTAAGGAAAGACGAGCCAGGTAGAGAAATAAAGTAGAATTCAAGCTTGACATTCGAGATTAGGAGAATCTCAAAAAGGACGTGGTGAAAACTATGTGTACATATCAACAACACCATAGTATGATGGAGCGGTTGGTCAAAGCACACTATTTAGTCGCAATTAGAGCATAGGGAGAGGTGGGGTTGACACATGAAATGGAATGCGAGGTACATGAGATTATTCAAGGTAAAAGATTGGCTATCACAAAAAATGACATGAAACCAACTAAGGAAGCATTGGAATAACACTTGGTGGAGCCCATCAAATTACACATCATGCTTCTATCATTTCTTCACAGAATCTAAGTCAATATAATGATAGTGGTACCTAACACCTACTTATATGAAGTTATCAAAGAGAAGCTAATTTCAATGAATAATTTGTCTATTGTAGCTAATTACAAGGATTGGTACACCCATGTTATCCAAGGGTTACAAGTTCAAGTCCATGCCTTGTCTATTTTGGAATTAATTTCATAAGATATGTTTATTTTTATTCATATTAATTTTTAGTGTAATTATGTAAGGAAAACATATTTAGAAATAAAGTATGTTAGAAATTAGACATGAGGGTAGGTGAAGGGTCATGGAAGGTGAAAAGTCAGCTCAATTTATACAAATATACCCTCTCGGATAGATATAAAGGAATTTTAGATTTTTCTACCCTTGGATCATTCTTGAAAGGGGGATCTTGTAATACCTTGAAGATAAAGTTCTAGATTTTGCATTCCCACTAATGGGTTTCTTTGTGATATTGTGTGACATTGCATGGAATATTTTATCGTTAATACTCCAAATCATTTTGGGCCACGATGAACATTTTCTCTCATATGTTATCAAATATTGTAAGACTATTCTTTATTTGTATTTGATGGTATATGATTGCAACTCACTTATTGAAGGTTAATGAACTATTTTGTTAACTAGAAACTTCTACATTTATAGGAATTGTTTGTTTATTTTTACATGCTTTGATGCTAATTGTTGGTTGCAAACTATTTTACAGTTAATAACTATAATAATTTTTTTTCATGTATCTTAATTAAATATTGTTATCATTCTTTCCTTAAGGTTGATGTATATTTATAAATATGTTGTAATATTTCTAGTGTTATTCACTTAGGATATTTCCATAAAGTTGTTTTTCACTTGCATCCCATAAAGGGCCTTATTTGGATTTCCTTTTTCTTGACTCATTCATTTAAAATCTAATCTTGACCAAACATAAGATGTAAGCCGGGTGAGAATTTTGTATGGGACTCTCATCGAAAATGATGTGAAGTCTAATTGGGGCATTATACCAAAGAGATCCCATTAATACTATAAGTGGTGCATTTAGTGACATCTATAGTATTTTTTTTCACTAGAAGGGGAGCCTCCATTGTATAGATGATAGGTTTCCTTATTCATATCATCTTTAAATTTTCAGTCAAGATATAAATCACAAGTAAACCCTGAGCATATTCAAGGTCTCAATACTCAGGACTTTCCTCCTCGAAATATCCCTAAAAATTATATGAGCTCACGTAGGACGATTTAAAATCTATTAGAAATTTCACTCCGGCTTATGCAAAACAAATTGGGTGACTTCTTTTTTCTAGTCAGTTACGTCATAGATGTGTTGTCAGGAGATCAACAACTTCAGAAGGTGTATTGGTTGCCTCAATTCAAGATTTGGTTGACTTGTCTCTTGTAGATTTGGTAGAGTCCATTAAAATATTTAAATTGTAACAAGATTTAGTCTTCATAATGTATGGGGTAGTAAAAATATAAAAAATGATTTATTTTAGTCAAAATAAAATTATTTTTGTCATGACCCATTTGGAAATTTAAAAGAAAGAAAAATGAATCTTAAAAAGTATATTTGTTATGTGTCTAGGTTGACCAAGTCTTCCCTCCATAAGACAAGTCAGCGTTCCCAACACTTATGTCCCTTCACATGAAAAAACAACTATAAATAGATCCAATTCATCTGCATTAAACACATACTTCGATGATTTGATCTGAGGCAAGGAGGATGAGATTCCTGAGGCAGAAGTGTGAGATTATCAAGAGCATACATATGCATTTTTTTGAGGCTATATTTCTTTGTTATGATGCAAGTTCATGTGCAACCTTTCCATCTAATGAGGAAGACAAAGGGTCACAAGGTGGTGAAATAACTGAAGGCAAAGGAGAAAAAAATAGTTCTGATAATGAAGGATAACATTTTGATAATGCATTGGTTGGTACTCAACTCACATGGATGGCTCAAGTGGATTTGAATATTCCAAATGTTCTACGTGAATTTCCTTGGTATCCTAAGAAGCTTCTTCCAAAGTTTGATCTGGAGAAAACTACCACTACGGAAGACCACATTCAAAATTTTTACTTGGCCTTGAGATTGATGAGTTTTTAACATGAATATATGGCATGCATATTGTTTCCTTTCAATTTAAAAAAAAAAATTCCACTTGGTATTATAATCTTCTAGCAAGCTCGATTATAAATTGGGATCAATTCTACAGGGTGTTTATGAGTAAATTTGTAGAAGAGAAGACACCCACTACACTATTGAGAGACCTAGGTGAATTTTAAATGGATAAAAAAGAAAAGGTTAAATATTTTAATCAATGATTCATATTAATTTTACAAGCTCCTGCTAATGCTTCTCCTCATGATTCAATAACCATAGAATATTATACATCAACCCTTCATTTTTCTATAAAAATGTCTATTAAGAGAGCTAATACAACCACATTAGTAGAGAAATTTACTGGAGCATTGGATGTTGAGAAGGAATTGTTCTATATCAGTGTTCATCACACTGAGGAAGAATCAAAATCTAGTGGGAAAGAGCCTCAAACAACTACAAGTAAACCCATTGAAAAGGAGACCAGTGATCTGAAAAATGTTGCTAAAAAGGTTAATAAGTTAACTAATGAGGTTGTAGACTTCAAGAAAAGTGTCGAGGAGAGTCCTTTTTTCAAATGTAATAATAATACCTTAACCAAATTTGCTCGAAGTTCCAACGTCAACTTGAATGTTAAATAGTTGAGAATGGACAATTTTTGCACATATCATCAAGCTAATCATTCAAAAAAGACATGTCCCCAAAGAATTCACTCTACTTCCCCCGTAATAAATCATGTTTGAGAACAAAATTCCACAAATATAAATTAGAACAATCATTGGAATAAGACTCCCCTCCATTTGATGATGATTCTAAAGTAGGGTTAACTATGTTATTATGGGATGTGGTGGTTGATAGAGAAATTCAAATGGTAGAAGAATTTTTGGTTGGAGAAAATGAACTGTCCAAAAAGTATTTCAAATTGCAGAGTAAAGGACTGATAACCAACCCTACTCCTTAAGAGAATGGAAGAGATAATTTACTTAGGAAAATACTTCCCCCACCGATTAGTAATTAGAAATCAACTCCTCAAACCAAGAGTATTCAACCAACCAAGGATAGAATGGGTGTTATAGACATATTTCGGCACTGCAACCCCAATCACATATGTCCATAAACCAAGGGCTTCTAACTCCCTAAAAGTGTTGTTTCATACCCTAAATGAGCAAGGTCAGCTGTTTACATCATCTCCCAGAAGTTCTCCATGAAAAGCTACTCAGAACTGGTCAAAACTGAACCATACAGATTGCTCAGTGCTAAGGGTACGATGCCTCTCACCTGCCACATGAAAAAAGTGTGATGCATACTATAAATCCCCTCTGTAGGGTGCGATGAGCGAGAACAGACAAATGGCAGAAGCAGTTTGCTAGTTGGAGAACCTGAGAATCTTCTAGAAGCTGCTCATTTGACACTTTCCTCTTTGAATTCGCCCAAGGATGAGTAAGAGATCATCAAATCTCCAAGTGGAACCAAGAACTATCAGAGAGATGACACTAACCAAAATCCCAGAAGCTGACTCACCCCCCTACAAACATCTATATATGGATCCCTCATCCTAGAGATCTAGAGGCTAGAATCTTGTATTTTGTAAGGAAGTGCTATTGGTTTCTCTATGCAAAATTGTATTGATGGGTGATCTAAGCTTTTCATGAGGTGAAGAGGGCTTTCATGCTGGGAGGATGGCATTGGGTCAGACCAATGGGTTGTCATCCTCTCTTCTACTACTTCTATCAATAAAGCTATTTTAGTTTTCCTCCATATTCTTGTATATCTATGAATCTTGTATTGATATATGCATTTGTATGGTTAATATACATCTTATACTTTATTGTTTATGGTTATAGATCTCTATGCTTTGATGGTATTATGCTGCTTTGACTCTACAAGTGCTCTTTGAAGCAGGAAAAGTAAGGAAGGAGTGGCGAAGTTCTGTCAAAGGAGAAAGGAAACAAGCAAGGAGCCAAGCGAAAGATTGAGGTTGGTACTCTCTGCTTCTTTCTCATCTATCTCTCATAAAGGAAAACACAAGTGACTTTAGTTTGTTTGTTTCTAAGATAGCTACCTGTCTTAGTGGGACTAACAGCTCTGAATGGACACTAATTTTCCCGATAAAAAAATGGTGATTCCAGTGGGGAGTGACTAGTTTGATTGGTTGTCTCTATTTGTTTGCTTTATAAACTACGGATGGAGCCTGAAGTTAAGCCAGCTAGCCTTCGAACTACATTTGCTATGCAAGTGCAAAGTAGATCAAGGTTGCTTTAGTCAATCTCTAGGTTTGTTTATGAACTGAACAACTGACTTGCAAACATCCTAAGTGCCCTGGTGGTAGCTCAAGTAACCTCATTAGATCAGCCCCTACGTTTTGTATTTACTGACTATCATTAGCTCAGCTTAAATCCCTGAACTAAGCTGCAAATTGTGACCAAAAACCAAGTTAAAGTCTCATCCCTGGACCATCGCACTGTCTCCTTTTGACAACCTAGATGCATCACACCTCCCATGTGAAGTAGGTGGGATGCATCCTTGTTTCCCTGTGTTACAAGTGCGATGATCAAATAAGACTATTTCTGCCTCCAGATTTTGGTTTTTCTTCACTCTCTTCAGATTTATTCAGGAGTTTTGCTGTCTGTGATCAGTATACCACTGTTGAAACTCCGTTCCTTTGCATTATTCAACCTCCATTGTACAAAGAATTGTGAATGTTTTTTTATGTATTTTTCGCCATTTACAGTTCTCCTTTACAAATGGTAGCTTAATCAAACTGTCGTCTTTAGATTTGAAAGTGTTGCAAGTGTCGTTTTTAGTCAAAGAAAAGAATCCTCCCCTTTTTGATAGTCGATTACACTATTTTTTTTTTCTCTGCAAATACTAAATTCTATTAACTATAAGGCAAAATATTTTTACATAGTGTCGAGGCCTCAGGAGATATAGTTTGAGAGCACTCAACAAAACAGAACTGCCCCATTACAAACAGAAGTTGGGGAGACCAGTTACAAAGATCAAGAAACCAGATGAAAGACATAGAGAGTGACATATTTAGCTGAGAAGGAGAACTGAGCCACAAAAACACAAAATCAGTGCAAACCAGCACAAAGTGTATCACCAAATCCCCAGCTGGAAGCCAAAAACAACAAGTCATGAGTGCTGAAGCTCTACTGTGAGCCTGAAATAGTAGACGAAACAAAAAATAGAGAGGCAGACCCAGGTGGTGCTACCCCTCCTTTGCCTTGCCATGATTCTTCTAATCAACCAGACCTACACCACCGGTCCTCAAACTTTCATTGCCGCCCAAATCACTGACAGGGATTGCCATGGAATGGCTTGCTTCACCTTGAGTCCCTTCCTCAGTAGCAGGTCTTGTATCTTCAAGGGGAGGAATATTTTTGAGAAATTCCTCCTGTCCAGACTTCTCACTTTTCCAATTCTCCAGGCTATCTTTGTCCATGGACTGCTCACTACTTTGGGAAGGATCAGGTGCAATGCAGGGCAGAGGGGAGACCTGATTTTCCTCTTCCGAAAGAATAATGGTGATGTGAGCAGTAATAAGAGGCCTGTTCAAATTACTTTGAAATTTAAAGTGTGTGGTTTGGAAGGCACTGTTGGGAATTGGCTTGCGTCCAGAGCTCAAAGGTGGCACAGCCTTGTGGATGGGGGGGGGGATTGATGGGAGCCGACTCATTTTCCACAACATGACCGCCCGAGGAATGCAACCCACTGTCACGACGTCCCCTTGAGCGATGCCTCTTGCCCGAGCGAACCATAGTGACAGAAAGGTGGTAGGGCGAAGAGAGATTATAGATAATAGAGACGATAGAATAGAGTCGGTTGAGGCGATAGGGATGCCTAACAGAATTCACAGAATACACCCCAGACGACGACACAATACATCCAATGCGTAAATCTAGAACAGGGGAGAGCTTACCCTTGGTAATGTTGGCCTGGAGCTTGTGGCGGTGAACCAAAATCAGCCCATCACCATCTGCCTCTGCTAACCAGGTTCCGTTGCCGTGAGACTGAGCATAAGGCGTGATGAAAACACTGAGGATCAGCATGATTATAACTGAGAGAATGTTGCGTCGAATAGCACGAGCCATTAATGCAGATCTGCTAACCGATCCTGCCTTAATACCTTCCTCCCGCTCGCACAAGGTTAAGTCTCGGGAAGCCACGCTACTCTGCAGCTGGAAGTACCGGACTTTAATTGTCTGCATGATATGCATTAAGGGTGGTGGTGCCACCCGCATCCAGGGATAGTCGATTACACTGTTACTCTTGTATTTGATTTGAATTAATAGTATTTCATGTGTTGAAAGCAGTTTTCAATTCAAAATCGCAAAGTGTCGTCCTTGTCTTCCTTTCATTTTTTTGAAAAGAAAATTGTTAGTACTATCGCTTTGAAAGAAAAGATAATTCAAATTTGTACTTAGCATTCTTTTTGTCATTCACACATTAAGAAAGTAGAAAACAAATACATGCATGTGCATTTGCATTTAGACTAATTGTTGATTTTGATTTAGGATGGTGCATCTAGTGTGTGCTATCTGCTCTATGTTGAAAGAATTTCACTTCTCTTTCCTTAGTAGCTAAGATTTTCATTGCAAAAATAAGAGTAAATGACTGTTTATCATCTTAGATTGCATATTTAGGAATTGTATATCTACATCACGTGGTGAACCTTAAAGGAAAACTTCTTAAGAAAGATCAACTGTAAAATAAATTTCAAATGAACATAAAAACACTTTGGAACCTAACGCACAACATTTAGAAGTCTAGGCTAGAGACGTATGCTGACATCGTAAAGCCTGGTAACTGTCACTTTCATCTTAGGTTGGGTGATTCCTCCTCTTTGAGATGACAAGTGCCATTACGGACTTGTGCTCCCACATACCGTCGAGTATATATTGGGAGACCACAATAGGATATATCCTTTATCCTTAGGAAGCCGTGTCTGCTGCCCTATCGATCGCAATGCACTGAACATAGCATTCGGGAAGATTGATTGCCGTACCGTAAAAAGTATTCTGCAGTTTTGCGATTAGTTTGGTAATCCCTTTGTCTAGATTTCCAGAGTAGTCACTTTCATTCCTGTTCAGACTCCTTAAAAGAAAAGGTCCATCTGAGCACTTGTCACTTTAGGCTCATTAAAAATCGAAGGTGACTAGAGTCATCTTTATCTTTTTCTCGACTCTTAAAAATTGAAAAAGAAAGTTGTTTCAAAGCATCATAAAATTTATTTTAATCAAAATAACGTCACTGTTCCCTCTTTGGTCTTAGGTTGAGAAAATGGAGTCCACCGATCAAGGATTTCCCCTTGGGGGAAATCCTATTCCCTTCTCCTTTTGGGGAGATGTTGGTGCACCTCATATGGCCACATTGTCCCTTCCAGGACTGATAATTGCCCTGCCGGTATGGCTTTTCTCGACCTCTGTCATTCAAAGCACTGTGATTCCTGAGCAATAAAATCAGCAACTAGATGGTACTAGAGTTACCCCCCAACCTTCTACTTCGTTTGTTTTTCCCTCTCCTTCTTCCTCTTTACTTGGTGAAGTTAGTAAAACTAAAGACCAAGTCACTGAGAAGAAGAAGAAAGGGAAGGAGAAGAAGAAGAAGGAGCCAACGGCAAAAAGGGGCAACCATATATTATCTAGCAAAAATCCAGACACTACACCATCCAAACCTAAATCTCCATGTGTCATTTGCAAAGGGGACCACTATCATCGAGATTGTCCTTTCATCCCATGGATCTTAAGGGACTGGTCTCCCCGCTTGCACAATCTGGTGTTGTCAACCTCTGACGATCATGTTGAGAGTACACTGTCAACTAGTGAAAACGAAGTCAATGAACAGAAAGGAAGATCTAAATTTCCTTGCAAACTGTGTGAAGGTGATCATGCCCTCCAGCATTGTCCCTTCTTGGACGAAGCTAAAAGAGTCTTGGATAACCGTCCTGCGTCACTGCAGCGACTTCCTCCTGGATACAAGAAACTCTTGTCGATTCCATCACTAGTTGAAAATCTGACTGACACACCTTCGTTGTTGGTCTAAGCACCTATCATTGAAGATAAACCCTTTGAGTCCACATCGGACCAAAGTCAACAGGTCGAGACGGTAGTCGACCCTATTTTGTCTTCAGAGGATCCACCTTCAGATGATACTGTCACCAAAGAGAATGAGAATGACACTGTTCAAATTATTTTCGTAAACATAGACTCCGATGAACATGGGGGAAATCTACCCGTTACTTTACCGCAGGAAGGAAGTTTGTCAGAGATTTATCCGACTATTTATTTGGTCCCACCTCCAAGAAACCTACTCGTTTCCTTCGATTAGAATCTACTAGGCAGACCCCATCTACCATCTAATGTACCATTCCGAATCATAGTACAAGCTTACAGAATGATCATGGTTGGTACTATCATAGATGAAGGGGCTTCTGTGAGTATCCTTTCCTCAATTTCTTGGAAAGCGCTTGGTTTGCCATCGCTTCTACCTGAGATGCGAAATCTAACAGGCTTCGACAAAGGAACCAGTCGACCATTAGGGATCCTTCCAAATTTGCCTATAACTTTGAGAAGGAAAACCGTTTATCTGAATGTGATGGTAGTCCAAGGACCTTTAGATTACAATCTACTCCGTGGGCGTGACTACATTTATAGCATGGGAGCTATTATTTCCTCACTCTTTTGAGTGATGTGTTTTTCGCATGAAGAAAAAAGTGGTCCAGCTCGTAGACCAGCTTTCATTCCTCGGTTCACGCATAGCTAATAGTCAAGTGCCATCCCTAACTGGTATTTTTGTGCAAGGAATGTCTCATCAATCTCCAGTCCATCCACATGATGAGCGCAAGTGATTCGGTGATTGTGACTGAAACCTAGGGGGCATGCGCCCTAGTCTGCCTCGGCAAGAAAACTCCAGTTATAAGGTGGGTTTCTACGTAGGAATATGACTAGTCTAACACACTCGTCCATTTAGGAAAATGGGATTAGACTAGAATAAGATACCTCCGTCAGAAGGTAGGCCTTTCCTGACAGAGCAAGTGTTTTGTCTACAAATTGAAGGGTAACCTAGAAACACTACTTCATTATACCTGAGGGAATGCAAAATGTTTTTCATGAAAGTGAAAAGCGACCATTTATTTTCTTAGTTTGTAGGTTCTTAACCCTTTAAACTCATAGGATTGATCATTCCTAGCTTATATAATGAAAGGATCCAGAGCAAAGTTTCGAATGGGGAAAGCTCCCTAAAAAATGAACATATCGATGAGAAATCCTTATCATATGACTGGCACGAGTAGTTTTACACGAAGTTCAAGCTCGTTAAAAAATAAACATAGCAATGAGCATATGTTCCACCAGAGTTTAATCTCATTAAGAAATGAACCCACCTTTGGTAAATAACCATTGTGATCGCATAATTATCAGTTTTTAAACCTTGGTTGTTTTCTTACCATCACCTCCACTCTTTTTTAGCCAATCATACGTCTCCATTTGATTGTTTACCCATTTTGAGGAACAACTGTGAGGAGTGATCCTATTAGCCACTTTCTCTACACTGCCATGATTGAAAAAGTTCCAAACCTTATCTAGAACCAGTTGCTATCCAAAAACATCACTCATTCCTCAAAAAATGAGTCTCCTTTAAGCTCTTTTCATCTGACTCATAAAATATGAAAATATTTCCAAGCAATTGGCCTCTCCAGCTCGTTAAAGTGATTGGAAGTTCCACCCCTCCTCTAGATTTTAATCTTTTTGGGCCTGAGGGATTATTACACAAAAGGATCGAGCATTTGTCTTGTTCGGCTCATTAAAACTATTGAAAAGTCATCCCTTTCGAATTGTTTTATACTTTTTCGGACTTAAGGGATTATATTACGAAAAAGGAATATTGGAGTTCCTTTTCCATCTCTTTTCAGACTCTCTAAAATTGAAAAGAACCAAGTTATCCTTGTCATTAAACGCGTTAAAATAATAGCGACAAACTTGTCCATGCAAACAAGAGCGAGTGTCACTGTCGCTAGGCTCATTAAAACATAGTGACGAGTTTGCCCGAAGGGAAAATTATAGAACAAACATATGTTATCCTCCTCAAGCTTGACAAAAATAAAGAGGTACTAGTTAGAAATGACTGGGGAAAATTGGGAAGAAAACTTGAAGAAACCTTATTGGTAGCAGGTCGCTCTTAAACATGACACTTTCACTCCATCACCATGATTGAGTCGGGTTGGGTTATTTCGCTTACTGGTCATATCACCATTGCTCCACTATACCATCCACTTTTGGGGTTAACGCTACCAATCCATTTCAGTGTTTCCAATATGTTCAAGAGAAGTCGCTCAGATAATTCACCAACCCAGCTTGTGTCTCATCCACTACAATACCTTCACGCTTCATTATTTCATGACCGCCACCCTGAACCTTGTATCATCGGATTGTTTTCACCTCCTCAAAATCATTTTCTCCGTTCCGTGTCGTAGATGTGGGATTCACTAGTGCCCTCCTATGATGGGTCACTTCTTGTCAACAACAGCTCATTATCCAAGAAGTCGACCTAGGAACAACCCTTTCAGTACTTTGAAGCTTGCATGCCTTAATGGCAAGTTTCTCACTTTCGGCTACAGGTTTACATTAATGGCCTTCGACCGAAAGATTTTGCGTGGTGTTCGACATCGACTCATGTATTCACACCACGTGAACTGTACTGCGGTACCTTGAGGGTCATTATCATTATCGGTGATTCCTCTCACACCTGTTAACAGCTTACATCATTGGCTGGTAATCAGGTGATGTCTTTCCATGTTCGACGCCAGAACATCTTTTCACATGGACTGACTTGTACTTCGGTCGAAGATTGAACGAGTTTTGAAGACCCCGGATCTAGTTTCATCCATTCGGGCTACGATATATTCAGGAAAATAAAGACATCAAATGTACATCATTGCTGCATAGATAATCATCCAAACCAAAGGATGATGGATCTACTAAAATCATCAGTCTACAACACAGACGATTGTCTGTCCTATGTACATGAAAATGAATTTATCAAGTTGAGCATGGGAACGATCGCCTCAGCTAGATCATGAAAATATTATGAAGATAATGTATTGTATTATATCTTATTGCAGGTCACCTTCCAGTTTGAAAAACCTCAGATCCTCATGATAAAACATTTCACCCGACATCAAAAATATTTACGACCTCATGCTTTAGGGGGCAACTGTTATAGACATATTTCGGCACTGCAACCCCAATCACATATGTCCATAAACCAAGGGCTTTTAAGTCTCTAAAATTGTTGTTTCATACCCTAAAGGAGAAAGGTCATCTGATTACATCATCTCCCAGAAGTTCTCCATGAAAAACTACTTAGAGCTGGTAAAAAATGGACCATACAGACTGATCAGTGCTAAGGGTGCGATGCATCTCACCTGCCACATGCAAAAAGTGAAATGCATACTGGAAAGCCCTTCTGTAGGGTGCAATGAGCGAGAGCAAACAAATGGCAGAAGCAATTTGCTAGATGGAGACCCTGAGAATCTTCTAGAAGCTGCTCATTTAATACTTACCTCTTTGAATTCACCCAGAGATGAGTAAGAGATCATGAAATCTCCAAGTGGAACCAAGAACTATCAGAGGGATGACACTAATAAAAATCCTAGAATCTGACTCACCCCCTGCAAACATCTATATATGGATCCCTCATCCTAGAGATCCAGAGGCTGGAATCTTGTATTTTGTAAGGAAGTGTTGTTGGTTTCTTTGTGCAACATTGTATTGTTGGGTGATCTAAGCTTTTCATGAGGTGAAGAGGGCTTTCATCCTAGGAGGATGGCACTGGGTCAGACCAATGGGTTGTAATCCTCTCTTCTACTATTTCTATCAATAAAGCTATTTGAGATTTCCTCCATATTCTTATATATCTTTGAATCTTGTATTGATATATGCATTTGTATGGTTAATATACATCTGATCCTATATTGCTTATGGTTATAGATCTCTATGCTTTGATGGTATTATGCTGCTTTGACTCTACAGATGCTCTTTGAAGCGAGACAAGTAAGGAAGGAGTGGCAAAGTTCTATCAAAGGAGAAAGGAAACAAGAAAGGAGCCAAGCGAAAGACTGAGGTTGGTACTCTGTGCTTCTTTCTCATCTATCTCTCATAAAGGAAAACACAACTGACTTTAGTTTGTTTGTTTCTAAGATAGATACCCATCTTAGTGGGACTAGCAGCTCTAAATGGACACTATTTTTCCCGATAACAATGGGGAATGTTAAATAAAATGCAAGAGCACCTAAAGAAACTATTAATTCTACTCCAGATACACCTTCAACCAATGCAACAAAGGATAACATTGAAGGTGGCATAATGGAATACAATGTGAGTTTTGATATGAAAAAGATAAGAGAGAATGCCACTCTCTTTGACTTATTCCATCTTCCACAACAAATAGAGTTGTTACTTAGAACATTCAAGTCAGCTTCTACATAGATCAAGTTTGTTTCCACATTAACGAATTATAGAAATTCCTTATCAATTACTCAAAAAAGGACCACAAACACTAATGATCATGTAATTAATGTTTATAGTATCATAGCACATTAATGATCTCAGACACCACCTTTCCTTCTTAAATTTGATATTTTCAATCACAATGTACATAATTGTTTAGTAGACTCTGGTTCTTCAAAAAATGTTATGCCTTTATTAGTTTTCAAGAAAATAAAAGAAAATATATGAAAAAATAATTCTAAGATTATACTGTTGGATCAAACTAAAGTGAAATCTATTGGTGAGCTTAACGATGTGCTTATTACACTATGTTATGATCCTACAATCCACCAAGTCATTGAAGATCATTGTGGTTGTTATAAGTTTATGGTTTATTATTAAGAAGATACTCGTCTAAGAAGCTTCAGGGATACTTTGCAAATGATTAATCCCATATATGGCTCCCTTACAAAGGAAAGAATAATTATATAAGGGTGGAAAATGAACTGCATATGAAGTACATTGTAAATGTTGGAAGTGTCTAATGAGCCTATAAGTTTCTCTCAGGAATTTGTGAGAAATTTCCTTTTGGAACTAGATCTTGGCTACTACACAACCCAACCATTGCCAGTACCATCAAATATATAGTTGGAACTCCTTGTACTTCAACTAATGAAAATGAAGATTATATCATAGACACAAACAATATTAGTTTAGATAATAATACTCTTGTAAATAATAATATATAGACCCTTTACTATGATGGATCTAAAACTCAAGATGCAGCTTGTGTAAGTTGCATCTTATTAGATCAATCAAAGAATAAAACTCTCATTTATTGTCACTTGGAATTTGAATGCACCAATAATACAACTGAGTACGAGGATTTTATATTTGGATTGAAAAAGGCCATTTAATTTTAGGTAGAATGTATCAAGGTCATTGGTGATTCTAAAATCATCACTCGGCGGGTATGAAACACCATTCATTATTTATCTCCACATTTGAAAACCTACTTGTTATAGACATTTTTGTGCCTAACAACATGGAGCATGAAATGTCAATAATCTGAGGGATCCAAATTCCCTAAACATGTTGTTCCTACCCCTAGAGGAACAAGGTCAGCAAACCACAGCACTGAAAATCAGTTCTCCACCTGAAAACACTCAAAAACAAGCTGTTTCTGGATCATGTCAACTGCTCCACTGAGCATTTGTGCTAAATGTCAACTGCTCCACTCTGTACCTGCGCTGGGCGAGATTGGCCAAGTGGCACAGTCATTCTGCAAGGTGTCAATTGCCCAGGAAGCTTCCAAACTGACACTTGGATCATGGAATTCGCCTTGTGATGAGTAAGAGGATCTAGATCTCCAAGTGGAGGCAAGAGACTCCAAGTGGACTCAAGAACTGAAGATTAACTGAAGTAGGAGAGGACACTAGTCAGCTTCATGTCAGTCTCAAGCTGACTCATGCTTTCTCCAAAACTTCTATATATAGAGCTCTCTCATGAGGTCTATGGAGGCTGGAATCTTGTGAACGTAAGGAAGTGCTGTTGGTTTGAGTATAGAACTATTGGGTGATTGCTTTGAGGGAGGTGAAGAGGAGATTTCTTTCTGCTGGGAGGTGTTGCTGGATTGGGCCTATTATGGTTGTAACACTCTCAGAACTTTACTTCTTCCATTAATAAAGCATTTGAGGTTCTTCTATATGCATGTGTCTCTGTGGCGTATTGATGCTTGTATATTTGATTTATTCTAATCCTTGAATCAATTATAGATGTATGCTTCTTGTAGTTTCCCTTTCTTGTGCTTTTGCAGGATCTTTGTGTAGCTGGGCCGGTGAAAGAGCAAGGAGCTGGGAGCAAGCAACAAGGAGAGAAGATTGGATCAAACATTAGCGGAAGACAACGGTTAGTGGATCTCTTTCTCCCCTTTCTTACATCTCATAAAGAAGTAATCTTGAATAGCTTTGCATTCAGTTGTTGCTGAGGTACTATCACCCTTAGAGTGGGATAGGGTCATTCAGTATTGGATACTTTTCCCAACAACACTACCAATTAAAGGTATGGTGACTTATTTCATCTATTAAATCTTTCAATATTATTTTAGTCCCTAGATCTAGAAACATTGCGAATGACACTTTGGCTAACACAAAGACAAATTTTACACCTTTGAGGGATGGACTATCGAAATTGTTTGTAAATCTCTCGTGCCAGATAATGTAACTAATTTTTGTGTTTTTAATGATGATGAACATATCCTAGAATTCATCACAAATTCATACATATTTAAAGATGTTTCTATTGGTGAAGATGAGCATGATAAATCTTTGGAAGATGAAATGAATATGCATAAAATAAATCCAATGCTGAAAGGAGTAGTTACCTTGGAAAAAGCTATATAATTTTCACATTGAATTCAAATTGCCTCCAAACACTAAGACCCAGAGTTCAAAATTAAGGCATGAAAAAATAAACCTTGGTATAGAGAAGGATCCCAAGTATGTAAATGTTGATACTTATTGCACTAATACTGAACGATAGGAATTTATTCAGTTTTTAAAGAAGCATCAAGGTGTATTTTCGTAGACATGTGATGATATGAAAACATAGGAAACCTAAATCCTTCAACATGTCACCCCTATCAAAGAGTGTATCAAACTTTTCTAGCAGAATTTGCATAAGGTGCATCCAACTCTAAACCACTTATATAGAATGAATTGAAGAAGTTGTTGGAAGCATGTATCATATTCAAAGTGATACACTCAACTGAGGTCCCCAATTTGGTACCTATAAGGAATAAATTAGGAGAGATTCAACTATGGGTAGATTTAGACAATCTTAATCAGGCGTATGATAAAGAAAATTATCTTGTTCCGTATATGGAGAATATCCTTCAAATGACATTAGGCTTTTAAATTTTCTCTCTATTATATGGATTCTCCTGTTACAATCAAGTTTTGGTCTCAGAACTAGATCCATTCAAAACAACTTTCAGGACTAAATGGGGAGCATTCACTTGTAGGTGCATGCCTTTTGGACTAGTGAATGCTGCTACTACCTTTCAGTGTGCCATAGACATATAATTTAGAGGATTAATCAATTAAATCATGGTTTTTTTATCTTGATGACACCACTATGTTCTCTAAAAGGCATTTGGAACATTTAGGCAATATTAAACAAAGTTTTGAGTGCTTTTGAAAATACAAAATATTAAAGTACCCTAAGAAGATCAAATTTGTAGTATTTGTAGAAGTGCTAAAAATAACATTGCTATAAATAGAATTTCAGGATACATTCCAATTTTAGTTAGTCCCTAAACTAAAATTGAGAATTAAAATTCGAATTTGATCTTAGCAGTTGTTTGTAAAATAATTAATTAATTCATCTTGAGTTAATTAGTTGTAGAAAATCAAACATGAAGTCTATGTGAAGACATACAACAATTTCCCCTTTGATTAAGGAAGTTATCCCTTGATTAAGGAGATCAGGATGAGTTTTACTTTGAGTTGTAATTAGTTAGCTCACTTAACTGAATTAAGTCCAGTTAGATTAGTTCCAATAGTTTGTGGAACTGATTGTGAGTTTAGTTAGTTAATGCATGCATGCATGCAATTGTTTCACTTCAGATAACTGAATATTCTCTCATAAATAACTCATGCATGTCAGTTCAGTCAGAGACCCAGTTGAGATCAGATGATGGGACAATGTACTATCAATTTCAGGAATATTCCATTAAGGATATCTCTTGCATGCAAAAGGAATTCATTCCTTGAGGATTGTGCAGTTATTTTTGAGTTTTTATGAGTGTGTGATGTGGGAATCTACACAGGTGGCAGCATTGGACCCTAGGAGAAACTAGTCAAGGAAATAAGAGGCTTGGAGGATTGGAGGAAGGCATATGTTGTGTCTATTCAGTCTGTGAGCTATATTGAGGGATTGTACTGAGAGTTAGATAGCTTGTGAGCTAAAGCTTTGTGTAATTCGGACATATTTCCACTTGTATTATAATACAAATATCGGGGTTTTTAGTTAAGGCTTTCCCCAGATTATTCTTCTGTGTTCATGTGTGATTGATTTCTCATTCTCTGTTATATGTGTTCTACTTGATCTTGCTCAAAATCGATTAAGCTTCCGCAATTTTGTTTGTAAAAGTAGATCAAGTATTTTGCTTTAGTATATTGCATTATCAGGAGATCTGCAATGGGAAATTCTATAGGTAATGCAATTTATTGAGTAGTACATTATTACCAAGTTAGGTGTTCCAACGTCCCTTGTTTTTGAGAATTCTACCTATTTCTCATCATTAAAATTATATGAAATTTCTTTCCATAAAGGTATCATTTTGAGATGTTCTTCTAATTCTTACCCCCACGGTAATGTTTTAGTAGAGTCAAGCAACAAGAATTTAATCTGAATCATTAAGAAAAAAGTGGTTGACCAACAACACAATTAACACAACACTTTATCCATTTCTCTGTGGGATGACATGATGACTCCCAAATCCTCGCTTGGAACCTCACCCTACTTCCTACTATATGGGAAGGAAATTAATCTACCTCCCAATCTTTATTTGCCTGCTTTACAAGTTTCTCAAGAGTCTCATTTCAGGTCTTGCCCTACTATTCAAAGTTGAATTGATACCCTACTTAAGCTTGAGGAAGAAAGGAAAAATTCCCATTCCAAATTCTCCACCCATTGGCAAAGAATCAAGAGGTGGTTTGACAATAATTTTGTATGTGATAAGGAATTCTAAGTAGGCGACCTTGTGTTGAAATGGGATAAACCACAAGAAGACAATGTAAGGCACACCAAATTCCAATATCTCTAGCTCGGTCCATTCCTTTTCTATGAGAAACTTGCCTTAAACACCTATCAATTGCAAACCTTACATGGGGAGATAGAGTCCCTCCTTGTTAATGGCTAAGACCTGAAAGCTTACTTTCATTGATAGCTCTTTAGAGCTATTTTATCTTGTACATATTCCAATTTATGTCGTTTCTTTTCATTTCATTGTGTTTTATTTTGCCAGATTATTTTTTGTTTTGCATTTCAATGTCAAACCATTGTACATAATAACTAAAACATATAAATGAATGGATTATTCTTTATTGGTATTGTGAATTGGTATGTAGTAATTGTTCATGAATTTATTATCATTGTATCTCCATCAACTGGTTAAGTCTCAAACACCTTTACAATATTACATCATTTATATGAAAAATCTGAATTGAGTCTTGTGGGGAACTCTATTAAGTTAAGAGAGCTCGAAGCTTTAATAAGATCTTTGTGACTTGATTGGTCTTGAGTAAATAGATTGTGTGAATTTGACAACCCATTAGTTAGAGAAAGATGGAGAGAAAAATTCTCACATGAGAAAACCCATTTAATAAAATCTTAAAAGTCTTTGAATAACAAGGAACAACCTATCTATTCATAAAGCTAATTTGAGATCCCTCGTCCACTTTGGCATCAAATTCCCAAAATAATGAAAAAAATTACATACAAAGAAAATAAATAAAAAGGCATGAGAAAAGGATTCTCGCACAAAATGGTGATGCAAGTAACTTTTTTGGGCCTATGAATTCTCATTGGTAACGAAGAAATGCTTACGTTCCTTGAAGTGAATCTATCAAGGCTATGGAAACTTGTTGGAAATAGAGAAACACCAGAGACTCATCTTAATTTTAAATGTTTTTTACTCACATGCATAATATCTCCATTTCCCATCAAAGCTATTGGTGTTTGACTTTTTGTTGAAAATTTTGTCATCAATCAAGACCAAGATAGTTTATATAGAGACTAGAACTGAATAAGTGGTACCCATATTGTCAAAATAATACTACCTAAAATGTTAAACTCTATCATTGCTAAAGTATAAATGAAAGATGTGGAGGATCTACCAATGTTTCACAAATTGTTTTAGGAGATAAATAGCCCTAAATTTTTTCAATAAGAACCCAATTTTAGGGTCCCCCTCATTCAAATATTAAACATCGATATTTTCAAGCCCCTAAAGTTATGCACTCTGAGGTCAAAAGGGAATGGGATATTTAAATTTAGAGTTTTGGGAAGAAGTATGGGTCATCACACATTTATAGTGCAACATAACATAACCATCAAGCTTAGTGCATCATAGTCCTACAACCCATCACAACCTCACAATGTATATCTCCCATTGCAAATATTTTGCAAAGACACATTCAATGTGCATTTATTTCTCCCACATGTGTGAAAAAATTTATAACCCTCTTGGTCCTCCATTAATTTTCATCATTGAGTTTATCACATTTCTATTTTAATCCTTGTGTTATGCAATGTGCTAGCATTTCCTTGCCATCTGGATCTTCATCCCACAATTTGTGCCATAACACCCACACCATGTGTAAGGTATGTTTTGCGCACCCCATATTCACAATCATTCTTGTCAGTTATTTATTAATGTTGCACTATTTTTTCACATTTTTTCAATGGAATAACCTATTCTACTTCCAATATACATATAAATACTCTACCCTTTGATTACTTATCCATTTCAACACCTTGTCAAACTGGATATTTATAGCACATCGCATCCTAATTTTCCCAACCTTACGCCTGCACACTACACAATGCACACTAGCGCATTATACCTTAATAGTATATTGCATCAAAAATATTGTTTATAGACCAACCTATTGAAATTTGGTACAATGCATTCACTCTTCTTATTCTACAACTCTCGTTGGTGATGTTCATGTAATCGCGACCACATTGCACTGCAAATGTTTTCTATAGCTAGCTTCCAGAGTCATGCTACGACTCATGTCCCCTACCCAAATTTCAATAGGTTAATGTGATGCACCATTATAATCACAACGCAATATACTTAATTTTCACATTTCATTCCCTCTTTATATCTTGATTAATTACCTTGTCCCACAAAAAACTATACACCTTTACTATACATTGTCTTATTTTGTTGCACCCCTAATCCTTGTTTTATTTTCTAACACAGTTATCATGATGAATATATTTGATATGTCAAGTTCAATAGATGTATTGTTCCTTAGTATTCATCATCATCAGAAGACATGGCTCCACCAAATTGAATACCTGGGAAATAGATTGCAAAAGAAGGATTAGAGGAAAGCCCTATTACTTCTATTCCCACATATGTTGATGCAACATGTTTCATTGACAAATATATATCAATCACTTAGTCATAAATAGATCATTTATTCACCTAGAAAGAAATCCTTGTTGAAGAAGAATATACTAAAGTTTATTATAATGTCAAAAGGTCTTAGGTACACAAGGTTGCATCACAAGAAACAATATATCCTTGTGAAGAAACTATTGAATGGATTAACAAATGTATTGACAGTAGGGACATAACCATCAAAAATAGCCTTGGTTGAGATATTGTTGTACTAATATACCATCGTATCGCAACATATTATAAACTTCCCAAACATCAAGTGGCTCTCACAAAAGGTTGGTCTCAGAAACTCAGCTTGAGCACTAAAGATGTTCTTAAGAGTTGGTAGCAAGATCCCAAAAGATTTAGGAATAAGGCTGATGGAGTCTAAAAAATGAAGCTAATGAGGAAATCCTATCAACTCGTTGTAAACATTTGCTCCAGACTTTATGGTAAATACGATGTAGAACTATTTGAAGAGAGTTGGGTGTCATTTATGTACACATTTTCCTGTGAAGGACCTATTTTCAACCGGGCTATCATCCTAACAACATCTATCTCGGTAAGGGTAAAAGAGGCCCAAAATATAAGAGAATTAAAGCAACCAATATTTTACATGGCATTGTATCTACTAGACTATGTATGTTCCAAGTGAAAATTCAAAGTATTGGGATGGAAGTGGAATTTATCCTTACATATTCAACAAGTCTAGATATATTGCAAAGAGTTGTGGGAAAATAAACACATAGCATCATACACAAGAATAGTCAAAGGTTTCATTTCACCCTTATGCTGCATCATATTCGACTATGACTCTCCTTGCATGTCAGGTTGCGCCAATGAATTGTTGCAAGAGGTAGTTGACTGGTTCTACCCCTGATTCCACATGCATCAGAGTGTTTGGAGCATGTAAACCTCCACACAAGATCCCATTATTTGTCACTGTATAGGTAATCCTATAGGAGGTTGCTTGTCAGATAACCATGAGAATTGGAGGAATTCTAGTATAGGTAAAGAAAGTGCCATGGATTGCATGTCCTTTCTATGGTTGCGTGTATTGCATAAAAAATTATAAAGAAGCATTGAAAAAATTTGTTGATTTAGAATATTTCAAGTTTTGAGAATTTGAGTTTCATTGATAGGATCCAAGAAGCGCAGTTGCAACTCATTTCTCTCAATGAAAATACAAGTGACCCTATTTGTCACAACCCAATGAGGACGAGGGGTAGATAAAGAATTACTATAATGCAATAGAGGTCGTAGATGCTCTGAATATCGCCAATGGCTCTCAACTTATGAATGAAATTGAACATACCACTAGTTAATCTTCAAAGGGGAAATATGCTAAAGATAAAAACGTTTCCCACAAAAGGGAGAGAGAAAAGGAAGCAACCAAAAGGGAAAAGGAAAATAAAGTTAAAGGGATAATAGTGGTTGGAAAAGGAAAGGGAGAATAAATAAAATTCAAAAGAATAGTAGAAAGCGAAAGAAGAAAGAGAAAAAACACAGAGGGATGAAGAAGAGAAAAGGAAACAAGAAGAAGACAATATAGAAAAAGAGAGATCATAAAAAAAAGGCTCAATAAGGGGCATGAAAAAAGGAGAAACAAGAAAAGGAAGCTCAATCATGACATCTTTCCCAATATGGATGTCGATCCATCAACCTTAGTCTCAACGCCACTTACGGGAGGTCATATACCAATAAGAGAAATGTGCATTACTGTTGATTAGGAAAATGAAGTCATGAACCTAGCAAGCTTCTAACTTTACCAAAATACAAACTGGATAATCCAAGATAGAAAAAGATACCTAAACCGAGAAATGGAAAAGTGTATCTCGGTAACTATAAAGAGGAACATAGTTTCCAACTACTTGGAAAATATGTTAGCCATAACCTCAACAGTAAAAATCTATCTTTAGCCACAAAAAGAAACATTCGACATCTAATGGAAAAAGTTGAGGAACAAGATAGGATCCTAAATAATTCACACTAGGAAAATGAAAGGCTTTGTAAAGAAAATATAGTGCTATTAGCCTCAAGCTCTTATGACAAGGGTTATCAGGATAGAAAGCTAAAAGAAAATAGATCATTATAAGAAAATGTAAAGTAGTTGTAACAAGAGATTATAACCCTCCAAAAGATGGTTACTACACTTATATAAGTCTAAGATTTAGTTAAGGTAAAATGTGTGCAATTAAAGGAAAATTTAACACCCATCGATTTAATGCATGAATGGAGTATAACATACCTAAATCCACCTGAGACATTTCCAAGGAAAGATGAGCTAGGTAGAGAAATAGATAAAGGAGAATTCATGTTTGACATATGATCTTAGGATAATCTAGAAAAGGATGTGGCAAAAACTCAGTGCACGTATCAAGAACACCATAGTATGATGGACGGATTGACCAAAGCCTATTGTTTAGTCGCCATTGGAGCATAGGGAGAGGTGAGGCCAAACCAAGAAATGGAATGTGAGATATAGGAGATGATGTAATAAAAAATATTCCCTATCACAGAAAAGGACATGAAACTAGCTAAGGAACCATTAGAAAAACACTTGGTTGAGCCCACTGAATTACACATCATGATTCTATCATTTTTTCACAGAATCTAGGTGGATATAAATATATCAATACCTAACACCTATGAGTATGAAGCTATCAATTATAGGCGAATTTATAATAATAATTTGTCTACTATGGCTAATTACAAGGCTTGGTACACCCATGTGATCCCAGGGTTACAGGTTCAAGTCCAAGCCTTATCTATTTTGGAATTAATTTCATAAAATATATTTATTTTTATCCATTTTAATTTTCAATGTAATTATGTAAAAAAAATATAATTAGAAGTACAGTAAATTAGAAATTAAACATGAGGGTAGGTGAAGAGTCATGGAAGGTGAAACATCGCCTCACTTTGTATGAATATACCCTCTAGGCTAGATATAGAGGACTTTTAGCCTTTTGGACTCTTGGATCACTCTTGAAAGAGGAGCTTGTAAATTAACTTGAAGATCAAGTTCCAAATTTTTGATTCCCACTGTTGGGTTTCTTTGAAATATTGTGCAACTTTTCATGGAATATTTCAGCGTTAATACTTAGAAGCCTTTTGGGTGACAACACACATTTTATCTAATATGTTTTCAAATGCTGTAAAAAAAATTATTGTTGTTTGATGGTATATGAGTTTTTCTCACTCGTTGAAGTTTAATGAAATATTTTGTTAATTGAAAACTTTTATCTTTCTAGGAATTGCTTGTTGTTTTCTACATTCTTTCATGTTGGTTATTGGTTGCAAACTATTTTACAATTAATAACTAGAATATTTCTATCTTCATGTATCTTAGTTAAATACGACTATCATTCTTTCTTTAAGGTTCATGTTCATTTATAAATCTACTGTAATAATCCTTGTGTTATTCCTTTAGGTATTTCCATAAATTTATTTCCACTTTCATCCCATCAAGGGCCTTATTTGGATTCTCATTTACTTTTCTCATTCGTCCAAAACATAATCTTCAAAAAACATAAGATGGAAATAGGGCTAACATTCTAGATGTGAGTCTCATTCCAAATGATGCAGAGTCTACTTGGGGCATCATACTAGAGAGACCCCTTAATACTATAAGCAATGTATTTAGCCCCATCAACACCCTCACATATTAGGGAAGCATACAACTCACCAAATGTGGTCAACATTTATGAACCTCACCAAAGTAATGAGAAAAACAAGAAGATGATATTGAGAGAAAACCTAACAAACATAAGAAAGAGAAAATTTGAAATTATAGCCTCATACTTCACAGGAATCTAGTAGGTTCATGATGAATCATTAGTTGTTGGGGAGGTTGTGGATGAGAGTGAACTTTTTAAGATACTCTTGAGTGGTTGTATCAAGAAATGGGATACCTTTGCAATAGGTATCCTCTCTAAGGAAAAGCTTCCTATTTAGACTAGGTTATGGGACAACTTCACCTAAAAGGAGGTATAGGAGAGTTAAATATCTAGTTGATAACATAGAGGTGGAGGTGGAGATGAGAAGATTTCTCTTGTTGGGTACGAAAATAAGGGCTAGGATAAATCCAAGTAGATCTAAAGATAAGGAGGATCTTTACAAGGAGATAAAAAGGAGGAAATGAGTAAGTTTAAGTGCTTTTCATTTCACAAGTATGGTCACAATGCTGGACATTGACTCAACAAGAAGAAAGGAAAAGGGAAGACATCAACAACTACATATGCATAAATGGATGAGTTAGAGGAGAAATTCAAGAAGGAGTTTGCATTGGTCTCATGCATTTCAGGAACTATGAACATGGTGTATGGTTTGTGTAAAATGGATATTCTCATCATATGATAGGATCTTGTAACCTCTTCACCATTATGGCCAAGGAGCACCATGATATTTATGTGGAGCTTGGTGACAATGCTAGGTATGTAATGGAGGGTATTGGTAGCATACATTTCCATATAAAATCTAGGAGTCCTATAGAGGTGAAGGAAGTATCATTTTTACCCGAGTTAGAGAAGAACTTTCTCTTTCATTTTGACTATGGAGGATAGAGGCCTTAAGGTTAGTTTCATAGGAGGTGAGGTATCTGTCAAGTGGAAAAGAGTTGATACTAGATTGAGGTCAGTGATATGGAACAAATAGAGGAACATGTATATGTTTAGAGGACAACGAGTGAAGGCTCTTATGAACGGCATTGATAGCCAAAGTGAGATTTGGCATATGATGATGGGACATCTACAATACATCACTCTACCACTATTATGGGAGATGGTCACTAGTTTTCTAGAGTTTAGTGTGGAGTAAGATGGTGTGTGAAAAGGATGTGCACTTGAAAATCACGTCAAAGCAACATTTCCTAATAGTGAGGCTAGGTCCAAGGCAGTGTTGAATTTGGTGCATTCCAATGTTTTTGGTACTATGTCAGTGGATTCCATCTCTCAATTTTGTTATTTTGTGACCTTCATATATGACTATTCAAGGAGGACATGGATATACTTCCTTAAGGAAAAGTATGAGGTCCTTGATATGTTAAAATAATTTAAATATCTTGTGGAGAAATATACTAGGAAGAAGTCAAAGGCCTACGATATGAAAATGTGGGTAAGCATACCTCCAACAAGTTAAAGGTTTTCTGCAAGGAGAAGAGAATCAATAAAGAATTGAAAATACCTTACAATCCACAAAAAAATGGTATGGAAAAGAGGAAGATTATGAATGTTGTTGGATCATTAAAGGATATGATCCATGATCAATACTTTCCTATGTTCTTGTGGAAGAGGCTTGTAACACAACAATGCACCTACATAATAGGAGTCCTCACAGGGTAGTGGAGGGAAAGACTCCTAAGGAGGCATTTACAAGAGTGAGACCGAAGGTGAGCCATGTTCGCATATTTGATAGCCCAATGTGTGTCCATGTTCCATTAGAAGAGGAGGACTAAGCTAGAGCCCTCATTTGAGAAAGGGATTTCATTGGATATTGTGAGATCTCAAATGCATACATGGTCTATGTTATGGGGTAGAAAAAGATAGTAGTTAGTTAGGATGCCATCTTTAGGACTTTAAGAGGCCACATGAGATAGGTCCAGCAGTGGTATAGTATTGGGAGTGAGAGATTTCAAAGGTTTAACATGGACCAACAAAACCAATATTAAACCCACGACCTTTTGATTAGGAGGAGGAGTGAGATGTTCCTTCGAGCTCTAGTAAGAGGAGGCTAAGATGGGATGAGAAGACCTTGAGGGATTCAAATAAGCATGTAGAGGCCCGTATAAGAACTTCTAGGGAAATTAGATTACTAGCTAAATTTTCAAATTATATGATCCTTTTGAGCAAGATTAGTGAGTTTGAGCCATCCATCTTTAAGGAGGAAATAAACTAGCAAGTTTAAGGAGGAATACCGTCATGATGAATGATGTGTGGGAGATAGTACCAAGGCATGACAGGAATTCAATGATCACTTCTCAATGGATCTTCGAGATCAAGCATGTAGTAGATGGAAATATCCAGAAGTAAAAAGTGAGGTTAATCATGAGAGGGAGTCGATTACAAGGAGACATTTAGACTTATCACCAAATATGTATCTATTATGGTAGTATATGTATTTCCTCAATGATGGGGTGGAGGATTCATAATATGGATGTGAAGAATGCCTTCATTAATGGTATAATTATGAAGAGGTGTATAATGAGAAACCTTATGGATTTGAGGTGCATGGGATGGAGTCCCATGTATATATATTGAATAAGGTCTTATATGGGGCACCTCACACATGTTACTATAGGATTGATGGGTACCTACTTGGATCGTGAATCACCAAGAGTGAAGCAGACTTCAAATTGTACTAAGGACCCATTGATAGCAAACCACTTATATTGGTACTATATGTTGATGATATCTTTCTAAAAGTATACAAAAATATCATAGGGATGTGCAATGAGGAACTTGCTTGAAATATCGAGTTGAAGGACATTGGATTGATGCACTACTTTTTGGAACAAGAGGTGTGGCAGTGGCCAAGAGAGATTTTCCTAGGGAAAGGAAAGTATGTAGTTGAGATCTTGAAGATATTTATGATGGAGGATTGTGGGACAATGTATACACTTATTGGGTCTCAATTTTGACCCATTTTGCATATATTAGATAGTTCCTTTTTTCTCATCATACCCCATTTTTAATATCATTTTCCTTACCTTTTATATTATACCTGTAATGTTCATGGTTTGACCATTGTTAAATTCAAACAAGGTAATTGTTTATATTTAAGCATATTTTCCATAGTGGTTTAACATACATTTCGAATGCAATTTGTTTTTTCTAAATATATGTGAGTTTCTTAGCTCTTTTGAATTTTCCAAGATTATCAACATATCACTTCTACTACCAAAAGTATAGAGTAATACACCTACCTGAAGTAAAGAACGGTCCAATTACTTGAAGTTCTAAATAAGCAAATTACCAAGAGTCTATAGGTATTCCAATAGTTGCGCGGGATATATGTACACATTTTTAGTTATTTAGTTTCCTGTAGATGATCACCAATGGCACGACCATTGGTTTAGATATTTTCACTTTAAACAAGAGATATGGATTTGGATTTTGCTTTGCAGTAGTTGTACATGGATTTCCTCAAAGTCCACTTGGTTCTCAGGCCGTGATATCAACATAAAAATTTAATCTATATTGCAAAAATTAGGAGATTAGGCTCTTGGTCATGATTTCATTCTTTTAGTCACGAAATAATGATGGCTCTATGAGAACTCATGGCTATGATTTAAGTCTCTTATTTTGTCCTTATTGTAGCAAATTATTTATCTTTATATTTTTAGTTAGGAAGAGATCCACAAACTCGGGATCAACGATCTAAATTGTAATGTTTGAACCTCCTATATAAAAAAGGGGAGATTAAAAAGAAAAGGATGTTAGACATAGGGGATATATAACAAGGACATTTTGTAAGACAGCTTATGGGGCTCAACCTCATGCACTGTATTCCATAATTCTAAATTTTTTGATGAAAATACTCATTGTTGATCATTTTGTGAGTCTTTATCTTCTTGTAGTTCTCCTAGATGGGAGGGAATTTGTACTCGAATGCACTTGAAAAGTTAGTAAATAGGTTTATATTCAAGTATATTTCATTTTAAGGAATGCATATGTTTAGCCTTGAGGGTTAGCTCAATTGATCGAGGTAATGTTGCTAAAAGAACCTTGCCATTGGTAGGTCATGGGTTAAATTCTCCTTGATGCCCTTGGGGTTAGGCTCTGATTAGTTTGGTCGGGGGTGTTATCCCTTTGGATGGATCTACCATTACTTTTCATGAGAAGAAAAAACGGAATGCATATGTTAGATAAATTCTGATTTGGTTATTTATTTTATTGCAATATTTACTTTTTTTGATGTTAAAGTGCTCAATAGATTTCAAGGCCCTATTTTTTTGTGGAGTTGCTAACATGGAGAATCCAATAGGTTGCTAAAGAGCTATAGGAATCAATCCTATGATTCTTGGGTGAGATTTTACTTTATTTTGTGTGTTTTATTTTCCTGCTTGATTGGACTATAAAATATAGTTAAGCCTTCTGAATATATTTATGATGTTGGAAATTATTCTATTGAAACTAATTTCAATGGAAAGGGCTGTGATTTTTTAACATGGAAAAGATAATTTCATGCTTGACCTGACCCTTGGAAGCAATCATTGAGTGGACTACTTGTGTGCCTAATGTAGTATAAAGACCAGTTAAAATTAACTCTACATATATTTCGTTGATACCTCATCAATTTATGAACTCTCGGTCAATAATTGAATGTTTATAAATTTAGAAAATTAAATTTTCCTACAATGCCCATGGTTACCAACTTGATGAAACATAATATTTCTAAGGGTGAGTTGGTGGATCCCACATTATAGGCATTTTATTGTGTCATTGATGTTTATGGTTAATACTATATCAAATATATGTTTTGCTATGAATACACTTGGCCCTTTCATGGTGAAACTTAGGAGGGCCCATTTGGGGGAAGCGAAGCATGTCTTGAGGTATATTCATGGTACAATGGACTTTGGATTGAGATATGTTAGAGTTGGTGGAGTGCAATTGCAAGGATATAATATAGGAAATGAAGAGTACATACAGATGTGTTTGAGCTTGGGATCAATAATGATCTCATGGTTTAGTAGGAAGCAACACTCAGTCACACTAAGCTTAGCTGAGGCCAAGTATATGGCAATGAGTTTGGCGAGTTGTGAGGCCATATGGATTTGAAAATTCTCTTAGGTCTTTTTGGTCTTGATATGGGTCCCAATGATTCATTGTGAAATCAAAGCTACATCAAGCTTTCAAAGAATCCAATGTTTCATGATAAGTACAAGAAAATAGAGACCAAGTACCAATTCTTCAAAGACAAGGTCCAAAGAGGTGTTGTGATATTGCAACACATTTCCATAGGAAAGAAAATAGTAGATATTCTCATCGTCTTTAGTGAAGGAGAATTTTTTTTCTATAGGGAAAAGTTAACGGTGGTGGAGAATCCCTTCCTTGCTAAGAGGAAGTGTTGATTTTGTAGCTTCAAAAGGTCTTCTACATAAGCTTGTGTCTAGTGTTAACACCCAGGTTGTTCCCTATGACTCCCAAGGGAATACGGCCGGGGTAACCACTAACCAATCTTTGGATCACAGTTCCTAGCCAAACTGTAATCAGAGAGGGCTCTCTCTTTATAATTTGTCTCTGTTTTGATGGTGTTTTAGGCTAGTTATTATGCTCAGGTTTTGGTTTATGTTTTGGTTGAAGGACTTCTTTCAGGGCTTAAGGTGTAGTTTTCAGAGAATAGTATATCATTGGGCAATCGAGTCTAGAGTTGTGAAATGCTTTGAAATGCAGGAGTGGTGATGTTCGGACTGCAGGGCCTATTGTGTATCTTTAGACAAACAAATTTAAATTTAAGTGGTGAAGCATGGTCTGCCAACAGAAAGCAATTAAGAATTTTCTATTGAGCTGGTGATATGAAAGTGAAACATGTTGCACAGGAGCAAACTCGAATTCCTGAAACAAAGCTCACTGTGAAAGATATATTCTGAAAGTGCAGCAATTAAGAATTACACTTATCAAGATTACAGCTGAAGAAAAAAAAAAAACATTCATTAACAACACAGATTGAACTCAGGGTATTCCTTGAATAAGTCCTGAAGGTTATTCTTTTTCCTTGTTGCTAAATATTCAGAAATTAGAAAGATATATGGGTTGTAAAAGATTAAAGCACATAACAGAGAGAGTTACATAAACTTATTGTATTGTGAAGTACACAGGAATCCTGCAGTTTTCAACAGACACCAGAACGCATTCAACACTTCAGAAATCCAAGAAATTCCATCACTTTCTTTATTAAACTCTGAAAGGATTACAGCATAAGAACTTCTTCAGGAGAAATCAACAACAACCCTTCAAGCTTATGTGAGGGGCAAATATATACTAAACGTATTACAAAATATCTGAGTGCTAAGTTATCTCAGAATTGAATATCTTCACCAACTTTTCAAGATATTTAGATCAGAAAGTTATTACATCATTTAATACATAGTAAATGCATCTTTATGCTTGTCAGAAGATATTTTGGCCTTTGGAGGCCACTGAGTCGGTTGGAGTGATCTGCATTAATACTGAGAAATGCGCTTTTGGAGCTGTCCTGCTGTAGCTTCTCGGCCTGGACACCTGTAGCTTTTCATCTTGCTTTGTTGGCTGTAGGTTCTGCTGAGTTGGCTCAGCTTTCACTTTTAATGCATGCTGATTTTATTAAACTGTGCTCCGCATGACAGTTCATATTTTTATCAACAAAATTTGGTGGATGGCTCACTGTTTACAAAATCGTTTGTATTGCTTTGGTCCACCAGTCATGTGTAGGTAATTGATGCCTGAGGATAGCATCCATAGTCTCCTCTGCCTCTGTATACTTATAAAAATTGGGAGGGTCCTCAAACAGGTGTTTGATTTCATTCATTATAAAAAATAAATTCTCTACTCTGTTATAGAGAGTCTGTCCTGTGGCTGGCCCTGTTTCCTCTGAGGTGCTGGGCTTCTCATTGATCTGACTAGTGGCAAATGTGTTGACCCTTTTGGCATACTGGTCATGTGTGAACAATCTCCCTGCACTGTTCAGTAAGCTAGGGAGCCCTTTGTTTTCTAACACCTGAAACTTTTCCAAAAACCTGTTCACCTCAGTCTGCATATCCTGGGTTCTTCTTTCCAATGTCTGCACTAAGTTTCTCAGTGTGAGAACCCTTTTGATCAACTGAATGTGCTCAGTTCTGTTTGGAATTCCCATGGCAGCCAACTGAGTGCTTGTCCTATTGTTAAGTACATTGATCATCCTGGTGGCTATCTCAGGCATGTTGCTTAGAGCAGCTCTTGCTCTCTGAATTTCAGTGTGTGCTTTTGGAATGAGGTCCAACTGCTCATGGATTGTTTCAATATATTGCCATTGATCATTGATAGATTGACCAATGTGAGCCCACAGCACTATTTTAAGCTCAGCCACCACCTTATCTAATTTGAGCTCATTTTCTAGCTCTTTGATTTTATCTTTGAGGGCTTTTATCTCCCTACCCTTTTCTGCCACAGACTGCTTGGATTTATCATATCTGTCATTCACTTTGGCCAATTTATCCCTGGTGTCATTCAGCTCTGTCATTTGAGCTTCCAGGGCCTGGATCTCATTCCTCAGCTTTTGCATGTCCAGGCTTGGGGCCTGCTCTGTTGCTGGTGGTGCTGCTGAGGTGGATGTTGCTGCTTGTTCTGGCTGTTGAGGAGGAGGAACAGTGGGTGGAGCAGTTTCCTCAAGATTTATTACTTCAGGAGGAGGCTGGGAGGTCTTTCCTTCTTCTTTTTGTTTCAAAGCTGCCTGTAATGCTGCCTGTGCAGCCTCTGATTCTCCCAGCTTTTCTTGTGCCTGGATGAGCTGTTTATAGAGAGACACCAGTAAATCTGTGGCTTCCTTATCGTGTCTCTGCTGGGCAACCTCATCTGTTTGAGGGTGAATTGTGGCTGGCATTTTTATCTTTTTCTTCAAAGCAGCCATGTCTGCATCCCTTAACTTCAATATCTCCTGGATGCCCTTGATATCTTTGGGATCATGCCCAATCTCAATAATTATGTCTTCTAAGGACCTAATTCTGTTGTCCTTAGCCTGTGATGATGCCCTTTCCAACTCAAGTTGGGCAGCTGTATTATTAAGGTTAATTTCCAGCCTGTAGTTGTCCAAGGTTTTGTCTGCCAAGGAGGCATAGACCATCTCACCTGTTTGTTTGTGCAACTCAATTTTATCCATTGGGTGGATGTCTTTGGCAAGGACCTCAAGATTGGTCATTATATAATCTGCATGAGTTTGGGGCTGTGCTACAGCTGGTAAGAAATGACTCATGATCATCTTGCCTTCACTGACATCAAAAGCAGATGTTATCACTGATAATTCTATTGCCAAAAATTTGTTGCCTAGCTTAAAGACAGGGTGTTTTCGCAGCACATAAATCCGTTAGCAGTTTCGCAGCGCCATCTGTTTTAGTGATTTCGTAGCGAAAACACTGACCTTGCACTGGCTGCGCTACGAAATTAGGGATTTGCTCAGGTTTTCAGTAGAAGGTTCATATACTAAATTTAGATGATGAGCAGAGTGATGTAAAGGCCAAAAAGGGAATGCAGTGGTAATGCATAAGCTATTAGAATGGGCTCTGGACACAGCATGGCATGTGGCAATATTCTCCTCGATTACTCCTGTACTTTACACCTAAATGACAAGTCAGCGTGAAGCTTTTGTAATTGGCAAACAAAGGAAAATGTCGGTTGTTATGAACCTCAAAGAGAAATCCAGATCATTTGTTCTTCCCTGCACCGAGAAAATAATTTGAGTGGATTGATTGTATGTAAAGTTGATGGTTGAATTGAAGTATACTTGTATTGGTTTAATATTCTCATTAGCAGTTGCAAAACAGTGTCTATGGTTTAGTGGCCAATCTTCTGGGTAAATCAAATAAGAGTTTGTACAGTCTTCAATAGATTATTCCCTTCTGTTGGGTGATAATGATATAGGAGGGGAGTCTCATATTAAAGAAGTGACTGGTGAAGAAGCAGATGTTTTCATAGGGAAACTCATTCGTAGGCTTACATCTGTCATTGTGCATCATGTACCAACATTCTGGACATTAGCTCTTTTGATATTCAATGGGAAGTTTGCTAAGGTAGGTTCAACAAATGGCGCTCTTGGTTCAGTAAAACATGAAAAGACTGCTAGACAAAACTCCTTTGAAGACGGCTTTGGTGACATAAAGGATTCAAATCATTTCTTGGAGGAAGTTGCTGGAATGGTACAGGAAATTATATCTGTTTATGAAACTAAGGGAAGGATTATGCACCCTTGAATGCAGTGCAAACATTGTTTGCATTATAAACCAGAGTTATGAAGGTGTTTATATTGAGGCTCTGCTCTTGGATGAAAACGATTACATCAGATATTGTCAATGATGAATATTGTGTGCCAGTATTTATTTTTGAACGCAGTGGACCAGCGTTGGCTATTTCTTCTTTGCCTCTATCCTTTGGTGAAATGTCGGTCTCTGAAATGGATGAAATTAGTAAATACCCTGCCTGTTGCATCTGATGTAACTTATCCACTTAGTTTGAGAACACCATAAGACTGTTATTGGAGTTGGAGCCCGAGTCAAATCCAGTTTGGCATTATCTTAATATTCAGAACCACAGAATTCGTGGCCTCTTGGAAGGCTACGCATTTGATCATGAGGCGCTTATGGATGCTCTATATTGCCATGTCCGTGAACTAGCATGGAGAATGCGCATTAACTGTTTGACAATATCAGCATTAGAATTTTCTCTTATGCAATGCAATGATTAAATGCCAAATGTCAAGTGGTTTTTATAAGGATTTGATTGCCACAAGGCCGCCATGATTAGTGACACCGGGATAGAGATGTGGCACAAGGGCTGGAATGATGTTGACTGATGTCGTTAAAAGATGAGTGCGCATTGAATAAACACAAAAGGAGAGTTGGATTTGGAGGAGAGATAGAATGGCGCTTTTCTAGTATGCAAGAATTAGTTTAGGGCTTTCCAGAATCCGTCTTTCGGGCAAATTGTTGATCTTGAGGAATATTTTACAGATAAGAGAGTATCATACAATTGCTGCTGTCGTCGTGTTGCTCAGGTGCGCGCTCTACATTCCATTCTGTGGAAGTTAATCAGATCAGAGGGTTTTTGTTCAGGTCCTTCGATCTCTTGAAATGCCTCTGGTTAGAGTTCTTTCAGATATGGAAAAATGAGGCCCGTTTTTGGGGGTTTCAATTGTGGATTGAATTGTGCAGAAGTTGTGAATTTTGATCTTGCAGATTGGTTACCACATGGTGGATTTGCGGTGGAATTGTATCGGTTGTATCACAAGTCTGCAGTTTTGTCGCATGATGAGTTGTTATATGCTGTGGCAAAGAGTGGTTGTAGTAAAGAGGCACTGCCCTTTTTGAAGAAAGTTCGTGTAATCAATACTGAGTGCAATCATAGAGAACAAATTTGGAGAAAGGGTGTTGTGAGAGCCTCTCGAATGACTTCTCTAAAGTATCCTGAACATGTTGGCGGCACTGAAGAGGATCCAGAATGTATTATATGTCGATATTTTCTACATCTTTCTGCTGTTGTGTGCAGTTGTCGACCAGGTGCTTTTGTCTGTCTACAACATGCAAGAATGGCTTTGTGAATGCAATCCAGATCAGCAGTGTTTTCCGTATCGTTATACCATGGCAGAGCTAGAAGACTTGCTTTGTGTGGAAGATGAAAATTTTGCTGAACGAGACAGCGTTTTGAAGGATAGGAGGGTTCGAAGCAGAAGGATATCAATTGGTTTTAGTTTCAACAGAATCCCAATTGCCAGCCAAAGAGGAGATAGTCTGCTAGATAAAAAGTGTAAAGTTGGGGTGGCTGAACTTCATGCATGTTTTCATATCTGTTGAAGCAGAACTGAAATCTTACAGAACCAGCCTTCCAATTTCAACACTTTAGTTTCTAACTAGATGCAACTTGGATGTTTGATGCGCGGTTTGAGCAATATTCAATCTCATTTTGTGCACTCGGACTCCAAAGATTTATGCTAAGATAATTTGACTGGATATTGGATTGTTCTCATAAGATCACCATGGTTGATAGCTAAGAACAATGTGCTTCATGGCTAGAACAGTGTGCTTCATGATTTTCTTATGAATGCTTAATTTATTTGTGGTATGTGACAAATCTATCTCCTTCAGATGTGAGGAGTATCTTGAGCAAAAGGTTATGTAAATTTAGAATCTATTCAGAGATAATGTATATGCCCTTCAAAAATATACATCAAGAGATGGTGATGCAGGATCCAATGGCTTCAGGTAGTGGTAATGAACCACTAGATTCTACCGTAAGGCATAAAAGAAGAATAGATGAACTCTAAAGGTAGGGTAGCAGGTGAAATGTTTTAAGCAGTACCATCATCATGACAGAGCAAATCAAGCAAAAAACTTCACCAGCTGCCCTTGCACTAACTGTAAATGTGTTAAACACTGTGCAGAAAGGTTGAGGCTATTAATCATGCTTATTTACAAGTTGTCCTCATAACCTTGTCCAAAGCATCAATTAGGCATAGTGAATTTTTAAAGGCAGGGAAGAAGACTGTGTTTTCTAAATCACACAGCAGTTTCGTAGCGCGCTACGAAACTGCTGTAGGTGATGATTTTAGCGCAGAGCAGCTATTGTGATACTGTGAGCGGGAGTTGAGGAAGAGAAACACCTGTCTATCAATATCACTTACAGCACATCAAAAACATGGCAGCATTCCATACTTGGGGTTATTAAAAGAGCTGAGACATGTTGCTGAACTTTCGGAGAATGTTGGGAGACAGAGACCGTTAAAATAGGAGCACATCTTTTGGTCAATTAATGAGCCATCAGCGCTTTCAAGCATCCAAAGTCAGCATTCATTGCATCTGTAGCTCAGCCATCTCAACCCAAGCAGCAAAAGGACATGTGTCAAGAGCCAGAAAAGCATCATGCTACGAGGAGCAAAGATTTTGGATTTTGATTAAATGAAAACCATTTGTAATTTCAGTTTAGCCATTATGTAATTAATAAATTAGTTATGCACTAGATAAGGATAGTCAATAGCCACCTTCGAGGCTCCCCTCATGCTGGAGGAGGAAGCTCGAGGTGGTTAAGTTTGTTTGCCTATATATGGATCAATGTTGGATGTAGAAAGGGTTGGACATTTTATACAAAAACAGAGTTATTTGGGCCAATGTAAGACTTGTTACAGTAATAGTAAAACAGTGGTTATTTCTTCTCAAGATTCTCAATGGATTATTTTGTTCAAATATGATGGTGGTGTTTTATCTTATATGTTCTTGTACAGCCTTGTTATAACATAATCACTCAGAATTCATTTCTAATGCTCTGACTTCCTGTATGTTTGGCAAGCTGTGGTTTGTGTGAAATATGTTTGAACATCTAATGCAAAGAGCCTTGACTTCCATGAAAGGACTGTGCTTTTGTTTATTAAATGTATAAGACTCCATAGCCCAATGAAGACCAATTTGATATGTGTTCAACCAACTGTTGTTTTCATGAATGAGTGAAGAGTTAGCCATCTTTTGTTGGGATTGATTTCTATTATAAGTCTGTGAGAGAGCCCTCTCTGACTAGGAAGGCTAATTCCTAGTCTAAAGTCTGGTTGAAAGAGTTACATAAAATCTTACTTGGTTGCAGCCCTTAGTAGTGATTTTGTGATAACATTTTGGTGCGTCTGCCGGGAGTCGAATGATTACTTATTCCCGAAATTTGAAGATTGAATTTCTGAAGGTAGCAGGAGTTCAAGAAGTTTTTCGAGGCTGCAAATCTACCTTGGCGACTCCATTGTTGAAGAATTCAAGGTTTATATATTCATGGTGATTCCACTGGAGTTATGAAAGACCCAGAAGCTGCCATTCTTTGTTCAAGGTATGCATGCATAGATTTCTCAGGAATTCATGGTTTCCCAAATCATTTTCCCAAGGATGCATATTTTCTAAGGAATGGTCCAAAATTCAATGGAGAAGACTTGAGTTTAACGTTGGAGCATATCTCAGATTTCTGTCATTTTGCTGAGCTTCTTAGAGTTAAACATGAGGATGTTTGCATAAGGTTATTTTATGATTCACTTCAAGGGAAGTGCAAACAGTGGGTTGAATGCTTTCCTGCCAAGTCCATTAAGTCATTTCAAGACCTTTGGCTCATGTTCTTGGAGGAATGGAGAGATAGGTCAGAGGTGGAGGTAAACTCTCCTTCAGTTGAGGGTTTCAAACAATGGAATGATGATCATAGTAAAGAAGAAACAAATGAATCTTTTTCTTTGTCCTTATCCTCATATCTAAAATCCTTTGACTGCAAGTCAGAGGATAAGATGAAATTTTTTGATGAATTTGCCAAAGACATTGAGAAAGAAATTGAAGGTTTAGAAGGACGAATTCAGGCATATAATTTTCATGATCATGATCATTATTCTCAGAAATTTTCTATGGCAGAACGCAAGGAGACTATGCTGGTTCCTTTCTCTTTCACGATTGAGGAACTGAACACTGTGGTTGAAGATCAGTTTGCACAGCTGGAAAGTTTCAAGGAAGGACAAGCTGATCATGTGTTCTGGGATCCTATAGCTGATTACATGGAAGAGTTTTACTCTCCAGTGTTTCAGTTTTCCTATAAAGATCAGAGGCAGTTTCAGTGGCAGCGGTCATCACACTGTCAGATTGGCTCTGAACTCCAATGCGGTCAAAGAAGTCAAATGTCAGATAAAACAAATGATTGGCTGCATTGGAAATTTCATATTGATTGAGCAGAAGGAAATTGAAATTGTTAGGGTAGGTAGGTAGGTAAATTGCAAATAAGCTCAAGGTTGACTGAGCATTTATTTTTCAGTAGATGTAGTTTTCTTTCTCCTACAGTCATGCTGGTCAGGCAAATTTCTGTTTGTTAAATAAATTTTATAAGACACTGGAACTGCAGGTTCTTAGTGTACCACAAGGGCACACTATCCCAAGTGGAGCCACTGTTATCACTGATAATTCTGTTGCCAAAAATTTGTTGCCTAGCTTAAAGACAGGGTGTTTTCGCAGCACATAAATCCGTTAGCAGTTTCGCAGCGCCATCTGTTTTAGTGATTTCGTAGCGAAAACACTGACCTTGCACTGGCTGCGCTACGAAATTAGGGATTTGCTCAGGTTTTCAGTAGAAGGTTCATATACTAAATTTAGATGATGAGCAGAGTGATGTAAAGGCCAAAAAGGGAATGCAGTGGTAATGCATAAGCTATTAGAATGGGCTCTGGACACAGCATGGCATGTGGCAATATTCTCCTCGATTACTCCTGTACTTTACACCTAAATGACAAGTCAGCGTGAAGCTTTTGTAATTGGCAAACAAAGGAAAATGTCGGTTGTTATGAACCTCAAAGAGAAATCCAGATCATTTGTTCTTCCCTGCACCGAGAAAATAATTTGAGTGGATTGATTGTATGTAAAGTTGATGGTTGAATTGAAGTATACTTGTATTGGTTTAATATTCTCATTAGCAGTTGCAAAACAGTGTCTATGGTTTAGTGGCCAATCTTCTGGGTAAATCAAATAAGAGTTTGTACAGTCTTCAATAGATTATTCCCTTCTGTTGGGTGATAATGATATAGGAGGGGAGTCTCATATTAAAGAAGTGACTGGTGAAGAAGCAGATGTTTTCAGAGGGAAACTCATTCGTAGGCTTACATCTGTCATTGTGCATCATGTACCAACATTCTGGAGATTAGCTCTTTTGATATTCAATGGGAAGTTTGCTAAGGTAGGTTCAACAAATGGCGCTCTTGGTTTAGTAAAACATGAAAAGACTGCTAGACAAAACTCCTTTGAAGACGGCTTTGGTGACATAAAGGATTCAAATCATTTCTTGGAGGAAGTTGCTGGAATGGTACAGGACATTATATCTGTTTATGAAACTAAGGGAAGGATTACGCACCCTTGAATGCAGTGCAAACATTGTTTGCATTATAAACCAGAGTTATGAAGGTGTTTATATTGAGGCTCTGCTCTTGGATGAAAAGGATTACATCAGATATTGTCAATGATGAATATTGGGTGCCAGTATTTATTTTTGAACGCAGTGGACCAGCGTTGGCTATTTCTTCTTTGCCTCTATCCTTTGGTGAAATGTCGGTCTCTGAAATGGATGAAATTAGTAAATACCCTGCCTGTTGCATCTGATGTAACTTATCCACTTAGTTTGAGAACACCATAAGACTGTTATTGGAGTTGGAGCCCGAGTCAAATCCAGTTTGGCATTATCTTAATATTCAGAACCACAGAATTCGTGGCCTCTTGGAAGGCTGCGCATTTGATCATGAGGCGCTTATGGATGCTCTATATTGCCATGTCCGTGAACTAGCATGGAGAATGCGCATTAACTGTTTGACAATATCAGCATTAGAATTTTCTCTTATGCAATGCAGTGATTAAATGCCAAATGTCAAGTGGTTTTTATAAGGATTTGATTGCCACAAGGCCGCCATGATTAGTGACACCGGGATAGAGATGTGGCACAAGGGCTGGAATGATGTTGACTGATGTCGTTAAAAGATGAGTGCGCATTGAATAAACACAAAAGGAGGGTTGGATTTGGAGGAGAGATAGAATGGCGCTTTTCTAGTATGCAAGAATTAGTTTAGGGCTTTCCAGAATCCGTCTTTCGGGCAAATTGTTGATCTTGAGGAATATTTTACAGATAAGAGAGTATCATACAATTGTTGCTGTCGTCGTGTTGCTCAGGTGCGCGCTCTACATTCCATTCTGTGGAAGTTAATCAGATCAGAGGGTTTTTGTTCAGGTCCTTCGATCTCTTGAAATGCCTCTGGTTAGAGTTCTTTCAGATATGGAAAAATGAGGCCCGTTTTTGGGGGTTTCAATTGTGGATTGAATTGTGTAGAAGTTGTGAATTTTGATCTTGCAGATTGGTTACCACATGGTGGATTTGCGGTGGAATTGTATCGGTTGTATCACAAGTCTGCAGTTTTGTCGCATGATGAGTTGTTATATGCTGTGGCAAAGAGTGGTTGTAGTAAAGAGGCACTGCCCTTTTTGAAGAAAGTTCGTGTAATCAATACTGAGCGCAATCATAGAGAACAACTTTGGAGAAAGGGTGTTGTGAGAGCCTCTCGAATGACTTCTCTAAAGTATCCTGAACATGTTGGCGGCACTGAAGAGGATCCAGAATGTATTATATGTCGATATTTTCTACATCTTTCTGCTGTTGTGTGCAGTTGTCGACCAGGTGCTTTTGTCTGTCTACAACATGCAAGAATGGCTTTGTGAATGCAATCCAGATCAGCAGTGTTTTCCGTATCGTTATACCATGGCAGAGCTAGAAGACTTGCTTTGTGTGGAAGATGAAAATTTTGCTGAACGAGACAGCGTTTTGAAGGATAGGAGGGTTCGAAGCAGAAGGATATCAATTGGTTTTAGTTTCAACAGAATCCCAATTGCCAGCCAAAGAGGAGATAGTCTGCTAGATAAAAAGTGTAAAGTTGGGGTGGCTGAACTTCATGCATGTTTTCATATCTGTTGAAGCAGAACTGAGATCTTACAGAACCAGCCTTCCAGTTTCAACACTTTAGTTTCTAACTAGATGCAACTTGGATGTTTGATGCGCGGTTTGAGCAATATTCAATCTCATTTTGTGCACTCGGACTCCAAAGATTTATGCTAAGATAATTTGACTGGATATTGGATTGTTCTCATAAGATCACCATGGTTGATAGCTAAGAACAGTGTGCTTCATGGCTAGAACAGTGTGCTTCATGATTTTCTTATGAATGCTTAATTTATTTGTGGTATGTGACAAATCTATCTCCTTCAGATGTGAGGAGTATCTTGAGCAAAAGGTTATGTAAATTTAGAATCTATTCAGAGATAATGTATATGCCCTTCAAAAATATACATCAAGAGATGGTGATGCAGGATCCAATGGCTTCAGGTAGTGGTAATGAACCACTAGATTCTACCGTAAGGCATAAAAGAAGAATAGATGAACTCTAAAGGTAGGGTAGCAGGTGAAATGTTTTAAGCAGTACCATCATCATGACAGAGCAAATCAAGCAAAAAACTTCACCAGCTGCCCTTGCACTAACTGTAAATGTGTTAAACACTGTGCAGAAAGGTTGAGGCTATTAATCATGCTTATTTACAAGTTGTGCTCATAACCTTGTCCAAAGCATCAATTAGGCATAGTGAATTTTTAAAGGCAGGGAAGAAGACTGTGTTTTCTAAATCACACAGCAGTTTCGTAGCGCGCTACGAAACTGCTGTAGGTGATGATTTTAGCGCAGAGCAGCTATTGTGATACTGTGAGCGGGAGTTGAGGAAGAGAAACACCTGTCTATCAATATCACTTACAGCACATCAAAAACATGGCAGCATTCCATACTTGGGGTTATTAAAAGAGCTGAGACATGTTGCTGAACTTTCGGAGAATGTTGGGAGACAGAGACCGTTAAAATAGGAGCACATCTTTTGGTCAATTAATGAGCCATCAGCGCTTTCAAGCATCCAAAGTCAGCATTCATTGCATCTGTAGCTCAGCCATCTCAACCCAAGCAGCAAAAGGACATGTTTCAAGAGCCAGAAAAGCATCATGCTACGAGGAGCAAAGATTTTGGATTTTGATTAAATGAAAACCATTTGTAATTTCAGTTTAGCCATTATGTAATTAATAAATTAGTTATGCACTAGATAAGGATAGTCAATAGCCACCTTCGAGGCTCCCCTCATGCTGGAGGAGGAAGCTCGAGGTGGTTAAGTTTGTTTGCCTATATATGGATCAATGTTGGATGTAGAAAGGGTTGGACATTTTATACAAAAACAGAGTTATTTGGGCCAATGTAAGACTTGTTACAGTAATAGTAAAACAGTGGTTATTTCTTCTCAAGATTCTCAATGGATTATTTTGTTCAAATATGATGGTGGTGTTTTATCTTATATGTTCTTGTACAGCCTTGTTATAACATAATCACTCAGAATTCATTTCTAATGCTCTGACTTCCTGTATGTTTGGCAAGCTGTGGTTTGTGTGAAATATGTTTGAACATCTAATGCAAAGAGCCTTGACTTCCATGAAAGGACTGTGCTTTTGTTTATTAAATGTATAAGACTCCATAGCCCAATGAAGACCAATTTGATATGTGTTCAACCAACTGTTGTTTTCATGAATGAGTGAAGAGTTAGCCATCTTTTGTTGGGATTGATTTCTATTATAAGTCTGTGAGAGAGCCCTCTCTGACTAGGAAGGCTAATTCCTAGTCTAAAGTCTGGTTGAAAGAGTTACATAAAATCTTACTTGGTTGCAGCCCTTAGTAGTGATTTTGTGATAACAGCAGACATCAGTCTTTGCTGGTTGGTGGGAGCCATCTTCAGCAAATGATTATACAGCTGTATTTTTATGGGCTCACTCCTTTCCTTTATGTCTATGAACTGTTGTTTGATGCTCAGTTCACCCTCCCTCTGCTGGCTAGAGGAGCTGACTTCTCCTCCCACAGTTCTGTTCTGTTCCCCTTGGAAGGAACTTGCAGATACTTCCCTGCTAGGTGGGCCCATGCCCGGAGACTGCCCTGTTGGCATTTCCTCATCAGAGAAAGGGTTCATTCTCTGTATTTTCTCACCATGACTTTCTGATGTGGTTAAGGGAGTCTCTCTGTCCCTTTTTCTGCTAGTATCCTCCTTTTGTGGAGTTTGGAGGATTGATGCATCAACTGATGTTTCTTGCCTTGGAGGCACTGTATTTTGTGCCTGTTGTTCTGTGGAAATGGGGGCTTCAACTGTCCCTTCTTGCTGTGGGGGCTGCTCTTTGTTATGCTGCCCTTCTTCTTGCTGCATTTCCTGTTGTTGTTGTTGTACCTGTTGCTGCTGTTGCTGCACCTTCTCATGCTGTGGCCATTCAGTATCCATTTCTTTTTCCTTGCCCTTGCCAGATATATCTTCAGTGGCTTTGGGTGCTTGCTGGTTTGTAGTCGAGGAGGATGCAACTGCTCCCACTTGTGTGCTTGGCAGTGAAAACACCTGTGAACAAAGTTCAAGGTCAGCCATCTTTTTAAGATTCCTCACTACTCTTTGATTCGGCTCTTCTTGTGTAACCGGCTCTTCTAGGGTTCCTCTCCTCCATTTTGCTCGGTTAGCATGTTTTTCAATGTGAGGGATTTTTAGATGTCATAGCCAGAGAGCCTATATCTGAGCCTTCTCAAAGTGATGAAGTGGTTGGGGTCATAAGGTTTCCAGAGGAAACTAGTTTGAAGGCCAAGGGACTCAAGCATCCTGTCTGCTTCTTTCCAACCTTCCTCCCTTTGGTTATAGAAAAAGTGGCCCAGTTGGTTCCTGACTTTCAACTGTGCTTTCTTGCCTTTGCCTGAAAAGTGAAGCACATCAACATTGCCAAACTGCCTGAAGTATTCTAGGGCAAATAGCCTCATAGGCACATATCTGGGTAGTCTGTAGGGAGGCAGTTCACACCCATACATCCTGATGACGGTGTGGTGCTGGTAAAAGTACCAGTCCCCAATGCTGTATGATTTGGATAGCTGCATGATCCTTTGCATTTCATCTGTGAGCCTTGGAGGGGGTGAGCCCATCATTATTGACATAGCTGGGTGAATGAACTGATCTATGAACTCACAATAGGTATAAGGAGTTTCACCTCTACAATGGAAAACAGATGACCAATAGACCACTGATCTTGGATTGCCTTGGGCATCCTCTCTTTTGATTGGAAAAGAGAATTTCTGATGTTGATGATATAAGATCAAGTGGTAAATGTAGGAGGTATACCTGAACACTCTTTCTCTTGCCAGGTTCATTAGTTGCTCATGTATTTTGTCTGCTATATAGGTGGCATAGTCATAGCAGATAGGAGACTTGCCAGGAGCAAACATGAGCATGATTACCAGCACAGTTTGATCAACGAACTCAATGGAGTTGTAGCCCAAAATGGGACTAATCATGTCAGCCAGATCTCTACCCAGTTGGTTGAGGTATACTTGATTGATAGGAGGATACTTCACAGAGTCAGAGCCAATGTATAGCTGGTTTAGTTTGGTAACCTGAGCATCTGTCATTCTGGCTCCTCGATTTATCAGGTCTACAAGTGATAGAGGGACCAGTTTCTTCTCAGTCCTGAAGCAGAGCATATCCCTGATAGCTTCTGGGGTGACATAAAACACAACTGATCCTGAAGGGTCAAGAACTGCCCTCTGAGTGGGGTCATAATTTTCAGCACACAGATGGATCAGCTCAGGGAATTGGTTAACTTGAGGGAGTTTGAAAATAGGGAGGAATGAGCCCCATATCCCCAGCACATCTGTTCCAGCCTCATGCTTAGCCTTCAATTCATTGAGCAGGTGGATGTGGAACTTAGTACCCATCAGCATTTCCTCTGAAATCTGATAGTCCATGTTTGCCAGAGACTGCCATTCCAATTGTCTCTGAGGGGCATTTAATGGAGCAATGTTTAATGCTATTGGAGCCACTGGTGGATCCATGACTTCTCCTAGGATTTATGAATAGAGTTGCTATGCAGAGCAACCCAAAGAGTTTTCTTTGAGGGAGAAATGTGAATTGTACGGAACAGAGAGTGAGTGAGACAGTTGCAGCAATTGAAATACTGCTTAAAGGACTGACAAAACAGTAGCAGGACTGAGCAAAGTGTTTTCTGTGGTGAATTTGGTCAGTTAAGGTTCCTAGTTCACGACTGCGCGAACTAGCTGTGAATTTCAACTCAATTTGTCAAATGCGGCCCTGCAGGAGTTTAATGGCTTCACTGGCTGGATATAAGTGCAGGTCACTGTGTGTTTAACGGTGAAAACAGAGTTTTAAAGTCTGTTTAACAGTTTATTTGCAGAATTATGGATAAAACCAGGTTTATGGGATGATTTTGAAGAATACCTGGCGAATTCGTCGGCAAGAGTTGCGAATGCAGGTGCAATGGAGGCTCTGGCGGTCTCGGAATCGACTTTAGCAGGCTGGTGCTGGTTTGGACGTGAGCAGCATGCAGAAGTAACAGTAGTGTTTTTTGCCAAAAGTGGAAAAAACACGAGATTTTGGCCTAAAAATGGATTTTTGGCAATATTGGCGCGTTTTTGGGATGACGTCAGCATGACGTCATCGGGTGGGGTCGAAGTCGGATGACGTCAGCATGACGTCATCGGGTGAGGTGACGAGCTGCTATTGTTCCACGGAGATGATGCGGTGGCAGACACATTGGCATGGGGGCGGACAAAAAGGTTGACGCGATGGCAGGGTGGCAATGACGTGGGGATGACATTGGATGACCGGATTGACCGAAACCGGAAACGGTTAGCGGTTTTATATCGCACCGCTATAGCTACGGAGGTGGAATGTGTCAGGCGTACCTCCGATGCATTGTGGGGAAGGCGCGTGGCGGGCACCTGACGTCACCTTCTGACAAATATCGGAAGGTATCTATCGGACGTCGGGGCCGCTCCGATATGAATGAGGGCCGTCGGAGTCAAATGGGTCTGATCCGACAGTTGACAGAAGGGTAATCTGATCGGACAATACGGATGGGGGGGCGGGATTAATTTATTATTTGTTTTGGAAGCTGCGCCCGGCGGAAAACATTAGGATATGGGTTTTTGTAAAGTTTTTCAATGTATTTTGAAAAATCAAACATATGCGCCGAAACTTTGGATAAGCGGCAAAAGGTGGGCTTTTTGGGTTTTTTCACAATTTCGAAGGGGTTTATGGGTAGGAGGGGGTTTTTGTAAGGTTTTTCTTTACAAACAGAGGTTTAATGGGTGGAATGACTTTAAAGAAGGGAGAGGGGTGAGGTTTAGGTTCATCAAAGTGACCAGATGTCAATTTGATCCCTGACAGAGGATTTATTGGCTATAATGCCAAGGGGAGGGATATTTATACAAAATTTTGGGGTTTATACACCATGGTGTTAATAATAGTAGGGGAAGGGTAACATAGGGGAATTACATAATAGAGTTAGAGTTAATATGGGGGAAAATGTGAATGAGGGGGGAAATCACTAAGTTTATTTGAAACTTACTTAGTTTAAGGGAGTAGATCAAAATGAAAAGATTTTTAGACAAGAAATGTGGCTTCTAAAAAGATTAAGAACCACCATGAAACCATAATTTCTTCCATGAATCTCAACTGATGAGGGAGTGTTAGTAATGAAATGGAAAAAGGGGAAGAAGGGAGGTTAGACATGCTTCTTTGCTTGCTGCAACTTGATGAAGAATAACTCCATCTGAATTCATTGATTTTTCTTTGGTCAACAAAGTTATCACACATGCAAATTATAAGAAATGACCTTTCTGCAACCCCAACTGCCTACCCATCTATTTGCCTAGCATTTTTTATTTCTTCTTGGAGCGTGCACTTGGACTTGCAGACCCTTACTTGCCTTTTCTTTTCTTTGGCTTTTTCTTTTGTTTTTCTATCTACTTCTACCCTTATTTCTTCCAAGGTCCCAGATTAAGCTGTTGGGAGCCTTTTCTTCTCTACCTCAACTACTTGTCTACCAAGATTTAACAGTTTGGACAGACTTCTTTCTCTATTCTACAACTGAAAATTCAAAACATGGCATGATCTAGATTAGACTGTTGGACCATCCATCAAAATTTGAGTCCATATCAAGCTATAAGCACAGATTGTATTCTTATGGAAATATGTGAACTTTGCATCATCAAAGCAGAGCATATTTGGACCTTTTCATTGCCAATCATGAAATATGAAACCTATTGGTATAGGTAGCTAACAGTGGCTCCACATGGGGATGGTTTTTCATTTGAAAGGCCAAGAACAGCAGGTCAGATTGCCTTGCCCCTTGACTGCTCTTGCCAATCTTGAAGTTTGCTGCTTTGAAATGCCAAAATTGTGTGCTTCTCTTCTTGGTAGACCTCTGACTCTATTCACCTTTTGCTGGTAGTTTCAAGAAAACTTTGAGAAATTGCATCTTTACATGTTGACAGAAAATAATATATACATCTGGATATGTACAAGGGAAAACTCAGGCTGCACTTATGGGTGATATTCAAAATAGTGCTTCAGCATCCTGCCATTCACAGGACCTTCATCCAAATCAGTTTCATTAAGACTCTTAAGGAAATAAGTGTTGTTTCCTTGTACTGCTTGGACAGCAAATGGTCCTCTCCAAAGGGAATCAAATTTTCCATGTTTTCCCTTATCCTCTCTTCTTGAATCCCACTTGATGACTTTGTCACCAATATTGAAATCTTCTGCCTTAGTTCTTCTATCAAAAGCCTTCTTTAATTTTTCTTGTAGAACTTGAAATCTACTGAAAACTTGGTCTCTAGTTTTCTGTAAACATATGATTTGATTGATTCTTCTTTGCATATCATTTGGTTCAGCTTGGCTTTCTTGAAGAAGTTTCATAACAAGTACCCCTAGTGATGAGGGAAATTTGGCTTCTAATCCATAAACCAACTCATATGGGCTGGTCCCAATTGATCTTTTGGTTGTTAGTCTATCTGCCCATAGAGCATTTACAAGCTTCTTATGCCAATTCTTTTTGTTCTCTTCTAGTACTTTCTTTATGATGTTTACCAGACTTTTATTTGATGACTCAGCAAGGCCATTTCCTTGGGGATAGTATGCAGTAGAATGGCCCAAGGTGATGTGAAATTTATGGCAGAAATTCACCATCTTCTTGGATCTAAAAGCAGCAGCATTGTCTGTTATTATTTTATCAGGACAGCCAAATCTAGCCAATATGTTGTTCTCCAAAAACTGAATGATAGTGGAATCATTTGCTTGTCTGCATGGAACAGCTTCAATCCACTTGGTGAAGTAGTCTGTGGCTGTTAAGATCCATCTATGTTGGCCTGAGGATGAGGGATGAATTTCCCCAATGAAATCCAAGCCCCATTGTTGAAAAGGTCTCTATGTTGCAATAGGCCTTAGGGGAAGTGGCAGCAACTGTCTCTTTCCCTCAAACACTTGACATTTATGACATGAGGTGGTGAATTTCTTGACATCAGAGAACATGGTGGGCCAGTAGTACCCAGCCCTTAGTATTTTATCCACAGTGGACTTCCAGTACAAGTGTCCACCACAGTCACCTGCATGAAATTCCTTTATGATTTTGTCAGTTTCATTCTCGATTAGGCAATTTAGTAATATTCCTTCATGGTTTTTCCACAATAAATTTCCATCCATAACACAGAATTTAGAAGCTTTCATTTTTAAGAACCTACATTTAGTTCTGGACAATCCTGGGGGAGCACACAGGTTTTGCAATACATAACATATATCAGAGTACCAAGGGGATTGTTCAAAGGCTACATTGATCTTTGAAGTCGCCAGCTCCGGTTCACTGTCCAGCTGGTTGATGTCTAAGGCTTGGAAATTTGCTTCTGTCATTAGTTTGGCCAAACCTTGCCCTTTTATTAGTTTTGTAGGTTTTATCTCAATATCAAATTCCAAGATGTTGGCAATCCACTTTCCTCTTCTGCCTTCTAAATTTTCTTGGGTGAGAATGTCTTTGATAATAGGACTTGGTACATAAGCTATAACATGTGAATAAAGGATGTAAATCCTAAAGTCCTTAATGGCTTTGACCAAAGCATAAGCCTGCTTTTCCATGATTTGATATTTTAAAGGTGCATCCCTAAGAGCTCTGCTAAAGAAAGCAATTGGCTTCTCATTCCCTTGGTCATCTTTTTGCAACAAAACAGCAGCAATAGTATGCTGGGAGGCAAAAGAGAAAATGATAAAGTCTCTGTCAAATTGAGGATTGGTCAAGACTAGGGTTTGGGTAAGGGCCAGTTTTATACCTTCAAAGGCCTGATTGGCTCCAACAGTCCATTTGACTTTTGAATCTTTCTTTAGCATGTTATTTAATAATCTGATTAGTTCTGCTAAGTTTGGGATAAACCTTCTCAAGAAATTGATTTTTCCCAAGAATCCTTGCAACTCTTTGACATTTCTTGGGTGGGGCATTTGTAGGATAGCCTGTATCCTATCTGGGTCAATTCTAATGCCATCTTTAGAAATGATGTGGCCCAATAGCTTACCTTCCTCTAAACCAAACAGGGATTTCTTGGGATTCAAGGAGATTCCATATTTTCTGCATTTTAAGAAGATCTGTCTCAAATGTTTTATATGTTCTTGGTCTGATTTTGAGAAAGGTGTAAGGTCATCTAAGTAAATGACTAGAAAGTCATGAATCTCCTTGGCAAAAGCAATATCCATTGCTCTTTGAAATGTTGCCCCTGCATTTTTCAATCCAAAAGGCATCTTTACATATTTGAAAGTTCCCCATGGGGTAGTGAATGTTGTTTTGTCTTGATCATTAGGGTGCACCAGGATTTGATTGAAGCCTGAAAATCCATCCAGTAATGAGATCCTTGAGGCCCCTACCACTCTTTGGAGAATGTGATCCATCTTGGGTAAGGGATAGTTGTCTTTGAGGGATACTTGGTGTTGGAAATAATACTGAGAGGGGGGGGGGTGAATCAGTATTATCAGATCAATCAAACTTTTCAATTTCATACTCAGAAACATATACGCTACTTCAATTAAGTGAACCCGCGTGTACACGCTACTGTGTCTAATGAAACTCGCGTATATCCAGAGATCTTATAATTCAGTTAGCTTAATCTTCAGTAAATGCATCAGATCATTATTAAGCATATTAACAGTAAACAGGTGCAGAATAACAGAACAGAACATCACACAAGAGCCACACACATGAACACAAAGATATAAGGTGGAAACCCAATGTGGGTGAAAACCACCTGCTGCAAGTCATCTCAATCTTCTTCTTAATAAGAAAATCCTTTTACAATATTTGTACTGGTGCAGTCTTATACCAGTACAGGAGCTACAACCCCCTTTGCTCTTGTACTAGCCGATCCATTTACTAGTACGCAGGCTGCTACCTGCTACAATGCTCCAAAGATCTCCTTTAGCTTTTGTACTAGCTTAGATACTAGTACGTAGGTGCTTGCCTACAATCTTCTCACCTCCAGGTACCATGTTTCATCAATTTTCAGACTGGATACACTGAAGCACAACACATAATCTGTAAGGCCACTTTTCATCCAATTTTCATACTGGACCCATAACTATCATTGAGGCTCAAAACAATCATCAAACTCTGAATAACTGAAACCCTGTTAACAACAGTCACCAGAACACAGAGCAGACACAGAACTCTGTAATAACCATCAGATCCATCTGCAACTTCAAATATTAAGATTTACAATGTATACGCTACTTCGATGAATCAAACCCGCGTGTATACGCGCTTTTATCAAAGCCAACCCGCGTACAGATCTAAAAATAATTTCTCATAACTTACAGCTGTACCAGACATCAGTCATACTCATAACACTTATAGAACAATACATGCGTCAGTATGTAGATCTAGAATAGGCATCATAAAGATAGTTCATTTCAAACCATTTGATCCCGATCTCTCCTTAGATCTTGCTCTCCATCAACCGATGAGATCTCTCCTTAGCTCAGATCAAGTAATGCATCATCAACCCATAACCTGCATACTGGATCTAATGCTTCATCAGATATTCAAGACATTTCAGATGCACTTGCCTAATGATTTCTTTCCCTTTATATAGCCTTAGGCCTTGTTCAATACCAAGAGCCAAAACCATAGAAATCCAATACCATCAACTTCAAAACTAGGGATCGACACGCCCGTCGAAACACAATGGTCCGAAACCATAGGCACAACTTCCAAGGACTAACCGCCATGGACCAAAGGCACTTTTCCACATACACGCGCTTTTGCTGAAGCCAACCTGCGTGTACACGCGACTTGGGCTTAACGAACCAGCGTGTATGAACTTTCTCTTCTTCTTATAGTCTGATCATCAATTCCTTGCTGCTGACCTTCTGCACTATGATTTGTCATCAGTGTGGTTTGCCATCAAGGACAACGCTTGTCTCATAATGCCAACAATCTCCCCCTTTGGACTTGATGGCAAAGCTAACTTGTCACACTTAGAACTATCATCTGATTCCTTTGAGCCATCCTCCATCAGTCACATCTGATATCTCTTCTAAAGATTCACCCAGTTATACATAAGTGAGATATTCTTCTATGAGAGGGTTTCCATCAAGTACAACACATGCATCATAATGCCAACAATCTCCCCCTTTGGACTTGATGGCAACAACACCAAATCACTCTCCCCCTTTGACATCAAGGGCAAAGGGTGGACCAAGATATTCTCTTCCTTTGCTGAATCATTCCACTGTCCATACTCCCCCTGAGTACCTGCTGAAATCTCTGAATAATCTCCCCCTTTGTATATGCCAAGGTGTACCAATCTGTCAATGCTCCCCCTGAGTACATGCCAAGTCTCTGTACTGCTGAAGTGTGCTGTTCATGCTCTTCCTGACTGTAGGCAAGATCTGCAAAAGATGTTCTTCAAGAAGAACATGACTCTATACATCATAAAAGACCTTCCTATCACCAAAGACTCATACATACATCCATCTCTCAACTAAGTGAGGATATACAAAAATTGACTCATCCACCCAACCAAGTGGGGATACATCAAAAGTTTACATATGACAACCAATCATATTGCATCAATCATCCCAGGCATAGTGGGGAAACCAAAATAGGCCGTTACATGACCTTGACACCATGAAAGAGATACCACAAAAGAGATATATGACATAGAGACGAAATAACTAGACCAAGACTTATGAAAGTCACTGATAATCACCATTCAGATCAGCAACCAAGAGATCCTTCTGTTCTCCTTTCGCCTTTGTTCCTCCTGAAATCAACACCAAATGTGAACTAGAACCAAAAGCTTTAAGATAATGCCAACAATGCATCATTGGAAGATTATCTGCTCCCCCTGAACCGTTGCCAGATGATCAGACCTATATCAGACTTTCTGTAACCAACATCTGTCCCTGCTGATTTCCTTCAAATCTCCATATACGCGTCTGTATACACATAAATGGGCGTATATACGCAGATATCCCTTACGCAACACGCGTACACGCGACTATCCCCTTGTAAAACGGCGTATGCACGCGGATATCCTTTAAACAACATGTGTACACAAATTTCCATATCAGCAACCTGTAAATGTCCTGTAGAGAATAGGTCATCAACCTATAACAAGGTATGTCTGCATCAATTCATCCCTTTGGACAGAATTCAGAGTCATTCACATTGTATCATGTGTGAAACCACCATAGCCATTTCATCAAGCTCTACATGATCCAAGTATCATTACTTGGGAACATCTGCATCAATTAACATATGTAAGGATCAACCTATCATCATATAGATAAGAACTCATCACCATGTCTTCAATAAAGCAACTTGAGTAGACATCCATGTGTCAGCACTATGTATCTTGAGCTCAAGCTCATTTGACAAAACTTCTTGATATCATCAACAGCAACAATCCTTATCCACATGAGTGCCTGCATCATAACTGTATGATCTTTATGCATATGACAACAGCAGTATATAAGTGACTCATCATCAAGTGAGGAAGATGTGTATTCAAGCTTTGTACTTCTCCTTGTTCTTATGAAGATCACCATGTAAGCACCATATATGTATCATCAAAGAATCAACCATAAATCTGATTTGATCATCGACTATGTAACCCCAAGAATCATATGAGATTTTATCATAGACAAACCACATCATGGCAAGATATATCATTTAGCCATATAAGAATCATCACCAAGGATTATTAACCATAATGCCAACAATGAATTACTAAAGGCATATGCTCCCCCTCAACCAGTGCCATCTATTAGATCTGATCATGCATATATCAGCAATAAGCATCAAAACATCATCATCCTCAAGTTAGGATCAAAACACTTCTAGACTTCATACAAGTAACAAAACATTTCCACACATCCTCAGCAGACTGTAACCAATAGAGCAAATAATAGACTGAATCATATCAGATCCTTTTTCTGATCCTGTTCCCACTGCTGACATATACGCGACTTTGCAGTGTCTAACTCGCGTATATACGCGACTTCCCTTTAAGGAACTTGCGTATGAGATTCAGGACACTGAAGTTTTACACTTTCAGCTCCCCCTGAGTCTGATATGTCTGTGCTGTGCTGTGTCTCAGTACATTGTGCTGACTGTACTTCCTTCTTCCTCCATATCTTCAAGTGTGATGAGGTTTTCTCCTTTTGGTGTGATGTCCATCCTTTGTTCCTGCATTCCTTTGCTATATGTCCAATCGTGTTACATGCATAACATCTTACATATTTCATATTCCTCCTGTAGCAATCAGCGGCTTTGTGACCAAACATATTGCAAGCAAAGCAATATCCATTAAAGTACCTTGAATGTGATGATCTTTCTACATGATGGTCTTGAACCCTTCTTCTTCCACATCTAGCTGCAACATGTCCAAGATTATGACATACATAACATTCAACATTATTCATAGGAGGAGTAAAAGATTTTCTTTGAAGACTTTCTTTCCTTGGTTGACCTTTCATCTCCTTGTTGATCATTTTGGATTTCTCTTTAGAGTTCCTTGCCTCACCTTGTGAATTAGATTCACCTTTAACAGATTCATGAAAACCAAGACCAGTCTTGATTGCAGGAGACCTTTGACTACTAAGAATATCATCCAAGGCTTTAGTACTATCTTGAAATCTCAAAAGTTTATCCTTTTCTTCTAATTTACCTTTCAAGATATTTACCTCAACTTGAAGTTGTTCCTCCTTTTCTAGACATTGCTTCTTCATGTCTTCTCCATCTTTTCTTCCTTCTTCCATTTGTTGCCTTAGATTGAGTATCTCCTTTTCTTGCTTTTCATACAGATCCTGCTGAATTTGACGAACTCTGAAGGCACATTCCAACTGTGATTTTAAGCTGATGACTTCGTTGTCTTGTTTTGCAATAGCTTGGAGTAGATCTGTATTCTGCTTCTTTGATTCTTCAAGATCTCCTTTTAGTGAGGGGATTGTAGCTTCAAGATTTTCATAGTAGCTGGATCTATCTTTGAGTTTCTTGATGGTTGTGCTTCTTTCGTTGACTTCTTTTCTTAATGATGTCACTTCATGCTGCAATTTTTGACATTGGTCTTCCTTGTCCTTGAGTAGCTTTCTTACCTTATTTCCTTCTTCTAGTTGGGCCTTTAGTTTGGTAACTTCTTCTTTGAAAGCACATTCCCTTTTGTTCAATAGATCTTGTTGATCTTTAACTTTGTCTGCAAGCCTTCTAAATACTGCCTCTATTTGACACTTTTCTTGCTCACCCATAAAAGCATGTTCAGTAGTTTCACTATCACTTCCATCACTTTCACAAGGAAATATAGCAGGAACATCAGAGGATAACACATTCATACCTGATAATGATTCTGAATCTAATTCTGAATCTGATTCTGAATCTGAAGAACTTCTTATACCTAATCCCCAATCGACTCTCCCACTGTCATAGATCTTCTGAGATGTCTTCTTCTTCTTATGAGCCTTCTTCTTAAGCTTCTTTCCCATTGTTCCACGGATCTCCTTCAAGCGATCAAGCTTCTACCAAAGGACCTGCTCTGATACCAATTGTTGGAAATAATACTGAGAGGGGGGGGTGAATCAGTATTATCAGATCAATCAAACTTTTCAATTTCATACTCAGAAACATATACGCTACTTCAATTAAGTGAACCCGCGTGTACACGCTACTGTGTCTAATGAAACTCGCGTATATCCAGAGATCTTATAATTCAGTTAGCTTAATCTTCAGTAAATGCATCAGATCATTATTAAGCATATTAACAGTAAACAGGTGCAGAATAACAGAACAGAACATCACACAAGAGCCACACACATGAACACAAAGATATAAGGTGGAAACCCAATGTGGGTGAAAACCACCTGCTGCAAGTCATCTCAATCTTCTTCTTAATAAGAAAATCCTTTTACAATATTTGTACTGGTGCAGTCTTATACCAGTACGGGAGCTACAACCCCCTTTGCTCTTGTACTAGCCGATCCATTTACTAGTACGCAGGCTGCTACCTGCTACAATGCTCCAAAGATCTCCTTTAGCTTTTGTACTAGCTTAGATACTAGTACGTAGGTGCTTGCCTACAATCTTCTCACCTCCAGGTACCATGTTTCATCAATTTTCAGACTGGATACACTGAAGCACAACACATAATCTGTAAGGCCACTTTTCATCCAATTTTCATACTGGACCCATAACTATCATTGAGGCTCAAAACAATCATCAAACTCTGAATAACTGAAACCCTGTTAACAACAGTCACCAGAACACAGAGCAGACACAGAACTCTATAATAACCATCAGATCCATCTGCAACTTCAAATATTAAGATTTACAATGTATACGCTACTTCGATGAATCAAACCCGCGTGTATACGCGCTTTTATCAAAGCCAACCCGCGTACAGATCTAAAAATAATTTCTCATAACTTACAGCTGTACCAGACATCAGTCATACTCATAACACTTATAGAACAATACATGCGTCAGTATGTAGATCTAGAATAGGCATCATAAAGATAGTTCATTTCAAACCATTTGATCCCGATCTCTCCTTAGATCTTGCTCTCCATCAACCGATGAGATCTCTCCTTAGCTCAGATCAAGCAATGCATCATCAACCCATAACCTGCATACTGGATCTAATGCTTCATCAGATATTCAAGACATTTCAGATGCACTTGCCTAATGATTTCTTTCCCTTTATATAGCCTTAGGCCTTGTTCAATACCAAGAGCCAAAACCATAGAAATCCAATACCATCAACTTCAAAACTAGGGATCGACACGCCCGTCGAAACACAATGGTCCGAAACCATAGGCACAACTTCCAAGGACTAACCGCCATGGACCAAAGGCACTTTTCCACATACACGCGCTTTTGCTGAAGCCAACCTGCGTGTACACGCGACTTGGGCTTAACGAACCAGCGTGTATGAACTTTCTCTTCTTCTTATAGTCTGATCATCAATTCCTTGCTGCTGACCTTCTGCACTATGATTTGTCATCAGTGTGGTTTGCCATCAAGGACAACGCTTGTCTCATAATGCCAACAATCTCCCCCTTTGGACTTGATGGCAAAGCTAACTTGTCACACTTAGAACTATCATCTAATTCCTTTGAGCCATCCTCCATCAGTCACATCTGATATCTCTTCTAAAGATTCACCCAGTTATACATAAGTGAGATATTCTTCTATGAGAGGGTTGCCATCAAGTACAACACATGCATCATAATGCCAACACTTGGTTCAGATTTCTTAAGTCCACACACAGCCTAATTTCACCAGTCTTCTTTCTTGTAGGGACTAAGTTGGAGATCCATTCAGAGAATCTGATTGGTGCTATGATGCCTGCCTTGAACATTTTATGTACTTCTTGTTCCATTGCTGGGAGAAGCATAGGATTGATTCTCCTCAATTTTTGTTTAAAGGGCTTTTGATCAGGTTTGAGAGGGATTGTATGCTGAATAACAGAGGTGTCATAGGACTTGAGGTCCTCATAACTCCATGAAAAGACATCCTGGAACTCTTTAAAGAGGTCAATGTATTTAGGCTTTTGGTCAGGAGGTAAAGAAGCAGACAATTTGATTATTTTGGGTTTGTCAATTGTACCTATGTCGCATTCTTCAATGGCTACATTTAAGGGTTGAATTTTTGGTTTTCTGGGGATATCATTTGAATCAAAGATGTCCTCTAGTGGAGTTAGGCCTGTTGGCAGAAAATTGTCTTTCAGCTCTATGATTTCAGTTTCAGCATTGGCCACTTCCTCACAATTGATTGATTGAATTTGCTGAATGTTGTCCTTGTTGAAAATAGTTGGATTTAGCATTTGTTTTGCTGTTCTAGGTGATATTGGGTGAGTAGTTTTTTGAAACTGTATTTGTGATGGACTTGCTCCTTCAAGTATTTGTGATTGACTTGCTGTATCAAGTATTTGTGATTGACTTGTTGTATCAAGTATTTGTGATTGACTTGCTGTATCAGTGTCAATATTTAATCCTGCAAATTCTTGTTGCAGAGTTAAAAAATGGTTTATTTGCTTGTCATCCTCAAATACTTGCCAATCATTAACATTGTTTGGAATGGAGGGTCTGTGTTTTACCTCAGCTGTAAAACAATGATGGGGCTCAAAAGGCAACTTGCAGGTACTTGCAAAGGTTGCTAAACTATGAGCATGCAGATTGTGGGTTCTAGGAATTTTAGTGATTTGGAATTCAGAGAAAAAGTTTAGTACCTCAGCAACAGCAGACCTATAAGTCCTTAGTCTTTTGTCATTGGTGACAAAGTTTCCCTTCACTTGTTGAATAACTAAATCTGAATCACCCATGATTGAAACCCTGGCAGCTTGTAAGAACTTTACTAACTTGAGGCCTAGTAAAAGAGCTTCATATTCTGCCATGTTATTAGTACATCTGAAGTTCAATCTATAGGCTCTGCCTTCTGCATGATTATTTTCTTTATTGTGTACCCAAACTCCAGCTCCTGCCCCTAACTTGTTGACTGAGCCATCAAATTCAAGGAACCATAGGATATCTTGTTGGGAAGGAGATTTAATGATCTGTTCATGGGCTGGCAATGTGAGTAGAAGTTGTGGTTTTTCCTCTAGCTTGTCTTCTAGGACAGTTTCATCATTTGATTGGGTATGCTTGATATTTAGAACAGCAGCAGTATCTAGTGTTTGATTGACTGTTGTTTCATGGGTGATAATTCTTTCATCTGAGTCTTCCTCCTGTATGAGTATCTTGGTTTCAACTTCACCTTTTGAGGGAGTTGTGCTGTTATTGAAGAGAATGTATGAGTCTATGTCTGAATGGACAGCATATATGGGAAAGTTTTGAGGCTTTTCTTCACTGCTGACCATGTATTTCATGAGTGTTTCTCTGTACAGTCTTTTTGGTTGCCCAAAAACAGAGATGGTGGCATATGACATGTCTAATTGTAGGGAACCTTGGAGTTTAGCTGCCCATGATCTTGATAACAGCATCCCATACTTAGGTGGGATATCAGCAACAACCACATCCATTAGGATTGTCTTGTTTGGGTATTGAACCAAAGACACACATAAATCTTTTATGAGACCCAGACACTTGACTTGGCTGGAGTCAAAGGAAAATAGGTCCTTGTATGGTCTTGTTATGTCTAGATTCAATCTTTCCATGACTGCTTTTGGCATGAGATTGTGAGAGGCACCTGAGTCAAACATTGCATTATGTAGTATTTTATCATGAATGTGTAAGCTGACATAGAATGGTAATACCCCTGTGGCTACCATTTTTCCATCCACTTCTGGGCCAAACAGTAATTCCGGGGTGTCATCCAGCACATTGACATCATCTTTGTTGCTAGTGAGTTGAAGGGACTTTTTGATCTGTAGTTTATAGATGTCATGCTTGGCTAGTTCTGAGAGAGGAATTGCTATCTTTAGTTTGCCAATTTCAATTTCTAGGTCAAAGGGTTTTTCAGATTGGGTCTTGGGGTTATGGATAACAATCCTTTCCTTGTTCATTAAATCTTCTTCTTGATTTTTATCTTGATTTTGGGACTTGCCTCTTTTACTCATCTCTTGTGGAGTAACATTCAAATTAGGCTGAGAAGGTGAAGTGGCCATAGGCTGCTGTTTTACGGACAGTGGTTCAGTGATATCTTCAATAATCACTTCTTCTGCAGGTGAATTTATTTTGTCATTAGGCTCTGTGACTATGACTCTTTCAGGCTGCTGATTATCCTTTATCTTTTCAGGCTAGTTTACATTCACAGTTCTGCTCCTCAGCTTGTATTGTTTATGGACCTCATAAACAGCAGTGTCATAGCCTTGTTTAAAGTCGAAGGATTCACCTGATTTAGTTTGGAACAGTTTGATTTCATCATCCTGATGATCTTCTTGTGTTAAGAAAACTTGACTTTCACCATCTAGACCTTTTAAATTAATCTTAGGATCTTCATTGGGCTCTGTTGATGTGGAAGTTTCTGCATAATTTTCTTGGAAAGGGGGTCTTATGTCTTGATCAGCACTGGCTTTGCCAATGCCTGGGTTTTGAGTTCTCCTAAAATTTGGATTCCTAGGAGGGTTGTTTTGTGGCGCTTCCCATGATGATTTTCTTTCAACCGATTCCACTCTATCACCCAATCTTTTCATTCCAGTGAGAATTGCATCTAGCTTTTGATCAAAGGCAGAGGGTTCCTCTTTGAAAACAGTCCTCTTTTCCAACCTTGCCCTGTTTCTTTTGGCAATTAGGTTGGCTTCCACTGTAACAGCAACCCTTTTGCCTCTGCAAGGGATTGAGGATCTCTTTCCTTCAACTGATAGGCCATGTCAGGGTCAAAACCATCAGGGAATTTGTACAAAGCTAAATCAGGAGGAGGTCTTAAATTTTGTGGGATCGCGTTATATACATTGTTAAATCTTGCACAATACTCCAAAACAGTCTCTTGGGGACCTCTTTTGATAGTGTCATATTCCCCAAGTATGTGCAGAGGATCCTTCTTCTTCTCCCATCTGCTAGTAAAGGCTTGATACAGTTCATCAGGAGTTGTGATGGAATTTGCATTCAGGGACCTAAACCAAGTTCTTACATCCCCAGTTAGGCTTTGAACAAACATCCTCATTCTGACACTGTCATCATCTATTTCATAGGTCTCAAAATGGTCTTGCATCCTCTTAGCATGCTGGACAGCTGTCAGAGGGCCATTGGAGTCAAAATATGAGATTTTGGTTTGGTAATCTTGGGGTAGAGCTGCAGCATTAGCTGGTATCTGCAAGGGTGCATATCTGTTAGCCATATTTACAGGGTTTAGAGGATTAACAGGGGTAGCTGGGATGATAGGAACAGTGGGTACCACTGGGGTGATAAGTAAGGGTGAACCTAGAGTGTTGGTCAAGGGGATATGTGCAGTGGATGAAGATGTGAGAGGAGGACTTTGAGATGTGGATGGTGAACTAGGGGAACTAGGGGTAGACCGGAAAAGGACCTTGCATGGGGTAGAGATAAGGCTGGGATGATCTGAATTTGAGGTTAAATCAGCAGGCTGCTCCTGCCTTTGCTGCCTCCTAATGTTTCTAGGGATGGTATTCGGATTATCAACAATGATGGGTGGATTAGGGTCAGGATTCGCCCTAGTATGCCGTGGATTTTTCTTGGGAGCCAACTTCTAACTGTTTTTTATGATTTTATAGGAAGTTTTTTATATTTGCAAGGACTGGATAAAGATTTTGGAATGGCTATATATATTCCAAAGCTGAGATGAAGACTTACTGAAAAAGCTCTTTCCTAAAGCTGTCCATGTGACACAGAAACAGCTTTGAGGCCTCCTGACTAATTTCAGGCTTGATTTACAGCTTTGAGAGATGTATAGAAATTGGAAAATCATAAGAATCCCCAGCGGAGTCACCAATTATGTTAACACCCAGGTTGTTCCCTATGACTCCCAAGGGAATACGGCCAGGGTAACCACTAACCAATCTTTGGATCACAATTCCTAGCCAAACTGTAATCAGAGAGGGCTCTCTCTTTATAATTTGTCTCTGTTTTGATGGTGTTTTAGGCTAGTTATTATGCTCAGGTTTTGGTTTATGTTTTGGTTGAAGGACTTCTTTCAGGGCTTAAGGTGTAGTTTTCAGAGAATAGTATATCATTGGGCAATGGAGTCTAGAGTTGTGAAATGCTTTGAAATGCAGGAGTGGTGATGTTCGGACTGCAGGGCCTATTGTGTATCTTTAGACAAACAAATTTAAATTTAAGTGGTGAAGCATGGTCTGCCAACAGAAAGCAATTAAGAATTTTCTATTGAGCTGGTGATATGAAAGTGAAACATGTTGCACAGGAGCAAACTCGAATTCCTGAAACAAAGCTCACTGTGAAAGATATATTCTGAAAGTGCAGCAATTAAGAATTACACTTATCAAGATTACAGCTGAAGAAAAAAAAAAAAAAACATTCATTAACAACACAGATTGAACTCAGGGTATTCCTTGAATAAGTCCTGAAGGTTATTCTTTTTCCTTGTTGCTAAATATTCAGAAATTAGAAACATATATGGGCTGTAAAAGATTAAAGCACATAACAGACAGAGTTACAGAAACTTATTGTATTGTGAAGTACACAGGAATCCTGCAGTTTTCAACAGACACCAGAACGCATTCAACACTTCAGAAATCCGAGAAATTCCATCACTTTCTTTATTAAACTCTGAAAGGATTACAGCATAAGAACTTCTTCAAGAGAAATCAACAACAACCCTTCAAGCTTATGTGAGGGGCAAATATATACTAAACGTATTACAAAATATCTGAGTGCTAAGTTATCTCAGAATTGAATATCTTCACCAACTTTTCAAGATATTTAGATCAGAAAGTTATTACATCATTTAATACATAGTAAATGCATCTTTATGCTTGTCAGAAGATATTTTGGCCTTTGGAGGCCACTGAGTCGGTTGGAGTGATCTGCATTAATACTGAGAAATGCGCTTTTGGAGTTGTCCTGCTATAGCTTCTCGGCCTGGACACCTATAGCTTTTCATCTTGCTTTGTTGGCTGTAGGTTCTGGTGAGTTGGCTCAGCTTTCACTTTTAATGCATGCTGATTTTATTAAACTGTGCTCCGCATGACAGTTCATATTTTTATCAACAAAATTTGGTGGATGGCTCACTATTTACAAAATCGTTTGTATTGCTTTGGTCCACTAGTCATGTGTAGGTAATTGATGCCTGAGGATAGCATCCATAGTCTCCTCTGCCTCTGTATACTTATAAAAATTGGGAGGGGCCTCAAACAGGTGTTTGATTTCATTCATTATAAAAAATAAATTCTCTACTCTGTTATAGAGAGTTTGTCCTGTGGCTGGCCCTGTTTCCTCTGAGGTGCTGGGCTTCTCATTGATCTGACTAGTGGCAAATGTGTTGACCCTTTTGGCATACTGGTCATGTGTGAACAATCTCCCTGCACTGTTCAGTAAGCTAGGGAGCCCTTTGTTTTCTAACACCTGAAACTTTTCCAAAAACCTGTTCACCTCAGTCTGCATATCCTGGGTTCTTCTTTCCAATGTCTGCACTAAGTTTCTCAGTGTGAGAACCCTTTTGATCAACTGAATGTGCTCAGTTCTGTTTGGAATTCCCATGGCAGCCAACTGAGTGCTTGTCCTATTGTTAAGCACATTGATCATCCTGGTGGCTATCTCAGGCATGTTGCTTAGAGTAGCTCTTGCTCTCTGAATTTCAGTGTGTGCTTTTGGAATGAGGTCCAACTGCTCATGGATTGTTTCAATATATTGCCATTGCTCATTGATAGATTGACCAATGTGAGCCCACAGCACTATTTTAAGCTCAGCCACCACCTTATCTAATTTGAGCTCATTTTCTAGCTCTTTGATTTTATCTTTGAGGGCTTTTATCTCCCTACCCTTTTCTGCCACAAACTGCTTGGATTTATCATATCTGTCATTCACTTTGGCCAATTTATCCCTGGTGTCATTCAGCTCTGTCATTTGAGCTTCCAGGGCCTGGATCTCATTCCTCAGCTTTTGCATGTCCAGGCTTGGGGCCTGCTCTGTTGCTGGTGGTGCTGCTGAGGTGGATGTTGCTGCTTGTTCTGGCTGTTGAGGAGGAGGAACAGTGGGTGGAGCAGTTTCCTCAAGATTTATTACTTCAGGAGGAGGCTGGGAGGTTTGTCCTTCTTCTTTTTGTTTCAAAGCTGCCTGTAATGCTGCCTGTGCAGCCTCTGATTCTCCCAGCTTTTCTTGTGCCTGGATGAGCTGTTTATAGAGAGACACCAGTAAATTTGTGGCTTCCTTATCGTGTCTCTGCTGGGCAACCTCATCTGTTTGAGGGTGAATTGTGGCTGGCATTTTTATCTTTTTCTTCAAAGCAGCCATGTCTGCATCCCTTAACTTCAATATCTCCTGGATTCCCTTGATATCTTTGGGATCATGCCCAATCTCAATAATTATGTCTTCTAAGGACCTAATTCTGTTGTCCTTAGCCTGTGATGATGCCCTTTCCAACTCAAGTTGGGCAGCTGTATTATTAAGGCTATTTTCCAGCCTGTAGTTGTCCAAGGTTTTGTCTGCCAAGGAGGCATAGACCATCTCACCTGTTTGTGTGTGCAACTCAATTTTATCCATTGGGTGGATGTCTTTGGCAAGGACCTCAAGATTGGTCCTTATATAATCTGCATGAGTTTGGGGCTGTGCTACAGCTGGTAAGAAATGACTCATGATCATCTTGCCTTCACTGACATCAAAAGCAGACATCAGTCTTTGCTGGTTGGTGGGAGCCATCTTCAGCAAATGATTATACAGCTGTATTTTTATGGGCTCACTCCTTTTCTTTATGTCTATGAATTGCTGATTGATGCTCAGTTCACCCTCCCTCTGCTGGCTAGAGGAGCTGACTTCTCCTCCCACAGTGCTGTTCTGTTCCCCTTGGAAGGAACTTGCAGACACTTCCCTGCTAGGTGGGCCCATGCCCAGAGACTACCCTGTTGGCATTTCCTCATCAGAGAAAGGGTTCATTCTCTGTCTTTTCTCACCATGACTTTCTGATGTGGTTAAGGGAGTCTCTCTGTCCCTTTTTCTGCTAGTATCCTCCTTTTGAGGAGTTTGGAGGATTGATGCATCAACTGATGTTTCTTGCCTTGGAGGCACTGTATTTTGTGCCTGCTGTTCTGTGGAAATGGGGGCTTCAACTGTCCCTTCTTGCTGTGGGGGCTGCTCTTTGTTATGCTGCCCTTCTTCTTGCTGCATTTCCTATTGTTGTTGTACTTGTTGCTGCTGTTGCTGCACCTTCTCATGCTGTGGCCGTTCAGTATCCATTTCTTTTTCCTTGCCCTTGCCATATATATCTTCAGTGGCTTTGGGTGCTTGCTGGTTTGTAGTCGAGGAGGATGCAACTGCTCCCACTTGTGTGCTTGGCAGTGAAAACACCTGTGAACAAAGTTCAAGGTTAGCCATCTTTTTAAGATTCCTCACTGCTCTTTGATTCAACTCTTCTTGTGTAACCGACTCTTCTAGGGTTCCTCTCCTCCATTTTGCTTGGTTAGCATGTTTTTCAATGTGAGGGATTTTTAGATGTTCATAGCCAGAGAGCCTATATCTGAGCCTTCTCAAAGTGATGAAGTGGTTGGGGTCATAAGGTTTCCAGAGGAAACTAGTTTGAAGGCCAAGGGACTCAAGCATCCTGTCTGCTTCTTTCCAACCTTCCTCCCTTTGGTTATAGACAAAGTGGCCCAGTTGGTTCCTGACTTTCAACTGTGCTTTCTTGCCTTTGCCTGAAAAGTGAAGCACATCAACATTGCCAAACTGCCTGAAGTATTCTAGGGCAAATAGCCTCATAGGCACATATCTGGGTAGTCTGTAGGGAGGCAGTTCACACCCATACATCCTGATGACGGTGTGGTGCTGGTAAAAGTACCAGTCCCCAATGCTGTATGATTTGGATAGCTGCAGGATCCTTTGCATTTCATCTGTGAGCCTTGGAGGGGGTGAGCCCATCATTATTGACATAGCTGGGTGAATGAACTGATCTATGAACTCACAATAGGTATAAGGAGTTTCACCTCTACAATGGAAAACAGATGACCAATAGACCACTGATCTTGGATTGCCTTGGGCATCCTCTCTTTTGATTGGAAAAGAGAATTTCTGATGTTGATGATATAAGATCAAGTGGTAAATGTAGGAGGTATACCTGAACAATCTTTCTCTTGCCAGGTTCATTAGTTGCTCATGTATTTTGTCTGCTATATAGGTGGCATAGTCATATCCGATAGGAGACTTGCCAGGAGCAAACATGAGCATGATTACCAGCACAGCTTGATCAACGAACTCAATGGAGTTGTAGCCCAAAATGGGACTAATCATGTCAGCCAGATCTCTGCCCAGTTGGTTGAGGTATACTTGATTGATAGGAGGATACTTCACAGAGTCAGAGCCAATGTATAGCTGGTTTAGTTTGGTAACCTGAGCATCTGGCATTCTGGCTCCTCGATTTATCAGGTCTACAAGTGATAGAGGGACCAGTTTCTTCTCAGTCCTGAAGCAGAGCATATCCCTGATAGCTTATGGGGTGACATAAAACACAGCTGATCCTGAAGGGTCAAGAACTGCCCTCTGAGTGGGGTCATAATTTTCAGCACACAGATGGATCAACTCAGGGAATTGGTTAACTTGAGGGAGTTTGAAAATAGGGAGGAATGAGCCCCATATCCCCAGCACATCTGTTCCAGCCTCATGCTTAGCCTTCAGTTCATTGAGCAGGTGGATGTGGAACTTAGTACCCATCAGCATTTCCTCTGAAATCTGATAGTCCATGTCTGCCAGAGACTGCCATTCCAATTGTCTCTGAGGGGCATTTAATGGAGCAATGTTTAATGCTATTGGAGCCACTGGTGGATCCATGACTTCTCCTAGGATTTATGAATAGAGTTGCTATGCAGAGCAACCCAAAGAGTTTTCTTTGAGGGAGAAATGTGAATTGTATGGAACAGAGAGTGAGTGAGACAGTTGCAGCAATTGAAATACTGCTTAAAGGACTGATAAAACAGTAGCAGGACTGAGCAAAGTGTTTTCTGTGGTGAATTTGGTCAGTTAAGGTTCCTAGTTCACGACTGCGCGAACTAGCTGTGAATTTCAACTCAATTTGTCAAATGCGGCCCTGCAGGAGTTTAATGGCTTCACTGGCTGGATATAAGTACAGGTCACTGTGTGTTTAATGGTGAAAACAGAGTTTTAAAGTCTGTTTAACAGTTTATTTGCGTAATTATGGATAAAACTAGGTTTATGGGATGATTTTGAAGAATACCTGGCGAATTCGTCGGCAAGAGTTGCGAATGCAGGTGCAATGGAGGCTCTGGCGGTCTCGGAATCGACTTTAGCAGGCTGGTGCTGGTTTGGACGTGAGCAGCATGCAGAAGTAACAATAGTGTTTTTTTCCAAAAGTGGAAAAAACACGAGATTTTGGCCTAAAAATGGATTTTTGGCAATATTGGCGCGTTTTTGGGATGACGTCAGCATGACGTCATCGGGTGGGGTTGGAGTCGGATGACGTCAGCATGACATCATCGGGTGAGGTGGCGAGCTGCTATTGGTCCACGGAGATGATGTGGTGGCAGACACATTGGCACGGGGGCGGACAAAAAGGTTGACGCGATGGCGGGGTGGCAATGACGTGGGGATGACGTTGGATGAGCGGATTGACCGAAACCGGAAACGGTTAGCGGTTTTATATCGCACCGCTATAGCTACGGAGGTGGAATGTGTCAGGCATACCTCCGATGCATTGTGGGGAAGGCGCGTGGCGGGCACCTGACGTCACCTTCTGACAGATATCGGCAGGTATCTGTCGGACGTCGGGGCCGCTCCGATATGAACGAGGGCCGTCGGAGTCAAATGGGTCCGATCCGACGGTTGACGGAAGGGTAATCTGATCGGACAATACAGATGGGGGGGCGGGATTAATTTATTATTTGTTTTGGAAGCTGCGCCCGGCGGAAAACATTAGGATATGGGTTTTTGTAAAGTTTTTCAATGTATTTTGAAAAATCAAACATATGCGCCGAAACTTTGGATAAGCGGCAAAAGGTGGGCTTTTTGGGTTTTTTCACAATTTCAAAGTGGTTTATGGGTAGGAGGGGGTTTTTGTAAGGTTTTTCTTTACAAATGGAGGTTTAATGGGTGGAATGACTTTAAAGAAGGGAGAGGGGTGAGGTTTAGGTTCATCAAAGTGACCAGATGCCAATTTGATCCCTGACAGAGGATTTATTGGCTATAATGCCAAGGGGAGGGATATTTATACAAAATTTTGGGGTTTATACACCATGGTGTTAATAATAGTAGGGGAAGGGTAACATAGGGGAATTACATAATAGAGTTAGAGTTAATATGGGGGAAAATGTGAATGAGGGGGGAAATCACTAAGTTTATTTGAAACTTACTTAGTTTTAGGGAGTAGATCAAAATGAAAAGATTTTTAGACAAGAAATGTGGCTTCTAAAAAGATTAAGAACCACCATGAAACCATAATTTCTTCCATGAATCTCAACTGATGAGGGAGTGTTAGTAATGAAATGGAAAAAGGGGAAGAAGGGAGGTTAGACATGCTTCTTTGCTTGCTGCAACTTGATGAAGAATAACTCCATCTGAATTCATTGATTTTGCTTTGGTCAACAAAGTTAGCACACATGCAACTTATAAGAAATGACCTTTCTGCAACCCCAACTGCCTACCCATCTATTTGCCTAGCATTTTTTATTTCTTCTTGGAGGGTGCACTTGGACTTGCAGACCCTTACTTGCCTTTTCTTTTCTTTGGCTTTTTCTTTTGTTTTTCTATCTACTTCTACCCTTATTTCTTCCAAGGTCCCAGATTAAGCTGTTGGGAGCCTTTTCTTCTCTACCTCAACTACTTGTCTGCCAAGATTTAACAGTTTGGACAGACTTCTTTCTCTATTCTACAACTGAAAATTCAAAACATGGCATGATCCAGATTAGACTGTTGGAGCATCCATCAAAATTTGAGTCCATATCAAGCTATAAGCACAGATTGTATTCTTATGGAAATATGTGATCTTTGCATCATCAAAGCAGAGCATATTTGGACCTTTTCATTGCCAATCATGAAATATGAAACCTATTGGTATAGGTAGCTAACATCTAGCATGCAAGAAAATAAGCCTCCTTTAGGTGGTTTTTCAAGAGGAGCAACTAATATCACCTGCTTCCTAATTTTTAACCTAGGAAAAGCACATTGATTATTTATTTGATTAACGTTGACTTTGGGAAAATGTTTATCGAAGGATAAATTTTATATTATTTAAGTAACTTATATTTGATCTCCATCATTAATCTAAGAAGGCTAATATTTAATCCTAGCACTTTATCGCTTTAGAAATTAGGGATTTGGCCCATGGATAACTTATAAAGAGAACATATGGGAGAGGAAGAAAACATAATTAAATTGAAATCTTATTGTTGAGAGAGAGAGTCTCTCATGAGGAGTAAATTTCAGGGAGGCCAGGTCGAGGAGAGAGAGGCCAAATTGCTTAAGAGGAGGGTTGAAATTGCTAGGGCTGAATTTCTAAAGTGTGTAGGTGTATGAGGTGAGAATAAGAGGCCAATTTTTTTGGTGAGAGAGGTATAATTCTCCAGGGGTAAAATATTCTAGGAGGGTTGAGTTCTAATGGGTTGGATTCCTTGAGGACAAAATTCTAGAGGGGACGATTTCCAAGTTCCAAGTAGTTGTAATATTGATGTGTATTCTTTGTGGGTCTAAACCTTAATTTTTCTTAGTAATATAAAGTGAAGGAAGATGCTTTGGGAATAATTTTTTCTGTTGTAATTTAATTGATTTCCATATCTTATTTTTGCTACAAATTTAATTTATGCAAGCTAAAATAGCAGTGAATTTATTTTCCAATAGTTTTTAGATTTTGTTGAGTAAATAATTTATGGTGATAAAATAATTGTTGAGGTATAAAAAACAAATATTAACATGGTATAGCACCCTAAGTGAATTATTATTTGGACATAAAATCTGAATTAGAGGTGGCCAACTGCAAGATAAATGCAATATCATTGAGCCTACGGTTGGGTGGAACATGACAATCCCTTCCTCATTTTACAATATATTTAAGAAGACCAAATAAGCATGTTATCTATTTTGTATAAGGAATGTTAATATTGTTAAATGATTTTATATAATATGCTAGAAGTCACCATGTAATTTTTTAATTTGGGATGTTGTTAAAATAAGTCTTCAAGGATAGTATGATAAGTGGATAGTATGGCTTGCCTCACTATTGGAAATAATTCTTAAGGAAATTTATGTTGTGTAATAATGGACACCATCCCCTTATGTTAAATGAGAATATATGTGTTGTATGTTTATGAATTTAAGAGGCAAACCTTAGTTGTGCTGACTATGAAATGTTTAAATGCTTGTTTGGTTTTAGTTATAAATAATTATGATGCATGATATGATACATGGGATAGGACTAGTAGAGATTTAGAGTGATAGTTATTTTTGAGTTTTAGATGTATCCTTGCTCCTAGTGAGATTGTGATTAGAAAACTTTGATTGCTATAAATAGACCACAATAGACTTGTCCTGATTGGAAGCTACTAGTAGTGAGAGGACATAGAAGTAAAAGTGGAAGCATTTCATGATGAAGGAGATATTTGAGAAGACTGAGTCTTCTCAAAAGATCTAAAATTATAACTTGGAAAATGTTCACCTAAGAACTCCCTTTCCTTGGTAGAAGCCTCCAGATGAAGTGCTTGATAGAAGAAGATAAAATATTGAGTATAAGTCTTTATTTTGGGCCAAATAGGTAATTTAGGTTTATTCCTATGTTTTAGGCCTATGGCGAATTTGGGGAATGAGTCCCTTTGAGGAAAAAAATATTTTGAAAGTTTTGGGGATGGATAATCCTACTTCATATGGTGGAATGATCGAAATTTGGGGCTTGGACAGTCCAACCTATCCCTTGGTCACATTGCCCAATAGGAGCTAGGATCAAGATCTAGTCATGGTGAGTGATATCAACATATCAACCTTGATAGTTTAAAAAATTGTGGTGTGGACAAAATCATGATACATCGAGGCCCTAGTGACATACTGTTAATTAATGACTCTAGTTCTATTCATCGGATTCATTAGCTATCATTCACAAAATATCAAAGTATCAAGCCCTTGGAGGTATTGGAGGGTGATGTCAGCATGATGATGTAGGCAATGACATGGAAATGCCACATTGAAGACACTTGTCACCTAGAATTAACCCTTTGTGTTTGCCTTTGGAGTGAGTGTGAATGACATGTCATGTACAACAATGTTGCACATGTTGGGGGCATGTTAGAATGTGCCACATGTTGGGTGGTGATTGGTTTCTTAAGGTTGATGTGGTTGTCGAAATGGCATATCAGCATATCAACATTTTAAGAGTTACGGGGGGATATCTTGCTAGGAAAACTCTGATATCCCAATACACATACATTAGTTGGGCCACATGGTAGACATTCCAACTAGTGCCACATGCAAGAAGTTGTGATTAGTTGGTAGAAATATGAGGTGACAAAATGAGTGGGTCGCCAACCTATCGATGGTTTGATGGGATAGGCACATATTGATCATCATTAACTTGGAGGGTTAGGTTGTATTGGCATATCCACCTTCTCAACTATCAGGGCCTCATGGTAGTTTTAACCTTGCGAGTTTTAGAATCTATCTATATGGCGAGGTCCCATATGCCACGTGGGCCTAAATATGTGGACCAACATTGAAGTGCCACATGGGAATGGAACCCAAACAATAGCCAATTAGGCTCATATGGACTATGTGACCCTTATACATGGTGTGAAATTTTAAAGGGGTATAACTTTGTTCATGTACCTTGGATTGAGATTAAATTCGTATCATTGGAAAGATCTCAATGAAACAAAGATAATGATGGTGTTGAAAGTAGGATTTGAGGTTTTGGAAGAAAAAGGACTTTTACGTAACCCCATATTCATAATATGCCATGAAGATTGACTCTAATTATGCCCCAAAACCCTAATGTAGTATTATGGGGTTGGGTGTACCACAACTTGCTAAGGGGTATTCCTTTGCCCTATGTGTATTACACATTTTATTATAGGGCCCTTCCTTGGGCTTTTACATGAGGAATTTCTAGAGCCCTTTAAGCTTGTTATACTGTAAATATGTCTCAATCCACCAATTGGAGCCCTTTGCACCTCCCTATGTTACTCAAAGAAATATTTATTGTGCACACTCTAGGGATTTATACACATATTAAGATGGAAAGTGGCATGTTCAATGATACAAATGCCTTGATGCTAAAATTATTTTTGTTGTTGTAATTTTCTTAGCAAGTTCCAAGTTGAGAATACACAAAGAAAGAAGCTTCTTTTGAAATGTTTCTTTCATTTATTTGCATTCTTTATCTCTTGGGAAAACTTCCAAATGTTTTCTATTTTTAATTTTTTCTTAAAATATTTTATTCATATTAATTTATAATTACTTTTAATAATTTTGTAGTATCAATTTTTAGATTTTTTCTCTTTTTGAATCTTATTATTTTCTCTCCGTTTTAATTCATTTAATTAATTTTTGTAAAAAAAATGCTTTAGTAACATTTTGATAAAATAATTAATATTCTTCAATTCTTTATATTTTATTTATTTTATTTTTAACGTATCTCCCTTTCCTTGAATTTTATTTTTAAATATTTTTAGATGATTAAAATTCATTCTTTAAGTTTCCAATTATAATATTCTCTATTATTATAACCTTATCATAATGTTATTATCTTATTATAATAAAATTACATATCTTTTATTACTTCAATTCCCTTTAATTAAGATGATAGGATTTTTATGGTGAGGTTCCTACTCACGACACTGTAGTAGATTTTTCGGCCCCAAAAAAAAAATGCTTTGTAGCACTAGCCAATATGTACAACATTGACCACTAACCAATAGGGCAGTTGCACGATGATAATTCTAAAGCAACTTCTTTATGATGGTTCTTGTTTATAAATCCCTCATAGCCCGGATCTGATATACAACTTAACTATGGTTTATAAATGATATCGGGTTCGTAGCATAATACCGAGACTTTTAAATGATTTCATGTATAAACCTTCAATGCTTCCTATTCTCCGATATACTACTCCGCCTTCCACCTACTTATATCTTCGGCCCTTGGAATCATGGCCATGAGATTATGCTTTGCCGACATGTCATCGCTACTTCCACATTTTTTCTCATTCACTGTCCAATTCACTACAGCCGGTGATTGTTAACATTGAAGAAAAGGCACAAGCAATTGTGAGGAATTATAAAATTCCAGAGTGATTGAGAGGTTCCAAAACATGTTCTAAGTGCTTCGAGGGTAATTCTGAGCTCTTTGATAAGTTAACAAGAGAATTATGCATATTACTTGGGTGGTGGGGTTGTTGTTGCAACCTCTATTTCTACTCACTTCCTCTCCATTTTACTTTAATTTCATAGTGAATGGAGTAAGAAGAGGAGGTAGAGGAGGCATTTGGAGTTAACAACATTGCAAAGAAGAAGTCACTGCAGACACTAGATGTTTCTAGAAATAATCTAACAAGATCCATACCATAGGGCATATTCCGGTTGACTGATTTAAATCTTCTCTTTCTTCATGATAACACTTTCTCTAGAACAATCTCTACGAGTTTTGGAAGATACAATAATCTGAAAAAGGTGAGCCTCTCCAATAAAGGGTTCACGAGAGACCTTCCTCCAAAGATTTGTCTAAAGGATTGCTAGAATTTGACGACAGTTCGGTTGGAGAACAACCAACTAGAAGGAAGTATAACATAGGCCTTTGGATAATATCCTCATCTGGTATATTTGGTTTTAATTTCCAATCAAATCTATGGTCAAATTCCATTGGTTTTTGGTAAGTACAAAAGCCTTATGCAGTTGCATATTTCCAACAATTATTTAACCAGAATTATTCCACTAGAGGTTACTCAGCGTATGAAAATTGACATAGAGTTCCATCCCCTCTTATAAAGTTGCAAGAATCCTCTTCCCTCTTCCAGCCTTTTGGCCTTATTCCAGGAGTTATTGGCGTCCTTATAAAAGAAGGAAAGAAGCCATGAGAGTTGTCTGATGTGAACAAATTATGCAAGGTGTCATTGTTGGTTTGGTGTTCTGAGATTTCTTATCAGAAGGCGTGAGGGCAGTGATTGATTGCTTCTGTAAGTACCTTCTTGAAGGAAGGAACTCCTCTTAAGTTCAAATGTCAAGGGAGGCATAAGTTCAAATTGTAGTCTACTCAATCCAAAAAGTACTAAGAAATACTATGCTTGCAACCCTTTAAATCAATTCCTTCTGCCCTTACATGATTTTGAGAAATACTATGCCCGCAGCCCCTTAAATCAATTCCTTCTAACCTTGCATGATTTTTTTTTTTGATATGATTTGTTTGCACAGTCAAGTTTAGCGTCATACTCAATGCTTTTATTTGCATTTTTTACTTGTATCAGAGAAACTTCTGCACATATTGATTCTCTCAAACCCATATCCTTAAATCTCAGTTTTATCCATCTTGACCTGCATTTTCTATGGATGCCCAATTGTTGCTTATAGATGCAATGAACTATCAACTATATACATAGCTTTCCTTCCGAGAAAAGGAAATGGTTGTTTTTGAGCTTGTACTAAATATGTCACAATAGCCTAGGTAATCATTTTGGTATTCTGTGAGAGTTCTTATTACAAGATTTCATTTCAATTTCATATCACACACCATGGTCACTGATATCACACACCGTGGTCACTTTTGCAACATTCACTCAGAATATATACATAGTGAGTACAATTGGTATACAAGGGTCATTTTGTGGGCACAATCAGTTTACCATATTCCAAATCTGAGAAACAATGAAGTCGCAGCTTCAACAGCTAGAGTTGCAGAAGAATGGAAGTGTGAGCCCTAGTAAGATCTCCGAGAAACAATTCAAATGTGGGAAGGAGGCTGGTAGATATAGAGGTGTCCGCAAGCATCCATGGGGTCGTTTTTCTGTAGAAATTCGTGATCCAAAAACCAAAGAACGTCGGTGGCTTGGAACGGCTTGGAACCTCTGACACCGTGGAGGAAGCAACATATTATTATGACTTCGCTACAATGGTCATGAGGGGGGTGAAGGTGAAGATCAACTTCATATACCTCGATTTAGAGCACTGTATCCCATCAATGCCTCCTCCTACAACTCTCACTGGTACTACAATTCCCACTAATATCAGAGAGCCATTTTCAAAAAAGCCTCAAAATCTGCAAGATTCCAGTACCACCAGTCTTTCCCCCCTGTGATACTAGCCTAAGCTAACTTTATTCATAGTATGCATAACAAATGCATAATCTATTATGTCCCAGGAATTTTAATTTCCCTGCCTAGTCAAACCTTCACAAATTAAGGCTTTTGGCTTCTTAATTAAACCTCATGTGAAAATGTTTCAATAACTATCCAATAGTCTAACCCTTAATTAACCTTTCCAGCAGAACCTTATACGCCCTTCCTAAAATTTTCTTAATCTTTAATCCCGCGCATATTAACCAAACCCCATACCATAGTCTCCGACTTCGGTTAAACTTCACCTAACCTATAAAACCTTAGTCTACTTTATTTCTATTATTCCTTGCATAATAGAAATACTCCACAAAACACACGTAAGCCTTACCTTTCTGCCTTTCCATGACCTTGGCACATTTACTGATGCTCACCTTATTGCGTTCAAACTCCACCATTGATTTCATTCCACCAGATCAACGGCTATTACACAATCTCCATTCATCCTCTAGAACTCAAACAATTTAACTTGTATTGATAAACACATCGGGTCCGCTCAGAATATTAACCTGTGCGCACTTTTCCACGCAATTACCATTCGATCAGTACACCAATGGATGGTCTTGATCACCAAAACTCAATGAAGATTTAACCCTGTTGTATAACTCTCATCGGGTTTTATTTCCAAATTAAACCCCGTGCTTGTTTCCACGCAATTGTCTGATCACCCTTTCAACAGACGATCTGATCACCTCCGAACTTCAATTGGATTAAGTTATCGTTCATAACTTCATCGGGTCCGTTTTTCAATTACTGCTTATGGTTTTGAGGCCGCATCAAAACCACTTCCACCTATGAGAATTGCTCCCTCCTTCTGCCAACACATGGCTTAATCTCCATCGCTCATCTTCTTGACTCCATTCTACGCGACTAAATCCTGGCCACTTATCACAAACAATCTCGTCCATTGATCTAGCTGATCCAACGACTCCTATGCACGTTTATTTCATTCCTTCGTGCCGTTAATTTCTTCACCTTTATGTGGTTTCTCAAGGTTCTTCTGTGGTTTCGGGTTCCTCTACGGTTTCTGGTCTTTGGTTGTTCTGCAACACAACTCCTTCTTGCACTTACTCCATGTACTCTTGAACATTGTAACTCCTGAACTTCACGTTGATCCTTCAATCAGATTCAATGATCAAACCACAATCCTTCATACTCCACCTCTTCTCTGTGTTCTGCTCGAACTTCACCTACATACATATACTATGCATAAACTCTAATTCACACACAATTTATCATTCGATTTCTCAATCCACAATACAAAATTCAGGAATCAGATTCTCTGTATTGATAAATAAATATTTACATAAAGAGGCTCTCTCTCTCTGGCCTAATTTTCTAATCAGTGGCCTCTGTTTTCCTACCCGCTCGTAGGCTTACAGTCAAACCTATCCAACTCTCGAACTAATTCCTAGTTAGCTAACCCCTAAGTAGTTAACCTCTTTCTATGCCTTTTAGGATTACAATTATACAAAAGGATTCTATAACAAATTCCTGGTTTAGATCCATAACCTTCTCAACATAATCCTAAAATATCTTCTTTATCTCTAAGGATCCTCTCTAGTTCGTCAAATCATGCAACCAACTCCTAATCTAAGATTTACAACTGATTCCCAAATCTTTCAACTATCCTAAATCTCTCATGTTCTCCAACATTCGAGAACATTTACAAATGTGCCTCATAATACTTAATTAATCCCTATTCTCATTAAAATCACTCAAAATCCTAAATAATTACATTAATTTAACACTTATGAAACCAACATCCTTAACACACAAGACCCCCTATGTCTACTAAAGTACAATGATTTTTCTGAGCTGAATGCTCCTGCATCACCCTGCAACGAACCCAAGCAACAACAATAGAAACAACTGTTCAATTTAAATGATGGTTACAACATGTTGCGAAACATTCTTATGAACAGTTGCTTGAGACCTTTAAATCAACATATTGAGAACAATAACCAGTCACTTGTAGGAGTTAGTTCTAGTTTAGCCTCTCTTCCTAAATATCGTCATAGCATTAATTCCATTCCTTGGCAGAACATGCCCCTAGCTGATCCTGTCCTACTCTCCTCAACAAAACACACCATTTATCAAACCCATATGTCCACCATTCCATACTCATTTCCTTCATCAACCACTTTTTCCTTAGTTACAAAAATCTTTGATCATCAACCCACCTTTAGCAACCAATATCCCTCTTTCAAACCTTGTTGAAAGTATTTCTTCTCTTCCATGCTTAGAAGAGCCTGCTTCTGAGCTTTGCAGTTCGTTTTCATCATATAGTTATGCATTGAGCTCTAATGTGGAACATCAATTCCAAAACTTTGCAGATAGCAATGGCTATTCAGATTCAGGCTTGTTGGAGTAGATAATTAGTGGGTATCTTCTAATATCTGTCCCAACTAGCCCTAGATCCAGTGTTTACAGCCCTAAGGGCATGAACCATGACAAAAACCTTGATCATGGTGTTTGTGTTCCTCAGGAGAACTATTCTAACTTCACTACTACTTGTGTTGGGTTTGATATAACTGATTTTATCAAGGCAGATCTGGAAAGGTTCATTGAAATGAATTATCTTGGTTTCTACTTCAATGCAGAATTACAACAACAACTATTAGAACAGTCACAGCAGCAGCAACAGGTAAACAATTTCAACAACGTCCACTTATTGACTTCATATCCATTCATTGAATCTTTGTTCAACATGGCACCTATTTCAGATGATCTTGAAGAGTTCTTCAGCTGACTCCAAAATTGTCTGATTCACAATGGTATGACAGTGCTGGTTACAATTGATATTCCTTTCCTATACTCTTTCCATTTCTTTTTACTAACCCAAAGGTTTAAGAATGAGTTTGTTATAGACTTTGCAACTCACTTTCTGCACCAGAACTGACAGGAGATAGGTTTCCATCATACATTTTTTGTGTGATTTCAATTTCCCCCCAAAACCATGAAATGACAGGTTCAGGCTATAACATTTTCAGACCATTCCAATGCCCTTTGCATCATTTCACTGTTCTGAATAGAAAGTTGTACATAAAGAAAGAAATCAATAACTAATAAAGAGAAAGACTTATTAACTAATAGGGACGTGTATCATTTAAAATATTTTAAAAATAAATTTGAATTACATTGAAATATATATGTACAAAAATTTATTACATTATATGAAATTCCATGCAAAATGAATGGATACATATTCAACCATCATATATATACTTTATGAAAAATTGTTGGATACATACTTTATGAAACATTGTTGGATACAGAATTGACGAACATTTCTATTTATTTATATCAAATGATATAATGCTTTAGGAAAATGAGAAAACAAAATATAATGTGAGGTTATAGGAGAACAGGAAGAAGTAAACAATTAAGATAGATATGACTTCGCTGTGATTTGTATGTATAATTTTGTGGAGCAAATTTTTTTTAATAAAAATAATATAAATTAAATTATATAATTTATTTTTTATTTTCAACTTTATTATATTTATAGAAAATTTAATAAAAAAAATTAAAGTTAAAATGCCTTTATTTTTAAATTAAAGTGAAATTCAATAATATTTCTATTGAATTAAATGTATAATTAATACTTTTACTAAATAATAATGATATTAAAATTGTTTAGTTTTTTGGAGACAATTTAATTGACAAGTGTGTTGAAAATGAATTCTTATATATCAAAACATTCAAGGTTCAGCTCTCAATTCAATTATCAGAGGATTTGGACCAGTTCGCAACCAAAAACCACGATATTTGATGAACATCTGAAAGAGGGCAGACTTGAAACCATGATAAATTAGAGCTTTGAAACAAATTGGGTTCAGACCCTATCGTAACTTCCAAAGGCATTTGTTACAAAAATCCTGATAGTTGAATGGACTCGATATTAGGATTAATTGGAATGCATGACATATTGGGTCTGGCCATATCGGGTTATCAGGATTTTGGCATGGCAATACAGTTAAAAACTCTGATAGTTGATATGCCTCCGCTAGTTCGACATTCCAACATGCCCCTTATATATTTTATGATATGGTTTGTATGTATATATGTAATATGGTTTGGGTTAAGATTTTCAAAGGAATTCCAAGGTTAAAAAACCCATTTAAGTCATATTTGAATTAAAGTCTCGGACTTGGGGGTGTTAGAATATTCTGACACAAAGGAAATAATTAAGTATAACTTGGTCTAGTGTATAGTTAGGTAAAGTTTGTTTCTTTAGTATGTTCTTTTTGTAACTTACAATCCAATGGTCACAATATGTACATGAAGTGATCTGATAGTTCATTCTCTCCTCAGTATTATCGATACTTGATTTGTGGCTTAACACCTGATTGGTCCATGATATCTATTTAAATAGCATGGAAGGTCATTTTTCTGTGACCATTTATGAGAGAATCTTATGTAAATTTTCTTTCTTTTATTAATAATATTGCCTGAAGTGACCGCATTGGCTCAGGTCATGGACTGTTTCTCTCTTTGAGGGTTTTAACCACGTCAAGAATACTGGTGTACTGCTCTGTGATCTGTTTGTGAGCAGTGTCCTTTGGTCTTCAATCTAAGGAACTTACCCTGTAAATTCCTACATGGTATCAGAGACATTCGAGGTCCATATCTCTTGGTGATCCAAATCCGAAGCCGGCACAACTGCATCCGAATGTCGTTTCCTATATCTTCTATTTTTTACATCTTTCAGACCGAGAGGACTACTCTATTGTGCTAGGAGCATCTATTCTAGTGAGGAACACCTTTCCTTTCATTCTAAAAGCTTTCTGGTAGCCCTAGCTATGTCATTTTTAAGATCTGGAGGTATATAGTCTTTATTTACAGTTATATTTATTTATCTCTCTGTTTATTTCAGTTTGTATTCATCTATAAAAAAAATTATTGCCCGATCTATGCATTTCATTTCCGTGTGTGTTTTTTGCCTCGCGACTCTGTGCGATTTGGGAAAAGCAGAAACAAAAAGAAATGATTTTTCTCATTCGTATGCTCTTTTTCGTCATGCTTTAGTGTGATCCCTAAAAATCAAAAACATTGAGGAAAATATCTAGTTTCCAGTGGATTAACCCCAAATCTAACTTTAAGCCATAAGGGTTGGATATTTTTGCTTGTTTGTTTGGTTTGTATGGTTATTTTTTGTTTTGTAGGCCAAAAGGGTTTTTTCAAGAAAGCACACATCCCAAATCTTCGTTGAGCCAAAAAAAAAACCCTTTCTCCTTTCCACCAATTACTAAGTCTTTTAACTACTTCACTTGGTCTAAAGTTACTTTATGAAAATAGAGGTCTTAGGTTCAAATCTTTCTTTTTGTTGAGTTACTTTTTCAAAAATCACATGTGACTTATGTTTTAAATTTACTTTATGTAAAGGTGTTCTCACCCATTATAAAAAGTGAGTCACTTATAATTCTAAAGTCACTTTATCTTTTATTTAAGTTACAATTTAGTGGATAGTTCATAAAGTACCATTGTAAAAGTGACTCCCACTTATTTATAAAAGTGGGTCACATCAAGTAATCTTTTTCTAACGGTGATATAATTAGATTAAGTTTGGAAAGGGGGGATTTTTTATTTATAACATTATCATCAACTTCCCAACATTCACGTGGTTCATTGGTATCTTCAACAATTTTTCTTCAAAAAACCATAACTTCTTCATCCAGAAGTTGTTTTTAGAGCTATTTTTTTTAATTGGCATAATTTTTCGAGATCTTTCCATTGGAACACTTAGTTTCAGCATATACAAGTTCATTTTCTTGTAAAATGGAAATTCCATGTCTAGCTATTCTTGACAACACCAACTACTTCCAATTGCTATCCTACATGGTGGATTTACTTAAAAGTAAAGGTCTTTATAAAATAGCCTCAAGACAAGAGTCTAAACCTCAATATGAAGATAAGTTAGCCAAATGGGAAAATAGGCAAGATCAAACATGTGGGTTGATAGGGATGTTTATTTATCCATACCTTAGATTCCATATTGCAGAAATTGATACCCCTGATGAAGCGATAAAAAAGCTCAGTACTTTCTTTGGAATTAAAAATGAAATTAGAGCCCATCAACTTGAAAATGAGTTGCTTACTTTGGACCCCAATAATTTTTCATCAATTGAAGACTTTTTGTCCAAGTTCAAGACCCTTAGACTTCTCTTGGAAGGTGTTAAGGTTAAGAAGGAAGATGGTAACCTTATCTATTCCATTCTTACTAAGTTAGGACCAAGCTACTCTATGATTTTTTCCACCTTCCATTCTACTAAAGAAGCCTTTATTTCTCAAGGACAAGACTACAAGTCTCGCTCTTTTGCTGCCTTTTGTGATTCTTTAATAAGATAAAAAGAAAAACTCTTACATCTTGGTCTTCTTAATACTGGAAACTCTTCTAAGAAAACCTTATCAGCCCAACAACAAGAAAGTTCAAAGAATCCTAAGAAGCAACATCCTAAAAAGGATGGTCCTAAACCAAACAAGGGTCCTAAGAGATTTCAGTCTCAAAATGAAAAAACAACTCAACAAAATGATAAGGAAAATAAAAACAAAGGGAAGAAGACTGATAGACATTGCAAATTTTGTAATCGTGATGGCCACCTAGAATCCAAATGCTTTAAGAATATAGAGGCCTTGGGAGCAACAATTGTTATGAAACCAACTCAAGAAAAGATAGAAAAGTTAGATCAACGCCTTAGAATTCAGCCTCTTCGAGGGGGCAACCTCCTTTAAATTACATAAATGAACAATTCTTCGATGATTCAAATGACAAAACCTCCTTTCTATATATAGGAGTCCAAGGAGTCACAATATAACCCAGCCGACCTAACAATAATAATATAAAGCCACAAAAATAACAATAGAGGGATTCTATGGGGCACAGTAATAACAATATGGGGATAATAGGGGCACAACAATATTAATAAGGGATGCAATTATAATAGTATTGGGGTAATTACTAGTAATATAGGGACTCAACATGCCCCTCTCCTTCAAAAAAAGTGTTGTCCTCAACACTTGAGTAGTTCTGTATGCTTCTGTATAAAATTCTCATCCTCCCATGTGGAATCTTCGGCGGATAAGTTCTTCCACTTGATAAGATACTCTGAAATTGATCGATTTCGTAGCTGTCAAGTTCTTGTTTTTATGACTGCTTCCGGTTCCAATATAATTTTTCCTTCCTAGTCAAGTTCTGGCAATATTGTTTGAACTGTGAGGTTCTCGCCTATAACCTTCTTTAAGCATGAAACATGGAAAACTAGGTGCAATCGAGAAGCTGCAGGAAGCTGCAATTTGTATGCCATAGTACCAATCTTTTGCAACACCTTGTACGGACCATAATAATTTGGTGATAATTTATTATCCTTATTAGCTTTCTTGAGGGACATTTGCTTATATGGTTGTAGCCATAGGAATACCCAATCACCTACATCAAAAATTCTTTCGCTGCGATGTTGATTTGCCTGTTGTTTCATTCTATTCTGTGCCAACACGAGGTTATCCTTTAAGAGTTGGAGGACTTGTTGTTGATGTTCGATGTGATGTTCCACTGCTTGAACCTCAGGATTTTCTCTTAAATATGATGTGATGGATGGTGGCTAATATCCATAAAGTGCCATAAATGGGGTCATTTTTGTTGCTATATGGAAGGAAGTGTTATACCACCATTCAGCCAAAGGCAACCATTTGACCCATTGTGTCTGTTTATCAGATACAAAGCAACGAAGATATCCTTCCAAACATTTTTTTACTATCTCAGTTTTCCCATCAGATTGAGGATGATAAGATGAGCTATGAGCTAACTGAGTACCAAGACAAGAAAATAATTCTGTCCAAAAATGTCCAGTGAAAATGGGATCTCTGTCACTTACAATAATCTTTGGGTTTCCATGTAGCTTTTGAATTGTTTCCATAAATGCAGTAGAAACCATATTGGCTTTAAATGGATGTGATAATGCAAAAAAGTGTGCATACTTGGTAAGTCTGACTACCACCGTGATGATACTCTTTCCCTCAGACTTGGGTAAACCTGTGATAAAATCCATTGAAACCTCCACCCAATGTTGGCTTGGAATGGATAGAGGTTGTAATAGACCCGGTGTCTTAATTGTTTCAACTTTATTTGGTTGGAAAACCAAACATTCCGCCACAAATTTTTGAATATCCTATTTAAGTCCATCCCAAAAGAATTCCTTCTTAGCCCTGTGGTAAGTTTTTAAAAATCCTGAGTGCCCTCCTAAGGGAGAAGTGTGCAATTCCATAAGAATCTTTTGTTTTAGTTGGGAATTCTTACAGAGGTATAAGCGATCTTTGTACCATAAAGAATCATTTTTCCAGCTAAATGTATCAGACGTACTGGAATCTTGTTGTAACTTTCGAATAAGTGCCCATACTTCTTCATCATTCTTCCATTCCTCCCTTGCTTCGTTTATCCAATCTGGTTGGATAATAGAAATGGCGCACAACAATGCTTCCACATCCTCATCCTTTCTTGAGAGTGCATCTGCCACCACATTTTGCTTCCCTTTTTTGTAGATGATTTCAAATTCATAACCAAACATTTTTGTGACCCACTTTTGTTGCTCTTCAGAGGATAATATTTGTTCTAAAAAGTATTTAAGGCTATCATGATCTGTTTTTACCTTGAAGTGTCTTCCCATTAGGTAGGGTTGCCATTTCATAAGTGCATGGAGTATTTCCAACATTTCCTTCTCATAAATAGCTTTATGTAAAAACTTTCCCTTGATTGGACGACTTCCAAAAGCAAGGGGTCTTTCATCTTGCATTAAAACAACACTAATTCCATTTCCTGAAGCATCGCATTCCACAATAAAGGTTTTTTTGAAGTCTGGTGTAGCTAAGACCGGTGCTTGGCACATTGCCTCTTTAAGATGTTCGAAGGCCTTTGTTGCTTCTGGAGTCCATGAAAATGCATCTTTCTTCAATAATGTTGTTAGAGGTGCTGCTATTCTCCCATAATTCTTAACAAACTTGCCATAATACCTTGTCAACCCAAGAAATCCTCGCAGATGCTTTATGGATGTGGGGATTTTCCATTCCTTAATGGCTTTAATTTTGCTAGGGTCTACCTTAACTCCTTCATGAGATACAATATGACCCAGATATTCCACCTCTTGCACTCCAAAGAAACATTTGGATCTTTTTTTATATAATTGCTTCTCCTCCAATAGTTGTAGCACCTTGTCAACATGTTCAACATGATTCTTCCAAGACTTGTTGTAGATTAGTATATCATCAAAAAATACTAACACAAATTTTCTAAGGAATGGTTTAAAAATGGAATTCATCAAACCTTGAAATGTTGAAGGTGCATTGGTAATGCCAAAAGGCATGACCAAAAATTCATAATGACCCTCATGAGTTCTAAATGTTGTTTTCGGAATGTCTTCAGTCTTCATTATGATTTGATGATATCCTGAACGAAGATCCAACTTGGTGAAGTAAATTGATCCATGCAATTCATCCAATAATTCATCAATGACGGGAATGGGAAACTTATCTTTAATAGTGAGCTTGTTGAGCTCCCTATAATCCGGACACATGTGCCATGATCCATCCTTCTTGTGCACTAATACTACTGGAGCAAAGAAAGAACTTTGACTCTGTTGAATTATACCAGCCTCTAGCATTTCTACAACCATACGTTCAATTTCACTCTTTTGGGCATCGGGATATATGTACGGCCTGATGTTTGGAGGAACACTTTCTGGAATCAAATGAATAGCATGATCATGATCACGAATAGGTGGGAGACCTTTGGGAGTCTCAAATACCTTGGAATGATTGTCCAAGACTTTTTGGAGATCTGGAGAAATAGATGATTGCAATGTGGAAACATCTAGAGAACATAATTGTGAAATTACACCCCTTTGTTCCTTTTTTAGAAGCTTTGTCATACCATTAGAGCTAATTATCTTTCCCAGTTTCGTTGCAATACCCCTTAATTCAACTTCCTTTACTTCCATGGAAAATTTCATGAAAAGTTCTTGAAAATTGAAAGCTATTGTACCCAAGGATTGTAGCCATTGTACTCCTAGTACAACGTCAGCACCTCCCATTGGAATGGAAAGCATTGGGCTAGTAAATACATATTCTCCCATCGATAGCTTGATATTATGGCACTTTCCAGAGAAATTTATTGTTCCTCCATTTGCAACCATCACTTGACACTCTGGTGATGGGTTTTCCATTTTTCTTGCTAACCTGAATGCCTTCTCTAATGAATCAGGTTCTCAAAGGCGAACATCATGTTGGATATTATCCTTTAAAGACCCTATGAACACATCAATCCTATGCTCCTCTAGAATATCTTTTACCCTTATGTTCAATTTTTGGAACTCCTCAATGTGCTCCATTATTGAACCCTTCTGTTTGAAACTTATCAATTGGCTAAAAATAGTGTTGCTTTTTGTATCCTCATAATGTGCTATCAATTCTTCTGTAAAAATTGCCCAAGTGATAAATTTTTTACGAGAGCGAAGCCATTGATACCATACAAACTGATTTGGTTCCAAATATAAAGTTGCCATACGTACCTTTTGTGTGTTTTGCACATTATTGAGATCGAAAAATTGCTCCATTTGTAATATCCATGTTGCGGGATCCTTGCCATCAAACTTCCTCATATCGATTTTTGGAATATGGTGGGTTTTCGATCCCGCATTAGAGTCTAAGAAATCATGATTAACATTTCTTTTGTTTGCATCATGAGTTTCCTTTACTACCTTTTCACCATTGGTAAGTATTTCCTGTAGAAAATTTGTCAAATCTGTCTTCAAATCTGCCATGCCTGTCCTCAAATTTGTGTTCAAATCTATCTTCAAGTTTTCCATCTTAGCTTCCATGCCATTTATCTTAGCTTCTGTTATCTTTTGTGACAGTGACATTTGTTGCACTTGTTCTTGTAATTTTGATATATCATGTAGCATTTCTTCCTCTTCTTCATGAGTCATGGTAGAGCTTTCAGGTTCCTTACTAGGTGTTTGCATTTTCTTTCCTCGTGGAATCAGTTATTGATAATAATTCTCTACTATGCCCTTTGAATTCCTTCAAAATAAATTTTCAAACCAAGCTTAAGCAAAAATTTAAGAAAATCTACACACTTTTTTTCATTTTGTGTGAGCTCGATATTGCCTCTGATGTATCTTTGTACTTTCCGATCATCTAGTTCTGAATCTGTGACCTGCAGTAGCCCTCTGTGTCCTCTTTCCAATGCCACAAGTCTGACCCAAATTGGATTCTCCAAGGAAGAGTTATGTGAAATCTCCCATAGTGACTTGATTATAGACTAGTTCAGTAGAGCGAACTTGTATGACGTTCCACGAGTCACTATTTCGACCTTTGGATCTAAAAAATTCATAAAAGAAACTACCGTCTATCCTCTTTCTATACCTTCCTACGAAATTTCAATCTGATCCCCAGAGAGAAAGTTATGACTATTTTCCCCAGGTCACTTGTTTGGAATGTAATTCAGGAGTCTGCAAAAAGACCAACTTCCTCAGATCATATCTTCGCAAATATATTGTAACAAACTCTGAAATTCAGACCCAAGGTTCAACATGCTTTCTTCTCAAATGGGTTTTCTTTGCAACTTCTGAAACTGCGCAGAAAAAACGTTATAGCGAAAATGCCACGATGACCTATTTGGAGCAGCGAAACCCTAGAATCCAAACCTCTGATACCAAATGTTATGAAACCAGCTCAAGAAAAGATAGAAAAGATAGATCAACACCTTAGAATTCAGCCCCTTCGAGGGGGCAACCTCCTTTACATTACATAAATGAACAATTCTTCAATGATTCAAATGACAAAACCTCCTTTCTTATATAGGAGTCTAAGGAGTGACAATATAACCCAGCCGACCTAACAATAATAATATAAAGCCACAAAAATAACAATAGAGGTATTCTATGGGGCACAGTAATAAAAATATGGGGATAATAGGGGCACAACAATATTAATAAGGGATGCATCTACAATAGTAATGGGGTAATTACTAGTATTATAGGGACCCAACAACAATGAAAAAACATTGCATCCATTTGGAGCACTCTTCAACTTCAACATCATCTTCAGGAATAACACTTTCTGCATGTGGTTGTCAAGCATCTTGATCTGGTTATGCACTAAATTTATCTTCTGCTTCTCATTCTCATGAGTGGCTCATTGATTATGGAGCTTCTTATCACATGGCCAAAAACAAAACCAAGTTTTCTTCTTTAAATGATTGTAACATCAAAAATATATATGTTGGTGATAATAGATCTCTTAGTGTTGTAGGGTTTGGAACTATTCATCTAGACAATGGTCAGTTTAATGGTGTATTATGTGTTCCTACCTTATCTTGCAACCTTCTATCTGTATATTAGATAACTCATACAAGTGAAGGTAAAACCATTGAATTTTCACCTCATGGTGTTGTAACTAAGGACCCAAGATATCCTAGATGGATTTTAGCTATTGGCATTGCTGATGATTTTATAAGGTTGTATAATTTTGAAAACTTTGGGTCATCAACTCTTCCCTCAGTATTTGTTGCTCATAATGATGAAGTGAGAAAACTTTGGCATGAATAATTTGGTCACTTAAACTATCACTCCCTTCAAAATCTATGTAAAGAAAATATGGTGACATGTCTTCCTATGCTATCTTGTAGAGATGGTGTTTGTTCCGGATGTGTACTTGAAAAACATCATCAGGATGGTTTTGAAAAACGTTCCTCTTGGCATGCCTCAGCCCCTTTACAGCTTGTGCATATTGATTTATGTGGTCCACTTCTAGTTGTTTTGTTCTCTGGCTACAAGTACTTCTTAACTTTCATTGATGATTTCTCCATACGCACTTGGGTATACTTCTTAAAACTTAAGAGTGAAGTCTTTAACATGTTCTTGGCCTTTAAGGCCTTTGTTGAGAAACAATTTAGACATTAAATTCTTAAGCTAAGATCTGATAATGGCAGAGAATATGTTAACAAAAAACTCATCAGCTTTTTCACTGAGCATGGAATTCAATTGCAACATATTGTTCCATGTACTCCATAAAAAAATGGTGTAGCTGAAAGAAAAAATCACACCTTAAAGGAAATGGCTAATTGTATGCTTCAATCTAAAGGACTTAGTTTTAATTTTCGGGTAGAAGCAATTAACTGTGCAAATGACCTAGTAAATCACACTCCTACTAAGGTTTTAAAAAATATCACTCCAGAATAAGCATGGATCTCAATTAAACCAGATGTAAGTCACTTTCGTGTTTTTGGAAGTGAAGCATGGGACCATATTCCATATGAGAAACATAAAACCTTAGAACCTAAGAGTGAAAAAAGTATTTTTATTACATATTCTGAAGATGTCAAAGGATACAGACTTCTTCAATCTAAATAAAAAAATATAATCATTAGAAGAGATGTAAAGTTTGATGAAAATATATTGACCTACGAGCCTAGTTTGGAAGATGTGCCACCTCTCTCTATCTCTTCTACTTCTGAAAATGTTCCTTCTTTAGACACTGACAACGAGGATGACAATCCTCCCCTTCCTTCTCGAGATCTTCCTTCAGCTCCTCAGCTTCCAAAATGGGTTCACATTATTCGAGATGCAGCAGGTGCTCTTGTAGGTGATCCTATAGATCATCATCATACACATTCTCAGTTCGATATGGCCTCTTCTTTACTGGCTCAAGTTTTAGCGAATTATGATCCTGACACCTTTGCAGAAGCTTCAGGTCATTCCAATTCGGACGCAGCTATGAATGAAGAATATCGTTCATTACTAGAAAATGATACATAGGACCTTGTTCCTCTTCCAAAGGGACGAAAACTTGTTAGATGCAAATGGGTTTATAGAACCAAATTTGGGCCAGATGAAAAAGTTGATAAACATAAATCTCGTCTTATTACTAAGGGTTTTTCACAAGTTGAAGGCATTGACTATACTGAAACCTTCTCCCCTATTGCAAAAATGAAGTCTATCCGCCTTGTTTTATCCCTTGATGCGTCTTTCAAATGGGAAGTCCATTAGATGGATGTTAAATCTGCGTTCCTGCAATGGGGACTTGCATGAAGAAATCTATATGGAACAACCTCCTAGCTTTATAAAAAAATACTCTAGCCATGTATGTTGGCTTAAGAAATCCCTTTATGGCCTCAAACAATCCCCTCGCACTTGGTATGCCAAAATGGGTAGCTTTATTTTAGATACTGGCTTTTCTAGGTGTCATTCTGACAATATTGTCTACACCAAGAAAGTAGGCAAGTCCCTTATCATTCTTGTTCTTTATGTTGATGATCTTATCCTTACTGGTAGTGATCCCAACCTTATAAACCATGTGAATTCTAGCCTTAAAAATTAGTTTGAAATGACAGACTTACGACACTTGCAATCCAAAGAAGGTATTTCCCTTTCTTAGTCCAAGTATGCCTGTGATCTTCCATGCCACTTTCCAATGGAAGACTATAAGGCAGCCCCTTTTCCCTTTCATTCTAGAGTCAAACTTTCAGTCATGTGTACTTCCCCTAAAGTTGATGCTACCTTATACCATTAACTTGTTGGAAAACTTTTGTATCTAACCCATACCCATCTTGACCTTTCCTTTGTTGTTGGCCTTGTTGCTTGGTTTATGAAAAAACCACATGAAAGTCATTGGAAAGCACCCAAAAGAATACTCCATTATGTTCGAGGTACAATTTAGTTTGGGATTCATTACATTGCAGGAGCATCTCCTCTATTGGTTGGTTTCACTGATTCTGATTGGGCTGGTGACCCTAATGATAAGAAGTCTACTACAGGTTATATCTTCACTCTTCGTTCTAGACCTATTGCATGGGATTGCAAGAAACAAAGTTCCATTTCTATTTCTTCAGTAAAAGAAGAGTATCGTGGCACCTTTGAAGCTAGTAAGGAAGCCCTATGGCTTCATCAGATCCTATCAGAGTTTGGTTTCCACCAACAGCATCCAACTACACTTTCGTGTGATAATCAAAGTGCCATTCAACTATGCAAAGATCCAGTCCAAAATCAGTGCAAAAAACACATTGAACTACAAATGCACTTCATCAGAAAGCTCATTCATGACCATGTTCTTGAAGTGTAATATTGTTCAATCGATAATCAAGTTGCAGACATCTTTACAAAGGCTCTCACAGGGGTGAAGTTTACAAAACTTCGATTATGGTTTGAGTTCAGGAAGTTGTCATTACGGGGTGATAGGCTCTAATTCCTTCTTCCTTCTCCTATTGTGTCATCTTTGCACATCCTTCAATCCTATCCCAAGTTGTTCTTAACGGGGGGGGTGTTAGGATATTCCGACACATAGGAAATAATTAAGTATAACTTGATCTAGTGTATAGTTAGGTAAAGTGTGCTTCTTTAGTATGTACTTTTTGTAAGTTACAATATGACAGTCACGATATGTTCTAGACATGAAGTGATCTGACGGTTCATTCTCTCCTTGGTATTACTGATACTTGATCTATGGCTTAACACCCGATTGGTCCATGATATATATTTAAAGAGAATGGAGGGTCATTTTTCTGCGACCATTTATGAGAGAAGCTTATGTAGAATTTCTTTCTTTTATTAATAATATTTCTTGAAGTGGCTGCATTGGCTCAGGCCATGGAATACTTCCCTCTTTGAGGGTTTTAACCAAATAAAGAATATTGATGTATTGATCTATGATCTCTTTGTGAGCGATGTCCTTTGGTGTTCAATCTAAGGAACTTAGACTGTAAATTCCTACAGGGGGCTATGTGATTGGTTTAGTAAAATGAAATTGAATCAAAGATTTATTACATCAAAGGTTTAAAACAAAGTTTGATCGAAAGCAATTTTTTTTTAATAAGTGAAAAATAAAACGAAACTAATTAGTTAAAAATGAATCAATAATTCTTTGAAAACCAAAGGAAAAAGAGAATAGGGTCCCCATTTATAATGGTTATAATAGTAAAGAGTCTAAATGGGGGTGTTGTGTTTTTTAACATAACAATCTCACCAAAAACAACTTAGTTTCTCCTCCTGTAATTTTTACTCCCTCGGCACAATCACTGTATATACATATAATCCTATAGATTTTTTACTCTGGTTAACATCTTTCAAAGTTTCCTTTATAATAATTTACTTCTCACCAAAACAACTTCTTGAATTTCAATGGGATTCAACTCAATGCAATATGAAATAAAGTAACATTGAACATGTGTTTCATTTCACAGATTTTGTGAATCTTTTCCCCCTTAAACAAATAGATTTTTTACTCTAGTTATGTTACTCTGGTTAACATCTTTCAAATTTTCCTTTATAATAATTTACTTCTCACCAAAAATAATTTCTTCAATTTCAGTGGGATTCAACTCAATGTAATATGAAATCAAGTAACATTGAACATGTGTTTCATTTCATAGATTTTGTGAATCTCTTCCCCCTTAAATAAATAGAGTTTTTAGTAACATTTATATGGGGAAATTTTGTGTTGTTAATAACATTTTATTAAAATTATTAATTATAATATTATATTTTTATTAAATAATAAAATAGAAATATATATGTGTGTGTGTGGAGCAAGTAATTTTACTTATGGTTAATTTTTTAAATGTTTGTCAACGCTAAATTTTCCTTTCATAGCTTAAAAAAAGTTATAGTACATCTTTTTATTTTTAAATTCAAAAAATTAATTTCAAATTTTAGTAAATGTTAATCATTATTTTAAGAGAAATATGATTTCGCTGTGATTTGTATATATAAGAGCTTTGAAACAAATCGGGTCCGGACCCTCCTGATAATTGAATGGATCCGATATTAGCATTAATTGGAATGTATGACATATCGGGTTGCTTTATTAGGATTTTGGCATGGAAATATGTTTAAAAACTCCGATAGTTGATATACCTCCGATAGTTCAACATTTCGATATGCCCCTTATATGTTTTATCATATGGTTTGTATGTATATATGTAATACGTTTTGGGTTAATATTTTCAAAGGAATTCCAAGGTTAAAAAACCAATTTAAGTCATATTTTAATTAAAGTCTTGGACTCGGGGGCTATGTGATTGGTTTATTCAAATGAAATCAAATCAAAGATTTATTACATCAAAGGTTTAAAACAAAGTTTGATCAAAACCATTTTTTTTTAAATAAGTGAAAAATAAAACAAAACTAATTAAGTAAAAATGAATAAATAATGATTCGAAAACCAAAGGCAAAAGCAAAAAGGGTCCCCATTTATAATGGTGATAATAGTAAAGAGTCTAAATGTGTGTGTTGTGTTTTTTACCAAAAAAATCTCACCAAACACAACTTATTTTCTCCTACTGTAATTTTGTTGAAAATAGCAACAAAAAATGCTAAATATATAAGTGTTAAAAATAGCATTGCTATAAATAGCATTTCAAGATACATTCCAATTTTAGTTAGTCCCTGAACTAAAATTGAGAATTAAAATTCGAAATTGATCTTAGCAGCAGTTTGAAAAATAATTAATTAATTAATCTTGCGTTAATTAGTTGCAGAAAATCAAACATGAAGTCTATGTGAAGACATGCAACAGTTTTCCCTTTGATTGAGGAAGTTATCCCTTAATTAAGGAAATCAAGATGAGTTGTACTTTGAGTTGTAATTAGTTGGCTCAGTTAACTGAGCTAAGTCCAGTTAGATTAGTTCCAACAATTTGTGGAACTGATTGTGATTTCAGTTAGTTAGTGCATGCATGCATGTAACTACTATACTTTAGATAACTGAATATTCTCTCATAAATAACTCATGCATGTCAGTTTAGTCAGAGACCCAATTGAGATCAGAGGATGGGACAGTGTACTATCAGTTGCAGGAATATTCCATTGAGGATATCTCTTGCATGCAGAAGGAATTCAGTCCTTGGAGATTGCACAGTTACTTCTGAGTTTGGTGAGTTGTGTGAGAGGTGAATTCACACAGGTGGCATCCATAGGACCCAAGATAAACTGTGCAAGGAAATAGGAGGCTTGGAGGACTGTGGAATGGCATATGTTGTGTCTATTTAGTCTATGAGTAGCATGGAGGGATTGTGTTGAGAGCTGGATAGCTTGTGAGTTAAAGCTTTGGGTAATCCAGAGATATTTCCACTTGTATGATAATACAGAGATCAGGTTTTTATCTGAGGCTTTCCCAGAGTATTCTTCTGTGTTCATGTGTGATTTATTTCTCATTCTCTATTATATGTGTTCTATTTGATCTTTCTCAAAATCAATTAAACTTCCGAAAGTTTGTTTGTAGAAGTAGATCAAGTATTTCGCTTTAGTATATTACATTATCAGGTGATTTACAGTGGGAATTTCTACATGGTATCAGAGTAAAGGTGATCAAAGTGGAGAATAGTATCCAAACAAGGGAGAAGTTTGAAGTTTGAAGTTCCTGATTATAGAAATTGAATTCTTATCACATCTCAAATTTCACCAATGGCATTCAACAGTTTGAGACTCGAGTATGCCCTAGATGGCAGCTCAAATTATATATCCTAGAAGGATCGCATGGAAGAGGTATTAGAGGACAACGATTTGAAGGACTTCATTGATTAAGAAGTCCCCATGCTAGTAGCTACTAATGGCCAAGAATTGGCGGAATGGAAGAAATGTGTGGCTAGAGTGAGGATAATTATTCTAGAGGGAGTTCGAGACCACATTGTCTTGAGTCTCCATGGGAAGGAGACACCATTTTCAATGTGGAAAACATTGAAGGATCTATATTAGAATAGCAGCGATCAGAGGAAGCTAGCGCTGAAAGACAAGCTTTGGAAAATCAAGTGTGAAAAGGGAGACACAATCTCTACATATCTGAACCAACTCACCCCCGCAAGGATGATCTTGGAAGTGTAGGAATCATGACAACAGATGATGACATGGTGAGTCTTGCTCTCCTTGGTCTTCCTAAGAGCTAGAATAACGTCCAAGACTTGGTAAATGGAAGAGAGAAACTGCCAGATTGGGAACGACTGTGATCAGATCTGATGCAGGAGGAGATAAGGATAAGCACCAAAGATGGATCTTCATCAAAGCAATATGATGAAGAAAATCTAGCCTTAGCGAGTAAGGCAGGGAAAGGAAAGGGGAAGGCTTCCCATTCTAAATCGAGTTCTTCCCATGGTGGGAAGAAGATTGACAAATCGAAAGTGAGATGATTTCATTATCATGAGGTGGGCCATTATGCTACACGATGTCCATAGAAGAAATCCAATAAGGGATCCTCGAAAGGATCAGATGGTGAGGCGTTGGCCTCACAGTTCGAATTGGATTTCACCCTCATCACATGCATGGTTTCATCGATGGTGGGTTGTGTTTGGTACCTGGATAGTGGAGCTTCATTCCACATGACTGACAACAAGAGTTTATTCAGTACCTTGGAGCAGAAGGACCTCCATATGCGCATAGAGATGGGCGATGATGGAAAGTACCGTGTTTTAGGTGAAGGTACAATTGTGTTTTAGAGGGAGCATGGAGCTCCTCTCACCCTGACTGATGTAAAGTATGTTCCTCCTATGAAGAAGAACCTTGTGCCCATCACTATGTTGGAAGACAAAGGCTATGATGTAGACTTTAGTAAAGGAAAGGCATTCCTGAGGCATATCGGCACTGGAGAGACCAAAAGGATTGTGATTCGAGTAAAGAATCTCTACAAGTTGGAGGTAGATGACAATGTTGCATTGAGTTCCAAAGCAGAGTTGGTGAAAAGCCAAAATTTTGGCGAGCTATGGCATAGAAGATTGGGTCACTTCCACCATGGGGCCTTGAAGATCATGCAACGGATTTCTACCAGACTTCCCAAGGGAAAATTGGAGCAAGTGGATACATGCAAAGGTTGTACCTTGGGTAAGTATGCAAAATCTTCCTTTCAAGATCGAGACAGTAGAGCTGGAGCAATCCTAGAGCGAGTTCATTTAGATGTGTGTGGACCATTCTCTATAGCCTCCAATGCTAAAAAAAGGTACTATGTTATTTTTATTGATGATTTTTCTCATAAATATTGGATCTAATTCATGCAGAAGAAGGATAAAAGCTTCTCAAGGTTTTGTGAGTTCAAAGCCTTGGTTGAGAAAGAATCTAGAGAGAAAATAAGGGCCTTGCAAAGCAAAAATGGTGGAAAGTTTATCTCCCAATAGTTTAAGGACTTCTGTGTAGCAGAAGGAATTAAACGGGAGTTGATGGCACCCCATAACCCACAGCAGAATGGGGTGGCCAAAAGGAAGAATAGATCAATTGTGGGATCAGCTTGGGCGATGTTGCATGACCAAAGCCTCCCACTTCATTTGTGGGCTGAGGCATGCAATATAGCAGTATACTTGCAGAATAAAAGCCCACATCATATACTGGGGATGAAGACACCAATGGAGGCCTTTTTCGGGAAGAGACCAGATGTGAGTCACTTCAGGATCTTTGGATCAACGGTTTATTGCCATGTGACCAAAGATGCCCAGAAGAAACTAGAGCCAATAGCTAAGTTGGGGATACTTGTGGGGTACATTGATACACCCCACAACTACCAGGTGTTCTTTCCTACCAGTTAGAGGACAGTGGTACGCAGAAATATGAAGTTTGATGAGCAGAAAGCCATGCGAGTTTCCCTTGAGAGGGAGCTCAAGTTGCATGCAGAGGAGGAACTTTTGATTCCTAAGGAGGAGGAGCCTCAAACTGATGCGGAGCAGCCTCATGCTGAGGATCCAGGAGTGGAGACATCCACTCATGCAGAGTCTTCCAGAGATGGGAAGAAACTCTCAAGGGAACATGACATATTGGTGATGGATGCGAGAGAGAATGTGCAACAACCATCCTCTCAGCGCAGAGAAAGGAGATCACCTGAGTGGTACACTGGTTACATGGCCCTGGTTGGGGAGTGTGTAGAGACCGAACCTTCTCCCTTTGAGGAAGCAGTGTAGCAGCCAATATGGGTTGATGCTATGGTCGAGGAGTATGACTCCATAGTTCAGAAGAGTGTTTGGGATGTTGTCCCAAGACTGGAAGACAAGTCAGTGGTGAGTTCCTGATGGCTTTACAAGGCAAAGCAAGTAATTGATGGGAGTGTTGAGAAGCATAAGGCAAGGTTTGTTGCCCGTGGTTTCTCACAGGTCGAGGTGATTGACTATGATGATACTTTTGCTCTTGTATCAAGGTACTCAACTATCAGACCGATGTTGGCACTATCAACACAGATGGGTTGGAAGATCCATCAGATGGATGTGAAGACTTTGTTACTCAATGGCAAGATTGAGGAAGAGGTGTACATAGAGCAGCCAAAAGGTTTTGAGACCTTTGATCATGAGTCACATGTGTACCGACTCAAGAGAGCTTTGTACAGGCTAAAGTAAGCACCTCATGCTTGGTACACTAGGATGGACAATTATTTCACCGGGTTGGGCTTCACAAAGAGTGAAGCAGATGCAAACCTTTACCACATCATGGTAGAAGGTAAGCCATTGATCATTTTTCTTTATGTTGATGATTTGATATTGGCAGGTGATGATTAGTTGATCAAGTCTTGCAAGGAGGACCTTGCAAGAGAGTTCAAGATGAAAGGCATGGGTCTTATGCACTTCTTTCTAGGGATGGAAGTGTGGCAAAAGGATGGGGAAGTATTTGTGTCTCAAGGAAAGTATGCCAATGAGATACTCATGAGATTCCACATGGAGAAGTGCAAGCCCATGCAGACTCCTCTAGCAGGTAACTGGAGGAAGGAGGATGCTACTTCAGGTGAGGTAGTAGCTGCTACTGTTTATCGACAACTTGTGGATTCATCGATGTATCTATTGAACACATGACCATATTTGCTTTGCGGTGAACCAGCTGAGTCAAGCTATGGTTCAGCCTACCAAGCTATTTTGGAAGGTAGTGAAGCATGTGCTGAGATACCTCAGAGGCACATCTCAGTATGGATTATGGTACAAATGGACAAAGGGAGTGAAGCTTCAGGGCTTCACAGATGCAGATTGGGCAGGGAGTCCATCAGATCGGAAGAGCACTTCAGGAGGAATTTTCAACATTGGTTTAGCTACGGTTTCTTGGTACAACAAGAAACAAAGGTCAGTTGCACTTAGCTCAGTAGAGGATGAATACATGGTTTTCAGTCAGGCAGCATGTGAGGCCATTTGGATGTGGAAAATTCTAGTTGGATTGATTGGTCAGAGGATGGATCTAACTGTGATCTATTGCGATTATCAGAGTTGTATCAAACTCTCTGAGAATCCAGTGTTTCATGACAGGTCCAAACACATTGATATCTGGTATCATCATCTTCGAGACTGTGTGGTGAAGAGGATAATGTTGTTGTTGTATGTTTCGACCGAGGAGAAGGATGCAGATATTTTGACTAAGGCATTGTCAAAATGCAAGTTTGAGTTCCACAGAGACAGAATTGGGGTGACAAATAATCCCTTTCTTGTTGAGAGGGAGTGTTGAAAATAGCAACAAGAAATGCTAAATATAGAAGTGTTAAAAATAACATTGCTATAAATAGCATTTCAGGATACATTCCAATTTTAGTTAGTCCCTAAACTAAAATTGAGAATTAAAATTCGAACTTGATTTGAGCAACTGCTTGAAAAATAAATAATTAATTCATCTTAAGTTAATTATTTGGGGAAAATCAAACATGAAGTCTATGTGAAGACATGCAACAGTTTTCCCTTTGATTGAGGAAGTTATCCCTTAATTAAGGAGATCGGAATGAGTTGTACCTTGAGTTGTAATTAGTTAGCTTAGTTAACTGAGTTAAGTCCAGTTAGATTAGTTCCAACAGTTTGTGGAATTGATTGTGGGTTCAGTTAGTTAATGCATGCATGCATGTAACTACTATACTTCAGATAACTGAATATTCTCTCATAAATAACTCATGCATTTCAATTCAGTCAGAGACCCAGTTGAGATCAGAGGATGGGACAATGTACTATCAATTGCAGGAATATTCCATTGAGGATATCTCTTGCATGGAGAAGGAATTCATTCCTTGGAGATTGCGCAGTTACTTCTGAGTTTGGTGAGTTGTGTAAGAGGTGAATTCACACAGGTGGCAGCCATAGGACCCAGGAGAAACTGCGCAAGGAAATAGGAGGTTTGGAGAACTGAGGAAAGGCATATGTTGTGCCTATTCAGTCTATGAGCAACATTGACAAATTGTACTGAGAGTTGGATAGCTTGTGAGCTAAAGCTTTGTGTAATCCGGAGATATTTCCACTTGTATGATAATATAGAGATCAGGGTTTTTAGTTGAGGCTTTCCCTAGAGTACTCTTCTGTCTTCATGTGTAATTGATTTCTTATTCTCTGTTATATGTGTTCTATTTGATCTTGCTCAAAATAGATTAAGCTTCCACAATTTTGTTTGTAGAAGTATATCAAGTATTTTGCTTTAATATATTGCATTCTCAAGTGATCTACAGTGGGATTCAACTCAATGTAATATGAAATTAGGTCATCTACAGTGGAAATTTCTACAAATTTTTACTCCCTCGGGCCCAATCACTATATATACTCATAATCCTATATATTTATTACTCTAGTTAATATCTTTCAAAGTTTCCTTTATAATAATTTACTTCTCACCAAAAACAACTTCTAGAATTTTAGTGGGATTCAACTCAATGTAATATGAAATCATTTCTATTTATTAATATCAAATGATATAATGCTTTAGGAAAAAGAGAAAACAAAATATAATGAAATTACTTGTATTTAGAATGTGAGGTTTGACATTACAGGGAGAACAAGAAGAAGTAATAATTAAGAGAAATATGATTTCGTTGTGATTTGCATGTATAATTTTGTGGAGAATTTTTTTTAATAAATATAATATAATTTAAATTAAATTATATAATCTTATTTTTAATTTCAACTTTATTATATTCATAAATAATTTAATGCAAAAAAATAAAAGTTAAAATACCATTATTTTTTTACTCAAAGTGAAATTCAATAATATTTGTATTAAATTAAATGTATAATTAATATCTTTACTAAATAATAATGATATTAAAATTATTTAGTTTTTTGGAGGCAATTTAATTGACAAGTGCATTGAAAATGAATTGTTATATATCAAAACATTCAGGGTTCAACTCTCAGAGGAATTCAACTTCGGAGGATTTGGACTAGTTTGCAACCAAAAACCATGATATCTGATGAACATCCAAAAGAGGGCAAAATTGAAACCATGATAAATTAGAGCTTTCAAACAAATCGGGTCCAAACCCTATTAGAACTTCCAAGCGCATTTTTCACACAAAACTTGATAGTTGAAGGGATTCAATATTAGGATTAACTGGAATGTATGACATATCGTGGCGATATCGAGTTATTGGGATTTTGGCATGGCAATACGTTTCGAAAGTTGATATGCCTCTGATAGTTCATCATTCCAATATGCCCCTTATATGTTTTATCATATGGTTTGTATGTATATATGTAATAGGTTTTGGGTTAAGATTTTCAAAGGAATTCCAAGGTTAAAAAACCCATTTAAGTTATATTTTAATTAAAGTCTTGGACTCAGGGGCTATGTTAATGGTTTATTCAAATGAAATGAAATCAAAGATTTATCACATCAAAGGTTTAAAACAAAGTTTGATCAAAACCATTTTTTTTAAATAAGTGAAAAATAAAACAAAACTAATTAAGTACAAATGTATTGTTCTTAAACAAGAATTTAAGTTTTAAACCAATTAAACAAATAGTGCGACAGTGGAAAATTAAAAACATTTAGCAAACACCCATGAAACATTGTAATAATGGAATTGTTGAGCCATATATTATGAAATATGAGAGCATGGGTACAATATATAATTGGAGTAGTGCACATGGGCTTGTCTCAAGGACAAGCTAGACCAAACCTAGGTGGTAGAATAGCTGGAAATATGGTTGTTCAGCTGTTGCTCTACTATGCTCAGTGTCATCCTAGTACTCTAATGATCTGTTCACTTTTGCCTGCTAGAAAGTGCCCAAAAAATGCCCATAAAATTCTGCCCTTTTAGTCTTAGAATCCTTAAACAAAACCCAGAACCGAGAAGGAAATTTCTCTGATTTTGACTTTGGATTTTCGGCCTCTTGGGACTTGCACTACGGCTACATCTGCTAACTTTCACCCTACTGGAAAGTACCTAAGAATTGCCCAGAAAATTCCATCTTTAAGCCATGGACTCCTTGGACAAAACCTAAAAAGACCCAAAAGGGAATTTCTCTAAGTTTGACTTTGCATTTTCAGCCTTTGGGAGGTGCTCTCTAGCTACATCTTCTAACATTCGGCCTACTGGAAAGTGCCCAAAAAGTACCCAGAAAATTCCACCCTTGTAACCTTAGACTCCTTGGACAAAACCCAAAAAAACCCATAAGGGAATTTCTCTGATTTTGACTTTGGATTTTTGGCCTTTGAGAGCTACTCTCTAACCACATCTGCTGACTTTCGGCCTACTGGAAAGTGACCAAAAAATACCCAGAAAATTCTACCCTTTTAGCCTTAGACTCCTTGGACAAAGTCTAGAAAAACCCAGAAGGGAATATCTCTAATTTTGACTTTGGATTTTTGACCTCTTCGATGGCTAATTCAACCTCTACGTATTTATGGCTGCCCAGAAAACACGTAGTCCCTTCCTTTGCGTGGCTCGATGAGCTGTGAATTGTTGTTGGAAACTCCTACAAACTTTGTGGAACAGCCTCCCTAGGGAGGGCACGAATGGTCCCCCAAAGTAGAGGTTGAATCTTCCATGCAGAAGACTCATGGCTAAGCAACCGGTAGACTCGCTAAGCAACAAAGCATACAAGAGTGAGTTTTTTGTAAAATATTCAAAATGAGAACAAAATGAGAGTTGATATATCTTTATAACTCCTTGGGTCCCCTTAGCCTCATGTGGGCCCCTCCATCCACCCATTCGATTTTCCCTCCAAGCATATCGAATGGCTAATTCAAACTCCTATGTGGGCGACCCCCACATTCCACTAGTAGGTAAATAAAGTCGATTTGGCCCCTAAGTCCCTAAGTCGAAAGTGTGGGGCCCTCTTCCTTAGTAAAGAATGTGAAAAATTATGTACCAGCACCCTCTTACTAATGTGTTTGAGAAGGGGCATGACAGTCCTCCCCTCCCAAATGTTGCTCACCCTCAAGCAACCTCAAAGTTGGGTGCTCCAAAATATGCTCACCCTCCCAGGTGGCATCCTCAACTGGAAAGTTCTTCCAATGCACCAAACATCACTTGTTTGCAAGCAATGCCTGAACAAACACCCTCTCTGACTGTGGACCCCCACTACCACTGCAAACTTCACCAGGGTCCCAAATGTTCCATTGGATCATCCCTGATCGTTGTACTATCCTATAGTGAAGGAGTCCCTTAATACCAGGATCCCAAGCCAACCTGATCAATGTGAAGCCTCCCTTGCTCCACTCACTATCCTGCCAGATATGGGCATTAGAACCCCTATGTCTATCGCCAAATAGTAGAGCATCCTAATGATGTAAAACTCTGCCCAAATCCTTATGAAGTTGCTCTACTGAATAGTCCAACTCGTGCACTACAAGAGTAAAATCCTGAAGATGCAATCCAATCCTAGTGAAATTGAACCCTTGTTTACATGGACCTCCCCTGATCTCCTCCTGTCGATCACCCTGTGACATCGGTGAAGTTCCTCACACCATCAATGAATCACTAAAACCAAATGGAAGATCTGCATGACCCTCCCCTGTAGAAACCAGCTCACCTCTATGGGTAGTTGAACTACTCACCCCTGTTATGCCAGAATCCCCTACCCATCACAGAAGGAACCTATCCTGCTGACATCATGACACTCTGGGTCATGAATGACTGTTTAGAATGCTCGTACGAGAACCTCATCTCCCATAACTCTCGACCATAATCTATGCGATGATCGAGGCTAGGCCAATCTTGCCAAAGTGACTCAATAATGCTAGCAGCTATCACTCCATGGCTAGACCAAATCCTGAGAAACAATCTACCTTGTCCTATAGTGAGGACTTTGGTGATCGCCCATGTGTCCGCATGTGAATGAATCAGTCCACTTGTTATCCCAACCATGCTCACTGAGGAGTGGAGTATCCCACCAATCCATTGGATCCCTGGATCCCATAACCATATTGGATGTTCACAAACCCCAATCCTCTCTATCTCTCGCTATGATATGTTGCTAGTTGTTGGGACCCCTTTGTGCCCCGTCTCTACCTCCTGTAGGTATCCAATAGGTAGGCACTGAGCATCAAGAACTTGTGCCGCAAATATCCAGTTGTTCTATGCCTGCCAAATCACACAACGAGATCTATTATCCCAACTCCTGATGATGTGCTCGGGTACTGCCAGAAGCCTAGGCATCATCCTGCCAACAAGGACTATTGTCCTTCGCACCTCATGCTCCCCTAATGCCTCAAGCTGTCCAACTGAAAAAGCACCATGTAACTCCCTCTCAGTCACCTCCCCAAGTGTGAACCTAGGGGTGGAACATATGCTACCTCGACAATCAACCATGTCATCCCTAAGTCTGTAACTGTCAACTCGTGCACCTACCAACTATCTCAACTGGAGAGTCTCCTCTCGGCCCATGACACGTGGTGTCTCATCCAAGTGCCTAGGGTGAGTCCCCCATGCCCTGTTTCCTGAATGGAGAGTGTCAAAGTGAAACAACCAAACTCTTTGTGACTGTAAGCAACACTGGAGGATGATGGGCGGGTATGTCCCAAAGAGTATGATCAAGAGTCTACTGGAATGATCAAGAGCAATCCTATAGACAACCCTCTCTCTACCTCGGATCTGGTGATAAATCCCTTGAGGCCCTACCTCCACTAAACATGGTGTCCCTAAATGCTCGACAATGTCCTCATTGATCTTAGGTGAGTTGCGTCCAATGGTACACCTACTATCCCTATCCATAAGTCTCCTTGGAGGCAAAGCTCCAAGACCTCGTCGTGCAACACTATACACCCCTACATGCCACTGATCATCCCAGGACTCCTAGACATGCCATTGTACACCATGGCCTATCGATGTACACTGTTGGATATGCTCAACTACAACTATGCCATCTTCTACTGGCTTGGGTCCTGCATGTGTCACTGTATTTGTCACTCCCCACGTGTACTCAATGTGATGTGAGGAACTCCCACTCCACAACACAGTCCAACATACTATGACACACCACCCTGCATATCCTTGCTCCTCTACAGGCCCCTTCTGCTCGCTCCATAGCCCTGCACACCACTAGATGCTATGGCCTAACGTTGGGTTTGTATCCATCAAACTACATCCCTCTACATAACAATGGACACTATGACATAACTTTGTGTAGTCCTACGTACCATTTCCCATTGTCGTACCACCCTGTAACATACAGTATCCTGCATGGGCCAAAATATCAACCTCTCTACTAGTATGCCCTCCATGATGTGGGCTACATCCCCCCATTTTCTTTGAAAGACTTGAGTGGCCTAACTCCCTACATGCTAACGGAAACAACACTACTGCACCTATCCTCAATAGTCCCATATGCTAGTAAGAGAGCACTCTCTCCATACAATGCCCTATCTAATGGCTTACCGATGCCACCTTCTCCTACCAGATCCTACCAAAGTAAGCTAGTCACGTTGTGACTCCACGCAACATCAATATGTCAAGACAACTCGTGAAATTTGTCTTCTCACCTGTCAAACCATCCTCTCACTAGCAATGACTGGGGATCTGATGGAGATATGAAAATGTGGGTGATCTCAAGCATCAAACCCATCCCGTAGCTACTACCATCACCTACTAGCTCTATGATGTGATGGAAAATCCCACCTGGATCCCACAAATAGTCCTGCCCTCGAGTCCCTATGGTAATCAATGGCCTCTGCTAACATGTGGCCATGGATGTATCCAATAGTCTAACTTGCTCCATCGAGTACTTACTTAGTACCTCTTGCCAATCAATCCCAAAGGAGAGATCGAATGTGTAATCCTTTATGGAAGGAACAAGCCCTCCAAGTTGATGTGGTATCATGCTCAGCTTAGTCCTGCTAACTTGTCCATCCCCTCGAGTATGTCTAGACAACTCAACCTTCCTCAATCCAACACATAAGGTTGGGCTGATAACACTATAGACCCTACGAGTGGGCCTCTAAAATGAACTGTGCTAAAAACCCAATGTGTGACCTTTATGCTACCCCTCATCAATGGCTAGCCCAAGGGATGGCTACACATCCTCCTCCATCACGGGCTCGACATGAGCCTTCGACTGCTCCTCCATAGACAACCCAATATGCGCAATATGCTCACTAGTCAACTATAGGCGACTGTCATCTAGCAACTCCATCATAGATTTGAAGGCCTCTGTACCTATCGATTCCTTAACAATGGCGTTGTCTTCTGGCACCTCACCAACCTATGGTGCATTGTTATCACCTGAGAACTCGGTCACAACCCCGAATACCTCATCAATGGATGAAGCCTCATAAATGGGTGTATGCTCAAATATCTCTTTGCCAACCATGGCCCCTTCAACTAATCTTTCATATTTTTTCTTAATACTTCTCATCATCCCTACAAAATCCCATTGAATCTCCATTGGTTTGTGCATACCCCTTAGTTCACAGAATTCCCAAAATGAGAGGGACTCTTGAATGCCGTGACCCAATGATTGGTATGCCATGCAAATTTCCCTCAATAACTCCACATTAGTTGCAATCATGTCTAGATACCCAACTAATTAATGAATCAAATTCTTCCCCACATCAATCATCATTTGTTGTATCCTCACCACCTTATTCCAGGTTACCTCCATGTTGTTTGATTCTAATATTTCCCATATGTTGAACCAAGATTATGGCTCTGATACGACTATATTGTTATTAAACATGAATTTAAGTGATAAACCAATTAAACAAATAGTGCAACAATGGAAAATTAAAAACATTTATCAAACACCCATGAAACATTGTAATACTAGAACTGTTGAGCCATATATTATGAAATATGAGCGCATGAGTACAATATATAAATGGAGTAGTGCACCTGGGCTTGTCTCAAGGACAGATGAACCAAAACTAGGTGGTAGAATAGCTGGAAAGATGGTTGTTCAGCTGCTTCTCTACTATGCTAAGTGTCGTCCTAGTAAACTACTGATCTACTGACTTCAACTTACCAGAAAGTGCCTAAAAACTACCCAGAAAATTTTGACTTTTTAGCCTTAGACTCCTTGGACAAAACCCAGAATAACATAGAAGGGAATTTCTCTTATTTTGAATTTGGATTTTCAGCCACTTGGGAGTTGCTTTGCAGCTACATCTACTGATTTTCGGTCTACTGGAAAGTGCCCAAAAAATGCCAAGAAAATTATGTCCTTTTAGCCTTAGACTCCTTGGAGAAAACGGAGAAAAACCCAGAAGGGAATTTCTCTGATTTTGACTTTGGATTTTCATCCTTTGGGAGCTGCTCCCCAGTGACATCTTCTGACTTTTGATCTGCTGGAAAGTGCCAAAAGACTGCCTAGAAAATTCTGCCCTTTTAGCCTTAGACTCCTTGGACAAAACCCAAAAAAACTCATATGGGAATTTCTCAGATTTTGACTTTGGATTTTCACCCTTTGGGAGCTGCTCTCTAACTACATCTACTAACTTTCGGCCTATTGGAAAGTTCCCAAAAACTGCTTAGAAAATTCTTCCTTTCTAGCCTTAGACTCCTTGGACAAAACCCAGAAAACCCCAGAAGGGAATTTCTCTGATTTTGACTTTGGATTTTCAGCCTCTTCAGTGGCTAATTCAACCTCTATGTATTTCGGGCTGCCCAGAAAACCTGTAGTCCCTTCCTCTGCGTGGCTGGTTGAGCTGTGAATCGATGCTAGAAACTCCTTCAATCTCTATGGAATAGAATCCCTAGGGCAGGCATAGATGGTCCCCCGAAGTAGAGGTTGAATCTTCCCTGCGGAAGACTTGTGGCTAAACAGCCAGTAGGCTCCCTAAGCAGAAGAATGTACAAAAGTGAGTTTGTTTGTCAAATATTCAAAATGAGAACAAAATGAGAGCTGATCTCTCTTTATAACTCCTTGGGCCCCCTTAGCCTCATGTGGGCCCCCTCCATCCACCCATTTGATTTTCCCTCCAAGCATATCGAATGGCTAATTTGAACTCCTATGTGGATGGCCCCCACATTCCACTAGTAGGTAAATAAAGTCGATTTGGCACCCTAAGTCCCTAAGTCGAAAGTGTGGGGCCTTCTTCCTTAGTCAAAAATGTGAAAAATTGTGTAGCTTCACCCTGTTACTAATGTGTTTGAGAAGGGACATGACAAAAAATGAATAAATAATTATTTGAAAACCAAAGGCAAAAGCAAAAAGGATCCCCATTTATAATGGTGATAATAGTAAAGAGTCTAAATGGGGTATTGTGTTTTTTACCACAACAATCTCACCAAAAACAACTCAGTTTCCTTTATAATAATTTACTTCTCACCGAAAACAACTTCTTGAATTTCAGTGGGATTCAACTCAATGTAATATGAAATCAAGTAACATTGAACACGTGTTTCATTTCGTAGATTTTTTTAATCTTTGCCCCCTTAAATAAATATAGTTTTTTACTCTATTAGTATCTTTCAAAGTTTCCTTTCTAATAATTTACTTCTCACAGAAAACAACTTCTTGAATTTTAGTGGGATTCAACACAATGTAATATGAAATCAAGTAACATTGAACATGTGTTTCATTTCATGGATTTTGTGAATTTTTTCCGCCTTAAATAAATAGAGTTTTTAGTAACATTTATACGGGGAAATTTTGTGGTGTTAATAACATTTTGTTAAAATTATTAATTATAAATATTATATTTTTATTAAATAATAAAATAGAAATGTGTGTGTGTGGAGGTAATTCTATTTATGGTAATTTTTGAAATGTTTGTCAACAATAAATTTCCTTTTTTAAATTAATAAAAAGTTATAGTAAATCATTTTATTTTTACATTCAAAAAATTAATTTCAAAATTTAGTAAATGTTAATCATTGTCTTAAGAGAAATATGATTTTGCTGTGATTTGTATGTATAAGAGCTTTCAAAAAAATTAGGTCCAAACCCCATCGAAACTTCCAAGCACATTTTTTACAAAATCCCCTATAATTGAATGGATCCGATATTAGGATTAATTGGAATGTATGACATATCGAGTCCGATGGTATCAGGTTATTGGGATTTTGGCATAGCAATATGTTTAAAAACTCCAATAGTTGATATGAAATCACAGATGGGAGTCGAGCAACATCGTAAGTTTTGGCTGTTATAACATATGAACCTAGAAACAAAATGTTGACTAAAACGGTTTTGAGATGCACTATAAGATTTAATGAATGAAAACATTTTCCAAGAGGTAAGGTTTTTTGTTTCAAAAATCAACAATCAAGTGGAAACAATCGATTTGAACTAAAATTTAATCTTAACCAAATATTATATCAAGCCAAAAAAGAAATCAAAAAATAAAACAAAACATTTAAACTCTTCCATTACAGAGCAGGACAATATATTAGTTTTCCCAATTGCAAAATACTATCATTACATACCTTTATCCGTCTCCTCATGGATATAAAGATGCTTTTCCATAATTGCCTACCTATGTATGTCTAAGTCGGATAAATCGCGTCAAGGAGAAATGAATAAGCTTATAAATTTGTAACATGAAAGAGTTATTTTAAAGATAATAAATGAATAAAAGGACGTAATAAAATTGGTCAAACTTATACTACAAAATATTGTAAAATGGATAAAAAATGGGTAACTTCACCGATTTGACTTAAATTTTACTAATATAAGAAATAAAAAATAAGATTTTAATGCTACACATCCTTATTAGTTTTCAAGTTTATATATATGTATATATATATATATATATATATATATATATATATATATATATATATATATATATATGAAATTCCATGCAATATGCTTGCGAGGAAAAAACTGAAGAATTACCAGTGCCTACACTTAGAGAGGATGACCACTTATGCATGAATCCAATACTTTTATGAGCGAAATCTTGGGGGATCCTTAGTATTAATGAAAGAATTTAGAATATCATAAACCATAAATTCACTGCATTTTGCCATTGATTGACAGAACGTGCATCCACATGGCCTTCAATACACGTCAGCTTTTACAAACATTTTTATGGGAGAAATCACATCATTGTCCTACCAAAACTTTTGATCTCCTCTATCTCCGGAGCTACGAACAAGGTTCCTTATATAGATTAATTACTCCAAAAGACTTGGAATATAAAGATATCCATGAGGATACAAATATTATATATTAAATGAATGAATAATAATGATTACAATTGAGAATGAGGGTCCTGTATATATAGCCATGTAAGTACCCTTTCACGCCATTGTTAACTGACTAATCATTAGTTAATTAATTATTTTTTATTATATTTATATTTATATTTACATTTATTATGAATTATGAATTATATTCATAACATAGTCTTCCCCTTCAAAAAGCTTTGTCCTCAAAGCTTATTGATGAAAGACTTGATCTCTTTTCCTTCTTCGAATGTCTTCTCGTCTCAGCTTTGTTATCTTCATTGATACTAGTTGATATGATCCTCTAATTGAAAAAGAAAAAATTGTCGCACAGAGAAGGGATCAGACCATCCTAGATTGATCTTCTGCGGAATCAAATTGTCTGATGAATAGTTATCATAACACTGTATTCTACAAACTTCAGTATCCTTGGGAAAATAATTTTGTCGTTTATTTTCTTAGCGATACTGGTACATATCTTGATTGGAAAGTCTACTCTTGTGATTTGGATGTCGATACATAGCTCCTTTGGTTTGGCTTTCCTCTATCATATTAGTGGTTGATCCCTGATTTTCTTCAATGTTGTTGTTAAGTTGGTGGCTGAATCATCATTTGGAATGTCCATAGTTTGGATTGTATCTTCTGTATATGTTTTAACTTCTCTAGATTCCTCTTCTTCCTTGCTTTTGATATTGACTGGTCAGTATTTATTCCCTTATCTTCAACTACAAGTGAAACGATTGACGACTTTAGTACTTCACCTTGAAGTTGTTCTAGCTTGTCATTCGATGATTTTTTGTCATTTTTAAGTTTTTTTTATTTGCATAAGTAGGATTTGGTTATGATTCCTTAAATGTATAAGCTCACCCTTTTTTGAATTTCCGACTTTATTCTTAGTAGGTTCATCATCTTTTAAACTTTTGATTTGTTCTAATAATCTCCTATTAAGGCTTTTAAAATGTAAATTTTCCTCCTCTTTCTTTCATAGACTTTCATTCAATTTTTTGTCAAAACTCTCTTTTTCTTGTCCTAACTTGTGCTTCTTAGTTTTACACTTTTTGGCTTGTACAAGAAGTTTCTCATTGTGGTTTCTTAGATGCAAAATTTCTTCATTGCATTCTGTTGATTTTGCATGAAACTGCTTTGCGAGATCTTTACATCTTTTCTCTAAGGCTTCACTCTTTTCTTGAAGTTTCGTGACGTCTTCCTTTAATAGTTCTATTTGCATTTGTTCATTTCCTTGATGTTCTTCTGTATTAAATAATCTTCCACACCTTGGACACTTAAATCACAATTTTTTTGAATATATGTATATCCAATTACGTTTAGACAAGATGGATATTTAGTCCAAAATAGTGATTCTTGTGTGGAACTCATTTTGACTTCTTTCTTTGCTTTGTCGAGATGAACTCAGGGGTTATTTAATTGCCTTATTTTTTTTTCTTTCCTAATATAATTTTTTTAATTATTATTATTATTATTTTTAATTTCTTTTTTTTAATATATAACTATGTTGATATTATATAATGTTTAAAATATATTAATATGTAACTATATATTAATATTGAATAGATTTTTATTAATATATTAATATCTAATTGAATCAATCAACCAATTTTTTTTCAAAACAAATCAGACTTTGGGCTTACGGAAGGGTGTGACTTAATTTGGGTTTACAGAAGGTGTGACTTTTGGATACCTAAGACCACTTGAAAATGGTGGGGGGCGACTATGTAGTCAGCACCGGTGGAAGGTTTGGTCGGCCGACAAATATCAGAGAGGATAGGGTTGTCGGATTTATGACAGGAGGTGTGACGGCGGGTGGTATCATAGACGCAGTGTTGAAGGGATAGGCGAGAACACTTGCAGTGGTGACCGACGGTGATACTGTTGAAGGAGCGTGATGGCTACAAATGGAGAAGGTCGAGCAGGAAGTTGCGAGCAGGCAGAGATGAAGAGTAGCAAGGGGGCTGCAGGGGACAAAGGAGCAACAGCAACAATGTGGGAGAGAATGGGGACAATGGGAGAAACATGCAGTTTATGGGAAGATTTGGATATAGATGAGGAGCACTGAGGGGATATGTGGTGGCGACCGATATGCAACGATGGTGAGACAATAATAGATGAGGTAAGAAAATGATGAAGAGGATGAACCAACTGTGAATCTGGTTATTGGGTTGTCGCGCAACTTGTCTGCTACGGATACACGGTGGGCAACGACACTAGTAGGGAACCTATGCTTGGGTAGAAGACGTGGACCAGTGGTGATTTCAGTTGCGGGTGGCTTTGGTGATGGCGGTTAGTAGCCTGTGTCTTGTTGTTGGACGATAGGCAACATTAAATCCCTTTTTTGTATATTTCTTGTTAATGTGATTTTTTTATATGTCGTTTATTTAGATAATTCGTTTTTTTTATATATATAATTTTTTTTTGTCTATATGATTTTTTTCTTCTCTCCCAATTTTTTGGTATATTTTTTCAAAAAAAAAAATTATGCTTATATATATATATATATATATATATATATATATATATATATATATATATATATATATATATATATATATATATATATATATATATATATATATACTATATATATATATATATATATATATATATATATATATATATATATATATATATATATATATATATATATATATATATATATATATATATATATATATATATATATATATATATATATATATATATATATATATTTCTAATAATGGCCAAAGGCCTAAACGGAAAAACCACCAGAATTGAGAACCTCCTTCGTCGTAGTGAATGCTTGATTTACGGTAACAAAATTGACAAATGGTTGATGGCTAAAATTCGGGATTAGACGTGGCTCTGATACCAATGAAATGAACAAGGTTCCTTCTACAAATTAATTACTCCAGAAGACTTGGAATATAAAGATATCCATGAGGATACAAATATTATATATTAAATGAATGAGTAAGAATGATTACAATTGAGATGAGGGTCCTATATATATAGCTAGGTACGTACCCTTTCACGAACAGGCATGTCTCTAAGACATGCCTTTTCATTGGTCACTGACTAATCATTAGTTAATTAAATATCGCTTATTATATTTATATTTATATTTACATTTATTATGAATTATGAATTATATTCATAACAGAGGTGTAACCTTCGTGGACAACATGTCAATTTTCCGATCGTTGATCACCTTTTGTGTTTATCCCTTGGTCTTGTAGCTCTTCACGTGACCATAGTCTAGCCCTCATTTCGGAACCCTTCAATTGGAGGTTTCGATTCAATGCACAATATGCCTCAAGCTCTGATATATGATCTCCCATACGTGATGCCTTCACTACCACCACTACAAGGAAAAAGCACATTGGTGAGGGGCAAAAAATATCACCATAAGCTCGTTGGTGACGGTCAAAAGAGCATTCGTCACCAAAGGTGGCGTCGCAAAAAGTATAGGTGTTGTATTGACATACAAAGTCTGTCACAAATAATGATTTGTAATAATGGACAGCGACCGTCACCATTTCATATGAGCAATGGTGATGAACCATAGCCTCTGTCACCAAAAACTGAATGTCACCAAAGGTGGAATCACCAAAAGTATAGGTGTTATGGTGACATTCAAGGTTCATCACGAATATTGATTACAATGATGGATAGTGACCATCACCATTTCATATGAATAATACTGATTTATTTTGATGGATCTTTAATGGTCGTCACTATTTCTGCATATATATGGTGACACTCATTGACCGTCAGCAAAAGCCACATTGTTAGAAGTATAGGTGTTGTGGTGACATTCAAGGTCTGTAACAAATAATGACTATAATAATGGACAACTACCGTCACCATTTCATATCAACAACAACGATTTATGGTTACAGACCTTTGAGGGTCATCACTATTGATGCGTATATATGGTGGCATTCGTTGACTGTCAACATTTCATATTTTTGGTGAGGGTCGAAAAATGTCACCAAAGCTCATTGGTGATGGTCAAAAGAGCCTCCGTCACCAAAATTGATCGTCGTCATTCCATATGGATGTTAGGGCATGATGGAATCGAACAACCAACCTCCTTCTTGTAAAGCAGGTCCTCTTCCATTGATCTAGCACCCTTTAAAGAATTGTATTTTTTAAAATTAGCCCTTGAAACTTCATAAATTGTAAATTCTACAACTTTCAATAAATTAAATTATCGACAATATTTTACTAAACAAGAAAGCAACATCGAATCTGTAGGTCCCTACCTAATTGTTATTGAAGTTATGAAAATTGGGTCGAGGGAAAAATAGTTATGTATAAGCGAATCAATATGTTCAGTTGAATTCTCAATTAGAAGTGAAACTATGAAGAAATTTATAACCTATAAATGACCTATAACTATCAAATGCACCAAATATTGCAAAATAAATTTCATAAGTGGATAGCATATGGAAGTAGAGAAGGCAGGGACTTGGAACCCTTGTACAACTTCGCATGCCTTAGCACTTGGAACATCTTAGCTTGTTTAACATGTATTCGTACTATCTGGCACATCTTAGCATGCCCTAGCATTCCCTAACATACCTTGGAAGTCATGACCTCACAAATGGCATTGTATTTTTCCATGACTTGGGAACCTTACATTCACTAGAGCACCTTGGCACTCCCTAATTGTCATGTCCTCTGTTATCCTCCATAATGTCCCAGGTTGATGAGGATATTGGTGGAGGTAACCACAGACCAAGATTTTAGTTTGGTAGCTAGCCCTACCAAACTAGAGAGGGTTCTCTCTATGAAATCAAAGCCAAGAGATGACTGGAATGTAAAGGATTTTGGGCTAGATAGCTAGGCTCAGGTGGGTTTTTGGAAAATTTAGGGACTTGGAACTCTATCCACCGGTGTCTTGTCTGGCAAGGACTTGGAACTCTATCTAGGATAAAGCACCTAACATGCATGACAAAATCTACCTAGAATAGAGTGCCTCCTACCTAGAAGAGTGTCCCTTGCTCAAAATATAGAACCCTTCTCTAATGTGCAATTTTCTTAAAGATAAATCTGTGCATAAAATAGTACTAAGAAAAACACCTAGCTTAAAAAAAGTAAGCATCTAAGTCAAACTATAAAAGTATAATAAATATGGCTCTATATAAGTTTGGGAAACAATAGAAAAGCATTCTTTCATACAACAACAATAAGATGCCTAAAATCGACGTGATTCTTTCATCGTTGTTATACCCTCACAGCGAAACTGGAATCTATAACATGTACCCCAAAGCTGTTGCATCTGCTAAAGGTGTGGATTGAAATGATCTGCTGAGATGAAGTACTATTGAAGGAGAAACACCTTCAAAACAATAGATAAAGTCTATTGTGAATTCAACCCATTTGCACACAGACCAAGGCTGCTACTTGATACACTTCTTTGCTGAATGGAAACTACAATGTATTGTAGTGTTGCTGAAGAAAAAACACCTTTAGTGCAACACGGATAAAGATCTAACGGATATTTTCACTATGGCCTTGGTTGTCAATGATCTCATCAATATAGGTAACAACTTCGATAATTGAAAAACCAGAAAGTGAGATGCATAGATCATTTGAAATGACAGATTTGGGCATATTTTATTATTGTTTAGGAATGTTAGTATAGAAAATGAAAGGTATCATGTTGCTTCTTTATGTCACAGGCCAAGGATGTGAAGAAATACATAAAATATTAAATAACATGGTATAAGTCAATTGCAGGTTCTTTTGAAACAGTAATGGAATTCTCCTTGTGCGAGCTCTAATATAGTGGGTATAACTTTAAGTAAGAAACTGATAGTTATGGGGTTGAAATTATCTCACAATTCATGAAAAGTCCCAAATTTTTTCACTAGAAAGAAGCAGAGTGAGTCGTCAGGTTTATGGAAGGGAACACCCTATTCACAGGAAGATAACTTGAAATTAGTCGGGCATATTATTTCTCATCTTCTTGTATGTGTGTGCTTTGAAAAGATAACCACATCCAAAGACTCAATAACAACTATGGTAAAGTTTATAGATGTGAAGCACTTCTAAGAAAACCCATCGCTTAATGAAAATTGAGTGAGGAATATGTCGAAGGATCCAATCTTGCACTTAGTCATAAAAACAAAGCTAGGGTATCCAACATCTTGCCAACAAACCAACTCCAACCATAATGTGAAAGGCATGTTAACTGCGAAACCTCTTTCCCACTTTGTAGTATTGTTCCCTCTTAAATTCCAATAGATATCTGACTGCTTAGATCCACAAAACTTGTGCTAGGTAAACTCTAAATGATACAATTGTGACGTGCAAGCTTGACACATGCTCTAGTTTCCCTCTAAAAGAGGGTAAGTCAAAATATTATGACAATCTTAACTATAATTTGATCATACACTATTGAGGTATTGCATGGAATAAACAATATACTACCAATTCACTAATGAAGAACTCAAAATAAATGAATTTATTATTGCTACAATAGCACCTCTTGGGATTCTCAGATAAAGCACCTAACCTGCATGGAAAAATCTTCCTAGAATAGAGTACCTCCTACCTAGAAGTGTGTCCCCTGCTCAAAATATAGAACCCTTCTCTACTGTGCACTTTTCTTAAAGATAAATTTGTGCGTAAAAAGAACTAAGAAAAACACCTAAATTAATAAAAGTGAGCATCTAAGTCAAACTATAAAATCATACTAAATATGATTGTATCTAAGTTTGGGAAACACTAAACAAACATGCTTTCATAAAACAACCACAAGATGCCTAAAATATATGCACTTCTTTCATCATTATGACAACCTTATAGGAAAACTATAATATACAACATGTATCCCAAGGCTGCATGCATCTACTAAAGGTGCAGGCCAAAAAGATCTACTGAGATGATGTATTGTTGAAGGAGAAACACCTTCAAAACAATAGATAGAGTCTAATGTGCATTCAACCCATCTGCACAGGATAAGGTTGCTACTGGGTACACTTCTCCCCTAAATGGAAACTGCAGTGTATTGCTGATCTATTGAAGGAGAAACAACTTCAGAGAAACACGGATAAAACTATAACATATATTGTCACTGTGGTATCGGTTGTAGAATATCTCATCAATATAGGTAACAACTTTGATAATTGAAAAACCAAAAGTTGAGCCACATAGATCATTTGAAATGATAGATTTGGGCATACTTTATTATTTTTTAGGAGTGTTAGTATAGAAAATGCAAGGTATCCTATTGCATCTTTATGTCACAGACTAAGGATGCGAATAAATACATAAAATATGAAATAGCATGGTACAAGTCAATTTCAGGTTCTTTGAAAACAAATTGTCTCACTATTCATGACAAGTCCCAAAGTTGTTCACTAGAAATAAGTAGAGCGAGTCGTTAGGTTTATGAATGGGAACACCCTATTCATAGGTAGATAACTTCAAATTAGCTGGGCATATTATTTCTCCTCTTCTTGTATGTGCGTCCTTTGAAAATCTAACCACCTCCAAAGACTTAAGAACAACTCTAGTAAAGTTTATAGGTGTGAAGCACTTCTGAGAAAACCCATCACTTAATGACAATTGAGTGAGGAATATGTCAAAGGATTCAATATTGCACTCAACCATAAAAAGGAAGTTGGGGTATCCAGCATCTTTCCAACAAACGAACTCCAACCATAATGTGAATCCAAGTTAACTGTGAAACCTCTTTCCCACTTTGTAGTATTGTTGTCTCTTAAATTCCAACAGGTATCTTGCTGCTTAGATCCACAAAACTTGTCCCCAATAAACTTTTCATGATACAATTGTGATGTGCAAGCTTGACACACACTCTAGTTTCCCTCTAAAAGAGGGCAAGTCAAAATATTATGACAGGCTTAACTGTAATTTGATCATACATTGTTGAGGTATTGTATAGAATAAACAATACACTATTAATGCACTAATGAAGAACTCAATATAAAAGAATTTCGTGTTGCTACAATAGCGCCACTCTTGGGATTCTCCAAGAAGCCACTAATTTATACACATTTCGAATCTTTACTTGGTCTGTAGAAAGATTAAGCAATGGTAGTGATCACTCTTTTCCCTCCCATAGAAGGTCTATATAGAGTCAATAATAAATTGATTTAAAAGTGAGGTATATGCCTGAAAAATAGGAGTCCGACTCTTCAACTCTAATTTAGTGGCAAGGAAATATTCAACTGTAAATGCTTGATCTTATACAATGTAAATTTCTAGATAAATGGCTAGCGTAAATCTGTTCATTGTCCACATATCCTAAAAAACCATGTATGTTTGGACACTGGTTGTGTGTAAGAGAGGTGAGATCACATAAATAATCCATTATCAAAAGAAAAAGTTAAAGCACGATATTCTATGGATATTGGTTTTTAAATTTTATTACATACCTTAGAAAGTTTGAAAGGACATAACTGAAGCTTCCCTCTCCTTCCACACTTCATTAAATATGCCCCTTTTCCAATGCAAATGTGGCCTACAGAATCACAATTAGCAAATAGAATATGAAAAGTAAGTTTAATGAATTAAAGTAGCTTTGTTATACCTCAAGCAAATGGACTATGAGAAATTGGATTTATTCTCTACAAAAGATGATATAGCAAGATCTAATCACTTTTTTAACTGAAACAAAGGTAAATTGGATTCATGCTTTGCAATAGACGATATAATGAGATCTAATGGCATTTTCAACTCAAACAAAGGTAAGTTGAGTAAGCTCAAACTCCAAAATGATGGCATCCAACATCTGAGTGACAGTTACTATATATATCTAGCTAGAGGATATAACATAAAGATATTTGTTATATGTGAAGATAAAAAAATGAAAGGAATGTGAAATTTTGACCATCAACTATAAGTTCCTTTCAAGGAATAGATCAAACCATAACATTGTTATAAAGATAATCAACTCACCCATGCTAGTATGCTTCTAGTAGTTTCATGATAAAACTCAAACTCAATAAACTTCAAACAACATAAATTAACCAACAATATGTCTGAGGTTGGTTACCTAAGGATTATATCATACTAAATTACCTTTTGCATCTAACATTGAAAATGACTATGAAAGAAATGAAGACAAATCAGTTATTATGATGGATGCATGTCATGCAATAAAATAAAAAAAGACCTTTCTTCTTGCTACTGATGAGCCTTCTAGGGGATACTTGGATGAGGTTGATCATGATCTGCTTTCTAAAATCAAAGAGACACTTTCTAGCTACTCGGATTTGATGGAAAACAACCCTAATGCTTATGAAAATGAATATGGAAAGAAATAAGCATCGATGGACCTGCTCTTGAAGAAGGTGTCTCAAAGTCTAATATGGATAGTATTTTAAATTTCTACAGCTAGTAGAGGGTTTGCCTAGTTGGGTTCCCTAGAAAATTTTGTTTTTTTTGCTATAGTGTGATTGTGTTTTATTTATCTTCTATTCCACTACAAATTGGTAGAGATATTTTTTGTCTCCGTGCAACAACTAGTTGTGGATTGATTCATTCAAGCAGTAGCATAATTTCAAGGAAATTCTACACAAACGTCAATTAATCCATATTTTCACGTATATCTTTTGCAAGTAAAATTCACAACTAAATTTTCATCCAAAGTGTTTAGGTTACTAGCAAGTGGTATCGCAACATATCTCAACATTGCAAGGCATAAATCATACTATTCAATAAGGTTGAGACTTGAGATACAAAAATCTTCCCAATTTTTGATTTTTAGTTCTAAATCTATCCAACCAGATCAAAATTATACCATTTTCAACACCCTCTAGTCAAACTTATTCCTGGCCTCATTTAACTCAACTAAGAATTTTTCAATTTCATTGACATTTCTTCTTCAATTCATGCTTCTAAGTTATATATTTATGCAACCTAATATATCATTTATGTTAAGTGATTATTCGTTCAAAGTTATTTAGTTCGTCTAGCACATCTACCTAATTTTCTGATAAGTTTCTAGGAAGACTCTATCAGACATTTGCAACAGAAAATAGAATGTTGTTTTAGTACCCAGTGTTATAAAACTCTAATTTGGAAAAAGTATTTTGGGTTGTTTCCCTAAAAATATTTACAAAATTTTCAATCCCAAATCCATTTTAGGGAGAAATTTAGTATTATTTTTGGAAAATTTGAATGCAAGTAAAAGAAATTCTTCCTGTTTGCTCAAAAGATTCCAGCACCAAATATGAGTGAATTCACAAAACTTAAGATTTGGAAATAATTAAATTTCACTTCGCTTTCCAGGACCATATATGAGTGAATTCACAAAACCTGAGATTTGGATTCTGGAAACACTTAAATTTCACCTCATTTATTAGGATTGGAAGTTCCTTGAGATGAAAACATGTAGAATTAAGGATCTACTTTGCTTGTTTAAGGACAATGTTTAGTTTATAAATAGTGATACAAGAATCCTTTTATACATGCCTGACACAGTTCTTTGGTCACAACTAATGAAACTGAACTCCATCAATACATAACAGACAAGGTAGAATGTAAGAGAGCATCTACTTTTCAAAAATAAACATCTATACAGCCATATAAAGTTGTCACCGCACCAAAAAAGGAATTAAAAACCCAAATAAAAATAAGAACAGGCTTGGATTGTTATGTTTACTCTAACAAAATGTTAAATAGGATCAATATGTTAATATGGAAAATAGTGTAGTTGATTATGATTTATTGAGCCCAAGGGGTTAGCCCAACCGAATGTCATTAATGTTACTGGGTGTTTGGCTAGTCCTATGTTGGAAAGTGCCCTGTTTGAAATCCCTTGGGTGAGGTGCACTAGTCAATGCTAATGGGTTTACCAGGGATGTCATCCATGAATGTGGGGAAACAACCATTGGTATTCCCTAGAGAGTTTTTCTTGGAAAGAATAAAAATAGGATTTCCTAAAGAGAAAATTTGAGATGCATATAGTGTAAAACCATAAAATCAACTCGATAGAGACAAACCATAAAAGAAGGAAAAGTACAGATGCTTTTACCTATGTTCCCTTGTGAGTGTGCACTTCATGTGAGATTTTACCATGGAGATCACCTTCTCCTTTGCACCTTGTTATAGACATTTTTGTGCCTAACAGCATGAAGCATGAAATGTCAATAATCTAAGGGATCCAAAATCCCTAAACATGTTGTTCCTACCCCTAGAGGAACAAGGTCAGCAAACCACAACACTGAAAATCAGTTCTCCACCTGAAAACACTCAAAAACAAGCTGTTTCTGGATCATGTCAACTGCTCCACTGAGCATCTGCGTTGAATGTCAACTGCTCCACTCTGTACCTGTGCTGAATGTCAAAACTAATGAAGGCTACCTGCGCTGGGCGAGATTGGCCAAGTGGCACAGTCATTCTGCAAGGTGTCAATTGCCCAGGAAGCTTCCAAACTGACACTTGGATCATGGAATTCGCCTTGTGATGAGTAAGAGGATCTAGATCTCCAAGTGGAGGCAAGAGACTCCAAGTGGACTCAAGAACTGAAGATTAACTGAAGTAGGAGAGGACACTAGTTAGCTTCATGTCAGTCTCAAGCTGACTCATGCTTTCTCCAAAACTTCTATATATAGAGATCTCTCATGAGGTCTATGCAGGCTGGAATTTTGTGCAAGTAAGGAAGTGCTGTTGGTTTGTGTATAGAACGATTGGGTGATTGATTTGAAGGAGGTGAAGAGGAGATTTCTTTCTGCTGGGAGGTGTTGCTGGATTGGGCCTATTATGGTTGTAACACTCTCAGAACTTTACTTCTTCCATTAATAAAGTATTTGAGGTTCTTCTATATGCATGTGTCTCTATGGTGAATTGATGCTTGTATATTTGATTTATTCTAATCCTTGAATCAGTTATGGATGTATGCTTCTTGTAGTTTCCTTTCTTTGTGCTTTTACAGGATCTTTGTGTAGCTGGGCCGGTGAAAGAGCAAGGAGCTAGGAGCAAGCAGCAAGAGGGAAGATTGGATCAACCATTAGCGGAAGATAACGGTTAGTGGATCCCTTTTCTCTTCTCTCTCTCATCTCATAAAGAAGTAATCTTGAATAGCTTTGTATTCAGTTGTTGCTGAGGTACTATCACCCTTAGAGTGGGATAGGGTCATTCCGTATTGGATACTTTTCCCAACAACAAATTGGCGACTCCGCTGGGGATCGTATCTTGTTGGTTGTTTGTGTTTTTTCTATTCATTTCATAAACAAAGGGAGTACCGAATCGAACTGTGTTTGAATCTTTCAAATACAAAGTAGAGGGCAGCTACTCTAGCTCAGTTTCTAGGCAAGTTTATGATTTGAAGATCTGATTCACAAGGACTCTAATAAGCTCTTAGTGATAGCTTTTCACCCTCCTTGTCATCCCTTAGTGTGTCCTTGACTGATAGCTTCTGATTTGAGCAAAAACTGTGAATTTTTGAGCAATCTGTGACCCGGAAACCACCAGAAACGAAAGTTTCGTTCTTCAGTGCAGGCTGTACAAAGGATGTTTGCATTTCAGCGCAGTTCCCGAAGGGGCTACCTGCGCTGAAGGTCAAACAGGCAGTGTTCCACCTGCGCTGGACCAGTCCTGCCTTGTGCTGTTGGCGTTTCCTGCTGTTTCTTGCCCTGTTTTCACTCTTGTTTTTGCTGTTTGTTACCAGTCAGTGGGCCTATCTGAAACCAACTTTCCTTGTCACTATTCCGCCTCAGTTGTATAAAGAAACTGTGTTTGTTCTTTGTGTATTTCTTGTACATTTACAGTTTCCCATAACGAAAGTGAACTAGTCTTGCTGTGGCCTCTTAGATCTAGACCTGTGATAAAGTGTCGCTTTGATCTTAAGAGTTAGTTTATTTGCTGTTCATGGCTGATTGAGCTTTTGCTTTCGTCATTTGGTTTGAGTTTATATATTTCTAGTGTCGAAACAAGTAAATCTTAAGGTGTCGTTTGATTTTGGACAAACTTGTTTGCTTTCACTTGAAATTGAATTCAAAATTATACAACAGCTTTCTTTTTGCATTTCACCAACATTAAGAAAGGGAAAAGAAATACTTGCATTGTGCATGTGCATTATGACAGCTTGCATGTTGATTTAGGAAAAAGTGCATTAGTGTGTGTTTTATGATCTGTGTGAAAAGGTGTTATCTTTCTTTTCCCTCAGTAGTTAAGGTTTTCAAAGTTGAAAGATTGAAAAGCTTGCTTATCATCTTAGACTGCATTTAGGAGTGTTATCATACATCTCGTGGTGATCCATAAAGGCAAACTGCTAAACAAGATCAACCTTAAAATAAATTGAATTTACATAACAACGCATTGAAACATAACGCAAACATCTAGAGGTCTAAGCTAGAGACGTGTTCCGGCGTCGTTAAACGTGATATCTTAGCGTTGAGTGGTTGGGTGATTCCTCCACGGTGAAGCGATAAGTATCAATACGGACTTGTGCTCCCACGTACTGTCGCGTATATATTGGGAGACCCCTATAGGAATAAAGCCTTTATCCAATAGGAAACCGTGTCGGCCGCCCTACTGATCGCAATGCAGTGAACACAGCATTCACGAAGATTGACCACTCGTACCGTAAAACGTATTCTGTGGTTTTGCGAAAAGTTTGGCATACCCTCTGCCTAGAACTCCAGAGCAGTTTCTTTTGGCCTTTTTCAAACTCTATAACTGAAAAAGTCCATCCGAGCATTTGTCACTTCGGGCTCGTTAAAACATCGAAGGAGACTAGAGTCATCTTTAGCTTTTTCTCGACTCTTAAAAAGTGAAAAAGCAAGTTGCGTCTAAGCGTCGTTATAAAATTTATTTTAAGCAGAACATAATCACCTCCTATTCCCGCGTTGATCTTAAGTTGAGAACATGGAACGCCCCAACCAAGGAACTCCACATGATGGAAATCCTAGTCCATTCTCCTCTTGGGGAGAAGTTGGTGCGCCCCACATGGCCACATTGTCGCTTCCAGGACTGACAATTGGCCTGCCTATTTGGCTTTTCTCAACTAATGTAGTTCAGACCACCATGGTTCCTGATCAGTCGAGTCAACAGTTAGATCAGTCTAGAGCTGCCCACCAGCCTTCCACTTCTTATAACGCTTCCTCTAATCCTCCATCTTCGCAAGGTGAGGCTGGCAAAAGCCAAGCTCCCATGGAGAAGAAGGAAGAGAAGAAGAAGAAGGAGCCTAAGGCGACTGGGGGCAAGCAAAAGACATCTGACAAAAACCCACACACAGCACAGACCGGGCCTAAATCGCCATGTGTCATATGTAGAGGAGACCACTTCCATAGAGATTGTCCCTGTATTCCCCGGATACTAAGGGACTGGTCCCCTCGGTTGCACAATTCGGGAGCATCAACCTCTGATAGCCATGTTGATTGCTTACCGTCAACCAGCGAAAGTGAAGGTTCAAGATGAAGAGGGGGATCAAGATCTCCCTGCAGACTGTGTGAAGGCGGCCACGCCATCCACCGTTGTCCCTTCTTAGACGAAGCGAAGGGAGTTTTGGAAGATCGTCCGGTTTCACCGGTAATACTTCCTCCTGGATACAAAAAACTCGTGCCAAGTCCTTCGTTGGTTGAAAATACAGCTGGCCCGCTCAAGTGGTCAGCTGAAACGTCAGTCATTGAAAATGAACCTACTGAATCCAGACCAGACGAGAGTCTAAAGGTCGATACGGCAGTTGACCCGGTTCTTCCTTCAGAGGTTTCATCCTCAAATGACACCGTCACTGAAGATTCATCTTCAAGTGACACCCTCACTGAAGAGAAAAAGGATGACACCATCCAGATTCTTTTCATCAACACAGATTCTGATGAGCATCAGGGCAATGCGCCCATTCCTTTATCGCAGGAAGGAACATCATCAGGATCGTATCCGGCCGTGTATTCGGTCCCACCACCAAGCAACCTGGTCGTATCCTTTGATTGGAACCAACTAGGCAGACCCCGGTTACCAGCCAATATACTGTTCAGAATCATAGTCCAAATCTACAGAATGGTAATGGATGGAACTATCATTGATGAAGGGGCATCTGTGAGTATCCTTTCCTCTATTGCTTGGAAAGCACTGGGTTCCCCGGCGCTTTTGCCTGAGATAATAAATCTCTCGAGTTTTGATAAAGGAACCAGTCGACCATTAGGGATCCTCCCCAATGTACCTGTTACATTGAAAGGGAAGACCGTTCAATTGAACGTGATGGTTGTTCAAGGACCCTTGGATTATAACCTACTCCTTGGACGAGACTATATATATTGCATGGGAGCTATAGTCTCCTCACTCTTTAGAGTAATGTGTTTTCCACACGAAGGAAGAATGGTCAAGCTCGTAGACCAACTTTCATTTCCGGGATCACGCATCGCAAATAGTCAAATACCAACCCTGAATGGTCTATTCACCCAAGAAATGTCTCCACCCCCAGTCCTCCTTCCCAATGAGTGCGAGTGATTCGGAAAGATAGGGCTGGAACCCAGGGGGCATGCATCCTGGTCTGCTTCGGGCAGAGGAAACCTTGGGTATAAGGTAGAATTTCCGCGAAAAAGTATGACTAGTCCGTACCCCGTCCGTGGATGGAAGAGGGGTTGTTCTAGAACAGGACTCTTTTGTCAAAGTAATGTGTTTGATGATTTTAGTCATTCACCTTTGTCTAAACAGGTAGGCTACCAAGGAAAGAGATTCTATTGCGGCAGCAAATGGTAACCATCTTTGGGTAAAAGGCAAGCCTCACCCATTAAAACTAATGTTTTAGAGGATAAGTAGGGGCAGCCTCCAAAGAAAGGGATCCCTTTGCTGCAACAAGTAGTAACCATCTTTGGATAACCTAATGATAGACATTGCCAAAGAAAGAGTTTCATTTGCGGCAGCAAATAAAACCATTTTTTGGATAACCTGAAAGAGGCAAGCCTCACCCATCAAAACAAATGTTTTGGAGGATAAGTAGGGGTAGCCTTGAAATTGTACCTTATACCTGGGGGCATGCAAACCTTTTGGAGTGTAAGCAAAGAGCGGTCATTGATCGTTTCCTAACTTACATAAAGAAAGGATGGGGGGCAAAGGTCAAAAAGTGCCAAATTTAGAGCATAGCTTATGTGAGGTGCAAGCTCTATAAAAATTGGAATCTTGCAGGAAGACATTTCTTATCCTATGACTGGTATATCGAGCAGTTTTACCGCAGAATTTATGCTCGTTAAAAAATAGAAAAGCGAGATCCGAGCAGTTTTCCCGTCATAGTTCATGCTCGTTAAAAAATAAACATAAGCTTTTGAGCAAGAGTTTCCTCCAGAGTTCAAGCTCATTAAAAAATGAACCTATTCCGGTAAATAACCATTGTGATCGTAAATTTATTAGCCATAAAAGCCTTGGTTGTGTTTGCACCCGCCACCTCCATTTCATTTGGCCAATCGTTCACCTCCATATGATTGTTTACCCATTTTGAGGAACAGCTGCGAAGAGTGATTTCACTTAGCCATCCTTGTGACACTGCCGTGATTGGAAAATTCCAACCTGTACCTGGAATCTGCTGCTATCCCTGTTTATCACTCGTACATCAAAAGACGAGTCTTCTTTGAGCTCTTTTCATTTGACTCGTAAAATATGAAAAGTTTGCCGAGTTTTGGCCTTCCAGCTCGTTAAAGTGACCGGAAGAGCTATCCCTCCTCTAGATTTTAATCTTTTTGGACCTGAGGGATTATTACACAAAAAGGTCGAGCGCTTGTTTTATTCGGCTCGTTAAAATTATCGAAAAATCATCCCTTCTGTATTATTTTATACTTTTTCGGACTTAAGGGATTAGATGACGAAAAAGGAATTTTGGAGTTAACTTTCTGTACCTTTTCAGACTCTCTAAAAATGAAAAGGACCGAGTTTTCCTTGTCGTTAGACTCGTTAAAATGATTAAATAGCGACAAACTTGTCTTTAGACGAGAACGAGTTTCCCTATCGCCAGGCTCGTTAAAACATAGCGATGGGCTTGCCCGAAGGGAAAGTTATAGAACAAGCATATGTTATCCTCCTCAAGCTTGACAAAAATAAAGAGGTACTGGTCAGAAATGACTGGGGAAAAATTGGGAGAACCTCAAAGCTTTAATGGTAGCAAGTCGCTCTTGAACATGACACTTTGTCCTCCGTATCACATCGGGTTGGGTTGTTTCATTCACCGGTCTCATCACCATGGTCCTCGCCAAACCATCCACATTTGGGGTAATGCTACCGATCCATCACATCAGTGTCGTTATATGTTCAAGAGATGTGTTCAGAAAGAGTCAACCGTGTCCCATCCACTGCCATACATTATCCTTCATCCACCCATGATCGCCACCCTGAATCATATTTCACAGATTGTTTCCACCTCCACTAAAATCATTAGCTCCGTTCTGTGTCACTGATGTGGGATTCATTAAGGCCCTCCTTTGACGGATCGCTTCTTGTCGACTTCAGCTCATTATCCAAGGAGTTGATCTAGGAACAAACCCCCCAGTACTTTGAAGCTTGCATGCCTCAATGGCAAGTTTCTCACTTCCGGCGACAGGTATACATCAATGACCTTCGACCAGAAGATTTTGCATGGTGTTCGACGCCAAGTCCTTTATTCACACCATGTGAATTGTACTGCAGTACCTTGAGGGTCATTGTCATTATTGGTGATTCCTCTCGCGCTCGTTAACGGTTTACATTATTGACCGGTAATCAAGCGATGTCTTTCCATGTTCGACTTCAGCGTAACTCTCACATGGATCGACTTGTACTTAGAGTGAAGATCGAACGAGTTTGAAGACCCCGGATCTAGTTTCATCCATCCGGGCTGCGATATATATTCAGGATATAAAGACATTTGTTATGTACATCATTGCAGCAGATGAAAAGCAAAATGAAAAAATAATGTATTGTATTGTATTTTATTACAGGGCGCCTCTCAGCGATCGAATGAACTTCGGATCCTCCTGATAAAGCATTTCACCCGATAAACGACCTCATACTTTAGGGGGCAACTGTTATAGACATTTTTGTGCCTAATAGCATGAAGCATGAAATGTCAATAATCTAAGGGATCCAAAGTCCCTAAACATGTTGTTCCTACCCCTAGAGGAACAAGGTCAGCAAACCACAACACTGAAAATCAGTTCTCCACCTGAAAACACTCAAAAACAAGCTGTTTCTGGATCATGTCAACTGCTCCACTGAGCATCTGCGCTGAATGTCAACTGCTCCACTCTGTACCTGCGCTGAATGTCAAAACTAATGAAGGCTACCTGCGCTGGGCGAGATTGGCCAAGTGGCACAGTCATTCTGCAAGGTGTCAATTGCCCAGGAAGCTTCCAAACTGACACTTGGATCATGGAATTCGCCTTGTGATGAGTAAGAGGATCTAGATCTCCAAGTGGAGGCAAGAGACTCCAAGTGGACTCAAGAACTGAAGATTAACTGAAGTAGGAGAGGACACTAGTCAGCTTCATGTCAGTCTCAAGCTGACTCATGCTTTCTCCAAAACTTCTATATATAGAGCTCTCTCATGAGGTCTATGCAGGCTGGAATTTTGTGCAAGTAAGGAAGTGCTGTTGGTTTGTGTATAGAACTATTGGGTGATTGCTTTGAAGGAGGTGAAGAGGAGATTTCTTTCTGCTGGGAGGTGTTGCTGGATTGGGCCTATTATGGTTGTAACACTCTCAGAACTTTACTTCTTCCATTAATAAAGTATTTGAGGTTCTTCTATATGCATGTGTCTCTATGGTGAATTGATGCTTGTATATTTGATTTATTCTAATCCTTGAATCAGTTATGGATGTATGCTTCTTGTAGTTTCCTTTCTTTGTGCTTTTACAGGATCTTTGTGTAGCTGGGCCGGTGAAAGAGCAAGGAGCTAGGAGCAAGCAGCAAGAGGGAAGATTGGATCAACCATTAGCGGAAGATAACGGTTAGTGGATCCCTTTTCTCTTCTCTCTCTCATCTCATAAAGAAGTAATCTTGAATAGCTTTGTATTCAGTTGTTGCTGAGGTACTATCACCCTTAGAGTGGGATAGGGTCATTCCGTATTGGATACTTTTCCCAACAACACACCTTCAACTTTGCGGACTCCATTTTCATGAGGTTTACTAAATGAAGTGTCATTGTTTAGTTGATGATGTAAACTTTTACTTCTTTCAAATAATCTTATACCCAATATCTCATTAGAAACACTAGGTGTTGGCAGCCTATTATTTCCAACATCCCTACATGAGATCTCCTCTGTTATCCTTTTTGGATTTTCCAAATAGTTAGTAGTTGCAGGAATGTGTCTATCGTGACTATAAATAGTTCTTGATTGTACATGAGCAGTTAAGATGCCCCCTCTCATAACACTTGACCTTGCATTGCCCATCAATTCTTATAAATAATTTTTTTATGACTAGGAGATGATCCCTACCAATGCTTTCCATCTTTATGAGAATTAGCCAGACCTATGCTATATTCTCTTGATGTTAGATTACGTTCCATCATTGCCCATGCCTGATCAACCTCATATTTAACTGTATAATTTTCCATCTCTAAAATAGGGGCTAAATTACTTCTCCAAGATGATTCACGAAAGAGAAGCAACCTGCTATTGGGTGTGGGTTTCACAATTTCATCAATCCCATCTCTGGCCCCAAATTTGTCAAGGGAAGAGCTAGGTGAAAACTGCTAAAAGCCTTTTCCTAGTACAGACCAATTGTCATGTAAAGCCTGTACACGCTCCTGAAGTATGTGCTGACCTGAGAGAGCTTTTTTCCGGACAATGGATACTTGGAATGTAGTCCCATATACTTCAGTTTGCCTAAGTGAATACCATGCTACATCTCGTAATCTAGGAGATGGATTTGGGGTGCTTCGTCACAAATCCTTTTGTGAATTGTTCTTACATGAGTTGGCCTTGTCTCTGCGAGAGGAGAAGAAAAAGAAGGTGGTGGTAAATTGAGCTCTAAGTTTATTCTTTCTAAAAGCATCCCAACTGGAGCATCTTCCACAAATCCTCTGATTCCTAAGCTTCATCCCCATTGTCAGAATCAAGCACAAAATCCTCAACATCTTCATCATGTGTGTTAGACTGTCCAGGCATAGATGTTTGATAACCTTGACAATGCCAATCTCCTTCAGGGATAGCCGTTCCAAGGCCAACACAATATCTATGGTATGTTGAATCATAGTGATCACACAATAATAAAAGATCACCATCACCAGCCTCATTACAATCTAAGCAAACTATATTTACATAGGGATCAAGAAATCCCATTAATTCTTCTTTTGAAGGTTGATATACCTGCCAAACACAACCAAATCATATAAGAAAACCATCCTTCAAGTGCAAAACCAACTGCTTAAACTTCAACCCTACACATACAAATAAATAATCATGCTTTGTAGGAAAGATAGTAAGATAAAGGAAAGTAAATATCTTTAAGAAATCCAACAAGGTGTTGCAGGTAGAAACTGATATCACCAAATTGTAAATCACCAAAAAACACAAGGATTGATAGAATAAAAGAATGAAATGAAATGAACTAGACCCAGGGGAACTCAAGTGTATATGTATTTAAACATCAACCTATAAATTCAAAGAACCCTGATAAATAAATATTATTGCTGCAAATAGAACATAAACTACTCCAAATAGTTCTTGGGAAAGTAACTAGATTCTAGCATTCAAACAAGAGCATAAACATGTTGTCAAGTGGAAAATTTGAAAGAAGTTAAAAACATCAAGGGCATGTTGCATATCCAATTCCTATCATTGAAATCAAGAAAACTACCATTGGAATCTTAGGCTTGGATCCACTTCTCTATTGAATCTATTCATCTACTTGTCTACTCAATTTGTTATAGCTGCACCAAATGGTGCCACATGATAAATAAATTGTAACTTCAAGAGATATTTTCAAACAAAGGCTATCTACTAGACATTGGAATGAGTGATGCAGGAGCATCTGTTGAGTCTTGAAAATGTCATTAATTTCCATTACACTTTCACTATTATGTCCATTATATCACCTCCATTTCACCTCCATTTCACTACTATGTCACCACTTTCATTTCACTTTCATTATCATTGGGCCACATTTATGCTTTTCCAATATTTATTAATTCTAAGTCTTTTAAGTGAATTTGTGGTTAAAAATTAGAAAATAATGTGCAATACCTAACAAATGGGTTGAGATTGTTGACATGTGTAGGTTGAAAGAAGGCTTCTAGAAGACCCTTATGTGGCACTCTAAGGCCAAATTCGGATTTGAATGGAAAGAATCATGGGATCATGAGGATATGTGTCACATCTCCTAATTGTATTGTAACTCTAAGAAGACATGTGTCTTATCAGTTCCTATTTTGATTAGGACTCTAGAGGTAGAGGGAGAAATTCATGGACTCTCATTAATGAGATGGCTTCTCATATTTTTGTATAAATAGGAGATCTCTCTCCTTCATTTGTTAGATTATTAGCTTGGCTTGGCTTTTAGTTATTTAGCTTGGAGTTTGTAGTTCTTCCTTGATGGCTTTTGAAAGCTTTGGAGAACTTTGTTGTACTTTGTGATTTTGAAGAATTTGAATAAAGCTTTGATGTTCTCAACATGGAAGGAGATGTGAAGTAGATGTCATGGAGCACATTAAAATGTAAAGTAGAGTAGATTTCATTTTGTAATTTTTCTTTGATTTCATTATGTCATTTGATTGATTTCAAGTTTGATAGATTAGATTTTCTATTCATGCAATTTTAATTCATGTAAGTGTGTTCAACCGGTTGATTGTAGATTATTTTTTTTCTTTACATGTTTTTGCATCAAATAGTGACATGAGATTTACCTCTCTGCTGACTTTGTTTTTTTTAGCTTTTCAATTTCAGTTATGCTTTGATTTCAGTCTTATTCATTTACTTTGTTAGTTAGTTTAAATATCAGATTTCTCATGTCATTTTCAGTTACCTCCTATAGCCAGAGCGAGTCAAATGGTGAGGGATTGAAGTATGAATGCGTAGTTTGATATTAGTTTATTTTTCTACAAGTTAGTTATTGAATTGCTCATGTCATTTTCAGTTACCTCCTATAGCCAGAGCGAGTCAAATGGTGAAGGATTGAAGTATGAATGCGTAGTTTGATATTAGTTTTTTTTCTGCAAGTTAGTTATTGAATTGCTCATGTCATTTTCAGTTACCTCCTATAGCCAGAGCGAGTCAAATGGTGAGGGATTGAAGTATGAATGCATAGTTTAATATTAGCTTACTTTTCTGCAAGTCAGTTATTGAATTTATCATGTCATTTTCAGTTACCTCCTATAGCCAGAGCGAGTCAAATGGTGAGGGATTGAAGTATGAATGCGTAGTTTGATATTAGTTTCTTTTTCTGCAAGTTAGTTATTGAATTGCTCATGTCATTTTCAGTTACCTCCTAAAGCCAGAGCGAGTCAAATGGCGAGGGATTGAAGTATGAATGCGTAGTTTGATATTAGTTTCATTTTCTGCATTTAGATATCAGATTGCTCAATTTGTTTATGATTACCTCCTAAAGCCAGAGCGAGACAAATGGCGAGGGGTCAGAATATGAGTTGATGTAATTTGATTTTAGCTTTACTTTACTTGCAATTTTTTGATTTTCTTTGAGTGCAGTAGCTTAGTTCATTTCTTTTGTATTTAGACAAGTAGTAGAGATAGTGGTTTCATGATCAGTATTTCATCTTTTGTTTGATTGAAGTAGCTGCATATTTACACTTTTGTTTAAGTACTAATTCCATCGATAACATGTTTTGAGATATTTTGAAGTGCTAAGTTTTGGAAGTTACCATTAGGGACATAGACTTTGTCTTGAAATCTACATCCATACTTGACCTTTAAAAGTATTCTTAAGACCTTAGAATAGGATTTCCATTTGCATTAGATACTTTAGGAAACCAACAAAAACAAAACCCCAAAACAAAATAAAATCTATAAAACAACGAAGTAAGAAAAAGGTTAACTAAGCACATATGGTGCACCACACTTCATCAGTTTACAAAACCCAGATTGATAATTTATGTAGAGCAATTTAAGACATTAAATTGACTAGAAATTTTGGCACCGTTGCTGGGGAAGTGTAATTAGGAGACCTTATTTCTTACATCTAAAAAAATTAATAATTCTTGAGTATGCTCTCCTCCTGCACTTTGTGTGATCTGGAGGATCAGAAAAAGGATTGTTATGTAAAAAAATTTCAATAATTCTTGAATATGCTCTCCTCCTGCACTTTGTGTGATCTAGAGGATCAGAAAAAGAATTGTTATGTTAAAAAAAGGGGGGGAGGGGGAAGGAGACAAAATAAACTTCATTATTTCAATTGATTCAAAAAAAATAAAATCATTGTTTTGTTTAATGAAATGTATATGTATATTTTTAATTTTTGAAAGTATAACAAATAATTTTAAGCCCCAAGAGTTAGCTCAATCGGTCAAAACAGTGCCTCGCCAATCGGGAGGTCACAGGGTCAAAACCCGAAAGCTCTTGGGGTCAGGTCAGTATAGGCCGAGGGGTGTGCTCCCCTTCGGGGTCGAGCGCCCAGTTATTTCGTGGACGTAGCGGCTGCCCATTGACCATGGGTATCCGTGAACCACATGTGAAAAAAAAAAAAAAAAAATAACAAATAATTTTATTAACAAAATAATTTAAAAAAATACATTAAAAAGAATAAAATAAATTTTATTACTTTGTTTAGTAAAATATATATGTAAATTTTTAATTTTGGAAATATAACATATATAATTTTATTAAAAAAAAAAAAAACCTACTCCATGAAAACCATGTAGGGCTAAGAGCTTTCTTTTTGGCAAACAAAATGAAGTATAACAAGGGATTGCACTTGGAGTATAAACAATCAATTAAGGGTCGAAACCGTGAAACGAGAAGCCAAGAAAATGAATTGTGACATGCAGCCACAACGAATTGATGCTTATCCTCAGTTCAAATTAAACAAATCTACAATATAAAGTCTATTCTATTAGCACTGAGCTCAATAATGGAATTTCAAAATGCAGATCAAAATTACTTAAATAGGTGTGTTGATCTAGGTAAATCTGACGAACATATACTATCTCCAAATGCATACAATCAAAGAAAATTTTCATATGGTAGGTTATCGCCGCTGTGACTGCTCATACTACTGCTGCAAAGAATTTTCCAAAACGCTCATGAACCTACAAATTCAAACACAACAATTTAGAAAAAAAAATGCAAAACAAAGAAAAACGTCAGACTTTGAGAGCACGCTTGAAAAAAATAAAACATGGGTTTTTTCACCAGCAGGTTCAGTTAGACAACCCCGAAACCGTTTTAAGAAATTTGTGGCTGTCTGGGAGAAATCTTCAGTTCTTTGGAGCCCATTTTTGCTTGCCGCGTGTAAAAAAACGGAATTTCAATTAAATGAACAGACTGTGTTAATTCGACGTGCCTGAAAAAGGGGAATTATAATTTGGTTATGTGTTGGCACTTACTTTACCACGTCTTCCACCTTTTTACACCACGTCTCCTGCCTTTTTATTGCCACCTGTTGACAACAATCCTAATTGAAGACGGTTCTCCATTACGTGAACCAGTCCAAACTGATCTGGCAATTTCAATCAAACTTCACTACTCTGCTCCATTCCCACCACTTGTTCTCTATTTCTCCATTTAACAACACTGGATTTTTCTCCATAAAACCGTGTCAATTCCCCGCTAACACATAATGAAAATTCTTCATCCATCATTCACGCAGACGAATTGTTGGAACAAGAAGGAAAGAATGGGTCTGTTGTTGAGGGCAGAACCGGAAGGGCCCAAGTTTATGGAAGGTCATAATGGTTATGGTTATAGGCTATTTATCAAACTATAATTTGAAGCTTTGTTGCTCAGAAGTCTGATATAACTGCTACAACAGTGTAATTTTCGAAGTTTTGTCCTGAAAATAAATCCTAATACACTCAAAGGTTCAATAAGTATTATCTTGTTTGTTTTTCAAGTGAGATTTTGGGACTGTTTGCATGCTAATTATGGACTGATCTGAATCATATCAAAGTCTGGTGCATTATAATGGTATTCTTGAAATCATTGGTTTTCGTTTGATCTTGAAAATAATTTATCATTTCTGCATACTAGCTCTTGCATATTTTCACTCTTGCATAAGCATCTTTTTGATAGTCGAAGTGCTCTAAAATTGTTCCCATGCCTAATTTCTAAGTAACCAAAAGATTAAATTCATATTCAAGGTTTATGATTCAGAAGGCAGTAGGAGAGTGACACTTCGAGTATATTTAAAAAATAAATAAAAAAAATTGAACAACACAAGAGTAGGTACCCTGGTATTCCATTTCCATTGCTCAAATTGTTTTGCTCCATATGCCATTACCATTCACAGAGTTCCTACATGCAGGAAATGAAGAAAATAACTTAAATCAAAAAACTGATGGTTGACTGTTTCAGCCACTTTCCACAGCTGATTCAACTTTCCGCAGCTGGTTCAACTTTCCGCAGTTGTTTTGTTAAACTCTAGGTTGCAGGTGTCATCAAGAAAACAAGCCACATGGGTAGCTGGGGGAATGTCAGTACATGGATGGTGTCCTATTCATTTCATCCAATTCGACGAAAAAGACCCCGGTCAAAGGGAAGTCAAATTGTGTGTTATCACTAAGTCGCCATACTAAATCGCTGCATGTCAAAAAAAAATGAATCAATGAAATGAATAAGTTATTTGCTCACTTTTCTGAAGGTATTGATTAATTTTGGACTGATAATGGAAGATGAATGGCTAACTTTGTATTCAAGATTTTTAGCTACAGAAACCGTGCACATTCCGCAACTAAAGTCCAATTCCGCAGCAAATCAGCCTATCTTTCTCATACAAAGTCAGATTTTGATGATTTAAGAACCATTGGAAAGATCTCAACAAGATCTACACAATGAGAAATCCATCATTACAGTTTGAAATGGCAAATAATGAAATAAATTGCTAAAAAGAAGAAACATTCAACTTGGGGCACCAATTTCAAAGCAGGTATAAATTATTTTGATTTTTCCTTTAAAAACTTGTTTCATTAATACAAATTCTTAGTTTTGTGTGTAAATATCATAACTAGAGAGATTGGCCATCTCTCTCCTTTGATAATTTTACATTCCATTGCAGAAGAAGTATTAGTTTTTTTTGCAGGTTCCAGGAGGAAGGACAAATGACTACAAGAGAATGGTTTCTCTCTAAGAGACCAAGTTGTTTCATAAGAGGATGATCAGCAACAAAGAGGAAATATGCCGATACAAAATCAGATCCAAACACTTGAAAAACTTTTAGATATTATTGTCTCCATCACATCCATACTTCATAATAAACCATTCATCTCATTTTCCTCCATATTTTCCATTTACATTCACATATACTTTCCATATCTTTTTGTCCATTCATAACTCACAAATAAAGACAAGAGGCTCATTCACATGCTTATTTTCCATTGCCATTTTCCATTTTCATCTTCCATTTCCTATCATTTTCATTTCGCAAATAAGCCCTGCTTTAATGCAAATTATTGAGTCCATAGTCCTTTGAGTCTAAGTTCTTTGTAAAAACACCTTGAGGCTTTGCATGCCTTAATGGCAAGTTCTCATGCTAGCAAACAATGGGAATACATTAATGTCCCTTGTTCGCCAAATCTTCTAGATGACTCGACATCAGAAAAATCATTCGTACCTAGCAAGATGTGTTTGGGCATCTTGACTCTCATTGTCATCAATGGTGAGAGTTCTCGTGTTGACTAGTGGCATCCATTAATGGTCACTAATTCAACAATTTCCTACTATGTTCTACCTCAGAACATCTTTTCACATAGTAGGAATTGTGCCAATGAGTTTTGAAGACGTGAAGACTATTATTTTCAGCATTTTGGAGTAGATTCAACAAGTTTTAGTAGAAGCAATAAAAAGTCATCTTATCTCTCTATCCATGACTCCTCTTGTTCAGCCACTTGAAGAAGAATATGATCATAATTTTTCAACCACAACACATATAACTCATTCATTCCAAAGGGTAAGTGAAGGTACGCCATTTTCTAACTTTTGACCATAGAATTCCATAAAAAGCTAGAATGATAATTGTTGGAAAAACATTTCTCTTGCTCATTTCATAAAATTGTCAATATCATCAGTTGGGGGGGGAATACATTCATCTTCATATTTTTCCATATCCATATCATATTCAGGAGCCCACATACTTCCAACATATATTAATTATTACATTGCTATTATGAGCATACAATGGCTTTTGAAAAAGTGCTTAAAGGATAAATTGGATACAAACAAAACCATGGTTGTCACACAAGAACCAACCATCATGCAATCCAATAAAGATATACTTTGCAACAATAATCAAAATATCATTATGCAAAGTTCAAAGATCAAAATAGGATGCAACAAAAAAAAAAAAATTGGTTGTAACACAAGAACCAACCATGTTGCAATTCAAGTAAAACACTTTGCAAAAATATGAAGTTATCAAATGATATCATGCAAAGTTAAGCCAAATCTCAAGGATCAAAAGAGTTAATGTAATATATATTGCATGAGGACATGCAATAGCTTCAATTGGGGGTTATGTTGAGTCTTGAAAATGTCATTCATTTCCATTACACTTTCACTATTATGTCCATTATATCACGTCCATTTCACCTCCATTTCACTATTATGTTACCACATTCATCCCACTTTCATTATCATTGGGCCACATTTATGTTTTTCCAATATTTATTAATTCTGAGTCTTTTAAGTGAATTTGTGGTTAAAAATTAGAAAATAACGTGCATATGCTTATACGTAACAAATGGGTTGAGATATTTGACATGTGTAGGTTGAAAGAAGGCTTCTAGAAGACCCTTATGTGGCACTCTAAGGCCAAATTCGAATTTGAGTGGAAAGAATCATGGGATCACGAGGATATGTGTCACATCTCCTAATTGTATTGTAACTCTAAGAAGACATGTGTCTTATTAGTTCCTATTTTGATTAGGACTCTAGAGGTAGAGGGAGAGATTCATGGACTCTCATTAATGAGATGGCTTCTCATCTTTTTGTATAAATAGGAGATCTCTTTTCTTCATTTGTTAGCTTATTAGCTTGGCTTGTCTTTTAGTTATTTAGCTTGGAGTTTGTAGTTCTTCCTTGATGGCTTTTGAAAGCTTTGGAGAACTTTGTTGTACTTTGTGATTTTGAAGAATTTGAATAAACTTTTGATGTTCTCAACATGGAAGGAGATGTGAAGTAGATGTCATGGAGCACATTAAAATGTAAGGTAGAGTAGATTTCATTTTGTAATTTTGCCTTGATTTCATTATGTCATTTGATTGCTTTCAAGTTTGATAGATTAGATTTTCCATTCATGCAATTTTAATTCATGTAAGTGTGTTCAACCGGTTGATTGTAGATTAGTTTTTTTCTTTACATGTTTTTGCATCAAATAGTGACATGAGATTTACCTCTCTGCTGACTTTGTTTTCTTTAGCTTTTCAATTTCATTTATGCTTTGATTTCAGTCTTATTCATTTACTTTGTTAGTTAGTTTAAATATCAGATTTCTCATGTCATTTTCAGTTACCTCCTATAGCCAAAGCAAGTCAAATGGTGAGAGATTGAAGTATGAATGCGTAGTTTGATATTAGTTTATTTTTCTGCAAGTTAGTTATTGAATTGCTCATGTCATTTTTAGTTACCTCCTATAGCCAGAGCGAGTCAAATGGTGAGGGATTAAAGTATGAATGCGTAGTTTGATATTAGTTTATTTTTCTGCAAGTTAGTTATTGAATTGCTCATGTCATTTTTAGTTACCTCCTATAGCCAGAGCGAGTCAAATGGTGAGGGATTGAAGTATGAACGCGTAGTTTGATATTAGTTTACTTTTCTGCAAGTTAGTTATTGAATTGCTCATGTCATTTTCAGTTACCACCTATAGCCAGAGCGAGTCAAATGGTGAGGGATTGAAGTATGAATGCGTAGTTTGATATTAGTTTCTTTTTCTGCAAGTTATTGAATTGATCATGTCATTTTCAGTTACCTCCTAAAGCCAGAGCGAGTCAAATGGTGAAGGATTGAAATATGAATGCGTAGTTTGATATTAGTTTCATTTTCTGCAAATTAGATATCAAATTGCTCAATTTGTTTATGATTACCTCATAAAGCCAGAGCGAGACAAATGGTGAGGGGTCAGAATATGAGTTGATGTAATTTGATTTTAGCTTTACTTTACTTGTAATTTTTTTATTTTCTTTGAGTGCAGTAGCTTAGTTCATTTATTTTGTATTTAGACAAGCAGCAGAGACAATGATTTCATGATCAGTATTTCATCTTTTGTTTGATTGAAGTAGCTGCATATTTACACTTTTGTTTAAGTACTAATTCCGTCAATAACATGTTTTGAGATCTTTTGAAGTGCTAAGTTTTGGAAGTTACAATTAGGGACATAGACTTTGTCTTGAAATCTACATCCATACTTGACCTTTAAAAGTATTCTTAAGACCTTAGAATAGGATTTCCATTTGCATTAGATACTTTAGGAAACCAACAAAAACAAAACCCCAAAACAAAATAAAATCTATAAAACAACGAAGTAAGAAAAGGGTTAACTAAGCACATATGGTGCACCACACTTCAATAGTTTATGATACCCGGATTGATATTTATGTAGAGAAATTTAAGACGTTAAATTGACTAGACAACATCCCAAGTCCATTAGTGTTCTTGCATCACCAAAAACGTGTTTAAATTCCATCATCTTGTTCATGTTTAATCATCAATTTGTGCTTGTGAGACTTACATGAGCCCACAAGAGATCACTCTTAGCTTCACCAACTCCCACTTTAAACATGAAATTTCTAAAAATAGTTGGTAGGAAAGGCAAGATACAGTGTACTTAGTTTCTTCACCCATTAAACTAGAACCACAATAAAAACAAGAGGAGTTGAGATGACAGATTGCTGCTACTAGAGAAATAAGAAAAAAACAAAGAGATACCGAATTAATAGAAATATAGTAGGGTGCGATGGCATGGCATCACAGATCTTTTTATTTCCAGAAACATCTTACTGTATAATGAAACAGAAATCAACTCCAACAATAATTAAGACATTCATTGCAAAGGAGGAGAGCACTAAGAAAGAAATTTTAACATACACAAAAAATCACTAGGCTAAATTGGAAGAATTCATTGAGGAAAACAAATCAAGAGAAGCAACAGACTCTCTTGAGAAGAAGGCAGCGACTTCCACAAATGAAATTGAGCACAATAATTGGGAATGAAGATCCTTGGAGCAGTTGAGGCATATCACTGGGAAATTGAGGAAGATCACTCCATTGAAAATAAAGGAGATTGTTAAGGAATAATCACTGAGCAGAAAGAAGGGTAAATTCCTAGAAAGAGAATTAGCTTGGAATATGTGCCTAAACAAGAAACCGTGCAACCTATTGTTGTGTGAGAAATAGAGTATTTCTTTGTATTCATCCTTTCTTAATACCGTGCATGAGGATTAATTTCTGCTGCAAAGTGAATGTAATTGAGTAGCATCATTGTTATTTCGCAAATTTACTTGAATGTTATAATAAAAATTCAGTGATAAAATCCTCATGTGGAATTGTTTGGCTTTTTTTTAGTGATGTACATTGATTGTGATTGACACCATCCACTGAGATGGGTAGTAAATTTTATTTCTTATCTACCTACAACAGATTAGTATGCATTTGTGCAGGTTTTGCATTTTCCAACACCCATTGATTAGTATTAAAGTAGGAAGAACCTGCAGTGAGGCAAATCCAACAAAGGAGGGAGAAAAAAAATTAGGCAATTCTTGTGTATTAGGCAAAACCCAACAACACTAGGGTTTGTAAGGTTTCTCTAATTTTGGGAATGGGAGGGTTTATGTTTATTGTATGTCTGCTTCTTCTGATTGATCTGTGTTCCTCCGTATTGGTTGAATAGCAGCCCTTTATTTTAACTTATCACAATGGTCCCCTGCTCACCAGTAGTCCTACTATGGATGTTCATCTGATTTGGTATGGAAGATTCAACCCTGCTCAACATTCCATTGTGGCAGATTTTGTTTAGTCCTTAGAACCGAACAAGACCCTAGATCCCTCTTTGTACAGTTGGTGGAAAACCACTCAGAGATATCATGGCCAGTCCAACAAGGCCATCGCCATGGAAAATACAAGGCTAGGAAATCAAAATTTGGATGCTGGTTATTCCCTAGACATATATCTGAAGCAGAGCCAAATTATAGCTCTGGTGGAAGGGTAAATTTCTTCCAAAGCTCTGTTGGAGAATGGAAATGTTGTGTATTTGGTACTCATTTCTGATGATTTTACTATAGAGGGCTTCCGTATTCTCCACAACTACAATTGAGCACAATCATTGGGCAAGAAGATCCTTGGATCAGTTGAGGCATATCACTAGGAAATTGAGGAAGACCACTCCATTGAAAATGAAGGAGATTGTTAAGGAATAATCATCGAGCAACAATAAGGGTAAACTCTTGGAAAGAGAACTAACATTGAATATTTGCCTAAACAAGAAATCGTGCAACCCATTGTTCTATGAGAAACAAAGTATTTCTTTTTATTTATCCTTTCTTAATCCCATGCATGAGGATCATTTTTTGCTATAGAGTGAATGTAATTGAGTAGCATCACTATTACTTCACTAATTTACTTGAATGTTCTAATACAATTTTAATGATAAAATTGTCATGTGGAATTGTTTGGCCTCTGTTTAGCAGAGTACATTGAGTGTGAATTGTTATCACTCAGGTTGTTCTCAAAAGTTGTAAGAAAAGGTATACGGTCAAGGTAACCATAGACCAATCTTTTAGATACAGAATCTAGCCAATCTGCATCTAGAGAGGGCTCTCTCTTTATGATTTAGCTTTGTTTTTAAAGGTGTTAGGCTAGTTATGAAGTTCAAGGGTTTTTTTTTGAGTTTAGGTGGTGAGATTCAATAGAACAATGAGGTAAAACTGAGTAGTTCAGTCCATTGGGCATGATGGAGTCAAAAGAGATGGTTTTCTGGAGTTGGTTTATTAACAGAGAATGGCATCACAGAGCAAGGTAGTCAAATAGGGAATCAATTAAAGAGCTGAAAACAAATGGAATGGGCTCAAATAGGTGAAGGGAAATTAAGAATCCTTCAACATATTGAAAGAGGGAAAATGGATGCTTACCGACAAAGAGAAGTTAAGAATTCTTTATCAAATAATCAATATGAGAGAATCAAGAAACAAGAGCAATTAAGAATTCATTGTTTATACTAATTCTGAAGAAAACACAGAGAATAATAAAGATTGAAAACGAAGTGCAGTTAAGCAAATTATGAATTAATCTTTCTCTTTATCATTCAGATCTTGAAACATATATGACATAATAAACAAGAAAATTGTAAAACATAAGATATATGGGGACTTATTGATTCAGAGTTTGATTCAAGAATTCCGTGATAAGTCCTCTTCATAAATTCTTCATCCAGTAGACCAGACAACAGTTTGTTTCCAACAACTCTTTGTTCCAAAGTTCAATATTACAACAAAGTCTAAGAAATCTTCACACACCCAACCTCTTTAAAACTCTAATGAAGGGGGTATTTATACAACAAAATATGTACAACAGGTATCTCATCAAAGCTATGAGATAATATCTAGATTTTAACCTAAATTAATTTACAAGCAAAGTAGAAACAACTAACTTATGTTGTGCTAGAGGCAGGCTTTTAGGGTTAGGCTTGCAGCTATCCTGTAGTAGCTCTACACATCTGCCTGTCTTAACTGCGCTCTTAAATTCTGATCTTCTTCTCCTTATCAGCTCGGATACTCTTTGATTCTGACTTGATTTGCCTTTAATTCTACACTGATACACTTTGACTTGTGATCTGATACACTCTAATTCTTGAACTGATACTCTTTATCACTGATTTGACCCCTTCTCACCACCTCTCCTCTGCAATTCATGTTTTTGAAGGTTTCCACTGTGTTGAAAGAGGAAGAAAACTGGAAAATAGCCGGTTGGGGGAGGCCACGAGCTCGTTGCTGGAGCCTTTCTCAGTCTGGAGGCGGTCAAAACACCTGAACTGTGAACTCAGTCGCTTTTACACCTAGAGCGCAATGTGCAGAAAAACATAGCAAAATGACCTTTTACCCTTTTATTGAACAAAAATGACTTTTGGTGGGAAATTTTAATTCGAAGGATGGATGATGTCAGCATGACGTATGGGACAGATGACATGGTGGGGACATGGCAAGTGATGTCAGCAAAGGACAACTGATGTCAGCGGATGACGTCAATGGGGGGGAGGGTGGTAAATGGTTTTTCCCACACTTCTTTTGGGCTTGGGTGGTTTCGAGTGGAGGCGCAGCAAACACGGCAGGTGGGCAACGCGTGTCCCTGGTACGGGCGCAATACCGCCGGTTCCAGGGGACTTAACGTGCGGCAGATGGGGGGGTCACGAAATGAATATTGGCTGTCGGATGGATGGGCCGAGATCCGATGGTAGATTCTCACATGAGATAGCGAATGGTTAATCAACAAGGCAGAGGTTTAATTCTACGGGCCTGATATATTAAACCACGCTTTAATCATATCGGGGCTATTTTAATTGGTTCGCGGGGTGATTAGGTTAGGTTATTAATCAACCCTGATGGTGATTAATCCCAAGGTTTTGCGCGCGGGGAGGGTTGTTAATCAGCTGCTGATGAACTTATTAATTCCCAAAAAATATGTTTATGGTTGTATATCAATTGGGGGCGGGAATAAATAACATTGGGGTTTTGTTGTATATTTACAAAATACGGGGAAGGGTGATGGTTTTTATACGGGATTTATATAATAAGTCAGAGTTAATATGAAAGAATGATTTTGAAAACAAGCGCTAAGTTATAATGTTTAAAAACTTAGGCTTATGGTAAACAAAAGGGATTTATGTGATATTTGTACAAATTTTCTAAGTAAAAAAGGGTTTTACTTAGGTTTTTTATGAAATGAGATGGAGTGATTTGGTGATATTAAGCAGATATTAATATCTTTGGGGGTGGAATTAGTAAATGATTTGGGGAAAAAGTATGAAGGGGAGTTAGTCATGCCTCGCTTGAGATGCTCCAAGAGTAATGTTTGCCATAGCACTTTGTGATAGAAGTGCATGTTAACACATTTTTTAAGAGACAAAACCTATCACAAGTCTCATTCTGCAACAACAATCTACCTACCCTGCCTACTTTGCCTAACATTTTTTCTTCTTTCTTAGGTGCACTTAGACTGGCAAACCCTTATCAACTTTTCTTTTCTTTTGCATGGTAATCCTACCTAAGTCTGCACTTATTACATCCAAGGGCTTAGATTAAACTGTTGAGCTCCTTTGCTTCTCTACCTATCTACTTATCTGCCAAGTTTAAACAGTTTGGACAGATTTTATTCTCTATCTCTAAAACAAGAAATTCAAACATGAACTAGCCAAGATTAAGCTGTTTGGCCATTCATCAATTGTGGAAAAAAGTTTCAACAAGTTGTACATGATGCTTTATTTACAGAAAATGAAATAGTAGTGGCATTTGGACTTGCACACTTTCCTGGTCTATTTTTATTTGGGGTTTATTTCTTTTCATTTTTTCTTTTGACCATTTATTTTTTTTCACCCTTTGATTTTTCTTTTAGGGTATACCCTCTTTCCATTTTTTTATTTTTATTTTTATTTTTTGATAATATTGGAACATTTATAGCAAGGAAAGGTATGAACATATTACAGAGCTCAACCAGTCAATCGTGAAATATGACACATATAACTATAGGAGTATAACACTGGCTCCACTCGGGGATGGCTTTTCCTGGTGGAAAGTCAAGAACAACAGGTCAGATGGCCTTATGAATACCTTTTACTATGCTCTGAAATCTTCCTTTGCTGAATGTAGAAACTGTACAAAAGGATGTTGTAAAATATATACACTACTCTTGAGCTTATTCAAAACAACTGTACATCTATTCTGGATATCTTTCAATTGGATTATTTGTTCCTGCTCCCAAGTCTTCTTCTGTAATCTTTGATAACTGAAATAAGGAAAAACAAAATGGTAAAGTTCCTTTACTGATTTCAAAATTTTCTGCACTTTCCTCCTCATTCTCATTGCTGCAATAAACAAGCTGATTACTTATTTCAAGCTGTTGATCCTGAATTTCCTTATGTACATGTTAGAGTCAGAATATATCAAAAAACTGGATCAAAGTAGTGTTTCAGCATTCGACCATTCACTGGTTCTTCTTCTGTTTCTATACCATCCAGGCTCTTCAAAAAGTAAGTATTGTTCCCTTGCAATGCATGGATGATGAATGGCCCTTTCCATAGGAAGTCAAACTTCCCATGTTTTCTTTTTATTTTCTCTACTGGATTCCCACCTTAAAACTTGGTCATTTAGGTAAGAACTTTTAGCCTTGGTCTTTTTGATCAAAATCTTCTTAATCTTTTCCTGCGCAACTATGAGATCTGGCCTGAAACAAAAAAGTGCGGCAACTTTCAAACCAAATTAGTAAATCATCAAAAACTTGGATTCAAACATTTAAGGATTTATTTCCTAACTTACTGAAAACGGAATTTAAAACAAACTGAAATCCTACCTAATTTACTCTAATCAGCTTGAATTAAATAATACAAAAGTGCCAATGAAGCCAATCAATCAACTGTAGAAACAAATGAACTGCTTGACTAATAGTCAGTGAAATCAGAATCATAATTCGATCATGTACCCATATAATCGAAATTGTGACATATAAAGGCCACTACTGATGTATTTGTTCCTTATAGAGAAAACATGCTAAAAAATTTGAGTTAAGAAGAACCTCCATATAATCTGCTATATGGTCAACAAAAGTATAAAGTGTGATAGTTCCTTCTGGACCTTCATTGTCTAATTGATTAGCTGTATCCTCAATACTAAACCCTGCAACTAAGTCTTCGGCCTTTCTCTTGAAAGCATAATCATCCTCAATCTGCAAGTCGAAAGGTAGTAGAATTTCTTCATGATTTGGGGAAGGAAGATTTTGTAATAATTCTTTAGGATCACGAAAATTATATGATTGAATTTGAGAATGCAAAAGCTTAATTTCATTTTCATATTTTTCAGAAACTAAATTAAGAGAACACATTTTAATTTTATGAGGGTATTCTGTTGATTTGACTGTTATAAACACCACTCTTAAAAAATCTTCATCAAGCTGAAATTTTGATAACACCTCTGTGAATTCATTTAAAGCCTCATCAAATGAAATATTTTCCTCAAACCCGGTCATCCTGTCTCACTATTAATGCTTTCGAATATGGATTATTTGGTTGTGGAATTGCTTTGAAACTTGAAGCTTTAGATCTTTGAACAACAATGTTTTCACTGAAAAATGATTATCACAAGAGTCAAAAGGATGATACTTAAAAAGCCTAATCTTTATCTTTTTGTATTGTCCTTTCAGGTTAGTCCCTCCAGTGGAGTCTTTAGTTGTGAAATTGATGTGGAGTCGCCAGATGGATGATTCTTAACCTTTGTGTGTCTGATCCCTGTCCACCATCACAGATCAGATCTAAACCTATAAAATAGTTCTGAAGAAAAGGTTTAGTTCTCTAGGAGACCAAATTTTAAGTGTTTTATGATTATTTTGTTTTTTATGGATTTTCAAAACAAATTTTATGATTTCTTTAAGAGGTTTTAGATATGAGATTTAAACTTTCTTAAAGAATTTATTTGACAAGAGGAACTGATCAAGCATTTAAAACTAGATGTTTAATCCATAGGCTAGTCCGGAGATAGACTGAAGCAGCATTCATTTACTTCTGCAATTACAAAGCAAGAGAATTTCAAAGGCTACCTGGCTAACTTCAGGCTCCGTCTGTAGCTTTTCAAATAAACAACAGTAACAAACAATTATTCAGTTCCCCAGTGGAGTCGCCAATGATGTTATCACTTAGGTTGTTCCCAAAAGTTGTAAGAAAGGGAATACGACTGAAGTAACCACAGACCAATCTCTTAGATATAGAATCTAGCCAATCTGCATCTATAGAGGGCTCTCTCTTGATTATTTAGCTTTGTTTTTAAAGGTGTTAGGCTAGTTATGAAGTTCAAGGGTTTTGTTTTGAGTTTGGGTGGTGAGATTCAATAGAACAGTAAGGTAAAACTGAGTAGTTCAGTCCATTGGGCATGTTCAGTCCATTGGGTATGATGGAGTCAAAAGAGATGGTTTTCTAGAGTTGGTTTCTTAACAGAGGATGGCATCACAGAGCAAGGTAGTCAAACAGGGAACCAATTAAAGAGCTAAAAACAGATGGAATGGGCTCAAATGGGTGAAGGGCAGTTAAGAATCCTTCAACATATTGAAAGAGGGAAAATGGATGCTTACCGACAAAGAGCAGTTAAGAATTCTTTATCAAATAATCAATGTGAGAGAATCGGGAAACAGGAGCAACTAAGAATTCACTGTTTATACTAATTCTGAAGAAAACACAGAGAATAATAAAGACTAAAAACAGAGTGCAGTTAAGCAAATTCTGAATTAATCTTTCTCTTTATCATTCAGATCATGAAACATAGATGACATAATAAACAAGAAAACTGTAAAACATAAGATATAGGGGACTTATTGATCCAGAGTTTGATTCAAGAATTCTGTGATAAATCCTCTGCATCAATTCTTCATCCAGTAGACCAGACAACAGTTTGTTTCCAACAACTCTTTATTCCAAAGTTCAATATTACAACAAAGTCTAAGAAATATTCACACACCCAACCTCTTTAAAACTCTAATGGAGGGGGTGTTTATACAAAAAAATATGTACATTAGGTATCTCATCAAATCTATGAGATAATATCTAGATTTTAACCTGTAGTAATTTACAAGCAAAGTAGAAACAACTAACTTATGTTGTGCTGGAGGCAGGCTTTTAGGGTTCGGCTTGCAGTTGTCTTCTAGTAGCTTTGCGCATCTGCTTGTCTTAACTGCACTCTTAAATTCTGATCTGCTTCTCCTTATCGGCTCAAATACTCTTTGATTTTGACTTGATTTACCTTTAATTCTGCACTGATACACTTTGACTTGTGATCTGATACACTTTAATTCTTGAAATGATACTCTTTATCGTTGATCTGACCCCTGGTCACTACTTTTCTAGAAAAAACAATGCTGCAACATGTCTTGTCACTGCCTTTCCTCTGCGATTCATGTTTTTGAAGGTTTCCATTGTGTTGAAAGAGGAAGAAAACTATAAAATAGCTGGTTGGGGGAGGCTGCGAGATCGTTGCTAGAGCCTTTCTCAGTCTGGAGGCGGTCAAAAGACCTGAACTGTGAACTCAGTCGCTTTTACGCCAGGAGCGCAATGCGTAGAAAAACATAGCAAAATGAATTTTTACCCTTTTATTGAACAAAAATGATTTTTGGCGGGAAATCTTAATTGGAAGGAAGGATGATGTCAGCATGACGTATGGGACAGATGACATGGCGGTGATGTGGCAAGTGACGTCAGCAAAGGACAACTGACGTCATTAGATGACATCAGCAGGGGGAGGGCGGTGAATGGTTTTTCCCGCATCGATTTTGGGCTTGGGCGGTTTCGAGTGGAGGAGCAGCGAACACGGTGTGCGGGCGACGTGTGTCCCTGGTACGGGCGTAATACCGCCGGTTCCCCAGGACTTAACGTGTGGCAGATGGGGGGGGTCACGAAATGAATATCGACCGTCGGATGGATGGGCCGAGATCCGATGGTAGACACTCATAGGAGATGGCAGATGGTTAATGAAAAAGGCAGAGGTTTAATGCTGCGGGCCCGATATATTAAACCACGCTTTAATCATATCAGGCTTTTCTTAATTGGTTCTCGGAATGATTAGGTTAGGTTATTAATCAACCGTGATGGCGATTAATCCTAAGGTTTTCCGCGTGGGGAGGGTTGTTAATCAACTCCTGATGGACTTATTAATTCCCAAAAAATATGTTTATGGTTGTATATCAACCGGGGGTGGGAATAAATAACATTGGGGTTTTATTGTATATTTACAAAATACAGGGAAGGGTGATGGTTTTTATATGGGATTTATATAATAAGTCAGAGTTAATATGAAAGAATGATTTTGAAAACAAGCGCTAAGTTATAATGTTTAAAAACTTAGGCTTAGGGTAAACAAAAGGGATTTATGTGATATTTGTACAAATTTCCTAAGTAAAAAGTGGTTTTACTTAGGATTTTTATGAAATGAGATGGAGTGATTTGGTGATATTAAGTAGATCTTAATATCTTTGGGGGGGGGGGGGGGATTAGTAAATTATTTGGGGGAAAAGTATGAAGGGGAGTTAGTCATGCCTCGCTTAAGCTGCTCCAAGAGTAATGTCTGCCATAGCACTTTTTGATAGAAGTGTAAGTTAACACATTTTTTAAGAGACAAAACCTATCACAAGTCTCATTCTACAACAACAATCTACCTACCCTGCCTACTTTGCCTAACATCTTTTTCTTATTTCTTGGGTGCACTTAGACTGGAAAATCCTTATCAACTTTTCTTTTCTTTTGCATGGTAAGCCTACCTAAGTCTGCACTTATTACATCCAAGGGCTCAGATTAAACTATTGAGCTCCTTTGCTTCTCTACCTATCTACTTATCTGCCAAGTTTAAACAGTTTGGACAGATTTTATTCTCTATTTCTAAAACAGGAAATTCAAACATGAACTAGCCAAGATTAAGCTATTTGGCCATTCATAAATTGTGGCAAAAAGTTTCAACAAGTTGTATATGATGCTTTATTTACAGAAAATGAAATTGTAGTGGCATTTGGACTTGCACACTTTCCTGGTCTATTTTTATTTGGGGTTCATTTATTTTCATTTTTTCTTTTGACCATTTATTTTTTTTCACCCTTTGATTTTTCTTTTAGGTTATACCCTCTTTACATTTTTTAATTTTTTGATAATATGGAAACCTTTACAACAAGGAAAGGTATGAACATATTACAGAGCTCAACCAATCAATCATGAAATATGACACCTATAACTATAGGAGTATAACATGATTGACACCATCCACTAAGATGGCTAGTAAATTTTATTTCTTATCTACCTACAGCAGATTGGTGTGCATTTGTTCAAGTTTTGCATTTTCTAGCACCCTTCAATTGGTATTAAAGCAGGAATAACTTGTAGTGAGGCAAATCCAACAAAGAATATTTTTTTCTACTCCTTTGTTGCAAATCCAACAAAGGAGATTCAGGGGAGAGAATTAACTCTAGGATGAGAACTGGTAAGATGATGTCCAAAAGCCAGTTGCGAAAAGAGAAAAAGCATGGTATGTGGAGAAGTGGATGTGAATTGGAGAAGTATATATCGAAGAAATGCAAACATTACGAAGATGTTGAGGACAATCACTACAACATTGAAACCATAGAAAAAGCCCAACTGAGAAAAATTATAGCCAAAGTAAATGATGGAAGTGAACATGAAGGGAAACAAGGAACCCTGAGAGGAACCTTGAGAGAAGAACTAGAGGACTCTCTTTTAAAATAAAAATGTGATAGAAAACTTCAGGTTGCTAACTCCGTTGTCTATCTAGTGAAAGATCAGTTGTTTATATAGATAGTCCGGAAAGGCCCATCAATATATATATATATATATATATATATATATATATATATATATATATATATATATATATATATATATATATATATATATATATATATATATATATATATATACCATTGCGAGAGAGCTTAAAGACTAGAAATTAGAAGTTGGACATAAGAATGTCAATTGGAGCCCTATGAAGTTGGTGGGTTAATTTAGCAGCCTTCATCAGAAAATTTCTTCCACATTACAGGTCAGTGCCATGGAAGGTGGAATAAAACAAAAATAACCTGAGACATATGAGGATCATTATTTGAAGGAACAATTATCTACTAAAACTATGGGATCATTAGTTATGGATCTAGTGATCAGTAGAAAATCTATGTTCTAACCAATTTTACAGATCTTTTTCACTTTATTGTTCTTGTCCATAAGTTTGTGCATAGCACCACCAAGGCACTTCTTCAGATTATTCACCAAGTATTGTGTGTTTTTTTTGTATTGTCAAAAGAGTTATCATGACTTGTTCGAAGCATAGACTTGACAAACAATAATGTGCAGACAAGAAGTACATCATGTTTTTTTGTCTGTACCTATCATCTAGGAACAATCTACGTTTGGGAGGAAGATTTATAAAGAAAAAAGGCAGTGAAATTAATAACCATCCTTTGCAAAAATTAATCTTCAATAAAGGCCATCAATTATACTCATGAAGAGATTATATTTAAGGGACAGGTTTAGGAGGAATATTTATAAAAAGAAAAGGCAGTGAAATTACTCACTATCCTTTGCAAAAATTAATCTTCAATTTAGAAATTGCTTGGCTCCAATATAGTAAAGGCCATCAATTATACTCATGAAGAGATTATATTTGAGGTATGCTTATGGAAAATAAGACAATACACCTGCATACCCTTATGTGTGGTCTATTGTCAAACGAAGATCTTACTAACAATGGATCCTGTGATCAAGTGAAATAGTGCTAATGTCAATGATGAAGCGAGTGATCGAGTAAAATATGAAATAGTGCTAATGTCATTTATGAAGCAATAGATCGAGTAAAATATGAACTTTGATTGATCTTCGGTTATATGGTTGTGATCTTACTTCCCTCTTCTGCAACTAATTGTTGAACAATTCCAGATAGATAAGTATTCCTAAATGTATATATGAATTGTATTGAATTATTACTAATTTTTTATGGTTTATTTCATTATTGAATTAATTTTTAGGTTGCCTCTCTAACTGCTTGTGTTAGCCGCATTTGTGATTTATGGATTCGTGATTAATGGAATGGTTGTGTGTATTTAGGTTGCATAAATCTATAGTTTCATGCCTGTCAATAGTAAATAGTTAATAACAGAAACAATTCAATTCAGTTACTTCATAAATTTGTGTGAATTTGGGTTCACTATTGTGTGAATTATTAAGTTCAGTTACTTCGTAAATTTGTGTGAATTTGTGAATTTGTGTGAATTTGGGTTCAGTTTTTGTGTAAATTTGGGTGGTAAACTGAAGTACCACATCCTCAAAGTGCACAAAAGTTATTGGGTATATTACATGCATGGACCAATACCATGTAGCTATGTTTGAAATGCAGGTCCTAAAAATCTAGCTCCTATAAAATAGGAGAACAAGCCACAATGAAAACCGACATGCGCCTATAAATGGAACCAACATGATGGAATATGAAAAATAAAAATCTAGGGGCAGAAATTCCCTTAATTCACATTAGACGTCCAATGATCCAAATGTCATCTGAATGTATTCACCAATTTTAAGAGCTTTAGTAGAACCAACATGATGGAATATGGCACATACAAATCTAGGGGCTGAAATGCCCTTAATGTACATTAGACGTCAAATGATCCAAACGACATCTGAATGCATTCACCAATTTTAATAGGTTTAGTAGGAAGGCATCAACATATGTAGAGCATCTAGCTCGGTGGGCCTCAGAGTTTGTAAGAAAGAGTGAGTAGATCACAGAGTATTGGCTTATTTCAGTTTTTACAAAAAATTAAAGTAATTTTTAGTTATGAATCAAATAATTTTTAAAGTAAATTCTACTATTTTTCATAATTTAATGGTTTATTTCATTATTTACAAAAAATTTAAGTAATTTTTAGTTATAAATCATACAAGTTTTAAAATAAATTCTACTAATTTTCATAATTTAAGGGTGATTTCCCTTATCCATAAATAGAGAATGAATAAAAATAATAGGAGCTTACTGATGATGACATCACCGTAGGTGTTCTAGGGCGTCATTTTTATTCCATTGGAGTCCAGTGAGGTGCACAATATTCTCATAATAGCCCTGGTGACCACAATGTTAGAAATTTTGAACATCTAAGCCTCTCATTTGGGTCTTCTACCCCTGCTTCTTTATTATAATAAATGGCTTCCCAAAGTCATCAAATGCCAATGTCATCCCTGCAAACAGTAACAAAGTGCGGCACAAAGATTAAAGCATAAACTTAAAAGCAAGGATGAAAAAAATAGTGAATTTTGAACCAGAGATCTAAGGTGTGTGTACTCCTTCCTGTGTGGAAGAAGACTAAAAGTGGGGTGTAAATGCAGCGAGGTTAGAAATGAAACATACCTGGGCACTATTAATGGATTGAAGATCCAATGGTGGGGTTCAATATCAGTCTGATACTAGTAAAACCTTAATTCACAACTCTCTTCAATCTCGTTTTCCCTCCCACCCAATGAAAAGTGAAAATATGCTACTTGTAAACTTAAAAGCAAGGATGAAAAAAATAGTGAATTTTGAACCAGTGATCTGAGGTGTGTGTACTCCTACCTATGTGGAATAATACTAAAAGTGGGGTGGAAATGAAGCAAGGTTAGAAATGAAACATACCTCGGTGCCATTAATGGATTGTATATCCAATGGTGGGGTTCGATATTAGTCTGCTACTGGTAAACCCTTAATTCACAACTCTCTTCAATCTCGTTTTCCCTCCTGCCCTGTGAAAAGTGAAAATATGCTACTCGTAAACTTAAAAGAAAGGATGAAAAAAATAGTGAATTTTGAACTAGAGACCTGAGGTGTGTGTACTCCTCCCTGTTTGGAAGAATACTAAAAGTGGGGTGGAAATGCAATGAGGTTAGAAATGAAACATACCTAGGCGCTATTAATAGATTGAAGATCCAATGGTGGGGTTAGATATCAATCTGCTACTGGTAAAACCTTAATTCACAACTCTCTTCGATCTTGTTTTCCCTCTGGCCCAGTGGAAAGTGAAAATATGCTACTCGTAAATTTAAAAGCAAGGATGAAAAAAATAATGAATTTTGAACCAGAGATTGAGGTGTGTGTACTCCTCCCTGTTGGAAGAAGATGAAAAGTGTGGTGGAAATGCAACAAGGTTATAGATGAAACATACCTGGGGGCCATTAATGGATTGAAGATCTAATGGTGGAGTTCGATATTAGTTTGCTACTAGTAAAACCTTAATTCACAACTCTCTTCCATCTTGTTTTCCCTCCCGCCCTGTGAAAAGTGAAAATATGCTACTCGTAAACTTAAAAGCAAGGATGAAAAAAATAGTGAATTTTGAACAAGAGATATGAGGTATGTGTACTCTTCCCTGTGTGGAAGAAGACTAAAAGTGGGGTGTAAATGTAGTGAGGTTAGAAATGAAACATACTTGGGCACCATTAATGGATTTAAGATCCAATGGTGGGGTTCAATATCAGTCTGTTACTAGTAAAACCTTAATTCACAACTCTCTTCAATCTCGTTTTCCCTCCACCTGTGAAAACCTTAATTCACAACTCTCTTCAATATTGTTTTCCCTGCCCCTGTGAAAAGTGAAAATATGCTACTCATTTTCCCTCCCTCTGCCTTATGAAAAGTGAAAATTTAATTCACAACTCTCTTCAATCTGGTTTTCCCTCCCGCCCTATGAAAAGTGAAAATATCTACTTGTTTTCCCTCCACCCTATGAAAAGTGAAAATATAATACTTATTTTAGAACGTAAATGAAGATTGGAATTGGGAGGGCTTTGTTACATCAAAATTGACACTGAATTTTTCAAAGATGTTAAAATTTCACTCCCTAAAAAACAATAAATACAATATTTATAGAGTATAGAGTAGATGTTTAGGTCTAATGTAATTATGTAAACAATTCTAAATATGGGCCTAGTTAAAGAATAATAATAATAATCATAATAATAAAAGTCAAAAGTATGGGGATGAGTGCAAAAATATAAATGTTGGCTCAATTAATAATAAAAATAATAAAATTCAATTTGTTATATTTTGATTTTGTTATTATCTTGTGAATAGGTTTTGCTACAATACCATGAGCCAATACCATGGCTTATCAATATGTCAAGCCCAAAAGCCATAACTTATTTCACAACCAAAATATTTTATAACAATATGACAAGATTCTTAACCATGGATATTCACCCCCCACTTTACAGTGGATATTATTAACTTGTAAAAAAATGGTTTTGTTATAATACCATGGACCAATGCTATGGCTTATCAATATCACATGCTCTAAAAACATAACTTTTTCACAATCAAAATATTGTATAACAATATGAAAATATTCTTAACCATGGATATTCATTCTAACTTTACCATGGATATTATTAACTTGGAAATAGACTTTGTTACAATGCCATGGACCAATACCATGCCTTATCAACATCACATGCCCAGAAAACATAACTTATTTCAAAATCAAAATATTTTATAAGAATATGAAAGGATTCTTAATCATGGATATTCACCCCCGCTTTGTCATTGATATTATGAACTTGTGAATAGGCTTTGTTACAATAGCATGGGCTAATAGCATGGATTATCAATACCACATGCCAAAAAATCATATCTTATTTCACAATCTAAATATTTTATAACAATATGACAAGATTCTTAACCATCGATATTCACCCCCACTTTACCATGGATATTATTAACTTGTAAATAGGCTTTGTTACAATACCATGCCTTATCGATACCACATGCCCAAAAACCATAACTTATTTCACAATAAAAATATTTTAATTTAATTTAATTTTATAACATTTTTTTATTTGAAGCTAATAATAAAAGGGTTGTAATTATTTTTGAGACATATATAAACCCTCTATCCTCACGAATAATAAAATTATTCTCATATAAATTAAATTAAGGTTTTAATAAAATTAAAAATGATAATACTTTTGTACTTAAAGATGTGAAATTTATATAATACAAATATTAGTAAGAACCAACATAGATCTATCTTAACTAAGGATCCAAGTGATGATAGCAACCAAAGTGAAGGGAAGAGAGGGGGAGGGAGATAGTCAAAAAGATGGAGGGTGAGAGAGAGAGAGAGAGAGAGAAAGAGAGAGTGAGAGAGTGATGGGGGGAGACAAAGAGAAGGAGGTAGGAAGAGAGAGAGGGGAGAGAGAGAAGAAGAGAGTGGGGGAGAGAGATATGGAGTTGGAGGGGGGAGAGAGAATAAGAGAGGGGGGGAGAGAGATATATGGAGTTGGAGGGGGAGAGAGAGATATGGAGTTGGAAGGGGAGAGAGAGGGAGGAAATAACTAAGGCATAGGGAGATAGAGGTGGAGAGAGAGAGGGAGTGACAAGGGATTGATGGATAGAGAGAGAAGGAGAGAATGGAGGAGTGAAGAGAGAGAATAGGTGCGGATAAAGATAGGGAGAGAAGGGAAAGAGAGAGAGAGGGAGGCACATAGATGGAGGGGGGGGAGAGAGAGAGAGTGATGGGGGGGCAGAGGGAGGTGAGAGAGAAAGGGAGAGAGAGGACTAAGGGAGAGGAGAGAGTGATGAAGTTTGAGGGGTAGAGAGAGATAAGGAAGAAGAAAAACATAGAGGGAGAAAGGTAGAGAGAGAGAGGGAGTGACAAGGGAGCGATGGAGAGAGGAGAGATAGAGGGAAGAGAGAGGCGGAGAGGAAGAGGGAGGGAGAGAGGGATAGATATGGAGAGAGAGAGTGTATGTTTGGGGGATGATATAGAGAGGGGAATAAGAAAGAGACACATAGATACAAATATAGATATTATATAGTATTATATAACCAGCCTAGATCCATCTTAACCTGGATCTATCAAGCACCAAAAAAGATGTTTTCACATCGAGAGATTGGATCCCTCTCGGCGCTTGATAGATTCGAGTTAAGATGGATCTAGGCTGGCTTAATAAGTTTGTAGTTGTATTTGATGAACTAACACTTTTTTTTATGGTTGTGGTTGAAAATATTGTTTCCATATTTGGTGTATTTATCATAGTAATAATATAACTGAATTTAATTAAACTTTTCCCTCTTCTCCCTTTGTCAAATATAGTCATTTTTTTCTAGCTGTTACGTTGACCTCTCTCCCTATTTAACCTTCTTCCTTGATATGTTTCTTCATCATGTCCTGAAGATGAACCACACTTGTTGGTTTGAAAAACGTCGACAAAAATATTCAATGTGACTTATTCCGAAAAGATATTTTATAATTACGATATGGATCACAGAAGCTTGAATTCGAATAATCTAATTTTAATTTAATTTTACACTTACCTTTTTTATGCAATGATTTTGTTGTTAGTTTATAGAGATAGACATGTTATACTTTTGAAATTTGAAAACGAAACACATGCTCTTAACTTGGTTGTATTGAAAACATTTAAGTGTAAGAAAGAAACATGCCCTCTTAACTTGGTTGTATTAAAAACATAAGTGTTTTTTTATACTAGGTGGGTGCAAACAAGAGAGAGTATATGGTAAGTGGATTAAATAGTTGAAAATAAATGTTAGTTAAGGAGAATGTTACAAAAATCTAACAAATAGGCTAGGGTTAGGATATTACTGTTTTACGATATCTAAAGTTTAAGATACCTTTTATGGAGGTGTAGTCTAAGCTCTTGGGTGTAGGTCACATATTATGGGTATCTTGGACTTTCGGTGTGTGTTAGTGGTGTCAACTAGTGGTGGAGAGTCCAACCAATGAGTAGACAAAATTTTTCATTTACAAGGTTGGCATCAATCAAGTATTCCCCCTCTCTACCTAACTCTAAGATGAGGAGTGTGCATAATGGACTTATTATTGTAACAAATTGCAAATATTTGATTATCTTTAATTTCAAGGGCTTGAAGTGGCTGCCTCAACCTATAAATCTTTAAAGGAACTATGTGTTTTTCAATTAAACCCTTGTGGTCAAGGAGATGCAAAAGAGGAAGGCCTTATGGCTATTTTTAAGGGGTTGTAATGACCCTAGTCTTGTGGTAAAATGTAGATATGATGCTAATGGTCTTGATCTTAGTACATTCACATATATAATGTAAATATTTTCCTATCACCTTGCATTGTGTAAATATGATAAATATTTTGTGGTTACCCTATTGTACATGTTGAAGTTCCACTTGCATGATTATGGGAAACACTTCTTAGTTATCCTTGTGTACACGGGGAAGATCATAATTACTCTATTCCCACAAATATAATAGTGAACAGTGTATAATTGAATCAAGACCCTAACCATCAACCCAATCTCCATTGACGAGGCTTAAACCAATGGTCCTTCCTTAAGGTAACCACTTATAGTTATTGATGCCACATTTTTCTAACTCAATGAGCCTTGTATTAACTAGGGTGAGTTAGATGGAACCTCAATGACTTCAAGGTGAGGGTAATAACCAAAGTTCAACATATATCATAATAACCTATACACATGTCTTTATACCAGGGGCATGATACAAGTATAAGGAACTCTATTAATGGGGGGGTTAAAGAGCATATAGCTCGACTCATATAGTTGAAAGAGAAAAAATAATTCGACCCAAGACCTAAGAAGAGACTCATAGACACTCACAGGCATAATATTTATAGGCCTTGATGCAGTCAATGAGGGCAGGGAGATATTTTGCAGCATATTAGCACACATGAATGGATTTTTCTCCTCCCTCACACCTTGTCGATTCTAGAACCAACCTAAGAAGAGCGAAAATGGAATATGGGGAGAAAATGGGAGGCCAAATGGCAGGAAAGGGAAAATCTAATTAACCAAGCCCTAACTAACTAGAAGGATGGAGTGAGAAGTAGAAAGAGAAGAGAAATTGGGATAAGGAGAATAGGAAGCAAAAGAGCACAGTGAGAGGAGAGTAAGGGAGAAGGAACTGAGAGTGAACAAGATGAGGAGAGGGCAATCAAAGGAAAGGAAGTCACTGGGTAACTACTCAAAGGGTGTTGTTGCAAGGAGGGTGTCACACTTGGACATCGTGGGGTTTGCACCATGAAGATAACAAACTGAATTCTAATGTCAAAAGTACGTCTCCATCATGTTGTTGAACTATACATTTGACATTTACGACATCAAACTACCACTTCTTTGCATCTAATTAACAATCAAGTTATCGGGTCTAGCGCAATGGGAAAATCACTACCATGAACATCTTTAGAGAACTACAATTTCCCAAAGATATTATAGTCATATATTTGTTGGTTAGTTTTACAATCCAAGATTTAGGAACCTTACTATCATGCTTGTGGCTTAGCCACATTCCAAGTATTGCGATAAAAACACCTAGTAATATTTTCACACTCAACACTATACAGTAAGCTTAACCCTAATATCTTAGTGAAGAACAAGTAACTAGCTAGACTCTGGAAGGGTTTTTGGATTGACTGTTAGTGAAACACATTGCAGTTAGGTGTTCCAATTTGTTTTGAGTGTTATCAAGTGCTAGGGAAACACAAGGGAGCACTAGGTCAAAATGCATGGAAATGAATGAATAAGATTGTGTGACGAGTGTCAATGAGTTCTAGGTGTGGTAAGAGGGGAGTGACATGGTATGCTAAGGAGTGCTAAGTCATTCTAGCATTCCATAGTGACATGCATCCAATATGTGCTAGGTGCCAAGGTGTGCCAAATAGTGCTAGGAAGTGTTAGGGAGCATTAGGGAAACACAAGGGAGCACTAGGTGAAAATAATGCACGCAAATGAACGATTAAGAGTTTGTGACAGGAAGTGTCACTGATTTCAGGGTATGCTAACGAGGGAGTGACAAGGTATGCTAGGTAGTGCTAAGGCATTCTAGAGGCCATGGAAACATGGCAAGATGTGCTAGGTACTAAGGTGTGCCAATGCATGCCAGGGAGAGTTATGGAGTGTCAGGGAAAAACAAGGGAGCACTAGTTTCAAATGCATGGAAATGAATGTATAAGAGTGTGTGACAATGTGCCATGGTGACATGCCAAGATGTGCCAAGTCCTAGGGTGTGCCAATGTGTGCCAGGGAGTGCCACGAGAACACAAGGGAGAACTAGTTCAAATTGCATGGAAATGAATAGATAAGAGTGTGTGATAGGGAGTGTCAGCAAATTCCAATTCTGTTAAGGAGGGAATGACGAGGGTATATGCTAGGTAGTGCCAAGGCATGCTAGAGTTTCAGGGTATGTTAGGGAGTGGAAAATCATGCCAAGGAATGTAGGGGATGATAATGTGTGCCATGTAGTGCCAATGGATTGTTATACATGCCAGATGTTATGGCATGTGAAGATGTAAATTATATTGCTTAGTTGTTCTATGGGCATGGTTGGATGTGAGCCTTGACTTGGTAACTTGTTAAGTGGGATGAGTTAAGATTGGACATGAGAAGCCTAACATTATTTATAGTCCATTAGGGGAATAAGGCATAGTCTAGCTGTAGTAAATGTAACTTGGTAAAGATGTTGTAGTCGAGGCAGGAATTGGTTGATTTCCTAAGTCTAAAAGAAAATAAGGGTAGTTATGAGGGCATGATAATTGAGTAACATGGTGTTATCGGGAAAACTAGTGTCTATGCAGAGCTGCTAGTCCCACTAAGGATGGTATCTACCTTAGAAACAAACAAACTAAAAACTACTTTCGTTTCCCTTTATGAGAAATAGATAAGAGAAGAATAAGGAGACCAACCTCTGTCTTGCGCTTGGTTCCTTGCTCGATTCCTCTCTCTTCTGGTAGGTCTTTGCCACTCGCTTCCTTGTCTACCCAGCTTCAAAGAGTACATGTAGAATCAAAGCATCATAACGCTATCCCAGAACATAGATCTATTATCATAAACAATACAGGACCAGATGTATATTGACCACACAAATGCATAAATCATCAATCATACAAGAATATGGAGGAAAAATTGAATAGCTTTATTGATAATCAAGAAAGAGCAAAGAGGATTACAACTAATTGTTCTTAATCAGCATCATCCTCTTAGCAAGTAAGCCCTTCTTCACCTCATGAAAAGCTTAGATCACCCAACACTATGATGTTACACCAGGAACCAACAACACTTCCTTACAAGATACAAAATTCTAGCCTCTGGATCTCTTGGATGAGGGATCCATATATAGATGTTTGCAAGGGGAGTGAGTCAACTTTTGAGATTTGATTAGTGTCCTCTCTCTGAAGTTCTTGATTCCACTTGGAGATTGATGATCTCTTACTCATCCTTGGTTGAATGCAGAGAGGCAAGTGTCACAGGAGAAGTTTCTGGAAGATTCAATGCTTCTCCACCTTGCGGATTGACCCTGCCATTTGTCCACTCTTGCCCATCGCACCCCATAGAAGGGTTTTTCAACATGCATCGCACCTACTGTGTGTATTCAGGTGGGATGCAACGCACTTTGAATATGGAGTAGGTGAAATGGTCCAGTTTTGACCAGTTTTGAGTAGTTTTTCATGGAGAACTTTTGGGAGATGCTGTAATCAGTTGACCTTGTTCTTTTAGGGGTTGGAACAACACCTTTAAGGACTTAGGAGCCCTTGGTTTGTGGACATTTATGCTTGGGGTTGCAGTGCCCAAAAATGTCTATAACAGTTGCCCACTAAAGCATGAGGTCATTAATCTTCTAATGTTGGGTGAAATGCTTTATCATGAGGATCCGAAGTTTTTTCGAGTTGGAAGGTGACTTGTAATAAGATACAATACAATACATTATCTTCATAATATTTTCATGATCTAGCTGAGGTAGGCATTCCCATGCTCAGCTTTATAAATTCATTTTCATGTACATAGGACAGACAATCGTCTAAGTGTAGACTGATGATTCTGGTAGAGCCATCATCCCTTAGATTGGATGATTATCTGTGCAGCAATGATGTACATTTGATGTCTTTATTCTCCAGAATATATATCGCAGCCCGGATGGATGAAACTAGATCTGGGGTCTTCAATCTCATTCGATCTTCACTCAAAGTACAAGTTGATACACGTGAGAGATGTTCTGGAGTCGAACATGGAAAGACATTGCCTGATTACCAGCCAATGATGTAAGCTGTTAACAGGAGTGAGAGGAATCACTGATAATGATAATGATCCTCAAGGTACTGCAGTACAATTCACGTGGTGTGAATAAGGGACTTCGTTTCGAACACCACGTAAAATATTTCGGTCGAAGGCCATTGATGTAAACCTGTCGCCGAAAGTGAGAAACTTGCCATTGAGGCATGCAAGCTTCAAAGTACTGAAAGGGTAGTTCCTAGATCGGCTTCTTGGATAATGAATTGATGTCGACAAGAAGCGGTCCATCATAGGAGGGCCTTAGTGAATCCCACATCAATGACATGGAACGGAGCAAATGATTTTAATGGAGGTGAAAACGATCTGTGATATAAGGTTCAGGGTGGCGGTCATGAAAGAATGGAGTGTAAATGTATTATAGTGGGTGAGACACAAGTGAATTCTCTGAGCGACTTCTCTTGAACATATCGGTGACACTGACATGATGGATTGGTAGCATTAACCCCAAATGTGGATGGTGTTATGGAACAATGTTGATGTGACCAGTGAGTGGAACAACCCAACCCGACTCAGATGCGGAGTGAAAGTGTCATGTTCAAGAGCGACTTGCTACCAACAAAGTTTCTTCAAGTTTTCTTCCCAATTTTTCCCCAGTCATTGCTGACCAGTACCTCTTTATTTTTTTCAAGCTTGAGGAGGACAACATATGCTTGTTCTATAATTTTCCCTTTAGGAAAACCCATCGCTATATTTTAACGAGCCTAGCTATAGTGAAGCTTGTTCTTGTCTGTTATGGACAAGTTTGTCGCTATAAGGTTTTAACGAGTTTAACGACAAAGATAACTCGATCCTTTTCAATTTTAGAGAGTCTGAAAAGGGACGTAAAGGAAACTCCAAAAATCCTTTTTCTTCATCTAATCCCTTAAGTCCAAAAAAGTATAAAATAATACAAAAGGGAGGAATTTTCGGTAATTTTAACGAGCCGAACAAAACAAGCGCTCGATATTTTTGTGTAATAATCCCTCAGGTCCAAAAAGATTAAAATCTAAAGGAGGGATAGCACTTCCGGTCACTTTAACGAGCTGGAGAGGCCAATGGCTCGGCAATCTTTTCATATTTTACGAGTCAGTTGAAAAGAGCTTAAAGGAGACTCGTTTTTGAGGAATGAGTGATAGATTCGGGTAGCAGCTGATTCTAGGCAAGGTTTGGAATTTTCCAATCATGGCAGTGTCACAAGGATGGCTAACAAGCTCACTCTTCGCAGCTATTCCTCAAAATGGGTAAACAATCAAGTGGAGGTGAATGATCGGCCAATACAGAGTGGAGGTGATGATGAGAACACGACCAAGGCTTCAAAGGCTGAAGTAATACATTCACGATGGTTATTTACTGGAAATTGGTTCATTTTTTAATGAGATTAAACGCTGGAGGAAACACTTGCTCATTGCTTATGTTTATTTTTTAACGAGCTTGAATTCCGCATTAAAACTTCTCGATATAACGGTCATTTCTTGACTTTACCATTAATAACTTTGTTCCTTCAAAGATTGTAGTGCATGCTCAATTGCTTCATCAAACTAGTAAGAAATGAACAATATATGTTTGGAAATTGAGTTAAGACACTAATATTTTACTTGAATTACGTAAAAAGTAATTTAATAGTGCTTTTACCCCTCATTTTACCATTTCATTTGAACTTTGGTCTGTTGGAGCCTTGGAGGTGCTTTCCCATTTGATTTTCACCAGCTGATTCCGGGAGATTCTGTGGATGATTTTTGTCACCGTCTGGACCAGGTATGAGCTAAACCCAAGCTCTTTCATTTCATCCTTTCCATTTTGCCTTCTGAGCCTGATTTCTAGTTTTTCTGAGCCTCTAGGGTTTGAAAAACTCGCCCTGGATCCATCGCACCCTTTCTATATCGAAAGGTGCATTGCATGTTGGCCTACCCACTAGATAGTTAGCATGCAACACACCCAGAACACTGCTAGGGGTGCAATGGGCACAAGGATGGAAATTTGTGCACAATTTTCAATGGAAATTTTGCCTGTTTTTCACCAAATCAGGATCTAACTCTTCTCTTGTTTGTTTCCAGAGATTCATTGGAGAAAAATGCCTGTTACATGGTGAGAACGTGAGCATGAAGAAGAGGACATGCTTGCTTTACATGATCTGGTTATGGTAAATGCACTGCGGAACTGTGGCCTGTTCAAGTTTTTCCGCATCTCTAGCATGAGGCAAGAAATCAAATTGTTGCAGTATTTGCTCAATGCCTAGGACCCTACCAGCCAGGTGTTCCAGATTAGGGGCAAATCCATCCCCTTGACTGTCGTGGACATCTATTTTTTGACCGGCTTATCGGGGCGGGGTGCCCCTATCTCATTATCAAGTTCGGCCCATGGGGGTGAATCTGTGAGAGCTTACATTCGCAGGTATTGCAGAGAGGGATCTCAGCCGAGTAAAGATGGCAAGATCAACATCCGAGATTTCACTGACAAGTCCCTGAGGACCATTCAGTTCACCTTTGGTAGGATGGCTGGTAGTGCGGCTCTTCATGTGGCCAACCGGTCTTATATGCAGTATGCCTTAGAATGCCTCGAACCAAAGGTGTTCAACTGGTGTGATGCAATACTCTTTGTGATGAAAGAACAATTGACCAAGGTGAAAAACGGAAGATTGAAGAACTTTGGATAGGGTTCTATTTTGACCGCCTTTGCCTTGGAAAAGATCCCACTGATGCAGCCACAGTATATTTTGGTTTACCTCCACCGATTGAGCCACGGATGCAGAGATGGGTCGACCATATGTCCAGACATGCTGGTCAGTCTTAGGTTTCCTTTTCTAATACCTTCTTCGGGTGGTTCAATCATCAGGAGATGATTTTTTCCGAGTATCCATATGCTGGTACAGATTTCCGGGGTCATCTGGATTTGGTACTGCCGGCTGGCGAGTAGTGGGGTGCCATTGGTAAATTCTTTGACCATATTTCTGTTTATCATTTCTCTTTATAATGTCCTTGTGCTTTATTCTGTCAAGACTAATCAGAACTCATGTGCTCATGCAGATTTTGGTCCCGTTTGGCTAGTAGTACGCCTGAGAGTGCCAGCTGCCGCTCCAGCAGGAGGGGCTATGGGAAGGGCTATCCTTCGCGACCTCGATGTGGCCAGGACTCTTTCGGCATTACAGGATCAGGTCGAGGGCCTCACTCTCGGTATTCTAGATGTGAGGACTGACGAGCTGCCTCTGAGGTTGCACCGACATACTACTGGCGTGCCAAGTCGATGGACTAGGCTTTTACGCATGATTGCAGAGGCGGTGACTTGCTATCACCAGCATCATTAGACTAGGGTGCCCCCTAGCGTTTTGAGTTTTGGGTCATTTGACCAATTTTGTCTTGGTTATAGAACATTATGTGTAAACCATAAACAATTAGTATATATTTTTGATTTTCGGAGTTTTATTTTGGTTAAGTTACATGATCCGAATGCAAATATTGATGAAATGATTCTTTTTATAAATGTTGCAAATGTCTATCTAACACATAATTTGCCAATGAGTCTGTTAATGTGTTTAAGTTTATGGAAATATGCTAATATTGAATAAAATCAAAATGCCTTTCCAAAATCTTGACCCTTAGGAACATGCGATAGATAGCTGGATTTCGGACGGAGTAGATACCAGTGAGTTGTAGTATGATGAGCTGTGAGTCTAGCCTGACGACAAGTTGGCGTATGCCATGTGTGATGGCATCAGAGAGAAGTTCTATCAACGCACTATATTCAGCGATGTTATTCGTTGATCGACCAATACATACCCCTCTGAAACTTACTAACTCGCCGCTTAGATCAAAAATGGCCCAGGCCGCAGAAGATAGGTTCCGCGAACTATGACTTGCTCCGTCGGCATATCCAACAAAAGATTCCAATAGGTTCGACATCTGCAACAAATGTAAAAATTGGATTTGCTTGACCAAAACGATTACCCTTAGCGAAAACAAAAATGTAACAAAAGAATATGGGTTACCACACTGAATCATGCATCATAGCGCTTAAGGTACAACCCGTTACGGGGTTGTGCCAGTGGAATTCCGTCGTAATCCATTAACTTGTAGGCTCCTTTTGCTAATACATGTTTAACAATATAGGGGCCCATCCATAAAGACTTGAATTTACCTGCTCCCAATTTATCGGATTCTTGGTCATAAAGTAAGACCAAGTCACCTTCTGAGAAGACACGAGGTTTGAAATTCTTGTCGAACTGTGCCTTGACTCATTTCTTATGGGCTTCGTTAGCCAAAGCGGCATCACAATGGGTTTCATCCAATTGGATTAGTTCCAAGAAACGAGCCTCCTCTTCTGATGTTCTGGGGAGAAGGTTGATTGCGAGTTTGAGGGACGAGATTTCACACTGAACTGGTAAGATTGCTTCTAGGCCATACACCAATTGGAAGGGTGTAAACCCGGTTGCATTCCTTACCGATGTTCGGTATGCCCATAAGGCCGAGTACAGGATCAGGTGCCAACTCCTTTTGTGGACTCCAATCATCCTTTGCAGCATGCGCTTCAGGACCTTGTTGATTGCTTCAACTTGTCTATTGGCCTGTGGGTAATATGGACTAGAGCTGTCGTGAGACAACCCTAATTTGGCAGCTAATTCGGCCATCATGTGATTGCGAAAATGCGATCCATGATCTGTGACTATAGCCCATGGAACGCCGAATCTGGCGACTACATAATTGAAAAAGAAAAGGGCAGCTGTTTCACCAGTGTTATCTAATGTAGGCATCGCCTCGACCCATTTGGTAAAATAGTCCACTGCGACTATGATATACCCATGCCCCCTGGTCGAGGTGGGGTTACATGTCATGAAATCAATGCCCCATTTGGCGAATGGCCCAACTGCAACTATTGGCTACAGAGGTGTGGGTGGTCTTCTGGTTTTGCTATCGAAAATTTGACAGGCATGGCAACTTCTGACTGCGGTTATGCAATCTTTGAACATTGTTGGCTAGAAGTATCCTGCTCGTAATTTTTTTTGCGCGGTAGCGTAACCAGATTGATGCCCTCGACACACGCCAGAATGGCAATCATTCAGGACCTTTTCGGCTTCCTCATGGGTGAGGCACCTCCTCATAACTCTATCGACACCGCGACGGTAAAGCGTATCACCGATGATCATGTAGTCTTTTGATTGGTATCGAATACATTTTTGTTTGGAGCGGGAGGTATTAGGCCTATATTATTGGGTTTGGAGATAGATGATTATATCTCCATACGACGGATTGCTTGAAGATATCAGAAACAAAGATTCATCCACAATTGTTTCTTCTGATGTTTCATCGTTGGACGATGATGGGAGATCGCATAGTAATTCCGCAAAAACCAAGGCTTTCTTTGACTTGGATTTTACAAATTCCAGATCAAACTCTTGTAGAATTACTATGCATTTTGAATATTTTCCCCCCAGCAACTGTCGCGACAATATATAAGTCATGGGGTTGCAATCTGACAGAATGGTAGTTTTTCGAAAGAGGACATAGTGTCGAAATCTCTGTATCGCTTGAACAACTGTGAGTGCCAACTTTTCAACATAAGAATATTTGATTTCTGTATCATTTAAGTTCTTACTTAAATAATATATAGGATGTTCAATTCCTTTGTCTTCTTGAACTAAAACCATTGCGATGGTTGTGTCCGCTGCAGCCAGATACAGGTTAAAGTCTTTTTGATAATCATGAGTGTACATTAATGATGCTTTCATTAGGGATTCTTTTAAAGCATCAAAGGAGGCTTGTGCGACCTGATCCCAGACGAAGGGCACTTCCTTTTTCAATAGACGTGTATAACCTTTAGCGAGTTCAGCGTAATTTGGAATAAACCTCCTCAGAAAGTTTGCTTTCCCTTGGAGTTTCTGAATCTGAAGCAAATTTGAAGGTGGAGGCAAATTTATGATTGCCTAAACCTTACATGGGTCGAGACGAATCATATCCATTGAGACTACAAAGCCAAGTAAACGACCAGAAGTAACACAGAACACACATTTGTGTGGATTGAGTCGTATCTTGTAGTGTCGGCAACGTAGAAATATCGCTCTCAAATTCTGCGGATGATCGGTCCACTTTCACGAATGAGCGAGAAGGTCATCGAGATATGGTTGAACGATGTTTTTGATGTCATGGAAGGCATAATTCATTGCCCTCTGAAACGTTACCCTTGTGTTCTTTAAACCAAAGGGTAATTTACGATATGCGAATGTGCCCCACGGAAAAATAAATGCAGTCTTTGACTGGTCCTGTGGGTGGATATTTATTTGATTATACCGAGAGAATCCATCCATGAATGAAAAGATTTCGCATCCGGCACATTCATCAATTATCTGTTCAATAAAGGGTGTAGGGTAGTTGTCTTTTGGACAAGCTTGATTTACATCCCTATAATCGCCGCACACTCTAATCGTTCCTTGTTTTTTCATCACAGGAACAACGTTCGATACCCAATCGGTTAGAGGAAATGGGTAAATGAAACTAGCATGGAGAAGCTTTTCAACTTCTGCCTTGATGGCAACGGCTTTCTTGGGGTGCACCTGCCATAGCCGTTGTCATACTGGTTTCACATCTGGATACATCTTGATTTCATGTTCCACTATACTCGAGTCAATGCCTGGCATTTCATCATATGACCAAGCAAAGACACCTATGAATTCGCGAAAAAGAGTGTCATATATTTCCAGTTCTGAAGGAGAACAACATTTTCCAACATAAATATTCTCTAGAACATCTGTTTTGGTTGAGATATTTATGGTGGTAGTATCTTCAATATTGGACAAGTTTCGCTCGGAATCCACTGTGTTTACAGTATTTGATAGGAAATCAAAAACTGAAGGATGATGAAGGTCATCAGGAGTATCTTATTTATAATCCGGAAGATGGGAATGATGGTGGTAATCTTCCCATGGCGCCCCTTCAATTACCATTGATTGAACAATTCCTTCGTCGGTGTAATGCACTTGCGACCAAGGATCTGAAGGGGTGCCATATTCCTTAGACCTATCTATCCAAACGCTTGATGAGCATTGATTTGGGTCTGCCTCCCATGCCGAAAACATTGATTGCTACAATATATCTATTGGGCTTGGAGGCAATACCTGTGTATGATCCATGTTTATATCGTTTTTTGAGATCTTTTGAATCGAAGATATCATATTGCAGGTTCCTACTGTCGCCACTTCCGCCAGATTGATTGGAGGTGGAAGGGCAAAAGTCCCCATTAATATAGGGTCTTTTAGTAGGCCTACTCTGATATTTTGAAGCGTATGGGGGCTTCCATGGATCATTGGAATGCTTCCCGTAACTTGGGAACTATTTGGGAGAAATGTTTGTTGGTCGACGATTGTAATTCCTCCTTGAAAAGGAAATGCAATATTCCTAAAGTAGGTCGACACAACTGCAACCATAGCATATATCCATGGTCTTCCCAGTAGGATGTTGTAATCAAGGTTTCCGTCGATTACTTCGACATCTATTTCTACTGTTTTCCCTCCTAGTTCAACTTGCAAGTTACTTAGAATACCATATGGGGTATACGTTCGTCCGTCAAATGATTTTAATGTTGTCGAAGATCGCAACATGGTTGGCGATCCTAAACTTTTCCAGCAACTCATCGACATAATACATGTAGATGCCCCCTCATCAATAATTGTTCGATGAACAGTTTTATTGAGGGCTTTCACTTGAATGAGGAAATCTAGTTGAGCTGGTAACTGAGGATCATATCCTTTATGATTAAAGGATACAAGATTAGAATCCTTTGGGTCTATCCCACCTATAGCTGATAATAAAGCCTTCTTTTGGGATGGACAATTTTGCAGTACCTCAAGTGTCGACATAGCGGATGGCGATTGGGCCAGATCTTCCACTATATTATAATGTTGTGCTGCTCTGGCACGAGGATTAAATGTTGACTTGTGTACTACTCCCTTTGGCGGTTTTATTGTTAGCTCAGGAATGATGGGCGACGCAACTTCTGTTGAAGTTGTTGTCGAACTACTAGGTTGATCTTTATCCTTGTTGTTCGAAAGCTGTGGATTCCCGTAATCTTTGTTCCTTGTCGATATCAAAGCATCATTTTGCTGTTTTGAAACCGACAACATCAGTACTTGGGACAGAGAAGCATTTTCACTAGCAACTAGATTTGTTCTTGGATTTGGAAACGGATCAGTCAATACTGCCGAGGTTTTTGAATTCCTGAAGAATCTTTTAAGCTCAACCTTATGTGGACAATTTTTTGTCCAATGATCCTCATCACATATTAAGCATGGATTTTTTGGTTTCCTATCTTTAGGAGGGTTTGCAGAAGAATTTTCAGGTGATGATTCTTCCTGTTTCTTCTTTTTCCCTTTGTTTTTCTTCTTGCCTCCAGGTTGCTTTGTTTCTTTGCCTTTATCAGTCTAGACGGCATTTACTTCCAAGGCGAGAAGTTCTTCTTTTTCATTTTGACTGGAAATCTTACGGGCCTTTTTAGATGTAGCCTTCGTCGATCTCGTGTCTGTCGCACCAATCATGCCATCACTAGCATGAGAGTCATTGTTCGATTTAGGAGGAGGAGGGATGGAAAATTTCGGTCTGGGAGCGTCAGGGATTTTATCGTAGAGCGTGCCAGACTGAGTATAAATCAAGTCTAAATATTGCACACGAGCAATAACTTGCTCTTCAGTGATGACCCCTCCTTTTGCCACATCTTCTGTAATGGAAGGTAATACTGACTTAATAAACCATTTAGCTAAAAGCTGATCAGGAACATACATTTTTACCATTCTACGACGACATCGCCACTCATGAATATGATCGGATATGTGAGTGGCCGTTGTTTACTTGAAATTGGTAAGAATTTTTGTTCCCATTTCGTACCTTATTGGTAACTGAAAATGGGTTAAAAAGGTTGTGGCTAGGGTACTGAAGTTGTCAAACGAAGCTCTGGGTAACTCGATATACCATTTTGCTGCCGAACCAGTTAACGTCCTCTGGAAAAGGCAAAGCCTAATCGAATCATCATTTAAGGTGTTTGATGAACACCACGGATGAAAAGTCATCACATGATTCGAAGGCTATTCACCTAGATTTCCATTAAATTTAGGAATATCTGATGGAATTTTATGCGGAATCACTGGCCACCAAGGGGCACAAGCAATTGGATCGTTTGTTAACCTATTTAGATCTAGTAACTCCAAAGTTGCCATGAAGGGTAACTGTTGATTCAGGTTTGGCGAAGCATACCCAAGATAAGATGGGATTGCCTGAGCAGTTGGTCTCTGCATACCAGCATAATGCATTTGATGCTAGTAACTTTGGTAAGGTTGATGGGCATAACCATTGTAGAATGGTTGATTTTGACTGTTTTGAATATACCGCTGCCCACTATTTGCAAAGATTCATTGCTCAGATCCTTGGTACACTTGTTGGAATTGCGGTTGTTGGTATTGCACCAACCATGGTTGCAAAGCCATGTGCTATTGTCCAATACTAACCGTTTGAACAAGATGATGGGTAATTGTACCCGTTTAGGCCTGTGTCATTCCACTAGTTGGCGATTGTGGTTGAGTCGCAAGAACAAGAGGCTGTTGCATTACAACCTGAGAAACCTGAGGTTGGCATACAATAGGCAGTGCTTGTACTTGTGACACCGTCACAATAGCCGGCGTAGTTGGTATATTTGACATAGGTAAACATTGTTGCATCGAATACACAACTCTTGGTTGTTGAGGTAGTATCGACACCCAACCGCTAGATGTAATTCCAGCATAACCTGAATTTTGTTGTGAACTCTTGTATGGTTGTCCTCCCGGAGGAGACAATGAAAGGGTATATTGCCCCCCATACGGTGGTAATATGGTACTTAAAGGAATTGTTTGCCCTTGAGGACCAGACTGCCCAAATTGACACCCTGAAGGATCAATTTGCTGAGACTCAACATAAGAGTTCCCAGATACTATCCTGGATGAACAAACAAGAACGGACCATACTGTCGAAATAGCCCCTGAGTGGGCCCCATCTACCGATTGAGAGCTAGTTGGGACAGATGGTATGCCGGCGAACATTGTTGGAGTGACAGCAGGAAGTTCTACCATCGCTGTGTCGGATGACACAGTCCTGGATGTCGACGGTTGTTCAAACATTTCTAGTCTATCAAAAAGATTTCCTAGCGATTCTACAGGAGATTCCGATGGCGGTAGACTAATTTTTGACGAAGAAGGATATAGAGTGATCCCGACTCCAAATCACGATGGAGTACTAGATGGAGGATCCTCCACAATCTCTTCTATAGCAATCAGACCAGTGGAAGAGGTAGACCGTTAGGTCCGTAAAATATTTCTGGTGTCGAAGAAGGTATAGAATCTGCAACAACAGATGTTTGGGGAATAACACCTTCCGAATCAGCTGTAGATGGAGATGGCTCAGTAACACAAGTGTTTACCTTCACACTAGGATCAGTTCTATTGTCCTTTGGTGGCTGCTGAACTTCTTCTATAAAGGCAAGGATACCATAAATGTTTGGAGTAACCGGAGTCTCCGATGGTGTTGGAACACTTGTTCTAACTTTACCAAGGGATTTGGAACCGGTTAAACGAGTTCACTTTATCCATAACAATTTCGACTCTAGAGACAAAGACAGTTGACTCGTAAGCCTCCGCGAATGGCGGGGTTTCAATTGAATTTCTTCCATGATTGTGGATTACTCGATCAACTAAAAATCAAGGGGAAGTATGTTTCCGAATTAGATGAATTTTAGACGCTTTAACACAACTTGTTTTTTCAATTTTTAAGAGTCGAGAAAACACAAAAGATGACTACTATAATAGCAGTCGCTCATTAATTAATAATAAACAGGAAAAGTTACAACCATGGTTCTGACGTTGAACCTCTCCTGGCTGGGTGAGTAACTATATGTGTCTTGCAATGCATCTCCTCTCCTGCAGCATAACCTCTCTAGCACTCACTAGCATTCCTCCAAGAACTCAAGAACTCAACATCTAGCACTCCATGACTAACCATTATCACTGTAGCTTGTCAAATGCATAAGGACAAGCTTATATAGATGAAGAAGGGAGGAGGATACGATGAACCGGGACACCTATTGTGGATTAACAGTATCCCCAAAAGCCATTAAAGATGGAGATAGGATAGAGCTCGACATAAGACTGATTTTTTATCCTCAAAAAGTTCCATGTAATGAAGGAAACAACAGTCGGGCGTGCGTTAAGGCAAAAAGCATGACCAAACTTGGTTGGCGCGACTGTTGCTCTAAGACAGAGCGCCAATGGTCGTGCCCTCTTTTGAGGATCCCCATGATTGGCGCGGGTAAGATACTGTGGACTTGCGCCAATGGAAAAAGAGCACTTTTCAGGGAACATGAAGTACATACTCAGGGGAACATAATGCAAGTGTTTTTAGACTTTGTCACTTCTTATAACTCCCGGGATGAGTCCTCCAAGGTACGACAAGAGGAGTAACAGGGATGGTGACAAATTACTGTGTAACAGATGCCCCCCAAAGCATGAAGTCCGAGAGGTGGAGAGGGGTGAAATGCTTTACAAGAACACACAAGAACACATAAGAACACATATAGTTACTGCCGCCGAGGATCTGTATTAAGAGACATGACTGATAGTTCAATTACATGATGTACGTGGTATGGTCGCAGCCATCCATAAGAGAGTACATAAATAATCTAGATCCATAGTATGGACGCAGCCATCTGGTTAGGACCAATGAATTGACTCAAGTATGGTCGCAGCCATCCAGTGAATGAGTCAAGTATCAAGAATCACACCTGGATTACAACAGACACAATCCAGGGTCTTGCGCTCCGTCTCGACCCGAACAAGAGTACAAGTTCAAGCATGTGAATATATGAGCTGAAGTCGAACATGCATGAACATCGTCTGATTACCAGTCAATAGTGGAAACTGTTAACAGACGCGAGAGGTACCACCAATAATGACAATGGTCCTCAAGGTACTATAGGTACAATCTACGGTGCGTGAATTAATGATCTGAAGTCGAACGCCCGTAGAATCATTCGATCAGAGGCCAATGATGAAAACCTCACGTCGAACACGAAGAACCTGCCATTGAGGCATGCAGGCTCCAAGGCACCGGAAGGGAGTCTCTAGATCAACTTCCTGGATAATGAGTTGAAGTCGACAGGGAGTGACCTTGATCGAAGGTGGGCCATAATGTTTCCCACATCATCGACACGAGACAGAGAGATAATGTTGTGAATCAAGATTGTGCGAACTATCAGAGGGATGTTATTTCTTTGCAGAGGTCAACTTCTCTTGAACATATCGGCGGCACATTAATGGAATCGGCAGTATTTGACATCAATGTGTCAAAGGTCATGATGACGAGGCAATGAGTGGATGAGAGGTCAAATAGGGTACCCAAGTCCATCGAAGCAAGTGAAAGATATGAGACGAGATATCCCCACCCCGGACACGAAAGCAAAAAAGTGCCATGTTCAAGAGCGACATACTACCATCACGGTAATAATTATGGTTCAAAAATTTTCTTTTCCCCCCACCATTTCTGGCGAGTACCCCAGTTATTTTTAACAAGCTTGATGGGGATAGCATATGCTTGTGTTGTGACAAAATCCGATGTCATTAGATTTTAACGAGTCTGACAAAGGAAGAACTCGACGTCTTTTCATGTTTAGAGAGTTTGAAAAGACAGCAGAAAAGGAAACTCCAAGGATGTCCTTTTTCGTAAAGTTATGTCTCTCGGCCCGAAAAAGTATAAAATAATACCCGAAAGAACTGCCCGATCATTATGATCGAGGAGTACTTTTCATAATTAGTGATTTCGACCTGAAAAAGTAAAAAAGCGGTCAAAACCATGTCGTTTCGTAACCATTAACGAGTTTGGAACGACAAAAACCCGGTAATCTTTTTATGTTTTAACGGTCGAAAAAAAGAACTTAAAACGACCGCCCCTTAATACCATTTAACGAGTCAAGAGGAGCGACTCGACAATCTTTTCCTCTTTAAATGTTCAGAAAAGAGCTGAAAGCGGACCTCCATTTTTGTTTTCTTTAACGAGTCAAAAAAGGAAAAATACTCGGCAATATTTTCATATTTTACGAGTCAGAAAAGAGCGTAAAGGCGACTCGTCCTGAAGGAACGAGTGGTATAAAAGGTAGCAACTGGTTCCGGTAATGGTGGAACTTACTCGAAACATGTAAAGGTTAAGAGGCTGGCTAATAAAACCACTCATCGCTGCGGTTCCTCAGGAAAGGAGAAACAACCAAGTGAAAGCATATGATCGGCCAAAGACATGGTGGCGATGGAATGAAACAACCAAGGCTCATCTAGCAGAATTTAGCAGATAAAAGGCAATCACGGGATGTAAATCAGGTATGGGTTCATTTTTACACAAGCTTGAACCATGGAGAACTTTGCTTGTTAAATTTTTTTGTTGCATGCCCCCAGCATGATAATGCAAAATTGAGGTACATGCCCCCCAAGCTTCATGGCATTCACAGAGTGGATGGAATGAAGGTTTACTTGGAAAGACTCGATTTTGAAGGAGGATGCATGCCCCCCCGGGCCAGCTGCCGTCATCAGAATGACGGAGTGGATGCTGGGGCATTTCCTATGGAAATAAGACCATTTAGGAATGGTAGATGACTATATGTGAAGTGTGAACCGGGGAATGAAAGTTGGTCTACGACTTTGATCGTCCTTCCTTCATGCGGAAAACACATCACTCTGAAGAGTGAGGACACAATAGCACGTATGTGATAAATATAGTCTCGTCCAAGGAGTAAATTGTAATCTAACGGACCTTGGACTACCATGACACCCATTTGAATAGTCTTCCCTTCTAACGTGATAGGTACATTGGGAAGAATTCCTAAAGGTCGAGTGATTTCTCGATGGAAACCTGTAAGGTTTCTCATCTCAGGCAAAAGCAGTGGGGAACCAAGTGCTTCCCAAGCTGTTGAAGAAAGGATACTCACAGGAGATCCCTCATCAATAATTGTACCGGCCATAACCATGTGGTAGACTTGGACTATAATTCGAAATGGTATGGAGGCTGGTAACCGAGGATTGACTAGTTGATCCCAATTGAAGGAAACAACTAGGTTGCTTGGAGGTGGGACTGGATAGACAGCCGGATATGATTCTGATGGACTTTCTTCCTGGTGCGAAGAAATGAGAGGGATGCTCACTTGATCATTAGAGTCTATGTTGATGAATAGAATTTGGACGGTGGGATCTTCATTCTTTGCAGCGATAACATCATCTGAGGGGGTAACTTCTGAAGGCAAAACCTAGTCACTTGTAAGCTGGACCTTTTGACGTTTGTCTGGTTTGGATTCAGATGTAAGATTATCTAAAGTTGGAACTTCTGAAGGCAAAACCGGGTCACTTGTAAGCTGGACCTTTTGACTTTTGTCTGGTTTAGATTCAGGTGTAAGATCATCTAAGGATGGAACTTCTGTAGGCAAAACCGGGTCACTTGTAATCTGGACCTTTTGAAAGACCGGGTCAACTGTAATCTGGAACTGTGGACTTTCGTTTGGTTTGGACTCAGGTGGTTCATCTTTGATGATAGAGTGGTGCGTAGATGATGAATGTAAATCAACACTCGTTCCGACCAGGGACTGATCTGGAACAGGCGGAGCATAGCTAGGTTCAGGAAGAGAAGGCTGGACCAAAGAGGAATCATGCTTGATCACTTGGTTAATGGAGAGATGATCTGCAGTTGCAAAAAGACGCTGATATCCAGCGGGTAGTTGGGGTAAGGGAGCTGACAGACTTTCCAAAAGACGGGAGGCTTCATCCATAAGTGGACAAAGGCGAAGGAGATGATTACCTTCACAAAGTCGACAAGGGAAACGAACCTTCCCTTTTCTCTTTCCAACTGATAAGGTATCGTCGGTCAATGACGACAAGGGGCGAGTCGGGTCACGGGACCATATATCTAGGATCCTGGGAATACCAGGACAATCAGAAAGAAAATGGTCCTCCTTGCATAATCGACAAGGAGACTTAGCCTTCCGCGGAGGAGCAGAAGGTGGTTCCACTTCAGATATTTTCGTGGTAGATGCGACCTTTCCCTTAGGAGACTTCTTCTTTTTGGTCTTCTTCTTCTTCTTCTTCTTAGCCACCTGGTTACTGAAATCCAAGGTTTCACTAGGCGAAGTAGAAGATGAGGACGCAGCAATGGGCGAAGAAGGGAAGGGGTCCACCTTAGAATCAACATGGTGTTGTTCGGGTGGAGGAGGTGGTGGCGGAACAGGAGTCATCACACTTGAAACCACCGAGTTTGAAAACAACCATACGGGTAAACCAATGGTCAACCCAGGCAAAGACAATGTTGCGATATACTGAACACCGACATTTCCAACAGAAGGAAATGGACAAGGGTTCCCATCAGGAGGAACACCTTGGCCGGTGGGCGCCGGGAAGGCTGCCATTGAACGAGAAATAATCCTACTCAATCTAACGCAAACAAAATCTAAGTGGGTAGATGTTATCGTGGCCAATAAATTTTAAGACATTGAACTTAACATTTTCATTTTTTAAGAGTCGAGAAAAGGATAAAAGATGACTCGAGTCTCCTTCGAATATTTAATGAGCACGAAGTGACAAGAAGCTCACAGACACCTTTTCGTTTAGGGAGTCTGAAAAGGATCAAAAGTGACTGCTCTGGAATTCTAGGTAGAGGGTGTGCCAAACTTTTCGCAAAACCACAGAATACTTTTTAGGGTACGGGTGGTCAATCTTCGTGAATGCTGTGTTCACTGCATTGCGAATCGTAGGGTGGCTGACACGGCTTCCTATGGATAAAGGCTTTATTCCTATAGGGGTCTCCCAATATATACGTGACGGTACGTGGGAGCACAGTCCGTATTGGCACCTATCGTTTCACCATGGAGGAATCACCCAACCACTCGACGATAAACTACCAGGTTTAAAGACGCCGGAACACGTCTCTAACCTAGACCTCTAGAGTATTTGCGTTATGTTCCAATGCGTTGTTATGTTCATTGAGTTTATTTTAAAGTTTATCTTCGATTATGTTTCAGTTTTTGGTCCTACCATATGTGATATCTCAAAAACTTCTTAAATGCAAACTATATGCCAAAATTATATCATTTTGATTCGATGAATTCTATCTACAGGAGGGTTGAGATCTTTTCACAAACGAAATGATCACTCAACAAACAACAAAGATCCTAATGCAGCTAATAACAAGAAATGAAATTTTTTCTTTTTCTTTTTAATAGCAACAAATAACAATAAACGCTAACTAATATGATGCAAAAGATTCTTTTGTTTTTTCTTTCCTTTAAGATGGCATGATGCATTTAAACAAATCTCAAGAGATATGCACAATCCAAGTTCACTCAATGAAATAGAACCAATTCTGAAACACCAAAATGAACCATGCAAGCAAGGAAAAAACACAAAGACTTTCACTGAACCATGTAATCTAAGTTCGAATGAAGTCAAGTGAAATGAAAAGAGGCTAGAAGTGAAGCACTCAGAGTATAGAAGATCAAGCTTTAACAAATCACTGGATAGGTGCAGAACACAACCAACAAGCTGACTGGATAATCAAGAGACCGAAACTTCCCACAAAAGGCTAGACATGCAAAGTCACTATATGTTCTAGGGCTGAGACGAAAATCAATATAAATAAGCAAACAGCTGAAGGATAAGGGCTAAGACCAGTCAAGCAGAGGTTCAACACACTTCCAGAGGCTGTAAGAGATATAAAAAGAGACTGAAAGAGCTTTCCACCCACACACAGGCAAAACTTACAGGGCTGGCGCGACTGTCAGCCTGCAACTTGCGCTACCCCAGGATTGGCGCGAGTTGCTTTTGAGCAACATGCGCCAACTGGCGCGACTGTCAGAGTAATAACCGTGCCAATTAAGCTTGCCAGCTAGAAAAATAAATAATACGACCTCAGGTCGGGTTGACAGTGCTCATATGGGTCAAACAGTAAAGAATAAACTCAAAACTGACTCAGGAAGCTCATTCACTCAAGCAAGCAGAAGAAAATTAACATGCAAGACAAAGATCAAATAGCTTCTCCCCAGCGGAGTCGCCAAATTGTTGGAGAGGTAAATCCCCTCTGCGGACAGAGGCGATCCCACTAGCCTAAAACAGAACTAGCCACAATCAAACCACGCTGCTACGCAAGTTCCTAGTTATGCATCAAAGGTGAATTAAGAAGACCAACCTGGAATCCAACGCTATGATTGAAGCAGAGTTGATATTCCCGCTCCCTCGCTCCAGCAGATCATAAACGAACACCTGCACATGCAAAGGGAGAGACAGATACCAACATAAAATCTACCAAGGCACAACTATATTTCAGTCAGAAAGGAAATAAATCAACACATCACCATAATAGACAATGAGATTGGAACTATAATAGCAGTCGCTCATTAATTAATAATAAACAGGAAAAGTTACAACCATGGTTCTGACGTTGAACCTCTCCTGGCTGGGCGAGTAACTATATGTTTCTTGCAATGCATCTCCTCTCCGGCAGCATAACCTCTCTAGCACTCACTAGCATTCCTCCAAGAACTCAAGAACTCAACATCTAGCACTCCATGACTAACCATTATCAATGTAGCTTGTCAAATGCATAAGGACAAGCTTATATAGATGAAGAAGGGAGGAGGATACGATGAACCGGGACACCTATTGTGGATTAACATTATCCCCAAAAGCCATTAAAGATGGAGATAGGATAGAGCTCGACATAAGACTGATTTTTTATCCTCAAAAAGCTCCATGTAATGAAAGAAACAACAGTCGGGCGTGCGTTAAGGCAAAAAGCATGACCAAACTTGGTTGGCGCGACTGTTGCTCTAAGACAGACCGCCAATGGTCACGCCCTCTTTTGAGGATCCCCATGATTGGCGCGGGTAAGATACTGTGGACTTGCGCCAATGGAAAAAGAGCACTTTTCAGGGATAATCTGTAGGGGGTGTCTTCAGGGACATGAAGTACATACTTAGGGGAACATAATGCAAGTGTTTTTAGACTTTGTCACTTCTTATAACTCCCGGGATGAGTCCTCCAAGGTACGACAAGAGGAGTAACAGGGATGGTGACAAATTACTGTGTAACAGGTACGGCAATCAATCTTCCGGAATGCTGTGTTTAGTGCATTGCAATCGATAGGGTGGCAAACACGGATTCCTATGGATAAAGGATTAAGCCTATTGTGGTCTCCCAAAATATACTCGACGGTACGTGGGAGCCCAAGTCCGTACTGGCACTTATCGTCTCAAAGTGGAGGAATCACCCAACCAACAATGAAAACAATAGTTACCAGGCTTTACGACGCCGGAATACATCTATAGCCTAGACTTCTAGATGTTGTGCGTTAGGTTCCAAAGAGTTTTTAGATTCATTAAATTTATTTTATAGTTGATCTTGCTTAAGAAATTTGCCTTTCAGGTTCACCGCGTGATGTAGATGTACAATTCCTAAAATGCAATCTAAGATGATAAACAGTTGTTTAATCTTCTTTTTTCAATGAAAATCCTAGCTACTAAGGAAAGAGAGATTATTTTCTTTCAACAAAGAGCAGAGAGCACACCCTATATGCACTGTCCTAAATCAAACCAACAAACAGTCTAAATGCAAATGCACGTGCATGTATTTGTTTTCAGCCTTCTTAATGTGTGAATGATAAAAAGAAAGCTAAGCGCAAATCTGAATTATTTTTCAAAGTGACAATTGCTAACAAGTTTCTTCTTCAAAACAAAATGAGGACAATGACAACACTTTGTTATTTGGAATTGAAAACTTGCTTTCAACACTTGAAAAACTACTAACTCAAATCAAATACAAGAGTAACAGTGTAATCGACTATCAAGAAGAATCAGATTCTCTTCTATGACTGAAAACGACACTTGCGACACTTTCAAATCAAGAAACGATAGTACAATTACACTACTTCTTTGTAAAGGAGAACTGAAAAAGACTCAAAAATACATAAAAACATTTACAGTTCTTTGCACAATGGAGGCGAAATAACAGCAAGAAAAGGGGTTTCAAACAGAGGTGTACTGACTACAGGCAGCAAAACTCCTGAATAGAGCTGAAAAGCATGAACACAGAAACAAAAATCTAGGAACAAGGCCTTATCTGATCAGCGCACCTATAACACAGTGAAACTGAAATGCAACGCACCTAATACACTTAGGAAGTGCGATGCATGTGGAGTTCACAGAACAGACAGTGCACTGGACTAGGGACGAGACTTTGACTGGGTTCCGGGTCACAGTTTGCAGTTCAGTTCAGGGATTTAGGCCGAGCAAGTGGTAATCGATAAATCAATCACAGGGGTAGATCTAAGGAGGTTACTAGAGCCACCACGAAGGCAATTAGAGAGCTTGTAAACCAATCATTTAATTCATAAACAAAACCCAGAGATAGACTGAAGTAGCATTGATCTACTTTTCACTTGCATATAAAATTCAATTCGAAGGCTAGCTGGCTTGAATTCAGGCTCCGTCTGTAAGTTTATAAAGTAAACAAATGTAGATAAACAAACAATCTATTCGCTCCCCAGTGGAGTCGCCATTTTTTTATCGGGAAAACTAGTGTCTATGCAGAGCTGCTAGTCCCACTAAGGCTGGTAGCTACCTTAGAAACAAACAAACTAAAAACTACTCTCGTTTCCATTTATGAGAAATAGATAAGAGAAGAATAAGGAGACCAACCTCTGTCTTGCACTTGGTTCCTTGCTCGATTCCTCTCTCTTCTGGTAGATCTTTGCCACTCGCTTCCTTGTCTACCCAGCTTCAAAGAGTACCTGTAGAATCAAAGCAACATAACACTATCCTAGAACATAGATCTATTATCATAAACAATACAGGACCAGATGTATATTGACCACACAAATGCATAAATCATCAATCATACAAGAATATGGAGGAAAAATTGAATAGCTTTATTGATAATTAAGAAAGAGCAAAGAGGATTACAACCAATTGTTCTGACCCAGCATCATCCTCTCAGCAGGTAAGCTCTTCTTCACCTCATGAAAAGCTTAGATCACCCAACACTATGATGTTGCACCAAGAAACCAACAGCACTTCCTTACAAGATACAAAATTCCAGCCTCTGGATCTCTGGGATGAGGGATCCATATATAGATGTTTGCAAGGGGAGTGAGTCAGCTTTTGAGATTTGATTAGTGTCCTCTCTCTGATAGTTCTTGATTCCACTTGGAGATTGATGATCTCTTACTCATCCTTGGTCGAATGCAGAGAGGCAACTGTCACAAGAGAAGCTTTTGGAAGATTCCATGCTTCTCCACCTTGCGGATTGACCCTGCCATTTGTCCACTCTCGCCCATCGCACCCCATAGAAGGGTTTTTCAACATGCATCGCACCAACTGTGTGTATTCAGGTGGGATGCAACGCAATTTGACTATGGAGCAGGTGAAATGGTCCAGTTTTGACTAGTTTTGAGTAGTTTTTCATGGAGAACTTCTGGGAGATGCTGTAATCAGTTGACCTTGTTCTTTTAGGAGTTGGAACAACACCTTTAGGGACTTAGGAGCCCTTGGTTTGTGGAAATTTATGCTTGGGGTTGCAGTGCCCAAAAATGTCTATAACACATGGCATGCCAAGGAATGAAAAGGTGTGTTGACATATGCCAGAGAGTTGCAATGCATGTCAAGGAGTGTTTGGGAGTGTCAGGGAATCACAAAGGAGAACTAGGTCAAAGTGCATGGAAATGAATGAATAAGAGATTATGCCAGGGAGTGTCAATGAATTCTAGGTGTCCCATGGACGAAGTGTGTTAGGAGAATTTCATATTAGGACTTGTAGGAGGAATGCCTACGATTGTGATAAGAGGATGGAAAAAGAATTTTGAGACAAAGGGAGACTTTGGTCTAGGCACAACATTATTTTTTCAATGAATTGGTTGGGTTCCCAAGTCACAAAAAAAAGTAAGGTTATTTATGAGGGCATGAAAACTAGGGAGTGCCAAGGTGTGCAGGGAATTTCAGGAAGTGATAACACATGTTAGAAAGTTCCAAGGAATGTTAGGCATGTTAAGACATGCCAAATGCTAAGGCATACGAATGTGTGCTAGGTTCTAGGATGTGGTGCCAACACATGCTAGGGATTGCCAAGGAAACAAAAGGGATGACTCGTTTCAATTACATGTAAATGAATGAATGTGCATGTGTGATAAGGAGTGTTAACAAGTTATAGGTGTGCTAAGGAGGGAGTGGCAATGTATGATAAGTAGTTCCAATAGATGATAGAGTGTTAGGAAAGCCTACTAAGATGTGACAAGTGCCATAATGTGCCAATGTGTGCCAAGGAGTGTTATGGAAACACAAGGGAGAACTAGGTCATAATGCATGGAAATGAAGGAATAAGATTGTGTGGCATAGAGTGTCAGTGAGTTCCAAGTGTATTAAGGAGGAGTTACAAGGCATGCTTGGCAATGCTAAGGAATTCTAGAGCTCTAGGGATAAATGTGGCCAAGATGTGCCAACGTGTGAAAGGAAGTGTTAGTTGGGAGTGCCAAGGAATCACAAGGGAGAACTATGTCAAAATGAATGGTAATGAACAAACAAGAGTGATCCGAATTGGATCCATAAAAATACTGTCAAAGAACCATGACTGAATCAAGTCGAACAAATCTCTAAAGAAATCCAAACAGCATCAAGAACACCCTGAACCAGTAGCAATGGCAACTGATGAGGAACGACGAGGACCTCGGTCAAAGAGCACTGACCGAGGCCCATGGAGACTATGCAGGAGGCCAAAGTAGCCCCTGGGAGCCCCTAAATGGGAACAGGAAGAGGTTTTTGATGTGCGACTAGTGCTTAGTAGGCGAACAGGGCCTTGATGGGAAAGCCTGAGCACCCGGTCGCGTGGGGGAACCATAGGACCGCGGGCAGAAAAGGAAAAGGTGCAAAAACTCAATGGCGGGACCTGCGCTCTGGAAACCGGTGGTTTTGATCAGAGCACCCTTGAACGGTAAGAGGTTTTGGATAGGAGCAGAGCGATCCCATACGCTGATTGACACGTGGTAGGCAAAGGTGAGAGAAAAGTGTTTTTGATCGCACGCTATCAGTCAAGCAAGTCAATCGCATGAAACTTGCGTATAACGTTGGATCTGGAAGGCCCAGATCGGACAGCTGAGATTGCGCCCAATGGAAAGAAGTGGAACTAACAGGGAATTAAGCCACGTTTCAAGGGAATCTATTTGACTACAATGGTGGAGGAAGAATGCATCCATGGCATAACTGAGGAAACAAACCGACGAAGCATTGTTGATGCTAGTTAGAGGAGGACAAGGGGCCACTCCCTGAGTGTTCATGATGATGCCGAACACAGGGAACTCCAAGCACAGCTACAGAAGGTGAATCGACAAGCAGAAGAGGAACTGAATAGACATAGGATTCAAATGGCTAAAGCCATGAATAGAGACAGTCGAAGAGGTAAGTTAGACACTGAGAGACAGAAGTCGAGAGACGAAGTGAACAGTGAACCCTGAGTGGAGGATTGAACACAGAGAATAGTAAAGCTAAGCAGAAGAGACAGAGGGTCGAGCTGACTAGAGGCAACATTGAGCACCAGAGACCTTGAAGATTCAAGCCTTCCCCTAGAGGAATCTTTCTGGACTGAGCATCACATTTGGCTCTTTCAACTGTAGAGCAAAAGGTCACAGAGCTGGTAGGAAGAAGAAGAGTTTGTGAACTCCAAGTGGCTTGCGAAATCCAAGAACCACCTTTCCAAGCAAAATCTGCTTCAGGAGAACTCATATTGAGTCCATGTATTGTAATTTCTCTGCTTGAAGACACAATAAAACAAGGCCACCATTGAACGCTAGACCAAAGACCTAGCCCCAGAGAATAGGGTGAACTCCTTATTAAAATTGTTTGTGTCTTTATGTTGCTTACTGTATTTATCTGTTGTCTTTCCATTTTATTGACTATGTATTGGTAATCTAATCGATCCATTGTTTCAATAACACAAAACACACACCATCATGTGAGTCTGTAATACCTTAGCTTAATAAATCTTTAACTGATGTCACTCATAGGGTGAATATCATATCAAGTGGTATCAGAGCATCAGGGTTGTAAGGTTAGACAAGCTTGTGTTGGTTTAGCTGTGAATGCTCACAAGATCAATGCTCAAATTAGGAAAAGGAGAGTTGGTGGAAACTAATCCTGAAATTGGGACAGTCTATCCTCAGAAGACCATGTCAGAGGAAGGTTCTATGGGGCCAGACCCTTAATTCATAGAGAGTTTCCTAGCTATAAAGTCTATGGTTGAAGAAATGTATAGAGACTTTAGAAAGAAAAAGGTGGAATATGCATCAGGCTCTAAGCAAGACAAAGAATAAGATGAGTCTCACTTCCATGACAACTCCAAAGGAAAGGGGAAAGAGGAAAACTTTCTCACACCTCCTAATATCCCTATCCATAATAAGAAAGCATCTTTAATTAAGCTAGATGTTAAATTTGATTTTCCTATATATGATGGAGAGCTAAATGCTGAAAAATTGGACAATTGGATTAGACAAATTGATGTGTATTGCAGGGTATAGAACATAAACTCAGAAAAGAGTAAGATTCAGCTAGCAAGCCTATGCCTAGGAGGGACTACCTTGGTTTGGTGGGAAGGAAAAACCCAAGCTGATATGAAAATACATGGCAAGGCCATCTCTTTTTGGAGTGAACTTGTTGCTACAATCAAAAAGCAATTCTATCCATTGGCCTACATGCAACAAGCCATGATGAGTTGGCAAACTCTTTAGCAGTTGAAAGGGAAAAGTGTGCAAGGGTATACTCAAGAGTTCAAAAAGAGAGCATTGATGCCAGGTATCTCATTAGACTCACCATGGACTCTTTCGAACTACATTGGTGGTCTACACAGCTACATGAGGCATACCATCCTCATGTTTAATCCCACTAGTATAGATGAGGTATCTATACAAGCTACTCATCTAGAGGCTGGAGGAAAGAATGGCAATCCAGAAGTTGGGGGACCATCCCAACCCATTGTAAGCAAGAGCAAGGAGAAAATAAAATAGAAGTGGAAAGCAAGGAAGGCTAACACTGCATAGAAAGCCAAAGCTTCATGCACTCACTGTAAAAAGGAGGGGCATGATGATGAGCATTGTTGGATTCTGCATCTTGAGCTGAGACCTAAGAAGTCCGAGGGCAAGAAGAAGAAGATAGTTGCAGCTATTCAGAGAGATTTGGGGTCAGACTCAGGAGATGAAACAAATATAGTAGCCACAGGTATAAAAGGTAAGAATTTTGAAGCATCTTCTAGATCCTCTGCTCAATCTGTTATTGATGAAGAAAATGAGAGAAAAAGGCATGAGCTTTTCCATATTCGAGTTATTTCCAAAAATAAAAAGATTGATACTTTGTTTGATAGTGGCTCATAGGTAAATTTGATTTCTGAAGCAATTGTAAAGAAATTGGGATTAGCAACTACACCTCACAAGAAACCATACCCATTAGGATGGTTGAATGATAAAGCACAACTAAAAGTGACTAGACAGTGCAAACTCAAGTTTTCTTTTGGGTCGGCATTTGTAGATGAGGTTGAGTTAGACATAATTCCTTTGGATATATGTGGAATTGTTTTAGGAAGTCCTTACTTGTATGATAGAAAGGATATTTTCTATAGAGTTAAGAACAAGTATCTACTGGTTAAATATGGAATTGAATACTTTGTAAGAGCTCATAAGCTCAAGAATAATTATACTCTCATAAACTCAAGATAGATGAAAAGAATGATTAATTCATACAAACAATTTTTACTGATGGTTGTAAACGAAAAGAAACCTGATAAAGCCAATGTATTTGAGGGTTGTAATGTTGAACAACAAGCTAATATAGAAAAGGTTGTTTCAAAGTATGATGTCTTGTTTCAAGAACCTAAAGGTCTGCCACACAAAAAGGGAATAGTGCATGATATTATTTTGGAGCAAGATGTTCCATTGCCTAACATTGGGATGTACAGGTTGTCTGCTTTAGAGAATGCTGAAATCAAGAATCAGGTGCAGGAGTTGCTCGAGAAAGGCTTCATCAGGCCTAGCCCATCACCATGTGGGTCACCAATCGTTTTGGTGAGAAAGAAATATGGCTTGTGGAGAATGTGCATTGATTACCAAGCACTGAATAAGATAACAATAAAAAATCGTTATCCCCTTCCTCGCATAGATGATCTTCTAGATCAATTAAAAGAAGCTGTTTATCTCACCAAACTAGATTTGCACAGTGGATACCATTAGGTCAGAGTTGCAGAGCAAGATGCATGGAAGATTTCTTTCAAAACAAAGCAGGGATTGTATGAATGGCTGGTTATGCCTTTTGGCTTAACTAATGCTCCTGCTACTTTCATGAGATTAATGAATGATGTACTCAGACCTTTTCTTGATGATTTTGTTATTGTATATCTGGATGGCATTCTGATTTTTAGTAAAACGTGGGAAGAACATTTAAAGCATGTTAAGGAGACATTAGATGTTTTGAAAAGAGAAAAAAATTATGTTAAACTCTCAAAATGTGAATTTGGCAAAACATCTCTAAACTATTTGGGTCATATAGTAGGGGGAGGTGAATTGAAAATAGATCCCTCTAAAGTGGCAATCATTTTGAATTGGCCTAAACCCAAGTCTGCTATAGAAGTGAGAAGCTTCCTAGGAGCAACACAATATTGGAGGAAGTTCATCTCTAACTTCTCCTCGATTGCAGCTCCTTTGCATGCTTTAACAGGGTTGAATAAGGTGTTTCAGTGGGGAGGCAAACATCAGAAATCCTTTGACACCTTGAAAGAGAAAATAAGTATAGAACTTGTACTAACACTGCCAGATTTACAAAGACCATTTGAGATACAAATTGATGCCAGTGACTATGCCATGGGAGCAGTGTTGACACAGCATGACAAACCCATATGTTATCATTCTGAGACTTTTAATCCCGCGGTAGTTAACTATCCTACATATGATAAAGAATTGTATGCATTAGTTCAGAGTGTGAAAAAGTGGAAACATTAATTAATGGGCAAAGAGACAGTAATACATACTGATCATCAGCCGCTTCAATATCTACACTCCCAAACTAAGTTGCAGCAATCAAGACATTATAGATGGATGGGTTTTCTACAACAGTTTCACTTGGTCATCAAATATAAAAAGGGAATACATAACAAGGTCGCAGACATGTTATCTAGACCCATTATAAATGCATCTACCATACTTAAGCATAATTCGGTGCTACATGAAAGCTACATAGAGCAATATGCTCAGGATATGGATTTTAAGGATGTATATGCAACTTTAAGTCAAGGCAAAAGAATAGAAGAATTGGACTATCACATAAAAGACCAACTCTTATACCATTGTGGGAAACTCTCCATTCCACAAACTGAGAGGATAAAGATAATTAGTGAAGCACATACTTCTATGATATCAGGTCACTTTGGGGTAAGTAAAACAGTTGCACAACTGCAAATATTCTGCTATTGGCCGAAAATGAATGAGACAGTTTCTAGATATGTATGAGGCTGTGCCATGTGTGCTAAAAGCAAGCCCAACAATAGAAAACTAGGCTTGTACACTCCATTACTATCTCCTTCTCACCCTTGGGAAAGTGTTTCCATGGATTTTATAGGAGGACTGCCTAAATCTAGGAAAGGTCATAATTATCTATATGTTGTTGTGGATAGGTTCAACAAAATGTGTACTTTGATACCTTGTAGTAAATAGATCACAGCTGAACAAACTGCAAAATTGTTCTTTGAACATGTATGGGTTCATTTTGGATTACCCACTTCCATTGTATCTAATCAAGACACCCGATTGGTGGGGAAGTTTTGGTCTAGTCTATGGGAACTGATGGACACCAAACTGAAGAAAAGCATAGTTTTTCATCCACAAACAGATGGCCAGACAGAAGTATTAAACAGGACAATGATCTAGTTACTGAGAGGATATTGCAGTAAACATCCTAAGCTTTGGGAAGAACATTTTTGTTATGAGCAGCATGCTTACAACAGAGCCAAACACTCTTCTATACAGAGATCTCCTTATGAGACCTATTTTGGCTTCACACCAAGGTCTCCTTTGGATTTTGTCTTTAGGAAAAATACCATGGTTGATGGACACAGTGATGTGGACAAGGAAACTAGGTTCGCTGAACAGATCCAGGAGATCCATCAGGCAGTACAGGAACAGCTGGAAAGCAGCCAGGCAAAGTACAAGGATAGGCATGATAAGCATCAGATGGAGCATAGTTTTCAAGTTGGAGACCAAGTCTGGTTATATATCAGCAAGGACAGGATGCAGGGTGAAGGTTAAAAGCTAAAGCCTATCAGGTATGGACCTTTTAGGATACTTGAGAATATTGGTGAAAATGCTTTTAGCCTTGATTTACCAGCTTACATGCACATCTACTCGGTCATAAATGCAGACTGCTTGAGACTGTTTGAACCTTCAATGATTGAGGACCCTGAAGAGCAAAGTCAATTGCCTTCTATTGATGACCTACTACCTGGATACCTCAATGAGTTGCAGGAAGACTCAGTGTTGGACAGGAAGGTGAGGACAACGTATAGGGGAGATGTTGAGTACCTCAGGATTGGGCTCAAAGGTTCAAAGTCGAGTAGCGTGAAGTGGATTGAGATTGGAAAAGTGAAGAAATAGTATCCTCACTTAGTCGATGCTTGAAAACCAACTTTTGGTGGTCCAAAAGCTCTTTCAGTGGGAAGGTCGTGATCCGAATTGGATCCATAAAAAGATTATCAAAGAACCATGACTGAATCAAGTTGAACAAATCTCTAAGGAAATCCAAACAGCATCAAAAACACCCTCAGTGGCAATGGCAACCGATGAGGACCTCAATCTAAGCGCGTTGACCAAGGCCCATGGAGACCATGCAGGAGGCCAGAGTAGCCCCTGGGAGCCCCGAAATGGGAAAAGGAAGAGGTTTTTGATGCGTGATTAGCGCTTAGCACTAATTGCGCATCGCTAGGCGAACAGGGCCCTGATGGGAAAGCCCGCGCACCTGGTCGCATGGGGGAACCGGAGGACCACGGGCGGAAAAGGAAAAAGCGCAAAAACACAATGGCGGGACCCATGCTCTGTAAACTGGTGGTTTTTATTGGGGTGCCCTTGAACGGTAAGAGGTTTTGGATAGGAGCGGAGCGATCCCATACACCGATCTACTTGTGGTAGGCGGGGGTGAGAGAAAACCGTCGTTGATCGCATGCTATCGATCGAGCAAGTCAACCGCGCAAAATGTGAGTATAACGTTGGATCTGGAAGGCCTAGATACGATAGTTGAGATTGTGCCCGGTGGAAAGAAGCAGAACCAATAGGGAATTAAGCCGTGTTTGAAGAGATTTGGAATCCGTTTGACTGACACGGTGGAGGAAGAACGCATCCATGGTGTAATTGAGGAAACAAACCGACGAAGCATTGCTGACGCCAATTAGAGGAGGACAAGTGGCCACTCCTTGAGCATTCATGATGAAGCCGAACACAGGGAACTCCAAGCGCTGCTATAGAAGGTGAATCAATAGGCGGAAGAGGAACCGAACAGGCATAGGATTCAAATGGCTAAAGCCATGAACAGAGACAGTCGAAGAGGGAAGTTAGACACCAAGAGACAGAAGTCGAGAGACGAAGTGAACAGTGAACCCTGAGTGGAGGACTGAACACAGAGAATAGTAAACCTAAGCAGAAGAGACAGAGGGTCGAGCTGACTAGAGGCAGCATCGAGCACCAGAGAGCTTGAAGATTCAAGCCTTCCCCTAGAGGAATCTATCCAGACTGAGCATCACATTCGGCTCTTTCCACTGTAGACCAAAAGGTCACAGAGCTGGTAGGAAGAAGAAGAGTCTGTGCACTCCAAGTGGCTTGGGGAATCCAAGAACCACCATGCCAAGCAAAATTTGCTTCAAGAGAACTCATATTGAGTCTCTGTATTGCAATTTCACTACTTGTAGACACAATAAAACAAGGCCACCACTGAAAGCTAGACCGAAGACGTAGCCCCAGAGAATAGGGTGAACTCCTTATTAAAAAAATTTGTGTCTTTGTGTTGCTTATTGTATTTCTATGCTATCTTTCCATTTTATTGACTGTGTATTGGTAATCTGATTGATCCGTTGTTTCAATAACACATAACACACACCAGCACATGAGTTTGTAATACCCTAGCTTAATAAATCTTTAACTGATGTCACTCATAGGGTGAATATCAGATCAAAGAGTTTGTATTAGAATTTTCAGTGGGTTCTAGGTGTCTAAGGAGAAATCGACAAGGTATGCTAAGCAGTGTTAAGGCATGCAAGAGGCTAGGGCGACATGCCAAGATGTCATAGGTGCTAAGGTGTAATAACACGTGTCAAGGAGTGATAATGAGTGCTAGGGAAACACAAGGGAGAATTAGGTAAAAATGCATGTAAATGAATGAATAAGAGTTTGTGACCAAGAGTGTCAGCGATCTCTAGGTGTGCTAAGGAGAGAGTGACAAGGTATACGATGTAAAGCCAAAGAATGCTAGAGTGTTAAGGTGGTAGGAAAATATGTGTCAGGTGCTAGGGTGAGCCAGGGAGTGTTAGGGGGTGTCAGGGAAACATAAGGAAGCATTAGGTCAAAATGCATGGAAATGAATGAATAAGAGTGTGTGAGAGGGAGTTTCAATAAATTCTAGGTGTGTTAAGGAGGGTGTGACAAGGTTATATGCTAGGTAATGCCAAGGTATGCTAAACAACCAAGGCATGTTAGGACGTGCCACGGTGTGCTAGGGAGTGTCAAAGCATGCCAAGGAATGCAGGGGATGTTAATGCATGCCACATAGTTATAAGGCATTCTAAGACATGTCAGGTGCTATGGCATGTCAAGATGTAAATTGTGTTGCTTAATTGTTTTAGACCAAGGTTGGATGTGATGAGCCTTGTCTTGGTAACTTGTTAAGTGGGATGAGTTGAGATTGTACATGAGTACCCTAATATAAGTTACAAGTAATTATTAGGTGAACAAGGCATATGTTGAATTTCCATGACACATGAGAATTCGGGTTTGGCCTTAGAATTTTTTATGCGAACACACTCAAGTGCCATAACACATCTACTATGTAGAATGAAATCAGCCATGAAAGAAAAAGTAATGGATTGAATGCACAGAGTTTAGGGTCTGCCACATCTTCATATGTTAATGCTTATTATTGTGATATACAATAGCCATTTATATCTCTGGAGTAAGACTCCTCTAGAGATTTTATATAACAACAAAATCTATGTGGTAAAAGATATATTGTCAAAGGTTTCTCCATCAAAAATAGCAACCAAAAGGGACCTTACTGTGCACACAGATGAAGAATTAAGAAGATTATTATCTATGAGTGTTGATGGGGAGGTCTGGGACAAAATTACACAGATAGCAAACCTTTTTGTTCAACCAATCAAGAACTAAAAAGGAAAATGTGTGATTATATATACATGTGTCATAGTATTTGGAGAAATGCCAACCTAACCCACAAATTTGTTGATGTTTTGTTGGACCTAGCTTATAATTGTTCCTAAAGTTAATAAATAGGTAAAATAGGACTTCCTTTTCAATACAAAATATAAATTGATAGGAATAGGGGCAAATTGTGAAAGTGTAAAAATTGGTATGGTTTAAAGGGACCGATCCCTTTGAAAAGTCTTAAATGTGGTAATGAAGGTTGAACCTCATTCTATAACCCCCTTGGGCATCCATCTTAGGAATTGGTGCAGGATGCAACACTTCAGATAATTTTTGTAGCAGTAATTTTTGTAGCATCTAGGGTGATGCCTTTGATGCTTTGGAGTACGAGGGCATGGTTTGATATTTAGTTTGCATTGAAGAAGCTTTGGAGGCTAGATACTGCAGAAAAACACCTTGTTCTAAACATGGAAGCACATGCCACTGAAGAAAGTAACAACAAGTACATAGATTTGAAACTCAAATCACATCACTATTTATTACTCTTTGAAACAACAAATAACTAAAAATTTCAAACACTCTATTCACTTTTCCTTTAATCTAGAAGGTATAATGAATCTAGAAACATGTACAACAATGTCTCAAATTTCTTAACTCCTAATCCTAATGCACCTTCCTTGCATGGATAAACAAGACAATTAAAGTCTTCCTCTACTGAATATGAAATGAGATATGAAAACATGCTTCCTTAGCTAAGGCTGAGAATTAATAACTAGGGAAGTGTTCCTTTTAACTGTGCATGCAAAAACTAAATAAAGAAAAGAGTTTCGCTACTACAGGTTCTAGAAATGAATCCACTGCCTAAGGTAAGTGATTTTCCCATAACAAGATATTAAGGACTCAGAAACTTTGTTGCTTCCTTCAAGAGAGCTGTATGCCAAACAAAACTAAGCTATCTTGCACTATCCTCCAAATTCATTCACCTTTAATAGAAATCTTATGCCCAAAAAAATATAAGAGACTAATATCCAACATAATTTGCTGACCAGCCAGAGACCCTTGTTCCCAAATAGAGAGATAATAAGGGAATGTCAACTAGGGTGGAATCTTTCACCACTGAAATTGACAAGAGATAGAAGGGGTCATAAACTATCAAACCTAATGCTCAAGAACAAATGAATTAATCCACACTTGGTGATCGAAAATTTATTCAATCCTTATTTATTTATAGATTTTCTAGACGGGTTTCATATTCTTAAGTGATTGAGTAAACCTTACTAAATTTGGGTTTTTTAAGCCCAATTTCCCTAAAAATTTCCCAATAATGGGTATTTTGGGGTTTTTCCTCTTTATGGAAGATTATAGCCTATGGGGATGGATAGGATATGATGTCCCATTTGTCCTCAATTTGTAGAGGACGTTACATGGCACCTAATAAAAGAAATAGTGCTTTAGTTTAGGAGGTAATAGCTAAATGTTTATTTCTTTCCACACAAGAGATACATCTTGCAAAAATGATCATGGAGTACAAATACTACAAAATGCCTAAATCTTACTAGCATTGTCATAGTCCAGGAATAAAAACCCTTTCAAGTGAAAAAAGGTTAGTACCACATAATAAAAGCACAAATGACAAATTCAAAAACAATATACTTATTCAATGAAAGAATGATGAATGCTATTAGTGCATTTTAAATTGAATAGCTCTCAATGTTGTTTTGGGTCCAATTTGGGGAAAAGGAGGAGCTCTTAGTGACAATGGGATGATCAGGATTTTAAGAAGGGAGCTCTGCTATACTTCTCAACATACAAGCCATTCATTCTAGTGGAGGATATATAGAGAAGTCTTTAATAAGGACCTTTCCAAGATCAGTTTGGAGGAAAATCCATTTTCAAAGCTTAAACATAGTTCTAAATTCAAAAAGGAGTAGTCATTTTTAAGAACAATTATTAATTCCCAAGAAATTGGAGCCAAGCTGACATGTTGACCATTTACTCTTCTACTAGACAAGGAAGCATTTATGAAATACCTTGGCCCTTTGATCCAGTATTTGATGTAAATCTCTTGATTAGAAATGTAATAAGAGATGCAGTTTATATTAAGAAAAAGGGAAAAGTAGAGGGCCAATTAATAATTATCTCTAAAAAACTCTCAGTAGAATCCTAACATATCTGAAATGGAAAAGGTTAACTCCATGGTTATTTTTTGCTTTAGAAACTTTGCTAATTTCCATGATTGAAGATGTATTCATGCCTTGAAAGAAGCTCACAAATGCTTTTGATATTGGTTGAAGCAAAGAAAATGTGAAAAGTTACACTGACATAAAGTTATGGAAAAAAAGTATGTGGAGCTTGTTGTCCCAGACTCCACACAAAGAATGGACAAAAGGTGAAAAAACTAATTCAAAAGGTATGTGTAGCTTTTCTCATGTAGAGTTAGGTGTTAACTCCACACTCTATAGCGAAGGCTTTGTGGCGCAAGTGACACAAAGGTTTTCATGCAGAACTTTGGATTAAAAGGAGTGGATCTTGACGCTACATGTCCACTATTACCCCACTTTATGTATGAGTTACAGGAGATAAAAATAATGAGATACAAGAGATACAAAGTAGATACTATTGTTATTCAAATTTAATAAAAAATATTACGATGTCTTCCTCGACATAAAAGAAACATCTTCCACAAAATATTTTCTCCATGAACTTGATTTAAAATGAATCTCTTTCGTTGATGCACCCAGCCACAAATAGAAACGATGCCGATGGGCCAATTTCAGTCTAGAAAATTCACAATTAGTTTCAATTGTAATATCTCCTATTTTCAGTTCAGATTTCAGTTACAAGCAGTGAAACATGACTCGCAGATCAATCGTGATTAATCACAAGTCAGAATATGCTTGCTCTCCAAATGATCCGATCCAAATATTTGTGATTCAAACTCATGTTGACTAAGTTTAACTCATGGTCAATGCAAGTTTGACTTGTGACTTTCCAATTAAAGCAGATTCCTGTGATTGATTTTGATTTATTTGATTTTCGGCCTTAACTCAACGAGCATGAGTTTTTCAAGTTTAGCTATGCCGCATTGATAAAAACTAAACATCGGTCGTTCCAAAATTTATTTATCATTTCTCAGACCCGCAAATCATATGTCGAGACCTTCATTAATCAATCACTACTCACTATTACACAGTCCAGACTCCATATTAGGGAATCACCAGGGTGAGCCTAAGTCCAGAATCCATATCGGGTAGCTGCCAATGTGTGCTTTATCCATACTCCATATCGACCCTCGGGTAGTCTCACGTCACCTTCAGCGTGTTTTAGTTTCAGGCTTAGTTGCTTCACTATACAACAATCGAGGTGCGTTGGCACTTGGCTTAAATAATAGGTATATTACTATATTGAAGTTTCAATGTCGTTTTCAATGGAAAGTTTCAAGTTTCACTATTCAGCAATCGAATGTTTGGCGTATTCCTTTGGTTATGACTTTTCAACCCTATAATTGGGGCTTAAATAGATTTTAAAAATGCAATAAGAAATGGTTTCATACCAACCACTGGACAAGTCATCAAGAATTCCTTCCTTGGTCGATGTCTTGCCGACTCTAAAGGCTTTAATCGTGCATTCACAACTTTGGGTATTTTTGTTCTTCTAGAATCTATTATTGATGTATTGGTTCAGTTGTCTTATGCTAAATGAACTTGCAAATTCAAGATTACAATGCAATATATGTTGATAATATTTCCTTTAGGTAGCATTTTCTCATATATACCTAATTGCGTTTCAAGGTCATAATGATATATTGGGTCGAAATGTGATTGTGTTGCTGGACAAACTCCTCTTTGATCCTTAACAAAACCTCATATCCTTTAAAACCGACCCTCTTTTTTGTGAAGTTATATATGGAATTTTTAATTTTAATTTTTTATTGTCCTTGACAGGAGCCAAATTAAATAGAAGGAACAACTCCAAATCTAAACAAAAGCCGCCATTTAAACACAAGTCCAAAACAACAATGCCGAGGGAGAAGGACTTTTCTTGGGCTTATTGTGACAAGATTATTGGAGACCCCAAGCTCCATTATAGAGGCATTTATAGATTCAAGTACCACCTTGCACAAATACTCGACCATGATATAGGTCTCTGCAAAAAAGTTGACAAAATTGTCAAACACCAAGCAACCTTGGCCATTGATATGTTGAGTGAGCATAATGCAAAGAAAGAAAAGAAAAAAAAAGAAACAAGAACTCCTAGAGTTAACATTTTTTCTTCCACTACCCCATTGTCATCTCCCTCTATTGAATCCTCAATGCAGTTCCCAAGTTTCCCACACATGCCTCTAAGTCCAACTCAAACTCAAGGCCAAATGAATCCTCTTGCATTCAACATTGGAGGTGGAAACATAAACACCTTTTTTTCTCCCCACACAAAACCTGGTTCCCAACCTACCTTGGATACCACTGGTTGGAAAAACAATACCCATAGTTAGGAAAGGAAGGCCATTGCTAACTTTTGGTACTATTCAGACATACCTTTCCACTATGCCGTAAGTCCTTATTGGCAAGCTATGATTGATGCAGTTGATGTTGCAGGTCCAGGGTTCAAAGCCCCTTCATCAAAGAGAATTAGGAAAAATTTGTTATTAGAAAGTGTTGAAGATGCCATGCTTGTGCTATCTAAGTTTCGTTCATCATGGGTAGAAACAGGGTGCACAATCATGAGTGATGGATGGACAGATCGGAGGAATAGAACTTTAATAAATCTCCTTGTATCTTGTCCAATACGTACAATGTTTCTCAAATCAGTGGATGCCTTAGACAAGGTTAAGACTGCACAACTTATATGTGAAATGATGGAGGAAGTCATTCAAGAAGTGGGAGAAGAACATGTTGTAAAAATTGTCACCAACAATGCAACTAATTATATGGCTGTTGGTAGAATTTTTGAGATTAGGCACCCCACTATTTTTTGGACCTATTGTGTTGCCCATTGCATAGATTTAATGCTTGGGGACATTGGTAAGCTTCATTGGATACATGAGGTTTTGGAGAAGGAAAAATTCATAACCAAATACCTATACAACCACACTATTGTCCTAAACACCATGAGAAAATACACTGAAGGTAAAGAAATTTTTCGACCTGCAGTGACTAGATTTGAAACAAATTTCATATCTTTTCAATTTGTTGTTGAGCAAAAGATAAATCTGAAGAGGATGTTCTTGGGACTTGAGTGGATGGCATCTAAACATTCCAAGACCCTTGAAGGCATTGAATTTGTTGCACTTGTGTTTAATGACAGTTTCTAGAAAGATGCCGAAGAGATTATTATTGTGATGGAGTCCCTTGTTAGAGTTCTCAGGTACTTCAAGTCTTTTAACTTTTTCATGTTTTAAATTTTATTTCAAGCTTCTTCTTATTTTCAATGTTTCATATTTATTTAAATTTGAAAGCTTGAACTTTCAGGATGGTTGATGGTGACAAACCCACTATGGGTTACATTTATGAGGCGATGCATCTCGCAAAGGAGGCCATCAAAAGAAGATATGGGGATGAGGAGGAAAAGTATATGCCTCTTTGGGACATTATTGATGCACGTTGGGATAGGAAATTTCGTTCCCCCTTACATGTTTCTAGGTACTTCTTAAACCCACAGTATTTTTATGATAAGAGAAAATTTAATGAGGATGGGGAGGTTCGCAGAGGACTTATGACATGCATGGAAAGGTGCTTGCCTGATCCAGAATTTCAAAGTCGTTTATTTTCCCAACTATAGCATTATAGAGCACCAGCTAAATTATTTGCCTATACCAGTTTTATACGAGAAAGGTCTAAGATGTTGTCAGGTACCCTTTGAGGCTTGAAGGCTTCATCAATTCATTAAATTTGTTTAAACTTTATTTTGTATGTTAAATTGTTTTATTAAAATTTGTTGTCTTTTTAAGCTTTTATTATTTAGTATGTAGTAAGTCTACTCATGAACCCTTTCCACTTGCTAGGCATTTGGTGGCAAAACTTTTGTAGTGATACGCCAGATTTGAAGAGATTCACCATTCGAATCTTAAACCAAGCATGCAGTGCTTCAGGTTGTGAGTGCAACTGGAGCATGTTTGAGAAAATACATTCTACGAAGCGCAATTGATTGACACAAAAGCGCTTAAATCACCTTGTATTTTTCCATTACAATCTACAACTTTGCAACAAGCAAATATTAGGTGAGAACTTGAATTTGAAGGTTTCATAATCTGATTTGCAATTTAAAGTTTAAACATTAAAGTTCAAATTAAAACTTAAATTCACATTTCAATGTCTCATGAAAATGATAGGTTTGGATCATTCACCAATAGACCTTGAAGAGATAGATTTGCAAACTAAAAATGCAATAGATTGGGTCCAATTAGAGGAGGCTCCTCTTTTAAGCCTACATGACTTGAAGAACTTTGAGAGTCAAGCAAGCAAAGAAGTGGGAAGAATCACTTCTAGTTCTCACTCTTAAGAGTCTTAGACTCTTAGTTACTAATTTTTTTCTAATTATTATGCATTTGTTTGTAAACTTTTAGAAGCAGTTGCTACTAGTTCTATGTAGTCACTAGTTGGGAGTCATGACTCAGTACTTTGGATCACGTTTGGACTCATAACATATATGAGATGCTTATTCATTCATGCCATTTTGGACATATATTGATATTATGAATTGTTTGGACATGGCTTTATTGAATATCAATGAAAAACATTTTTTTTTTTAATTCAATATATGTGTATATTTTTATTTATTGAATTCACCGATTTTTTTTCCTGATTTTTCCCCAATCCAATTAAAACTCTTAGCTCTTTTTCCTCACCAATTTATTGTCTATTCTGAGTCTGGTAACATTGGTTACAAGTTTCATTCTTCAATTGTGAATGCTAAGGTGTGCTAGAGAGTGCCAATGCATGTTGAGGAGTGTTAGGGAGTACTAGGACAACACAAGGAGGCACTAGGTAAAAATGCATGGAAATGAATGAATATGAGGTTGTGTTGGGGAATGTCAATCAGTACTAGGTGTCATGCTAAGGAGGGAGTGACAAGGTATGCAAAGCACAGGTAAGGCATGCCAGGGAATATCATGGAATGTCAAGAAGTGCTAGAGTGTTCTAGGTAGTTTCGGGGTGTGCTAACATGTGCCAAATAGTGCCAAGGCATGCCAGGTGCTAAGACATGCTAGGATGTGCAGGGTGCTAGAATATGCCAATATGCGTCAAGGTGTTTCAAGGCAAAGAGAGAATTAGTTACGGACCATTAACGACCCTCACCCAAGAGAGAATTAGTGACGGACCATTAATGACCCTCACCAAAAGTGTCATTGAAAATGGATTTGGTGACAAACCTTAAAGGACCATCACTATATACATTTACAAAAACGATTTTTTCAAGACCATCACCATATGCGACATTGGTGATGGAAATTAAAGGTTTGTCATAGGCATGACCCTCACTAATGACCATTTTTCTTGTAGTGCATGTATCTACCACATGTTTCCTTGTGAGTAATGCTACGTGTTACCCCTTTTTGTCCCACTGTGATCCTTGAAACTACCAAATCCAGCTGTCACGTATCAACCATCTTGGCATGTCATTGCCACATGTATCTTATCGAATCAAGTCTTTTTCTACCAAACGTTTCTAGGAAAATTAGTATTTCTAATAAATGCTAACCCTCTAGGTTTGTTAGCTAACCTAGAAAAAACAGTCAAAGCAATTCACTAAGTTTCCATGAGCAACTGATTTTCAAAATCTCCCAGAATTTTGTCTTACCTCGCCCATCGCACCTTACAAAGGGCCAAACTACGATGCATATCACTTTGACAGTGTGGTACCTATTATGCATAGCTCCCTAACACAGGGCTTTCTGCAATGATCCCTTTCAGGCACTTTTTGGATGAATTTTGTGTTGGAACTTTTGGAGAATGAGGCATCCAGATGACTAATTTTATTTAGGGCATAAAACAACTATATTAGGGGTTGATGAACCCTAATATCATTGACATGTGAGTTGGGGTTGTTGTGCCCAAATATGTCTATAACAGTTGCCCCCTAAAGCATGAGGTCGTAAATATTTATGTCGAGTGAAATGCTTTATCACGAGGATCGAAAGTTTCGAACTCGAAGGTGACCTACATCAATTAAAAAACAATACATCATGATAATATGATTTTCTCATGAACTAGCTGAGGGAGGCATTCCCATGCTCATCTTATAAATTTTCATTACATGTACATAGATCAGATAGTCACCTACAGATATAGACTTATGATTCTACAAATATAGATTTGTGATCCATGATTAGAATGACTATCTGTGTAAAGCCTTTGTACATTTGTCGCTTTGTACTCCTAAATATTTCACAGCTCGGATCGATGAAACTAGATCCAGGGTCTTCAAACTCGTTCAATCTTCAGTCAATGTACAAGTCTAACCATGTGAAAATATGTTCTGAGGTCGAACATGGACATACATCGCCTAATTACTAGCCAATGATGTAAACTGTTAATAGGCGCGAGAGGGATCACCGATAATGATGATGATCCTCAAAGTACAACAGTAAATCTTGCATGGTGTGAGTATATGATTCGATGTCAAACACCATGCAAAATCTTTCGGTCGAAGGCCATTGATGTCAGCTTGTCGTTGGAAGAGAGAAACTTTCCATTGATGTATGCAAGATTCAAAGCACTGAAAGGGCATTTCTAAGTCAACTTCTTGGATGATGAGCTAATGTCGAAAAGAAGTGACTCGTCATAGGAGGGCCTTGATGTATCCCACATCTATAGCACGAAACAAAGTAAATGATCTTCTGAGATGAAAACGAACTGACAACACAACGTTCAAGAATGGAGGTCATGAAAATGAAGGTTTGTGGTATTGCAACGGATGAGACTTTAACTGGATGACTTCTCTTAAACATATCGGCAACACTAAGATGAATTGGTAGCGTTGACCCAAAACAAAAGTGATGGATGGTGTGATATACCAACGGTATGATAACGATCAAACGGAATGTCCCAACCCAACTTAATCATGGAGATGAAGTGAAAGTGTCATGTTCAAGAGCTACTCGCTACCATAAGTTTTCAAGATTTTTCCCCATTTTCCCAGTCATTGCTGACTAGTACCTCTTTATGTTTTCTCAAACTTGAGGAGGATATTATATGCTTGTTGTATAATTCGCCCTTCGGGAAAACCCATCGTTATTTGATGTTTTAATGAGTCTAGTGATGGTGAAACTCAGTCTTTTCTAGATGGACAAGTTTGTCGCTATTATTTTAACGAGTTTAACAACAAGGATAACTCGGTCCTTTTCATGTTTAGAGAGTTTGGAGAGAGACGGAAAGAAAACTCCATAAGTTCTTTTTCATAAGATAATCCCTCAGGTCCGAAAAAGGACAAAATAATATGAGAGAGATGTTGTTTCCAATACTTTAATGAGCTGGAAGAGACAAGCACTCAACTATCTTTCTTGTTTAAAGAATCTAAAAAGAGTTTAAAGAGGACTCTATAGTTTCCTTTTTGTTTTTATGTCAAAGCTCAAAAAGAGAATGAAAAGTTTGCTTGGTGGTCAAAGATTCTCAATTCGCCATTAGCACATTGGATTCTATTTTCAGTCTTTCATTCTGCTTAAAACTCCATCAAAGATGATTAAAAATACATATTTATGGATGAAAAAAGAATAAAGCCAACATTTACTTGATTCACATCTAAAAGTAAACATAAAAACTAGTTTTAACAATTCATTTTCACCATCTCATTTCTAACATTGGATTTTGGAGCTCTGAAGCGATTTTTTCCCCAAAATTTCACCAGTCGATTATGAGAGATTCTATGGATCATTTTTCACACCGTCAGGACCAGGTAGGAGCTATCCTTATGCTCTTCAATTCTATTCCATTCTTTTTCAGTTTTGGGAAACTTTTCTTAGTTTTCTAGGCCTCTAGGGTTTAACTTCTCATTTTCTAACCATCTCACCTTGTCCCTATCGAAAAGTGCAATGCATAATGGGCTTCTAACAGATAACCTACTATGCATAGCACTGTCTTCAAAGGACAAGTGCGATGGGCGCAAAAAAACAAGTTTGAACAGTTGTTTTATCAAATTTTTAACTGATTTTGCCCAAGTTGGATCCTAACTTTCCTAATGATTGTGTTTCAGTATTCATCAGATCAAAATGGTCATTACATGGCGAGAATGAGAACATGAAGAGTAAGACATGATTTCCTTAAATCACCAGGGCAGTAAATGCTTTAAAGAACTGTGGTTTGCTAATTTTTTTCTACTTGTCCAGCATGAGGCAACAGATGGATTTTCTGCAGTATCTTGTTGATGCTTGGGATCCTATTGACCAGGTGTTTCATATCAGGGGTAAAGCTATTCCTATCACCATCGAGGATATTTATTTTTTACGGGTTTATCAAGGAGGGATGCCTCTCTTTCACTATCAGGACTTTCCTGGCGAGGTGAATCGGTGAGAGATTATATTCATCAGTTCTGTTTGGAAGGATCTCAACCTAGAAAAGATGGAAAGTTTCATATCCGAGATGTTATTGATCGACCTTTGAGAACTATCTTCTTTACCCTTGCTAGATTGGTAGGTAGTGCATATTTACATTTAGCAAATAGATCTTATATGCAATATGCCTTGGAATGCCTGGAACCGAAGGTGTTCAACTGGTGGGAGGCGGTTCTTCCACTTATGAAAGATCAACTGACCAAAGTGAAGGCTAGAAAGACCAAAAATTTTGGTTATGGATCTATTTTGATTTCCTTTGCTTTGGAAAGAATCCCGCTCATGCAACCATAGAACATTTATCTTGGAGTGCCTAGACCTAGAGAACCACGGATGCAGCGATGGGTAGACCTTATGGCTAGGCATGCTAGCCAGTCACAAATCTTTTTTTCTTCTGCCTTATTTGAGTGGTTCGACCATCTCGAGATGGATTTTGTGGAATATCCATATGTGGGGATGGATTTCTGAGGCGATCCAAATTTAGCATTACCAATAGGGGTGCAATGGAGTGCTATTGGTAAATTGATTTGACCACACTTTTCTTTCTGAGTTTTCATCTTTTTTTGTGTTTTGATTGTTACCAATACTAAATAAAATCATATGTGTACGTAGATATTGAACCAATTCGACTTGTGGCATGCCCATGGGAAGCAGATGCTCCAGTGGAGGAAGCTGTTGGGAGGGAAGTCTTTAGAGATTTGGACATAACAGAGACCTTGGCTCAGTTGTAGGATCATGTGGAGAGCTTAAACCTCGGCATTTCAGATGTCAATATTGATGAGTTACCCATGAGGCTGCAGTGCCATACCACTGGTGTGCCGAGTCATTAGACGAGGCTCCTGCATATGATAGCACAGGCGGTGACCTATTATCATCAGCATAACTAGTCTAGGATGCTTTCTGCATTCATTTTTGAGTTTCTGGGGTCAGATGACCAGTTTTTTCTTGGACACAAAATATTTGTAAAAACTTATATACAACTATCTATTTGACTTTCGGAGTTTTATTGTGGTTAAGTGATGAAATCCTATGCAAATGATGATGTGAAATGCTTTCTTTACATATGTTGCAAATGTCTATTTAACACATAGTTTGCTAGAGATTCATTCAATGTGTTTAAATTTATGGAAATATGTTGATATTGAATGAATTCAAAATGTCTTTTGAAAATTAAAACTCTTAGGAACATGTGATGAATAGCTGAGTTTCAGAGAGAATAAATGCTAGTACGTTGTAGAATGACAAGTTGTGAATCTAGCCTAACAATGATCGGCGTATGCCATGTGAAATGGCATCAGAGAGGAGTTAAATCAACGTGCTATACTCAGCGATATTGTTTGTCGATTGACCAATACAAATCCCTCTAAGACTCACTAACTTGCCATTTGGAGCGAAGATGGCCCAGGCTGTAGAAGATAGGTTCTGCATACTACGACTAGCTTCGTCAGCATACCCAACAAATGGTTCCAAAAAGTTCGACATCTGCAACAAATGTGAAGTGGATTACCTAACCGAATTGAAACTCTAAAAGGAAAATAACACACAAAAATGAAATGAAAGCATATTTACAGTGAGTTTTACTACACTTAATCAAGCATAGTAACGTTTAAGATACAACCTGTTCTGGCGCTGTGACAATGGAATCCCATCGTAATCGACTAGCTTGTAAGCTCCTTTTGTCAACACACGTTTAACAATATAGGGGCCCATCCATAATGGTTCAAACTTCCCTGCTCCTAGTTTGTCAGAATCCTGATCGTAAAGCAAGTCCAGGTCACCTTCTGAGAAGATACGAGGCTTAACATCTTTGTCACATTGTGCCTTGATGCATTTCTTATGTGCTTCATTAGCCAATGCGGCATCAGGACGAGTTTCATCCAGATGGATTAATTCCAAGAAATGAGCTCCTTCCTCAGAAGTATCAGGTATCAAGTCAATGGCGAGCTTGAGGGATGAGATTTCACATTGAATTGGTAAGACTGCTTCCAAACCATACACCAACTGAAAATGAAATCCAGTTGCATTTCTCACCGAGGTCCGATATGCCCACAGAGCTTAGTACAGGATTAAATGGCAATTTCATTTATGTACTCCAATCATTATTTGCAACATGCACTTAAGGATTTTGTTGATTGCCTCAACTTGTCCATTAGCTTGTGGATAATATGGAGTAGAACTATCATGAGACAGTCCTAATTCGGTAGTTAACTCGATCATCATGTGATTGCAAAAATGTGACCCATGATCTATAACTATATCTTGTGGCACACTGAACCTGGAAACCACATGATTGAAAAAAAAAAGAGCAGTTATTTCGTCACTGTTGTTCAATGTAGGCATCGCCTCAGCCCATTTGGTAAAATAGTCAACAATGACTATAATATACCCATACCCCCCAGCCGATGTGGGGTTGCATGTCATAAAATCAATGCCCCATTTTGTGAATGGGCCAACAACAACGACTGGATGCAGTGGTGCAGGTGGTAATCTAGTTTTATGATCAAAACCCTGACAAGCATGGAACTTTCTAACAGCAAGTATGCAATCTTTAAATATAGATGGCCAGAAATAACCAGCTCGTAGGATTTTTTGTGCAGTTGTGTAACTAGATAAATTACCCCCACAAGCACCTGAATGGCATTCATTCAAAGCTTTTTCGGCCTCCTCATGAGTGTGCACCTACGTAAAATTGTATCGACACCACGACAATAAAGTGTATCACCAATGATCAAATAATCTTTGGCTTGGTATCGAGTATGTCGTTGTTCAGAGTGAGAGGTGTTAGGCCTAAGAGCTTGGGTCTGGAGATAGACCAATATATCCCCATACCATGGATCACTTAACGAAATCAGAAATAGAGACTCATCCAAGATTGATGCTTCTGATGTTGAATCATTGGAGGATGAGGGAAGGTCGCAAAGTAGCTCTGCAAAGACAAGAGATTTCTTTAATTTGGATTTGATGAACTCTAAATCAAACTCCTGCAAGATAACTATCCATTTAGAATATTTGACCCCCAGCAATTGACGTGACAAAATGCATGTCATAGGGTTGCAATCTGATATAATGGTAGTTTTGCAATCTGGTATAATTTTTCCTTGTTTTTTCATCACTGGAACAATATTTGATACCCAATCAGTAAGAGGTATAGGGAAAATGAAGCCAACACACAAAATATTTTCAACCTTTACTTTAATGGCAGCGACTTTCTTAGGATGAATAGGTCGAAGCCATTCTCATACCAATTTGACATCATGATACATTTTAATCTCATGTTAAACAATGCCTGAGTCAATGCCTGGAATTTATTCATAAGACCATGCAAATACATCTCGAAATTCACAGAAAAGAGCACAATAATTATCTAGTTCCAATGGAGAACAAGATTTGTCGACATGAATCTTTTCTACAAGGTTGGTCTTAGTCGAAATGTTTATAGAAATTGTTTCTTCTATGTTAGACAGATTACGCTCAGAATCGACAGTATTGACAGAATTTGAAAAGAAATCAATGATTGATGGGTGATTGAGTTCATTTGAATAGTCTTCATTGTCATCTCGAAGGTGGGAACAATGATGATAATCTTCCCACGGCATCTCTCCTATCATCATTGATTGGATGATTCCTTCATCCGTTGAATGTATACGTGAAAAATGATCCAAAGAGGTGCCATATTCTAAAGACCTATCTAGCCATACAACTGTTTAGTGCAGATTAGGGTTTGCCGCACAAGCCCAATAGATTGATTGCTATAATGATTTGATAGGGCTTGGCGGCATCGCCTCGCGATAATCATCACTTTCAAAATAGTTGGAATTCTTCTTAAAATCAGATGATGTAGAAGAAATCATGTGGCAGGTTTCCACGAAACCAGATGGTGACGGAAGGGTAAAAGTACCCATCAAGGAAGGATCTTTTAGGAGACCTACTCCAACATTTTGAAGTGATTGTGAATTTCCATGTATCAATGGAATGCTTCCTATAGCTTGTGAACTATTAGAAAAGAAGGTTAGCTGATCGATGACTGTGATTCCACCTTTGAAAGGAAATGCGATCGTTTGAAAGTATGTGGAAACAACAGCAGCCATAGCATATACCCAAGGCCTTCCTAGCAAAATGTTGTAATCAAGGAGTCCGTCAACAACCTTGATTTCAACATTTACTGTTTTTCCCCCTAGTTCAATTTGCAAGTTACTCTAAATCCCATAGGAAGTGTATGTTCGTCCGTCGAAAGCTTTTAATGTTGTTGGTGATCGTGACAAGGGCGGTGAACCAAGACTTTTACAAAAACTCATAGACATAATGCAAGTAGATGCCCCCTCATCAATAATAGTTCAGTGTACATTTTTATTGAGAGCTTTTACTTGTATTAGAAAGGCTAGTTGCATTGATAACTGTGGTGTGCATCCTGTATGGTTAAAGACCATGAGATTAGAATCCGTAGGATCTATTCCACCTATTGCTGACAAAAAAGCCTGTTTTTGGGAGGGACAATTTTGTAACACCTCGAGTGTCAACATAGCGGACGGTGATTGAGCCAGATCTTCCACTATATTATAGTTTTGAGCTACTCGAGCACGAGGATTAAATGTCAATTTGTGTACAACTCCCTTTGGTGGCTTTATTGTTAATTTAGGTATAACAGGCAGAACAACTTTTGGTGAAGTCATGGTCAATGTACTAGGTTGATCAGTAGCCTGGTTATTCGACAACGATGGATTTCCATAGTCTTTATTCCTTGTTGACACCAAAACATCATTTTTTGTATTTATGATAGACAACATAAGTACTTGGGATGTGGAAGCATTATCAGTGGAAACCAAATGTGTTTCTGGGTTCGGAAATGGATCTGTCAACACTGCTGAGGTATTCAAAGCCTTTAAAAGTCTAAACTCAGTTTGATGTGAAAATCTCTTGTAAAATGCTCATCATTACATATCAGACATGGATAATGAGGTTTCCTAGCCGTAGAAGGAGATTCAGATGATTTTTCAAGAGTAGGATTCTCTTGTTTCTTCTTATTGTTCTTTCCCTTTTTCTTACCTCCTGGTTGCTTTGGATTTTTACTTTTGTCAGATGACACAACATTAATATCCGAGGTAAGATTGTTTTTAGATTGATTTTCATTTTGGTTGGAAATAGCAAGGGTTTGTCTAGATGGTCCCCCTACCGGTTGTGTGCTCAAGGAACCTATCACATCGTTGCCGGTATGAGAGTCCCTACTAGATTTTGGAGGTAGTGGAACGGTGAAAGCTAGTCTAGGTGCGTCAGGAATTTTATCATAGACCGTGCTTGATTGTGTATAAATCAGATCCAAATAGTGGGCACAAGCAATAACTTTCTCTTTTGTGACAACTCCTCCTTTTGCCACATCCTCTGTGATAGATGGTAGCAAGGACTTAATGAACCACTCAGCTAAAAGCTGATCAGGAACATAGGTCTTAACCATTCGCCGATGACGCTGCCACTCATGAATATGATCTGATATATGAGTGGAGGTAGTTTGTTTAAAGTTGGCCAAGATTTCTCTTCCAGTCTCGTACCTAATAGGTAACTTGAAGTGGGTCCAAAAGATAGTGGCTAAAATGTTGAAGTTATTAAAAGAAGCTCTAGGTAATTCAATATACCATTTAACAGCTGGAACAGTAAGCGTTCTTTGGAAAAGACGAAGTCTGATCAAATCATCATTCAAATTTTTGGATGAACACCATCACTGAAAAGTCATTACATGATTCGATGGGTATTCTCTTGGATTTCCATTGAATTTTGGAATGTTAGATGGAAATTTATGTGGAATCACCGGCCACCAAGGCACATATGCAATTGGATCATTAGTGAGCTGGTTTAAATCTAGTAGTTCTAAAGTTGCTACAAATGGCAACTATCGATTCAAGTCAGGTTGAGCATACCCAGGATAGGATGGAATTTCTTGTGCCATAGGTCTTTGCATACTAGCATAGGGTATATGCATCTGGTAACCTTGGTAAGGTTGTTAGACATAACCAGTATAGGGTGGTTGTTGATAACCAGTTTGGAAATGTGGTTTTCCATAACTTGCAAAGCCTTGTTGCCCAGATCCTTGGTAAGCTTTCTATTGACTAAAACCAGTTTGAGCTTGTGAACCAAGTCCAAACTAGGGTTGGGACTACTGGAATTAAGGTTTTTGATATTGCGACAGCCACGGTTGTTGCACCGACTGCTACTGTCCAGTATTGACAGATTGACCAAGTTGTGGATTAACTATAGCAACGTATGCCTGGATTGTTCCAGATAAAGGTATACTAACTTGAGGTTTTTGTTGAGCACCAGAAACAAGTGGATATTGTATAACAACTTGAGAAACTTGAGCCCCTTGCCTTGAAACTTGAGATTGTGAGGAAGAAGGAACAGTTTGTACCAGTTGAGATACAACAGATTGACCTTGTGATTGTTGTACATTAGTAACAATAGGTGTAGCAGGAATATTAGACACCGATTGCATTGGTTGTGTTGGATACACAACTCTTGGTTGTTCTAGCATTACTGGTTGCCATCGACTAACTCTAACTCCAGTTTGACTTGAATACTATGGGAAATTACCATATGGTTGTTCCTCGAAAAAAAGAGGAAATGATGAGTAGGCATATTGCTCTCATATGGAGGCAATCCAATGTTTAATGGATACACTAGTCTTTGATAACTATATTACCCAAATTTATACTGATATGCAAGATCAAATTATTGATTTCCCATGTGAGAAAAACTAGATTGAATTCCCGACAAGTTAATGGGTGTTGACCATGGTGCAAAAGCAACCCCTGAGTGGGTTCCAGAAAATGATTGGTAACTGACCGAAACGAATGATTCATTGTATAGGTGTGACTCATGTGTTGTAGAAAAAATTGAAGGAGTGACAACAGAAGATTTTGTTGCAGCTTCATCAAATGATACAGTCTTGGATGTTGATGGTTGTTCAGACATGGTTAATTGGACCAAAAGCTGACCTAAAGATTCGACAGGAACTTGTGACAAGGTAGAATTAAATGAAGCAAAGTAATCAGGAGTAGCAAGATAAATATTAATCCCAGTTCCAAAATGAAATGGGGTGTCAGATGAGGAATCCTCTACTATCTCCTCTATGAAAATCAAACCAGGTGGAAGAGGTTGACCGTCAAGTTCGTAAAAGATTTCTGGTGTTGAAGAAGGTGTGGCTTCTACAGTGACTGATGTCAGAGGGGTAACAAATTATGGATACTGAAATTCAAAGTCCAGATGTTCAGGTAACTGAACAACAGTCTCAAAGGGAGGTTCTTGAACAACTCCTAGTTCAAATGTAACCTTGGTTCGAACTGGAATGGGTTTCGGACCAACTCTTGATGGAGTTGTTTCAAGTTTAGAAGTACTTCTTGGTTGAACAATTTCAAATTGAAGATCAATTTGTTCTTGGATGACCTCGGTTACTGTTACGCTAGGATCAATACTAATGTCCTCAGGTAACTGTGAAACTTCCTCTTGAAGGATGGATGTACTAGAAATGATTGGAGTAACTTGAGTCCCTAAAGATGTTGGAATAGATGTTTCAAACAACCCAGATGAACTAGACTCAGTTAAACGAGACTGCTTTGTCCGAATTCGTTTCGCTTCCGGAAGCAAAGGCAGTTGACTCGCTAATCTCCGTGAATGACGGGGTTTGGATTGAATTTCTTCCACGATTGCGGATTACTTGATCAAATTAAAAATCGATTAAGGGAAAATGATGTTATTCGTAGTCAATTAATTTTAATGACACTTAGACACAACTTTTCTTTTTTAGTTTTAAAGAGTCGAGAAAAATCTAAAGATGACTCTAGTCGCCTTTAATTGTTAATGAGCCTGAAAGGAAAAGTGCTCAGATGATCCTTTTACTTTTAGGGAGTCGGAAAGGAATGAAAGTGACTACTCTGGAGACCCTAGACAAGAGGGTCTACCAAACAAATTGCGAAACTGCAATATACACCTTCGTGGAAAATTAAAGAGAAATTACCAGGGACTTTATGTACGATAGTCAATCTTCCCGAATGTTGTGTTCAGTGCATTGTGATTGGTAAGGCGGCAGACTCGAATTCCTAGGGATAAAGGATTTAAGCCTATTGGGGTCTCCCACTATCTACACAACGGTACAGGGAGCACAAGTCCGTACTAGCACTTATCGTATCAAAGAGGAGGAATTACCCAACCTTTAGTGAAAATGATAGCCACTAGGTTTAATGACGTCGGAACACGTCTCTAGCGTAGACCTCTAAATGTGTTGTGTTAGATTCCAAAGTGTTTTTAAGTTAATTCATGTTCATTTTAAGTTGATCTTTCTTAAAAATTTGCCTTTTCGTGTTCATCGTGAAATGTGTTCTAAAATTCCTAAAGATATCAACCATGAAAATCATAACTACAAGGGAGAGAACATAGAAGTACTTTTAAGCAAAAACCAAAGAGCACACACTAGTGAAATTCCCTAAGTCAATCTTTTGTGCACACAAATCAAAATTTTAGAATGCAAATGCATGTATTTGTTTTTAGCTCTCCTTAATGTGAATGATTCAAGAAGGAAAACCAAATGCAGCAATGATTCGAAATATTTCACACAAAATGTCAATTTTCGACAATTTTTCTTTAAAGATAGGAAGGAAGACTCAATCGACACTTTCAAGTTTGAAGAAATATCTTTTCGAAACTTTGAATGAAATCAAATCAAATGCATAAAATAAATTAATTGATTAGCTACGAAAGAAGATTTTACGACATTTCACTTTTTCAACGAAAATTGAAGACTTTACAACACTTTTTCTATCGAAATGACAAATCGATTAACATTACTTTTTGACAACGGATCGTAAATGAAAAACAAACACACAATACATTCACAAATCCTAATCCAAATAAAGGCCGATATAAGTGATGAAAGTTTGCTTCAATGATGAGACATTATTCATATTTAGCAAGCAATCAAACAAAGATGAAAATTAGTCAAAAACCTCAACTCCTAGATGGGAAAATTGAGTTTCAATCAATCATCGCAGGTTCTGGTGATAGATAGTGCGATGCATAGCACTTTTTCCATTCGGGAACTACTATGCATAGCAGGTTACAGTTCAAGACAGTGCGACGATCACAAGGAGTGATTCTGAAAGTGTTTTTGGCTCAAATTTGATGCAGTTTTCAATGGATTAAGCTTGATTTCAATGAACAATAACAAGTAAAGTGTAATGGAATGTCCTAAGAGGCTACTAAGCTACCAACAAGGGAATTTTGATACTTTTTGCAAATCAAATGCTCAAGATATAAACTAAACCAGAGATTGACTGAAGTAGCATTTATCTACTACGCAATTGTAGAACAAAAGCAGTTTGAAGGCTTCCAGGATAGCTTCATACTCTGTCTATAGTTTATATAATTCATCATAGAGCATATAACAGCAAAAAACAATCATCGTTCCCCAGCGGAGTCACCAATTCATTTCTGGGAAAATTAGTATTTATAAGAAATGCTAACCCTCTAGGTTTGGTAGCTAACCTAGAAACAACAGTCAAAGAAATTCACTATTTTTCCTATGAGCAATAGATAAGAGAAAGATAACGAAAGACTAACCTGTAACTTCCGCTTGATTCCTCGCTTGATCTCCCTCTCCTTTGGCCAATCTCGTAACTCCTCCCCATACTTAACACGCTTGGAAAGTACCTGTACAGTTACAGAAACAAAGACCCGTCAAATAATAATGATATATCACAGCATAAAAATCATAGAATCAGAAATATGATAAACAAATGAATGCATTTACAGTTAACACAAACAAATGGGAAAATTCTTGAAGAACTCTATTGATAAAAAGGAGAATTACAACCCATAAGTCTAATCCAGTGTCATCCTCCCAGCTACAAGCCTTCTTCACCTCATGAATAAATAAGATCATGCCAACAATAACACAATACTCTCACCTCAATACTGAAACTAGCAGCACTTCCTTACAACTCAGAATCATTCAGCCTTCTGATCTCTTGAATGAGGGATCTATTTATAGATGAATGCAGGAGGTTGAGTCATCAATGAGGATGATGAATGCCATTCTATTTTTAGGAATTGGTTCCATGAAAGAGGGGAATTAGAGGTGGTTCCCTAATTCCTTTAGTCATATTTGGGCAAACTCAGAGGGGCAAGTGGCATAGGAGAAGTTTCTAGAAGTTTCCATGAGCAACTGATTTTCAAACTCTCCCGAAATTTTGTCTTACCTCGCCCATCACACCTTACAGAGGGCCAAACCATGATGCATAGCACTTTGACAGTGTGGTACCTGCTATGCATAGCACCCTAACATAGGGCTTTCTACAATGATCCCTTTCAATCACTTTTTGGATGAATTTTGTGATGGAACTTTTGGAAAATGAGGCATCCGGATGACTAAGTTTCTTTAGGGAATAAAACAACTATATTAGGGGTTGATGAACCCTAATATCATCGACATGTGATTTGGGGTTGATGTGCCCAAATATGTCTATAACACGTGTCCCTTTGGGAGGAGAAAGAAAATGCCCCAACTTCTTCCGTTTTACGCACAAATCCTTTGTTAATTTGTTATTGCCCACCCTAGCACATTAACACTAGCGACCCATTCCCAATGATTTCACTCTGCCTAATATCACATATTTGTGACGGTTTTCATGTTAACATCTTTGATATCAAAACCTACGATACCTAATCATATTTCTTTCAAGAACCAAAAGAAAGCTAATTTCTAGTGGTCTTGCAAGAATAAGTCATATTCCCATGTCATATTTTTCACTAGTAAGTTCTTCTATTCTATGATTTATTCCACAATTGTTGGATTACTCAACTACTTAATCATTGTTTTAAGGATTATTTCTACTTCTAGTATGATTTTCCCTTCATTTATCTCAGGTACACTTCTCAGTTGTAAATGAGTAATATGGTAATGATCTTGATTAGGTGGAAGACCCTTAGGCATTAATCCAAATAGCCCATGATTATTGTTGAAAACTTAATGGATATCCCTTGACATAGATGATATTGACGTTTGAAATTTAAGTGAACATAATTGTGCCATTACACCCTGATGCCCCTTTTTGAGTAATTTTATCATCTATTAAATCTTATAACTTTAGAGGTATTCCCTTAGATACCTCTAAGCTCAATTTCCTTTCCTTCCAAGGTAAATATTATGAAGAGATATTGAAAGTTAAAGGTCACTTTTCTGAATGATTGTAACGAGTGGACCCCTAATACAACATAAAAACCACCCATTTATATTCCAACCATGGGATTTTCCAAAAAATACTCCCCCATATTGAGATTTATGATATGGAAATTCTTGAAAAATTTATGGTTCCTCCATTTGGAATCATTACTTGAAACTTCGGTGTTGGATATATGAAACAATTGAGAAGTATTTCTAATTTATAGTTGATGAAGTTATAGGTACTACTTGAATCAATCAACACTATCACCTCTTTATTTTTTATAATCTTTCTATCTTGAGGGTTTGCAGAGTATTTGTGTCAGCGAATGACAATATATTGTTGGAGTAGTCTCTTCTAGCTCTTGTGACAGTTCAAATTCTTGATATTATTCCTATTTGGAATTCTTGATATTATTCTCATTGCATTTATACCCCTTAATGTACTTGTTGTCATAGTTGAAACATAATCCCTTTGCTCTTATTTCATGCATTTGTTGAGGAGGAAAATTTGTTGATTTAGGAGAGGGAGTATGATTTCTACTAGAGTTAGTATTGACTGATTTTCTAGTGGCCATATTTTTACTTTTAATTTTCCTTGCTAGAATTAAACCATGCCCTGGAGATTTAGGTTCAAAGAGATGCACCTCATGTTGGATGATTTCCTTTAACTTTCCCTTAAGTAGGTCCAACAAATCATTCTATAAAATATTGTTTATTGATCAGGGTGGATATTGGTGTCCACCCACCTATTCCACCTAGACGTCCAATCAATTTCATCTTTTTCCTTGTTTATTTACTATTTTTAGCCATTTTTTGGGTCCTGAAATTCCAGAGCAGTTTTGACCTCCTAAACGAGGTTTTTTTAAGGTCTGCAACATGCCCGTATCCATAGGCAGAGGTCTATGGAAAATCCTGTAGTAATCGGAGAGAAATTTCCAACAAGGTATTGCATGTGCCAAACGGAGATAATATGACCAAGTTATGACCCTAGGAAGTTGGCTACCCAACTAACCCCAATAGGGCCCACAAACTCTTGGTGTTACATCTCTTGGGGTTAGGGATTTTGTTGTTTAGGGTTTTCCGTTATTGTTCAATAATAAATAGGCCCTTGAGCCTCATTGTAACATAGTTCAAAAGCATGTAGCTGCCACAACACTTCTCAAAGATAAGCTACCATCACCCAAGCTAGTTTATTTCCATTCTATTTGTAAGCATATTTCAGTATTCAGATATTAATGAAATGAAGTGTTATTTCTACTACATCTCGATATTTATGATTATTTCTGTAATTTGTTGCGTTCTTACTTAATTTCATATCAGTAGTATCAGAGCAGTCTGATCTTTCTATGTTTTTCTTTGCATGTCCCTAACGAGGTCAAGGTATAAGGTGTTAGGTATTGATTTGGTTGAACCTTTACAAGGCTAGCATTGTAAACCCTGATGGCCTCCAATGGTGGAAGAAAATGAATATGAGGGGGCAGGATATCCTATTGTTACACAGTAATTTGTCACTGTCTTCACTTCGGTCCTTCTACTGTGTCATGTGTCCAAGTCAAACATGCTCATATTGAACAAATGCTCTTTTGTGCTGCGAAATGACCCATTTTTCCTAAGTTATCTGCCTCATCGCAACTATGGACTAAATATACACGCTAAAGGGCGCTCCTAAACAGTCCAAATGCGCTACCAGCGTGGAAGTACATCTGATTCCCACGATGGGCTGATTTCATGTCCCAGCGCGGGGTTACTTATAATCTCTAGCGATGATCTGACTAGCTACATCACTCACTAGAGATGTCAGCACTATAGATTAGTTATGCCCCCGCGATGATCCAGATTGGGAAAATTTGTTCCAACAGTCGGCCTTCTAGATGACTCCGGACCTGGTTGTTGGCATAGTTTTTATCGCCCTCCTTTCTCTGGCATGGCTATTTCGTCATTTGTGCTACCTTCCTTGGAGATAAGCCCACTCTTCCACCTTTCATGGAGACTCCTTCTCCTATTTAAACTCTCACCATTGCTATGCATTGCTAGTTTTTGATAGTTGGCTAGTTGAGTAGTGTTGTTAGTGTTTGTGAGTTTGCTAGATAGCTGGTGCGAGTGTGACAAGTGTGGGATTGTTGATAGCTTGTGGAAGGTTGTAAAGTTCCCTTAATCTTGTGTAAAACTTATGACTGAGAGAGATCTTGCATGTTGGGAGATCCATCTTCAAAGAGTGAATGCTTAAGGAACATGTTGGCTGAATCCCTCTGAGAAGGCTTGTGACGTCAAGACTTTGGTTGTAAGCTTACTCTTATTTCATTATTAATACAATCAATGATGTTTTCCTATGTCTTGAATGTAATTTACTTGATAGCTCATGACTTCTTGTCTGTGTGAGTAAACAAATCATTTTTGTTTTCTAGTTATGTGCTCTATTGTATTTTCTTTGCATTGTTTCAGGTTGATCACTCATTAGGAGAAGGAAGCGGAAGCTGGAGCAACGCAACAGAACTCCATCGACCACCGGTTGGGGTAGGCCTCCAACTATGACTGTTTAAGGAAATCTATTGTTGATCTGTCCTTGTTTGTGAGTAGACCCACTCTAGGGCTAGAGGGGTTGCCTCTGTCCGCAGAGGGAACACTTTCCTGCATCACAAATTGGTGACTCCGCTGGGGAGGTTGGCCTTTGTTCTCCTTTTGTTTGCTCTTGTTTTGATTTTTGATTTGGTCTCTTTTGAAGTTTGGGGGTTAGTTATCAGTCTTTTGAGTTTCCTGGCTTGATCTTGGAAGTACCTCTATTTTATTGAAGGAGTGACTGCTTTTGATTTGGGAGTTTTGGTTCACCTGTCATTGTTTTGAACATCATCGCGGCTTTAAATTTAACAGTCGTGCTGTCATCACACCCACCCTTTTGTAATATTTTTTGCATCGCGTAATTACGCCTCACAGTCACAACGGTTCTGAAAATCCGACCATCGCGGAAAAGTCATGTAATTATGCACTGACATCGCTTTGTTGCTACGACGAGTTCTTTATTAGTTCTTGTTGCTTGTGTGTTACCCGCGCTGATTGCTGTAGAATTGATCTTCTCAATTCTGCCTCCTGAGTCCATCAGTCCTGCTGGTCCCTTACTTTTCTCACCTACTTAGTAGCTTGTTTTTCACTATTTATGGTTGAGGCACTTCTTTGTCAACTCTGTTGAATGAACCTTGCTTTTTTGCCTATGTGACCTAGTTCATTATTTCAAGTTTCTTGAATTTGTTTGCTTGGTTACTTGTTTGCTCAAGGTTCATTTGCAGCTTTTTGTTGGTTTGATTGAGCCTTCCTCTTTTCTTTCTTTTGGTTGATTGTTTAGTGATTGCTATTGAACCAATCTTCGGCATTGATTTGATTTCTTTTCGCCACTGAACATAGATCACAATTGTTTGGATCAGACAGTTTTTTCCACACTTGCTAGTTTCTTATTTGTTTCTTTTAGATTTAAAGACATCAAAAACAAAAAGATTGCATTCATCTAGTGTACGAAACTGAAAGTGAATTTGCATTTCAAGTTTTCATATTGGAAAGCGAATGATAAGATCTCTCATTAGTAGTATCCGTGCACTTTAGGAATTGATATCTGTATGCATTGAGTGACTGCCTTTTTTGTCTTGGTTTTCTTGGTTTGGGAATGATCTCTCTACCCTCCCATAGGTAGGTGTTCATTGAAGAAAAAGGATTTTTCATTCATTCTAGCTGCATCCTAGGATTTGTTGTATACATATGGTAAGGCCTGAAAACTGAAACATAATCCAAGATCAACTTTAAAATGAACTGAATAAATCTAACAATGCATTGGAACATAATGCACACTATTTAGAGGTCTAGGCTAGAGACGTGCTCTGGCGTCATTAAACCTAGTCACTTTTTTTTCCACTCAAGGTTGGGTGATTCCTCCTTCTGTGACTCAATAGTGCTCTAGTACGGAATTGTGCTCCCATCTACCGTCGAGTATATGTTGGGAGACCCCACTAGGTTATCATCCTTTATCCCTAGGAAGCCGTGTCTGCCACCTTACAAACTGTAACGCACCGAACACAGCATTCGGGAAGATTGACTGCCGTACAGAAAGTCCTTGGTTTTCATATGACTGCCAAGGTGTATATGTAGTTTTATGGGTTGTCTGGTAAACCTTTTTCCTAGTTCTCCAGAGTAGTCACTTTTGTTCCTTTTCAGACTCCCTAAAAGAAAGGTCCATCTAAGCACTTGTCACTTTAGGCTCATTAAATATTCAAAGGCGACTAGAGTCATATTTTTGTCCTTTTCTTGACTCTTTAAAGTTGAAAAGGTCAAGTTCTGTTCCTATGTCTTACAATTTATTCGGCCACGTTCACATTTACCCTGTTAGATCTTGTTTTCATTAGCTTGAGTAGGGTTCTTTCTCGTTAGTTTTCCTAGGGTTTTTGAATTAAATCATCCTGGCGAAATCACCGATCCCATCTCCCATTCCAAGGGTCTCCCTCTTTTGTTGCTTCTGAGATACCAGTTGTTAGTGATACTCTCCTTGTTATTCCAAGTATCCAACTGATTAACTCTCGTGCTCCAGAAGACGAGTCTTACGATATTCATTGGAACCCCTTTTGGGAGCCTTCCGAAGAAGATATTCCCGGTACTCCTCCTAGTTTTTCGGTCCCAATGTCTTCTTCTGGCATGGATGACACATCCCCCATTACGAATGAAGAATCTGTTGTGATGAGTGGTGAAATTCCTATCTCAATGGAGACTACACCCTTCCGTGTCACCCCTCTTGGTGTCACGCTGCCTTTACGCTATAAGGCTTTGAGGGATGTTATGGGTTCTAGGACCTCCCTTATGGTCTCACACCATCACTCTGACCTCAGAGTCTTTTATTCCTCAAATTCACAATGTGTTTGTCACTTCAGTCCCTATTATTCCAACTGTCTGTGTGGCTTCTTCAACCCCTGCTATTGGTTCCGTCACTACATCCTCAGTTGTGACCACTATTGTTGGACCTTCATCCAGATCAACAAATAGCGGCCCGTCGGCATCTACACCCGGAGTTGTGGATCCTACACTAAATGCCCCACCTTCTTCTGGTTCCATTCCAGCAGGGGAGGAATACGGTCAATATTTGCATGGTCTTCAGAATCCAAACCCTCAAGATCTATTTCATTATTACGATTCTCGAGGAGCTCATATTTATTACCCCAGACCTTTGCCCTCTCAGCCTGCGGTTGAGGTCATGGTCCTGTTATTCATTTCTTGGGGTACCATTGGTTATCATGGTGGCTAAGTACCCCCTTCCAATTTTCAAGGACCACCTTCTCAAGGTCAGTCGTCTTACATGCAACCCTCCTATGAGCAACAATATTATGGACAGCCTTATCCAAGGCAACCTAGAGGCCCACAAGGACAACCCTTCCAGGGACAACCTTCGGCCTTTGGTGGTTCATCTTTTACTTATTTAGGGCAACCTTTTAGTAATTCGTGACAACCTTACATGCAACAAGTCCAACCTGGTGTCCAGCAAGGCTACCCTTCTAGGAAAGTCGGTCAACCTTAAATTCAGCAAGGCCAACCCACTGTCCAGTCTGGTCAACAATCTAGACAAGTTGGTCAGACTCAAATCCAATGAGGCCAACTGATTGTCCAGTCTGCTCAGCCATCCGATCCATTAGGATAGCCTTCAGTTGTGCAAGGACAACCCAATACCCAGCAAGCTCAACCTTCTGGGTAAATGGGTAAATCTCAATCTCAACTAGGTCAACCTTCTGGCCAGATGGCTCATCCTCAGTTCTCTCAAGGACATCCATCTGGGCCTGCTCAACCGGGCGCTCAAATGATTGTTGCTTCTCAAGCTCCACCCAGTTTTCAGCCCCAGTATGGGCTCCAGACCCAATCTTCAAATGCAGGTCGAATCTCAATCTCAACCTACTTATCAAACGCAGCCTGGCTCCCAGGCTCAGTTTGGAGCCCAGAGGCCTTATGGTTTCCAGCAATCCCAAGGGAAAACACAATTTGCCCCGTACCAAAATTATCAACAATTGCAGGTGAGTCCTTATTACAATTACTAACAACCGTATGTTGCTCCTATAGGCCAAGTTGGTAATCAATGGAATGCTGGGGGGAAAATCCAGGGTCAGCCATCTTATAACCCTTATGGGAAAAATCCCTACAGACAGAACCCTCCTACACCAAGTCCATCCAGACAGAATCAATGGGGGCAACAAGCAGCTGGCTAGAACTCTGGTGCTACCTCCTACCCGTGGCCTCAGATGTCCTTTAACCCTCAATTACCCTTCTTAGCAATGTTGGAGTTACCGGATGTGTCCAAACTGACCAATGATTCTATTCTTCATAATCCATATTGGCCGCCAGTTCCAACTAATATTTCCAGTGATTGTCCCAAATTTGATGGTAAAGCTGGAGAATATCCCCAAGCCCACGTTATGACTTATCATCTATGGTGTTCGTCAAATTCGTGGCTTGATGATTCAATCCGGCTCTGCCTTTTTCAATCGACCCTCACTGGCTCTACTGCTAAATGGTATATTGAGTTAGCTCGCGGATCTTTTCAGGATTTTAACTCGTTGGCTATGGCATTTTTAACTCATTTTCAGTTTCCAATTCGATATGAAATGGGCACACATCTCCTGACATCCTTAAAACAAACAATAGCTACGCATATCTCCGATCATATCCATGAATGGAGACAGCATCGCCGTTTGATTAAGTTTTGGATTCCCGATCAGCTCCTGACTGACTAGTTCACCACCTCATTTTTCAGTCCGATAGCCTGGGATATTGCTATGGGGACATGTGTAACTGAGGAGCAGGCTATTGCACGCGCTCAGTACCTTGACTTGGTTTACTCCCAGTCCAGTACACTATATGATTATTTGCCTAATGCCCCGAGGCCTGGAACTTCCAAAGCCCCACTAACACCATCTGTTGACAGCGTCATTGGTTCTATTAATCCGCCTCTAAGAAATCTTCCACGAACCTTGGGAAGAAAAATTCGAATGCTCCGAATGAAAATACTTCTCAAGCTGTATTTGATTCTGGTAATACTTCCTAGGTTAACGCCGTCCAATCCACCATGGTGGACAAAGCCTCGAAAGGAAAGAAGAAGGGAAAAGGAAAGAATAAAGCTGATCAACCTAAGCAGGATTCCCGTAAACCTCCACCTGAGGAAGGTGCCAAACACAAGCCCAAGTATCCTTGCCTTATCTGTGACAAGGATCACTATACCAAAGACTACCCGAGGTGGTCTAAATTTAGTTGTTTGTTGAAAGGTGCTCCCGGGACTCCTGTCGTGCTCAAAGAGCCTTTTCCCTCGCAGCAAACGAAAATGGTGGATGATCCATATTAATCCTCTTCTCCCTTCGGTTCTCAAGTGTTTACGGCTAGGACAATTCCCGTCCATATTAGTACTCGAGCAAAAGAATATCCATCACTTGCCGGGAAAGAGCCTGAGGTCCCCTCTAGCGCTCCTCCGTCTAGTTCTGGTCCGTTCCATATTGAGAGACCAAGCACTGAGACGCCCATCCAACCCCCTCCTAAAGTCGTACTACGGAAATCTTCTTACAACCCTAACGCTCATGTTACTCAGAACTATAGCATCATTGAGGACTTAGCCCAGGCTCCATCAGCTATGTCCACTCTAGAAGTTCTCCAAAGTTTCCCCTCTCAGAGGAAGTCCTTACTATCAGCTATCGGTAGCATCGACCCGGCCGACTCAGATTTGATCACTTTTGACCTCGACAGCCATATACCAAGACTGCCTCACCAAATTGCCTTCCTTATCCACATCATCATCAATTCTAAAATGATTCATCGTACCGTCATTGATGAAGGCGCTTCGACTTGCATAATTTCCATTGCTTGTTGGAAGGCTATTGGTTCTCCAACTCTGAGCCAGTCTCCTATGACCTTGGAAGCCTTTGATGGGAGAGAGTCCCGCCCTTATGGTATACTCCAATGCTTACCTATTACTTTGGAAGGGAAGACGGTCGAAGTGGAAGTTGAAGTCGTTGATCCCAATTTAACTTACAACCTCCTTTTGGGACGGAGCTGGACATATGCCATGCGAGCCATGGCTTCATCTCTATTTCATGTCATTCGTTTCCCTCATCAGGGGAAGATCGTCACAGTAGACTAGCTATCTTTCTTCGCCTCCTCTTACGAAGGCAACGTGCCCTTTGTGGAGCATACCTCCATCCCATGTGAGAGTGTGGGAGCTGGACTCTTTAAAGATCCTACCCTTATGGGTGTTTTTTCACTCCCACCTCCCAACGTCGCTCCTATTAATATGATTCATGTTTGATTTGATCCTTGGGTTCTTCCCCCCTCCGATCAAATAGACTCTTGGGGTGATGAGATTTCGTTGAGTCCTGCTGAGCTCAACTACGTCGAAATTTTTGTTGCATCGGCTCCCCCCTGAACCTGCTCCTTCGAGCAGAGCTCTCGACTCGTACGCTCATTCCCCTTAGCTTTGAGACGACGCTTCTTCAGACCCTCTAAAGGAAATATTTCCTTCTGATGAAGCCATTATCGAGACTATGTCTCTTGAGGAACCCCCTTGGTCTGATCATCACCATCGTTCCTTGTTTCTCCCTGCCCACCAGGAAATGCTTACCTGTCTCGAGCAGTTTTCTCCTTGTCTCCCATCCCAACCCCTTCAGACACCCGTTCAAGTTTATCAAGTGTCTTTTGAAGGGAACATGGGAAACATCATGCAAACTCAACCAATCAACATCTCCGTTAAACTAAGGATTATCAAGCATATCCATGTTGGAGTGACTTCTACTCCGACGGAGATTCAGCTCTATACTGATATTTTTTGTGAATTCTGTGATGTCTTTCCTTGGTCTTACGAAGAAATGCCTGGCATCGATCCTAGTATCATGGTGCATGAGATACATACGTATCTAGGTGCCAAACCTATTCGACAGCGTCTACGCCCCGTGCACCCTCGAAAAGCTGCAGCTATTAAAGCAGAAGTTGAAAGGCTTCTTAAGGCTCGTTTTATTTACCCCATCCCACTCATAGATTGGTCTCCAATATCGTCCCTGTGACTAAAAAACAGGGCACTATCAGGGTCTGTGTTGATTACCATGATATTAATCGAGCCTATCCCAAAGATAACTACCCCACACCCTTCATTGACCAGCTCATTGATGAGTGTGCTGGGAGTGAAATGTACTCATTCATGGACGGTTTTTCTAGTTACAACCAGATTAATATTGCGCCCGCTGATCAGCATAAGATCGCCTTTATCTGTCCATGGGGCACTTTCCTACAAAAAGATCCCTTTTAGTTTGAAAAATGCCAGTGCTACCTTCCAACGCGTAATGTCTTACACATTCCATGATATTCAACACATTGTGCAACCTTACCTGGATGATCTACAAGCTCATTCAGCAAAACGCCAAGACCATCCCGCTAACCTTCACAAAATATTTCTTGGTTGTCGACATTACCGCATCAGGCTTAATCCACATAAGTGTGTCTTCTTCGTTGAGTTAGGCAGACTTCTCAGGTTCATCGTCTCCTGAGAGGGTATCCATTTGGATGCCCTTAAAGTTGAGGCCATTCTGAATCTCCCTCCCCCTACTTCTTTGCAACATTTGCAGAGTTTTCAAGGCAAAGAGAATTTTTTACGACGATTCATTCCGAACTATGCCGAAGTGGCCAAAGGGTATACGCGGTTATTGAAGTGGGATACCCCTTTTCTTTGGGATGTCACTGCTCAAGAGTCCTTCAAGCACCTCAAGGTTCTCCTTGTTTCTGCTCCGTTGTTGCGTCCTCCTAATTATCATTGTGACTACACTCTATATTTGGCCGCTACTGATACCACTATTGGCATGGTTTTCCTTCAAGATGATGACGATGACATTGAGCATGCCATTTATTATCTCAGCCGCAACCTACTAGATACGAGAAGTTGATATGCTTACTTCGAGAAGTTGGCATTGGCCGCTGTTTTTTCCGTCAAACGTTTTTGCCATTATATCTTATTGCTCACCACGACAATGGTTTCTCATTGCAATGCGATGACGTACATCCTGTCACATCAGTTGCTGGGGGGCAAGTACTCGAAGTGGATTGTTATCCTCCAAGAGTTTGATTTGGAATTCACCACTACCAAGTCTAAGAAATCCCTTGTCTTTACTGAGTTGCTTTGCTCTCTGCCATCTCTTGCCACGCCCTCTCAGTTAGAGGACCATATTCCGGACGAAACTCTGTTCTTAATTAGCACCCTCGATCCCTGGTACGAGGATATCATTGTCTATCTACAGACATCCTCTTTTCATCTCGATGTGTCTAAGGATGCTTGGCAATGGATTCGCCATCAATCTCAGCCCTACCGTATAATTGGGGACACCCTGTATTATCTCAGCACCGACTCTGTTCTCCGTCGATGCTTGACATTCGAGGAAGCTGAGCGAGTTTTAAATAACTGCCATTCTAGCGCCTATGGTGGTCACATGTCTGGATATGCTACTGCTCAAAAGATCCTCAATGCTGGTTACTTTTGGCCCTCCATTTTTAAGGATTACATTCTGGCCGTCCGCTCCTGTCACGAGTGCCAAATCTACTAGTGGAAGAAGCGCGCCCCCTGCTCCATTGCACCCTGTTGTTACCATCGGCCCTTTTGCAAAATGGGGCATTGATTATATGACCTGTAACCCTCACTTAGCCAGGGGGCATGGCTATATCATCGTTGCTGTTGACTACTCCACAAAATGGGCCAAGGCGATGCCTACACTATCTGAAGACTGTCACACAGCGGTGCAATTTTTGTTTAATCATGTTATCTCGCGGTTCGAAGTCCCTCAGGCTATCGTCACTGATCACGGTAAGCATTTCCATAATCATATGATGACTAAGCTAACAACCCAGCTAGGCTTGCAGCATGATAGCTCGACTCCATACTATCCTCAAGCCAATGGCCAAGTAGAAGCCATCAACAAGGTTCTAGTTATGATGCTTCAACGCACCATTGGCATGCACAAGTCTAACTAGCACTTCATGTTGTTCTCTGCCTTATGGGCCTATCGAACTTTTGTGAAGGATTCCACCAGTTTCACTCCGTTCCAATTAGTTTACAGACTAGAGGCTACCCTTCCCATCGAGTGCAAGATCCCTTCTTTGAAATTAGCTGTCGAATTACTCCCCAACTTTACTCTGCTAGAAGAACACCTTCTTTACCTAAAACGGCTAGACGAGACTCGTCGACTAGCCTCTCTAGCTATTGAAGCACAGAAGAAGAGAGTGAAAACTCACTTCGATCATACTGTCCATCCTCGTTCTTTTGTTGAAGGAGATTTAGTCCTACTTTACGATCAAGTGAATGATAAGTTGGGGGCAGGAAAATTTGAGCCCATGTGGCACGGGCCTTATATTGTAAAGCGAGTTTTGCAAAAAGGGGCCTATGAGCTGATTGATTACGAAGGGAACCCTCTGGATAAGCCCCGAAATGGGCTTTACTTGAAAAAATATTATGCATGAACTTCATGCACTCTGATTTTTACATACGTTTGTTTTTAGCAGGTGTGTTGTGTGTGTGTGTTTTCATGTTTTTAGCTTGGTGTGTAGGTGTATTGCCGCTTATTGTGTCTTTTGCTTCTTATGTAGATGTCTGGTGCACCTTATGTTGGTTTCGCTGATGGTGCCTGCCGGAGTACCCGCAACCTGTCTTCTGCGGCATGGGTGATCTACGATCCTCATGGTGAGTTGGTAGACCTTCAAGGTGTTTGTGTAGGTTGTACCACAAACAATGTCGCTGAATATAGTGTTGTTATTGAGTTACTGGCCGAGGCGATCAATCTCGATATTCGTACATTGGTTGTGAACCTGGATTCTCAGCTTGTCGTCCACGAACTCAATGGGTGATATTCTGTCAGAGACCATTTAATTTTGATTTTATCACATATCAGCATATTCCACGAAGATTAAACACGTTAACTGATGCATTGGCTAACCATGTATTAGACAGACATTTGCGTAACATGTAATCAAAACAACATATAAGAAGCATGTGAAACACAATAATAAACCATAGGAATATGTATATGTATGTATATATATATATATATATATATATATATATATATATCGTGTTTTGCACCTAGGCTCTCAAAAAATAAGTGTACATGTCCAAATAGAGTCTATGTTCTCCATACATCCGAGACACATGTCTCTCAAAAAATCATCAACAGGAAATGAAACCTAGGCATCTACTGTGGTGGGTTATGCTCCCTATAGCACACCACCACTCGTGCCACCCACCTCAATAGGCAGTGCACCCTGGGTACCACCCCGACTGTGTGGATCTAGAACGCTATGGGGACCTCCTCGACCCCCATGTAATCAGGAATCCCTGCCATCAGGCCCTCAAGGTTTCAGGCCACTATCTCCACCAGATCATCAGGTGGGGGAGCCAAGGCTAGTGCTGCAATGCCCTGTGCATCCCTCCGCGCCTCTGGAGCCAACCTGACAGGTCTCACTAGTCCCACATCTGCAATTCCATAGCGTTCGTCATTAGGACATATACATGAAAAAATATAAAAAACATCATAAGAAATAAAATGCAAAAATAATGTGATCAAGTGTCTTACCACAATCATCCCACTGCTCTCCAGCGGGTAGCTGCATGTCAGGATCTCCACGAAAGTCCATACCCACATATGCCCAATCCTCAACGAATATCATCTAGTGCTCTAGCCACTCTCGAAACAGTGTCCCCCACAACACTGTTCGTCCGCCACCTCCTCATGGCATCACATGCACCCACCGTGTGGCCCTAGTCTCACGTGGTCTGGGAAAATCCAAATCCATGTCCTGTAACTACAATGCCGGCACCCGCTCTGGTATGAGCGGGACTAAGATCAACCCGTAGCCAAACTGTTTTGTCTCTCCTTGATGGTAGTTGGTAAGTTGCCTCTTCATATTGGCCGTCACTGTTTCTGCCCAGTTGAACATGGTTGGATTGAGACATTCGAGAAACAACCAGAGATGGCTCTTCGATGCCTCGTGTTGGGCTTGGGAGCCCGTTGCCTGTGTCACCATGAATAGCATAGCGTGAAGGACCATGTCCTCCACTGTCAGGATTTCCACCTTCCTGCTCCTCGTTTTGCGTGCCCGTGGGCACACTTGAGCCATAAGCATCTCTAGGGAATCGCCCCCGGGTTGCTGCCCCTCTAGGATGGGCCTCTCACCATGACGGAATAGCCCGGTCAGAAAATATATGTCTACAACATCGAACTTGATATCTTGACCTCCGATAATGAACTTCCCATCTGTGGGATTCCAAGGTCGAATCAATAGCTCCAGTAAATCAAGTTGAGACCGAAGGTGCGGAGTAAGGAATAATTTTAGCAATCTACATGCCCATAATGCATTTCGGCACCCAACATCAGCGAAAGCTTCCACATCAGTTCTTTCCGGACAAATGCCATTATGGCCTGCATGACGAGAAAAAATGGATTAGCACTTCGTTTCCAAATTTTAATTCATAATTTGTACAAAAACATAATTTTTGCATCGCCATCGCGTCTATTTTTAAAATAGACGCGATGACGCGAGGTTGATAGTTCAATTTTCTCGCGGTCATCGCGGAAGTACATCACTTTCCTGCGATGATCAGAGCGCGTTATGTGTAAATATTTTCGGTCATCGCGGACCCAAGCGGTATACCCGCGATGACTGAGTGGCGGAGCCCAACTCAAAAAATCTGCCTAAACTAACACATCTAACGTCAAAATGCATAAAAAAATCCATTGAATTAAAATGCAGGATAAAGTCTATTTACCTAGAAGAAGTTTCAGGATGAATGGTATACAAATGGGGCCGAAATCAACTCGCCAACTTTGGTGCTCTGAGTTGAAATGAATAGTACCAATGGTAGAAATGAATGAATTACCCCCCTTTTATAGTAATTTTTGGAAATTAAAAAATTATATTTTATAAATGTGGGTTTTTTCTCATTTTTTATTACATGGTTAGTTAAAAGTTGGTTTTTTAACTATGTCTTTATGTATATTGTTCATTTTATGTCGAATGGGTTTACATTTGACGTAATCTGTGCAGAGCTACAAGTAGTGGAGTTCTGACAGATTCATGTACACTTGATCCATAAAGTCGTCTTTAACACTCTTTTCCGACTTAAAAAATGAAAAGATAGCCGAGTTGTTCCTCCTGACTCGTTAAAAGAAATAAGAGGCGGTTGCCTTTAAGCTCTTTTCTGACCGTGTAAACACGAAAAGATTTCCAGGCCTTTGTTGTTTCAAGCTCGTTATTGGTTACGAAACGACGTGATTCCGACCGCTTTTCTACTTTTTCGGGTCGAAGTCACTAGTTATGAAAAGTACTCCTCGATCGTAATGGTTGGGTGGTTCTTTTGAGTATCGTTTTATACTTTTTTGGGCTCGAGAGACATAAATCTACAAAAAAGGACCCCCCCAGAGTTTTCTTTTCCATGTCTTTTCAAACTCTCTAAACATGAAAAAGACTCTGAGTTTTACCTATGTCAGACTCGTTAAACCCTAACGACATTGGACTCGTCATCATGATGAGACTCGAGATTCTCCTCCCTAGGGCTTGTTAAACTATTACTAGGTTGGATTCAACAGTAGGTTTATCATTGATTGTCCATGGCAGCTAGTCACTCTTGAACATCGACACTTTTGCTTCTTGTTGGGTTGGGACATCCATACATTGTCATTTGGCCTCCCGCGGGTTTAGGTTGTCATTTAGGCTCATTCCATTTGATTCACGCCATTTCCATCATGCCTCTGATCCCTTAGTACCTAAACGCTACCACCCTCTAGAGTTGTGTCACCGACATGTTCAAGAATATAATCCTTCTACAGTTTACACCCTCGCCTTCTCCTCTGATATTCTATTTCTCCGTCTACCACTTGTTCCTTCTCTCGTGTCGTTGATGGGGGAAACATTATGGCCCTCCTGTGACGAGTCGTCTCCTGTCAACATCAACTCATTATCCAGGAGATTGATCTAGAGATCCCCTTTGGTACATTAGAGCTTGCATGCCTCAATGGAAAGTTCTTCGCACCTGACAGTCGACTTTCGTCATTGGTCGCCGATTGGTTGATTTCACGAGTGCTCGACTTCAGTCTTTTTCTTCACGCTTCGTGGATTGTGCTAGCTAGTACCTTGAGAACCATTTGCATTATTGGTGGTTTCTCTCGCGCTTGTTAAAGGTTTTCATCATTGACCGGTAATCAAGCGATTTTATATCATGCTCGACCTCAGCATATCTATTCGCATGCTAGAGTTTGTACTATGGTCAGTTGGGTTCAAGACCCCAAACTCATCTTACACATGTTCGGGCTGCGTGGATTGGTTTATGATTACATGACTCATTGATGGATGGTTGTGACCATACCTGAGTCTTCATGGATGGCTGCGACCATACCTTTATCATTATCATGGTCTCATTAGCTAGATGGTTGTGTCCATACCACAGACCTAGTTTGTATGTCTTTTGGATGGCTACGCCCATACCTAGACTACGTGTACTTCATTCTCAGAGATATCAGTTCTACTTGCGTATAGGTTCTTCCAGATGGTGTTCCAGATCAGTCAGTTTCGTAAAGAATTTCACCCCTCCCACTCTCTCGGGCTTCATCCTTTAGGAGGCATCTATTACACAGTAATTTGTCACTACCTTCACTCCAGTCCTTCTACTGTGTCATGTTCCCAAGACAAACATGCTCATATTAAACAAATGCTCTCTGATGTTGCCAAATGACCCACTTTTCCTAAGTTATCTGCCTCATCATGACTATGGACTAAATATACGCGCTGAAGAGCACTCATAAACGGTAAATATGTGCTACCAGCGCGAAAGTACACCTGATTCTCGCGATGGTCTGATTTCATGTCCCAGTGTGGGGTTACTTATAATCTCTAGCGATGATATGAATAGCTACATCACTCTCTAGTGATGTCAGCGCTATAGATTAGTTATGCCCCCGTGATGATCCAGATTGGGCGAATTTGTTCCAACAGTCAGCCTTCCAAATGACTCCAGACCTGGTTGTTGGCATAGTTTGTATCACCCTCCTTTCTCTGGTGTGGTTGTTCCGTCATTTGTGCTACCTTCCTTGGAGATAAGCCCACTCTTCCACCTTTCATGGAGACTCCTTCTCCTATTTAAACTCTCACCATTGCTAGTTTTTGATAGTTGGCTAGTTGAGCAGTGTTGTTAGTGTTTGTGAGTTTGCTAGATAGCTAGTGTGAGTGTGACAAGTGTGGGATTGTTGATAGCTTGTGAAAGGTTGTAAAGTGCCCTTAATCTTGTGTAAAACTTATGAGTGAGAGAGATCTCGCATGTTGGGAGATCCATCTTCAAAGAGTGAATGCTTGAGGAACATGTTGGCTGGATCCCTCTGAGAAGGCTTGTGACGTCAAGACTTTGGTTGTAAGCTTACTCTTATTTCATTATTAATACAATCAATGATGTTTTCCTATGTCTTGAATGTAATTTACTTGATAGCTCATGACTTCTTGACTTTTTCAGTAAACAGATCATTGTTGTTTTCTGGTTACGTGCTTTGTTGTATTTCCTTTGCATTGTTTCAGGTTGATCACTCATTAGGAGAAGAAAGCAGAAGTTGGAGTAGCGCAATAGAACTCCATCGACCACCAGTTTAGGTAGGCCTTCAACTATGAATGTTTAAGGAAAGCTATTGTTGATCTGTCCTTGTTTGTGACTAGACCCACTCTAAGGCTAGAGGGGTTTCCTTTGTTTGCAAAGAGAACACTTTCTTGCATCAAAATTGACAGTTGACTTTCATCATTGGTCGCCGATTGGGTGATTCCACGAGTGCTTGACTTCAATTTTTTCTTCACACTTCGTGGATTGTGCTAGCTAGTACCTTGAGAACCATTGGCATTATTGGTGGTTTCTCTCACGCTTGTTAACGGTTTTCATCATTAACCGGTAATCAAGCGATTTTCTATCATGCTCATCCTCAGCACATCTATTCGCATGCTAGAATTTGTACTATGGTCGGTTGGGTTCAAGACCCCGAACTCAGCCTACACATGTTTGGGTTGCGTGGATTGGTTTATGATTACATGACTCATTGATGGATGGCTGCGACCATACCTTTATCATTATCATGGTCTCATTAGCTGGATGGCTATGTCCATACCACAGACCTAGTTCGTATGTCTTTTGGATGGCTGCACCCATACCTAGACTACATGTTCTTCATTATCAGAGATATCAGTTATACCTGCGTGCAGATTCTTCTAGATGGTGTTCCAGCTTAGTCAGTTTCGTAAATCATTTCACCCCTCACACTCTCTTAGGCTTCATACTTTAGGGGGCATCTGTTACATAGTAATTTGTCACTGTATTCACTCCAATCCTTCTACTATGTCATGTGTCCAAGTCAAACATGCTCATATTGAACAATTGCTCTTTTGTGTTGCCAAATGACCCACTTTTCCTAAATTATCTACCTCATCGCGACTATGGAATAAATATACGCACTGAAGGGCGCTCCTAAACAGTCCAGATGCACTGCCAACGCGGAAGTACATATGATTCCCGTGATGGTCCGATTTCATGTCCCAGCATGGGTTTACTTATAATCTCTAGCGATGATATGACTAGCTACATCACTCGCTAGCGTTGTCAGCGCTATAGATCAGTTATGCCCCCGCGATGATCTAGATTGGACGAATTTGTTCCAACATTCAACCTTCTAGATGACTCCATACCTGTTTGTTGGCATAGTTTGTATCACCCTCCTTTCTCTGGCATGGTTGTTCCATCATTTTCGATACCTTCCTTGGAGATAAGCCCACTCTTCCACCTTTCATGGAGACTCCTTCTCCTATTTAAACTCTCACCATTGATCTGCATTGCTAGTTTTTGATAGTTGGCTAGTTGAGCAGTGTTGTTAGTCTTTGTGAGTTTGCTAGATAGCTGGTGTGAGTGTGACAAGTGTGGGATTGTTGATAGCTTGTGGAAGGTTGTAAAGTGCCCTTAATCTTGTGTAAAACTTATGAGTGAGAGAGATCTTGCATGTTGGGATATCCATCCTCAAAGAGTGAATGCTTGAGGAACATGTTGGTTGGATCCCTCTGAGAAGGCTTGTGACGTCAAGACTTTGGTTGTAAGCTTACTCTTATTTCATTATTAATACAGTCAATGATGTTTTCCTATGTCTTGTATGTAATTTACTTGATAGCTCATGACTTCTTGACTTTGTGAGTAAATAGATCATTGTTGTTTTCCGGTTACGTGCTTTGTTGTATTTTCTTTGCATTGTTTCAGGTTGATCACTCATTAGGAGAAGGAAGTGGAAGTTGGAGCAGTGCAACAGAACTCCATCGACCACCAGTTGAGGTAGGTCTCCAACTATGACTGTTTAAGGAAAGCTATTGTTGATCTGTCCTTGTTTGTGACTAGACCCACTCTAGGGCTAGAGGGGTTGCCTTTTTCCGCAGAGGGAACACTTTCCTGCATCACACCTATCAAAACATTGCTCAAGGAAGCCCTCAAGCAACATAGGAATGCGATGATGGATAACTTTTCTCAGATCCTTCAATGACTACCCACAAGTGACTCACCTTCATCCAACAACACTCTGGAGGTGCCACCCCTTTTAAAGTATAAGTTAACTTTGATATTCCTATATTTTAGGGCTAGATAGATGCAGACATTGTAGATAAATGGTTGAATCTGTTGGAAGGATATTTTTTAGTTCATGACATTTACAATTGGGAAACAATTAATTTTTTCACTTCTCAAAGTCACCCCACAGATCAAGGACTAGTGGGAAACCTATTGTGAACAAAAGGATGAGAGGGGATCCTCACTATTTTCAGCCACACCCACTTGGGATTCTTTTTTAGATGCCATCAAGGAACAATATTACCCTATCGCTAGCTATGAAGATAACATATAGTGGACCACACTACAGTAGGGAAAGGACCAATATGTGTGGAGTTCACAAATGTTTTCCATACCCTCTGCACGAAGTTAGGTATCAAGGATTATGAGTGGAATTTGGTGCTCAAGTATCGCGGATGTCTACACAAGTACATCCAAGACAAGACGGAGTTCCTAGACATCTCCTCACTCGCCACGACATATCAATACATTGTCAAGATTGAGAAGAAGTTTAAATAGAAGAAGTGAGACTTTGGATCTGAAAATCTGAAGCAAGGAAAAGGCACCCCCAAACCATAGATAAAAGGCAAAAGCCAAGGAAGGGAAACTGAGGACAACCCGTCGAATCTGTAAGAAAATAAAAACACCATGAAGACAAAGAAATACATGGGAAAATGGTGTGAGTTCCATAAGATCTCCACTCACAACACAAGTGAGTGTTGGGCCAAACAATCACTGGTGGCCAAGATGAAAGCTTCTGATTCAGACATATGTTCTAACTCTAAGTCAGAAAATGACAAGGGTAATGAAAAAGGGAAGAAGATCATTAATGTAGAGCCCAATTCCACCATGGCCACCACCAAGATCCATAAGAATGAGCTTGAAGATCCAGATGAGTGGGAATGCCTCTTCCACTCACAGATGTGAGTGAAGGGTTCTCCGATGCAATTCATTATTGATAACAAGATCCAAAAGATCCTCATTGCAACAGAATTCATGAAGCAGTTGAGCCTACTGACCACAACACATCCATAATCATACACCATCGGGTGGATTCACCAAGGATGATATATCTATGTCAGCTAGCAGTGTGGCCTTCTCTACAACGTCAAGCCCTTCACGGATGAGGTACTGAGTGATGTTTCTCCTCTTGAAGTTTTTGATGTATTATTAGGACAACCATACCTGTGGAAGTGACATGTTGTATATGAGTCTAGACCTCGCTATGTGATTGTTACTTTGGGTAATAATTTGTATAGGATACTTGAGGTAGCCCCCCTACTGCCATATCTTTGATCACTACAAATCAATGTAGTAATATCATTTCCCAGACTCAGAATTTTTTTTTACTTATGATTCGCCCTCAGAGAAAGAAGAAGGTTGTGGACATGACTTCCAGACAGGGCTCCTTTGCACAACATCAGTAGATGGAAAAGGCCTTGGAGGAGTACAAGGACATTTTCACCTCACCTATAGGGGTACCTCTACACTATTAGGTCAAGCACTCCATTGATCTGACCCATGCACACTACTACCCAATGGACGGATCTATCAATGCTCTGTTCTAGAGAATGATGATATCAAGAGGTAGATTCAAGAGATGTTGTAGAAAGGGCACATTAGGCCAAGCTCGTCAGCCTGTGGGGGCTCAAATATATTGGTATAGAAGAAGGATGGGACATGGAGACTCTGTATTAACTATCAGGAACTGAACAAGATCATTGTCTGAAATAGGTACCAAATCCCACATATTGATGACCTTATGGATCAGTTGTAAGGGGCCAAATATTTTAGCAAGATTGACTTGAAGCCCAGTTATCACTAGGTGCATATCGAACCCTACGATGTGTGGAAGACTACCTTCAAATCCAAGGAGGGTCGTTTTGAATGGTTGGTCATGCCTTTCGGGTTGATGAATGCCCCCACAACATTCATGAGATTTAAGGATGACATCTTGTAACCCTTCACCAATGCATTCATGGTGGTGTATTTAGATAACATCTTGATCTTCATCTAGAGTTTGTTATAGCACCTCCACCATATCCGACAGGTCCTTCATACCCTATGACAACACAATTTGTGTGTTGTTTTGGAGAAATGAACTTTTGGCATGACCCGGGTTCAATATCTGGGGTACATCATTAATGAGAACGGTGTTCATGTGGACCCATCCAAGATACAATTCATTCGATATTGGTCAGTCCCAACCACTCTAACAGAGCTTCGCATCTTTCTGGGTCTTGCCAATTTATACTGCCGGTTTGTGTTGGGGTTCTCTCATATAACTTGGCCTTTAATTCAAGTCACTAAGGGATGAGTGAAAGAAAAGTATTTTTTGTTCGAAACCCAACAAAAGGCATTTACCGAGTTGAAGCATTGCCTCTACTCTGCACCAATTCTCACACTTCTAGACCTGTAACAACCATTTAAGGTTGAGAAAGACACCTTTGACTATGCTATTTCTGCAGTCCTTACTCATCATGGGAATCGAGTGGCTTACCACAATGAGACACTTTCAAATACAGTATAAAAGTATCCCACTTACGATAAATAAGTGTATTCCATTATGCAAGCTTGTTGTCAATGGAAGGATTACATTATATGGAAGGAAACGATCATCCACATAGGCCACCGACCCCTACAGTTCATACAGACACAAGGGAAGTTGCAAAATGATTTCCGTAAAAAATGGTCCACCTACCTACAACCATTCCATTTGAACATTAAGTAAAAGAAGGGAAGCACCAATAATGTTTTACACTGCCTCAGGTGACCACCAGTCATGGCGCTAGTCACATTACTCGACTCCTGTGGGCACGAAACTTCAGAGTGGTCACATCTTTTCCACAGTGATCCAGAATTCAGCAGCATGTACCAGACACTCTTGGAAGGGAAGCAAGTTCCAAATTTTCACCTTCATGATTTAGTCTTATGCCACCTGCGACACATCTGTGTTCCTTCAAGCAAGCATGCCAAGATGATATGGGAGGCGCACTACAATCAAGTTGCTAGACATTTTGGAGAGATAAAACAATGGTGGTACTGCAGAAGTATTTTTATTAGCTGAAACTTTGTTAGGATGTTGGGAAGTACATTAGATCTTTCACCACCTACACCATTTCCAAACCAACCATCAAGAAGAAAGGCCTATATACTTCTCTACCTAATCCTAGTCGACCTTGGGAATATATCTCCATGGATTACATGTCAGACCTTCCTTCTATTAAGCATGACAATGATTGCATTTTCATGGTCGTCGACAGATTCTCTAAGATGACCATCATGGCAGCCTGCAAGAAAAGTATCACAACAGAGGCCACTTCTAAGCTTTTCTTTAAGAAAGTGTGGATACACTTTGGGATCCCATAATCTGTTGTCTTAGATTGGGATGAAAAATTCCTAACTACATTTGGTTGAGTCTTTGGTCGATACTAGATACCAAACTCACTAAGTCCAAACAGAGATCATCAACATGATGATCGTGCACATCCTACGCATGTACAATTCGAAGCATCCATGCACATGGGATGAAAACCTCCCCTATGTAAAAGACAAATACAAAAGAGCTCTCCATATCTCAACATGCCACAACACCTTTCAGGTAGGGATGGGATTTCAACCATTATGTCCCATTGATGTGGCTATAACATTTGCATCCACTGATCTAACAAATTCAACTCACGTCCAGTCTCAAGCCGACATGGATAACAACTTCATTGAGCACATTCAACACATTTGCTAGTAGTTCCATGATATATTGGATAGATCCAATGCTCAGTATAAGCAACGACATGATCAGTATCGAGTGTTACACAAGTTCCAGTGGGAGACAAAGTTTGGCTACATTTGTAGAAGGAGTAACTCACTAGACCCCATTGAAAGCTTCGTCTGGTCCTATATGGGTCATACACTATCACCAAGGCTATAGGGACAATTCCTTTGAGCTCAACATTCCACCTTTCTTAGGTCTCCACCCATTATTCAATTTAGACTTCTTTCGACCACACTTTCCACCATTGTTGGACACATCCGACATTGCTGAACAACTCACACCAATAGAGTTAAACCCAAACAGCATAGAATAGGCCACAATTGATCAGATCATGGACACACAAATCAAGAACAATCGACAATAGAGGATCCAACTATATTAACTTTTCAAAGAAGGCCAACTCCTTCACTAGGGCAAGTGGTTTACCAAGGATTAGGTTCAATAGAAATTTCCTCACCTTATGGAGGCTCTGCACGCAATGGGGAAAATTGCTTCCTAAGGAGGGAGGACTGATCTAGGTGGATATTGGTGGCCACCCACCTATTCCACCTAGACCTCTAGTCGGTTTCATCTATTTCCTTGTTTATTTTAGAATTTACTATTTTTAGCATTTTTTTGGGTCTTGAACTTCCGAAGTAGTTTTGACCCCCTAAATGGAATTTTTTAGGTCATAAGTAGGCCCCTAGACATAGGAAGGGACCTATAAAAACTCATGTATTACTCGAAGAGACCTTTCCAACAAGGTATTGTACACGCCAAATGGAGATAATATGACCAAGTTACGACCCGAGAAAGTTTGCAGCCCGACTAACCCAAATGAGCCCCACAAACTCTTGGCATTACATCTCCTGGGGTTACGGTTTTGGTTGTCTATGGTTTTCCCTTGTTGTTCAATAATAAATAGGCTCTTGAGCCTCATTGTAACATAGTTCAAAGGCATGTAGCTGCCACATCTATTCTCAGAGATAAGCTAGCATCGCTCGAGCTAGTTTATTTCCATTCTATTTGTAAGCATATTTTAGTATTTTTATATTATTGGGACATAAGAAGGACAGGACCTGGAGACTCTGTATTGAATATCAAGCACTGAAAAATATCCCTATCTAGAATAGGTACCCAAACCCACTGATTAATGACCTTCTGGACCAACTAAAGCAGGCCAAATATTTCAGCAAGATTGACTTGAAGTCCAGTTATCATCGGGTGCCTATCGAACCCTTCGATGTGTGGAAGACTTACTTCAAATCCAAGCAGGGCCTTTTCAAATGGTTGGCATGCCTTTCAGGTTAACAAATTCCCCCACAAACTTCATGAGATTGATGGACAAGACCTTGCAACCCTTCACCCATGCATTCGTCGTGGTGTATTTAGATGACATATTGATCTTCAACCAAAGTTGTGAAGAGAAACTTCACCATATCTGAAAGGTCCTTCAAGCCTTGCGACAACACAAGTTGTGTGTCAATTTGGAGAAATTCACTTTTGGCATGACCTAGGTTCAATATCTGGGGTACTTCATTGGACCTTTCCAACAAGGTATCATACGCGCCAAATGAAGATTATATGACCAAGTTACGACCCTGGGAAGTTGGCTTCCCAACTAACCCCAATGAGGCTCACAAAATCTTGGTGTTACATCTCTTGGGGTTATGGTAATTGTTGTTTATGGTTTTCCCTTATTATTCAATAATAAATATGGCCTTGAGCCTCATTGTAACATAGTTCAGAGGCATGTGGCCGCCACATCTCTTCTTAGAGATAAGCTAGCATTGCCCGATCTAGTTTATTTCCATTTTGTTTGTAAGCATATTTCAGTATTCTGATATTAATGAAATGAAGTGTTATTTCTACTGCATCTCGATATTTATGGTTATTTCTGTAATTTATTGTGCTCATGTTTAAGTTCAGATCATTTACTCAGAGTCACAACTTTTGGAATTGTTGAATGTGCTGTATAATTAAACCCTTTTGTCAAATATTTACCAATTGACTAAAGGATGTATTGCTCTGAATATCCCATAATGTGTTATGAATTCTTTTGTAAAAATGGAACAAGATATAACATAAACCTTTTTCCTTTCACAAATCCATTGACTCCATGCTTATCGTCTTGTTCTACAACAAGGATGTAATATTTACCTTTTGTAAGGGTGCCACTTAGTGAAGATAAAATTATTAATCCATATAAAATATTTATGTTACAATATCATTACCATCAAACTTCCTCATATCAGTCTTCAGAGTGTAATGGTTCCTTGGTGTTGACTTGCAAACCTAACTATGTGGATCTTGGATTCAAAATTAATTATTATGGTTTTGTAATTCCATATTTATGCTCTCTAATTGTCATAACATATTACCCATATGAAATTAGTTCTAAAAACCATGCTTCTCCTTATGTTCATGATTTCACATCTCTTTGAGGAAGCCTCTCCAAGATAATATTTTCCATGACAATCACGGATTTTTGTATTTATTCCTTATTTTAATTCATCTAGTTTTCTATTTCTTACTTATTTTCATTCGTATTCTATAGTATTCCTTCCTTATTTTCATTCATCTTATTTTCTATTCCTCCTTAATTTTATTCATCTTTTATTCATTTCTATTTTAAGCTTTTCTTGAGAACAAGATAAATCCATATTTTTCGGCATACTACCATCTATTTCATTAACTTTATTCTCTAATTGAAATAACCTAAATTCTAAGTCTCACTTTCTTCATGAGTTAAGGATGATCCTTCAATAGATTTAATTAGTTCAATAACTTTCTTTGGAGGGATGTTGGAAAATAATAATAGTACTCCTCGACTTAGTTACCGGAGAATCCACAGTAAGAACCATTTTCTGCCAACGTTTCAAATCCCAACTAGGATCCATCATCAGGACAACTTGAATGCTGGATAGAAGAAGAGCTCATTTGAGGGATTAAATAGTAATGAGGAGAGAAAAAGAGAATAATGTCGGCTGTCAATATTTGAAAAATAATTTTCGAAGAGATGTCGGCTGTCTCATATTAATTAATTAATTTTTTTATTTTTATTTTTTTTCATAATAAAAAATTTATTAACATTAATTAGTTACTTAATAGTACTCCTCTTTATCACAACGTTTAGTCACCAAGAAAAGGGATCTTATAATCAAGAGTTATGTCACTAGTAAGCCACGTACCTTAATATTCAAAATATCAAAATGGATAATGTTTTATTGATATATCTTTAATATTTGAGCCCTTTTGGATATAAAGAATTGTTCTATAGTACTCTAATATGTAGTTTCTACAATTTCATAGGTGTGAATTTTATTTGATGTGCCAAGTGAAGCTTATGGTAACTTTCCCAAAACTTGTTGATCTTTTGGCCTCTTCCTACAATAAAAATTGTATAGCATGTCATATGTCCAATTATTTAAATATTATTTTGAAATTTGTACCTGAGGTGCTTCTATATGTCTCCTAGAATCCTTAAATATTTCAGAGTATGAAAGTCCCATATCGAGAGATATTGAAAAAATACCAATTTGGCTTGTTTAAAATTCATTTTAGCAATGTTCACAAACCATAACTTCCACAGGGTCTAACTCTAAAAGTATAGTGAAATATAGTATAAAAATTGACCTAAATATTCCCTAAGTTTTACCCTTAATATGGTCGAAATTTCACTATTTGAAACCTTAGATACAAAATTTATTGCAAAAAATTTAAATTGTCTTGTTTTAAATTGATTTTAGCAGCATTTAGGAACCTAGAATTCCTTAGAGAATATATCCAAAATCATAAGGAACCAAGATCTAAAATTTGAACTAGAATTTTATCAAGATTTTGTTGGACATTGGATAAACCAATGCCCCCTGTGTGTTTCGTGACATGGACTAACCACCTCTTGTGGATCCTTATCTGTGGTGAAGCAATCATGAACTAACACCTACTAGTTTTGGTCTAACAACAATCATGATTCCCAACAAGTGGTATCAGAGCATAGGTCACGAGTTCGATACACACCTGAATCACATTGGGGGGGAGATTGCTAGACATTAGATAAACTGACACTCTCTATGTGTTTCACGACATGGACTAACCACCTATTGTGGATCCTTATAGATGGCGATGAGATCGTTAATTAACACCTATCAGTTTTGGTCTAACAACAATCGTGATTCCCGACATATTTTTCCTCGTTGTGGTGCAAGCTTCATGGTCTAAAACCTCACTCAAAAGACGTTATAATGAAATTTTGTGAGTGGACCTGTTTGCAACTGATTTAAGGAGCATTCGAAAACCCTAACTTCCTTGGAACATACCTCCAAAACCTAGTGAGACAAGATATGAAATTTGAACCAAATATTTCTCAAGAATATTCTCCAACTTTCACCATTTGAAATATCCTAAAAAAAATGTTATAGTGAAAATTCCATGGTGACATATTTAAAGCAGAAAAACCCTAGGATCGTGAGCTCTAATACCAAATGTTATGATCCTTACACCATAAAAATGATAAGAAACTAATTATTACATTATTCATTAAGGGGAAAACCTCAATTTACACTTAGTTCAATGTACAAGATAAATAGTTGATGATCCTAACACTAGGTATCCTTAGCATATATGTAGGAGACTAAGAGTAAAATTATAATAAAATGGGTAATAAAAATTTATAGGCTACATAATGATATAACTACAGAAATGTAATCAATCCATATCTAGGGACTAATAAAGGGTTTTAAAGTTACTATGGACCTTATATAGGTCTTAACACTTGTTGCTTCTTGTCCTTTGATGGTGTTTTTCCTAGGAATGATAATGCACATCTTTTTAAACATGTTAACTACCAGAAATATATAGGCATGTCCCTTCTAGGTCAATAAACCTCCTAGAAAATCCATGGAAATGATTTCACAAGGTGCAATGGGTATTTGCAAGGGATGGTATAAACCTTTCTTCCTATTATTAGGCTTGTCAGCATTTCAAAGTACACACCTTGTAATATATGGTGCTACATCTTATTACATTTTTGGCTAGTACAAATACCTTTGTAAGTTGGAAACTATATTCCCAACACAAAAATGTCTTACAACCTTGGAGGTGTGAGCCTATTTATTACAGTGCAATCTTCCACCTTTAGGGACACAAAGCTTGTCCATATCGTAGAGTAAATGATTTTGGAGATGATAGTCCACCCTTTTGTCATTGTATTCTACATGAATTTGGCCTGATAGCTATTGAAACTCCCCCTTGAAGTCCTCATCATCTATGTATGTCTCTTTGTATGCATCATGGGTAAAACGATTCATGTGTATAATAGTAACCAAAGATGTAATATTGGTTGTGAGTGGCCTTAAAACAAGGTGTCCCGTCCCTTTTGTGCTTCCCTTGATATACTTGATAACTAGATGAAACTGCTATAAAAAAATTCAACTACTTACAATGTTATCATTATCGTAGCTAGCAGCAGACCAGATAGTAGATCCCCTGCGACAGATCGATCCCCGGGAGCATTTCGAACTTCACATAGATCAAAAACGAGCTCTGGTTACCTGTATCAGGGTCTTTCCTACCGTGCGTCGTTTGTCTTCACTGACACACGATATGGCAAGGGCGATTCAACCCACCATCGACCAGATCTGCAGATAAAAAAAAACACACTGCTACCTCGTTTCGGTGATCAAAAGCAAGGTAGAAGCAATCCGGCCGAAAAGGAATGTGCGAACAGGAGCCAATCAGAAACCCTTTTTTCCCATCAGATTAAAGAGGGGTAACCCAGATTAAGAAGTTGAGATCTATACACGAGCAACCGGGCATGAATCAAACAAATCTCATGACATTATGGAATGGCCTGGGCCCGTAGAAGCACACCTTGGAATCACCACGACTGCATCTGGAAAACTGCTGACAGGAGGTAGAAAGCCCCTTTATCCAGCGGGAAGGAATATAAACCCTAGAACCACCATCGATCCGCCAGATCTGGAGACCAAGCATGTAAACGGGGGCTTGGATAAGGTTGATCCGTCAGATCTGAAACAAATATTCATCAGATTAGTAGAAGGCAGGCACTGTTGTGTACAGATCAGGGAAGGGATGGACGTTTTGGAATTAAAAAAGGAGATCCAGAACAAACTGGGAACTCCGGCAACATACCAGAATCTCTTATACACTGGACTCTGCATGCAAGACCAACACACACTCCAGCACTATGGAGTTGTTAAAGATTCAACCATCATCCTCAATCTGAGACTATGAGGCGGGTGCAAGGGAACCAGCTCAAAAACTACAGGCTCCTTCTATGATGCTGTAAAGTGAAAGGAACCAATGAAACACAGACCAGCACCCACATCAGAGCTTCCAGGTCCCTACATTGTGGAACAAAAGCCAGAATCACCTATGCTTACTGTATCACTGCCGGAGGTAACAGATCTATACACAGATTTAATACACAATGCTGTTATATGCAGATTTAATGGTTATTGGCCCAAAGTTGATGCACTGCATCAATGGGTTTTTACATCATGGTCATCTAAATGTGAAATATATCTATGCCCTAAGGGATTCTTCATAGTCAGATTTAGCACAGAACTAGAACGAGACAATATCATTAATCAGGGGCCTTGGTTTTGGGGCAATGCTGGTCTCTTTATCACCCCGTGGTTCCCAGACTTTGATGCCAATACCATGGTAGTTTCGACGATGCCAGTTTGGGTAAGGCTGCATAACCTCCCACTGCATTTTTGGCATCGAAAAGCTTTAACAACCATAGGGAACTCCTTAGGAAAACATCTTAAAACAGATGAAGACAGAGCAATCCGGGGAATTTTCACATATGCCAGAATATGTGTAGAGGTGGATCTAAGTCAAGGACTCCCAGATCACATCACTTTGAATTTTAATAACTCACTATGGATGCAACAACTCGACTACGAGAACACGGCTTTCAGATGCCGCGGCTGCTTGCAGACAGGGCACCTTCAATATGCATGTCCACTGTCCAGTAAGGAGCCAAAAGGGAACAAGAAACAACAGAAAAAACCAAAAGGATGGCAGCATACCAAACCACTGGAGGAGGAGGCACTAAACACAGAACCCACAGACATACATAGGAGACAGGAAAAAACATAGAAAGAGAGCACCGAGGGGCCCAACTTGGTGCCAAACAGCTTGGTGCGGCAGCAAGAACTACAACTGGAAATAAGCAGCGCCAAACGAGCACATAGCTCCGAAGGATCAAACTCTAATAAAGAACAACCAGTGTACACAGAGGGGAACCAACTGGCTATAATTGACCCCACTCCCAACACTGGAGTCTGGCGCAAAGTAGAGAAGAAAAAGGGTAGGAAAATATAGGCCTGCAAACACAACATCTTCTTTTACTTCTGTTGTTTTCCTGTCATTACAGGAAAAGCCTTTTACTATTTTGTGGTTTTATTTCTGTTTGCTGCCTGTCATTATAGGAACAGCCATATGCATATGCTTCAAGCATCTACAAAATGTAATTTTATCTGTATGAATAAAATTAAGATTTTTTCTACGGGAAAAAATCATTATCGTAGCTTACTCTAGCCCTATAAAAACTATAATGGCTACTGATAGATGTGGATGATGATCTCCTTGCCCATCAGATAGTTTTTTCACTTCTTGACATCTTGAACCACGACATAGAGCTTCTTGTAATAGGTTGGGTAGTTGAGAACCATTCCATGAAATATTTCTAAAAGATAACAGTTATAACACAGAAAGTAATCACCTCGCCAAAATTACTAGAATGATTGAAATGCACCATGTTAATATGAGTTTTTTAGATTAATACCCACTTTCAGCTAAGGAAATAGCCTAAGGAACCACTTTTCCTTAGTTATTTTTGTTAACTCACCGATTTATAGGAGAATCATTGAATTTATGTTATTATCATAATTTTATCTATTTGTGTGAAACAACACTCAACTTGATCCAACAACACTCTGGAGGTGCCACCCCTTTTAAGGTATAAGTTAACTTTGATATTCCTATATTTGAGGGCTAGGTAGATGAAGACATTGTAGATAAATGGTTGAATCTGTTGGAAGGATATTTTTCAGTTCATGACTTTTCCAATCGGGAAACAATTAATTTTTCACTTCTCAAAGTCACCCCACACATCAAGGACTAGTGGGAAACCTACTGTGAACAAAAGGATGAGAGGGAATCCTCACCATTTTCAGCGACACCCACTTGGGATTCTTTTTGAGATGCCATCAAGGAACAATATTACCCTATCGCTAGCTATGAAGATAACATATAGTGGACCACACTACAGTAGGGAAAGGACCAATATGTGTTGGAGTTCACAAATGTTTTCCATACCCTTCGCACGAAGTTGGGTATCAAGGATTCTGAGTGGAATTTTGTACTCAAGTATCACGGATCTCTACAAAAGTACATTCAAGACGAGATGGAGTTCCTAGACATCTCCTCACTCGGCACGACATATCGATACATTGTCAAGATTGAGAAGAAGTTTAAACAAAAGAAGTGAGACTTTGGATTTGAAAATCCAAAGCAAGGAAAAGGCGCCCCCAAACCATAGATAAAAGGCAAAAGCCAAGGAAGGGCAACCGAGGACAACCCGTCGAATCTATAAGAAAATAAAAACACCAGGAAGACAAAGAAGTACATTGGAAAATGGTGTGAGTTCCATAAGATCTCCACTCACAACACAAGTGAGTGTTGGGCCAAACAGTCACTAGTGGCCGAGATGAAAGCTTTTGATTCAGACATATGTTTTGACTCTAAGTCAGAAAGTGACAAGGGTAATGAAAAAGGGAACAAGATCATTAACGTAGAGCCCAATGCCACCATGGCCACCACCAAGATGCATAAGAATGAGCCTAAAGATCCAGATGAGGGGTAACGCCTCTTCCACTCATAGATGTGGGTGAAGGGTTCTCTGATGCAGTTCATGATCGATAACGAGATCCAAAAGAGCCTCATTTCAGCAGAAGTCATGAAGCAATTGAGCCTACTGACCACAACACATCCACAATCGTACACCATCGGTGGATTCACCAAGGATGATATATCTATGTCAGCTAGCAATGTGGCCTTCTCTACAACGTCAAGCCCTTCACGGATGAGGTATTGAGTGATGTTTCTCTTCTTGAAGTTTTTGATGTATTATTAGGACAACCATACTTGTGGAAGCGACATGTTGTATATGAGTCTACACCTCACTATGTGATTATTACTTTGGGTAATAAGTTATACAGGATACTTGAGGTAGCCCCCCTACTGCCATCTCTTTGATCACTGCAAAGCAATGTAGTAAGATCATTTCCCAGACTTAGAATTTTTGTTTCCTTATGATTTTCCCTCAAAGAAAGAAGAAGGTTGTGGCCATGACTTACAGACAGGGCTCCTCTGCACAACATCAGTAGATGGAAAAGGCCTTGGAGGAGTACAGGGACATTTTCACCTCACCTATAGGGGTACCTTTGCACTATTAGGTCAAGTACTCCATTGATCTGACCCCGTGCACACTACTACCCAATGGATTGATCTATCAATGCTCTATTCTGGAGAATGATGATATCAAGAGGTAGATTCAAGAGATGTTGCAGAAAGGGCACATCAGGCCAAGCTCATCACCATGTGGGGGCTCAAATATATTGGTATAGAAGAAGGATGGGACATGGAGACTCTATATTAACTATCAGGCACTGAACAAGATCATTGTCCGGAATAGGTACCCAATCCCACATATTGATGACCTTCTCGAACAATTGAAAGGGGCCAAATATTTTATCAAGATTGACTTGAATCCCAATTATCACTAGGTGCATATCGAACCTTACGATGTGTGGAATACTACCTTCAAATCTAAGGAGGGCCTTTTTGAATGGTTGGTCATGCCTTTCGGGTTGATGAATGCCCCCACAACATTCATGAGATTTATGGATGACATCTTGTAACCCTTCAACATTTCATTTGTGGTGGTGTATTTAGATAACATCTTGATCTTTATCTAGAGTTTGGAATAGCACCTCCACCATATCCGACAGGTCCTTGAAACCCTGTGACAACACAAGTTGTGTGCTGATTTGGAGAAATGCACTTTTGGCATGACTCGGGTTCAATATCTGGGGTACATCATTAATGAGAATGGTGTTCATGTGGACCCATCCAAGATACAAGTCTTTCGAGATTGGTCAGTCCCAACCACTCTAACAGAGCGTTGCATCTTTCTGGGTCTCGCCAATTTATACCGCAGGTTTGTGTTGGGGTTCTCTCATATCACTTGGCCTTTAAGTCAAGTCACCAAGGGAGGAGCGAAAGAAAAGTTTTTTTGGTTCGAAACCCAAAAAAAGGAATTTACCGAGTTGAAGCATTGCCTCTACTCTACACGAATTCTCACACTTCCAGACTTGTAACAACCATTTGAGGTTGAGAAAGACACCTTCAAATATGCTATTGGTGCAATCCTTACTCATCATGGGCATCTAGTGGCTTACCACAGTGAGACACTTTCAGATACAGTATAAAAGTATCCCACTTACGATGAATAAATGTATTCCATTGTGAAAGCCTATTGTCAATGGAAGCATTACATTATATGGAAGGAAACGATCATCCACACAGGCCATTGAGCCCTACAGTTCATATAGACACAAGGGAAGTTGCAGAATGATTTCCATAAAAATGGTCCACCTACCTGCAACCATTCCATTTGAACATTAAGTAAAAGAAGGTAAGCACCAATAATGTTTTAGAATGCCTCAGATGACCACCAGTCATGGTGCTAGTCACATTACTCGACTCCCGTGGGCACGAGACTTTAGAGTGGTCACATCTTTTCCAGAGTGATCCAGAATTCAACAGCATGTACCAGACACTCTTGGAAGGGAAGAAAGTTCCAAATTTTCACCTTCAAGATTGACTCTTATGCCACCTGGGACACATTTGTGTTCCTTCAAGTGAGCGTGCCAAGATGATATGGGAGGTGCACTACAATCAAGTCACTAGAAATTTTGGAGAGATAAAACAATGGTAGTACTATAGAAGTATTTTTATTAGCTGAAACTTTGTTAGGATGTTGGGAAGTAGATTAGATCTTGCAGCACCTACACCATTTCCAAACCAACCATCAAGAATAAAGGCCTATATACTTCTCTACCTAATCCTAGTCGATCTTGGGAATATATCTCCATGGATTACATGTCAGACCTTCCTTCTATTAAGCACAACAATGATTTCATTTTCATGGTCATCGACAGATTCTCTAAGATGACCATCATGGCGGCATGTAAGAAGAGTATCACAATAGAGGCCACTTCTAAGCTCTTCTTTAAGCAAGTGTTGGTACACTTTGGGATCCCATAATCCATTGTCTTAGATTGGGACGACAAATTCCTAACTACATTTTGGTTGAGTCTTTGGTCGATACTAGATACCAAACTCACTAAGTCCAAACAGAGATCATCAACATGATGATCGTGCACATCCTACACATGTACAACTCGAAGCATCCACGCACATGGGATGAAAACCTCCCCCATGTAAAAGACAAGTACAATAGATCTCTCCATAACTCAACATGCCACAACCCTTTCAGGTAGGGATGGGATTTCAACCATTATGTCCCATTGATGTGGCTATACCATTTGCATCCACTGATCTAACAAATTCAACTCACGTCCAGTCTCAAGCCGACAGGGCTAACAACTTCATTGAGCACATTCAACACATCTGCTAGTAGTTCCATGATATATTGGACAGATCCAATGCTCAGTATAAGCAACGACATGATCAGTATCGAGTATTGCACAAGTTCCAGGTGGGCGACAAAGTTTTCCTACATTTGTAGGAGTAACTCACTAGACCCCATTGAAAGCTTCGTCTGCTCCTATATGGGTCATACACTATCACCAAGGCTATAGGGCACAATTCCTTTGAGCTCAACATTCCACCTTTCCTAGGTCTCCACCCATTGTTCAATGTTGACCACCTTCAACCACACTTTCCACCATTGTTGGACACATCCTACATTGCAGAACAAATCACACCAATAGAGTTAAACCCACACTGCATGGAATAGGCCACAACTAATCAGATCATGGACACACAGATCAAGAACAATCGGAAATAGAGGATCCAACTATATCAACTTTTCAAAGAATGCCAACTCCTTCACTAGGGCAAGCGGTTCACCAAGGACTAGGTTCAATAGAAATTTCCTCACCTTATGGAGGCTTTGCACGCAATGGGGAAAATTGCTTCCTAAGGAGGGAGGACTAATCTAGGTGGATATTGGTGGCCACCCACCTATTCAACCTAGACCTCTAGTCGGTTTCATCTGTTTCCTTGTTTATTTTAGCATTTACTATTTTTAGCATTTTTTTGGGTCTTGAACTTCCGAAGTAGTTTTGACCCCTAAATGGAATTTTTTAGTTCATAAGTAGGCCCCTAGACATGGGTAGGGACCTGCAAAAACTCATGTATTACTCGAAGATACCTTTCCAACAAGGTATTGTACATGCCAAACAGAGATAATATGACCAAGTTACGACCTTGGAAAGTTCACAGCCCAACTAACCCCAATGAGCCCCACAAATTCTTGACATTACATTTCCTAGGGTTACGGTTTTGGTTGTTTAGGATTTTCCTTTGTTGTTCAATAATAAATAGTCTCTTGAGCCTCATTTTAACATAGTTCAAAGGCATGTAGCCGCCACATCTCTTCTCATAGATAAGCTAGCATCGCTCAAGCTAGTTTATTTCCATTCTATTTGTAAGCATATTTTAGTATTATGATATTATTGGGACATAAGAACGATGGGACCTGGAGACTCTGTATTGACTATCAAGCACTGAAAAACATCCCTATCTAGAATAGGCACACAATCCCACTGATTAATGACCTTCTGGACCAACTAAAGCGGGCCAAATATTTCAGCAAGATTGACTTGAAGTCTGGTCATCATCAGGTGCCTATCGAACCCTTCGATGTGTGGAAGACTTACTTCAAATCCAAGTGGGGCCTTTTCAAATGGTTGGCATGCCTTTTGGGTTCAAAAATTCCCAAAAAACTTCATGAGATTGATGGACAAGACCTTGCGACCCTTCACCCATGCATTCGTCGTGGTGTATTTAGATGACATATTGATCTTCAACCAAAGTTGTGAAGAGCAACTTCACCATATCTGAAAGGTCCTTCAAACCCTGCGACAACACAATTTGTGTGTCAATTTGGAGAAATTCACTTTTGGCATGACCTAGGTTCAATATCTGGGGTACTTTATTGGACCTTTCCAACAAGGTATCGTACACACCAAATGAAGATTATATGACCAAGTTACAACCCTGGGAAGTTGGCCTCCCAACTAACCCCAACGAGGCTCACAAACTCTTGGTGTTACATCTCTTGGGGTTATGGTAATTGTTGTTTATGGTTTTCCCTTATTATTCAATAATAAATATGTCCTTGACCCTCATTGTAAGATAGTTCAGAGGCATGTGGCCGCCACATCTCTTCTCAGAGATAAGCTATCATTGCCCGAGCTAGTTTATTTCCATTTGTTTGTAAGCATATTTTAGTATTCTAATATTAATGAAATGAAGTGTTATTTCTACTGCAAATCGATATTTATGGTTATTTCTATAATTTTTTGTGCTCATTTTTAAGTTCAGATAATTTACTCAGAGTCACATCTTTTGGAATTGTTGAATGTGCTCTATAACTAGACCCTTTTGTCAAATATTTACCAATTGACTAAAGGATGTATTGCTCTGAATATCCCATAATGTGTTATGAATTCTTTTGTAAAAATGGACAAAGATATAACATAAACCTTTTTCCTTTCACAAATCCATTAATTCCATGCTTATCATCTTGTTCTAAAACAAGGATGTAATATTTACCTTTTGTAAGGGTGCCACTTAGTGAAGATAAAATTATTAATCCATATAAAATATTTATGTTACAATATCATTACCATCAAACTTCCTCATATCAGTCTTCAGAGTGTAATGGTTCCTTGGTGTTGACTTGCAAACCTAACTATGTGGATCTTGTATTGAAAATTCATTATTATGGTTTTGTAATTCCATATTTATGCTCTCTAATTGTCATAACATATTACCCATATGAAATTAGTTCTAAAAACCATGCTTCTCCTTATGTTCATGATTTCACATCTCTTTGAGGAAGCCTCTCCAAGATAATATTTTCCATGACAATCACGGATTTTTGTATTTATTCCTTATTTTAATTCATCTAGTTTTCTATTTCTTACTTATTTTCATTCATATTCTATAGTATTCCTTCCTTATTTTCATTCATCTTATTTTCTATTCCTCCTTAATTTTATTCATCTTTTATTCATTTCTATTTTAAGCTTTTCTTGAGAACAAGATAAATCCATATTTTTCGGCATACTACCATCTATTTCATTAACTTTATTCTCTAATTGAAATAACCTAAATTCTAAGTCTCACTTTCTTCATGAGTTAAGGATGATCCTTCAATAGATTTAATTAGTTCAATAGCTTTCTTTGGAGGATGTTGGAAAATAATAATAGTACTCCTCTTTATCACAACGTTTAGTCACCAAGAAAAGGGATCTTCTAATCAAGAGTTATGTCACTAGTAATCCACGTACCTTAATTTTCAAAATATCAAAATGGATAATGTTTTATTGATATATCTTTAATATTTGAGCCCTTTTGTATATAAAAAATTGTTCTATAGTACTCTAATATGTATTTTCTACAATTTCATAGGTGTGAATTTTATTTGATGTGCCAAGTGAAGCTTATGGTAACTTTCCGAAAACTTGTTGATCTTTTGGTCTCTTCCTACAAGAAAAAGTGTATAGCATGTCATATGTCCAATTATTCAAATATAATTTTGAAATTTGTACCTGAGGTGCCTCTATATGTCTCCTAGAATTCTTAAATATTTCAAAGTATGAAAGTCCCATATCGAGAGATATAGAAAAATACCAATTTGGCTTGTTTAAAATTTATTTTAGCAATGTTCACAAACCATAACTTCCACAGGGTCTAACTCTAAAAGTATAGTGAAATATGGTATAAAAATTGACCTAAATATTCCCCAAGTTTTACCCTTAATATGGTCGAAATTTCACTATTTGAAAACTTAGATACAAAATTTATGGCGAAAAATTTAAATTGTCTTGTTTTAAATTGATTTTAGCAGCATTTAGGAACCTAGAATTCCTTAGAGAATATATCCAAAATCATAAGGAACCAAGATCTAAAATTTGAACTAGAATTTTATCAAGATTTTATTGGACATTGGATAAACCAATGCCCTCTTTGTGTTTTGTGACATGGACTAACCACCTCTTATGGATCCTTATCTGTGGCGAAGCGATCATTAACTAACACCTACTAGTATTGGTCTAACAACAATCATGATTCCCAACAAGTGGTATCTGAGCATAGGTCACGAGTTCGATACACACCTGAATCACATTGGGGGTGAGATTGCTAGACATTAGATAAACCGACACACCCCGTGAGTTTCACGACATGGACTAACCACCTATTGTGGATCCTTATATATGGCGATGAGATCATTAATTAACACCTATCATTTTTTTTCTAACGACAATCTTGATTCCCAACATATTTTTCCTCGTTGTGGTGCAAGTTTCATGGTCTAAAACCTCACTCAAAAGAAGTTATAATGAAATTTTGTGAGTTGACCTATTTGCAACTGATTTAAGGAGCATTCGAAAACCCTAACTTCCTTGGAACGTACCTCCAAAACCTAGTGAGACAAGATATGAAATTTGAACCAAATATTTCTCAAGAATATTCTCCAACTTTCACCATTTGAAATATCCTAGAAAAAATGTTATAGTGAAAATTCCATGGTGACATATTTAAAGCAGAAAAACCCTAGGATCGTGAGCTCTAATACCAAATGTTATGATCCTTACACCATAAAAATGATAAGAAACTAATTATTACATTATTCATTAAGGGGAAAACCTCAATTTACACTTAGTTCAATGTACAAGATAAATAGTTGATGATCCTAACACTAGGTCTCCTTAGCATATATGTAGGAGACTAAGAGTAAAATTATAATAAAATGGGTCATAAACGTTTATAGGCTACATAATGATATAACTACAGAAATGCAATCACTCCATATCTAGGGACTAATAAAGGGTTTTAAAGTTAATATGGGCCTTATATAGGTCTTAACACTTGTTGCTTCTTGTCCTTTGATGGTGTTTTTTCTAGGAATGATAACGCACATCTTTTTAAACATGTTAACTACCACAAATATATAGGCATGTCCCTTCTAGGTCAATAAACCTTCTATAAAATCCATGGAAATGATTTCACAAGGTGCATTGGGTATTTGCAAGGGATGGTATAAACCTTTCTTCCTATTATTAGGCTTGTTAGCATTTCAAAGCACACACCTTGTAATATATGGTGCTACATCTTATTACATTTTTGGCTGGTACAAATACCTTTGTAAGTTAGAAACTATATTCCCAACACAAAAATGTCTTACAACCTTGGAGGTGTGAGCCTGTTTATTACAGTGTAATCTTCCACCTTTAGGGACACAAAGCTTGTCCGTCTTGTAGACTAAATGATTTTGGAGATGATAGTCCACCTTGTTGTCATTGTATTCTACATGAATTTGGCCTAATATCTATTGAAACTCCCCCTTGAAGTCCTCATCATCTATGTATGCCTCTTTGTATGCATCATGGGTGAAACGATTCATGTGTATAACAGTAACCAAATATGTAATATTGGTTTTGAGTGGCCTTAAAACAAGGTGTCCCATTCCTTTTGTGCTTCCCTTGATATACTTGATAACTAGATGAAACTGCTATAAAAAAATCCAACTACTTACAATTTTATCTTTATCGTAGCTTACTCTAGCCCTATAAAAACTATAATGGCTACTGATATATGTGGATGATGATCTCCTTGCTCATCAGATAGTTTTTTCACTTCTTGACATCTTGAACCACGACATAAAGCTTCTTGTCATAGGTTGGGTAGTTGAGAACCATTCCATGAAATATTTCTAAAAGATAACAGTTATAACACAGAAAGTAATCATCTCGCCAAAATTACTATAATTATTGAAATGCACCATGTTAATATGAGTTTTTTAGATAAATACCCACTTTCAGCTAAGGAAATAGCCTAAGGAACCACTTTTCCTTAGTTATTTTTGTTAACTCACCCATTTATAGGAGAATCACTGAATTTATGTTATTATCATAATTTTATCCATTTGTGTGAAACAAATCTAATTATTGTCACTGCTTTTATTAATTCACATAGAAATAATTTAATAAATAATTTATTTATGAATTGTTTCCACCCATTTTACCTTCTCACATCGAAATAATTTAATAAATCACTTATTTCTAACCAATTTACCTATTCACATATAAATCATTTATTAAATCATTTATTTATAAATTATTTTGAACCATTTTACAAAGTCAAATGGAAATAATGTAATAATTCATTTATGTATGGATTATCTTCATTAACTAAATCAATATATAATTATTTTTTAGTTGAACACATATAATAAAGGTCATTAACAACTTTTTTTTACTTTTTCTCTCTCACAAAAATAATAAAATACTAAAAATAATTAGATCTTGATTTGCTTATAAAAATATTTTTTATTATTTAACCTCATCAAATCTAGGAACTTTTGTTTATAAATAAGAGAGTTTCTTATCCTCATTTCACCATTACGATTTCATTGTCCAACCTTTACTTGTGGATCATTTGATTTCTTCCCAGTAGTTTAGCTCCACCATCTTATATTTTTTGTCAATAACATTTTGGACAGAGAGATTTTACTTGTAGGTACAACATTCTCAAGAAACCCACCTAATGAGGAGGCCTACGGAATCACACTTTAGGAGATCTCCCCATAGGTGATTTGAATTAATATTTTTGTTCTTGGGATTTATTTGGAGCTTTATTACATCTTATACGGTTTACATTTTTGTGTTCTTTATTATTATTTTTCATATCTATAAACATAACATATAAACACATAATCAATAGGCTCTAGAACCTTGAGGGTTAGCTCAATTGGTTGATTCCTCATCGTTAAAGCCCATTTTATATTGAGAGGTCATGGGTTCAATTCTCTCGACACCCTCAAGGTCAGGCTTCATGGTTGAGTTGACAAGAAGTGATCCCTTTAGGTGGATCTACCTAGTAAAAATATTCCATGGGTGTAGTGGTCACTAGTCATTGGCGTTCATGAAACACATAGAAAAAAAATAATAATAATTAATAGGCTCTAGGTTTTAATACAAATTTTCATAATTGCTTGTTGGACTATTAGCAACCCATAGTATAATGCGTTTTCTAAACCTTGTCATAGATATAAACCATAAAAACCTAGAGATTACAATGGGGATATGAACATTTTTAGATGTTGGGTTGTGTTGTTTGAGTACTCAATATATTTCCTCACTCATTTACTTTCTATTTTTAGTAAAATTTGGATTGTTTGGGTGTTTTTTTACTTCCTATGTGCTTATCAAGTTACAGGTGTTGAGGAGTTAATAAAAAAAATTTATAGAGTAGATTCCAACCACTTGAGCCCTATGAGATTGAACACACTTTTCATCCAAAAATTGAGTTGATTCAACACATTTATTGGCACATAATCTGCATTTCCAATGCAGGAATAGGTCAATTGTTTGCATTGCCAAATTTTCTGAAATTGCATTTTTTTCTTTTGTTTATGGATTTATGTTTTATATATATATTTAGGATTCCTATAAATAATAGGAATCTAGCAAGCCTTGATATCTTTGGTTCCTAAATATTAGGAGGATGAAAATGACCCCTAGATAGGTTCTAGTACCTTTCTAGCAATTTGGATCTTAGGGGTTGATTAGGGAGCTTGTTGTAGTGAGCTAATAGATACCATTTTACAGCCATTTCTAGATATTTTTACTTACTTCATCCATAGAGTTTATTGGATAATAAACCCACATTTTATTCAATATTGGCGTCATTGTTGTTTGGTCTTTGTATCCCCCTTTAGTGATATATCTTTTAGAGGACTGGTAGCATTGCAAAACCATTGTTTCTTTGTTATTATTGCTATAGAAAGTTGGTTGTAGGTTAGTGACATAAAACCAAAAATTGTTCTTAGTTTACTACTTTTCCATGTTGGCCTCCTGTTTCGTCTCTACTCTCACATTTTTGCTTGCATAAAACCCTCATATGATAGATTATTTTTCCTATTGTCTATTGAATATAATTTCCACAACATTTATTCTATTGTTCTTTACTTATTTCATTTACACAACCTTTAATTTTACTACAAGTAATTTATTTTTCATGCTATAAACCACATCACTTGCACGCACATGCAGACTAAAAAAGTTAACGCTTGGTTCATGACCAAATCACAAAATTAACAATAATCTAGCACACATTGTTAACACATGGGCTCCACAAACTATCTAATAGTTAGGTTAGAGCCACTAGTATAGGAATCCAAATAAATCCCATTGGCTATTATGTATCTGAAACATATTTGTTTTCGTTATGTAGATTTATATCCTTCATCATCCAATGGTCAAAACCAATGTGAGAAGAAACTGTGAAAGGGGTAAAATGTAGCTTTGAGTATGGTGGTTCCCCTCGAGGTTCCCAAATATTGGTTGAGAATTTTGGTCCCAAGTTGCAACCCAAAATATGAGATTCTCTCGACCCCACTAGAAAAGGGACCTCAATGGTAAATTTTTAGGAAAACTACCTTATAGGTGGTGGTTTTGGGATGCAACTACACCTAGGACACTCATTTGTGGGTTTGTGGGATTTCATCATCGGGTGGTTGTAACGGTAATTGTATCTAATACCTTCACTTAGTCTTACTGGATATGATTACCTAACACCAAGACTATTTGGAAGGCTATTCAAAACATATTATAGGACTTGTTTGAGGAGTGGTTGATTTGTTTGTCTAGAACCTTTTCTTTTTCATAGCATGAGGCTAATCCGATTACCTTAGCAAATCAATCACATAGAAAATGACATTGCACTGTCGATGCAAATAATTTTTGAGTGATGTTTGTTGACATGATTCACTTCCTTATCCATTTAACCTTATAGATTTAAACCATTTTGACAATTCTTAACTTCTCCCAACACTACAGGTCTCATAAAGAGCCAATCATCGAGATTGAGAGGTCTCCATCCTCAATTTAATTTTGGAAGATTAGTTACAGCTACTCAATGAGTCAAGTTCCCTCCCCTAACCTAGCTTCATGCTTTACCTCTTTTGAATCATCTAGCAGTTCCCCATCCTCTATTTTTCATCAACCCCAACTTACTACCAATATGGTAGGTGTCAATCATGATAGTAATAATGGCCCCAATGTGGGTGCTAATAGGAGAAGTAATGGTAGTGATTCCTTCCATTATTTATAGTTTGAATCTTCTTAACTTAAGCCAACTGATCAATGATCCTCTCATTCATACTTCGATTTGGATACTAAGTCCAACAAATCTTCCCTTAGACATCCCAAATTTGAGGGAAATTTCAAAGAGGACCCTACTAACCATATATAATCCTACCATATGTGGTGTTCCTTGAACTCCATAGTGAATAATTCATTCTATCTTTCTCTCTTCCAATGCACTCTTATTGATCTCATTTCCAAGTGGTGTGTTGACCAACCTCATGGAACCCATCAAGTGTTTGCTACTATTTCAAATTATTTCCTCTCATATTTCAATCTACCTGTTTTCCATGACATTGGAATTAAAATTTTGACATCATATCACCAAACCACTAGCATTCACATCATTGATCACATTCAGGAGTGGAATATATGACATAACTTGTGTAATGATATAGAACTTAATGATATTTTCTTTATGGAATGGTTCCTGAAGTATCTCCTTCCTCCCATCTCCAAATATGTCTAATCACATTTCCCTTGAAGTGAGGAAAAATCTATCCAGAAGGCCATGAAATATTCCCTAATCTATTCCCATTTAAGATACGTTTATACTATCATCTTAGATGTACCACATTCTCACTCGGGTGATGCTTCAACACTTGGGGCATCCTGTGCCACTGTTGGTGTGATTGGTTCTGTTTCATATCATCAGCCTCAATCATTTCCACCTAGACGAATGGGATATGACTAGCCACAATGAGGAACCAATACTCCTTACATGTATTCCCCTCTCTATCCCTCTCATATTGTTGCACAAAGGGGAACTAGTACATCACATGGAAATACCCATGCACATGCATCTTACGTCTAAGCATGCTAGTACTCCTCCCATTTTCCAAGGTGTAATGGTGAACCCATATTAACCATTTTCCAAAATGAAGTGCTCCAACCCCTCCAGGATCGACACATTAGAGCCCCAAGGCTCAACATGAACCATCCCAACAAGGATAAGTGTTTGAACAACAAAATACAAGTAAACCAATTAATTTGATGAAAATTAATAAGAGGAAGGGCAAAAAAATTCCCAAAACCAAGGGAACGCAAGCAACCGAGGCCAACAACCCAATGCCAATGTTGGAGGAAATTTGAATAACATGACCTAGTAATTGGGTAATTAGTCCACGAAGAAAAGGGCTATTTGAATAAAAAACCCTTTCTCTTGTTATGGTACTTATGTTCATTATACCCATGATTTTACTTTTCTCCCACAAATGCATTGTGCATGGGAAGTGATGGGGAAAGTTAAGAATAGTAACCAACCAATACCTTCATCCTTAACTCAATTCCCTCCTTTGGAACTGACTGTGCTTAGGAACCCATTTCCTTCTCAAGGATACGTGGCCACCAAGGATGGCCAAATTTCTCCTCACAAATGAGTTCCAAATTAGGCTAGGAATGGAACATATCAAATCCTGATGTTGGATTTTGCTAATGTTAACCTCGCCACTTAATCACATTGATATGGTCCCCCACCTGAAACTCAATCAAATCCATCCACAATGCATCTATAGGCACTACATGGGACCTTAAAGATCCCTATACCATCATTTGAGTAATTTCCTAAGATTGCCAAGGATCCATTACATTGAAACACACCTGATTCCCATACACGAGCTTCCCATAACTACTCCCATGTCAGCTCTAGAAGTCCTCTAGAAATATCCTTCATAATGAAAGGATCTACTATCTACTTTTGGTGCTATGGACCCATCATAAAATCACATGATCATATTTGATGTTGATAAAGTATATAATCAATTTCTTCCCCCATTTGTAGCTTTCCAAATCCTAATATTGAACAAGAATGTGGTTATTCAATGATGCATTATTAACGGAGGTACATCTACATGTGTGATGTCTTCCCAATTCTTGTGAAATATTGAATCCCATAAAATCATACCATCTACAATCACCTTATAATTTATAACATACCTAGCTCCCTAATGCCTGATCAAGGTTGAAGGGTTTATTTAGACCTAATATTCAAGGTTAATAATGAAGATGGGTTTGTCAAATTTTATATTTAATTAATTCAAACTTGATATTTGAGATAACCATTTTTCTCTTCTTGTCAAGATGTTTCCAACAATAAATTTTTTTATTCAAATTCTAGTCCTAAACACAAAGTTATTCCCACTTGAGGTTTTTCTTCGAAATCCACATCAACATCCATACTATGCCACTTGTTAGAGATGTGGAACTCCTTGCTCATGTGTTTTCATAGTACCATTCCCTACTAGTTGCAACAAGGGCCTATCCAGGTTGTTATCTTTTACAATAGCATTCAACCTCCTCATAAATACTTTATTGGTTAACACTCACTTCTCAACTTGATAGTGAGCCATTAATTTATGGAGCTTGACCTTTCTTTAATCTAACATAATTCTTGGATTCTTTTAGTATCGTTGAGCAGGCTTGATATGGGTCCCAAACATTTTAGTGTCTTAAAACCCGAAAACCAACCTATTGACATTTGAAATCCATGTTAACGCCATGTCAATGCCACATCATCTCTAAGTCAGTGCCATGCCATATCCATGATAATACCATTTCATCTCCATGTTCGTGTAATGTCAGTTCCACATCATCTCCATGTTAGCACCATGTTAGAAACATTCATTTCCACATCGACACCATGCCAGTGCCACATCGGTCACCATGTCAACATCTTCCATGACAAAACCCTTATAAATATTAGAAATTTCAAAAAGAATTCTCAAAATCCTTTCCTTTTCTCTCTGACACCTGATCTGTGACACTCATCACTAAACCATGTTCAAATAACAACAAGTTCCCATCTAAAAATAAATGATGTTTTATGTCCCATTCATATCAGGGTTTCAGCTTAGTGAAAAAGGTTTTTCCTCTCAATAAGTTAATGACATATTCCCACCTATTAGAAATTAAAGAAAAGAGCAATGGAAAACATAAATATTGTGGAAACAGAAACATAGACAAGCATAAGGAAAAAGAGACATAGAGCTACATGGTTCACCCAATTTGTGCTATGTCCATGAAGAAACAACCAATCCTTCATTTTATATTATCCAACAAATTGAAGGGATGCAACCCACAACACATCCTCTGTAACTTCCTCTTCGCTCTCATAATGTCTCCTCTATTTTTCTCTCATAAAATAATACATAGTTTCAATACAATTGCCTCATATAGAATGAGGGTTTCCTTTTAGGGAAAAATACAGTAAATTAACATAACTTATACCTTTAGATATTTTTCCTAATGAGCAACCGAGATTGAAAACGAAATTACAATATTTTACAAGGCAATTTTCTCTAAAATTTTTCATTTGAGGAAAATGGCCACCTCCCCTAGATCCCTTGGTAGCAATAGTGGGGGGGGAATCCGCCCCACACTCCCTCAACAAGGACTAGGATCCAAACATGGTTGAAACATGACCTATAAATTAGGAAGATAACCAGGATCCACACAAAACCAACAATGGACTCTTAATGATGGGAATATTCCCTACAACGTACGAACTCATTAGCTCCCATTAGGACCTTGGGCCTTGATATATTGATACTTTGGTATCGATGGGCACAAAACCTTTTTCTCTATCTCTTGGTCATGGCTTGTGATGACCATGTAACAATGGTAGATCAAATATTTCCAATCCCTTAAAATTCATGCTTCAAATCATACAACCTCAAATAAAAGGGAGGTTAATCCCCAAAATTTTAAGGATTCATCCACAAATTTCTCATAGGCCTGATAGAGTTTTTCATACTACTCTAAAGGTTTGAACAATGATTTTGAAAGGGCTAATACATCCCCCAAATTTTCTTGATGAATTAGAATTCTTCTCCAACTTGCAATAGCCTCTCAAGGTCCTTATCTATAGTAAATAATCTCCCATAAGAAGATAGAAATATGGCCCATGGCCAAATATTCAAATTCACTCGGCTAAAGAAATTCACATTGCTCACTTGACGCAAAAAATCCTTACCTCAAACTTCTATATTTCTCACAACTAGGTAACTTGTGGTCTAGCATTCATCCAAAGGAAGCCAAAGTCTCTTTGAAAGAGCAATACCTTTAAGTCCTATCACACTCAACATGGATGTAGTATACGTTGTTACACCCCGTAACTAATATAGGAAATAATAGACACTTAAACAAATTGCAAGAAGACATTAGGCCCAAAATTAAATTTTCATTAATATTTCTAACCATAAATTTTATATTCTTCATGGACAAGATCCCCCCAAGGTATATTCCCATGGACAAAATTTATCCATGGAAGGAAATAACAAATAAAGACACAACATAGAAAAGTTTTTCTCATCTCATTATTCCATTATACACATGAAAGTAGCATAGCCATGTTCATGAAGTATTAAAAAGCATTCATATCATTCACACCAATCAAATATTCATCAAATTATCATCCCATTTTTACTAGTAAACTTAGTAACTAGCATAACAATATTCATAGAACTTGAACAATAATGTCATTTGATTCACAAGAAGTATATGCACTTATCTAGTATACTTAAGTTGTTGGCAATTGAAGAAGGGTGAGCCACTCTCCACCCAACATTAGTGTTAGCTACACTACAATACTTCTTGTAGGTTCTCACCCTTGAGCAAGATCTATTGCCTTAGGGAAAGATTTACTTAGGAACCACTCAAGGTTACAAATCATGTAAGGAAAATAAAGTCCAATATTTTTCACTTACAATAAATCAATATTTTACTCTTCAACTGTTCAACCAAGGCCTCATAACACCATAAGGTATGACCAATTTAGGCATGTTCAACATGAAAATAGATCCCTTCATTAAATCCATAGTCCCTTTGTGCTTCTCCTTTCCTCGTGCTTGAGAAAACAATCTCTCAAAACTCATTTCTAGCCAATTGACTCATGCTAGAGGCTTATTCACTAAATTCGTAGTTGGTTTGAGATCCAATCGAATTCAATTCCCACACTAATTTTCTATGATTTAGTGGGTTCTCTCTTCTATAGTTCTTGTGATCCAAAGTCACTCTAGTTTTGGCACCATGGGATTTTCTAGTCTCTTATCTCTGCTCTCCTCCATTGTCTTTTCTTACTTTTACCCCTCCCACTCACACACTCCTTAGCATGGAAATTCTCTTTCTTCCCCTTTTGGCTACACAAAAAAAAACAAAGAAACAAACAAAAAACAAAAACAAAAAAAAACAAAATCCAAAACAAAAAACAAAAAAACAAACAAACTCTAGAGTGGTATGTGGGCCATGTTTCTAATAATTTTGATGCTTTAGCTACCATATCAGAGATTTGGCTAATTAATTCTGGTAGAAAGGGTGAGCTCCTAGATTCACCCTTATAAATTGAGATATATACCGGATTTTCTATTCTTTACCTTTTGTATATATTAAAATTAAAATGGATATTTACATCACATAAGGTGTATCAAAGTATCTATGCTAGTTATCTAGCATATTAGTGTGAATTACATTTAAGAAATATAGGAATTAAAAAGGGACTTTACATAAGCATACGATGGTCGCCCTTAGCAACTGTAAGGTTTATACCAAAATTGTCTTATCGATATTTCTAGAAAACAATAAGTAGTTTGATGTTTTAACTACCATATCAGAGATTTGGGTAACTAATTCTAGTAGAAAGGGTGAGCTCCTAGATTCACCCTTATAAATTTACCCTTAGGAATTGAGATATGTACCTGATTTTCTATTTTTTACCTTTTTTTATATATTAAAATTAAAATGGATATTTACATCACGTAAGGTGTATCAAAGTATTTATGCTAGTTATCTATCATATTAGTGTGAATTACATTTAATAAATATAGGAATTAAAAAGGGACCTTACATAAGCATACGATGGTCGCCCTTACCAACTGGAAGGCTTATACCAAAATTGTCCTATTGATATTTCTAGAAAACAAATCTTGATAGATGTGTAGGTTATTAATGCCTTGATTGACTAAAATTTCCTCTTAGTTCATAGCTTCATGTATGCTATGAAGTCATACTTCTCATTCATATACTGCACAATGAGATTCCCTCATAATAGGAAGATAGTCACCATATAGCAACTCATCTATTACAACCCTAAAACTTAGATTAATATTAAGAATGTGATCTCCTTTATGGTTGGAAAATCAAGCCATGCCTTCCTTGACAAAAATCATTATAGGGGTATACAAAGACTCATGTTGGACATAGTGCTACCATTAATGATAACTAATGTCATTGATGTCAAAGGGAAAGTCTAATGAAGTAGAATTTTCATTCATGAATCAAAGGAAGTAGTATGATAGTCTGATCCCTTGAAAATATCTCTTAAAATGAAGTCGAACTTTCATGAAGTTGATTGAGTTATTTTCAAAGTTATGGTTCTCAAATGAGTAGATGGGTGGTATGGTTGGATAGTCCTCTTTGAAACCTTTCCAATGCTATATCACACTTGGTAAAACTCCTCCCAGATGAGAAGATATGTTATTTTGAAGTTGAAAAACACCAAATGTTTTAAATATCAAGCATATTTAGTTTGGATCTATGATCCTGTGTTGCAACCTATGGTAGATGGAACATACTTTCACATCGTTTAATAGGTTAAATATCACAGATATTCTAGCAAACCCAAAGGCAGTGAATGAATGGAAGAAGATTGACAATGAACTAAGCATGAAACTATGCACTATTTAATGATAGTGCACCTCCACATAGGTATGACATGTTAGCTCAAAGATGATTCCAGTAGTCAAATGTGTCCCATTTATAGTAGGACATGTCAGCTTGATGATTTCAACTAGGTGACATGGTAGCACATATTACTTCATGCAAAAAGTACAGTTGCCATTTTTTAGTGTCCAATCAACCCAATTTTAGGTGACACGTGGAACCTATCATCGAGCACCATGTGGTATGATGATGTCATGTTGGCTTTATCACATGGATGAACATGACCCTTAGGGTTATGGTCACATGACATAAGGGGCTAGGCCCAAATGACCATGGCATATGAAAACAATTATTGTTCATATGATATTTTGTATGGTTGGCCCTAGAGCATCAAATGTATTCATAAGTTGGTTCCCATATGCCCTAGGTCCATGAAAACATGACTCTGTGTGTGTGTGTCACCATGATTTCATTTCAAAACAAGAATTCACTTGTAACAAGTAGCACATTCTAGATCTATGGTTTGCAAGTTCTAGCTTTGTGGTTTTTGTTGGCTAATTGGCTTAGTGGTTTGAAAATTATAGCTTTGTGGTTTGCATTAGTTAATTGGTAACATAACTTGACTAGTCCATGAAAACATGTATATATATATATATAACAAGAATTCACTTGTAAAAAGTAACACATTCTGGATCTATGGTTTGTGAGTTCTTGCTTTGTGGTTTTTTTTGGGTCATTGACTCAGTGGTTTTCAAGTTATAGTTTTGTGGTTTGCATTGGTTCATTGGTAACATAACTTGACTAGTTCAATGCCTTTGTGGTTTACATTGGTCCATTGGTAACATAAAATGACCGATTCAGTGGCTCTATGGTTTGCATTGGTTTGTTGGTAATATAATTTGACTGTTTTGTTTGTTTTGTGGTTTACATTGGTTCATTGGTAACATAACATGATTGGTTTGATGACTTTGTGGTTTTCATTGCTTTGTTGGTGACATAACTTGTCTGGTTTGATTGGTAACATAACTTGACTATTTCATTGGCTCTGTTATTTACGTTGGTTTGTTGGTAACACAATATGAACGGTTCGATGGCTCTATGGTTTGTGTTGGTTCGCTAGTAGCATAAATTGACTAGTCCAATGTCTTCGTGGTTTATGTTGGTTCATTGGTAAAATAACTTGACTAGTTTGTTGGCTCTATGGTTAACATTGGCTCGTTGGTAACATAACATGATTGTTTCGATGGCTCTATGGCTTCTGTTAATTTTTTGGTAACATAACTTGCTTAGTTCGATTGGTAAAATAACTTTTTTGGTTTGATTGGTAACATGATTGATTTGTTGGCTCTGTGGTTTGCGTTGATTCTTGGTTTTTGGTTGAAGTCTGTCGAGGGATTCATTTTTGTGGCGCAAGTGAATAGATTGAAAATAAAAGTAGTTGTGAGCCATGGCATGACTTGATGCAGTATGCAATTGGATTGGTAGTCATTTTTAGTTAGTATGCAAGAGGTCATGTGTTCAATCCCTGGATCGGTTTCCGTAGTGTTTTTTAAACAAGTTTATTGGTGCATTAGATCTATCTAATTTTTTGAACCATTAGAGTTATTTTGTAGATCCCTTAAAGGGAAGTTTTGTAGAATGTGCCCAAAGTTGCTATTTTGTCAAATATTTAATTTATTATAAGGTTTTTGGGATGATTTTGAAGCTAAATTGAATTCCAAAAAATAGGAAATGATAAAAAATAGATATGATCTGTTGGGTCCCTATAATACTAGTGATTACCCCATTACTATTGTAGTTATACCCCTTATTTATATTGTTGTGCCCCTATTACCCCCATGTTGTTATTTCTGTGCCCCATGGAATCCCTCTATTGTTATTTTTGTGGCTTTATATTATTATTGTTAGGTCGGCTAGATTATATTGTGACTCTTTGGACTCCTATATATAGAAAGGAGGTTTTGTCATTTGAATCATCGAAGCATTGTTCATTTATGTAATGTAAAGGAGGTTGCCCCCTCGAAGAGGATGAATTCTAAGGCGTTGATCTATCTTTTCTAACTTTTCTTGAGCTGGTTACATAACATTTGGTATCAGAGCTTTGGATTCTAGGGTTTCGCTGCTCCAAATAGGTCATCGTGGAATTTTCGCTATAACTTTTTTTCTGTGACGTTTCAGAAGTCGCAAAAAAAAACCATTTGATAAGAAATCACGCTGAACCTTGGGTACAAATTTCAGATCTATTCGCATGATATTTGCGGAGATATGATCTGAGGAAGTTGGTCTTTTTGCAGACTCCTGAATTACATTCAAAACAGGTGACCTGGGGAAAATCATCATAACGTTCTCTCTGGGGATCAGATTGATTTTCGTCAGAAGTTACAGAAAGAGGACGGACTGTAGTTTCTTGTATGCATGTTTCAGATCCAAAGGTCAAAACAGTGACTCATGGCATGTCGTACAAGTTTGCTCTACTGAACTAGTCTATAAGCAAGTCACTGTGGGAGATTTCACATAACTCTTCCTTGGAGAATCCAATTTGGGTCAGACTTGTGGCATTGGAAAGAGGACAAAGAGGGCTACTACAACTCACAAATTCAGAAGTAGATGATTGGAAAGTACAAAGATACATCAGAGGCAATATCGAGCTCCTACAAAGTGAAAAAAGGTGTGTAGATTTTCTTAAATTTTTGCTTAAGCTTGTTTTGAAAATTTATTTTGAAGGAATTCAAAGGGCATAGTAGAGCATTATTATTGGTAACTTATGCCCCGAGGAAAGAAAATGCAAACACCTAGTAAGGAACCTGAAAGCTCTAGCATAACTCATGAAGAAGAGGAAGAAATGCAACATGATATAGCAAAATTACAAGACCAAGTGCAACAACTGTCCCTTGCACAAAAAGGAATAGAACCTAAGATGGATGGTTTAGAGAAAGATGTAGAAGCTAAGATGGATGGTTTAAAGAAAGGTGTAGAAGCTAAGATGGACTGTTTAAAGAAAGGCATAGAAGCTAAGATGATTGACGTGGAAGCTAATATGGATGATTTGAAGATAGATTTGAAGACAAACATGGACAAATTGAAGATAAATATGAATAAGTTGCTACAAGAAATGGTACCTAAGGGTGAAAAGGTATTAAAGGAAACTCATGATGAGAACAAAAGAAATGTTAATCATGATTCCATAGACGCTAATGTTGGATTGAAGACTCACCATATTCCAAAAATCGATATGAGGAAGTTTGATGGCAAGGATCCCGCCACATGGATATTACAGATGGAGCAATTCTTCGATCTCAATAATGTGCAAAACACACAAAAGGTATGTATGGAAACTGTATATTTGGAACCAAATCAGTTTGTATGGTATCAATGGCTTTGCTCTCGTAAACAATTTATCACTTGGGCAATTTTTATGGAAGAATTGATAGCACATTATGAAGATACAAAAAGCAACACTTTTTTTAGCCAATTGATAAGTCTCAAACAAAAGGGTTCAGTAATGGAGCACATTGAGGAGTTCCAAAAATTGAACATAAGGGTAAAAGATATTCCAGAGGAGCATAGGATTGATGTGTTCATAGGGTCTTTAAAGGATAATATCCAACATGATGTTCGCCTTTGGGAACTTGATTCATTAGAGAAGGCATTCAGGTTAGCAAGAAAAATCGAAAGCAAAATTATGGCAACCAGGAAGCATACCACTCACAACTATAAAGACGGAAGTGTTGTTGCCCCTAGTCTTCCACAACCTAGAAGGTTGACACCACAACAATTGGAAGAAAAAAGAGCAAAAGGACTTTGTTACAGTTGTGATTGAAAATACACTAAAGGTCATAAGTGTGCTGAGAAGAAATTATTCTACATAGATTGTGAAGAGGAAGAAGAAAAGGAGCAAGAAAGGTCAAAAGAAGAAGATATACTCCAGGAACAAAGCCTAGATCAAGAACAAATAAATCTGACCATATCTTGTAATGCATTGGCGGGAATTACCACTCCTCAAACCATCAAGATAGAAGGACAAATCAAGAATAAAAAGGTAATAGTGTTGATTGATTCAGGAAGCACCCACAATTTTATTCATTGTAGGGTAGCAAAAGAATTGAATTTCTTCCTATATCCAGCACCAGAGTGTCAAGTGATGATTTCAAATGGAGGAACAATAAATTGCTCTGGAAGGTGCCATAATATCAAGCTATCCATGGGAGAATATGTATTGACTAGCCCAATGCTTGCCATTCCAATGGGAGGTGCTGATGTTGTACTAGGAGTCCAATGGCTACAATCCTTGGGTACAATAGCTTTTAATTTTCAAGAACTTTTCATCAAATTTTCTACGGAAGGAAAGGAAGTTGAATTAAGGGGTATTGCAGGGAAACCAGGAAATATAATCAGCTCTAATGGTATGACAAAGCTTCTAAAAAAGGAGCAAAGAGGTGTAATTGCACAATTATGCTCGCTAGATGTTTCCACATCGGAATCATCTATTTCTCCAGATCTCCAAAAAGTCCTGGACAATCATTCCAAGGTATTTGAGACTCCCAAAGGTCTCCCACCTATGCGTGATCATGATCATGCTATCCATCTGATTCCAGGAAGTGTTCCTCCAAACATCAAGTCGTACAGATATCCCTATGTCCAAAAAAGTGAAATTGAACGTATGGTTGCAGAAATGCTAGAGGCTGGTATAATTCAAACAAGTCAAAGTTCTTTCTCTGCTCCAGTAGTATTGGTGCACAAGAAGGATGGATCATGGTGCATGTGTCCGGATTATAGGGAGCTCAACAAGCTCACTATTAAAGATAAGTTCCCCATTCCTATCATTGATGAATTACTGGATGAATTACATGGATCAATTTACTTCACCAAGTTGGATCTTCGTTCGGGATATCATCAAATCAGAATGAAGATTGAAGACATTCCGAAAACGGCATTTAGAACTCATGAGGTTCATTATGAATTTTTGGTCATGCCTTTTGGCCTTACCAATGCACCTTCAACATTTCAAGGTTTGATGAATTCAATTTTCAAACCATTCCTTAGAAAATTTGTGTTAGTATTTTTTGATGATATACTAATCTACAACAAGTCTTGGAAGGATCATGTTGAACATGTTGACAAGGTGCTACAACTATTGGAGGAGAAACAATTATATGCAAAAAGATCCAAATGTTTCTTTGGAGTCCAGGAGGTGGAATATTTGGGTCATATTGTATCTCATGAAGGCGTTAAGGTAGACCCTAGCAAAATTAAAGCCATTAAGGAATGGAAAATCCCCACATTCATAAAGCATCTGCGAGGATTTCTTGGGTTGATAGGGTATTATCGCAAATTTGTTAAGAATTATGGGAGAATAGCAACACCTCTAAAAACATTATTGAAGAAATATGCATTTTCATGGACTCCGGAAGCAACAAATGCCTTTGAACATCTTAAAGAGGCAATGTGCCAAGCACCGATCTTAGCTACACCGGACTTCACAAAAACCTTTATTGTGGAATATGATGCTTTAGGAAATGGAATTGGTGCTGTTCTAATGCAAGATGAAAGACCCATTGCTTTTGAAAGTCGTCCAATCAAGGGAAAGTTTTTAAGCAAAGCTATTTATGAGAAGGAAATGTTGGCAATACTCCATGCACTTAAGAAATGGCGACCCTACCTAATGGGAAGACACTTCAAGGTAAAAACAGATCATGATAGCCTTAAATACTTTTTAGAACAAAGATTATCCTCTGAAGAGCAACAAAAGTGGGTCACAAAGATGTTGGGTTATGACTTTGAAATCATCTACAAAAAAGGGAAGCAAAATGTGGTGGCAGATGCACTCTCAAGAAAGGATGAGGATGTGGAAGCATTGTTGTGCGCCATTTCTATTATCCAACCAGATTGGATAAACGAAGCAAAGGAGGAATGGAAGAATGATGAAGAAGTGTGGGCACTTATTCGAAAGCTACAACAAGATTCCACTACGTCTAATACATTTAGCTAGAAAAATGATTCGTTATGGTACAAAGATTGCTTATACCTCTGTAAGAATTCCCAGCTAAAACAAAATATTCTTATGGAATTGCACACTTCTCCCTTAGGAGGGCACTCAGGATTTTTAAAAACTTACCACAGGGTTAAGAAGGAATTTTTTTGGGATGGCCTTAAATCAGATATTCAAAAGTTTGTGGCGGAATGTTTGGTTTGCCAACAAAATAAAGTTGAAACAATTAAGACACCGGGTCTATTACAACCTTTATCCATTCCAAGCAAACGTTGGGAGGAGGTTTCAATGGATTTTATCACAGGTTTACCCAAGTCTGAGGGAAAGAGTGTAATCATGGTGGTAGTTGACAGACTTACCAAGTATGCACACTTTTGTGCATTATCACATCCATTTAAAGCCAATACAGTTTCTGCTGCATTTATGGAAACAATTCAAAAGCTACATGGAAACCCAAAGATTATTGTAAGTGACAGAGATTCCATTTTCACTGGAAATTTTTGGACAAAATTATTTTCTTGTCTTGGTACTCAGTTAGCTCATAGCTCATCTTATCATCCTCAATCTGATGGGCAAACTAAGATAGTAAACAAATGTTTGGAAGGATATCTTCGTTGCTTTGTATCTGATAAACAGACACAATGGGTCAAATGGTTGCCTCTGGCTGAATGGTGGTATAACACTTCCTTCCATACAGCAACAAAAATGACCCCATTTATGGCACTTTATGGGTATCAACCACCATCCATCACATCATATTTAAGAGAAAATTCTAAGGTTCAGGTAGTGGAACATCACATCGAACATCAACAACAAGTCCTCCAACTCTTAAAGGATAACCTCGTGTTGGCACAAAATAGAATGAAACAACAGGCAGATCAACATCGCAGTGAAAGAAGTTTTGATGTAGGTGATTGGGTATTCCTACGGCTACAACCATACAAGCAAATGTCCCTAAAGTAAGCTAAGAAGGATAATAAATTATCACCAAAGTATTATGGTCTGTACAAGGTGTTGCAAAAGATTGGTACTATGGCATACAAATTGGAGCTTCCTGCAGCTTCTCAATTGCACCCAGTTTTCCATGTTTCATGTTTAAAGAAGGTTATAGGTGACAAGCTCCCAGTTCAAACAATATTGCCAGAACTTGACGAGGAAGGAAAAATTATATTGGAACCAGAAGCAGTCACAGAAACAAGAACTCGATAGCTATGAAATCGATCAATTTCAGAGTATCTTATCAAGTGGAAGAATTTATCCGCTGAAGATTCCACATGGGAGGATGAGAATTTTATGCAGAAGTATCCAGAACTACTCAAGCGTTGAGGACAACACTTATTTGAAGGAGAGGGGCATGTTGGGTCCCTATAATACTAGTGATTACCCCATTACTATTGTAGTTATACCCCTTATTTATATTGTTGTGCCCCTATTACCCCCATGTTGTTATTTCTGTGCCCCATGGAATCCCTCTATTGTTGTTTTTGTGGCTTTATATTATTATTTTTAGGTCAGCTGGATTATATTGTGACTCCTTAGACTCCTATATATAGAAAGGAGGTTTTGTCATTTGAATCATCGAAGAATTGTTCATTTATGTATGTAAAGGAGGTTGCCCCCTCGAAGAGGATGAATTCTAAGGCGTTGATCTATCTTTTCTATCTTTTCTTGAGCTAGTTACATAACATGATCTTTCCAAGGGTTATAAATATTCATGAATATGCATTTCAGATGTTGTAAGGCTGTATTTTTCATTTTGGGGCTTATGAACATGTTTCATGGTCTATGAGTAGATGTTTTATCTATGACCAAAATGAGATCTAAGAAAGTTGTTATGGTACATATTGATGAACGTGTTGATTTGATGAATAGTTTATGATAACTTGATGCATAGGTTGTGACAACAATGATATGATCAATTTATGAATACTTATATTGTACGATGATTGTGGATCCATTTTGAAATATTGTGAAAAATGGTCCGAAGTAAGCTAAAGATAGAGGTGGGTTCCTCCAACAAGGTTGGATCCTCAATTAGGTTGAAGTCGGTTCTTACAAATTTTTTAGGTTTATTGCCTCGATAAGGTTGTATCATATTGCAAGTAGTTTCATGCACCTTTTGGGGGTTGATGCCTACAAATTTAATTTTGGGGGTGAGTTCCTCTAGTAGGTTGTTGCATGCAAATATATGTAAACAAAAATATGAATACAAAAATAATTAGTGGTTTGATCTCGAAAGAGTTTCCACATAAAATCTAGTGTCCTCGTGTGTTGATTTGATGATTGTTAATTGATGCACAAATTTATTTATTGTTATGATGCTTGATATTTACTGATGCACTACTATATATTAATGTTTTGTTGAAATTGTTTTGAAATGTTGATTTTTCCATTACACTAACCCGCACACCCTCTTAGTGTAATATTTAGTCTAACAACTGGTATCAGAGCGGGTTCCTTTAGGAACAATTAATCACTAAAACGTTGATCAACAAGGAAGATGGCCTCTATAAGATCACCAACGGCAAGCCTGCTTAGTTTAATGGAACCAACTATGCCTTTTGGAAGATAAGAATGGAAACCTATCTCATATCCTTGGGAGATGATGCTTGGGCAGTTGTGGAGAAGGATTATCAAGCTCCTTTGACTCCTCTCACTGATACATTTGACAAGGTTCTCTATACATACAATTCAATAGCTAAACATGCCAGCTTGAGTGGTTTATTAGATACATAATTTTTCAAATTAATGCACTGCAAGTATACCAATGATCTATGGAACAAGCTCAAAAAAGGTTATGGAGGGGAAAAGAAAGTGAAGGAAGGCAAGCTACAAAATTTTAGAGATCAATTTGAAAATGGAGAGGATGAGAATATTGCTTCATACTTTCATTGAGTAGATAATGTTATCAAGTCTATCATAGGTCTTGGTGAAGAAGTCAAGGATGGTGAGAAAGTTTGGAAAATATTGAGATCACTCCCTTCATATTTCTATCCCAAGGTATCGATCCTTGAAGAGTTATCATATGTGGACAAGTTAAGCATGAATATGCTTCATGGAATACTTACAAAATATGAAGGATAGAAAAGGGTAAGTCATGAATCAAAGAAGCAACTTTTAAAGAAACCAAGGAAGAAAGAAAGCATGAGAATCAAGAAGAATCTAGTCATGAATCTGATGAAGAACAAGATAATTTCATTAGAAAGCTAAATAAGGGAACTAGAAACTTTAAAGGTAAGGTTCCTTTTAAAAATTTTGAATGTGGAAGAAAAGGACACTATGCAACAAAATTTCCTTATGAAAAAGTAAATGATATTGATGATGAAGTGAAATTCAATTCTAAGGATCATAAGAAAAGATGAAATGCCAAAAATAAAAGTTTCTTCTCAAAAGAAGAAATTGATTAAGCGAGCAATGAAAGTGTGTCTGATGATGAAAGAGGTGAGATATTTTTCTTAGGTAAAGAAAAATAAATTGAAGCAAAAGTCTATTAAGGAGAACAAAATAATGCATTGAAATAAATAAAATCTCTTAGAAAGTCTAAGGATCATAAGAAAAGACGAAATTCTAAAATGAAAATCTTCTTCTCAAAGGGAGAGAGTGATTAGAAGAGAAATGAAAGTGTGTCTGATGACGAGAGAGGTGAGTTATTGTTCTTAGCTAAAGCAAAATAAATTGAAGCAGAAGTAGATTATGAAGGAGAACACAAAAGTGCATTGAAAGAAATAAAATCTCTTAGAAATATGGCGTGTCAACTAGAACAACAACTACATGACAAAGGTAATGATGTAGATTCCATTGTCTCTCTCAAAGTCAAACTAGAAGAAACCAAAATGTTAACATAGTTTATATCATAACAACTGAAAGAAAAAAAAGCAATAAATCTATGAAAAATTAGAAGAAGTAGTTTTTTTTTTTAAACAAGAGTCATAATAGTTCAAGTGAAACTTAAAAATTCTCAAAGGGCCCAAGTCATTGGATCACATCCTCAACATCCAAAGATATCCTCTCATCAAAACAAGCCTTGATTATCAGGAAGATTGTGAGATATTCGAAGAGAAAGATATCTCAAGAATATCAAATAGAGAACAACCTAAGAGTCATGCCCATACATTCAATGGATCCAGCGACAACTCATTTGAAGATTCCAAGCATGTGATGAATCAACCCAAGCATGTTCACTTCAACACTTCAAATGACTCCTAAGAAGGAACTAAGAATCAACATGATCCATATTTCTCAAGTAAGAAAAATAATAATGAAAGTATAAGCCCCCATATGACATAAAATATACTCAAGGGATCCATGAGTAGCAGTGGAATAGGATTCAAAAATAAATAAAAATATGAATATCTTCCAAGGAACAACTTTAAAAGATATGCCTCATCAAGACAACTTCCTGCATTAAGGTATCAAAATATATTTTATCGTAATTGTTTCTCATTCTCAAAATATGGACATAAAGAAAGGGATTGTATATCCTAAGCCATAAATTATTATGTTAGGTATAGAGGATTCTATCAAACTCCCAGGATTCGATATATGGGAAATCAAATTAGGAGTTATGATAATAGAACTATTGATGCTATGATCAACACCCTCCAAATTTTTTCCTACATTTAAATTTTAGAGCCTACTAAGGGTATTACGACCTATCATATATGGTCACTTCATTTCTAGTTGATGTTGTGCCAAGTGTTTAAGTCTTATTCCTAGTTTTAACTGTCGAAGTCACTTTCTCACACATTCTTAGTCGGTAATGAATTAATAAGAGTGATTCCTTTATGCAAGCTTGAATAAGCATGGAAAAGTGCATGTGAAATGTTCAAACCATGTTGATAGTTTGTGCACAATTTCATTGCCAGCCTCCCTCGTTTTGGTTGCAATTATAGCTCTATTCCAGTGAGTTTTCCCAACTATTGCTTTTGCGCACCTCTGGTTCTCAAGCATCACTTTCACTGTCATAAATGTTGCTTTTGCTTAATTTCAATTTAACAAGTGTTTTTTTAATGTTACCTTTGCACTGGCATGTGTCACTTTCAATTTCCTTAATTTTGCAAGTATTGTTTGCACATTTTCCTACTGTTGCAAGTGTCACTTCTTACTATTTTCACTCTTATACGTGTTTCACCTTTTCACATTAATAGAGGTAGTTATAGAACACTTTTCTACATTATATGGTTTTTTACATCTGTCACACGGAATAAGTCGATCTTGCGGACAAGATAGACCTTCCTAGAATCTAAAGAAGACCTAATGACAAGCAAACCAACCAGACACTATCTTTCTCTAAATATGCTTTTATAAACAATAGCAAATAAGTGTATTTAGGGCTTACCTTAGGTCCAACGCTAGCTTGTGGATGCCCTCGCTCCTTCGATCCAGATGAGCTCCTTTTCGCGAATCTGCAAACACAAACAAGGAAAACAAATTAAATAGCACCTGAAAATCCAATTGCATAAAACATATTTAACATGAAAGTCAAGGAGTCCATGAAACAAATAACATAAGATACTTGTTGAGAAAAATGAGTTTGATTGTATTAATTCAAAAGAAGAAGAACCTTACAACCTTTGCCTTGACGCTGTACAAGCTCCTCCCAGGGTCCAGCAAGAAGTCTCCTCTACTTTGACAAGTTTCACTCACTCCCCAATGAAACCAAAAAGGTATGTGATCTCTCCTCATTAGGCTTAACTAGGAAGTCTTGATTTCACCAGCATTTACCCTAAAAAATGTTCAGCTTCTAACCTCCCTAGCAACCAGCCCAACGCCTGTATTTATAGTGCAATGGAGGGAGGTTACTAGGTCCTCCTTCAAAGGGATAAAGCCCTCCTTCAAAGGGATAGCTCCTCTCCTCAAGGGATTAGCTTATTCTCTTTTGGGATGCATGAACCACCTCAGAGTGAACAATCCACGTCAAAATTCCTTCTAGAAACCTCTAGAATTAACCCAAAGTGAGTTTTTTTAAGATAAAACTTGCGCCTTTTGACTTTCACAGGGGTCCGCACCTACACCGTTAGGGACAGAGCGGGCAGGTCCGCAGGTTTTGTACACAGAAGGTGCGGGACCGCAGGTGACCATGAGAGAAAGTATGGAACCAGAGTTACATTGATTTTTAATGTCTTTCTCTCATTTCCAAAGCTTGATTTGAAGAGCTGAGGTCTGAGACTTTCTTAGGAGGACAGTACAAGTGATGATAGACCCATACTGACTGCAAATAATCATGATGACAATATTTTTGTGTAACAGATTGCCCCCTAAAGTGCGAAGTCTATAGTAGATGAGGATTTCTTATCATTTAGGAAGAGTGAAGTACTTTATCATTTCGAGGATCATCTTGTGGAGAACCCGGTTGGAACCTGTAAAAACATTCAATGCAAAATATATATATGAGATCATATCATCACTGAGGTAGGCATTCCCATACTCATATCAAAACTGACTAGAAAAACTAACTACTACTCTAATACAGGAATGATCTTGTAAAAAATCACAAGTAAAGACTCATGTGGACACAGTATGGACGCAGCCATCTGTTTATGAATAGTCCATTATATAATGAATATAAAATTCCTCGCAGCCCGGATTGTGGAAACTAGATCCAGGGTCTTCATTTCTACTTCCCGAAATAGTACGATTCTATCCATGCGAATGAATGTGTTGGTGTCGAACATGGTAGAAACCACTTGATTACCAGTCAATGATGTAAACTGTTAACAAGTGTGAGAGAAACCACCAGTGATGTCAATGGCTCTCAAAGTACCCAGTACAATCCATGAGATGCGAATAAATGTGTTGATGTCGAGCATGTCACGGAATCCTTTGATCGAAAGTCAATGATGTAAACTGTCGTCAAAGGAGAGAAACCTGCCATTGATGCATGCAGATCTCAAGCTACTGACGATTCCTACATCATCTTTCTAGATAATGAGCTGATGTCGATATAAAGCGATCCATCGCAGGCAAGCCCACAACATGAAATCATAGATCAAGTTGAAGACATTTAGTTGCAAGAACTGACTCAGGGATGGTCAAGATGGATGACAGATATTTTACAGATGAATGGCTATTGGCAGTGACCTCTTGAACACATAACGACACGACAGGTGGTTTGGTGACAATTGACCCAAAGTTAATACCCAGAAACCGGTTGAAGACTTTCAATGTGGTTTGATCAACTGTTAGGCAAAGGATTTCCCAACCCAGGTGAATAAAAGTGTCATGTTCAAGAGCGGTTACAAAGTATGACAAACAGGCTCATTTTTCTCTCTTTTCCCCCACCATTTCTGGCAAGTACCTCTTTATTTTTGACAAGCTTGAGGAGGATAACATTTGCTTGATTATAAGCTCATCCTTCGGATGAGTCCAACTTAGTTTAAATTTGAACCCTAAGAAGGAGTGGTTCGTTCCTGTTTGTAATTGAACAGGTCCTTTACTGTGAAATTTTCACGAGTCCAGTATAGGAGAAACTCGACGTTTTTCAATTTTAGAGAGTCTGAAAAAACTTAAGAAGACTCCAGGGTTGACCTTTTTCATAAATTTGTGTCTCCCAAGCCCGAAAAAGTATAAAATAATACTTGAGAGAATCACTTGATCTTTTACGTCCAAGGAGTACTTTTCGTCATTAGTGCCTTTGACCTGAAAAAGTAAAAAAGCGATCAATGACACGTCATTTTATACCCAATATCGAATTTGAAACGACAAAAATCCGGCAATCTTTTCATGTTTTTACGGTTGGAAAAGAGCTGTAAGTGGACCGTCTTTTAATTCCATTTTAACGAGTTTAAAAGAAACACTCGGCAATCTTTTCATATTTTAGGAGTCAGAAAAGAGCTTAAAGATGACTCTACATGTTTTTCTGTCGAAAATGGTAGATTTCGCCTGAATAATCCTTTATTCTGCACAAAAACACAAACATTACTCATACCTATTTGAAATGGATAAAAATGTCGCAAAATACCTTTTCAAAGTGAAACATAAACAAATTTGCGATTTATTTACTCAAAAAACTTATAAAAAGGGCTTTTGCCAATTCATTTTTACCGTTTGAATTTGGGTGAGAAAAAAGTGCTTTTGCTCAGAAAACTTCCCGTGAAGATTGCGGAAAATCCAACCGTCGGAATCGAGCGCCATCTTCTCCAGGTAATCCACATCATCCTACTCTTCATTTTCAATCGTTTAATTTTTTTTTTTAGTCCTTCATTTCGTTTTTGGGAGGGTGTTTAGGCACAAAACCCGCGTGCGGGGGCCCGCAGGTTTACCATTGCGAGCCTACAGACCCCGACTTTTTCTCCATTGGGAAAAAGCTCAGGGTCCGCACCTTCCGTGTAGGCAAAGTGTGGTCCCACGCACTGTGTCTAACCCGGGGGTGCATACCCCACCGCAAGGGTTTTGAACCCAAAAATTCTCCAAAATGGACCAACCAAAATATTTCCTAGCAATTTAATTAATCTTTATACTTGATGCAGAGAGAACATCATGCTAGATTGGCGTGAACGAGAGCATGAGGACGTGGATGCTGCTGCATGGAATCATCAGCCTTCACTTGATGCTTTGAGGGCGTGCGGACTATACAAATTCTGGGCCATTCCTGGCATGAGGGCTCAGGTGCATTTCTTACAGTGGCTGGTTGACAGATGGAGCATACAGGACCAGTGCTTCTTCATTGGCGGACACCAGCTCGAAATCGAGCCGACGGACATATATTTCTTGACTGGTTTGCCCAAGAGAGGCGAAGACTTGACTCTGCACGGGACTAGGCCAGGTGGCCAGTCTGTCGATAGCCTCCGGCTAGAGTACTGCAACAGCTAGGCTAGAGACAAAGGGATAGACATAAAGACCATATCCCGTCCTGAACTCATGGTGATTGCATTCAGTGTCACCAGACTTTGCGGAGCTGCTGCATTACATATTGTCGTCGGATCCTAGATGCGTATGGCAGTTGATTGCTTTCGAGGCACCATCTTCAACTGGTGCGATGCCGTGTTGGCCAATGTGAAAGGCCAACTGACCAGGGCCAAGAACGGATGACTAAAGAACTTTGGTTATGGGGCTTTGGTCATGAATTTTGGCCTGGAGAGGGTTCCTATGCTGATCCCACAGCACCTCATTGTTGGAGCTGGGCTTCCTCGAGAGCTGAAACTGATGCGATGGGTCGCAGTCATGGCCCGTTACCCAGACGAGAGGACAGAGGTTGCTCGGTTCAAACCTGAGTATTTCCAATGGCTGGAAAACCAGGTCTTTTCCATTCAGGACTTTCCTTATGCTGGGATAGATTTTCGTGGTGACCCAGACATGGCTCTTCCACCAGGAGAGCAGTGGGACGAGTCAGGTAAAATCCTTTCCAACATTTTCCTTTTTTTTTTTTCTTTTTTTTTTTCCATCGTCTCAAAACTGATAGTAAAAAAATTTTGAAATGCAGATGTGGGTCCACAGCGACCAGCCGCTCTCCGGCCTTTCTATAGGAGGCAACTAGTTGCACTCGCGCCAGCCCCACAGGACGAATCAGTAGAGGTTTTGGCCGAGTTGGAGGGTCATCTTGAGCACTTGACAGGAGATATTCCTGAGACCACTATAGACGACATTCCTCGTCGACTTCAGCACTATGTGATTGGAGGCCCGAGACCTTTTAGGAGGTTCCTTTGTAAGGTGGCCCGTGCAGTGGTTTCTTATAGAGATCATCACCAGTGATAGGATGATCGCCTATTGTGGGCACATGTGACATTTTTGTTTTTTTTTTTTGTACTTATCATTTTTGCCGATCATAAGGTGTTTTTCAACCTATGATCGAGGACGATGTATTTTTTACACACTCCTATATATATATATATATATATATATATATATATCACTATTACCGACTTATCTTGTTAATCATGTTATGGAATGATTTTAAATTTACATGTATGATTATTGCAAATGTCTATTTAACATTTGAGAAGCAATTGCATCTGCTAATGTATTTAAAGATCTTGGAATATGCTGATATTGAATGTAATCAAATTCACGTTCCAAGAGACACACTCTCAAAAATAATCTTAATAACACTAGATTTCTAATGGCATACACTCTATTAAGCTGTAATACAACGAGTTCAAAATCTAACCTCACTATCAAACTCCGAATCCCAAATGAAACAGATTCAGATAATAACTCAATCACTGCACTATACTCGGCAATGTTGTTTGTTGTTTGACCGAGGCTTACCCCATGCACAGATACTAACTCGTCAGAGGACGAATAGATAACCCAAGTTGCGGAAGAGATGTTTCGTGTATTACGACAAGCACCATCAACGAAACCAATGTACGTTTGGAGAGGCATCGACATCTGCAATATCAAGAGTAAAACCAAGATAATCAGGAATAATGACGAAAAACACTCTCTAAGCTAAGCACACTGTTTAAACTAAAACACACCAGCTAGAAAGAAAAACTATCCTAACTAAAAATCTCCATACCCATTCTTTTAAGCATAATACCTCTTCAAGTAAAGGCCATTTCTGGGTTTACCCAAAGAGTCCCCATCAAAGTCTACCAATTCATAAGCCCCTTTGGCTAGCTTTCGCTTGAAAGCATAGGGACCATGCCACATAGGTACGAATTTTCCAGCGCCTAATTTATCATTAGCTTGATCATAAACTAAGATTAGATCTCCTTCCGAAAAATTTCGAGGGGTCACATTTCTATCATACTGAGCTTTCATTCGTTTTGCGTGAGTATCGATTGCCAATGCAGCATCACGTTGATTCTCATCTGATTGAGCCAAGTATAACAAACGCTTTTCCTCTTCGGAAGTGGCTGGAAGTAACTCGATGGCCATTTGCAGTGACGGGATTTCGCATTCAATGGGTAACATGACTTCCAAACCATAGACTAGTTGGAAAGGAGTGAACCCTGTTGATGTCTTTACTGAAGTTCGATATGCCCAAAGCGCTGAAAATAGAATGTTGTGCCAATTTGACCAATGAATCCCAATGATTCTTCGGATCATGATAACTAAAACTTTGTTGATGGACTCAACCAGACCATTCGCTTGTGGATAATAAGGGGTTGAACTATCGTGACGTAAACCAAGCTGGCCTGTAAGTTCGGTCATCATAACGTTTCGAAAATGACGCCCATGATCAGTGATTATCAATTGCAGGACACCAAACCTAGCAATTATATGATTGAACACGAAAATTGCAGCTGTCTTGCCGTCTGCCTCAAATGTAGGCATCGCCTCGGCCCACTTAATAAAATAATCTACCGCAAGGATGATATGCGCATGCCCCCCGGCCAAGTGAGGGTTACATGTAATAAAATCGATACCCCATTTGGCAAAAGGACCAACGGCAATTATAAGGTGGAGAGGAGCAGGTGGAGCGCGCATCTTACGATAAAAAATCTGGCAGTTGTGGCATTTTTGGACCGCCGTAATACAATCTTTAAATAAAGACGGCCAGAAGTAGCCAGCGCGTAATATCTTTTGGGTTGTGGCAAACCCAGACATATGACTGCCACATGCTCCAGAGTGACAGTCATTTAGAACCCTTTCAGCTTCTTCGTGAGTTAAGCAACGTCGAAAAACAGAGTCCGACCCACGACGATAAAGAGTATCTCCAATAATCCTGAACTGTTGGGACTGGAATCAGATTTTCTGACGTTCTGACCTTGAAATTTCTAGCCGAAAGGATTGGGTCTGGAGATAAACAATGATATCCCCATACCACAGATCCAAAGTGCTGATTAGAAACAAGGATTCGTCCGCAATGGGCTCCTCCGCCACAGTTTCTGTGTCAACACGCGGGAAGTCACACATTAACTCCACAAAAACTAAAGATTTCTTAGACTTAGATTTCTCAAATTCCAAGTCGAACTCTAGCAGGATAACGATCCATTTAGAGTACTTGCCCCCTAGTAATTGCTTGGTCAAAATGTAGATCATAGGGTTGAAATCCGAAATTACCGTAGTTTTACGTAGTAGAATGTAGTGACGAAAATGTTGGACAGCTTGAACGGCTGCCAATGCCAATTTCTCCACATGTGAGTATTTTAGCTCAGTTGGATTTAACGTTCGACTAAGGTAATATATCACATGTTCCGTTCCGAATTCATCTTCCTAAACTAAGACCATTCCAATGGTGGAATGAGAGGCGGTGAGATACAAGAAGTAATCCTGGTTGTAGTTGGGAGGATGCAACAACGGTGCATGGGTCAACGCGTGTTTGAGTGCATCAAAAGATTTCTGAGATATCTCGTCCCAATAGAATTGATTGTTTTGCTTCAACAACCGGGTAAAACCCTTTGTAACCTCGGCGTAGTTAGGAATGAATCGTCGTAAAAAGTTTTCTTTCCCCTGCAAACTTTGGAGTTGGCGAAGACTCGAAGGAGGAGGCAATTTGATGATAGCTTCGACCTTCGAGGGATCAACGCGAATGTCGGCTTTTGAAACTACAAATCCCAGCAATCGACTCGTTTCTATACAGAAGACACATTTGTGTGGATTCAACCGAATTCAATAATGCCTACACCTCATAAAGATTTCTCGTAAATGGACGAGGTGATCAGCTCGATGTAATGAATGAGCAGTTAAATCATCGAGATAGGGTTGCACAATGTGCTTGATGTCATGAAACGCATAAGACATTGCCCTTTGAAAAGTTGCTCCGGCATTCTTAAGCCCAAAAGGTAATTTGCAATAAGCAAATGTCCCCCATGGACAAATGAAAGCCGTTTTTGGTTGATCGGCAGGTAGAATGTTGATTTGATTGTATCTGGAAAAACCATCCATAAAGGAAAATATTTCGCTGCCGGCACAATCATCAATGATTTGATCGATATAGGGAGTTAGGTAATTGTCCTTTGGACAGGCTTGATTAATATCCCTATAATCGATGCATATTCTTATTGTTCCATGCTTTTTGTTAACCAGAACAATATTCGATACCCAATCCGTTAACGGGATCGGATAAATGAAACCTGCTTTCAATAGTTTTTCAACTTCTGCTTTAATTGCAGCAGCTTTTCGTGGGTGAATCTGACGCAAACGTTGCCGGACGGGTTTAGCGTCCGGGTAAGTCTTGATTTCATGAACAACAATCGTGGGATCAAATCCTGGCATTTCCTCATAGGACCATGCAAACACGTCGCAGAATTCTTGAAATAAGGCCTTATATAATTGAATTTCGCCATTTGTACACGAGGCACCTATATGAATGTTCTCAACAATTCCGGGCTTAATCGAAATGTCAATAGGAATAGTTTGAGAGATGTTTCCCAAATTTAACTCTGAATCGGGATGTTTCATTGGATTTTGAGGTTCCTTGACATATTCAGTTGTAAAAATTGATGAGAAATCATTTTCAAAACGATCATCCTCAGGTAAAAACGAAGATCTGTGATGGAGATCTTCCCATGGTAAATCATCTATACATAGGATTTCACGAATTTTCTCATCAGAGTGAACAAGTTTAGAAAACGTAGTTAAATCCGAGGTTGATGTGAAAAGTGATTCCTCACGGACCACATTCATTAAGTCATTTTGGTTGAAAACGAGTCGGCAAAAGACTGCACGGCTTCATAGGCAATTTCATATGGACTCAAAGGCATGGAATCACCGAATGAGTCTATCTCAGATTCAGAAGGAATGATCCAAGGATCATCATAAACAATGGTGTCTGATGTAATCATATGAATGGTTGCAAATGAAGATGATGCGTTGATTGGAGGAAAAGGAAAAGTTCCCAGTAAACCCACATCTTTAACTAATCCTACTCCAACATCCTTATATGCGATATTCGTTTTACCAACATGCTGAATACTCTCCAAAGAGGCTGGGTCGGATGAAAAGTAAGCCAGCTGGTCTATTGTTACGATCTTTCCATTGTGTGGAAATTTTATTACTCGAAAAACCGATGAAACGACCGCTGTCATAGCGTAAGACCAACTTCGACCCAAGAGAAGGTTGTAGTCTAGAGGGGCATCAACCACCTCCACATCTAGACTAACGGATTTTCCTTCAACCCCTATAGGCAAATCCTATAGAATGCCAAAAGGATGAAACCCACGGCCATCAAAGGCCTTTAGAATCGTCGGGGATTGATTTAGTGAAGGAGAACCAAGCGATCTCCAACACTGTATCGACATAATACACGTTGAGGCTCCCTCATCAATTACAGTCCGATGAATAGGCCTGTTTTTGACTATCACTGGAATCTGGAAAGCCGTTTGATGAGGAAAACACGGTGTACTATTTTCTAGATCGAAAATTATTAGGTTCAGGTCCTGAACATCAACAACTCCTATAGCCGACAAAAGTAATTTACGTTGTGCTGGGCATGATTACAACACTTCCAAAGCCGACATTGCTGAGGGTGAAACAGCTAAATCCTCAAAAATGTTATAATTCTGAGCCGCTCTCGCATGTGGATTGAAAGCTGACTTTCGAAGTATACCCTTGGTGGGCGGTTTGATTACCAAGCCTGGATTAGGTTTCTCGATCTGTAGTGGATCGGAACCGGGAGCTCAGGTTGATGGATTAGAATGAGAAGATTCTGCTTCTTTACCATCAACAGGACTCTTACTACCATAATCTTGCGATCGAGTCGCAATCCTAACATGGGACATCATCAGTATGGGTTCTTCATTGGCACTCGAGGATGAACCTATCATCTTACTGTCTTGAGCCGGAAAAGGATCCTTCAAAACAGCAGGAGTTTGGGAACCCTTGACAATCTTCGCAACCTCTGCACGATGAGGGCAGTCTCTTGTAAAATGTTCATCGTCACAAATGAGACAAGGATAACGAGGTTTGCACTTTTCATCATTGGATTCCGCCTTTTCAGGTTTCTCCTTTGAACTTTTGTTTTATTCTTCTTCTTTCCTTTCTTCTTCCCACCGGATTTTGATTTGGTTGTAGATGACTCTACAACGTGAATGTCGGCGGAAATCTCTACAGAAGAATCTCCTGTTGGGGAATCAGGCAAGGTTATAATGGGAGAAGAATTCTTGGAAGACTTCTTCTTACTTTTAGTGTTAACCATGCCAATCATACCATCAGCGGCATGAGATCCCGAAGGAGCTGCAGCGATTTGATTTGACTTGGCAAGATCGGGGATTTTTTCGTGTAACGTACCTGACTGAGTATAGACTAAGTCAAGGTACTGTGCTTGAGCAATTACTTGCTCCTCAGTAACAACTCCGGCTTTAGCTACATCTTTTGTGATCTTTGGCAACAAAGATTTTACAAACCACTCAGCCAAAATTTGATCCGAAATAAATACCTTCACTAAACGCCGTCGATGTCTCCACTCATGAATATGATCTGAAATATACGTGGATGTCGATTGTTTTAGCGAAGTTAACAATTATGTGCCATTGTCATATCGGACTGGCAACTGAAAATGAGTTAAAAACGAGGTAGCTAACTGACTAAAATTATAAAAAGTGCCTCGCGGTAACTCAATGTACCACTTGGCCGCGAGACCAATTAGAGTGCGCTGGAAAAGTCTAAGACGGATCGAATCATCTGTGATGGAGTTAGACGCACACCAGAGGTGGTAAGTCATCACATGGTTCGACGGGTCTTCTCCTTATTTACCTTCGAACTTGGGAATGTCACTGGGCAACTTATTCGGCATTGGCGGCCAAAATGGAAGATAGTCAATGGGATCGTTCGTTAGGTGCGACAAGTCAGGTAAGTCCAAAGTTGCGATAAACGGTAACTGCCGATTAGGATCCCTAAAACTCTAGGTCATGAGACCAGCCCCAGGAGGAGGATATCCAGGATAACTAGGAACAGGAATCGCATTCGGGATATTGTATCCTCCCGGAAAACCAGGATTAACCAGACCGTACTGGGGTTGTTGAGGTTGTTGATAAGTGTGCCCAGGATACAGTTGATACTGATAAACTGGTTGCTGGACAGCAGGACCGAATTGGTACTATCCCTGGTACGGTTGATAGGTGAATTGTGGTTGACCTGTGACAACCGTACTTAAACCAGGTTGTCCTACAGGCATCTGAACCGAAGTTTGAATCGTAGATCCAGACGGTGGTAAAGATGTCTAAGGAGTAGATACAGGAACAGTAGAAACCGAAGCTATCGATACTCCAGAAGTAGGTGGGGTAGATTGAACAGATGTTGCGGTAGTTGTAGTAGTCGTTTGAGGCGGAGTACGAGGTGTACTAGGCCCAGGCTGAGAAACTACCGAAGGTACAGAAGTTTGAATGTTAGACTGGACTGGTTGCTGGGATGTACCCGAAACTAAGGGTTGTCCAGTTTTAGATGACAACTGTACACTTGGCTGCAACACCTATTGGGTTTGCGATGGATCCCACACTATATTCATTCCGGGGTACTGACCCATAACTGGTTGAGAATATTGAGGACCATAACCGGGTTGAGGGTAGGATTGATAATTCAAAGGTACATTTCCCATTCCTTGAACAAATGTTTGACCTTGGGGTGGTTGGAAACCTTGGTTCGAGTATTGACCTTGGGGTTGATACCCTTGAGGCACATACTGATACTGGGGTTGACCTTGGGGTACATATTGAGTCTGGGGTTGACCTTGAGGAACATACTGTCCCGTAGGTATGTACTGTCCTTGAGGTTGTCCCCCAGATGCAAATTGTGTACCTTGAGGTTGCCCCCAGGCGTTAATTGAGGCTGTCCCCCAGTTGGTAACTGGCCACCTTGAGGTTGAGGATTGGGAATAGAACCTGACATCATAAGAATGTCTTCTATGCTCAACGGTTTATTACCATTGCTTCCAGTTAATAACCCTTGCTCAATGGGTTGAGGAGATGCTCCCAGAAAAGTACCAGAAAGAGACTGATACCCAGAGGGAACAGATGGACCGCCGTAAAAAAAATATTCGGGCAATTGAGTAAACATGGACGACTGTCCTGACATATTGACGGGAGTATAAAAACCTCTAGGTGTTGAGTGATAAGGAGCAAGAGGTGGTGAAAAACTTAACCCTGAGTTTTCTAAATAATTAGTCAAAGAAAGATACCAAGAACTACTTCTAGGTGGACTGTAAAAAATTGATTCACGCTCCCTTAGTTCAATGACAGGTTGATTTTCAGGGATAGGGATGCCTACTTCTTCTTCTTCCGGAGCATTCAATAGAAATAAGGCCAGAAGGAAGATCTTGAGTAATTACTCTTTCTACCCTAGGTGAACCAGGACCACTAAAAGTTGGAGAAACAAACCCCGATGTCGGAGTAGCAGAAAATTCACTTTCAGGCTCAGATATTTCGGGTTCTTCACCTATATCACTAGTAGATGAAAAGCTACCAGCGATTTCGGAGACAGACACTGACTATGGATTATATTCTGCTACTGGCGTTTGAAAATTAGGATGTACTATCAAAGAAGATTCTCCTTCTTCCAGTGACCCAACTCTACTATCTTTAGGAGTTACGAGGACTTTTAAGCCTTCAAGTTGGCTCGGTACTTCCTCAGGAGGTTGGCCCCGAAGTCTATGGGACTTCCTCAGTAACTCAGCCACGTTTATAATCTCAGGAGACTGGCCTCGAAGTCTACGGGACTGTCTTAGTAATTCAGCCACAGTTAAAGACTTTTAACTACTTCACACGCAAACAAAGTAAAATCTCAATGAAAAGCGCCTAAGGCCTCTAAAGAACCAAACAAATTTGAATCATATGCCTAAAGAATCTAGGAGATCAAACACACACAAACAGTAACTTTCCGGACCGAAAACACTAGTTGGTGATGAAATCCAACGTCGCAGAGTTCAGTACAGAAATGGCGGTTGGAACAGTTACCCCGGCAACTTGCTTAGTGAATAGACTGGCATAAGTTCCTCCACTTAACTGTCTCGAGTGAAGTGAACCCCCCAGAAAATCCAAGTGAGTCTAGCCGACATTTGCTCCAGGTACAGTGGGATCTTCCCACCACTGTCACCTTAGGAAGAGTCCTAAAGAATATGGCCACTAAGGTTACCAACTGAGACAAATACACCTGGGGGAACAGTCTACGATCCGATACGCACGCAAGGGCAGAGTAGCAAGCTCAATCCCCTTGAAGGCTCCTTGACATAATCCAAGGTTTACCAACAAGTGACCCCAGGCTCCTCGATAATGGTTAATCCAAGGTTTACCGTTTTTAATACGTGAATATCTGGCGTCGTTCCCAATGAGGAAGGATTGATTCCCACACTGGTTCAGACACGATCTTGTGCTTCTCCTTTAAGAGGAGATTTCCCAGAGCATAAATGCAACAATTTGATTTCTTCCCTACCACAAGATACAGCTACTTGTTTGTTTTTACTGTCTTGGAGAGTTAATTACTCTCCTACTCCAAGACACTAGCCTAAGCTAAGTTGGTGTATCAGAGCCCTAGAAATAAAAATGTTACTAGGTGAATTTTACTTTAAGCGTTAATTTTAGTGGTTTTTGTTTAAGTCCAAAGGTGCGGAGATGAAACTCGTGGTATGAAGACTCGAATCAAAATCACTAAAAATGCACCTAAGATGATTTAAACAATCTTTTCTCTTCGATGAACTTCTAAACTAAGAAAGAGTTTGAGAATGCAAATACTTTGTAGACACAATTCTTTCTCAATTAAGCAAATTAAAAGAATAGCTTTTCCTTTCCAAAGCACTCAAAACGGGACAACTAATTATTTCACAAAAATTTCTCTTTTCGTTTCAAAGCACTCAAACACTACAAAAAACAAACTTTTCCAAAAGAGATTTTTTTTTATATTTTGTAAATAAAACACTCAAAACTAATGAAAATGACTAACTTTGAGAGCTACAAACTATAAAAACCTATTTGAAGTCAAAGCCTACTGAAAGTTTTTTTTAAGGATGTTTTACTCAACTAGATGCAGGTTAAGGACTAATTTATGCAGAATCACAAATCAGTCAAGAACAACCAATTTAGTTTTCTTTTTGAAAATGAAAATCCAAACTCTCAAACACAAGCTTTTCGAAGTTTTGTAAAGATAAAACTCAAAGCGGATTCCTCAAACAAGGGGAGATTTCATTAATGGTCAGACTCATAAGAAAGCTGGTAGACACTAAGGTGATCTGAAGTCCCTACAGCCTCTAAGCTCAGAGCCACTACACAACCAAAACGAAAAACAAACCCAACAAGCAAAACTCCTAGGAATTTCACCTAAAACCCTAACACTAACGAAATCAATCCAAGGAAAGTTTTTGACAGGGTACACGCAGGTCTGGGCAATGGCTAAAACCTATAAACAAATTCTAAACTGATAAAAAAGAGAAAAATTTAAAATTTCTCAAAATTTTGACAGGGTACGCAGGCAGCCTATTTACACAGGTGCATTCACGCTCTGTGCACAAAGCAAAAGCGCGTACAGGTACGCATTGTGCTTAACTCAGAGGGCGCGTACTTCTCCCAAAACTATGAAAAATAAAAACTAACTCAAAATTAACTAAATTCACCCAATCCCACTATCATCAAGCCAAAAATAGAAACAAAAATAAAGTTTCTCAGGTCAAAGTAAAAACAAGGAAAACAATCAATTCCCCAGTATTGTCGCCATTTTGTCACACGGAATAAGTCGATCTTGCGGACAAGATAGACCTTCCTAGAATCTAAAGAAGACCTAATGACAAGCAAACCAACCAGACACTATCTTTCTCTAAATATTCTTTTATAAACAATAGCAAATAAGTGTATTTAGGGCCTACCTTAGGTCCAACGCTAGCTTGTGGATGCCCTCGCTCCTTCGATCCAGATGAGCTCTTTTTCGCGAATCTGCAAACACAAAAAGGCAAACAAATTAAATAGCACCTGAAAAGCCAATTGCATAAAACATATTTAACATGAAAGTCAAGGAGTCCATGAAACAAATAACATAAGATACTTGTGGAGAAAAATGAGTTTGATTGTATTAATTCAAAAGAAGAAGAACCTTACAACCTTTGCCTTGACGCTGTACAAGCTCCTCCCAGGGTCCAGCAAGAAGTCTCCTCTACTTTGACAAGTTTCACTCACTCCCCAATGAAACCAAAAAGGTATGTGATCTCTCCTCTTTAGGCTTAACTAGGAAGTCTTGATTTCACCCGCATTTACCCTAAAAAATGTTCAGCTTCTAACCTCCCTAGCAACCAGCCCAATGCCTGTATTTATAGTGCAATGGAGGGAGGTTACTAGGTACTCCTTCAAAGGGATAAAGCCCTCATTCAAAGGGATAGCTCCTCTCCTCAAGGGATTATCTCCTTCTCTTTTGGGATGCATGAACCACCTCAGAGCGAACAATCCACGTCAAAATTCCTTCTAGAAACCTCTAGAATTAACCCAAAGTGAGTTTTTTTAAGATAAAACTTGCGCCTTTTGACTTTCACAGGGGTCCGCACCTACACCGTTAGGGACAGAGCGGGCAGGTCCGCAGGTTTTGTACACAGAAGGTGTGGGACCGCAGGTGACCATGAGAGAAAGTGCAGAACCAGAGTTACATTGATTTTTAATGTCTTTCTCTCATTTCCAAAGCTTGATTTGAAGAGTTGAGGTCTGAGACTTGCTTAGGAGGATAGTACAAGTGATGATAGACCCATACTGACTGCAAATAATCATTATGATGATATTTTTGTGTAACAATATCATTAGAATGTGTGCTAGAAACTTTCCTACAACTTGGTGCACGTTTTTATCACAATCGATACTTCTATCACAACTTGTGCTCTAAGTGTCACAATGTGTCGCCTTAACTAACACTTAGAAATACATGTCACTTTGCTTTCGTTTCAAGGTGTGATTCTTGTTCATGAGTCATATTCATTCCCATGTATTGTATTGATGGCATATATGTGTGTGATACATGTTTGGATTTTGTTTGGATTCTTTTCTCGCTCTCACTCTACTGGTCCCACACTTGCCATTTTGGAGTTCTTTGTTGGTGGGGGAGGGGGTGGGGTGAATCAAAAACTCACTTAAACCTTTCAATTTATCATTCAAAACTTTTTATGCTAATGTCATTAAGTGCAACAATATATGTACATGACTATGATGAAGGAAAACAATGTATATCTAGTTAACTAACTTTTCATATATTTCATCATATTTTCTACTTTAACCAATGTATCATTACTTCATTAGCCTTTAATTAAAAAATAACCATGATAAGTAAAAATAGAATAAACCATCACAAATAAGAAACACATCAACACATGAGGACACTAGGATTTTTAGGTGGAAACCCAATGTGGGAGAAAACCACCATTTTCGTCATCTTTGTCTTCATATTTTATTATAAAGGAAAACATATTACAATCTTGTACTGGCGCATGTACGCAGACACCCATCTGGAAAAGGATACAACCTTCTCTCATTCTCCAGCACCCACTGGAAGGGATCTCCAACCCCTGATCTCGTTTACCGACACCCATCGGAAGAGAGCTCCAACCCCCTAATCAGATTTACCAGCTACCACTGTAAGGAAGCTTCGACTCCCTCACTGAAGAATCCACCCCTCAGCACCTTTTTGGACCACATTTCATAATATTTCATACTAGATCTACCAGAATCATAAAATAAAACCTATAAGCCACTTTTCATCATATTTTCAGATTGGACGCACTTCCATCATTTAAGCTCAATGTTAAATAAAAATTATAAAACCAATTACTGTATCAAATCACTCAATTACTGAACCACTTGAATCATCAAAGAAATCACTGAATCTTAATCAATCAATACAACTATATCAAATTAAACAAAGATATATCATATAAATGCATACCTACTCATTAATATACCAAGCCAAACACTATAACCCATCACAGAAACCAACTGTTTCTATTGCAAACCCTGATCAAACACAGATGAGAATATATAAGCCATTGTTCTGCAACATAACCACGTATGTATGTGATTCTCGTTATGAGGACCTGTGTACAGATCTCAAAATACTGAACAACTAAGTCTAAATCACTATCACATGAAATCACATATTGAACCCATCACAGATCACTGATCCAAATATAGATCACCACACAATAACATCAGCCTAGTCAACATATCATTCCATAAACAATTCAACCCAACCAACACTATCAAACACAAATTATCATAAGAGAGACTTCTTCGACAGAAAATAGAAAACATAATAGAACTAATCAGACATCATTAAAAACTCATACTACAAAATCTTAGCATATGTATGTGACTCTTATAAAGCACTTCTGTGTATGTACGTGCTTTTCATACTTAAAACCTGCATACAGATTCTGAAATTTTCACAATTTGTACACGCGACTACCTAGAGGTAGATCCACGTATGTATGCGACTTCTCAATGGAAAATAGCATGTATATTTGTAATCACTGAGTCATACCTTCGATGCACAACACAACATTTGTTAAACCCAAATCTCGACATACAAACTATTACATACACACGTCATAATACCATCTCACAGTTTTATCAAACCATAATAAAATTATCCAATATGTATTCATTTCAGATCTAAAATATCTTATCCATTTCCATGCTCCCTGGTGCACACCTATTTCAGATCAATTCATTCATAAATAATCCATCACATGCACACCTAACACTTTGGTCTCCATCCCCTTATATAGATTTAGGCCTTAGCCAATACCTTAGGCCAATCCCTTAGTAATGCGTATGGTATTCTTTAACAGGAACAAATATATTTTTCCACGCTCATTACTATGGGCCAATACCATGGTAAAGACCCCTGGTATTCCAATTACCATGGTGCCGAAAATGTATGCTACTTTTCTTCATCATACCTCTGTATGTATGTGATCTTTATTCACAAGACCCATGTATACTTTCTCACATTTTATCTTTACCATTCCACTATATATGAACCAATATTCCTTTGTTCATATTGCTTGTGGCATCTTAATAACCATCATATTGACATCTTTATCAAGTAGGTTGTCATCAAGGATAACACTCTAGTCATAATGCCAACAATCCCTCCCTTTGGACTTGATGGAAATCAATTTGGTGTTTGGTCACCATCACCTGTAAATAGCTGCAAATACATTTGTAGGCACACTAAGCTTCTCTCCAAGCATTATTCTTCAAACGGCAAGCTACTCTCCCCCTTTGAAATCAAGGGCAAAGGATTGACCAATGCTAAGAGAAGACTTCTTTATACCTTTGTAGAGATGAGCACTATAGATCTGATATGTTGAATATGAACATTGTATATTGACCATGCTCCCCCTGAGCATATGATGAATCTTCTGGAAGATATACAAAGAAGTACATGGATCTATGACTCAACCAAACATGGCCTTTCCTATCACCAAGGGCTCATACTTACATCAATCCCCCAACATAATTGGGTTACATATTTGACTCAAACTTACATCAAATGCCAAAAATGGGATTACATACATAATTGAATTGACCCCTAATATTCCAAACATGACTGACTATTACAAGTATTACATCACATCATGTGTCTTTGCATTACCTTTACACCAAGAGACAAATTTAACATTTATAACTAAACACAAGGATCTCTCATAAGGTAGCAAGACCATAATAGTCATCATAGTATCTTGCTAACATAAACTTATGATAGCAACAACATGCACATCCTCATCATCAATATGAAAGATAAGACAATGTAGCTTAATTATCATCAACCTGTGACCAAGTATGCAGCACTACCAATCAATTGTAGCAAAACATTATTCCATATAGATTTATTATCAACTCATCCCCTTGACCTCATATCATCAAGGTTAACATGCTCTTTCCATCTGTAGGAAGAGCCACAATCCACATACGTCAAAGACATATATATATTTTGTAGAAACATATCTTTTCATGCATCAAAAACATATCACATGCAACACCATCTTTTGGGATGGGGTCCTTCGGGGAAGAATGGTATTAATTAATAGTTTTTTGGAACAAATTTTGTAAAAGATGTAAAGTCTCTGCAATTTGTGGATGCGGAGAGCGTAGATGAATAAAATTCAAAGGGGCTTAGCCCCTTGTTTTAAGTAAAATTTTGAGTCAGTTTTGAGATTCACCCATGATCCGCGGGCCATGGCATTGTATGAAAAATTTTATGAATGGTTGAGTCTTAGAAAAAGGAAGGGGTAACTAGATGGAACTTAGATAGAGAATTGGGTTCATTGAAGAGTCTTGGAAAGAACCTAAGGCAAGAAGGCTATGCTTCCCATGCTTAGATAAAAGAAGGAAAGCTCCACAGCTGAGTGCGAGGAGGCCTAGGTAGAGTTCACAGCTAAGTGCATGGACCCCTATGGCTATGTTCGCAGGGAAATGTAAGTCTGTAATCAGTGAATTGAAGATCAATAAAGAAGTTTTCTAAAGAATTCCCGAGTCTTTCTCTTTATCTCTGTCAAAGCTATATGTTGTTGATAAATGACATGTTTTATGAATTACTGATTAAATTTTATGCGACTGTATTGAATTTATCTTAGTAATATATGGAATGAATGCTTAGACACTTTCACGAAGATTCTGGTGATTTCTCTTGTGTTTTATGGTGAATTAAGTAGATCTGCGTGAACTCCAAATCAGGATTGCTTTCTGGTGCACGTAAGTATGTGAATCAGATGTTAAAGGTCCACAAGGACTGATCGTGGGCCTTCGTGAAGGTCTGAAGACCACTTTAACTAGGTTGCAGTAACGTTCCCTAGGAGTTTATCGATCTACGTGAAGGCAGATCTAACGCGCTGGAAGACATCACACTAATCTTTGGATATAGACACTTGGTTCTTGCATCCCCCCATACTATTTCAGGTGAGACTGCAGCCTGCACTACGCGGGTTGTTGCTGAAAGGGCCAGTAGTGTAGGGTTTTTTTGTTTCGCACAACTAACTCTGAACTTGGGTCAGGACCCCCTAAGCCAACACCATCATAACAAATTTTCAGATGAAGTTCAAGTAATATATAGGTATCATCCATAACTACACTGTTACAAGGAAAAGTGTCTACACATAACTGCTTATCCCACTAAGGTGTGGTAGCTACCTTAGAAACAAAAAGTAAAGCTACTTTCGTTTTTCCTTTATGAAATATAGATGAGAGAAGAACAAAGAAGACCAACCTCTGTCTTGCGCTTATCTCCTAGTTCGATTCCTCTCCCTCTTGATAGTCTTTCGCTACTTGCTTCCTTGTACGCCCAGCTTCACAGAGTACCTGTAGGATCACAGTAGCATAACACTATACAAGAACATGGATCTATAATCATAAAAAATCTAGGATCAGATGTAAATTGACCATACAAATGCATAAAACATAAATGACACAAGAGTATGGAGGAAAACTTGAATAGCTTTTATTGATAATCAAGAAAGAGCCAAGGGAGTTACAACCAGTTGTTCTGACCCAGCATCATCCTCTCAGCAAGTAAGCCCTTCTTCACCTCATACAAAGCTTAGATCACCCAACACTACGATGTTGTCTCAAGAAACCAACCAAAATTCCTTACAAGATGCAAAATTCCAGCCTCTGGATCTCTGGGATGAGGGATCCATATATAGATATCTGTAAGGGAGATGAGTCAGCTTGTGATTTGATTAGTGTCTTCCCTTTGATAGTTCTTGCTTCCACTTGGAGATTGATGATATCTTACTCAACCTTGGTCGAATTCAGAGAGGCAAGTATCACAGGAGAAGTTTCTGGAAGATTCCATGCCTCTCCACCTCGCGGATTGACACTGCCATTTGTCACTTCTTGCCCATCGCACCCCATAGAAGGGATTTTTGAAATGCAATGCACCCACAGAGTGTACTTAGGTGAGATGAAACGCACTTTGCCTATGGAGCAACTGAAATGATCCTGTTTTGACCAGTTTTGAGCAGTTTTTCATGGAGAACTTCTGAGAGAAGCTGTAATCAGTTGACCTTGTTCCTTTAGGGGTTAGAACAACACTTTTAGGGACTTAGGAGCCCTTGGTTTATGGAAATTTCATGCTTGGGGTTGCAGTGCCCAAAAATGTCTATAACAGCTGCCCCCTAAAGCATGAGGTCGTTAATCTTTTGATGTCGGGTGAAATGCTTTATTATGAGGATCCGAAGTTCTTTCAAGCTGGGAGGAGACCTGTAATAAGATATAATACAATACATTATCTTCATAATATTTTCATGATCTAGCTGAGGCGGGCATTCCCATGCTCAGTTTTATAAATTCATTTTCATGTACATAGGACAGACAATCGTCTGAGTGTAGACTGATGATTCTGGTAGAGCCATCATCCCTTTGATTGGATGATTATCTGTGCAGCAATGATGTACATTTGATGTTTTTATTTCCCTAAATATATATCGCAGCCCGGATGGATGAAACTAGATCCAGGGTCTTCAATCTCGTTCGATCTTAACTCGAAGTATAGGTCTATCCATGTGAGAGATATTCTGGAGTCGAACATGGAAAGACATCACCTGATTACCAGCCAATCATCTAAGCTGTTAACAAGCGCGAGAGGAATCACCGATAATGATAATGACCCTCAAGGTACTGCAATACAATTCACGTGGTGTGAATAAAGGACTTGGCGTCGAACACCACGCAAAATCTTTCGGTCGAAGGCCGTTGATGTAAACCTGTCGCCGGAAGTGAGAAACTTACCATTGAGGCATGCAAGCTTCAAAGTACTGAACGGGGTGTTCCTAGACCGACTTCTTGGATAATGAGCTGATGTCGACAAGAAGCGATCCGTCACAGGAGGGCCTTAATGAATCCCACATTAATGACATGGAACGGAGCAAATGATTTTAATGGAGGTGAAAACGATCTGATGACATAAGGTTCAGGGTGGCGGTCATGAAAGAATGGAGTGTAAATGTATTGTAGCGGGTGAGACACAGGTGAATTATCTGAATGACTTCTCTTGAACATATCGGTGACACTGACGTGATGGATTGGTAGCATTAACCCCAAATGTGGATGGTGTGATGGGACCATGGTGATGTGACCGGTGAATGAACAACTCAACCCGACTTGGATGCGGAGTGAAAGTGTCATGTTCAAGAGTGACTTGCTACCAACAAAGTTTTCTTCAAATTTTCTTCCCAATTTTTCCCCAATCATTGCTGACCAGTACCTCTTTATTTTTGTCAAGCTTGAGGAGGATAACATATGCTTGTATATAATTTTCCCTTCGGGCAAACCCATCGCTATGTTTTAACGAGCCTAGCGATAATGAAACTCGTTCTTGTCTACTATGGACAAGTTTGTCGCTATTAAGTTTTAACGAGTTTAACGACAAAGATAACTCGGTCCTTTTCAATTTTAGAGAGTCTGAAAAGGAACGTAAAGGAAACTCCAAAATTCCTTTTTCGTCATCTAATCCCTTAAGTCCGAAAAAGTATAAAACAATACAGAAGGGATGAATTTTCGATACTTTTAACGAGCCGAACAAAACAAGCGCTCGATCTTTTTGTGTAATAATCCCTCAAGTCCAAAAAGGTTAAAATCTAAAGGAGGGATAGCACTTCCGGTCCCTTTAACGAGCTGGAGAGGCCAATGGCTCGGCAATCTTTTCATATTTTACGAGTCAGTTGAAAAGAGCTTAAAGGAGACTTGTCTTTTGAGGAACGAGTGATAACATTGGGTAGCAGCTGATTCCAGGTAAGGTTTGGAATTTTCCAATCACGGCAGTGTTACAAGGATGGCTAGTGGGATCACTCTTCGCAGCTGTTCCTCAAAAGGGGTAAACAATCAAATGGAGGTGAATGATAGGCCAATACAGAGTGGAGGTGATGATGAGAACACAACCAAGGCTTTTAAAGACTGAAGTACTACATTCATGATGGTTATTTACCGGGAAATAGTTCATTAATGAGCTTAAACGTGGGGAGAAACATTTGCTCATGACTTATGTTTATTTTTTAACGAGATTGAACTATGTGCTAAAACTCCTCGATTAATCCAGTCATATAATAAGAATGTCTCATATATGAAAACGACAATTTTTAGAGTTTTGCCCCACATCCTTTCTTTATGCAAGTTAGGAAACGACCAATCCTACGAGTTTAAATGGTTAGAGGACCTACAAATTTAAAAAATAAATAGTCGCTCTTTGCATGCACACCAAAAGGTTTGCATGCCCCCATGTATAAAATAAAGCTTCAAGGTCACCTTTCATTCTACCGACAAAACATTTGTTTTATCAGGAAAGGTATACCTCTTTCAGGTTATCAAAGATTGTTCAGCGATGTCTATAAAAATAGACAAAGGTGAGACAATCCACTCACATAACTTTGACGAGGGAATCTTATTCCAGTATAACCCCCTTTTCCAATCACGGACGGGAGTACAGATTAGTCATATATCTCTCGCGGAAACCTACCCTATACCCGAAGTTTTCCTGCCGAAGCAGACCAGGGTGCATGCCCCATGGGTTTCAGTCATGTCCCCCGAATCACTCGCGCTCATCAGGCAAATGGACTGGAGATTGATGATACATTCCTTGTGTGAAAAGACCATTTAGGGATGGTATATGACTATTTGCTATGCGTGATCCTGGAAATGAAACCTGGTCTACGAGCTTGACCACTCTTCCTTCGTGCGGAAAACACATTACTCTAAAGAGTGATGAGACAATGACTCCCATGCAATAAATATAGTCTCGTCCAAGGAGTAGATTATAATCCAGGGTTCCTTCGACTACCATTACATTCATATGAACGGTTTTCCCTCTCAATGTTATGGGCACATTAGGAAGGATCCCTAATGGTCGACTGGTTCCTTTGTCAAAGCCTGTTAGATTTCTCATCTTAGGCAAAAGCGATGGCGAACCAAGTGCTTTCCAAGCAGTCGAGGAAAGGATACTCATAGAAGCCCCTTCATCTATGATGGTACCGGCCATAACCATTCTATATATTTGAGCAACAATTCAGAATGGTACACTAGTCGGTAAACGGGGTCTGCCTAGTTGATTCCAGTCGAAGGAAACAACTAGGTTGCTTGGAGGTGGGACCGAATAGATGGCCAGGTACGACTCTGACAAACTTCCTTCCTGCAGTAAAGGAATGGGTAAATTCCCCCCATGTTCATCGAAGTCTGTGCTTACGAAAAGAATTTGGATGGTGTCATCCTTATTCTCTTCTGTGACTGTATCATCTGAAGATGGAACCTCTGAAGGCAAGACCGGGTCAACTGCCGCCTCGACCTTTTGACTTTCATCTGGTATGGGTTCAGATGGTTTGTCTTCAATGATAGATGCTTCGGTTGACCACCTGGGTAGGTCAGTCGGATTTTCAACTAGTGACAGACTCGACAAGAGTTTTTTATATCCAAGAGGAAGTCGTAACGGTGAAACCGAACGATCGTCCAAAACTCTTTTAGCCTCATCTAAGAAGGGACAACGGTGGATGGCATGATCGCCTTCGCACAGTTTACAAGGAAATCTATATTTTCCTTTTTGTCATGGGGCTTCACTTTCACTAGTCGACGGTGTGTTTTCAACATGATCATCAGAGGTTGACGACACCGAGTTGTGCAAACGAGGAGACCAGTCCCTTAAGATCCGAGGGATGCAGGGACAATCTCTATGATAGTGGTCTCCTTTGCAAATGACACATGGCGATTTAGGCCTGGTCGGTGCAGTGTGTGGATTTTCGCTAGACGATGCTTGGTTTCCCCCTTTCGCTTTTGGCTCCTTCTTCTTCTTCTCTTTCTTCTTCTTTTCCTTCTTCTTCTCAGGTACTTGATTTTTGGATTTACCAACCCCATCAAGCAAAGAGGACGGAGGAGAGGAAGAATTGGAGGAAGTAGAAGGTTGGTGGGTAACTCTGGATTCGTCTAGATGTTGACTCGATTGTTCAGGAATTGTGGTGTTCTAAATGAAAAAGGTTGAGAAGAGCCATACGGGCAAGCCGATTGTCAATCCTGGAAGTGACAATGTGGCCATATGGGGTGCACCAACATCTCCCCAAGAGGAGAATGGACTAGGATTTCCTCCAAGGGGAGTTCCTTGGTTGGTGGATTCCATTTTCTCAACCTAAGATCAACGTAGGAAAGGGTGATGATTATTCCGTTTAAAATAAATTTTAGACGCTTTGACACAACTTGTTTTTTCAATTTTAAAGAGTCGAGAAAAAAAAAAAGATGACTCTAGTTGCCTTTGATTTTTAATGAGCCTGAAGTTACAAGTGCTCAGATGGACCTTTTCCGTTAAGGAGTCTGAAAAGGAGCGAAAGGGACTGCTTTGGAAATCTAGGTAGAGGGATTACCAAACCAATCGCAAAACTGCAGAATACTTTTTATGGTACGACAGTCAATCTTCCCGAATGTTGTGTTCAGAGCATTACGATCGATAGGGCGGCAGACACGGCTTCCTATGGATAAAGGATTAAGCCTATTGTGGTCTCCCAAAATATACTCGACGGTACGTGGGAGCACAAGTTCGTACTGGCACTTATCGTCTCAAAGTGGAGGAATCACCCAACCATCAGTGAGAACAACAGTTACCAGGCTTTACAACGCCGGAATACATCTCTAGCCTAGACTTCTAGATGTTGTGTGTTAGGTTCCTAAGTGTTGTTAGATTCATTAAATTTATTTTATAGTTGATCTTGCTTAAGAAATTTTCCTTTCAGGTTCACCGCGAGATGTAGATGTACAACTCCTAAAATGCAATCTAAGATGATAAACAGTGTTTTATCTTCTTTGTGCAATGAAAATCCTAGCTACTAAGGAAAGAGAGACAGTATTCTTTCACAAAGAGCAAAGAGCACACACTAAATGCACTGTCCTAAATGAAACCAATCAAACAGTCTAAATGCAAATGCACATGCATGTATTTGTTTTCAGCTTTCTTAGTATGTGAATGGTAAAAAGAAAGCTAATGCACAAATCTGAATTACTTTTCAAGCGACAATTACTAACAAGTTTCTTTTCAAAATAAAAAATGGAGACAATCACAACACTTTACGATTCAGAAATGAATACTTGCTTTCGACACTAGAAAAACTACAAATTCGGACCAAATACAATAGTAATAGGGTAATCGACTATCAATAGCAACCAAACTCTTTCCTATGACTGAAAACGACACTTGCGACACTTTCAAATCAAGGGACGACAGTACAATTACGTTACCTTTTGCAAAGGAGAACTGAAAATGACTCAACAAATACACAAAAACATTTACAGTTCTTTTGCACAATGGAGGTGGAATATCAGCAAGGAAAGGGGTTTCAAACAGAGATATACTGATTACAAATAGCAAAACTCTTGAATAGAATTGAAAAGAATGAACACAGAAACCAAAACTGAGGAACAATGCCTAGTCTGATCAGCGCACCTGTAACATAGGGAACTTGAAATGCAGCGCACCTACTACACTCGGGAAGTGCGCTGAATTTCAGATTCACAGAACAGAGCCTGCGCTGGACCAGAGATGAGACTTTGCTTGGGTTCCGGGTCACAGTTTGCAGTTCAGTTCAGGGGTTTTGGCCGAGCAAATGGTAATTAGTAAACCAACAATCATGGGTAGATCTAAGGAGGTTCCAAGAGCTACCACGAGGGCAATTAGAGAGTTTGTGAATCAGTTGTTTAATTCATAAAAAAATCCCAGAGATTGACTGGAGTGACATTTATCTACTTTGCATTTGCATAGCAAATGCAGTTCGAAAGCTACCTGGCTCGACTTCAGGCTCCATCTGTAAGTTTATAAAATAAACAACAAAGAAGATAAACAAACAACCTAGTCGTTCCTAGTGGATTCGCCATTTTGTTACAGGGAAAAGTGTATACACAGAACTGCTTATCCCACTAAGGTCTGGTAGCTACCTTAGAAACAAACAAAGTAAAGCTACTTTCGTTTTTCCTTTATGAAATATGGATGAGAGAAGAACAAAGAAGACCAACCTCTGTCTTGCGCTTATCTCCTAGTTCGATTCCTCTCCCTCTTGATAGTCTTTCGCTACTTGCTCCCTTATACACCTAGCTTCACAGAGTACCTGTAGGATCACAGTAGCATAAGACTATACAAGAACATGTATCTATAATCATAAACAATCTGGGATCAGATGTAAATTGACCATACAAATGCATAAAACATAAATGACACAAGAGTATGGAGGAAAACTTGAATAGCTTTTATTGATAATCAAGAAAGAGCCAAGGGAGTTACAACCAGTTGTTCTGACCCAGCATCATCCTCTCAACAAGTAAGCCCTTCTTCACCTCATACAAAGCTTAGATCACCCAACACTATGATGTTGTCTCAAGAAACCAACAACAATTCCTTACAAGATGCAAAATTCCAGCCTCTGGATCTCTGGGATGAGGGATCCATATATAGATATCTGTAAGGGAGATGAGTCAGCTTGTGATTTGATTAGTGTCTTCCCTCTGATATTTCTTGCTTCCACTTGGAGATTGATGATCTCTTACTCATCCTTGGTCGAATTCAGAGAGGCAAGTGTCACAGGAGAAGTTTCTGGAAGATTCCATGCCTCTCCACCTCGCGGATTGACATTTCCATTTGTCACTTCTCGCCCATCGCACCCCATAGAAGGGATTTTTGAAATGCAACGCACCCACAGAGTGTACTTAGGTGAGATGCAACGCACTTTGCCTATGGAGCAGCTGAAATGATCCTGTTTTGACCAGTTTTGAGCAGTTTTTCATGGAGAACTTCTAAGAGAAGCTGTAATCAATTGACCTTGTTCCTTTAGGGGTTAGAACAACACTTTTAGGGACTTAGGAGCCCTTGGTTTATGGACATTTCATGCTTGGGGTTGCAGTGCCCAAAAATGTCTATAACATACACCATATGCAACTCGAGCATCATAGAATAAATAATGACAACAACATATATGTAGTGAGTGAATCATAAACACAACATCATCAACCAATGTCACTAAGGATCATAGCATGCGCAACCTCTTCATGTAGAATTAACTTCACTAAGTGAAACTTTATCCAAGAATTCATCATCACTAATGATAGAATAAAAACAATGTGCCTGTCTTCAGTAGCAACAACTACTTGTCATGAACATCATCATGCAATAGGGAATTCTCAAGAGACAATAATGCAAACAATGCATTATTAGAAGCATAACAAATTATCTCCTGAACCTGTGCCAACTATTCACTATCAGGTATGATAATATCCATCTTCATGAATTAGTAAAGCCATCAAAAGAACCAAAACAACAATGTCATACTGCAACAACTCATAAACCATCATAAGCCAATACCACTTCTAAGTAGTATCTGAGCATCAACAAACTGTAACCAATCAATATCAGAACTAGAAAGCCAAATGATAACTATCTGAAGCAATCAAAACCTCTCCCTAAGTTTGTCCCATTGTTTCTTCATCTCAAAGAAACATAAAGGACTGTCTAGATCAAAACTCGCGTATATACGTGACTGTACTTTGAACGATTCACGTAAAAAAATAAAAATTCTAAACTTTCATAGCCACAACTCCCCTTTAGCTTGTATTGTATGTTCTTATTTCACTGTTACTACATCAGATGCATTGTCATTAATATAAGCAACATGAATATTATATCAACATGGGGATCATCATCAATATATACATATGTATAGCTCCCCCTGAGATCATACATCAATGATCCTAAGGACCTGATAATCATCTCTTGCTCTTCATGAGGTCATGCACCTCACATCACTTCGACAGTCACTATGAGAAGTAATCTTTTTAAAAAAATGCACTGTAATAGGGTCAATATTCCATAAGTTTCTAACTGATGTTCCTTCTTCCTCCAGATCTACTTGAAATTTCTAATTATGTATTGGAACTTATGTCGTCTCCTGCTTCTATTTTGCATACTTGACCTGCAATCAATGGCCTTATGCCCAAATGAGTTACAAGAGAAATAATATCCATAAAACCATCCTTTGTGCCTAGGGACTAATCTTGAACTTGATCTAGGAGATTTTCTTTCAGATGTGTGGCTTGATTCAATTTTATTTTGAACAACACTACACTAGTTTTGTTCATCACATTGTATATGTGAAGCCATGTGATTGTACCCAATGCCAGTATTGATTAGAGTAGAGCATTGTTCATTAATAATATTCTCTAGAGACTCAGATGCCTTTTCCCATTTGTTGATCTTCACATAATCTTCGTTTAGGGTCATAACTTCAAATTCTAATGTTTGACAATAACTTTCCTTTTCTTGAAGTTGTTTTCCTACACTTTATGTTCTTCTATTGGTTGTTTCTAATTCCATATTTAACATGTTTATTTCCACAATCATATTGTTTCATTTTGTTTCCAATTCTTTGTTGGCATTCCTGAACTTAACTTTCTCTTTTAGTTCTTTCATTAATTTATCTACCTCACAATAATCTGATTCATTAATTGACTAGCCTTCAAGAGCCATAAGTATTTGATAGTGACTGTTAGAATCGCAATCTGAATTTTCCTGATCATTGAATGTTCTATGACTATATTCATTAGAGTAAAATCTTTTCTTGTCAGAGAAATTACTTTTTAGCAACATTATTTCCATTCTCTTTATGATTTTCTTTATATGGACATTTGGATGCATAATGGCCTACACTTCCAAGGGAAAAACGTTTAAAGGGAAGCTTACCTCTAAATTTTCTTGTTCCTACTTGCAATCTCCTCACGAAGTTTGCTTCTTAATCATTTGATATGTAGCTTATATCTTTGGGAGATTCCTTCTCTTTCCCTTTATGTGTGGCTTTGAAATCTACTTCTCTCATTCTAATGGACCTCCTTTTCTCATCTCAATGGATATTATGATCCCATGGAGATGTTCAACAATGAGAATTTTCAAATCCTGCATTTCTTAAATAGCAGAGTCTTTGGAATTTAACTTCGAAGTTAGTGATCTGAAAATATTTTCAACAATAGTAGCATCCTTTTTTTCATCACCAAGATTTCTCATTAAGTTAACAATATTGTCTGCTATAAGGAAAAATTATGCAATGCTTTCATCATTATGCATTTTAATTTTCTCATACGGAATTCTAAATGTTTGAAGTTTAAAACTTTTTACCTTGGTGTCACCTTCATAACTTTGGATAAGCTTATCCCAAATTGCCTTTGCAATGTTCATCTGCATGACTTTCACAAATTCATACTTGGCCAGACTTCCCAAGATGGCATTTATAACCTTTTCATTGGTTTCATACTATTTCTTTCCAACCATACCTGTGAGAATAGAGGTTGTATATTAATACCCACCTTCAACAATTTCCCATACATTTGTTATCAGTGCCTGGAAGTATGCCTTATTTTGACTTTCCAAAATACAAAGTTAGTTCCATAACAATGCACAACTACTCATCAACAACCAAGCCAAACATTGTTACCCATCACATAAACCAACTGCTAATACGACAAACCCTAATCAAATGTATGTCAGAATATATACGCTATTGTTCCGCAACATAACCACATATGTACGCGCTTCTCCTTAAGATGACCTGCATATAGACCTCAAAATACTGAATAACTAAGTATAAATAACTCTCACACTGAATCACTCACTAAATCACATACTAAACCCATCACAGATCACTTAACCAAATACATATCACCACACAGTAGCATCATACTGGTTAACATATCATCCCATAAATAATTTAACCCATCCAACACTATCAAACACATATTATCCTGAGAGAGATTTCATTGATAGACAACAGAAAACATAACGAAATTGATCAGACATCATTAAGCACTCATATTTCAAAACCCTAGAAAATGTACACGAATCTTATAAAGAACTTCCACGTATGTACGCGATTTTCATACTTAACACCTGCGTATGTATCCTAAAATTTTGCAGAATATACACACGAATACCTAGAGGCAGATCCACGTATGTACGCGACTTCTCAATGGAAAACCAACATACATATCTATAATCACTAAGTCAAACCTTTGTTGCACAACAACATTTGTCAAACCCAAATCTTGGCATAAAAACTGTTACAGAAACACATCATAATACCATCATCACAATTCTATCAAACTATAAACATATTATCCAATATGTATTCATTTCAAATCTAATAGATCTGATCCATCTCCATGCTCCCTGGTTCACACCTATTTTAGATCAAGTCATTCATAAATAATCCATCACATTCACACCTAACACTTTGGTCTCCATCTCCTTATATAGTTTTAGGCCTTAGCCAATACCTTAGGCCAATCCCTTAGTAATATCGATGGTATTCTTTGAGAGGATCAAATATCCTTTGTCATGCTCATTACTATGTTCCAATACCATGGTAAAGACCCCTGGTATTCCAATTACCATTGTGCAGAAAATGTATGTGACTTTGCTTCATCATACTTGCATATGTATGAGGTCATTTTTCAGAGGACCCATGTATACTTTCTCACATTTTATCTTCACCATTCCACTATCTCTAAACTGATATTCCTTTGTTCATATTACCTCTGACATTTGTATAACCATCATATTGACATCTTTATCAAGTAGGTAGCCATAAGGAACACACTCTAGTCATAATGCCAACATTCTTCTTCGTCCTACTTCCCAGTAAAAGTTATGAAAACTTTAGTCCTTTACTAGGTGATGAGCATATCTTATTCGTGAGCCTCATTGATGAGATATGTCCCTCCCATATTTACGCACTAAGATTTTTCATGGTCATCTCTTATGGTTTCACATTCAAAGTCTTCTAAGCATTTCCACCTAACCTTTCTTGCTTATACTAGCTCATTGCACTAATCTTTGAGCAACTCTACCTTGTATAGCACATGAAGCACTTCTAGTGGCTCTCTACAAAAGAAAACTGTGCCATACAAGGTCTCTCCCCTCTCATAGTGCATGAAGCATCTCCATGTGCAAAGTGACTTGATCTTTGTTACTTTCCTTAGCCAACTGTGCAATCTCCTCCTCCAATAAGAACTCCTACATAAAGCACATATTTAGTGAAAAATTAGCCATTGTTGATGGAAAATGCGCCCAACAAAAGTCTATCCCTTCAAAATCACACTTCATAAGAACAAGGACCTTCTCTCACTTCAAAAGTGCACTTCCGGAAAATAAGGCACACTTCAAAAGGACAAGAACCCTTTGAGTGCACTTCACGAGAACAAGGACCCTTTGAGTGCACTTCGGGAAAACAAGGACCCTTTGAGCACACTTCGAAACAACCAAGACCCTTTGAGCACACTTCAAGAGAGAAAGGACCATTTGATTTCACTTCAGGAGAATAAGGACCCTTTGAGAGCAGTTCAGGAAAACAAGGACCATTTGAGTGCCCTTCAAACAAGGCCTTTTAGAACGCACTTCAAGAAAATAAGCCCTCAATGTCCCTTCAAAACTGCATCGCACTCTCTCAAGAAACAATGAGGCATTCTTATCCACTACCTTTGTGCCTCACACTCTCACTAAGACTCTTTGGCACATAACACACTGTCAAGAAACAATGGTTCCTTGTTGTCTCTTGTGATTGCACCCTGCACCCAAGCAGTCTCTCTATATCTTTCATTGAGCACATGATGAAATTTTAGTAAATAGTGGGGTCATATCTTGCTAACTATTCAGTTCAACTACACTGTCACTATCTCCTTCTCCTTTGAGCTTAGCACATGGTGAAATTTTAGACAACAAGCTCTTCATACTATTTATTTCACTTTCCCACTATGTTGGACCTCAAAGAACCTCTCCTCATAGTGCATGGCGCATTCTTAGTGAAAATTAGTGCCTTCCTCAGCCATTTCTAATCTCAACTACACTCTCCTAATTGATCTAGGTGGTCTTCAGACATAATGGCATGGGAAAAGCTCAAAATTCAAAGTGGTGAAAATCCGATTAACTTGACATCAAATCGAAGTGCTCATCACCTTGATTCCAACGGTGTGAACAACACTCCAATCCAAGTCCGGATGAAGGAGATAGAGGAAGTTAAAGTTGGGTTGACTTTTGATGACTGGGCAAGTTTTACGAGGACACAATTTGCACTTTTCTGGCAGACGGAATCCAGCCAAATTCGGCTAGATTCTAGGCAAAATCATGGCCTAGTTAAAAAGACTCCTACAATCCAAAACAAAAATTTCAAAATTGCACAATTTGTTTTTTTAAAACAAAAAAATATTAAAAAAAGTGGTGGTGCACCAACAACCCCGCCACCCAAAAAACAAACACATAACCAAAGGAGGGGCGGGCCATGACCCTCGACCCCTCCCCCGGCCACGGAACTTAAAAACATAATATGGGAGCGGAGTGGGTGGGTCGGCCCTTGGGGTGCGGACCCAACCCAAAACCAACAACCTAATATATTACAATGGCCATTCCAAAAAACATGCAGAGCGGAGGACGGTACGGTGGGCGAGCTGCCTAAGGCGGGCCCGACCCAACAATTATTTTATTTTAAAAACAATTTTGTTGGTGGTGTATAAAAAAAGGAGGAGATGGGGTTTGACCTCCCAACCTCCTCCCTATTAAACGAATCCTTAACCAACTGCACCAACAACTTTATTGAGAAATCCGCACCAAAATTTATATTTAAACACAATTTTTTAGTGTGCTCATGTAAAGGAGGCAGTGCACGCGGTTCGAGGTAGAATTTTGCAAGAGGGGCGAAATTTCATTTTGTTTGAATTTGACAAATTTTATATGGTTTCAACACTTATCGACGCCACGAACGTAATGGCACTATTCATTTCTCCATCAAAGTATTTTCATTTTTCGACCATTTTTTAGTATGGAGGTATAAGACTCCCTTTTGTAATTGATGCTTGCACTCTTATTTTTCATGCCACTTAATGAATGAAGGCCTCCCCATTGATCGAGCAGGGCCTGTAGACATAGTCCAAGTTGTACGAACTCCATTATCAAGTCTTGTTGTCTTCTTTCATGCTTTATGTGTTTCTCCTCTTGTCTCATGTGCACATTAAGTTTTCTCTGTTAAGCTACAATTTATGCATGTAATTTTTAAACACATCTATAAGCAAAAGATTTTGGATCAAGTGGTATCAGAGCACGTATTTTTAGATGTGAATTGCATGTTTGTATGCTAACAAGAAACAAGCTCTAAAGAGGTGAAAGGAAACTAAAGTCTTTCGATCCCGAAGCGGGGCGTGCACATCGAAGGAGAAACATGGCAGATGAAGAGGCTCGTCATGAAGAGGAGCGCAATTTCCACAAAACCTTATATACAATGGCAAAGAATGTTGGTCAGTTGCTTTCAAGGTTGGAGAAATCAGAACAGAGAAATCCAAAATAACAAGGTTCAGTGCATGGAAATGGTGGAGAAGAACTCCCTCCTTCTCCTTCCATGAGTGAAAGTTCTTCTTCCTCTATCACCATAATCGTAGAAATTCAAGGGATGCATCTAAGAAACCTTTATTTAAATTAGATGTCAAATTTGATCTGCCCATGTTTAACAATGAAAGTATTGCAGAAAAGATTAATAACTAGATTAGGCAAATTGAAATCTACTACATGATTTAGCAGATCGATGAGGATGAGGCAAAGATTCAGCTGGCCTCTCTTCGGCTGAGTAGCACCGCTCTTTTTTGGTGGGAGAGAAAATTGTGAAGCAGTAAGAGTGTGGGTAATCTTCTATCCTCATGGCCTAGTTTCATTTCTACATTAAAGTAACAATTCTATCCCTTGGGTTACAAATAAAAAGCCTTAATGGATTGACAATACTTAAGGCAAGGCGGAGGTCACGATGTTCAAAGCTTTATAGAGGAATTTAGAAAATAGGCACTTAATTTTGACATTGCACTTGAATCACCTAAAGTAGTAACTAAGTATATTGGATCATTACATAGTTACCTTAGACATTCATTATTAGTGCTTGAACCAACTACTATTGACTCCGCCAGTGTGAATGCAATCCATCTTGAGAACAGGGGCAAAAATGAAAGAGATGATCATTTCAAGAAACCACCTTTCAAACCTCCAAATGGAAAACCCAAAGTGAAAGGAAAAGGAAAGGAGAAGAGGACGGAATCAACCAAGAAAGATGAATGAGAAAGACCTTATTACAATCACTGCAAAAAGGAAGGTTATGACGATGAGCATTGTTGGAAATAGTACCCGGAAAAGAGACCAAAGAAGTATGGAGGAAAAGGAAATCAAATGACAGTGGCAACTGTGCAGCAAGACCTTGAATCTGATTCGGGAGATGAGGCATTGATCACAGCAGTAGGAACAAAAGGTACTCTTACACCTCATGTTAATTCTGAATCACATGAAGGCACTAGTTCAATAGATGAGTCTCTTCCTAATGAACGAAATAGAATTGATCTATTTCATATTAGAGTTATCTTAAATCATACAAAAGAGGAAACTCTATTTCATACCAGATCCCAAGAAAAATTAATTTCAGAGTCCTTGGTAAAGAAGCTAGGCTTGGAAACTACACCACCTCCAAAACCTTACCCACTTGGATGGATACATGATAAAGAAAAACTGAATGTAACTAAGCAGTGTAAGGTTAAATTTGTGATTGCTTCTAAGTTAGTGGATGAGGTAAAACTTGATGTGGTACCATTGGGTATCTGTGGCATGGTGTTAGGGAGTCCATATCTATATCATAGAAAGGCAATCTACTTCCATAATGAAAACAAATACCAAATCACAAAAGATGGGGTAGAATATATTGTAAGGGCTCATAAAACTAAAATCAGTGCCAACCTTGTAAGTACAGGACAAATGAAGAGGTTGGTGAATTATAGTAAGGGTTGCATGCTTATGATTGTAAGGGTAAAGATGCATAATTATCGGATGATTTCCAAGGTTGTGATCATGCGCATAAAAAAGAATTATGTGAATTAATTTCTAACCATGATGAGATGTTTCAGGAACCAAGAGGATTACCTCCGAAGAGGGAAATCCAACATGAGATCCATTTGTAGCATGACGCTCCTTTGCCGAATATTGGCATGTACAAGATGTCGACCATTGAGATGGAGGAGATCAAAAAGAAGGTTCAGGAACTATTGAAGCAAGGGGTCATCATACCGAGTACTTCTCCATGCGGCTCACCGATTGTCTTAGTGCCAAAGAAAGATGTCACATGGAGGATGTGCATGTATTATCGAGCACTAAACAAAATCACGATGAAAAATCATTACCCTCTTCCCCGCATTAATGACTTATTAGATCAGTTAAAGAATGCTATATATTTCACCAAATTGGATTTCCGTAGTGGTTATCACCAGGTTTGAATTGCAGAGCAGGATGTGTGGAAAACTTCCTTCAAGACCAAACATGCATTGTTCGAATGGATGGTGATGCCATTCGGAATTTGCAATGCTCCAGCCACTTTCATGAGGGTCATGAATGATGTCTTTAGGCCTTTCATTGATGAATTTGTTCTTGTATATCTAGATGATATCCTTGTCTTTAGTAAAAGTTGGAATGAACATGTATGTCATGTGAAGAAAGTGTTTGATGTATTGAAAAATGAAAAAATCTATGTAAAATTTTCAAAGTGTGAGTTTTGGAAAACCTCTTTGGTTTACCTTGGTCATATTTTTGGTCATGGTCAGTTAAAAATTGATCCCTATAAAGTTGAAGCAATTGTAAATTGGCCTAAAACTGCTAGTGTAACCGAGGTTCGCAGCTTTTTGGGTGTAGTATAGTATTTGAGGAGATTTATTGCCAATTTCTCTATTATTACAGCACCTTTACACACATTGACAAGTGTAAACCAAGTCTCTCAATGGGGAGGAAAGCAGTAGAAGTCCTTCGAAACATTGAAAGAAAATATCAGCACCGCACTAGTGTTGGCCTTACCAGATCTCCAACAACCATTCGAGATCGAGACAGACGCCAGCGGATATGCCATGGGAGCTATACTAATGCAGCAAAGGAATTCAATATGTTACCATTCCGAGAAGTTCTCTCAAGCTGTGATAAACTATCCCACTTATGACAAGGAATTATATGCCTTGGTCCAGAGAGTGAAAAGGTAGAAACACTACCTGATTGGCAAGGAGACCATCATCCATACGGATCATCAGCCCTTGCAATATCTTCAGTCACATGCCAAGTTGCAACAATCTCGTCATTTCAGGTGGACAGATTTTCTGTAGTACTTTCATTTGGTAATAAAGTATAAGAAGGGCACTAGAAACAAAGTGGTCGATATGCTATCTCGCCCTCCTATTTCTGCTTCTGTTATTTTGCATAATGCTTCATTATCTTTTCAAAGTTATGTTGAACAGTATGTTAACGATAATGACTTTAAGGAGATTTATGCAAAACTAACCAATGGTTCACAGGTGGACAACTATCACTTGTAGGGGAAACTATTGTATCACCTTGGAAAATTATGCATACCCACAGGAGAAAGGGTACATGTAATCTAGGAGGCCCACACCTCCCTTGTGTCTAGTCATTTTGGTATTGAAAAAAATTTGTGTCATGTACAAAGATTTTGTTTTTGGCCTCATATGGAGAACATTGTGACTCACTATGTAAAGGGTTGTGTGATGTGTTCTATTTCAAAGCCCTCTAATAGAAAACTCGGGCTCTACACACCACTCCCTATTCTGAGTCGTCCATTGGAAAGTGTGTCGATGGATGTTGTAGGAGGTTTGCCTTTTTCTAGAAAAAGTCATGACTATTTGTATGTCGTCATTGACCGTTTTAGTAAGATGTGTATTTTAATGCCTTGTAAAAAGCAGATCACTGCAGAGAAGACTACTCATCTTTTCTTTCACCATGTTTGGGTCCATTTTGGGTTTCCCACATCGATTGTGTCAGATTGGGACTCTCACTTTCTCGAAGAGTTTTGGACCAGCTTGTGGAATATGATGGACACCAATTTGAAAAGAAGCACGGCATTCCATCCACAGACTGACGGACAGACAGAGGTTGTAAACCACACCGTGGTACACTTGTGACGAGGCTATTTTGGGAAACATCCTAAGTTGTGGGATGAGCATCTTCCATATGTGCAACATTCCTACTACTGAGCAGTGCACTCATCTATGTAGCATTCACCGTTTGAGACATGTTTTGGTTACCTGCCAAAGGACCCTTTCGATATGGTCTTTGGAAGGGTAGATGACTCAAGTGGATGTAATGACAGGGACAAAATGCAGCAGTTCATTCAGGGGATCCAGTTGATTCACCAAGAAATACAAGAGCAGATGGAGAAAATTCAAGCCTATTACAAAGCTCGACATGAAAAATACCGAGTCGACCATCAATTTCAAGTGGGTGATAAAGTGTGGTTCCATATAAGAAAGGAGAGGATGAAGGGATAAGGGAAGAAGTTGTGACCAATCCAGTATGGTCCATTCACCATTTTAGAAAAGATTGGAAACAATGCCTTTCATATCAATTTGCTGATATATATATGTAGATGTACTCCATAGTGAATGTGGAGAACTTAAAGATGTATGAGCCACCATTGATTATGGACACCGAGGAGGTGGGCACAATTCCTACAGTTGATGATTTTGCACCAGAGTATCTCAATGAGTTACCTGAAGACATCATCCTTGAAAAAAGAACCAGGACTTTGCGATGGGGAGATGTGGAATACCTTCGATTTGGCTTCAAGGGGATGCATCCTAGCAAGGCAAAATGGCTGGAGAAGGAAAGAGTGAGGGAACAATTCCCTCACTTTCCAATTGATTGATAAATCTTTTGGCAGTCCAAAAGCTCCTCAATGGGGGTTATTGATCTAGGTGGATCTTCAAACACAGTGGCATGGGAAAAGCTCAAAATTCAAAGTGGTGAAAAGCCAATTAACTTGACATCAGATCAAAGTGCTCGTCGCCCTGATTCCAATGGTGCGAACGACACTCCACTCCGATTCCGAATGAATGAGATAGAGGTAGTCAAAGTTGGGTTGACTTTTGATGACTAGGTAGGATTAATGAGGAAAAAAATTTCATTTTTCCGGCAGATGGAATCTGGCCAAATCTGGCCAGATTCCGGGTGAAATCGTGGCCTAGTTAAAAAGACTCCTACGGTCCAAAACAAAAATTTCAAAATTGCACAATTTGTTTTTTTTTAAACAAAAAAAATATTAAAAAAGGGGTGGTAGGTTACCAAACCCACCACCCCAAAAACAAACACAACCAAAGGAGGGGTGTGCCATGACCCCTGGCCCCTCCCTTGGCCATGGAACTTAAAAACATAATATGGGAGCAGAGTGGGTGGGTCGGCTCTTGGGGCACGAACCAACCCAAAACCAACAACCCAATATATTACAACGACCATTCCAAAAAACATGTAGAGCAGAGGAAGGTATGGTGGGCGGGCTACCTAAGGCCGGCCCGACCCAATGATTTTATTTTTAAAACAATTTTGTTGGTGGTGTATACAAAAAGGAGGAGGCGGGGTTTGACATCCCAACCTCCTCCCTATTAAACAAATCCTTATCCAATTGTGCCAATAACTTTATTGAGAAATCTGCCCCAAAATTTATTTTTAAAAGAATTTTTTCAATGCACTCAGGTGGAGGAGGCAGTGCACGCAGTTCGAGGGAAAATTTTGCAGGAGGGGCGAAATTTCATTTTGTCAGAATTTGACAAATTTTATATAGTTTCAGCACGTCTCGACACCACGAACACAATGGCACTGTCCGTCTCTCCATAAGAGTTTTTCACTTTTTGGCCATGTTGTGGCCACCAACAACCCCCCTCTTTATTTAGTATTAGCAATAACACTATGTAAGTGGGGACCCTTAGTCAAAAAATTCAAAAAATCAATTAGTGCTCATATATGTCACTCCTTAAGAAATATCGCATCACACAGAGAATGATAGGGAATTTTCTTATAAGTCAAAATAATGAAATGCAAGATTGTGACGCGGACTCCATCGCATCGCATGCATTAAGAAACACTCACCTTGGAAAACCTTAAAAATCACCGATATACGATATCGCATATCGCATCTCGCAAACTTGCATGGATAACACATAACGATTAAACGATTAAGCGATCTGTGATCTGCAATCTTGCGATAGCGCGATCTGCGATCCTTGCAATATCACGATCAAGCAACCTTGCCATAGCACAGCACAATGAAATTACGGCAATGTGATACTGCGATACAGATCACAGAAATATTCCATCGCAGATTTTCCTGGCTCAATATTCAAGAAAAAGTTTTCCATAAACCAAGAACTGGTTACGCCCTTTAATGATAATTAATGAGGTATATGCCATTTGTTAATAAAATATGGTTTTTTGTTGTTGAAAGAGCCAGTTCACGTCAGGTGGTGTGTTTTTGCATATCCATAGCATTTAAAGCTTTCCTGTCATTATTTATTATCATTACTCTCTCCTCACTTGTGAACTGTAGGAACAAAAAACAAAAGTTACACAAAGCAATGTGCAGGAAGCTATGAGGAAAAAGGGTAGAGCTCCAATGTTCAAAGACAGAGAAAAGATGCCCTCATAAATAGATACCACATGCAACAGAGCCACAGATTCACGAAATGCTGCTAAGCTAGCCATTACAGATCTTTCATATACAGCCATGGTTGAATGAGTACTGAACGATGTTGATATCAACAGGCAGTTTAATGCTCAGAGTTAAGAGCTCACGAGGCCATTATTTTTACAAATTTTGAAGCTTTATACCCGATAAAGATGAAGAGGCACAAAAGGAAAAAAATGCATCAGAGAAGCCCGGATCAAAGAACGGAGGCAGTTTCCGATGCGTGATTAGCGCCTAGCGCTAAGCGTGCATCGCTGAGAAAATTGCTTGAGAAGGAAAGCCTCTAACTGCTTAGTCACCTATAAGCCCGAAAAATGCAAGAAAGCAATGGTAAAAAAAAACAAACTGGAAACAGAAAGTTAAAGAAAAGGCAGAAGCAATCCAAAGGGTTAACCAAGTGAACTGAGATTATTACTGGGCATACGCGGTAAAGCCACATAGTCAGAGGATGACTCTCGAGTATATCATTGATTTTGCTGAGAAGATGGTGCCAACTCTTACCAATTCTGTTTGCTTAGCTCAACCAAAAGTGGAAGACAATCAGCCGACTCTACCCAGGCAAATACTGAATGCTTGCAACGTTAAGGAGCAAATGCAGAAATAGTTAGATATTAGATTTAATTTTTAGAAATAGTTTTGTTTTATTTTTTCTTAGAAAAAGGGCGGTCATTTAAACCGTATCCTGAATCTGTGTAATTAATTTATTTAGTTAGTAGTATTTAAACCCTTCTCATGCATTTAGAGAAGGGTCCAGAAATTTATCAAAAACTTGTCCTCAAAACATGCACTTTTGCACCCTCAGAGGAGGTTTTGGTGAATCAATGGAGCCGGATTTGTTGATGTTTGCATTTGATACCTGCTACTGATGTTGCACTTCTGTACTCTTAGTGTATGTTAGAGCAAAGAGAGACAAATCATTGTCGCTTGAAGCTCATGAGTAGGACTAGTCATAAATTGTACTTTTATCTCTTGACCATTTCTGCTTATGTGTTAAAGTGATATACAGTTTTTAGTTGTTTATGTATTATTGCATGAATGCCTGAGTTATCATTTGGCACTTTTGTATGGTGATAGCTATTTATTTACGCTTAATATATGAATAGCTCATTATGCGTTATGTTTTTCGCAACTGTTTCATCTAACTTTTTATGCGAAGTGGTTCATCCTTATTGATTTCTTTTCTCAGAATAGCTGAATGATCTTTATTACCAGTTGTTACTTGAAATCTTTTTAGATCGCATAATAGAAGAATTACATCCCGGGTTAGTATAGACTTAGATGTTGCGGCTTATTAGATTACAATAGCTTAGCATTAGATTAAATTTAGAATTAGAATATCTTAATTAGGAACTGTTAGATCAGGAACATCAAATTCTACACACACACACTCATAGATTGTGAAACTGGTCCCATATCCCCAGTCGGACCCGCTATACCAAACGGATAAGGAGCTGCCAACCAAGGTCCGGACCGGGCGGGTATCCCCCTTGTTGTAGACCCGATTTTCGGGGCTTCAACATATTTGGCGCTAGAAGGAGGGCTTGAACTATGAATGGCAAGTAAATTTAAATCTGAATACCATTCTGAGAGTAAATCGCCCTCACCATCTCCCCCGACTTCTCCATTACACTTAAATCCAGAGTTAGAAGTCGCTCGAGTATCAACCGCTGCTACAAAGCCTGACATTTCATAACAATCTACCATTGAACTTCCTGAAGTCGAAACTCTGATTCACAAACTTCAGCGATTTTCCATTTCTCCTCAAAGGTCTGATAATTCTCAAGGCAGCATGACTTCGTAATATAACCCTGCTCATCCCCTGACCAGGCTAAAGAGTGAAAATTTTGGCGTTCAGCCAACCGAATTACCTCTTCCTACCAGGAAAAGAGCGAGGAAATCACCTAAAGAGTCCGACAGCGATACTCTTTCTTTAGCATCATCCATTTCAACTTCTTCACCGCGAAGTCAACCATCCACTCCACCACTTCAGATCATCGTCCATCCGTCCACTGGAACCCCCACAACTATTCCTCAATCATCTACAATCGTAGTATCCTCATCTTCCCAGCCAAAGGGATCATCTTCTGCACTTTCCACTATTAGTAGTACAACAATGGCCCAGTCTCCATGGAATAACCCTAGGGCAGTCTTAATGCCTGCACCCTTGAGTCAAATACTAGCCCATCCTGAGAAATGGCTGCCTAAATTTAACCCCGAGGCAGGCATGCTAGCAGAAGAGCACATAAACAACTTTATGCTATCCATTAATCTCAATGGGGTTACTAATGAAGATGTTATTCTTCAACTCTTTCCTTATACTCTGCAAGGAACAGCCGGATCATGGTATTTTTCATTACCCTCTGGATCTATTACTAGTTGGGATATCTTCCAGGAGCAATTCCTGACCAAGTTTGGTGATGACAGGTCTACGAAACGTTAATCAACGACCTATCCAACCTTAGGGCCGAATCTAGAGAGCCTATCAAATATTTCAATTTACATTTCAATAAAATCCTAAACAAAATTCCTACTGCTTCCAAGCCCAGCGAAGAAGTACGAAGTGAACGATATATCACCTCTCTACCATAAAACATAGCAATCTTCGTGGACAGGGCTTATAAAAAAACCTTAGCCGAAAACATCAAAGAAGCAATAGCAGTAGAGAAACGTATAATAGCCCTGGAAAAGAAATCTGCGATAGAGGAACGTAAATCCGAGAAAGTCACCTTCAAGGAAGACTCCAAGAAGAAACAAGCAAAAGATCCATTCGAATTGGAAGAATTGCAGAAAGTTCTAAAGACCATGTCCAATGAAATGGTCGACATCAAAAAGCAAGTAGCAGAAACTTCTTCAAAAAGTCCCTATAGAGCTTTTAAAAGAGGCCCTTCAACGGATTCAAAGCCACCCAATGCTATTTCAAATGCTGAATCTGAAGAAGAGGAAGAGGAAATTGCCACTGAAGGGAAAACTGATGAAGAGGAAGTTGTGGAATTACAAGGAATGTGGGATTTCATCCTCCCACAAGAAGAAGATCAAGAAGTATTCCCAGTTAGCACACTAAGTAAAAATCAGCTTGATCCTCCCCAAACTATCCCTAAGCCAAAGAGCGCAAGCTCTACAATAAAGGATAAAGTCGCAACAAAGAAACGACATCTAAAGCGACTCAAACCAGCCTAGTCCAAATAGATGAATCAACTCCATCTAAAACACTAATCATGTCGGATGAAATGGAGTACAATATTATAGAAGATATGAAAAAGACTAGGGCCAACATCACCCTTTACGAACTGAGCAAGTTAAAGCATCAATAGAAGATAATGATGAAAGAATTACATGCTGTGCCAGTTGCACCTTTTCCTGCCACTGTACTTTCTCAAGCTTCTCATAAAATGGGAAGACCTCCAACTAATGTGATCAATAAGATTGATCCAAATGACATCGCTCTAATTGGAGGAAGATCGAGATCTCATACTCCCCGGTTTCTCCTTACTTATGAAATTTTCAATAAAAATGTGCACAATTGCTTGCTAGATTCTGGTGCTTCATCTAATATTTTACCAAAGTCCATATGTTCCAAAAATGTTCAACCACAGAAATCTGTTGTGCGCATAGTTCAGCTAGATCGATCTCAAGTCTAAGTGATTGGCGAACTAAATCAAGTAACCATAAGGCTGTCATCCAACCCAAAGGTATGTCAAGTTATTGACATTTTAGTTGCTGATATTCCATAATTATATGGCTTAATTCTTAGCAGGGATTGGTCAGAAAAACTTCATGGATACTTCGCAACTGACTGGTCACACATGTGGCTGCCCTACAACGGTAAACCAAATCAAATAAAAGTTGAACGAAAACTACACCAGAAATACATAGTAACGGAGCTAGAGGGGGAAAATGAACCAGTATCGTATAACAGTAGCATTATTGGCAATTACTCGATAGATTCTTCCTCGACAATTTCAATGCTCATGCGTCACCCTATTTAGAACACTCTGTTTTGTCCCAAGATGAAAATTTTTCTCGAACTGATAGTTCAATCTTTGTTTTGGAAATTATTTTTTGATGGTTCTAAATCTAACGAAGGAACAGGAGCAGGATGTGTTATGATTAGTCTAGAAGGAGATAAAATCATGCTAACATGCAGACTTGAATTTGATTGCACCAACAATACAGCAGAATATGAGGCTTTGGTCCAAGGGTTGTACAAAGAAATCGGGTTAGACGTCAAGTATCTTCAAGTTTTCAGAGACTCTGAGATTGTGGTTAAACAAGTACGTAACACTATACATTGCTTATCATGTCATTTAAAACATTATCAATCCTTAGTTCAAGATTTGACTGAGCATTTCATAGCATTTAATATCTCTTCAATTCCCAGACTCCAAAACACAAGTGCAGACCTTTTGGCTAACGTAGCTTCTAAGCTTATTCCTTTAGAAGATTTTAGTCCAGATAGATTCTCAATAGAATTAATCTTTAGACCATCCATTCCTGATAACATCACAAATTGGAGAGTATTCAATGACGATCCTGATATTGTAAATTTCCTCACATCTGGAGGATCCTACTCCAATCAAATAATTGACGAAGACCAACATGATCGACAATTGCAACAAGATAGCACTAACAATGTTATACCTAAGTCGGTAGTCAAGTTAGAAGACTTGTACGATTTGAAGGATCGGTTTAAAAGGTCTACCAATTCAAAACTACAAAGTTCAACCTTGAACTACGAATTAGAAAACCTAGGAACCGATGCCAAACCACAAAACATTAATCTAGGTCTCGGCCTAGCCCCTGAAGAAAAATTAGCGTATATTCGTCTTTTGAGACAATATAAAAATGTTTTTGCCTGGAATTATGATGAGTTGAAAATATACGACACTTCCATCATCCAACATACTATTCCCATGATCGATAATGAAAAGCCTTACCAAAAAAAGCTGAGAAAGATCCATCCCAATTTAGAAAATCAGATAAAAACTGAGCTCAATAAGTTATTGAAAGCCAGAATAATCTTTCCCGTCAGGTATTCCAAATGGGTCTCCAATATGGTACATGTTAGAAAGAAAAACGGAGATATTAGGATTTGCATTGACTTTCGAAACCTTAACAAGGCCTGTCAAAAAGATAATTTTCCTTTACCACCTATGGAACAGATATTGCAGGCAGTGGCGGGCTCAGAATTAATGTCTTTCTTGGATGGATTTTCAGGATACAATCAAGTGTTGGTACATCCTGATGATCAATTGAAAACCACATTCAGAACTAAATGGGGCACATACGCCTATCGAAAGATGCCATTTGGTTTGATTAATGCTGGTGCCACATTTCAGAGAGCCATGGACATTGCATTCAAAGGTTTAGTCAATAAATATGTAGTAATTTATTTGGATGATATAACAGTGTATTCCAAGAAATGAAGCGACCATCTTAAAGACTTGAAACAAATCTTCCAAAGGTGTTTAAGGTATGGAATTTCACTTAACCCAAAGAAATCTTTTTTCGCATTAAGTGAAGGGAAACTTCTAGGATTCATAGTGTCAAAATCCGGTATTCACATCGATTCCGACAGAATCAAAAAGATTTCTGAAATATCCTTACCTCATAACAAAAAAGCCATGCAATCTTTCCTTGGTTAGATCAACTTTGTAAAGAGATTCGTTCCAGATTTTTCACGAATCGTCTCTCCTTTGCAAGCCATGATTAAAAAGAACTCAAATTTTAAATGGGGCCAAGATGAACACGAAGCATTTAACCTAATCAAACAAGCTATTATTAATGCTCCATCGTTAGCAACTCTGAATTTTTCAGTCTTTTATTTTATATACATTTGCCTCAGATAGGTCATATGCTGCGATACTCACTCAAGCAAATCAAGAAAAAGCGGAAGCCCCAATTGCGTTTTTCAGTTCAAATTTACAGGGCACTGAATTAAATTATTCAGATGTGGAGAAACAGGCTTATGCTATTTTCAAAGCGGTCAAATACTTCAGACCTTTCTTACTCAAAATCCATGCTAAAATTATAGTACCATTTCTAGCGGTAAGGAATCTTCTAGTACAGAAGGATGTAGGTGAGAAAAGGGCCAATTGGGTTACTGCCTTACAGGAATATGACATTGACATTAAACCAGCAAACATTGTAAGAGGCCAAGGCTTTTGCAAAATGCTGGCTGGAGCATCACAAATTTCTAAAATTCCATTTGCAGAGGTACAAATGTGCGAGGTAAGCCTAAACGATGCAGAGTCATTATACGTTGATATCATTTATTATCTTAAGAACGGGTATGCTCCTTCACACCTCGATCATACTAAGAAAAGATCTATAAGGTTGAAAGCCAAACAATATCAGCTCATAAATGATATTCTTTTTAGAATAAATTATGATTCTGTTCTTCTTAGGTGTCTTGAGAAATCTGAAGCTGAAAAAGTTTTGCAGGAACTCCACGATGGGCCGGCAGGCGGACACTATGCTCGAGATGCTACTGCACATAAAATCTTGCGCGCAGGATATTACTAGCCCACGTTATTTAAAGACTCGCACAGTTACGTGAGGAAATGTCAAGTCTGCCAAACTACTACTAGAAGACAAAAGAAGCCATCCTTGCCACTACAGCTGGTTAACATTGAGCAACCTTTCAGTCAGTGGGGATTGGACATAATAGGTGAGATCGTTCCTCACTCTTCTAAGCAGCATAGATACATCCTCATAGCAATAGATTATTTTACTAAGTGGGTAGAAGCAGTTCCACTCAAGACGGCTAATGTTGAAAATATCATTGAGTTCATAGATCAATTTATAATCACCAGGTTTGGATTGCCTTCCGCTTTAATGTTTGATAATGCATCATACTTTTCTGGAAATGCAATGACTGAATTTGCACTTAAAAGAGGATTCAAACTTAAATATTCGGCCAATTATTACCCACAAGGCAATGCGTTAGCTGAGTCCACAAAATCAAAACCTAATCAGGATTATCAAAAGAACAGTTGACCAAAATCATAAAAATTGGCATAAGGCTTTGATATATGCTTTATGGGCAGACCGAATAACGCAAAAAGCTTCTATCAGCACTTCTCCCTTTAATTTAGTTTATGGGAAAGAAGTGGTTCTTCCGACTCATTTAGCAATTCCCTCTTTGTCTCTAGTTCAATACATTGATGAAGTACCTACTTCCTCCTTATAGCTAAGACAAATGGAAATAATCAAATTAGAAGAACAACGAGAACAGGCTACGAAAACGCATGCTCATCATCAAGCACTAGTAAAATCCTCTTTTGATTAAAACATAATGACTAGAAAAGATTTTCATATGGGAGACTTAGTTTTAAAATGGGACAAGGCTCATGAAGAGAAAGGCAAACATACAAAATTTCAAAGAATGTGGCTTGGTCCTTTTCAAATTGTAGAAGTCATAGGTCCATCAACGTTTGTGTTACAGGATTTAGCAGGTAAAAGAGACTCTTTGCCTATTAATGGACAAATTCTCAAGAAATATTTTCCATAGAAGATTATTCTTCTATTTTTTGTAGAGTAGTTATTTTTATTTTCATAATAAAACCAGTTGTGAGTAGTTACATTAGGCATTGACGAAAAAGACACCAATTCTCTTTCATATTTTGATCTTTTCTCTTGTATAAATAGAAAATCTTTTGGAAAACTGATCTTTATTATTGATAGATACAGTTAAAGACTCTAGCCCAGATATGATACTAGTTTCAACTTCAAAAAGTTTGATGAAAACAACCTTTAGTGAAGAAATTGTTTTATCTCAGTACAATGAAAGGTATCAATAACAAAATAAAGATTCTCTGTAGAACAGTTGTTCCCAAAAACTCTATTATTGTCGTCCTGAGCTATCTTAAGGAAACAATGACTTCCTCCCTACTAAGGAAATCACAACTTTCAGAGGAACAACCCAAGGAAACACTTTATCTTGAAGAATAAGAGGTCTCATCACGAGCCGGCTTATCATAATCACAGATATTATAACTTGCTGACTTTGCCAATACTGTACACCACAACAGGGCAATGACTCAAGATTGTTGCAATCAAAAGACAAGGGGTCTCATCACGAGCCAGCTTCTTTAGCAAAGTTATAAATCAAGTGAATGATTGTGTCATAATTTGGCTACCAAACCAAGACATTGTTCTTTAAGAGTAAAAATAAAATCAAAGCAATAAGTGTGGATATGGATTTTTCTTTGAAAGTTGTAGGCTGCCTTAAGTAGGATACAGGATCATTGCTGGGTAACAGGTAACCCTGTCGAGGCTATAAACACCTGTTGGCAGCAGAGGCTCTACCTACGACAAATGAGCATATTTAAAACTAGTTTATAGAGAATACTTTGTTTTATCTTTACAAGACCAAGTAATGACTGATGTAAATACAAGGACTAGCCTGAGTAAGCAAATAATCAAAGTTGAAAATAGTTGAAACAAAATATCATTGACAGGTTAGAGCATAATGTACTTTATCTTTCCATAATAAAGTTTAATTTTCTGAAAAATTTTCTGTTTTGGAAGTTTAGAAAATTCAATAGAAAAACAGAGATAACTAGTTCTTCCAAGTGAATCGCCAATTGTTGTGGGCACCAACAACCCCCCTCCTTATTTAGTATTAGCAATAACACTATGTAAGTGGGGACCCTTAGTCAAAAAATTCAAAAAATCAATTAGTGCTCATATATGTCACTCCTTAAGAAATATCGCATCACGCAGAGAATTATAGGGCATTTTCTTATAAGTCAAAATGATGAAATGTGAGATTGCGACGTGAACTCCATCGCATCGCATGCATTAAGAAACACTCACATTGGAAAACCTTAAAAATCGCCGATATGCGATATCGCATATCGCATCTCGCAAAATCGCATGGAGGACACATAACGATTAAACGATTAAGCGATCTACGATCTTGCAATACTGCGGTCTGCGATCTTGCGATAGCGCGACCTGCAATCCTTGCAATATCGCGATCAAGAAACCTTGCGATAGCATAGCACGATGAAATTGCGGTAATGCGATACAGCGAAATGCGATACTGCAATACAGATCGCAGAAACATTCCATCGCAGATTTTCCTGGCTCAATATTCAAGAAAAAGTTTTCCATAAACCAAGAACTAGTTACGCCCTTTAATGATAATTAATGAGTTATATGCCAGTTGTTAATAAAATATGGTTTTGTGTTGTTCAAAGATCCAGTTCACATCAGGTGGCATGTTTTTGCATATCCATAGCATTTAAAGCTTTCCTGTCATTATTTATTATCATTACTCTCTCCTCACTTGTGAACTACAGGAACGAAAAACAAAATTTACACAAAGCAATGTGCAGGAAGCTATGAGGAAAAAGGGTAGAGCTCCAATGTTCAAAGACAGAGAAAAGACGCCCTCATAAACAGATACTGCATGCAACAGAGCCGCAGATTCACAGAATGCTGCTGAGCCATCCCTTACAGATCTTTCATATACAGCCATGGTTGAATGAGTACTAAATGATGCTGATATCAACAGGAAGTTTAATGCTCAGATTCAAGAGCTCACGAGGCCATTATTTTTACAAATTTTGAAGCTTTATACCCGATAAAGATGAAGAGGCACGAAAGGCGAAAAACGCATCAGAGAAGCCCAGATCAACGAACGGAGGCAGTTTCCGATCAGTGATTAGCGTCTAATCGCGCATCACTGAGAAAATTTCTCGAGAAGGAAAGCATCTAACTTCTCAATCACCTGTAAGCCCGAAAAATGAAAGAAAGCAATGGTAAAAAAAAAACAAAATGGAAACAGAAAGTTAAAGAAAAGGCAAAAGCAATCCAAAGAGTTAACAAAGTTGAACTAAGATTATTACTGGGCATACGTGGTAAAGCCACATAGTCAGAGGATGACTCTCGAGTATATCATCGATTTTTCTGAGAAGATGGTGCCAGCTCTTACCAATTATGTTTGCTTAGCTCAACCAAAAGCAGAAGACAGTCAGCCGACTCTACCCAGGCAAATACTGAATGCTTGCAACGTTAAGGAGAAAATGCAGAAATAGTTAGATATTAGATTTAATTTTTAGAAATAGTTTTGTTTTATTTTTTCTTAGGAAAAGGGCAGTCATTTAAACCATATCCTAAATCTATGTAATTAAGTTATTTAATTAGTAGTATTTAAACCCTTCTCATGCATTTAGAGAAGGGTCCAGAAATTTATCAAAGACTTGTCCTCAGAACATGCACTTTTGCACCCTCAGAGGAGGTTTTGGTGAATGAATGGAACAGGATTTGTTGATGTTTGCATTTGATATCTACTACTGATGTTGTACTTATGTACTCTTAGTGGATGTTAGAGCAAAGAGAGACAAATCATTGTCGCTTGAAGCTCATGAGTAGGACTAGTCATAAATGGTACTTTTATCTCTTGACCATTTCTGCTTATGTGTTAAAGTGATATACAGTTTTTAGTTGTTTATGTATTATTGCATGAATGCCTGAGTTATCATTTGGCACTTTTGTACGATGATAGCTATTTATTTATGCTTAATGTATGAATAGCTCATTATGCGATATGTTTTTCACAACTGTTTCGTCTAAATTTTTATGTGAAGTGGTTCATCCTTATTGATTTCTTTTCTCATAATAGCTTAATGATCTTTATTACCAGTTGCTATTTCAAATCTTTTTAGATCGCATAATAGAAGAATTACATCCCGGGTTAGTATAGACTTAGATGTTTCTGCTTATTAGATTACAATAGTATAGCATTAGATTAAATTTAGAATTAGAATATCTTAATTAGGAACTGTTAGATCAGGAATATCAAATTCTACACACACAAATGCATAGATTGGGAAACTGGTCTCATATCCCCAGTCAGACCCACTATACCAAACGTATAAGGAGCTTCCAACCAAGGTCCGGACCAGGCGGGTATCCCCCTTGTTGTAGACCCGATTTCTGGGGCTTCAACAAGCCATTTTTTAGTATGGAGGTATAAGACTCCTTTTTGTAACTGATGCTTGTACTCTTCTTTTTCATGCCACTTAATGAATGAAGGCCTCCCCATTGATCGAGCAGGGCCCAGAGACATATTCCAAGTCGGACGAACTCTGTTATCAAGTCTTGTTGTCTTCTTTCATGATTTATGTGTTTCTCCTCTTGTCTCATGTGCACATTAAGTTTTCTTTGTTAAGCTACAATTTATGCATGTAATTTTTTAACACATCTATGAGAATAAGATTTTGGATCACTCATCAAGCCCTTCATTCTTGAGTCCTTTCGTAGGCCTTCAAAAGCATATTCTTTCATGAGCAAGCTAATTCTAGGATAAATGATTTCAAGACTGATTTTGCCTTGTCATGTATTATCTTCATTGGCAGGTGTATCGTCTCAGCATGACAAGGTGCTACTCAAGGAGGATTTCAAGGATACGACGTGAATAAGCACTTGTAGAGAAGAAGCACAAAGAAGAACTACCATGAAGACATGAAGAAAATATTGGACCATGATAGAATGAATAACTTTCATGTTACCTCAGAAGGTCCCAACATTGATCCAAGACGCTTTGGAAGGTAATGATGAATAAAAAAACATATATTTCATGAATATGAAGCAAAAATCAGATCTATCATGGAGAATACAAAGTCATCGGAGTAAGAGATAAACTTGGCATCTCCACCTAATCATGAATTCCACGTCATCATTGTCAAGTTCTGACTTGTGCAAGTGTCATTATAATGTCAAATGAGTCCAAGTGTCATGCCATATCATGTGGAATGCAATGATGTATTATCAAAAGGAAAAGGAGAAAATGTAATGTGTGGAAGCACAAGATTCATATGTGGAATATGAAAAGTTACATAGTCATATATGAAAAAAAGAGTCTATTCGAGAAGTCCCAAAGTCATTTAGAAGTTCAAGTGTTGTTTAAAAGTCCAAAGGACATATTAGATGTCCAAGAGTCACTAGGGTAGTTCAAGAGTCATGGGGATATGAAAGGACATTCCTCATGTTATAAAATAAACCTCATAACTCAAGCAAAGTGATTTTGGAGGCTTAGGCTTTGGAGGTCTAGTCTTGGCTTCTCTAACTTGGAATAGGAGAGAAAACTATTCTTTGGATAAGCAAAAAGTGAATTAATGTTCCACTGCTAGAACTAATGCCTCATCATTGTAATTATGTACTTAGATATTTCACCTAATATTGAATCTCATTGAGCCAAAATACTTTTATGCGTGTATCACAGATGTTTTGAGACTATTCTTTGTATGTTTTTGGTATATTTTATATTCATATGTACTAAGGAAATTGAAATACTTCATTGGCTTTGGTACTTATCTTCTTGAATGTATGTTGTATTTTCTTTCATGAATCATTGTATTTTGTGAATTAATTTGAAAGTTAATCAAAAAATATTCCCTTGCTCTCGTGTGCCTCTCCTAGGATAGTACTATTACTTTCCTTCTATAGAGCCACTCTTCTCTCCCACTCATGAAGGTCTCCTTTTACACATTGCAATTGTTGTTCCATAATGTCAACTTACTTGCTTGTTCAAAGTTTATGTGTATAATATCTTATGTTATTCATTGAAACCAAGGAAAACCTTACAGTTTGGTGGCTAGGTTGATACTCTGGATGGGGCTCCTATTCCGGACTTCACATCATTGAGACCCCCTGTATGTTGGTGGCATCTACAATCATCAACAAGAACATATAAGTCATTCCTGCTAATGTTCAAGCCCAATATATAAATTTTCAAGTGTCATAATGAAGGGCACATATCATGTGATTGCAGGATCAATTTGAGATGGTATAAGGGAGAAGGACTCTCTAATAGCTCAATAATGAACACCAAGGAACAAAAAATGAAATAGGAAGAGTTGAGGCTAGATTGACCTCTTATATCCAATCCTATGGTGAAGTTTTCTTCATGAATATAGTTGTTTGAAATAAAACTTTAAGAAGCAATATTATGTAGGCGGGATGATCTTTCATATGGAAAAAAGTATGGATAGAAGAAATTAAGGAGTCTACGAAAATTATGACAAGTATAATCGATAAGGAATATATTGATTCATATTACATATCAGAGGATTTGTATCTTAGATATAACATGAAGGTATGATTCACTGATTTTAGTCGAGGATTATAGGGTTTTCCTCTAGCTTATGTCAGGAGGAAGATGTATATAGAAAAGAGATTATTGACAGGGGGAGATTCACATAACAAGAAATCATATTATCACTGGGAGAATTATTTTACAAGAATATCAAGTCTATAGCAAGATACAAGACCAATTAAGTAGCATGGAAAAGCAGTCAGTCCCTTCTAAGAAACCATCCTCAGCATATCCCTTTGTCATTTATGTCAAAGGGGAAGAGAAAGAAGAAATTGAAGTAGTAGGAGTATTTTGAAGAAGACATTGAACTAGTTGAAGGATTTTGAAGAAAATGCGGACATTGAAGGAGAGAGATAATATATTGAGGAAAATAATACATTGAAGGAGTAGGAGGATTTTGGAGAAAAATCACACATTGAAGGAGAGAAATAAAATATTGAGGATGAGAAGTAGGATCAAGCAAGAAGAGTTCCCAATAGCATGTCAAGGGGAGTTCAATTCATTTCCATCAATGTGTTGTGGTTTTTCCATCAATGACAATGGGGGAGATTGTTGGAAATAGTTACATCATTCATGAAAACTAGTGTGACTAGTGTCAAAGGAAAAGTCTAAGGAAGAGTGTCATTCATGAATCATAGTAAGCAACAATGCCAGTTCAATCTCTTGACAAGATCTCTTAAAATGATGTCAAAGTATTTTCACTTTTATTGGGTTTTTGTTGATTTTATGATGCTAAAATTAGTCAATGGATAGTGTAGTTGGATATTCCTCTTAGACACCTTTCCGACGATATATCACTCTTGGTCAAACTCCTCTCGGATGAGAAGATATGTTAGTTTGAAGTTACGAGTTGCAATGAGGAAAAAACACCAAATTTATTATGAAAAAATCCAAATTTGTTAAATGTTGAGCATATTCAACTAAAATATATGGTCTTGTGGTGCAATATATGACAAATGGAACATATAATTGCACATTATTTAACATGTTAAATATCACACATCTTTTGGCAGATCCAAAGGTAGTGAATGAATGGAAAAAGATCGATGACAGTCTGAGCACAAAATTATGCACTAGTTAATGATAGGTGCACCCCCACATAGGCATGACATGTCATCTCGATAATGACATCAAAAGTTAAATGTGGCCAAGTTATAGCATGAAACATAAATATGATGACATCAATAGGGTGACATGGTAGTACATATAACTACCACATCGCAAGTAATATTGGAATCTTTTGAGTGTCAAATCAACCTGATTTCAAGTGACATGTGACAACTCTCACATATTACCATGTGGTGTGATGATGTCATACTAATGTTATCATGAAGATTACCATGAACCCTAGAGATTTGGTCGCATGAAATGAGGGGCTAGGCTAAAATGACCGTGGAATATGGAAAAAGTCTTATTCATATGAGAGTTTGTATGGTCAGTGTTAGAGCATCAAATGTATTATTTAGTTGGCTCCCATATACCCCAATTCCACAAAAACATTTATAGATATGTGGCTGTGATTTCATTTGAAAACAAAATTCACTTGTAACAAGTAATGTGCCCTAGATTTGTGGTTTGTGAGTTTTGGCTCTATTGTTTGCATTAGTTCATTGGATCTGTGGTTTGCATTGGTTTGTTGGAAACATAACTTGACTGGTTCACTAGCTTTGTGGTTTATGTTGGTTCATTGGTAACATAACATGAACGATTTGTTGGATCTCTAGTTTGCGTTGGTTTTTTGGTAACATGAATTGATTAGTTCAATGGCTCTGTGATTTGCATTGGTTCATTGATAACATACCTTGACTTGTTCACTAGATTTGTGGTTTACGTTAGTTTGTTGGTAACATAACATGATTTGTTCAATGGCTTTGTGGTTTGTGTTGGTTCATTGATAACATAACTTGTTTGAGTCTATTGATCACATAAATTATTTGGTTTGATTGGTAACATAACTTGACTAGTTTGCTAGATTTAGGTTTGTGTTGGTTCGCTAGTTCATGGTTCAACTCTGTGGAGTGCGTCATTTTCACGGCACACATGTATGGATTGAAAATAAAAGTAGTTATGAGCCATGGTATGATGTGACATAGTACATAGTCAGATTGGTAGTCTATTCTAGTTATGCAGGAAGTCACGATTTTGATTCCCAAAGAACTTGCCATAATTATTTTTTAAATAGGGTTTTTAGAGTGTTAGATATGTCTAATATGTCAAACCATTAAAGTTATTTTGTAGATCCCTTAAAGGATAATTCTGTAGAATGCGCCCAAAAGTTTCTATCCTATAGAATATTTAATTTATTGTACAGTTTTTATGGTTTTTGGAATTCTTTTGAATCCAAGTTGAATTCTAGAAAAGGGGAAATTATCACAATTTAGATGTGATCCGAATTGGATCCATGAAGAATAACCAAAAGAACCATGGTTGTACCAGGTCGGGACAGACTTCTAAGAATTGAGAACAACGATCAAAAACACCTCTAAACCAGTGGCAGTTGGCAGCCAGCGTGGAATGACGAGGACCTCAGTCAAAGCGTGCTGACCGAGGCCCATGGAGACTGTGCGGGAGGCGAAACTAGCCCGTGGGAGGCCTGGATAGGGAAACAAAGGGAGTTTTTGATGCGCGATTAGTGCTAATCATGCATCGTTGGCCAAACACCCTCAAAATGGAGAAGCCCCAAGCGCTCGTTCGCATGGAGAGCTAGGAAAACCATGGGAAAAAAGGAAAAAAATCTAAAGGACAAGGTGGGACCCACGCTCCAAAAAACCGACAGTATTGATCGGGGGTGCCTTTAAGTGGTAAGCAGAATTGGTGAAAACAGAGCGATCCCACTCAACGGTCAATGCGTGGCAAGTGGAGGAGAGAAAAAACCACTATTGATCGCGTGCTAATGGTCGAGCAAGTCAACCGTGCGAAACGTATGTATGGTGTCAGATCTGGACGCCCTAGATCTAACGACTGAGATCACACCCAATGGGAAAGCGGAATCGACGAGGGATTATGCCGCAATTTAGAAGAATTTGAGATATGTTTTGACTGCCACGGTGGCAAAAGACTCATTCCACGACATAACTGAAGAATTGAACCGACAAAGTAGGCTGGCGCCATTTACAGGAGGACATGTGGCCACTCCTTGTGAGTCTGATGATGACGCCGAACAGGGAACTCCAAGCACAGCTGCAGAAGGCGACCCGACGGAGGTGGAAGAGGAACTGAGTAGCCATGGGCTCGAATGGCCTTAAAGCCATGAAAAAAATACATATGACACACAGAGAGGAAGAACCGAAGACAGAAGACAGAGAAGCAAAGAAGACAATGAAGCAAAATAAGAATGGAAGACAGAGGGCCGAGCTGACTTAAGGCAACATCGAGCACCAGAAAGCTTGAAAGATTCAAGCCATCCCAAAGAGGATCTATCTAGACTGAGCACCACATTTGGGCTCTCTCCATTGTAGACCAGAAGGTCACAGAGCTGGTAAGGAAAAGAGTCTATGTACTCTAGTGGCTTGGGGCATCCAAGAACCACCCTGCCAAGTAAATTTCCATTCCAAGAGACTCACATTGAGCTCCTGTATTGTAATTCTCTACTTAAGACACAATAAAATAAGGCCACCATTGAGAGCTAGACCGGAGATGTAGCCCTGGAGGATAGGGTGAAATCCTTATTAATTCCTTGTGTTCTTGTCTTTTCTTACTATATTTCTCTGTTGTCTTTCCATTTCAAGCGTCTATGTATTTGCAATCTAATCAATCTGTTGCCTAAATAACATGGACACACACTAGCACATGAGTCTGTAATACCTTTATTCAATAAATCTTTAACTGAGGTCACTCATAGGGTGATTATCAAATCAAGTGGTATCAGAGATTTAAGTTGTAAAGGTTAGACAAGCTTGTGTTGGTTTAGCTGTTGAATGCTCACTAGATCAAAGCTCAAATTAGGAGAAGGAGAGTTGGTCAAAACTAATCCTGAAATTGGGAGAGTCTATCCTGAGAAGACAATGTTAGAGGAAGGTTCTGTGGGGCCAGACCCTCAATTCATAGAAAGTCTCCTAGCTATAAAGTCTATGGTAGAAGAAATGTATAAGGACTTTAGAAAGCATAAGGATGAAGATTCTTCATGTTCTAAAAGAGATAAAGAAGAAGATGAGTCTCACTTCCAAGACCACTCCAAGGGAAAAGGGAAAGAGGAAAGCTTTCTCACAACTCCCAATAGCCCTGTGCATAATAAGAAATCATCTATGATCAAGCTAGATGTTAAATTTGACTTGCCTATATATGATGGAGAGTTAAATGCTGAAAAGTTGGACAATTAAATTAGACAAATTGATGTGTATTGTAGGGTACAAAACGTAGACTCAGATAAGAGCAAGATTCAGCTGGCAAGCCTATGCCTAGGAGGCACTGCCTTGGTTTGGTGGGAAGGAAGAACCCAAGCTGATATGAAAAGATATGGTAATACTATCTCTGTCTGGAGGGACTTTGTTTCTACAATCAAGAAGCAATTCTATCCATTGGCCTACATGCAACAAGCCATGTTGAGTTGGCAAACTCTTCGACAGTTGAAAGGGAAAAGTTTGAAAGGGTATACTCAAGAATTTATAAAGAGAGCATTGATTCTGGGGATCTCATTAGACTCACCAGAGACTCTTTTGAAGTACATTGGTGGTCAACACAGCTACATGAGGCATACCATCCTCATGTTTAATCCCACTAGTATAGATGAGGTATCTATACAAGCTACTCATCTAGAAGCTAGAGGAAAGAATGGAAATCCAGAAGTTGGGGGACCATCCCAACCCACTGCAAGCAAGAGCAAGGAGAAAAGAAAGCAGAAGTGGAAAGCAAGGAAGGCTAACACTATACAGAAAAGCAAAGCTTCATACACTCACTGTAAAAAGGATGGACATGATGATGAGCATTGTTGGATTCCGCATCCAGAGCTGAGACCTAAGTAGTTAATAGGACATTGATCTAGTTACTGAGAGGATATTGCAACAAACATCCTAAGCTTTGGGATGAACACTTCTGTTATGTGCAACATGCTTACAACAGAGCAAAGCATTCTTCTACACAGAGATCTCCTTTTGAGACCTGTTTTGGTTTCACACCAAGGTCTCCTTTGGATTTTGTCTTTAGTAAAGATACCATGGTTGATGGACATAGTGATGTGGACAAGGAAACTAGGTTCATTGAACAGATCTAGGAGATCCACCAGGTAGTATAGTAACAGCTGGAAAAGATCCAAGCCAAGTACAAGGCTATGCATGACAAGCATCGAATGGAGCATATTTTTTAAGTTGGTGACCAAGTCTAGCTATATATCAACAAGGATAGGATGCAAGGTGAAGGTAAGAAGTTAAAGCTTATCAGGTATGGACCCTTAAAGATACTTGAGAAGATAGGTGAAAATGCTTTTTGCCTTGATCTACCAGCTTACATGCACATCTACTCAGTCGTAAATGCAGATTGCTTGAGATTGTTTGAACCTTCAATGGTTGAGGACTCTGAAGAGCAAAGTCAATTTCCTTCTAATGATGACCTGCTACTTGAATATCTTAATGAATTGCAGGAAGACACAATGCTGGACAGGAAGGTGAGGAAAACACATAGGGGAGATGTTGAGTGCCTCAGAGTTGGGCTCAAAGGATCAAAGCCAAGCAGTGCAAAGTGGATTGAGATTGGGCAAGTGAGAAAACAATACCCTCACTTAGTCGATGCTTGAAAACCAACTTTTGGTGGTCCAAAATCTTTTCAATGGGGAGGCCATGATCTGAATTGGATCCATGAAGAATAACCAAAAGAACCATGGTTGTACCAGGTTGGGATAGACTTCTAAGAATTGAGAACAACGATCAAAAACACCTCTAATCCAGTGGCAGTTGGCAGCCAACGTGGAACAACGAGGACCTCGGTCAAAGTGCGCTGACCGAGGCCCATGGAAACTGTGCGGGAGGCGAAATTAGCCCCTGAGAGGCCCAGATCGGGAAACAGAGGGAGTTTTTGATGTGCGATTAGCACTGGGCGAAAACCCTCAAAATGGACAAGCCCCAAGCTCTCGATCGCATGGAGAGCATGGAAAACCATGGGACAAAAGGCAAAAAAGCTAAAGGACAAGGTGGGACCCAAGCCCTAAAAAACCGACAGTATTGATCAGGGGTGTCGTTAAGTGGTAAGCGAAACTGGTGAAAATGGAGAGATCCCGCTCAGCGGTTGACACATGGTAAGCGGAGGAGAGAGAAAACCGCTGATGATCACGCATTAATGGTCGAGCAAGTCAACCACGCGAAACATGCGTATGGCATCGGATCTAGAGCCCCTGATCTAATGGTTGAGATCGTGCCTGATGGGAAAACGGAATCGACGAGGGATTAATCCATGGTTTAGAAGAATTTGACGTTCGTTTTGACTGACACGCTGGCAGAAGACTCATTCCACAATGTAACCAAAGAATTGAACCGACAAAGTAGGCTGGCACCATTTATAGGAGAACATGTGGCCACTCCCTGTGAGCCTGATGATGACACCGAACAGGGAATTCCAAGCACAGCTGCAGAAGGTGACATGATGGAGGTGGAAGAGGAACTAAACAACCATGGGCTCAAATGGCCTTAAAGCCTAAACAAAAGACAGAAGACACACAGAGAGGAAGAACCAAAGATAGAAGATAGAGAAGCAAAGAAGACAGTGAAGCAAAAGCAGAATGAAAGATAGAGGACTGAGCTAACCTAAGGCATCATTGCACACCAAAGAGCTTGAGAGATTCAAGCCATCCCAAAGAGGATCTGTCTGAACTGAGCACCACATTTGGGCTCTCTCCATTGTAGACCAAAAGGTCACAGAACTGGTAAGGAAAAGAGTCTATGTACTCTAGTGGCTTGGGGCATCCAAGAACCACCCTGCCAAGTAAATTTCTGTTCCAGGAGACTCACATTGAGCTCCTGCATTGTAATTCTCTATTTAAGACACAATAAAATAAGGCCACCATTGAGAGCTAGACCGGAGATGTAGCCCTGGAGGATAGGGTGAACTTCTTATTAATTCCTTATGTTCTTGTATTTTCTTACTATATTTATTTGTTGTCTTTCCATTTCAAGTGTTTGTGTATTTGCAATCTGATCGATCCGTTGCCTAAATAACATGGACACACACTAGCACATGTGTCTATAATACCTTTATTCAATAAATCTTTAACTGAGGTCACTCATAGGGTGAATATCAGGTAAAGGTGTGATCTTTCTAGGGGTTATGAAGAGTCATGAAGATGGATTTATGATGTTGTAGAGCTATATTTTTCAATTTGGGGCTTATGAACAAGTTTTAGTGTCTATGAGCAGACATTGTATGTATGAACAAAATGAGATCCGACAAAGGTGTTATGGTACCATATTGATGAATAGGGTGATGTAATGAACAAGTTATGAATTAATGAAGAGGTTTGTGACAAAAATGGTTTGATTAGTTTTTGAAGACATATATTGTATGATGTTTGTGGATCTAGTCTGAAATATTATGAGAATTGGTCCACAATAGGTTGAAGAAGTAAGTGGGTACATCCACCGAGGTTGGAGACTCAATTAGGTTGAAGCCTACTACAATTTGGTGCTTGTACATTTTCAAGGTTGGTGACTCAATTAGGTTATAGCCTATTGCAAGTCGATGCTTGCACATTTTGGGGGTTGGTGACTCTAGAAGGTTGGTGCCAAAAAAAAACATTTTGGGTGTGGGTGTCTCTACCAAGTTGGTGCCTACAAATCTACGTAAAAATATTTAAGAAGACAAAAATAATATGTGGTTTTCTCCCACAAGGATTTCCATGTAAAAGATGGTGTCCCCATGTATTGATGTGATGATTGTTAATTGATGAAAAAATTTATTTTCTCTTATGATGCTTTATATTTACTGATACGCCGCTATATATTCATTTATTGATGAAATGGTTTTGAAATTTTGAATTTTCCATTACACTAATTCACCCCCCTCTCATTATAATCTTTAGTATAACAACACCGTGGTGCTTGTGGCTTACTATGTCTCACCGCCTACCTTTAGTGTACCAACTTCCTCTCTCATGTGCATGGATTTTGGATCCAAAACCTTTTATAGGCTTCGGTCCTTTTCATATATAGCTATTCAACACTCTACACCTGTAAATTTAACACATGAAATTGGGGGCATCCCCCTTGGTCAATATCCTTATGGATAAATTCATTTCCTATTCCCACCACTGAGAGTGGTTAACACACCTGTTGTATATGTTTCTTGAAGGGAATTCTTGGCTTCGAAACTACGTTGAGAAACCAGCTCAACCAAATTGTAGGTTCAAGCTGACCCTCGAACTATAGAGGGCACCCTCAAGTGTTACAAGGATTTTTAATGTTGTTCACTGTCACTGGAAAACAACCTATGATTCACAATGGTAAGATCTATGATTTGTATAAGTGGTGTTTGATGAGTATCCAATCTCCGCTAAAAAATAAATTCCTCTCTTGTTGAATTTTTATCAAAGTGACAATATCCATCTCTGAAAAAACAACATAGCTTTAAAGATTTTGGTAGAGGAATAGAAGAGAAATTAGACCCATACTAGCCATGACATACATTTTGTCAAACATATCGTCAACATGAAATATACCGGTCATAAATACACATCTAAACACAGGATTTTGATACTTGTCTAAAAATCACCAAGAAGGTCTAGTACCTTCTCATAAAAGTTGCAAGAACATCTATTAGGTCATATATTCACCATTCACTCATTTACTAATCAAAACATAATGGGATCCATAAAGAAAGTCTGTCACAAACCATGCATATAACTAGCATGTAACCAACAGAATAACAAGCATAGCACAACCATAAAAACCACATATTAACAAGTACATTTACACATAGAAGAAAAGAGGGAAAGAGATCCTATTATCATATGCAAAATCCAACCAAGCCAGGGACTTCCACATACCACCGGACCACAGATTGGGCTGAACCAAATCATTGTTTCAGCCAATCACCCTATGCCATATTCCAAGCATGAATATGGGACTCACAAAAAAGCTAACCATGGCTTCCTCAAGCTTTACCAAAATCCACACCAGATCACTAAGCTCTAACCCTCATTAATACAACCAGGGTTTACCGCAATCACCACCGAACCATTAGGCCCTAAACAAGCATGGATTCCTCTGAATCTCTCCACTTATACCGTGAGGAATTTGGATGCATCAGAGTCTCTAGGCTTTACTGTATACCCTGCCATTAACCAGTCGAGGGTTCCTAGGCCTAATAAAGACTCCAGTCTCCAGGATTTATCGTATATCCCACCATTCACTAGTCAAAGATTCCTCAACCTAATCGAGACTCCACCCTCTAGGATTTATCGTATATTCCACCATTCACCAATTGAGGGTTCCTAGGCCTGATCGAGGGAACACACCTCTAGGATTTACTATATATCCCACCATTCACCAATCAAGGATTCCTAGGCCCACCAAGCTACACAAAATATGACTTTTCCGTAATCCCACCTTCTCCAATCCAAGGATTCCTAGGCCTTGTGTTATTTTTGAGAGACCGCCTCACTTAGTTTTGATACCATCGATAATCTATCTCAACCAAATAATAGAAACCACATTCACACCATGGCTATCTAGAAATGGCAAGGCAAGGTTGAAGATCACTCTCACACCTGGAAAAACCCATGCCAATGAAAACAACAAAACCAAATACCCACATGCATGAACCATGCATGCCAAATCTAGCAAGGAAATCACACATGCAAATCAATACCTGCAATTAATCCCACTACAGATGCTTGATCCTACTCTTCCTTCCCTAACCTATGATTCCCTTTTCCTTCTTTGTCCTTCCTTTTCTTTTGTTGATCCAATGATGAAGTGCTCCAGGAAAACTCTAAGTGTCCAAGTGTGTGAGACAGAAATAATAGAGGGAGATAGATCCACCATAGAACTGCCAAAATCTTGTGAATTGATCCTGATAAGCCTTTTTATTAGTGAGGCCTCTATTTTCTTCATTTTCCATTATTTTCCTTCATTTTCCTCCCCACATGCAACCTGTGACCTTTCACCTAAATTTTCTCCTAATTTCCATTATTTTCATAAATAAAATGCCAATTAATGCCATTTTTCCTTTTCAAAGCCTTTTCCACTGGCTTTGCCAATTTCCTTTAGCCATAATAACTAGAATGAACACCCACTAGGATGTTTTTACCAACATTAAATTTGGAATACATGTCCCTTGACCTTGGTCTTATATTTATTTTACATGAATTTTTAACCGGGGCTATTAGGAAACCCTCCCCCTTGGGGGAACAACGTCCTCAATGTTCAATGACACCTACAACTAGCAAGACTGCTAAAAAGAAAAATATACTACCCATGGAGCTTTATAAGATAACTCATTGCAATATTTACAATGACCATTACTGAAAAGCATGACAAAAATTACGTTCACTGGAGCTTTATAACACAAACCATTCTGGTATTTACAATAACAACCACATATACTCTCATGCACATTTTCTTTTCATGGAGCTTTATAAATCTAGCTCGATACAATATTTACAGTAATATACACCTATGCACATTTGCTCAAGCAACAAATAAAAGGATATAATGTCTGCATCTACAACAAGGGAATATAAAGGCTTACACCTCCACCCTCAAGAGTAATACTAGGATTCACCTCCTTCCCAGGATGTCTAGAATCCACTGCCAAAGTCAAAACTGCATCTAATGTCCAATGCCACAATCCCACGCCACTTTTCCTCTCAATGAACAATTACCGGCTCATTATTCCAGGGCACACTCCCAATTTGCATTTTATTCCATATGGCAATGCTAATAAACAAAACAAATCCATCCCTTGCCTTCCATTCTCTTCTACATAGTCCCTTGGGTAATCTAGTCACCCCCTTTCGTGTGATCTCCCATCTTCAAGGTTCCCTGACATCCCTTATCCTAGGTGATCCATCCCTTGGAAATGTTTCCTCACATCAAAAGGTCCAAAAACCAAGGCATATCCCTAACTCAAAACCATCATACCAGTCATGGCATGCTCATGGAAATTAATGGACACTATTGGGTACTAGTGTCCCACAATGGATCTGCTCCTAAATGATTTACCAACATACTATTTCCTATTCCAATTTCTTTTTCTATTGCTTCTAACTTTCTTGCAATCAATTCCAACCACCTAATCGAGCACTTCATGCTCTCCTATATGTACCAAGCACATAACTGCCATTAGATTCAAAACATGTTGAAATAAATTGACATCATACCTCATTGGTTTCTCTTCAACAAGGTACACATGCAATTCTATTTACTTCCTATCACAACAAGTCAAACTAGCGCTTTGACCAAATCATCATGTATAAGCATATCACATCTGGTTAGATGAAAATGAATCCATAATAAATCAAAATCATAAATCACATGTAACCATTATAAACCAGAATCATAGATCACATACAATCATCATAAATCAGTTTCATAGATCACATGCATAATAAAACTGAAGTAAAATACTGATACTTATCATTTAATCGATCCTTAGCTTCTACCTTTATCCTTTGTCCTTTCCGTATGCACATCATATCTGTTTCCACACCCAAAAAACATCCAATGGCTTCTCTTCAACCATGTACACATACACATAGTATACATCACACACATACACCCATACATGGCATACAATAGAAAACAATACATGCACCTACACCTGACAGAAAACACAAACACCTACACCTGGTGTAACCTACAACACAACATATACACCTACACCCAATGTACAACACAACACATACACCTACCCCTAGTGTACAACACAATACTTATACGTACACAAAGTACAACACAATGAATAAACATGCCACGATACCACGACTATTAAATGCACATACATAGTACCACAAGTACACACAACAACATGTACAACATGCACACAATAACACATATTCATAAAACAACATGTACGACATGTACACAATACCACATGTACAATATGTACACAATACCACCTGTACGCAACACCACCTGCACACATCACCACCTGCACAATGTATACACAACATCTCATGCACATGGCACCATATACACAACCTGTACACAATGCCACATGTACATCACACCACCTGTATTATGTATTCACAATACCACATGTACACAATGCCACATGCACGACATGTACACAGCATCACATGCATGACATGTACACAACACCACCTACACAAAACACCACATGTACAACATGTACACAACACCACATATACAATCATACACACAACATCATATGTACATAGAACCACATGTACAACATGCACACAACACCATATGTACATATCACTGCATATACAACATGTACATAACACCATATGTACACAACACCGCATATCCAACATGTGCACAACACCATATGCACAGAATACCGCATATCCATCATATGCATAGTACCATATGCACACAACACCACATACCCAACATGTACATGGCACCATCTATACCCAACACTGGATATGCAATATTCACACAACACCATATATACAACACTGCATGCACAAAAAATCACAGGTGCAACATGTACAACATATATACAACAGTAGTACTACACATCAAAAGAACACACACTGACTTTACCAAGAAATCTCACATCAAAAGAACACACACTGACTTTACCAAGAAATCTTTCTTCTAGTGTCTTTCCACTAGTCATGCATGTCGCCAATCACACAACTTCCATTTCGTTGATGTATCCCTCAACATTACCTATCCATAACATAAACATAGGCATAATATAATCACATAATATCACCTCATATCCACATGATACTGACCTCATAGATCTATCAGGGCTACTCTTCCCACTTGATTTGTCATAAACCAGGAACCTCTTCATGTCATTCACCTACATAAGAAATCATTCCTCCACAAGAATGACCCCAGATAACCCTATCAGATAGTGACATAGATACATAGATACATACATATATATAAATTTTAGCATAAAACAATCATGATCCATGACAACATTGTCATACATGACATACATACATACATGTCTACATATATAGACTTCAACATAATCATGATCACAACATAATTACTAGAGATCATAAGGTATAGGTTAAGAGAACTTCCTTTATCCATGCACAACATGCACAATATTGAGAACAACCATTCCCAACATAGTCAAGGCATTTGACACCACAAGTCTATTCACTTTACCTTATCTGATTACCTTTCTCATGACTGCTCTGCCAACGTCCATTTATCCCAATGGACCCAACCAACTCAAACATATTTCGTACTCTTGCCTTTAGCTTCCCTTACACATGCACCAAGCTTCATCCCGGTCTTACCTTACTTGTTGGGCTTCATTCGACTCTCCCCAAGCCCCATTAACTTTCCTCTTTTCCCAACCAATTTCCAAGACCCTAAAAACATGAAAGGAAAGAACAAGAAAAATGAGAAAAAAACATGAAAACCAATACAATATGACACCACAAATAAAGTGGTATGGTCATACACTAGACACAAACAAACCGCAAATCAAGCACAAACAAATCGCAAAAGATTGAAAGCACGAGACTAAAAACATACACCATAACTCAAGCCTTCTTCAAAATTTCATGCCAGTCTCTTTTGCCATGCAATTCCCTGCATCATACTTCCATACACACAATTGAGTCTTACTATGTACTGTCACATCACCCAAATATTAGTTATATAAACACACAATTATTACTTTTTCACACTAATACCAAGCATGTTTCTCTACAACTTATTGCACATGTCGATCACATGTTCCAAAGATCAAGATAACATATCTATTAATTTGAAATAAACCTTTACCAAGTCTAACAACCATGTCATAAGCATAAATCAACTCACATTCATCAATCATAATACATAATGCTACAACTATCACCTACTTACACTAAATTACATATCAGTTGTCTCAACACATATGTGTTAGTACAACCATCTTTAAAAAAATCATTTCTTCAAGCAATATCATAGATATAAACTCATATCATGCAACTAATCAAACATTCAAATGACATATATACGACATAATCAAACATTCAAACACTAAGTAAACGACATAATCAAACTCATACATCGATGTACCTAAGGGGAGGCTATATTGTCTACACAATCAATCTAGATTAGCACGATATAACTTCATAACATGTCAACTAAAACATTAATAATATCATGATATCCATAACAGTAACTAGCTAACATGCTCACATCATAAATTCATGCATAACAATCACATATGCATAGTTAGTCTAGATTAGTATGACATAATATCACAATATATTAACTCATACCTAATGTCATAACCATAATCATCTGCATAGGTCAATCCAAATTAGCACGATACATAATGACATCAAGATCTTAGTTGCAATGACCATACCCATCATGCATATGACCACAATGCATATAACAACAAGTTACTATCCTTCATGACTAATCGACGCATGTACATGTGATCACACTGATTAACTAACATCTATTATACATGTAACTACAACAATAATAGAATGAAAAGCATGTATATAACCCCAATGCATATAATAACAATCATCCGACATGCCTGCTTGCCCACCGTACAAACCTATATGATGATCTGCTCTTACCTCGATGTCCATTGCTGAAATATCACTATAATGATCTGCATCTCTTGCTCGATCTCAACCAACACATTGGCATCATAACAATCAACAACACCATAATGACATAAAATACATACATTGACCTCAAAATGCATGCATAACAACACATAGACACTGACATGCATAAGAAATGAATAATCAACATGCACTCATGATGACCACATCAAACAAAAACACCATCAATTTCCAAATGACAACAAAAATGTAACAATGACAATCACCATGCATACATAACAAGCACATATACAACCTACATGCATGCATGACAAGAAAATTATTCCCATCCAGTTCAAGTGTTGAACCATGCTCTGATTCCACTATGTTGTATCAAATATTACACACGGAGAACGGAAACCAGAAACCACCCAAAGAGAACGAAGCCATACGTTGATACCACTTTGTAATGCCCTCCTCCCACATTTACCCAAATTACCGGCCTACCTGGTGTTATCACTCAGATTTTCCTAGAAGTTGTTGGGAAGAGGAAAGGGGTCCGAGGTAACCACAAACCAACTTTTAAGTATAGATTCTAGCCAATCTGTACTCAGAGAGGGCTCTCTCGTATGATTTAGCTTGGTTTTTTAAAGATATTAGGCTAGTTGTGAAGTTTGGGGGTTTTGTTTGAGTTTAGGTGGTGAGATTCAATAGCAAAGGGGAAAGACCGAGTAGCTTAGTCCATTGTGCTGATGGAGTCAAAGAAAATGGCTTAACTAGACTTGGTTTCTTCGCAAAGGATGGTTTAACAGAGCAAGGTAGTCAAACAGGGAACAATTAGAGACTGAAAAATGGAATGGGATTAAAGGGTTAAAGGGAAACTAAGAATACTTTAACATACTTTAAGAGAGAAAAACATGACTAACCATCAATAAAGAGTAATTAATAATTCTTTATTAAATGATTAAAATGAGCAAACTAGGAAACAGGAGCAATCAAGAATTCACTGTTTATAATAGTTCAGAAGAAAACATTGAGAATAATAATGATTGAAAACATAGTGCAATTAAGCATACTCTGAGTTATTCTTTTTCTTTTATCATTCAGATGTGAAACATAGATGATATTTTAAACAAGGAAACCTTTAAAACACAAGGTATAGATGAACTTATTGATCCGGTTTTTGATTCAAGAATTCTGAGAAAAGTCCTTAGCTCCAATTCTTCATCTAGCAAGCCACAAAATTGGTCCAAACAACACTTTATTCCAAAATAGTCAATGTTACAGCAATGTCTAAGAATCCACACTCAATACCCCGATTGAGGGGGTATTTATACAAAAAATATTTACAAAAATATCTCATAACAGAGTGAGATATATTCTAGTGATGACTAATTATTTTTACAGTAAAATAGAGACACTTAGTCTCGAAGATAGGAGAAAGGTCAACCAATGTTGTGTTGTTCCTTTTCTCGCTGAATGTGCTGGAGGCAGGCCCTTTTATTTGGCTTGCTGTCGTCCTCTTTAGTAACTCTGTGCTGGATAACTTTTTTTGACCAATACTTTTCACCTGTTCTGATACACTTCAACCTGTTTGACCCCTCTTCGTATTTTTTCATCTTGCTATGGTAAAAGCCCAAAATTTACATTTTACCAAAAGTAAATTTACAAAATTTTCAATATTTATTACCACCATTTTTGCTCTAGCAATCTATGTTTCTGAAGTTTCCACAGAGTCTTATCAGTTTCTGTATATCTAAAAAAATTAGGCTGGAGTTGAAACAAGTGTTTTACCTCATGTTCAATATAGAATAAGTTCTCCAAGCTATCATAGAGAACTCGGCCTGTGGGAAGTGTTTTTATTCCTGATGCACTTCTTGATGAACTAGCTTGATCTCCAGCATACTTATTCATTTTATCTACATAATCAATGTGCTTCATTAACCTGTCATTGATGACCAAAGGACTTGGTAGCCCTTTATTCTGCAAAACTGTGAACTTCTCCATAAAAGAATTGATTTCCACCTACATATCTTGACATCTTCTCTCTAGATTCTGCATCAAAGTTATTTTAGTTAGCACCTTTTTGATTCCCAAAATAGTGTTTGTCCTGTCTGGGATGCCAAGTGCTTCCAGTTGTTCCTTATTTTTGGTGTTCAAAAAATGTATAAGCCTATTGGCTTGTTCAGGCATCTATCCTAACAAAGCTCTGGTCCTTTGAATTTCTTCATGTGTTGCTTTCACTAAATCAATATGTTCATAAATCACTTGGATAGATGCCCACACATTATTTATAGATTGAATGATGTTGGTCCAAATGATTTTCTTGATCTCTGCCAGGGGCTTGTTAAAAGGGAGCTCTTGTTCTAATGTTTTAACTTTCCTTTCTAAGGCTTTAATCTCCCTGGTTTTCTCTGCAACACTTATTTTTGAGGCATCATACTTCTTTTCTATATTAGCATATGGTTATTTTACTTCTTTTAATTCTGTAACTTGTAATTTCAGTTCTTCCATGGCCTTTATCAATTCTGCAGTGCTCATATTAGTACTGCTACCTGATGTTGTTCCTGTTGTTGATGTATCTGTAATCACCTCTGCTGTGCCTGTTGGGATATTTGGAGCCAATGTTGTTCCAAGTGCAGAAGGGACTGTTGTTGAGACTATGAGAGTTACATCAGGAGGCTGAGAGGTCGGCTCTCCTTGCTTTTCCTTCAGTGCCTTCTCTAATGCCTGCTCTGTATCATTCAATCATTCATTAAGTTTCAGGAGCAAGTCCATCATATCTTCTTCTGATTTCTGTTGTACAACTTCTACTATCTGAGGATGCCTTGAAGGAGGTAGCTTCAACTGTTTCCTCAGGGTAGCAATGTCCTCTTCTTTCTTCTTGATCAGAGCCTGTATGCCTTTAGCATCTTTGGGATCATGTCCCAATCCAATGATGATTTCTTCTAATGATTTAGTTCTGTTATCCTTGGCTAGGGAGAAGGCTTTTTCCAAGTGAAGTTGAGAAACTGTATTATCCAAGGAATTTTGTAGCTTGTGGACCATCATTGCTTTGTCAGCCAGTGTGGAATAGACCATTTCCCCAGTTTGCTTGTGAAGTTCAATCTGGTCCATAGGATGAATTGTTGGAAATAATACTAAGAGGGGGGGGTGAATCAGTATTATCACATTAATAAAACTTTTTCATTTTCATAATCAGATTCATATATGCTACTTCCACAACTCCTTATGATTAAGTTAATTAATCTTCAATGAGTGCATTAGAACTTTATCAACCATATTATCAGTTAACAAATGCAGTAACATAGAATAGATCATCACACATAAGGCACACACATGAACACCATGATATAAGGTGGAAACCCAATGCGGGAGAAAACCACCTGCTGCAAGTCATCTCAATCTTCTTCTTAATAAGAAAATCCTTTTATAATATTTGTACTGGTGCAGTCTTATACCAGTACAGGAGCAACAACCCCCTTTGTTCTTGTACTAGCCGATCCATTTACTAGTACGCAGGTTGCTACCTGCTACAATGCTCCAAAGATCTCCCTTAGCTTTTGTACTAGCTTAGATACTAGTACGTAGGCGCTTGCCTACAATCTTCTCTCCTCCAGGTACCACGTTTCATCAATTTTCAGACTGGATACACTGAAGCACAACACATAATCTGAAAGGCCACATTCATCCAATTTTCATACTGAACCCAACAACAACTTTGAAGCTCATAATCAAACAACCTTTTGAATCACCCAATCATCAGATCCATACATATACAATGATATTATGAGAGTTATCAACCAGATCTAGTACATCAGATCACATGAAGATAAGTCATTTTAAACCGATCCATTCATCGAACAAAATTGAAGTTAATCATAATCATTTACTCAATTACTGTTGTTATATGAACATAATATCAGAACCAAACATCACTTCAACAACCCAGATCATAAGAATGATAAGCAGATATTTTAAGAGAAGTAAGCAGCTTCACCCATGTACTGCCTGCTTACAGTAAGCACCCTGCTCAACTGCTCGCCTGCTTACGTACGCACCCTGCTCAACTGCTCGCCTGCTTACGTATGCACCCTGCTCAACTGCTCGCCTGCTTACATACGCACTGTATCCATTGAACTGCCTGCAGACCTCTGCACCTGCAACCCTTCTGTGCCTGCGTACCGGCGCACCTGAAACGCTTCATTCCTGCGTATGTACGGACTTTTCTTTCACTGTACCTGTGTACCTCCGGGCATAGATGATTTCAAGACTTCAAGAATAACCCAGACAGTCAGATCTACAGATCTGTTCATGCGCCGAAGAGATCTCAATCCATCAGTAGATTCGCCTTATTTAGATCTAGACATTGCTCCCAAGAGATCATAATATTTCAGATCTAGCTCTCATAAGATGTTCAACCCAAAAACATACACAAGCCAAATGATCTCCTTTGCTTTATATTGGAAAGCTCTTCCTCAAATCATGGATCAATACCACGGGCCGACACCATAATAACACAAATACCATCGGCTAAATATCAAGGGTAAAACATAAGAAACCCCACATGTGAATTTCTTTGCCTTGAAATGTGTGCACTGGGGGTACGCACCTCCTGAACGGGATAACTGCGGGTATGTACGCACTTTATGTAACACTGACCTGCGTGTATGCACCTTATGTAAGGTGTACCTGCGTACCCCTTATTTTCTTCAATATTTGATAGCTGATCATCAATCTCTGCTGCTGACTTGAAGTACTGTGATCTATCCCGTGAATGGGTTGCCATCAAGGACAACACTTTAGCCATAATGCCAACAATCTCCCCCTTTGGACTTGATGGCAAAGCTTACTAAGAACTTTCCATTTGATTCCTTTGAGTTGTCCTGCATCTATGTATTATGTCACATCTGATATCTCTTCTGTAGATTCATCTGAATGTATATAAGCGAGATGATATTCTATGAGAGGGTTGCCATCAAGTACAACACATGCATCATAATGCCAACAATTTCCCCCTTTGGACTTGATGGCAACAACACCAAATCACTCTCCCCCTTTGACATCAAGGGCAAAGGGATATGGTCCCCCTAAGAACATGCTCTATAAACCAGATCTGTTGAAGTCTCTGAATGAACTCCCCCTTTGTATATGCCATGGTGCTCCAATCTGATAATGCTCTTTCTGAGAACAAACTGAGATGTCTGCTCTGTTATATAGTGTTGTTCATGCTCAAGCTCCCCCTGACTGCAAAAAGATGTTCTACAAGAAGAACATGACTCTATATATCATAAATGACCTTCCTACCACCAAAAGACTCAATACATACATTCATTACAATGGTGATACATCAAAAGTTTACATATGATATCATTCATCCCAGGCATAGTGGGGAAACAAAGGCCGTTACATGACCTGAAGAGATAACTACAAAAGAGACACACTATTACATAAAGCCCAATCACCTAAGATAAATATCAGCAATCAACACTGTATGATCTGCTTCATAGTATCTGTCAACATCAACTTGCATTAGTGCATGAATCTCCAAGGTATGAGAAACACCATAGCCATCTAGATCTGCATGAACTAAGAGTCATCAAATGGGAGTATCTGCATCAATCAACATATGAATGAAACCTATCATCATATAGGTAAGATCTCATCATCATCATGTCTCCAACAAAGCAACTTTGAATAATCATCCATGTATCCAGCCAACAATCTTCATCCATATGTGTGCCAAGAACAATAAAGACTCCATGCAAGCACCATTAGAGAATCAACCACAAATCTGATCCAAGAACCATGTGACCAACTCATAACCATAGCAAGATGAATCATAAGCATCATCACCAAGGACCATAATGCCAACAATGCATTAAGAACATATGCTCCCCCTAAACCTGTGCCATCTGTCAGATCTGATCACGAAGAGTCATCCAATAAATGCTTTAAGACAGGTATGCAGTTGTTCTTTATCTGTCCTGCGTAGCCACGCACTTCATCTTCTGCTCCCCTGCGTACAGTCGCAGAGATCCTTCTACTTCACTGCATACATACGCAGACAGTTTTCCACTACAGAGCGTACCCACGCACCTGTTCTTCTATCGCGCTGCGTACTTCTATGTACCTACGCAGGTTATCCTTCTATCGCGCCGTGTACCTTCGATCTTAGCACGCACCTCTTATTCTGTCTCCCTGCGTCCGTCCGCAGGTGCTCTTCTGATAAGCCGTGTACCTCCGCACAGGGACTGTGTCTTCACTTGCTTACATCCGCGCCCGGTCTTACGCTCTGTTGCGTACGCCCGCACTTTCATAGTGAATGATCTGCGTACCTTAGATTAGGACCCAATTCAGATTTCCAGATCTGATCTTGTGCTCAAGAGATCATACTTCATAGATCAACTTCACTTTTCCTACTGCCTTTCTTCAAACAATCATATACGCGATTGTGCAGTATCCAATTCGCGTATATACGCGACTTCCCTTTATGGAGTTTGCATATGAGGTTCAGGACACTGAAGTTTTGTACTTTCAGCTCCCTCTGATTCTGGTATGTATGTACGTTGTGTTGTGCCGCCTTGTACTTCCTTTTTCCTCCATATCTTCAAGCGTGATGATGTCATTTTATTCTTTTGATATGGTGCCCATACTTTGTTCCTGCATTCCTTAGCTATATGTCCAAGCTTGTTACATGCATAACATCTTACATGTTTCATATTCCTCCTGTAACAATCAGCAGCTTTGTGACCAAACATATTGCAAGCAAATCAATATCCATAAAAGTACCTTGATTGAGATGACCTTTCTGCATAATGGTCTTGAACTCTTCTTCTTCTACATCTAGTTGCAACATGTCCAAGATTATGACATACATAACATTCAACATTATTCATAGGAGGAGTAAAGGATTTTCTTTGGGGAAACTCTTTCCTTGGTTGATGATGAGATGGATCTTTTATTTCTTCGTTGATCACTTTAGATTTCTCTTTAGAGTTCCTTGCTTCACCTTGTGAACTAGATTCACCTTCAATAGATTCATGGAAACCAAGACCGGTCTTTATAGCAGGAGACCTTTCTAAGAATATCATCCAAGACTTTAGAACTATCTTGAAATCGTAAAAGCTTATCCTTTTCTTCTAATTTTCCTTTCAAGATATTTACCTCAACCTGAAGTTGTTCTTCCTTTTCAAGAGATTGCTTTTTCAAATCTTCTTCAGCTTTCCTTCCTTCTTCCATTTGTTCCCTTAGTTTGAGAATCTCCTTTTCTTGTTCTTCATTCAGATCCTGCTGCATTTGACGAACTTGGAAAGCACATTCTAGTTGAGATTTTAAGCTGGTGACTTCGTTTTCTTGTTTTGTAATAGCTTGGAGTAGATCTGTATTCTGCTTCTTTGATTCTTCAAGATCTCCTTTTAGTGAGAGGATTGTAGCTTCAAGATTTTCATAGTAGCTGGATCTATCTTTGAGTTTCTTGATGGTTGTGCTTCTTTCGTTGACTTCTTTTCTTAATGATGTCACTTCATGCTGCAATTTTTGACATTGGTCTTCCTTGTCCTTGAGTAGCTTTCTTACCTTGTTTCCTTCTTCTAGTTGGGCCTTTAGTTTGGTAGCTTCTTCTTTGAAATCACATTCCCTTTTGTTCAATAGATCTTGTTGATCTCTAATTTTGTCTGTCAGCCTTTTAAATTCTGCCTCTATTTGATATCTTTCTTGTTCACCCATAAGAGCAAATTCAGTAGTTTCGCTATCACTTTCATCTCTTCCAAAAGGAAAGATAGCTGGAACATCAGAGGATAATATATTCATACCTGATAATGATTCTGAATCTGATTCTGAATCTGAAGAGCTTCTTATACCTAATCCCCAATCGATTCTCCCACTGTCATAGTTCTTCTGAGATGACTTCTTTTTCTTAGATGCTTTCTTCTTAAGCTTCTTTCCCATTGTTCCACGGATCTCCTTCAAGCGATCAAGCTTCTATCAAAGGACCTGCTCTGATACCAATTGTTGGAAATAATACTGAGGGGGGGGGGGGGTGAATCAGTATTATCACATTAATAAAACTTTTTCATTTTCATAATCAGATTCATATATGCTACTTCCACAACTCCTTATGATTAAGTTAATTAATCTTCAATGAGTGCATTAGAACTTTATCAACCATATTATCAGTTAACAAATGCAGTAACATAGAATAGATCATCACACATAAGGCACACACATGAACACCATGATATAAGGTGGAAACCCAATGCGGGAGAAAACCACCTGCTGCAAGTCATCTCAATCTTCTTCTTAATAAGAAAATCCTCTTATAATATTTGTACTAGTGCAGTCTTATACCAGTACGGGAGCTACAACCCCCTTTGTTCTTGTACTAGCCGATCCATTTACTAGTACGCAGGCTGCTACCTACTACAATGCTCCAAAGATCTCCCTTAGCTTTTGTACTAGCTTAGATACTAGTACGTAGGTGCTAGCCTACAATCTTCTCTCCTCCAGGTACCACGTTTCATCAATTTTCAGACTGGATACACTAAAGCACAACACATAATCTGAAAGGCCACATTTCATCCAATTTTCATACTGAACCCAACAACAACTTTGAAGCTCATAATCAAACAACCTTCTGAATCACCCAATCATCAGATCCATACATATACAATGATATTATGAGAGTTATCAACCAGATCTAGTACATCAGATCACATGAAGATAAGTCATTTTAAACCGATCCATTCATCCAACAAAACTGAAGTTAATCATAATCATTTACTCAATTACTGTTGTTATCTGAACATAATATCAGAACCAAACATCACTTCAACAACCCAGATCATAAGAATGATAAGCAGAGATTTTAAGAGAAGTAAGCAGCTTCACCCAAGTACTGCCTGCTTACAGTAAGCACCCTGCTCAACTGCTCGCCTGCTTACGTACACACCCTGCTCAACTGCTCGCCTGCTTACGTACGCACCCTCCTCAACTGCTCGCCTGCTTACATACGCACTGTATCCATTGAACTGCCTGCGGACCTCCGCACCTGCAACCCTTCTGTGCCTGCATACCGGCGCACCTGAAACGCTTCATTCCTGCGTATGTACGCACTTTTCTTTCACTGTACCTGCGTACCTCCAGGCATAGATGATTTCAAGACTTCAAGAATAACCCAGACAGTCAGATCTACATATCTGTTCATGCGCCGAAGAGATCTCAATCCATCAGTAGATTCGCCTTATTTAGATCTAGACATTGCTCCCAAGAGATCATAATATTTCAGATCTAGCTCTCATAAGATGTTCAACCCAAAAGCATACACAAGCCAAATGATCTCCTTTGCTTTATATTGGAAATCTCTTCCTCAAATCATGGATCAATACCACGGGCCGACACCATAATAACACAAATACCGTCGGCTAAATATCAAGGGTAAAACATAAGAAACCCCACATGTGAATTTCTTTGCCTTGAAATGTGTGCACTGGGGGTACGCACCTCCTGAACGGAATAACTGCGGGTATGTACGCACTTTATGTAACACCGACCTGCGTGTACGCACCTTATGTAAGGTGTACCTGCGTACCCCTTATTTTCTTCAATATTTGATAGCTGATCATCAATCTCTGCTGCTAACTTGAAGTACTGTGATCTATCACCTGAATGGGTTGCCATCAAGGACAACACTTTAGCCATAATGCCAACAATCTCCCCCTTTGGACTTGATGGAAAAGCTTACTAAGAACTTGCCATTTGATTCCTTTGAGCTGTCCTGCATCTATGTATTATGTCACATCTGATATCTCTTCTGTAGATTCATCTGAATGTATATAAGTGAGATAATATTCTATGAGAGGGTTGCCATCAAGTACAACACATGCATCATAATGCCAACAATCTCCCCCTTTGGACTTGATGGCAACAACACCAAATCACTCTCCCCCTTTGACATCAAGGGCAAAGGGATATGCTCCCCCTAAGAACATGCTCTATAAACCAGATCTGTTGAAGTCTCTGAATGAACTCCCCCTTTGTATATGCCATGGTGCTCCAATCTGATAATGCTCTTTCTGAGAACAAGCTGATATGTCTGCTCTGTTATATAGTGTTGTTCATGCTCAAGCTCCCCCTGACTGCAAAAAGATGTTCTACAAGAAGAACATGACTCTATATATCATAAATGACCTTCCTACCACCAAAAGACTCAATACATACATTCATTACAATGGTGATACATCAAAAGTTTACATATGATATCATTCATCCAGGCATAGTGGGGAAACAAAGGCCGTTACATGACCTGAAGAGATAACTACAAAAGAGACACACTATTACATAAAGCCCAATCACCTAAGATAAATATCAGAAATCAACACTGTATGATCTGCTTCATAGTATCTGTCAACATCAACTTGCATTAGTGCATGAATCTCCAAGGTATGAGAAACACCATAGCCATCCAGATCTGCATGAACTAAGAGTCATCAAATGGGAGTATCTGCATCAATCAACATATGAATGAAACCTATCATCATATAGGTAAGATCTCATCATCATCATGTCTCCAACAATGCAACTTTGAATAATCATCCATGTATCCAGCCAACAATCTTCATCCTGATATGTGCCAAGAACAATAAAGACTCCATGCAAGCACCATTAGAGAATCAACCACAAATCTGATCCAAGAACCATGTGACCAACTCATAACCATAGCAAGATGAATCATAAGCATCATCACCAAGGACCATAATGCCAACAATGCATTAAGAACATATGCTCCCCCTAAACCTGTGCCATCCGTCAGATCTGATCACGAAGAGTCATCCAATAAATGCTTTAAGACAGGTACGCAGTTGTTCTTTATCTGTCCTGCGTAGCCACGCACTTCATCTTCTTCTCCCCTGCGTACAGTCGCAGAGATCCTTCTACTTCACTGCATACATACGCAGACAGTTTTCCACTACAGAGCGTACCCACGCACCTATTCTTCTATCGCGCTGCGTACTTCTATGTACCTACGCAGGTTATCCTCCTATCGCGCCGTGTACCTTCGATCTTAGTACGCACCTCTTATTCTGTCTCCCTGCGTCCGTCCGCAGGTGCTCTTCTGATAAGCCGCGTACCTCCGCACAGGGACTGTGTCTTCACTTGCTTACATCCGCGCCCGGTCTTACGCTCTGTTGTGTACGCCCGCACTTTCATAGTGAATGATCTGCGTACCTTAGATTAGGACCCAATTCAGATTTCCAGATCTGATCTTGTGCTCAAGAGATCATACTTCATAGATCAACTTCACTTTTCCTACTGCCTTTCTTCAAACAATCATATACGCGATTGTGAGGTATCCAATTCGCGTATATGCGCGACTTCATTCATGGAGTTTGCATATGAGGTTGAGGACACTGAAGTTTTGTACTTTCAGCTCCCTCTGATTCTGGTATGTATGTACGTTGTGTTGTGCCGCCTTGTACTTCCTTTTTCCTCCATATCTTCAAGCGTGATGATGTCATTTTCTTCTTTTGATATGGTGCCCATACTTTGTTCCTGCATTCCTTAGCTATATGTCCAAGCTTGTTACATGCATAACATCTTACATGTTTCATATTCCTCCTGTAACAATCAGCAGCTTTGTGACCAAACATATTGCAAGCAAAGCAATATCCATAAAAGTACCTTGATTGAGATGACCTTTCTGCATAATGGTCTTGAACTCTTCTTCTTCTACATCTAGCTGCAACATGTCCAAGATTATGACATACATAACATTCAACATTATTCATAGGAGGAGTAAAGGATTTTCTTTAGGGAAACTCTTTCCTTGGTTGATGATGAGATGGATCTTTTATTTCTTCGTTGATCACTTTAGATTTCTCTTTAGAGTTCCTTGCTTCACCTTGTGAACTAGATTCACCTTCAATAGATTCATGGAAACCAAGACCGGTCTTTATAGCAGGAGACCTTTGACTACTAAGAATATCATCCAAGACTTTAGAACTATCTTGAAATCGTAAAAGCTTATCCTTTTCTTCTAATTTTCCTTTCAAGATATTTACCTCAACCTGAAGTTGTTCTTCCTTTTCAAGAGATTGCTTTTTCAAATCTTCTTCAGCTTTCCTTCCTTCTTCCATTTGTTCCCTTAGTTTGAGAATCTCCTTTTCTTGTTCTTCATTCAGATCCTGCTGCATTTGACGAACTTGGAAAGCACATTCTAGTTGAGATTTTAAGCTGGTGACTTCGTTTTCTTGTTTTGTAATAGCTTGGAGTAGATCTGTATTTTGCTTCTTTGATTCTTCAAGATCTCCTTTTAGTGAGAGGATTGTAGCTTCAAGATTTTCATAGTAGCTGGATCTATCTTTGAGTTTCTTGATGGTTGTGCTTCTTTCGTTGACTTCTTTTCTTAATGATGTCACTTCATGCTGCAATTTTTGACATTGGTCTTCCTTGTCCTTGAGTAGCTTTCTTACCTTGTTTCCTTCTTCTAGTTGGGCCTTTAGTTTGGTAGCTTCTTCTTTGAAATCACATTCCCTTTTGTTCAATAGATCTTGTTGATCTCTAATTTTGTCTGTCAGCCTTTTAAATTCTGCCTCTATTTGATATCTTTCTTGTTCACCCATAAGAGCAAATTCAGTAGTTTCGCTATCACTTTCATCTCTTCCAAAAGGAAAGATAGCTGGAACATCAGAGGATAATATATTCATACCTGATAATGATTCTGAATCTGATTCTGAATCTGAAGAGCTTCTTATACCTAATCCCCAATCGATTCTCCCACTGTCATAGTTCTTCTGAGATGACTTCTTTTTCTTAGATGCTTTCTTCTTAAGCTTCTTTCCCATTGTTCCACGGATCTCCTTCAAGCGATCAAGCTTCTATCAAAGGACCTGCTCTGATACCAATTGTTGGAAATAATACTGAGAGGGGGGGGTGAATCAGTATTATCACATTAATAAAACTTTTTCATTTTCATAATCAGATTCATATATGCTACTTCCACAACTCCTTATGATTAAGTTAATTAATCTTCAATGAGTGCATTAGAACTTTATCAACCATATTATCAGTTAACAAATGCAGTAACATAGAATAGATCATCACACATAAGGCACACACATGAACACCATGATATAAGGTGGAAACCCAATGCGGGAGAAAACCACCTGCTGCAAGTCATCTCAATCTTCTTCTTAATAAGAAAATCCTCTTATAATATTTGTACTAGTGCAGTCTTATACCAGTACGGGAGCTACAACCCCCTTTGTTCTTGTACTAGCCGATCCATTTACTAGTACGCAGGCTGCTACCTACTACAATGCTCCAAAGATCTCCCTTAGCTTTTGTACTAGCTTAGATACTAGTACGTAGGCGCTGGCCTACAATCTTCTCTCCTCCAGGTACCACGTTTCATCAATTTTCAGACTGGATACACTGAAGCACAACACATAATCTGAAAGGCCACATTTCATCCAATTTTCATACTGAACCCAACAACAACTTTGAAGCTCATAATCAAACAACCTTCTGAATCACCCAATCATCAGATCCATACATATACAATGATATTATGAGATTTATCAACCAGATATAGTACATCAAATCACATGAAGATAAGTCATTTTAAACCGATCCATTCATCCAACAAAACTGAAGTTAATCATAATCATTTACTCAATTACTGCTGTTATCTGAACATAATATCAGAACCAAACATCACTTCAACAACCCAGATCATAAGAATGATAAGCAGAGATTTTAAGAGAAGTAAGCAGCTTCACCCATGTACTGCCTGCTTACAGTAAGCACCCTTCTCAACTGCTCGCCTGCTTATGTACGCACCCTGCTCAACTGCTCGCCTGCTTACGTACGCACCCTGCTCAACTGCTCGCCTACTTACATACGCATTGTATCCATTGAACTGCCTGCGGACCTCCGCACCTGCAACCCTTCTGTGCTTGCGTACCGGCGCACCTGAAACGCTTCGTTCCTGCGTATGTACGCACTTTTCTTTCACTGTACCTGCGTACCTCTGGGCATAGATGATTTTAAGACTTCAAGAATAACCCAGACAGCCAGATCTACAGATCTGTTCATGCGCCGAAGAGATCTCAATCCATCAGTAGATTCGCCTTATTTACATCTAGACATTGCTCCCAAGAGATCATAATATTTCAGATCTAGCTCTCATAAGATGTTCAACCCAAAAACATACACAAGCCAAATGATCTCCTTTGCTTTATATAGGAAAGCTCTTCCTCAAATCATGGATCAATACCATGGGCCGACACCATAATAACACAAATACCGTCAGCTAAATATCAAGGGTAAAACATAAGAAACCCCACATGTGAATTTCTTTGCCTTGAAATGTGTGCACTGGGGGTACGCACCTCCTGAACGGGATAACTGCGGGTATGTACGCACTTTATGTAACACCGACCTGCATGTACGCACCTTATGTAAGGTGTACCTGCGTACCCCTTATTTTCTTCAATATTTGATAGCTGATCATCAATCTCTGTTGCTGACTTGAAGCACTGTGATCTATCACTTGAATGGGTTGCCATCAAGGACAACACTTTAGCCATAATGCCAACAATCTCCCCCTTTGGACTTGATGGCAAAGCTTACTAAGAACTTGCCATTTGATTCCTTTGAGCTGTCCTGCATCTATGTATTATGTCACATCTGATATCTCTTCTGTAGATTCATCTGAATGTATATAAGTGAGATGATATTCTATGAGAGGGTTGCCATCAAGTACAACACATGCATCATAATGCCAACAATCTCCCCCTTTGGACTTGATGGCAACAACACCAAATCACTCTCCCCCTTTGACATCAAGGGCAAAGGGATATGCTCCCCCTAAGAACATGCTCTATAAACCAGATCTGTTTAAGTCTCTGAATGAAATCCCCCTTTGTATATGCCATGGTGCTCCAATCTGATAATGCTCTTTCTGAGAACAAGCTGAGATGTCTGCTCTGTTATATAGTGTTGTTCATTCTCAAGCTCCCCCTGACTGCAAAAAGATGTTCTACAAGAAGAACATGACTCTATATATCATAAATGACCTTCCTACTACCAAAAGACTCAATACATACATTCATTACAATGGTGATACATCAAAAGTTTACATATGATATCATTCATCCCAGGCATAGTGGGGAAACAAAGGCCGTTACATGACCTGAAGAGATAACTACAAAAGAGACACACTATTACATAAAGCCCAATCACCTAAGATAAATATCAGCAATCAACACTGTATGATCTGCTTCATAGTATCTGTCAACATCAACTTGCATTAGTGCATGAATCTCCAAGGTATGAGAAACACCATAGCCATCCAGATCTGCATGAACTAAGAGTCATCAAATGGGAGTATCTGCATCAATCAACATATGAATGAAACCTATCATCATATAGGTAAGATCTCATCATCATCATGTCTCCAACAATGCAACTTTGAATAATCATCCATGTATCCAGCCAACAATCTTCATCCATATATGTGCCAAGAACAATAAAGACTCCATGCAAGCACCATTAGAGAATCAACCACAAATCTGATCCAAGAACCATGTGACCAACTCATAACCATAGCAAGATGAATCATAAGCATCATCACCAAGGACCATATTGCCAACAATGCATTAAGAACATATGCTCCCCCTAAACCTGTGCCATCTGTCAGATCTGATCACGAAGAGTCATCCAATAAATGCTTTAAGACAGGTACGCAGTTGTTCTTTATCTGTCCTGCGTAGCCACGCACTTCATCTTCTGCTCCCCTACGTACAGTCACAGAGATCCTTCTACTTCACTGCATACATATGTAGATAGTTTTCCAGTACGGAGCGTACCCACGCACCTGTTCTTCTATCGCGCTGCGTACTTCTATGTACCTACGCAGGTTATCCTTCTATCGCGCCGTGTACCTTCGATCTTAGTACGCACCTCTTATTCTGTCTCCCTGCGTCCGTCCGCAGGTGCTCTTCTGATAAGCCGCGTACCTCCGCACAGGGACTGTGTCTTCACTTGCTTACATCTGCGCCCGGTCTTACCCTCTGCTGCGTACGCCCGCACTTTCATAGTGAATGATCTGCGTACCTTAGATCAGGACCCAATTCATATTTCTAGATCTGATCTTGTGCTCAAGAGTTCATACTTCATAGATCAACTTCACTTTTCCTATTGCCTTTCTTCAAACAATCATATACGCGATTGTGCAGTATCCAATTCGTGTATATACGTGACTTCCCTTTATGGAGTTTGCATATTAGGTTCAAGACACTGAAGTTTTGTACTTTCAGCTCCCTCTGATTCTGGTATGTCTGTACGTTGTGTTGTGCCACCTTGTACTTCCTTTTTCCTCCATATCTTCAAGCGTGATGATGTCATTTTCTTCTTTTGATATGGTGCCCATACTTTGTTCCTGCATTCCTTAGCTATATGTCCAAGCTTGTTACATGCATAACATCTTACATGTTTCATATTCCTCCTGTAACAATCAGCAGCTTTGTGACCAAACATATTGCAAGCAAAGAAATATCCATAAAAGTACCTTGATTGAGATGACCTTTCTGCATAATGGTCTTGAACTCTTCTTCTTCTACATCTAGCTGCAACATGTCCAAGATTATGACATACATAACATTCAACATTATTCATAGGAGGAGTAAAGTATTTTCTTTGGGGAAACTCTTTCCTTGGTTGATGATGAGATGGATCTTTTATTTCTTCGTTGATCACTTTAGATTTCTCTTTAGAGTTCCTTGCTTCACCTTGTGAACTAGATTCACCTTCAATAGATTCATGGAAACCAAGACCGGTCTTTATAGCAGGAGACCTTTGACTACTAAGAATATCATCCAAGACTTTAGAACTATCTTGAAATCGTAAAAGCTTATCCTTTTCTTCTAATTTTCCTTTCAAGATATTTACCTCAACCTGAAGTTGTTCTTCCTTTTCAAGAGATTGCTTTTTCAAATCTTCTTCAGCTTTCCTTCCTTCTTCCATTTGTTCCCTTAGTTTGAGAATCTCCTTTTCTTGTTCTTCATTCAGATCCTACTGCATTTGACGAACTTGGAAAGCACATTCTAGTTGAGATTTTAAGCTGGTGACTTCGTTTTCTTGTTTTGTAATAGCTTGGAGTAGATCTGTATTCTGCTTCTTTGATTCTTCAAGATCTCCTTTTAGTGAGAGGATTGTAGCTTCAATATTTTCATAGTAGCTGGATCTATCTTTGAGTTTCTTGATGGTTGTGCTTCTTTCATTGACTTCTTTTCTTAATGATGTCACTTCATGCTGCAATTTTTGACATTGGTCTTCCTTGTCCTTGAGTAGCTTTCTTACCTTGTTTCCTTCTTCTAGTTGGGCCTTTAGTTTGGTAGCTTGTTCTTTGAAATCACATTCCCTTTTGTTCAATAAATCTTGTTGATCTCTAATTTTGTCTGTCAGCCTTTTAAATTCTGCCTCTATTTGATATCTTTCTTGTTCACCCATAAGAGAAAATTCAGTAGTTTCGCTATCACTTTCATCTCTTCCAAAAGGAAAGATAGCTGGAACATCAGAGGATAATATATTCATACCTGATAATGATTCTGAATCTGATTCTGAATCTGAAGAGCTTCTTATACCTAATCCCCAATCGATTCTCCCACTGTCATAGTTCTTCTGAGATGACTTCTTTTTCTTAGATGATTTCTTCTTAAGCTTCTTTCCCATTGTTCCACGGATCTCCTTCAAGCGATCAAGCTTCTATCAAAGGACCTGCTCTGATACCAATTGTTGGAAATAACACTGAGAGGGGGGGGTGAATCAATATTATCACATTAATAAAACTTTTTCATTTTCATAATTAGATTTGTATATGCTACTTCCACAACTCCTTATGATTAAGTTAATTAATCTTCAATGAGTGCATTAGAACTTTATCAACCATATTATCAGTTAACAAATGCAGTAACATAGAATATATCATCACACATAAGGCACACACATGAACACCATGATATAAGGTGGAAACCCAATGCGGGAGAAAACCACCTGCTGCAAGTCATCTCAATCTTCTTCTTAATAAGAAAATCCTTTTATAATATTTGTACTGGTGCAGTCTTATACCAGTACGGGAGCTACAACCCCCTTTGTTCTTGTACTAGCCGATCCATTTACTAGTACGCAGGCTGCTACCTACTACAATGCTCCAAAGATCTCCCTTAGCTTTTGTACTAGCTTAGATACCAGTACGTAGGCGCTGGCCTACAATCTTCTCTCCTCCAGGTACCACGTTTCATCAAATTTCAAACTGAATACACTGAAGCAAAACACATAATCTGAAAGGCCACATTTCATCCAATTTTCATACTGAACCCAACAACAACTTTGAAGCTCATAATCAAACAACCTTCTGAATCACCCAATCATCAGATCCATACATATACAATAATATTATGAGAGTTATCAACCAGATCTAGTACATCAGATCACATGAAGATAAGTCATTTTAAACCGATCCATTCATCCAACAAAACTGAAGTTAATCATAATCATTTACTCAATTACTGCTGTTATCTGAACATAATATCAGAACCAAACATCACTTCAACAACCCAGATCATAAGAATGATAAGCAGAGATTTTAAGAGAAGTAAGCAGCTTCACCCATGTACTACCTGCTTACAATAAGCACCCTGCTCAACTGCTCGCCTGCTTACGTACGCACCCTGCTCAACTACTCGCCTGCTTACGTACGCACCCTGCTCAACTGTTCGCCTGCTTACATACGCACTGTATCCATTGAACTTCCTGCGGACCTCCGCACCTGCAACCCTTCTGTGCCTGCGTACCGACGCACCTGAAACGCTTCGTTCCTGCGTATGTACGCACTTTTCTTTGACTGTACCTGCGTACCTCCGATCATAGATGATTTCAAGACTTCAAGAATAACCCAGACAGTCAGATCTACAGATTTGTTCATGCGCCGAAGAGATCTCAATCCATCAGTAGATTCGCCTTATTTAGATCTAGACATTGCTCCCAAGAGATCATAATATTTCAGATCTAGCTCTCATAAGATGTTCAACCCAAAAACATACACAAGCCAAATGATCTCCTTTGCTTTATATAGGAAAGCTCTTCCTCAAATCATGGATCAATACCACGGGCCGACACCATAATAACACAAATACCGTCAGCTAAATATCAAGGGTAAAACATAAGAAACCCCACATGTGAATTTCTTTGCCTTGAAATGTGTGCACTGGGGGTACGCACCTCCTGAACGGGATAACTGCGGGTATGTACGCACTTTATGTAACACCGACCTACGTGTATGCACCTTATGTAAGGTGTACCTGCGTACCCCTTATTTTCTTCAATATTTGATAGCTGATCATCAATCTCTGCTGCTGACTTGAAGTACTGTGATCTATCACCTGAATGGGTTGCCATCAAGGACAACACTTTAGCCATAATGCCAACAATCTCCCCCTTTGGACTTGATGGAAAAGCTTACTAAGAACTTGCCATTTGATTCCTTTGAGTTGTCCTGTATCTATGTATTATGTCACATCTGATATCTCTTCTGTAGATTCATCTGAATGTATATAAGTGAGATGATATTCTATGAGAGGGTTGCCATCAAGCACAACACATGCATCATAATGCCAACATGAATATCTTTGGCTAAGACCTCCAAATTTGTTCTGATGTAATCTGCTTCTGACTGAGGTTATTGCACCTTTGGCTTAAAATAACTCATTAAAATTTTGCCTTATTTAATATCATAAGATGAATCAATCTTTGCTGGTTTGAGGGGGCCATCTTCAGATACTGATTATAAATTTGAAGTCTCACTAGATCGTTCCTGGCTTTTATCTCTGTAAATGTCTTTTTAATGTCTGAGGCCTGCTTGATTTGTGGCTTGGTGGATGATACTTCTACACTGTGTTGTCTTTCTAGCTCCTGCCTTTGTGAGCTAGGGGAGGTTCCTCCCAATGGGGGAGTTTGCTGGCTAGTTGTTCTTTCAACTCTTAGACTTTCTGTGGTTTCTTCAATGATTTCCTCTTCTGAAAGAGGATTCAATCTTTGTCTCTTTTCTCTAGGTTGTTTTGTAGGTCCACTGATATGTGTGGTGGTTTCTCTATCCCTCTTTGTGTTTCTTTACTCATTTAGAGGAGTTTGCAATGCTGGAATTTCTATTGCTTTATTTTAAGCTAGAGGAATCTGTACACGACTCTGTTTTTTGGTCTTTCCAAGCTGATCAGTCATTGTAGGTTGCGCTCTGTGGTCTCTACTTCTTTGCCTTTGGAAGTTCCTGTAACTAGTATGCTAGTTTCTTGTGCAGGCTGTTGAGAAGTTCCGGCAGAAGATGTACCAATTTCTAATTGTTGAGGCAGCTTGAATGATACCTGTCCAAAAGAGTCCAGGTCAAGGGCTTTCTCAAGATCTTTCATAGCAATTTCCATCTTTTCTTGCTCACTAATCTCTTCTATTAGGGTCCCTTCTACCCTTTCATCCTTATTTGCAAACTGTTCAATTTCTGGGATCCTATGATGTATATAAACTGATAGCCTGTTTTTTATCCTTCTGTCACATATGAAACTATTTGGGTCATATGGCACCCACCAAAAACTTTTCTTCAATCTAAGGTGGTCTTCTAAAATATTTTCAGCTTCTTGCCATGCATCCCTAGAATTGATGACAAAAGGGCCTAACTGGTTCTTGATTCTTAGCTGAGCCTTTTTCTTTGTGCTACAAAAATGGACTAAGTCTGCATTTATAAGCTACCTAAAATATTCTAGTGCAAATAATCTCCTGGGCACATATTTAGGTAACTTAAAAGGGCAAAGTTCACTCCCATACATTCTGATTTCTGTGTGATTTTGATACAGGTACTAGTCACCTATCCTATACTGTTTAGAGAGCCGTAGAATCTTCTTCATGTCACCAATCATCCTAGGAGGGGAAACTCCTATAAATAAAGTGGTTGCTGGATGTACAAACCAGTCAATGAACTCATTATAAGTATAAGGGGACTCACTAGTATTATGAAAGATGGAACTCCAAAAAATCACAGACCTTCGATTTCCTTTTGAGTCCAATTTCCTGATGGGGAAAGAAAAGTTGTCTGGCTGATGATACAACAAAATATGGTATATAAAAGATGTATATTTGAAGACTCCTTCCCTCTCCAAATTTATGAATTGATCATGGATTTTGTTGGAAATGAAAGTGGCATAGTTATATCTGACAACAGGGGGCTATCCTGGAGTAAAGATTGATAGTAAAACTAAGGTGATGTCATCAACATAATCACTGGAAATGAATCACATGATCAAGGATATCATTTCAACAATAAGTCTGCCAGTGTCAGTGAAAAAAGTCTGCAGATAAGGAGGTGGGCCTTTAGGCTGGTGCTCTGGTAGCATGAAGGTCTGAGTAATACGGCTTATCTCTGATGTGGGCAATTGAGATGCTTTTTCAAGTAGATACCCCATGGTAAGAGGAGAAAGGGGCTGAGTGGAGGGAAACTGTATCATTTCATTAATGGACTTAGCAGTTATGGGAAAAAGGACAAATTGGGATGGGGACATAACTGCTCTATGGACAGGGTCATAGTTAGCACAGCATTGATGAATAATGTTTGAGAAAACATAGACTGTGGGAAGGAAATAGATGGGAAGGTTAGATTCCCACAGTCCAAAAATGTCAGAGTTGTTTAGATAGCTATCCCTGATTTGGAAAAAGGCCTAAAGATGGTTCCTATCACCAGATAAATATTTTATTTGGAAATCTTTGTGGGCAAGGGGTAGATAATCTAAGTCTTTATGGGGTGCGTTTTTGGGTGAAACATTTAGGGCTATGGGAGTTTTCATGTTTGGTTCTTGTGTATTCAAACTAGAATTGGGGCTTTCTATGGAAAAAATGGACTAAACAATAGTTTTGGGGTCTTTTATGGTAATTACAGACTGTCTTTAACTTGAATTTTGGCTTTCGCTGGTAGAATTCTCAGTGAAAAACTAAAATTGTAGGTTTGCAGGGCAAAATGGATAAATACCTGGATTAAGGAGGTAAACTGTGTAATTGCAGGTTGAATGACGGCTGCAAAGCTCGTTGTTGTAGTCTCTTGGCGGGGTCGTGGGCTGAATGCTCGGACAGTTGATTGAACGTTAGTTTGCATGGAGCACAGTTTGCAGAGGATAATGGTGAAAATGACGTTTTATTGTTTATTTAACGAAATTCGGTTTGGCGAGACTTTTTGGCATTTATTAGGAGGATGACGTCGGCGTGATGGGATGTGTTGTCGTTACGCGGAGGGTGGTAAGCGGTTTGCTCACACCGCTTTTGGAGTCAGGCGGTTATAGATGGAGGGTGAGCGAGCACATGGAACGGTGACACGTGGCTTTGGTACGGCGGAAAACCGCCGGGCGATCGTGGGTTAAAACGAGGTGGGAAGGGTGGTTGCGATATCACCATCGACCGTTGAATGGGAATGATTTGATCGAACGGTGGACGGATGTGGGACATGGTGAGGAGTTATGCAGCGGGCCCAATACAATTAACGTAGATTTAATCATATTGGGTGCATTATGATTGGATAGATAGGTTATTAATTAACCGGGGGTTAATTAATCCCTTTAGTACGGTGGGGAAAGGTTATTAACAAACTTCGGATAAATTTGTTAATCCCTGTTTTATACTATATAATGGTTATATACCATTGCGGCGGGAATTATATAAAATGTTGGGCTTTTACATATATTTACATAATACGGGAAATGGGTAAATGATTTCGTTGGAAGTTATATAATAGACGTTAAAAGTTAATATGAAACAAAGTGATAATAAGTGCTACTTAAATGTTTACGATTTACATTAAAACTTAGGATAAAGTGGGAAAAAAAAGGTTTTTAGGTGACATTATGCATTTCCTAAGTAAAATAAGTTTTTTTACTTAGGCAAACATTATGAAATGAAATGAATTATGGATGGATAATTTTGAGTACTTAGGCTTTTAGATCATTGGGTCGAGGGTCCGGTCCCTCCAGAAGTCAGAGAAATGCTCTGAGCCCTTTTGATTTTCCAAGACCTTGATACTTAGAGGGAATTAGTGAAATATTTAGGGAAAAATGTGAATGGAAATTAGTTATTTATCCTTGCCTTGCTTGAATTGCATCAAGTGTAATGTATGCCTTGCACTGGTGAGGAAAGTCAAGATCAATACATTTAGAAGCATTTTTCATCATGAGTATCATTCTGCAATATCATCTACCTACCCTACCTACTTTAACCTGACATTTTTTCTTCTTTATTAGGGTGCACTTAGACTGGAAAACCCTTATCACACTTTTTCTTGTACATATAACAATCTATCTAAATCTATACTTATTACATCCAAGGGCTTAGAATACACTGTTGAGCTCCTTTTATTCACTCTACCTATCTTCTTATCTGCCAGGCTTACACAGTTTGGTCAGATTTTATTCTCTATCTCTACAACATGAAATTGAAAAATAAATGAGCCAGGTTTAAACAGTTTGACTCTTCATGAATTGTGGCATAAGTGACAAACTGCACACAATTTCTTATTACAGAATATGAAAAAGTAATGGCATTTAGACTTCCACACTTTCCTGGTCTATTTTGTTTGGGGTTCATTTCTTCTCATTTTTTGACCATTTTATTCTTTTTACCCTTTGATTTTTCTTTTAGGGTATACCCTCTTTACATTTTTTAAATTTTTTGATTTTTTTGACAATATGGAAAACCTTTGCAACAAGAAAAGGTATGAACATATTACAGAGTTTATCAAGTCAATCATGAAATATGACACCTATTGGTATAGGAGCATAACACTAGCTCCACTTGGGGATGGCTTTTCCTGGTGGAAAGTCAAGAACAGTAGGTCAGATGGCCTTCTAAATGACTTTGACTGTGCTCTGAAATCTCCTTCTGTTGGTTGCTTTATTGTATGTATGACAGTAGTCCTTTTGAAGCTTAGGTCCTTCTCTCCGGGCTTCAACTCCAGCAAGTTATTGTCCAATCCAAACTGTGACATTACCAAGGATATAGTATTTACATGTTAAAATCAAAATACATTAAAAAGTGGGATCATAGTAATGCTTTAGCATCTGACCATTAATTGGTCCTTCTTCTGTTTCTGTGTCATCCAAGTTTTTGAGATAGTAGGTATTATTCCCTTGTAAAGCATGGATAACAAAAGGTCCTTTCCATAAGAAGTCAAACTTCCCATGTTTTCCCTTGTCCTCTCACTTGGAATCCCATATTAAAACTTTGTATCCAATGTAGAAGTCCTCTGCCTTGGTTCTTTTATCAAATATTTTCTTAAGTTTCTCTTGTACCACTTGAGATCTCTAATATACTTCCTCTCTGGTCTGCTGCAAATGGATGGTCTGGGTAATTCTCCTTTGAATATCATTGGGCTCCACTTGAGCTTCCTGAAGTAGTTTCATTACTAGAACTCCTAAAGATGAACGAAATACAGCCTCCATGCCATAGACTAGTTCATAAGGACTAGTCCCAATGGATTTCTTTGTAGTAAGTTTGTCTGTCCACAATGCATTAGTAAGTTTCTTGTGCCAATTTTTCTTGTTCTCTTCCAATAATTTCTTAATGATGTTAATTAAGCTTTTATTGAAAGACTCAGCAAGACCATTACCTTGAGGGTAATAGGCTGTGGATTTGATCCAGGTGGATATTGGTGGCCACCTGTCAAGTCCACCTAAACCCCCACCATTGTTTCTCTCAGCATTTTCAGTTTCCTTAATTGTAGCACAACTTACTATTTTTAGCAGTTTTTTGGGTCCTGAACTTCCGGAGCTGTTTTGAGGCCCTAAACAACGTTTTTTGCGAAATCTAGGGGCAACATGGGTCTGTGGACCAATGTTACCCTTCCTAAAGTGGTAGTGCTCAGATAGATCTTTCTAACGAGCTATTGTACGCATCAAATGGAGATCGTATGCCAAAGTTACGACCCCGGGAAGTTGATGTACCAATTTACTGAAATGGGGCCCACAGTTTGGCGTTTCATCTTCTAGGGTTAGGTTTTGGAATGTTAAGGGTTTTCCATTGTTTCTCAACAATAAATAGGCCTTCAAGCCTCATTGTAACACAGTTCAGAGGCATGTAGCCATCACATCTCTTCTCAGAGATAAGCTACCATCGCCCTAGCTGGTTTATTTCCATTATTGTTTGTAAGCATCTTTCAGTATTTTACATTAATGAAATGAAGTATTATTTCCACTGCATATCTGTGTTTATGGTTTTCTCTGTAATTTGTTGGATTCCTGTTTAATTCTGGATCAGTGGTATCAAAGCGGTCTACTTTTTCTCTTTTTTTCTTCGCATGTCCCCAACGAGGTCGAGATATAAGGAGTTAGGGCTTGAATTGGTTGAACCTTTGCAAGATCACCCTCGCAAATCCCGATGGCCTCCCATGGCGGATGAGAAGAAAGATGAGGGGGCATGAGATCCTATCAAAATCTTGCTCGAAGAAGCCCTCGAGCGACAATGGAACAGGATGATGGATAGCTTTGCCCAGATCCTTCAGCGACTACCCAGAAGCGACGCATCGGCTTCCAGCAACTACTCTGAAAACGCCACGCCCTTTAAGGTACAAGTTAATTTTGAAATCCCCATATTCGAGGGTCAAATAGATGCAGATGCTATAGATAAATGGTTAAATCGGATGGGAAAAGATTGTTTTTGCTCTTCTCAAAGCAGCCCCCCACGTCAAGGACTAGTGGAAAACCTACTACGAGCAGAAGGATGAAAATACCGGCTGACTATTTTTAGCTGCACCCACCTGGAATTCATTCTGGGATGCCATCAAGGAGCAATACTACCATGTCCGAAGATATGAGGATGAATACATAAAGTGGACCACACTACGGCAGGGAAGGGACTAAGACGTGCCGGAGTTCACCAATCTTTTCCATACCCTTCGCAAAAAGTTGGGTATCAAGGATTCGGAGTAGCATCTGATACTCAAATACCGCGGCTACTAGCACAAGTACATCCATGAAGAAATAGAATTCCTGAACATCTCCTCGCTCGGCACAGCATACCGATATGCTGTCAAGGTCGAGCATAGGTTTAAACAAAAGAAGCGAGACTTTGGATCTGCGAGTCTGAAGCAAGGGAAAGGTGCCCCTAAACCACAGAACAAAGAACAAAGCCAAGGCAGGGCAGCCCAAGACAACCCGCCAAAGCTACAAGCAAAGAACAGCGCTGTGAAGCCGAAAAAGGACACGGGAAAATGGTGTGAATTCCATAAGAGCTCCACTCACAACACAAGTGAGTGTCGGGCCAAGCAGTCACTGGTGGCTGAGCTAAAGGTTTCAGAATCAAATGCATATTCCAACTCTAAGTCAGAACCCGACAAGGGGGATGACAAAGGGAAGCAGATCATTGATGTAGATCCCAACACCATTATTGCTACCGCCAAGATCCAGAAAAATGAACCCGAAGATTCAGAGGAGGAGGAGCGTCTCTTCCACTCCTAGATGTGGGTAAAGGGCTCCCCGCTACAGTTCATTGTCGATAGCGGGAGCCAAAAGAACCTCATTTTGGCAGAGGTCGTGAAGCGGTTGGGCTTACCAACCACAGCGCATCCACAACCGTACACCATTGGGTGGCTTCACCAAGGACAGGATCTTCGCGTGAGCGAGCAGTGTCACCTTCCATACAACATCAAGCCCTTCACAGATGAGGTATTGTGTGACATTTCTCCCCTTGATGTTTGTGATGTATTATTAGGACAACCATACTTGTGGAAGCGATATGCTGTGTATGAATCAAGGCCCCGGGCTGTTATTATTACAATGGGAAATAAGTTGTACAGAATACCAGAGGTAGCACCGCCTATCGCCATCTCTTTGATTACTGCAAAACAGTGCAGTAAGCTCATTTCCAAAACCAGGAAATTTGTTTTCCTGATGATACACCCTCAAAGAAAGAAGAAGACAGTGGCCACGGCCACTAGACAGGGCCCCTCCGCATGACAACTACAAATGGACAAGGTCGTGGAGGAGTACGAGGACATCTTCACCTCCCCCGCAGGGGTTCCTTTGCACTGTCAGGTCAAGCACTCAATCGATCTAACCCCAAGTGTGCCGCTACCCAATGGACCAATTTTTCGACGCTTTGTTCTGGAGAATGATGAAATCAAGAGGCAGATTCAGGAGCTACTACAAAAAGGTCACATCCGTCCGAGTTCATCACCTTGTGGGAGCCTGATTGTGTTGGTACAGAAAAAGGATGGGACTTTAACAAAGGTCACATCCGTCCGAGTTCATCAACTTGTGGGAGCCTGATTGTATTGACTATCGGGTGCTAAACAAGATCACTGTTCGTAATAGGTACCCGATCCCACAGATTGATTACCTCCTAGACCAACTAAAGGGGACAAAATATTTCAACAAGATTGATCTGAAGTCAGGATATCACCTGGTACCAATCGAACCCTCTGATGTGTGGAATACTGCCTTCAAATCCAAGGAGGGCCTTTTCGAATGGTTGGTTATGCCTTTCGGGTTGACGAATGCTCCTGCAACCTTCATGAGGCTAATTGATGACATCTTGCTGCCATTCACCAACTCATTTGTAGTGGTATACTTGGATGATATTCTGATCTTCAGCCAGAGTTGGGAAGATCACCTCCACCACATCCGACAGGTTCTCCAAACACAGCGGCAACACGAGCTATGCGCCAATTTGGAGAAATGCACTTTTGGCATGACCTAAGTTCAGTATCTGGGATACATTATTGGTGAACAGGGGGTGCATGTGGATCCAGCCAAGATCCAAGTCATTCGGGATTGGCCATCTCCAACCACTCTGATAGAGCTCCGCAGCTTTCTAAGTCTTGCCAACTTCTACTGCAGGTTCGTGTTGGGGTTTTCTCTTATCACTTGGCCCTTGAGTCAAGTCACCAAGGGAGGAGCAAAAGCAAAATTATTTTGGTATGAATCTCAATAGAAGGCATTCATAGAGTTGAAAGATCACCTCTGCATAGCACCAGTGCTTGCATTACCAAATTTACAACAACCATTTGAGGTCGAGACAGATGCCTCCAACTATGCTATTGGGGTAGTCCTTACTCAACACGGGCATCCAGTGGCATATCACAGTGAAACACTTTCAGACACAGTCTGGAACTATCCCACTTATGATAAAGAGATATATTCCATTATGTAGGCCTTTCGACAATGGAAGCATTACATCTCGAGGAAGGAAATGGTCGTCCACACAGACCACCGACCCCTGCAATTCATACAGACCCAGAAATGATCGCCATTAGATCACCATGAGAAGTGGTCTACATACCTGCAACAATTCCATTTGAATATCAACTATGAGAAGGGTAGCACCAATAATGTTGCAGATTTTCTCAGTCGACCACTGATCAAGGCGTTAACCACCGTGATCAACTCTTGTGGGCATGAGACTTTTGATTGGCCACTTCTCTACAAAAGAGACCCAGAATTTAGCCACACATACCAGACACTCCAAGATGCCCTGTTACTCCATGTGGGTCACCTTTGTGTTCCTTCAAGTGAGCGTGCCAAGATGATTTGCGAAGCACGCTATAGTCGGGCTGCTAGGCATTTTGGGGTCGAGAAAATGGTGGCAGTACTGCAAAAGTATTTCTATTGGTCGAATCTTCGACAAGATTTTGGGAAGTACATCAGATCATGTACTCCCTATGCCATTGCCAAACCGACCACCAAGAAGCAAGGCCTCTATACCCTGCTACCTACTCCTAGTCGACCTTGGGAATCCATCTCCATGGATTACATGTTAGGCCTTCCTTCCACTAAGCATGGGAATGACTGTGTTTTTGTGGTCGTCGATAGGTTCTCGAAGATGGCCATTATGGCGACCTACAAGAAGAATATCACAGCAGAAGCCACTGCTAAACTCTTCTTTGAACGAGTGTGGGTGCACTTTGGGATCCCACAGCCTATCATCTCGAACCAGAACAGTTGGTTCCTCAGTACATTTTGGTCTAGTCTCTAGTCAATGCTGGACACCAGACTCATTAAGTCCACAGCCTTCCATCCTCAAACTGATTGCCAGACAGAGGTTGTCAATAGGATGATTGTACACATTCTACGTATGTACAACTCAAAGCATCCACGTACATGGGATGAGAGCCTCCCCTATGTTCAACACAGCTACAACCGAGCTCTTCATAGCTCAACAGGCCACAGCCCTTTTCAGGTGGGCTTGGGATTCCAACCACTATGCCCCATTGATGTGGCCATGCCACTTGCAGCTACTCACATAGATTCGGCTCATGTCCAGTCCGAAACAGACAAGGCAACCAACTTCATTGAGCACATCCAACATATTTGCCAGCAGGTCCATGACATTCTGGAGAAATCAAATGCAATGTACAAGCAGCAACATGATCAACATCGGGTGCCACACAAGTTTCAGGTGGGCAACAAAGTTTGGTTGCATTTGCAAAAGGAATGCCTTACTGGAGCCTATCGGAAACTGAGACCACTCCGATGTGGTCCTTACACCATTATTAAGGCTATGGGGGACAATGCATTTGAGCTCAGCATACCCCATTCCTTGGCCTGCACCCAGTGTTCAATGTGGACTGCCTTCGGCCATACTTTCCACCATTACTAGACACATCCGACATTGCAGAATAGCTCACACCCACAAAATTAAATCTAGATTGCATGGAACAAGCTGCAACTGATTGGATCATGGACACACAAATCAAGAACACTCGCCAACAGAATATCCAACTGTATCAAGTTGTCAAAGCAGTCCAACTCCTTCACCAGGGCAAGTGGCTCACCAGGGACCAAGTTCAGCAAAAGTTTCCTCATCTCATGGATGAACTCAACGCAATGGGGACCATTGCTTCCTAAGGGGGGAGGAATGATCCAGGTGGATATTGGTGGCCACCTTCCAAGTCCACCTAGACCCCAACCATTATTTCTCTCAACATTTTTAGTTTCCTTAATTGTAGCACAACTTACTATTTTTAGCAGTTTTTCGGGTCCTGAACTTCCGGAGCTGTTTTGAGGCCCTAAACGACGTTTTTTGGGAAATATGGGAGCAACATGGGTCCATGGATCGATGTTTCCCTTCCCAAAGTGGTATTGCTCGGATAAATCTTTCTAACGAGCTATTGTACGTGTCAAACGGAGATCGTATGCCAAAGTTACGATCCCGGGAAGTTGATGTACCAATTTACCCAAACGGGGCCCACAGTTTGGCGTTTCATCTTCTAAGGTTAGGTTTTGGAATGCTAAGGGTTTTCCATTGTTTCTCAACAATAAATAGGCCTTCGAGCCTCATTGTAACACAATTCAGAGGCATGTAGCAATCACATCTCTTCTCAGAGATAAGCTACCATCGCCCTAGCTAGTTTATTTCCATTACTATTTGTAAGCATATTTCAGTATTTCACATTAATTAAATGAAGTATTATTTCCGTTGCATATCTATGTTTATGGTTATCTCTATAATTTTGTTGCATTCTTGTTTAACTCTGGATCAGTGGTATCAAAGCGGTCTGCTTTTTCTCTGTTTTTCTTCACATGTCCCCAACAACGTCTGGATATAAGGAGTTAGGGCTTGAACTGGTCGAACCTTTGCAAGGCCACCCTCACAAATCTCGACAGCCTCCCATGGCGGTTGAGAAGAAAGATGAGGGGATAGGAGATCCTATCAAAATCTTGCTCAAAGAAGCCCTCGAGCGACAACAGAACGGGATGATGGACAGCTTTGCCCAGATCCTTCAGCGGCTACCCAGAAGCGACGCATCGGCTTCCAACAACTACTCTGAAAACACCACGCCCTTTAAGGTACAAGTTAATTTTTAAATCCCCATATTCGAGGGTCAGATAGATGCAGATGTCGTAGATAAATGGTTAAATTTGCTAGAGGGTTATTTTTTTGTTCATGAATTTTCGAGTTGGGAAAAGATTGTTTTCGCTCTTCTCAAAGCAGCCCCCCACGTCAAGGACAGTGGGAAACCTATTGTGAGCAGAAGGATGAAAATACCAGCTCACTATTTTCAGTTGCACCCACCTGGAATTCATTCCGGGATGCCATCAAGGAGCAATACTACCCTGTCGAAAGCTATGATGATGAATAAATAAAGTGGACCACGCTACGGCAGGGAAGAGACCAAGACATGCCGGAGTTCACCAATCTTTTCCATACCCTTTGCACAATGTTGGGTATCAAGGATTCAGAGTAGCATTTGATACTCAAACACCATGGCTGCCTGCACAAGTACATCCAGGAAGAAATACAATTCCTGAACATCTCCTCGCTCGGCACAGCATACCGATATGCCGTTAAGGTCGAGCAGAATTTTAAACAAAAGAAGCGAGACTTTGGATCTACGAAGCTAAAGCAAGGGAAAGGTGCCCCTAAACCACAGAACAAAGGACAAAGCCAAGGCGGGGCAACCCAAGACAACCCGCCAAAGCTGCGTGCAAAGAACAACACCGCGAAGTAGAAAAAGGACACGGGAAAATGGTGTGAGTTCCATAAGAGCTCCACTCACAACACAAGTGAGTGTCGGGCCAAGCAGTCACTGGTGGTTGAGCTAAAGGTTTTAGAATCAAATGCATGTTCCGACTCTAAGTCACAACCCGACAAGGGGAATGACAAAGGGAAACAGATTGATGCAGATCCCAACACCACTATTGCTACCACCAAGATCCAGAAAAATGAACCCGAAGATCCAGAGGAGGAGGAGCGTCTCTTCCACTCCTAGATGTGGGTAAAGGGCTCCCCGCTATAGTTCATTGTCGATAGCGGGAGCCATAAGAACCTCATTTTGGCAGAGGTCGTGAAGTAGTTGGGCTTACCGACCATAGCACATCCACAACCGTACACCATTGGGTGGCTTCACCAAGGATGGGATTTTCGCGTGAGCCAGCAGTGTCACCTTCCATACAACATCAAGCCCTTCACAGATGAGGTATTGTGTGACATTGCTCCCCTTGAAGTCTGTGATGTATTATTAGGACAACCATACTTGTGGAAGCGACATGTTGTGTATGAATCAAGGCCCCGAGCTATTATTATATATTGGGAAATAAGTTGTACACAATACCAGAGGTAGCACCGCCTATCGCCATCTCTTTGATTACTGCAAAACAGTGCAGTAAGCTCATTTCCAAAACCGGGAAATTTGTTTTCCTTATGATACACCCTCAAGGAAAGAATAAGACGGTGGCCACAACCTCTAGACAGGGCCCCTCCGCAAGACAACTACAGATGGACAAGGTCGTGGAGGAGTCCAAGGACATCTTCACCTCCCCCGTAGGGGTTCCTCTACACTGTCAGGTCAAGCACTCCATCGATCTGACCCCAGGTGCGCCACTACCCAATGGACCAATTTATCAACATTCCGTTCTGGAGAACAATGAAATCAAGAGGCAGATTCAGGAGCTGCTACAGAAAGGTCACATCCGTCCGAGTTCATCACCTTGTGGGAGCCCGATCGTGTTGGTACAGAAAAAGGATGGGACTTGGAGACTCTGTATTGACTATCGGGTGCTAAACAAGATCACTGTTCATAATAGGTACCTGATCCTGCGGATTGATGACCTCCTGGACTAACTAAAAGGGGGAAAATATTTCAGCAAGATCGATCTGAAGTCAGGATATCACCAGGTACCAATCGAACCCTCTGATGTGTGGAAGACTGCCTTCAAAGACAAGGAGGGCCTTTTCGAATGGTTGGTTATGCCTTTCGAGTTCACGAATGCTCCTGAAACCTTCATGAGGCTAATGGGTGACATCCTGCGACCATTCACCAACTCATTGGTAGTGGTATACTTGGATGATATTCTGATCTTTAGCCAGAGTTGGGAAGAGCACCTCCACCACATCCGACAGGTTCTCTAAACACTACGGCAACACAAGCTATGTGCCAATTTGGAGAAATGCACTTTTGGCATGACCAGGTTCAGTATCTGGGATACATTATTGATGAACAGGGGGTGCATGTGGATCCAGCCAAGATCCAAGTCATTTGGGATTGGCCATCTCCAACCACTCTGATAGAGCTCTGCAGCTTTCTAGGTCTTGCCAATTTCTACCGCAGGTTCGTGTTGGGGTTTTCTCATATCACTTGGCCCTTGAGTCAAGTCACCAAGGGAGGAGCAAAAGCAAAATTCTTTTGGTCTGAATCTCAACAGAAGGCATTCATAGAGTTGAAAGATCACCTCTACATGGCACCAGTGCTTGCATTACCAGATTTACAACAACCATTTGAGGTCAAGACAGATGCCTCTGACTATGCTATTGGGGCAGTCCTTACTCAACACGGGCATCCAGTGGCATATCACAGTGAAACACTTTCAGAAACAGTCCCAAACTATCCCACTTATGATAAAGAGATGTATTCCATTGTGTCGACCTGCTGACAATGGAAGAATTACATTTTGGGGAAGGAAATTGTCATCCACACAGACCACCAACCCCTGCAATTCATACAGACCCAAGGGAAATTGCAGAATGATCGCCATCAGAAGTGGTCTACATACCTGCAACAATTCCATTTGAATATCAAGTATAAGAAGGGCAGCACCGATAATGTTGCAGATTGCCTCAGTTGACCACGGATCATGGCATTAACCATCGTTCTCAACTCTTGTGGGCATGAGACTTCTGATTGGCCACTTCTCTACAAAACCGACCCAAAATTTGGCCACACATACTAGACACTCTTGGAGGGTTGGCATGTTCCAGATTTTCACCTCTAGGATGCCCTGTTATGCCACGTGGGTCACCTTTGTGTTCCTTCAAGTGAGCGTGCCAAGATGATTTGGGAAGCACACTACAGTTGGGCTGGTAGGCATTTTGGGGTCGAGAAAATGGTGGCAGTACTGCAAAAGTATTTCTATTGGCCGAATCTTCGACAGGATGTCGGGAAGTACATCAGATCATGTACTGCCTGTGCCATTGCCAAACCGACCATCAAGAAGCAAGGCCTCTATACCCCGCTGCCTACCCCTAGTCGACCTTGGGAATCCATCTCCATGGATTACATGTTAGGCCTTCCTTCCACTAAGCATGGGAATGACTATGTTTTGTGGTCGTCGACAGGTTCTCGAAGATGGCCATTATGGCGACCTGCAAGAAGAATATCATAGCAGAAGCCACTGCTAAACTCTTCTTTGAACAAGTGTGGGTGCACTTTGGGATCCCACAGTCTATCATCTCATTTCAGAACAGTCGGTTCCTCAGTACATTTTGGTCCAGTCTCTAGTTAATGCTGGACACCAAACTCACTAAGTCCACAACCTTCCATCCTCAAACTGATGGCCAGACAGAGGTTGTCAATAGGATGATTGTACACATTTCACGCATGTACAACTCAAACCATCCATGCACATGGGACGAGAGCCTCCCATATGTTCAACACAGCTACAACCAAGCTCTTCATAGCTCGAATGGCCACAACCCTTTTCAGGTGGGCTTGAGATTCCAACCATTATGCCCCATTGATGTGGCCATGCCACTTGCAGCTACTCACATAGATTCGGCTCATGTACAGTCTGAAACAGACAAGGCAACCAACTTCATTAAGAACATCCAACATATTTTCCAGCAGGTCCATGCCATTCTGGAGAAATCAAATGCCAAGTACAAGCAGCGACATGATCAACATCGGGTGCCACACAAGTTTCATGTGGGCGACAAAGTCTAGTTGCATTTGCAAAAGGAACGCCTTACTAGAGCCTATCGGAAACTGAGACCACTCCGATATGGTCCTTACACCATTACTAAAGCTGTGGGAGATAATGCATTTGAGCTCAGCATACCCCATTCCTTGGCCTGCACCCAGTGTTCAATGTGGACTGCCTTTGGCCGTACTTTCCACCATTGCTAGACACATCGGACATTGCAGAATAGCTCACACCCACAGAATTAAATCCAGATTGCGTGGAACAAGATAAAACTGATCGAATCATGGACACAGATATCAAGAACACTCACCAACAGAATATCCAATTGTATCAAGTTGTCAAAGCAGGCCAACTCCTTCACCAGGGCAAGTGGCTCACCAGGGACCAAGTTCAGCAAATGTTTCCTTGTCTCGTGGAGGAGCTCAACGCAATGGGGACCATTGCTTCCTAAGGGGGGAGGAATGATCCAGGTGGATATTGGTGGCCACCTACCAAGTCCACCTAGACCCCCACCATTGTTTCTCTCAGCATTTTCAGTTTCCTTAATTGTAGCACAACTTACTATTTTTAGCATTTTTTCGGGTCTTGAACTTCCAGAGCCGTTTTGAGGCCCTAAACGACGTTTTTTGGGAAATTTGGGGGGGACCCCTTTGCCCTTCCCACAGTGGTAGTGCTCAGATAGATCTTTCTAACGAGCCATTGTATGCGTCAAACGGAGATCGTATGCCAAAGTTACGACCCCGGGAAGTTGATGCACCAATTTACCCAAATGGGGCCCACAGTTTGGCGTTTCATCTTCTAGGGTTAGGTTTTGGAATGTTAAGGGTTTTCCATTGTTTCTCAACAATAAATAGGCCTTCGAGCCTCATTGTAACACAGTTCAGAGGCATGTAGCCATCACATCTCTTCTTAGAGATAAGCTACCATCGCCATAGCTGGTTTATTTCCATTACTGTTTGTTTGCATATTTCAGTATTTTACGTTAATGAAATGAAGTATTATTTCCGCTACATATCTGTGTTTATGGTTATCTCTATAATTTATTGCGTTCCTGTTTAAGTCTGGATCAGGAGTGGCCTAGAGTGATATGGTATTTATTACAGAAACTTATCATTTTCTTGGATTTAAAGGCAGCAACATTATCAGTTATGATCTTCTCCGGACAGCCAAATCTATACAAGATGTTGGTTTCTAAGAATCCTATAATCACAATATCATTGGCTTGTCTAGAGGGAATGGCTTCTATCCATTTGGTGAAATAACCTGTGGCAGTGAGAATCCATTTATGTTGTCCAGAAGATGGAGGATGGATTTCTCCAATGGAGTCTAAGCCCCATTGTTGAAAGGGTTTCTCAGTGGAGATTGGTCTCAGGGGTAAAGGTAGTAATTTTCTCTTGCCCTCAAAAATTTGGCATTTATGGCAAGCAGTGACAAATTTCTTTACATCGGTGAACAAGGTTGGCCAACAAAATCCAGCCCTCAAGATCTTGTCTGCAGTTGCCTTCCAGTATAGGTGTCCACCACAGTCTCCTGCATGAAATTCTTAGAGAACCTTGTCAGCTTCTTCTTTTACTAAACAATTCAATAGAATACCTTCATGATTTTTCCAAAATAAAGCATTATCTAAAATACAAAATTTTGCAGCTTTCAGCTTTAAAAACCTTTTCTTTGTCCTGGATAACCCTAGAGGAGCCTCCAGGTTTAATAATACATAAGTTATATCAACATACCATGGTGAACCTAAGAAGGCCTGGCTGATTTGTGGAGTCGCCATCTCCTGTTCATTACCCAGTTCATTAATATCTAGGGCTTGACAATTTGTTTCAGTCATGAGTTTAGCCAATCCTTGTCCTTTTATAAGATTTGTAGGTCTAATTTCAATATCATATTCCAATATAGCAGCAATCCATTTACCTCATTTACTCTCAATTCCATCTTGAGTTAAGATGTCTTTGACAACAGCATTTGGCACATAGGCTATTACATGGGAATACAATATGTAGACTCTAAAGTCTTTAATAGCTTTTACCAATGAAAAAGCTTGTTTTTCCATGATTTTGTATTTCAGTGGTGCATCCCTGAGTGCTTTACTAAAAAAGCTATTGGTTTTTCAAATCCTTGATCATCCTTTTGTAGTAAAATAGTAGCTATGGTGTGTTCTGATGCAAAGGAAAATATTATGAGATCTCTATCAAACTTTGGACTTGTGAGGATCAGTGTTCTAGTTAAAGCTATTTTAATTTCTTCAAAATCTTGCCTGGCTTCGACTGTCCAACTAATACTAGAATCCTTTTTCAACATATTATTAAGCAATCTAATTAATTCAGCTAAATTAGATATGAATCTTCTCAAAAATTGATCTTTCCTAAGAAAGCTTGAAGTTCTTTGACATTTCTAGGGTCGGGTATTTGCAGAATAGCTTCTATTCTAGCAGGATCAATTCTGATGCCTTCTTTGGAGATGATATGGCCTAAAAGTTTGTCTTCCTCTAGACCAAACATTGACTTCTTATAATTTAAGGAAATACCATATTTTCTACATTTCAAGGATACTTGTCTCAAATGATCCAAGAACTGCTGATCTGATTTAGAAAAAACCGTCAGGTCATCTAGATATATAACCAGAAAATCATGAATTTCCTTTGCAAACGCTATGTCCATTGCCCTCTGAAAGGTTGCCCCTGCATTTTTAAGTCCAAATTGAATTTTAACATATTTGAATGTGCCCCATGGTGTTGTAAATGCAGTCTTTTCGTGGTCATCAGGATGAACCAAAATCTGGTTATAGCCTGAGAACCCATCCAAGAGTGAAATCCTAGAAGCACCTACCACCCTCTGTAAAATGTGATCTATCTTTGGCAAGGGTCAATTTTCCTTTAGAGAAACTTTATTAACATTCCTTAAATCAACACATAATCTGATTTCTCCAGTTTTCTTCCTAGTGGGTACTAAATTAGACACCCACTCTGAAAACCTGATAGAAGCAATTATTCCTGCTTCATACATTCGTTTGATTTCGTTTTCAATTAAGGGCAGAGGTACAGGATTAATTCTTCTAAGATTTTGCTTGAATGGTTTCTGGTTTTCCTTCAGAGGTATAGTATGTTGAATTATGGAGGTGTCATAAGATTTCAGGGTGTCATAACTCCAGGCAAAAACATCCTGGAACTCTCTCATTAGCTCAACATATTTGAGTTTTTTGTCAGGGGGCAAAGATTTAGATAACTTCACTATTTTAGGATCATCCTCCATTCCCAAATTATAGTCCTCAATATCTTCTCTTAAGGGTTCCATCTTAGGTTTCTTAGAAATATCATTGAAATCAAAAAGATCTTCCAAAGGTGTTAATCCCTCAGGCAAATGATTGTCTTTTAAATTGATTACTTCAGATTCTCCTTCAACAATTTCATCAATATCCATCTCTTGAAGTTCCTGCATTTCCTTTTTGGTGAATTTTGTTGGATGTAGCATTTGAGTTGCACTTTCTACTGAAATGCTTGTTTCTATCTTGTTTGTTTGATCAAATTCATTTACTGTATCTACATCTATGTTAGTGTTACAAAATTCTTCATCTAAAGTCAAAAAATTGTTGATCTGCTTATCACCATCAAACACTCTCTAGTTCTTTAAATTGTTTCATATAGCTCGCCTATGTCTAATCTCGGTTGTGAACTGATGATTGGTATCAAATGGTAATTTGTAGGTGCTAGCAAACATTGCCAGACTATGAGCTTGCAAATTATGTTTTCTTGGGATTTTGGAAAGCTTAGTTTCCAAAAATGTGTTGAGAATCTCTATCACTATATCTCTGTAATACTTCAGTCTAGGATCATTTGTTGAATACTGTCCTTTAATCTATTGAACTATTAACTCAGAATCTCCTAAGACAGACACCCTAATTGCTCCTAATTTCTTAACCAATTTAAGACCTAACAACAAAGCTTCATATTCTGCCATATTGTTGGTGCATCTAAAGTTTAATCTGTAGGCATGACCTTCAGCGTGGTCGTTTTCAAGATTATGCACCCAGACTCCTGCTCCTGCTCCTAATTTGTTAGCCGAACCATCAAATTCTAAGTGCCAGAGAATTTCATGCTCATCATTGGTGTCAGGAGTCTCAGGAATCTGTTTAATAGGTAGATTTGTTTCCTTACTTTCTTCTGCTTTCTCTAGGGTGTATGATGTCTCATTGTTTTCAGAAATTTCATGTATTTGAACACTAGATTTATCATTTTCAATTTCTTTTGGTTCTGCTAAAACTTACGATTCAGTTAAAGGGTCAATTTCAGCATTGTAGAGAATGAAAGAGTCCATATCGGAGTGAACTGAGTAGATAGGGAAATTTTGGGGTTTCTCCTGACTACTTACAACGTACTTCATTAAGGTTTCTCTATATAGTTTCTTGGGTTAACCGAATACTGAAATAGTAGCATAAGGCATGTCTAATTGTAGAGATCCTTGAAGTTTTGCACCCCAAGACCTAGACAATAACATGCCATATTTCGGTGGAATGTCAGCTACTACTATGTCCATTAAAATGGTTTTCGCAGGATATTGAACTAGTGACACACATAAGTCTTTGATTAATCCTAATCATCTGACCTAACTTGAATCAAAAGAAAAGAGGTCTTTAAACGGTCTGGTGATGTCTAGGTCCAATTTCTCCATTACAGATTTAGGCATTAAGTTATGAGAGGCACTAGAATCAAACATGGCATTATGAAGTATTTTATCATGTATATTCAGACTTACATAGAAAGGAGGGATTCCTCCATCTACTGATTTCCCATTCACTTCAGGGCCAAAAATTAATTCGGGCTGATCATCAAAAACATTTACTGAATCTTCATTAACCGAGATTTTGAGTGACTTGTTAATTTGGCTTCTGTAGACATCATGTTTAGCTAGTTCAGACAATGGAACAACTATTTTTAATTTGCCTACTTCAGCTTCCAGATTAAAAGGCTTTTCAGTCTGAGTTCTTGCATTCCGGACAGCTAGATTCTCTTTTTCATTTGTTTTCTATGTGTTTCTCTCCTTTTTAGGAGTGGGGTTATGGGCTGAAGTTGTTTCCACATCAACTTCTGGAGGTTCTTCCACGTTTCCTTTAGAGGGAATAGAAGTGGAAAGTTGTCTATTATTGGGTTGATTATCAGACACATCTTCAATAATTGGGTTAGATGGGTTAGGGTCTGTTCTGGAAATAATATGTACAGGGATATTATTAGTCTTACCTTTGTTAGGCTGCTTAATGGTTTTCTGTTTATTAGTTTCAGGGACATCTATTCTTATGCTCCTCAAATTGTATTGTTTATGGACTTCATAAATGGTTGTATCATATCCCTCCCTAAAGTCAAATGATTCACCTGACTGAGTTTGGAATTGTTTCAGAACATAAGCTTCTTGATCGTCTTGGGTCAAGAAAACTTGTTCTCCATTGTTGAGTCCCATCAAATTGATTTGGGTGTCTTCTGTTGGTTCATCAGAAGTGGAGCCTTCAGCATAATTTTCCTGGAAAGGGGGCCTAAGGTTTTGATCAGGGCCAGTCTTCCCAGTATTCTGATTTTGGTTCTTCCTGAAATTTGGATTTCTCCCGGTGTTGCTAGGTTGTCCATCACAAGGGGATTTCCTTTCGATTGTTTCTTCTCTATCTCCTAACCTCTCCATACCTTTGAACATAGCATCAATTTTTTGTTCAAAGGCTAAGGGTTCTTCTTTCAAAGGTATCCTCCTTTCAGCTCTGGCTCTAGCTCGTTTGGATATCAGGTTAGCTTCAACGCTGACAGCTATACTTTGAATTTCTTCGAAGGTTCGAGGAGCTCTTTCCCTGAGTTGGTATGCCATATCTGAATCAAATCCATCAGGGAATTTGATTAATGCCAAATCTGGAGGAGGTCTAAGGTTTAGGGGGATAGCATTGTAAACATTATTGAACCTGGTATAGTAATCTTGTACAGTTTCTTTTGTTCCCCTCTTCAAGTTTTCATACTCCGACAAAATATGGATAGGGTCTTTCTTCTTTTCCCATATGTTCAAGAATGTATGGTAAAGATCTTGTAGGTCATTGATACAGTTTGCAGGGAGGGCTCTAAACCATGTTCTGACATCTCCAGTTAAACTTTTAACAAACATCCTCATTCTAACATCATCAACATCAACTTCATATATCTCAAAGTAGTCTATCATCTTTTTAGTATGTTGTTGTGCAGTGTAAGTACCAGAACCATCAAAATGTGTGATCTTACTTTGATAGTCTTGGGGAATAGCCCCTAGGTTGGTAGGTAAGTGGAGAGGAGTGTATCTATTTGCCATGGCTGCAGGGGTAGATGTGGCAGATGGTTGAGCAGGGATAATAATGGGAATGTGATTTGTAGATGGGGGGGTGGAAGGGGTAGCTTGGGGTTGAGATGAACTTGGAGAGGCTCAAGTGATCACAGAAAGGTTTGATGTTCCTATAGAGGTAAGTTCAGATTGAATGGAATTCTACAAATGTCTGTCAAGATGCGAAGTGACAACTTCAAGTTGTAAATTTTCGATCAATAAAAGATCATGAACTGTGTGGGCTAACCCAGATTCAGAAAAAGTTACAAATAAAGAGGTCTCAAACCACTCATAAAAAGGTTCTTCCTCAAGTTAAATCCACTTCACTGGACAGGATATTGATCTGCATAAAGGTTGTGAACTAGCAGAACTCTCTTGGCTTTCTTGTCTCCTTAGAATTCTAGGGATAAGATTAGGTTTTTCGAACACAGGGGGTGGATTTGGATCAGGTTTAGCTCTGGTGTAACAAGTCCTTTTTGAAACCAGGTTTCTAAGTGTATTTTTGGGTTTTCTCTCTAAATAGGTTGGGTAAAACAACTTCTTACAGTTTCTTTAAAAAGCTTTTAGATATCAGATTTGAACTTTATTAAAGACTTGTTTGATAAAAGGAACTGATCAGGAATTTGAAACTAGATGTTCAATCCATAAACTAGACCAGAGATAGTCTGAATCAGCATTCATTTACTTCTGCAATTGCAAAGCAAGAGCATTTCAAAGGCTACCTGGCTAACTTTAGGCTCTGTCTGTAGTTTATAAAGTAAACAATAGTAACAAACAAAATGTTCAGATCCCCAGTGGAGTCGCCACTATGTTATCACTCATATTTTCCTAGAAGTTGTTGGGAAGAGGAAAGGGGTCTGAGGTAACCACAAACCAACTTTTAAGTACAAATTCTAGCCAATTTGTACTCATATAGGGCTCTATCTTTATGATTTATCTTGTTTTTTTAAATATATTAGGCTAGTTGCGAAGTTTCAGGGTTTTTTTTGAGTTTAGGTGGTGAGATTCAGTAGCAAAGGGGTAAGACTGAGTAGCTTAGTCCATTGGGCTGATGGAGTTAAAGAAAATGGCTTAACTAGACTTGGTTTCTTCACAAAGGATGGTTTAACAGAGCAAGGTAGTCAAATAGGGAACAATTAGACACTGAAAGATGTTATGGGCTAAAGGGTTAAAGGGAAACTAAGAATCCTTTAACATACTTTAAAAGCACAGAACATGAATAACCATCAATAAAGAGAAATTAAGAATTCTTTATTAAATGATTAAAATGAACAAACTAGGAAATAGGAGCAATCAAGAATTCACTGTTTATACTAGTTCAGAAGAAAACATTGAGAATAATAACAATTGAAAACAGAGTGCAATTAAGCATATTATGCGTTATTCTTTTTCATTTATCATTCAGATGTGAAACATAGATGATATTTTAAACAAGGAAAACTTTAAAGCACAAGGTATAGATGAACTTATTGATCCGGTGTTTGATTCAAGAATTCTGAGAAAATTCCTTAGCTCCAATTCTTCATCCAGCAAGCCACAAAATTGGTCCAAACAACATGTTATTCCAAAATAGTCAATGTTACAGCAATGTCTAAGAATCCACACTCAATACTCCAATTGAGGGAGTATTTATACAAAAAATATTTACAAAAATATCTCATAACAGAGTGAGATATATTCTAATGATGACTAATTAATTTTACAGAAAAATAGAGAAACTTAGTCTCGAAGATAGGAGAAAGGTCAACTGATGTTGCGCTGTTCCTTTTCTCGCTGAATGTGTTGGAGGCAAGCCCTTTTATTTGGCTTGTTGCTGTCCTCTTTAGTAACTATGTGCTGGCTGCCTTGTTTTGACCAATACTTTTCACATGTTCTGATACACTTCAACCTGTTTGACCCCTCTTCATCTTTGTTCATCTTGCTATGGTAAAAGCCCAAAATTTACATTTTACCAAAAGTAAATTTACAAAATTTTCAATATGTCTTCCCACCATTTTTGCTCTGGCAATCTATGTTTCTGAAGTTTCCTCAGAGTCTCATCAGTTTCTGTATATCTGAAAAAATTAGGTTAGAGTTGAAACAAGTGCTTTACCTCATGTTCAATATAGAATAAGTTCTCCAAGCTATCATAGAGAACTCGGCCTGTGGGAAGTGTTTTTATTCCTGATGCACTTGTTGATGAACTAGCTTGATCTCCAACATACTTATTCAATTTATCTACATAATCAATGTGCTTCATTAACCTGTCATTGATGACCAAAGGACTTGGTAGCCCTTTATTCTGCAAAACTGTGAACTTCTCCATAAAAGAATTGATTTCCACCTACATATCTTGACATCTTCTCTCTAGATTCTGCATCAAAGTTATTTTAGTTAGCACCTTTTTGATTCCCAAAAGAGTGTTTGTCCTGTCTGGGATGCCAACTGCTTCCAGTTGTTCCTTACTTTTGGTATTCAAAAAATGTATAAGCCTATTGGCTTGTTCAGGCATCTATCCTAACAAAGCTCTGGTCCTTTGAATTTCTTCATGTGTTGCTTTCACTAAATCAATATGTTCATAAATCACTTGGATAGATGCCCACACATCATTTATAGATTGAATGATGTTGGTCCAAAGGATTTTCTTGATCTCTGCCAGGGGCTTGTTAAAAGTGAGCTCTTGTTCTAATGTTTTAACTTTCCTTTTTAAGGCTTTAATCTCCCTGGTTTTCTCTGCAGCATGTATTTTTGAGGCATCATACTTCTTTTCTATATTAGCCAATTGTTCTTTTACTTATTTTAATTCTGTAACTTGTAATTTCAGTTCTTCCATGGCCTTTATCAATTCTTCAATGCTCATATTAGAACTGCAACCTAATGTTGTTCCTACTGTTGATGTACCTGTAATCACCTCTATTGTGCCTGTTGGGATATTTGGAGCCAATGTTGTTCCAAGTGCAGAAGGGACTGCTATTGAGACTATGGGAGTTACTTCAGGAGGCTGAGAGGTCGACTCTCCCTACTTTTCCTTCAGTGCCTTCTCTAATGCCTACTATGTATCATTCAATCTTTCGTTAAGTTTCAGGAGCAGGTCCATCATATCTTCTTCTGATTTCTATTATACAACTTCTGCTGTCTAAGGATGCCTTGAAGGAGGTAGCTTCAGCTGTTTCCTCAGGGCAGCAATGTCCTCTTCTTTCTTCTTGATCAAAGCCTATATGCCTTTAGCATCTTTGGGATCATGTCCCAATCCAATGATGATTTCTTCTAATGATTTGATTTTGTTATCCTTGGCTAGGGAGAAGGCTTTTTCCAAGTGAAGTTGAGAAGCTATATTATCCAAGGAATTATGTAGCTTGTGGGCCATCATTGCTTTGTTAGCCAATGTGGAATAGACCATTTCCCCAGTTTGCTTGTGAAGTTCAATTTGTTCCATAGGATGAATATATTTGGCTAAGACCTCCAAATTTGTTCTGATGTAATCTACTACTAACTAAGGTTGTTGCACCTTTGGCTTAAAATAACTCATTAACATTTTTCCTTCTTTAATATCATAAGCTGACATCAATCTCTGCTGGTTTGAGGGGGCCATCTTCAGATATTGATTATAAATTTGAAGTCTCACTGGATTGTTCTTGGCTTTTATCTTTGTAAATGTCTTATTAATGTGTGAGGCTTGTTTGCTTTGTGGCTTGGTGGATGATACTTCTACACTGTGTTGTCTTTCTAGCTCCTGCCTTTGTAAGTTAGGGGATGTTCCTCCCAATGGGGGAGTTTGTTGTCTAGTTGTTCTTTCAGCTCTTAGACTTTCTGTGGTTTCCTCAATGATTTCCTCTTTTGAAAGAGGATTCAATCTTTGTTTCTTTGCTCCAGGTTGTTCTGTAGGTCCACTGATAGGTGTGGTGGTTTCTCTATCCCTATTTTTGTTTCTTTCTTCATTTAGAGGAGTTTGCAATGCTGGAATTTTTGCAGCTTTAGTTTGGGCTAGAGGAATCTGTACATGACTCTGTTTTTTCGTCTTTCCAAGCTGATCAATCATTGTAGGCTGCTCTGTGGTCTCTACTTCATTTCCTTTGGAAGTTCCTGTAACTGGTATGCTGGTTTCTTGTGAAGGATATTGAGAAGTTCTGGCAGAAGATGTACCAATTTCTGATTGTTGAGGCAGCTTGAATGATACCTGTCCAAAAGATTCTAGGTCAAGGGCTTTCTCAAGATCTTTCATAGCAATTTCCATCTTTTCTTGCTCACTAATCTCTTTTATTAGGGTCCCTTCTGCCCATTCATTCTGATTTGCAAACTGTTCAATTTATGGGATCCTATGATGTATATAAACTGATAGCCTGTTTTTTGTCCTTCTATCACATATGAAACTATTTGGGTCATATGGCACCCACCAAAAACTTTTCTTCAATCTAAGGTGGTCTTCTAAAATCTTTTCAGCTTCTTGCCATGCATCCCTAGAATTGATGACAAAAGGGCCTAACTGGTTCTTGATTCTTAGCTGAGCCTTTTTCTTTGTGCTACAAAAATGGACTAAGTCTGCATTTATAAGCTGCCTAAAATATTCTAGTGCAAATAATCTCATGGGCACATATTTAGGTAACTTGAAAGGGCAAAGTTCACACCCATACATTCTGATTTCTGTGTGATTTTGATACAGGTACTAGTCACCTATCCTGTACTATTTAGAGAGTTGTAGAATCTTCTTCATGTCACCAGTGATCCTAGGAGGGGAAACTACTATCAATAAAGTGGTTTCTGGATGTACAAACTAGTCAATGAACTCATTATAAGTATAAGGGGACTCACTAGTATTATGAAAGATGAAACTCCAAAAAATCACAGACCTTCGATTTCCTTTTGAGTCCAAATTCCTGATGGGGAAAGAAAACCTATTTGGCTGATGATACAACAAAAGATGGTATATAAAATACGTATATTTGAAGACTCCTTCCCTCTCCAAATTTATGAATTGATCATGGATTTTGTTGGCAATGAAAGTGGCATAGTTATATCTGACAGCAGGGGGCTGTCTTGGAGCAAAGATTAATAGTAAAACCAAGGTGATGTCATCAAAATATTCACTGGAATTGAATCCCATGATCAGGGATATCATTTCAACAATGAATCTGCCAGTGTCAGTGAAAAAAGTATGTAGATAAGGAGGTGGGCCTTTAGGCTGGTTCTCTGGTAGCATGAAGGTTTGAGCAATACGGCTTATCACTGATGTGGGAAATTGAGATGCTTTTTCAAGTAGATACCCCATGGTAAGAGGAGTAAGGGGCTGAGTGGAGGGAAACCGTATCATTTCATTAATGGACTTAGCAGTTATGGGAAAAAGGACAGATTGAGATGGGGATATAACTGCTCTATGGACAGGGTCATCGTTAGCACAGCATTGATGAATAATGTCTGGGAAAAAATGGACTGGGGGAAGGAAATACATGGGAAGGTCAGATTCCCACAGTCCAAAAATGTCAGAGTTGTTTAGATAGCTATCCCTGATTTGGAAAAAGGCCTAAAGATGGTTCCTATCACCAGATAAATTTTTTATTTGGAAATCTTTATCGGCCAGGAGTAGATAATCTACGTCTTTATGGGGTGCGTTTATGGGCGTGACATTCAGGGCTATGGGAGTATCAATGTTTGGTTCTTGTGTATTCAAACTGGAATTGAGGCTTTCTGTGGAAAACATTCACTAAACAACAGTTTTTGGGTCTTTTATGGTAATTATAGACTGTCTTTAACTTAAATTTTGGCTTTCGCTTGTAGAATTCTCAGTGAAAAACTGAAATTGTAGGTTTGCAGGGAAAAATGGATAAATACCTGGATTAAGGAGGTAAACTATGTAATTGCAGGTTGAATAACGACTGCAGAGCTCATTGCTATAGTCTCTTGGCCGAGTGTTGCGCTGAATGCTCGAACAGTCGACTGAACGTTAGTTTGCATGGAGCACAGTTTACAGAGGATAATGGTGAAAATGACGTTTTATCATTTATTTAACGAAATTCGGTTTGGCGAGACTTTTTGGCATTTATTAGGTAGATGACGTCAGCGTGATCGGATGTGTTGCCATTACGCGATGGGTGGTAAGCAGTTTGCTCGCACCTCTTTTGGAGTCAGGTGGTTTTAGACAGACGGCAAGCGAGCACATGGAACGGGCGACTCGTGGCTTTGGTATGGCAGAAAACCGTCGGGCGATCGTGGGTTAAAATGAGGTGGGAAGGGTGGTCATGATATCGCTGTCAACCATCGGATGGGAATGATTTGATCGAACGGTGGACAGATGTGGGACATGGCAGGGAGTTATGCAGCAGGCCCAATACAATTAACGTAGATTTAATCGTATCGAGCGCATTATGATTGGATAGATAGGTTATTAATTAACCGGGGGTTAATTAATCCCTTTAGTGTGGCGGGGAAAGGTTATTAACAAACTTCGGATAAGTTTTTTAATCCCTATTTTAAACTATATAATGGTTATATACGATCGGGGCGGGAATTATATAAAATGTCTGGGTTTTACATATATTTATATAATACGGGAAATGGGTAAATGATTTCATTGGGAGTTATATAATAGATGTTAAAAGTTAATATGAAACAAAGTGATAATAAGCGCTAAGCAAATTTTTACGATTTACCTTAGAACTTAGGCTAAAGTGGGAAAAAAGAGGTTTTTAGGTGACATTATGCATTTCCTAAGTAAAATAGGTTTTTTTACTTAGGCAAACTTTATGAAATGAAATGAATAATGGATGGATGATTTTGCGTACTTAGGCTTTTAGATCATTGAGCCGAGGATCCGGCCCCTCTAGAAGTCAGAGAAATACTTTGAGCCCCTTTGATTTTCCAAGACCTTGATACTTAGGGGGAATTAGTGAAATCTTTAGGGAAAAATGTGAATGGAAATCAGTTTTTTATCCTTGCCTTTCTTGAATTGCATCAAGTGTTATGTATGCCTTGCACTAGTGAGGAAAGTAAAGATCAACATATTTCGAAGCATTTTTCATCACGAGTATCATTATGCAACGTCATCTACCTACCCTACCTACTTTAGCCTGACATTTTTTCTTCTTTATTAGGGTGCACTTAGACTGGAAAACCCTTATCACACTTTTTCTTGTACATATAACAATCTATCTAAATCTATACTTATTACATCCAAGGGCTCAGATTACACTGTTGAGCTCCTTTTATTCACTCTACCTATCTGCTTATCTGCCAGGATTACACAGTTTGGTTAGATTTTATTCTCTATCTCTACAGCATGAAATTGAAAAATGAATGAGCCAAGTTTAAACAGTTTGACTCTTCATGAATTGTGGCATAAGTGACAAGCTACACACAATTTCTTATTGAAGAAAATGAAAAAGTAGTGGCATTTAGACTTGCACTCTTTCCTGGTCTATTTTGTTTGGGGTTCATTTCTTCTCATTTTTTGACCATTTTATTCTTTTTACCCGTTGATTTTTCTTTTAGGTTATACCCTCTTTATATTTTTTAATTTTTTTTATTTTTTTGACAATATGGAAAACCTTTGCAACAAGAAAAGGTATGAACATATTACAGAGCTTATCAAGTCAATGATGAAATATGACACCTATTGGTATAGGAGGATAACACTTGGGTAAAAATGTGACGAAGAGTTACCATGATATGATTCAACCTCTTATATCATCTTAAGGAAGTGGAATCGACAAACAGAAATTCTTAATGACTTCCCTTTTAGGTGTTATAGGACCCCCATGGGCTAACCACCCTTTTGGGTGACCAAACCCTAAATTAAACCTCTTTTTTTAGTGCCCTGATCTTCTAGACACTAGCACACCACTGCCTGATTTCAACTAAAACCCTCCAATTGCATGCATGATGCCTACAAGGGAGAGACTGCAATTTTTTTCACATAATTATGTGCCCACGACCGTGGGATTTAAGACACTTTTTCAGGGCCAGGACTCAGGCCAATGCCTAGAACTTCAGGAAACTTTCATAAATGATAAATGACATTGTAACAAAGGTAATAATGCAAACGCTTGATCAATGACTTGACTAGACCCCTACTGGGCATGAAAGACATTTTGTCAAACATATCATGAAAATGAAATATACTAGTCATAAATACACATATGAACATAGGGACCTGATACTTATTTGAAAATCACCAAGAAGGTCTATTGCCTTCTCATAATAGCTTCAAGAACATCTATTAGGTTGTACATTCATCATTCGTACATTTACTAATCAAAGCATAATGAGAGTCATAGCCAAATTATTGCATAAACCATGCTTATAACAAACATGTAACCAACATAATAACAAGGATAACATAACCATAAAAACCACATATTAATTAGTACATTTACACATACTGATCTGGGTCTGGGTGTGACAAAGGACCCTTCCAAGACCTTTTACTTCCATGATGTTTTAAATTGAATTTTTAAAATAACATAAATGAATACATCTGCATGTTGTAAAGAAGAGGAACATGACATTCATCAACACATGAAAACATAGGCCGTTGATAATGGAGTTCACCCAGGAGGGACTACGTCTTCGGGCCCCAATGCATTAAGTGTTGTCAATAGTGATGATGTACATAAGAGGTGACGTCACTATCATACAATGGAAATGCCCTCACGTAGGAGTGGCTCCAAGAGATGTCCCACTGCAGGAACTCTCGTTAAAAAAGGACTCCTATCTGTATGACCTAAACTCATGCATGGTGATAATAAGCATCCCGCCAACATGGCATAAAAGGGATATCAATGCAAACATACATGGCGACACATGAGTATCCCATCAACATACAACAAAGGGATCTCAAATAAAACATGACGAATCATGAAAATAAGGACATCACACATATGACTCCACATTTCATCAAGAAGGAAGCATGAGACAAGTAAGAAACAAGATCCCACATCAAACATCAAACAAGGATTTGTGCAACACAGTGCGTCTCATAACAAAAATAAGTACGTGAAAATTGTATATACCTCACATCCTGGAGTTATCTAAAGAAGAGGATGTCAAACTGCTGAAGCTAGCCATACCATCAATCTCGCAGCATCGAATCTCATGGGATGACTGCTCACACATGAATGATGACACCTGCACTTCAATTTGAAAAGTGGCTGAAAAATAGAATGGTCAAATGGAAAATCTGAATGAACCATCATATTTGTGGGGTTGAAAAGTGCAAAATAGACTGTCAAATTTCTAAATTCTGAGAAAATGAAAATCTGGGGCTCAAGGAATCTTTTAGATTCCCCCTAGATTCCTCAAAGATTCCCTCCTTCGATTCCTCTGCAAATTTGCTGCTCATATCAGGAAATTGATTACGCCATCGGGTTCATGTCACTGATAGGTGTAAGATCGACATAAAATTTGTTCAATTTGGGAACTGCAAAAATTTCACCCTCCTGAGAATTTGCTTAATCATGGTTGCACCTACAATAAATTAATTAAAAAATTATCACCTCGAATTCTGTGTGTGCTCTTGGTTCCTCCATGCCTGGGTGCACTGACAAATGTTGGGTTTATATATTAAAATACAGAGGAGTTTACCAAGGAATAGGTCGTTGGCCTAATGGTAAAAATTAGAAATAAAAAGCATGGGGTCGGGTGATCAAATCCTACCCATGCTAAACCTAGCGCGTTAACTGTTTTTTTTTAAATAGAGGTGCAGTGTTGTAACACTTACAATTTTTTATCATGTTAAGTTTGGAGCACAGTTAGCATATATGGGAAGAGCGGTTATAGCTAAATTTACATTAATGTTTTGGTTTTTTGTTTGGTTGTGCGTTATATGAGGTCGCCCGATGGGGGTCGGCCCACATGGGCCGGGTGGGTTCTATCCCTGCCAACCTCGCACTTTATACACGCCATATGGTAATGGGGTGTGATGTGGGTGGGAGGTAATGGCCCAACACCACTTTAAATATTTTTTTTTTTTAATTCCTTGTTATAAAAAACAAAATTGGTCACTTTTGGAAAATTTGAAAATTAACAGTAGGAGACATTTTAATAAAGCCACAATTTCGCCCGGAAGTTGGTCAGAATCCGGTGGCCGGATTTTGGCGAAATTGTGCATTCCTTAAGCTTGGCAAGTCACCCAGTCAACCCTGAACTTTGAATGCCTCTAACTTTCGCATATGAGCTCGATTTGACGAACCGTTCACACTGTTACGATCAGGACAATGAGATCTACGCACTGGTCCTGGTTTGAAAACATTTTGATCACTTTGATTTTTTTAGCTTCCATAAGCCCTCTCTGTCCTATGTGTGTCCTTGGAGCCACCTGGGTCAATCCTCCCCACTGAGGAGCTTTTGGTCCTCCAAAAGCATGAAAAATAATCTGCAACTTTTTGTACCTTGTCTGCATCACAAACGTCCTAAAAGGTCTCGCTTCCATCTCCTTCACCTTTGTTCTTCGGAGCCTTAAGCAATGAGCCGACACCTGCATCCTGTACAACATGTAGTACATTGTTTTGCACATTACATGCTTGACTTTCATGACCAACTAATGACCCAAGCATCCCACACTTGCCATGAGTTTATAACTCATACTCAGCGGTCAAGTTTACATCAAGATGGACACAATACCCCAACTACAAAAACAAGGCCAACATATCATTGTTGCTTCAACAAGTGATGGAAAACTCATCATCACTGCAACACATGATTTACAAAAGTAAGGCCAAACACTATTTTTGTTTTGACAAGTGATGGAAACACGACATCACTTTCACAGTTTATCATGCAACACAAAACAAGACCAGACATCATTGTTTCTTAACAAGTGATGGAAAACACATCATCACTTTTACATTTTAAAATGAAACAAATGATTTACAAAAGCACGACCATGACAAGATAACATATCTAGAAACCATTTTTCACTTATTGCTATAAATGGGTCATCCCCCTGTGGTGGTTTTGCTTGTCGAATAATTGTTTCATCTGGTTCATGCATCGACACTTTGTCTTTAAGGCTTTTCTCTGGATGGAGCCTCCAACATGTGGCTCTTTGATGGCCACCTCTATTGCAATGATTGCATTAAGTCTTTTTCCTCCAAATCTACTTTACCTTCTTCTTTGCCTACTGTTGACAGGATTTTTCATGCCTCATCCATTTTTGTGTTGTTATTCTTTTCCAACAATTAGCAAATGTATGGATATGTAATCCACAAAAGGTACATGTTTTTCGATGCCATGTTTTACATTCATCATTAACAACATGATTGTAATCGAAATGAACATTCACATATTGAGATTTGTTATACCTTTCCTTGCCATCTCTAGTGTAAGTATGGCGATGAGAGGTTGCCTCAGCTCTTTCCCTACAATGGCCACTGCCATGGGATGATGGTGATGTGTTCCCATCATTCCCTTTCCTCGAAGATTTTGATGATGTCTCGGAAGAATCTGACACCTTCGAGCATTCTCCTTCGGTGTATCCCAAACCTGCAAATCGAGGTCTCTACACAACCTCCAATGGTTGAGCTATGCCTTGGTTATTAACACCAAGTTCCTTTTCCTCCATGCACCTCATCCTAGTAAGGAGCCTCATGTTTTCCCCTCTAATTGGAATCTCCAAATCTCCAACAGAAATCATACTATGTGAAGACAAAACTGAAAGGAAATCAACATCTTTTACCTCCACTGTTGAGTTGGAAAGAACTGATGAGGGCTTCTCATTGATATCTATTGTTGGTGATTCGCTGGTTGTCTCGACGCATTCCCCAACTTCCTTTCTGACATACCCAAGTCCTGACTGATGGGGTAAATATTCTACTTTGATGGGGTTGACAATGCTGTGGCCATTAATGCCCAAGCCTTTTCCTTCATAACCCATTTTCTTCAACAATTTGGGGCCAATTCCTGTGGTATGATTTTCAAAAACAACGAAATCATCATCAGGACACATACATGAATTTAGAGAATTACTTTTTACCTCACATGGGTCACACTACAGCTTTTCCAATGCCTCGTCCTTAGCTTGTAGCTGTTGTAGGAAACTCTGTTTTTTCCTCTTTCTCTTCATGTAGAAGCATATTCAATTCAGCATTCTCTGTTTCGAGATTCCATTTGTTGTGCTTCAGTTCTTCCAGAGCCTCTTCCGTGGCTTGCAACTGAAGCTGCAGTCGCTCCTTTTCCTTTGTCTCTTTTTGTAGAGATTCATACATTATTTCCACCCTTTGGATAATTTTGAGCATGGTTTCGTACATCGCTTTTTCATCCTCTGTCACTGCACGTTCCATCACTCACGCTTTCACTTCACATCGACGCAAAGATCACTCTGATTCCACTTGATCCAGGTCTGGGTGTGACAAAGGACCCTTCCAAGACCTTTTACTTCCATGATGTGTTAAATTTCATTTCTAAAAGAACATAAATGAATACATCTGCATGATGTAAAGAAGACGAACATGACATTCATCAACACATGAAAACATAAGCCATTGATAACAAAGTTCGTCCAAGTGGGGCTACGTCTCCGAGCCCCAATGTTAAGTTGGTGTAGGCCATTGCATTAAGTGTTGTCAATAGTGATGATGTACATAAGAGGTGACATCGCTATCATACAAGGAAAATTCCCTCATGCAGGAGTGGCTCCAAGAGATGTCCCATTGTAGGAACTCTCTTTCAAAAAGGACTCCTATTAGTATGACCTAAACTCATGCATGATGATAATGAGCATCCTGCCAACATGGTATAAAAGGGATCTCAATGCAAACATACATGGCGACACATGAGTATCCCATCAACATACAATAAAGGGATCTCAAATGAAACATGATGAATCATGACAACAAGTACATCACGCAGATGATTCCGCATTCCGTCAAGTAGGAATCATGAGACAAGTAAGAAACAAGATCCCACATCAAACATCAAACAGGGATTTGTGCAGTGTAATGCATCTCATAACAAAAAGAAGTACATGAACACTGTATATACCTCACATCCTAGGGTTATTTGAAGAACAGGATGTCAAATTGCTGAAGCTGGCCGTACCATCAATCCTGCAGCGTTGAATCTCATGGGATGATTGCTCGCACATGAATGCTGACACCTGCACTCCACTTTGAAAAGTGGTCGAAAAACAGAATGGCCAAATGGAAAATCTGAATGCACCATCAGATTTGTGGCATCGAATAGCACAAAATTGACTGTCAAATTTCTGAATTCTGAGAAAACAAAAATCTAGAGCTCAAGGAATCTTTCAGATTCCCCCTAGATTCCTCAAAGTTTCCCTCCTTCAGGTCCTCTACAAATCTGTTGCTCAGATTAGGAAACTAACTATGCCATCAGGTTCGTGTCACTGAGAGGTGTAAGATCGACATAAAATTTGTCCAATTTGGACACTGCAAAAATTTCACCCTCCTGAGAATTTTGCTCAATCATGGTTCCACCTGCAATAAATGAATTAAAAAATTATCGCCTATAATTTTGTACATGCTCCTAGTTCCTCCATGCCTGAATGCACTGAAAATGCTAGGTTTATATATTAAAATATGGCGGAGTTTACCAAGGAATAGGTCATTGGCCTAATGGTAAAAATTACAAATAAAAAGCATCGGGTCGGGGGATCAAATCCCACCCATTTTAAACTTGGCATGTTAACTATTTTGTTTTAAATAGAGGCATGGTGTTATAACACTTGCAATTTTTTATGGCGTTAAGTTTTGGAGCGCGGTTAGCATATATGGGTGGAGCAATTATAGTCGAGTGCACATTAATGTTTTGGTTTGTTGTTTGGTTGTGCGTTATATGAGGTCGCCCTTGGGGGCCAGCCCACGTGGGCCGGGTGGGTTCGATCCCCATCGACCTCGCACTTTATACACAGCATATGGTAATGGGGTGTGATGTGGGTGGCAGGGGTCATGGCCTGCCACCACTTTAAATATATTTTTTAATTCCTTGATATAAAAACAAAATTGGTCGTTTTCATAAAATTCAAAAATTAATAGTAGGAGACATTTTAATGAGGCTACAATTTCACCCAAAAGTTGGCTAGAATATGGTGGCTGGATTTCAGAAAAATTATGCCTTCCTTAAGGTTTCCAAGACACCCGGCCAACCCTAAACTTTTAATGCATGTAACTTTCGCTTACGAGTTCGTTTTGATGAATTGTTTGCACCATTGTGATCAGGACGACGAGATCTATGTTCTAGTTCTAGTTTGAAAACATTTTGATCACTTTTATTTTTGAGCTTCCATAAGCCCTCTCTGTCTTGTGTGTGTGTCCATGGAGCCACCTGTATCACATAGAACACAAGAGGGAAATATCTCTTATTATCATATTCAAAATCCAACCAAGCCAGGGACTTCCATGTACCACCTAACCATAGATTGAGATGAACTAAATCTTTATTTCAACCAATCGCCCTCATGCCATATTCCAAGCATGAATGTGGGACTCACAACAAGACGAACCAAGGCTTCCTCAATCATTACTGTTGGCATTATGACACAGGTTTGGCACTATGACACAGGTGTTGTCCTTGATGGCAACTCACTCAGATGGTAGATCACTGTTTAGGCTCTCAAAATAAAAGAAAAAGAGGTATACACAGGTTTCCTCTGATGAATTCGCATATACACGTGGGATTTCCGATCAAAATTTTCATATGCATATGCATGCACTTTCATGCTGAAAGCTTATTTTTAGGACCATGGTATTTGGACCTATGGTTTTGGACCTTGGTATTGTGTCTGAAGTATTGAACCCAGGTTTTGGGTCCCTAGTATTGGTTCTCTATGGTTTTGGACCATGGTTTGAGTAAGGCCTAAGACTATAAAAAGGAAGAGATCATTTGGAAAAGGTATTAACTTAAGGATTGAATATCTTATGAAGAGCAAGATTTGGAATAATGGTGATTAGTTTATGGTGCATAGCTGAATCTGAATCAAGGAGGAACCTAAGCACAAGAAGATGGATAAGTTCTATTGATGGATCTATACGTAGGTTCGACACATCAGAGGCGTGTATACATGCTGGTTCAGTAAATCAAAATAGCGTATACGCTGGTTGGCCTTAATACAGAAGTATATGCACGCAGGTTTCTACATATTGAAGTAGCTCTGAAAATTTATGAAACGCGGTCCCTGGAAGAAAAGAGAAGGTTGTAGCCTTCTGTAGGTCACCACCTATGTACTAGTACCTCAGCTAGTACAAGAGCTAAGGGGGTTGTAGATCCCTTCCAAGAGAATCTGGAGAAAGAGAGAAGGTTGTAGCCTTCTGCAGGTAGAAGCCTGTGTACTGGTATAAGACTACACCAGTACAGATCCATTGTAAAAAGAAGTTTCTAATTGAAAGAAGATAGAGACGAATTGTAGCAGGTGGTTTTCACCCACACTGGGCTTCCACCTTATATCTTGTGTTGTTGTGTGTGACTACCTGATGTGTTTTTACTGTTCCTGGTTACTGTTTATATGGTTTTGACACACAGATTAATGATCAACATCAAAAGAATAAATTAAATTACAAGTCTACAAGTTATACGCAAATTTCCTTAACTGTAGTTGCGTATGTACGCAATTTTCACTAACTGAAGTAGCGTATGCAAATCTGATTGTGAAATGAAAAATAATTGACCTAATAATACTGATTCACGCACCCCCCCCCTCTCAGTATTATTTCCAACAATTGGTATCAGAGCGGGTCCTTCAAAAGAAGCTTGATCGCTTGAAGGAAGATCTATCATCATGAGCAACTACAAGAAAGAAGTATCGATCAGGCCACCAATTTTTTATGGGAGCAACTTCGTCTATTGGAAGGTAAGAATCACAACCTATCTTCAATCTCTTGGTACAGAAGTCTGGGATATCGTGGAAATAGGATACACATTTCCATCAGCAACTCCTACAGATACGACTGGTAAGAAGTAGTATGAAACAAATGAAAAGGTTATCAATACTCTATTAGGGAGTCTATCTCAATCAGAATTCGTCAAGGTTATGCAACTCAAAACCGCAAAGGAAATATGGGACAAGATCGTTCTGAGCTATGAAGGAGATGATCAGGTAAAACGAGCAAAACTACAAACTCTCAAAATTCAATATGAAAATATCATAATGCACAATGATGAAAGTGTGGCTAACTATTTCCTACGTATAGATGAGATTGTTAATTGTATGAAAAACTTGGGTGAAGAAATAAAAGAAGTTGTTTTGGTTGAAAATGTTCTAAGATCTTTGTCTTCTAAGTTTGAATCAAAATTTATGCCATAGAAGAAAAAAAGAATCTACAGAGCATTACCATGTCACAGCTGCACGGAATCCTAACTGCTTACGAAATGAGAAAAGGGGGACCATTAGACAAGAGAGAAGCCGCATTCAAAGCCTCGGGAAAAGGAGATTACAATGACTCAAGACATATGTCAGAAGAAGAGGAAGAATCAAATTTTGTCAAGAACCTTCAATGGTGTTATAGACATTTTTGTGCCTTACAACTCCAAGCATGAAATGTCCATAAACCAAGGGATCCTAAGTCCCTAAAAGTGTTGTTCTAACCCCTAAAGGAACAAGGTCAACAGATTACAGCTTCTCCCAGAAGTTCTCCACCATAAACTGCTCAGAATAAGTCAAAACAAGATCATTTCAGCTGCTCCACTGGCTAGGTGTGTTGCATTGCACCTAAATACACTGTGAGGGTGCGTTTCATTTCAAAAGTCCCTTCTGTGGGGTGCGATGGGCGAGAAATGACAAATGGCAGTGTCATTCCGCAAGGTGGAGAGACAATGGAAGCTTCTAGAATCTTCTCCTATGACACTTGCCTCACTGAATTCGACCAAGGATGAGTAAGAGGCCTTCAGTCTCCAAGTGGAAGCAAGAACTGACAGAGAGAAGACACTAATCAAATCACAAGCTGACTCATCCTCCTTACAGATATCTATATATGGATCCCTCATCCCAGAGATCCAGAGGCTGGAATTTTGCATATTGTAAGGAATTGTTGTTGGTTTTTTGCGACAAACATCAGATTGTTGGGTGGTCTATGCTTTGTTTGAGGTGAAGAGGGGCTTCTTTGCTGGGAGGTTGATGCTGGGTCAGGAACCACTGGTTGTAACTCCTCCCGGATCTTTTCTTGTTTATCAATAAAAGCTATTTGAGTTTTCCTCCATGCTTTTGTATCATTGATGCTTGTTACACTTGTATGGTTAACTTAAATCTGATCCTAAGTTGTTTATGAATATAGATCCATGTCTTTGTATAGTGTTCTTCTTCTGTGATCTTACAGGTACTTTGTGAAGCTAGAAAAGTAAGGGAGCAGGTAGCTAGAGACTATCAAAGAAGAGAGGGATTGGATCAAAGGATTAGCGCAAGACACATGTTGGTTCTTTCTATTCCTCTCTATCTATAGTTCATAAAGGAAATACAAAAGTAGTTTTTCTCTGTTTGTTTCTAAGGCAGCTGTCACACCTTAGCGGGATAGAGGAGTTCTAAATAGACACTTTTCCCTGTAACAAAATGGCGACTCCACTGGGGAGCTAATTAGTTTGTTTGTTTATCATTCATTGTTTGTTTGTTTCATAAACTTATAAGTGGCATTCGAAATGCATTTGCCATAAAAAATGCAAAGTAGACATCTGTTGCTTCAATCCATTCACTGGATCTGTTTATGATTTGAACAACTGATTCACAAACTATCTGATTGCCCTTGTGATAGCTCTTAGATCCTCCTTAGATCTACCCCTGATTGTTGAATTACTAATTGCTTTTTACTCAGCCAAAAACCAAAGACCGAACTGTAAACTGTGACCTGGAACCCGGACAGAGTCTCGTTTCTGGCCCAACGCAGGTACTGTTAAGAGATCCTGAATTTCAGCACACTTCCCGAAAGGGCAACCTGCGCTGCATTTCAGATTCTCTGTGTTACAGGTGCGCTAATCAGACTAGCCCTGTGCAGCTGTGGTTCTTATGCTTCATTCTTTCCAGTTCTATCTCTGAATCTTGCTGCCTGTGATCAGTATATGTCTGTTTGAAACCCCTTTTCCTTGCTGATATTCCGCCTCCTTTGTACAAAATAACTGTAGATGTTTTTGTGTGTTTGTTGAGTCATTTACAGTTCTCCTTAGCAAAAGTAGCGTAATCGTACTGTCGTCCTTTGATTTGAATCTGTCGTAAGTGTCGATTTCAATCGTAGGAAAGAGTTTGATTGCTGTTGATGGTTGATTATCCTGTTACTATTGCTTTTGGTCTGAATTTGTGATTTTCTAGTGTCAAAAACAAGTATTCATCTCAAAATCGTAAGGTGTCGTAATCATCTCTATTTTTGATTTCGAAAAGTAGCTTGTTTATGTTTGTCGCTTGAAAAGAAATTCAGATTTGTACATCAACTTTCTTTTTAGCATCCATATACTAAAAAGTCGAAAACAAATACATGCATGGGCATTTGCATATAGACAGTCTGTTTGGCTCGATTTAGGAAAGTGCATTTACAGTGTGCTCTTTGCTCTTTGTGAAAAGATTATGTCTTTCTTTTCCCTAGTAGCTAGGATTTTCATTGCATAAAAGAGATAAAAAGTTTGTTTATCATCTTTAGATTGCATTTTAGGAATTACATCTACATCTCGTGGTGAACCCAAAAGGCAAACTTCATAAGCAAGATCAACTTAAAATAAATTCAATGAATCTAACAACGCTTTGGAACTTAACACACAACATTTAGAGGTCTAGGCTAGAGACGTACTCCGGCGTCGTAAAGCCTGGTAACTGTTGTTCTCACTGTTGGTTGGGTGATTCCTCCACTTTGAGATGATAAGTGCCAGTACGGACTTGTGCTCCCACGTACCGTCGAGTATATTTTGGGAGACCCCTATAGGCTTAAATCCTCTATCCATAGGAAGCCGTGTCTGCCGCCCTATCGATCGCAATGCACTGAACACAACATTCGGGAAGATTGACTGCCGTACCGTAAAAAGTATTCTACAGTTTTGCGATTGGTTTGGTACTCCCTCTACCTAGACTTCCAGAGCAGTCCCTTTCGTTCCTTTTCAGACTCCTTAATGGAAAAGGTCCATCTGAGCACTTGTCACTTCAGGCTCATTAAAATTCGAAGGAGACTAGAGTCATCTTTTGTTTTTTCTCGACTCTTAAAAACTAAAAAAACAAGTTGTGTCAAAGCGTCTAAAATTTATTTTAAACGGAATATTCATTACCCCTTTCCTACGTTGATCTTAGGTTGAGAAAATGGAGTCCACCAACCAAGGAATTCCCCTTGGAGGAAATCCTAGTCCCTTCTCCTCTTGGGGAGATGTTGGTGCACCCCATATGGCCACGTTGTCGCTTCCAGGACTGACAATTGGTTTTCCTGTATGGCTCTTCTCAACCTCTGTCGTTCAGAACACCACTATTCCTGAACAATCGAATCAGCAATTAGACGAGTCCAGAGTTACCCACCAACCTTCTACTTCCTCTAATTCTTCCTCTCCTCCTTCCTCTTCGCTTGATGGGGCTGCTAAAGCCAAAAGTCAAGTACCTAAGGAGAAGAAGGAAAAGAAGAAGAAAGAGAAGAAGAAGAAGGAGCCAAAAGTGAATGCGGACAAACGAGTGTCGTCTAACGAAAATCCACACACTGCACCGACCAAGCCTAAATCGCCATGTGTCATTTGCAAGGGAGACCACTATCACAGAAATTGTCCTTGCATCCCTTGGATCTTAAGGGACTCGTCTCCTCGTTTGCACAACCCGGTGTCGTCAACCTCTGATAATCATGTTGAGAACACACAGTCAATTAGTGAAAGTGAAGCCCCAGGACAAAAAGGAAAATACAGATTTCCTTGTAAACTGTGCGAAGGCGATCATGCCGTCCACCGTTGTCCCTTCTTAGATGAGGCTAAAAGAGTTTTGGACGATCATCCGGTTTCACTGTCATGACTTCCTCCTGGATATAAAAAACTCTTGCCGAGTCCGTCACCAGTTGAAAACCCGGTTGGCCCGCTCAGGTGGTCGGCTGAAGCACCTACCATTGAAGATAAACTATCTGAATCCATACTAGACGAAAGTCAAAAGGTCGAGGCGGCAGTTGACCCGGTCTTACCTTCAGAGGTTTCATCTTCAGATGATACACTCACTGAAGAGAACAAGGATGACACCGTCCAAATTCTCTTCATAAACATGGACTCCAACGAACATGGGGGCAATTTACCCGTTCCTTTATCGCAAGAAGGAAGTTCTTCAGAGTCGTACCTGACCGTCTATTCGATCCCACCTCCAAGCAACCTAGTTGTCTCCTTCGACTGGAATCAACTAGGTAGACCCCGTTTACCAGCTAGTATACCATTCCGAATTATTGTTCAAATATATAGAATGGTTATGGTTGGTACCATCATAGATGAGGGGGCTTCTGTGAGTATCCTTTCCTCGACTGCTTGGAAAGCGCTTGGTTCGCCATCGCTTCTGCCTGAGATGAGAAATCTTACAGGCTTTGACAAAGGAACCAGTCGACCGTTAGGGATCCTTCCTAATGTGCCCATAACATTGAGAGGGAAAACCGTTCACATGAACGTGATGGTAGTTCAAGGACCCCTGGATTACAATCTACTCCTTGGACGAGACTATATTTATTGCATGGGAGCAATTGTCTCCTCACTCTTTAGAGTAATGTGTTTTCCGCAAGAAGGAAGAGTGGTCAAGCTCGTAGACCAGCTTTCATTTCCCTGATCACGCATAGCAAATAGTCATATACCATCCCTGAATGGTCTTTTCATGCAAGAAATGTCTCAATCTCCAGTCCGTCCACCCGATGAGTGCGAGTGATTCGGGGGGACATGACTGAAACCCAGGGGGCATGCATCCTGGTCTGCTTCGGCAGGAAAACTTCGGGTATAAGGTAGGTTTCCGCGAGAGAATATGACCTATGTACTCCCATCCGTGATTGGAAGGGGGAGTTGGACTGGAACAAGATCCTCTTGTCAAAGTTATGTCAGGGACGGTCACGCCATACCATCCGCTCACCTTTGTTTATTTCGGTAAACATCGCCGAAGAAGTGTTTTGTTTGCACTGAGAATAGAACAATCTTTGGGTAACCTGTAAGAGGTAGGCATCTCTCGATAAAACAAATGTTTTAACGGACTGAAGAAGGGGTAACCTTGAAACTCTGTTTTATACCTGGGGGCATGCAAACCTTTTGGAGTGCAAGCGAAGAGCGACTATTTATTTTTTAAATTTATAGGACCTCTAACCCTTTAAACTCGTAGGATTGGTCGTCTCCTAACTTGCATAAAGAAAGGATGTGGGGAAAAACTCTAAAAGTTTCCATTTTTATATGGGACATTCTTATCATACGACTAGATTAATCGAGCAGTTTTAGCACATAGTTCAAGCTCGTTAAAAAATAAACATAAGACATGAGAAAATGTTTCTACCCACGTTTAAGCTCGTTAAAAAATGAACTATTCCGTGGTAAATAACCATCGTGAATGTAGTACTTCAGCCATTAAAGCCTTGGTCGTGTTTGCACCGTCACCTCCACTTTTTCATTGACCGATCATTCACCTCCATTTGATTGTTTACCCATTTTTAGGAACAGCTGCGAAGAGTGATCTCACTAGCCATCCTTGTGACACTGCCGTGATTGGAAAATTCCAAACCTTACCTGGAATCAGCTGCTACCCATGTTATCACTCGTTCCTTCCCTGAGTCCTTGGCCTTTCCAACTCGTTAAAGGGACAGGAAGTGTTATCCCTCCTCTATATTTTAATCTTTTTGGACCTGAGGGATTATTACGCAAAAAGATCGAGCGCTTGTTTTATTCGACTGATCGAAAATTCATCCCTTCTGTATTGTTTTATACTTTTTCGGACTTAAGGGATTAGATGACGAAAAATGAATTTTGGAGTTTCCTTTACGTTCCTTTTCAGACTCTCTAAAATTGAAAAGGACCGAGTTATCTTTGTCGTTAAACTCGCTAAAAATATTAATAGCGACAAACTTGTCTATAGACGAGAATGAGTTTCACTATCACTAGTCTTGTTAAAACATAGCGATGGGTTTGCCCGAAGGGAAAATTATAGAACAAGCATATGTTATCCTCCTCAAGCTTGACAAAAATAAAGAGGTACTGGTCAGCAATGACTGGGGAAAATTGGGAAGAAAACTCAAACAAACTTTATTGGTAGCAAGTCGCTCTTGAACATGACACTTCCACTCCGTGTCCGAGTCGGGTTGGGTTGTTTCATTCACCGGTCACATCACCATGGTCACGCCATACCATCCACATTTGGGGTTAATGCTACCAATCCATCACATCAGTGTCGCCGATATGTTCAAGAAAACTCATCCAGAGAAGTCACCTGTGTCTCACCCACTACCATACATTATACTCCATTCTTTCATGACCGCCACCCTGAACCTTATATCACCAGATCATTTTCACCTCCATTAAAATCATTTGCTCAATTCCATGTCATTGATGTGGGATTCATTAAGGCCCTCCTGTGACGGATCACTTCTTGTCGAAATCAGCTCATTATCCAAGAAGTTGATCTAGGAACACCCCATTCAGTACTTTGAAGCTTGCATGCCTCAATGGAAGGTTTCTCACTTCCGGCGATAGGTTTACATCAATGGCCTTCGACCAAAAGATTTTGCGTGGTGTTCGAAGCCAAGTCCTTTATTCACACCATGTGAATTGTATTGCAGTACCTTGAGGATCATTATCATTATCGGTGATTCCTCTCGCGCTTGTTAACAGTTTACATCATTGACTGGTAATCAAGCGATGTCTTTTTCCATGTTCGACTTCAGAACATTTCTCACATGGATCAACTTGTACTTCGAGTGAAGATCAGACGAGATTGAAGACCCCGGATCTAGTTTCATCCATCCGGGCTGCGATATACATTCAGGAAAATAAAGACATTAAATGTACATCATTGTTGCACAGATAATCATCCACTCAAAAGGATGATGGCTCTACCAGAATCATCAGTCTACACTCAGACGATTGTCTGTCCTATGTACATGAAAATGAATTTATAAAGCTGAGCATGGGAATGCCCGCCTCAGCTAGATCATGAAAACAGTATGAAGATAATGTATTGTATTGTATCTTATTACAGGTCTCCTCCCAGCATTGAAAGAACTTCGGATCCTCATAATAAAGCATTTCACCCGACACCAAAAGGTTAACGACCTCATACTTTAGGGGGCAACTGTTATAGACATTTTTGTGCCTTACAACTCCAAGCATGAAATGTCCATAAAACAAGGGCTCCTAAGTCCCTAAAAGTGTTGTTCTAACCCCTAAAGGAACAAGGTCAACAGATTACAGCTTCTCCCAGAAGTTCTCCACCAGAAACTGCTTAGAATAAGTCAAAACAGGATCATTTCAGCTGCTCCACTGGCTAGGTGCGTTGCATTGCACCTAAATACACTGTGAGGGTGCGTTTCATTTCAAAAGTCCCTTCTATGGGGTGCGATGGGCGAGAAATGACAAATGGCAGTGTCATTCCGCGAGGTGGAGAGACAATGGAAGCTTCCAGAATCTTCTCCTGTGACACTTGCCTCACTGAATTCGACCAAGGATGAGTAAGAGGCCTTCAGTCTCCAAGTGGAAGCAAGAACTGACAGAGAGAAGACACTAATCAAATCACAAGCTGACTCATCCTCCTTACAGATATCTATATATGGATCCCTCATCCCAGAGATCCAGAGGCTGGAATTTTGCATATTGTAAGGAATTGTTGTTGGTTTTTTGAGACAAACATCAGATTGTTGGGTGGTCTATGCTTTGTTTGAGGTGAAGAGGGGCTTCTTTGCTGGGAGGTTGATGCTGGGTCAGGAACCACTAGTTGTAACTCCTCCCGGATCTTTTCTTGTTTATCAATAAAAGCTATTTGAATTTTCCTCCATGCTTTTGTATCATTGATGCTTGTTACACTTGTATGGTTAACTTAAATCTGATCCTAAGTTGTTTATGAATATAGATCCATGTCTTTGTATAGTGTTCTTCTTCTGTGATCTTACAGGTACTTTGTGAAGCTGGACAAGCAAGGGAGCAGGTAGTTGGAGACTATCAAAGAAGAGAGGGATTGGATCAAAGGATTAGCGCAAGACACAGGTTGGTTCTTTCTATTCCTCTCTATCTATAGTTCATAAAGGAAATACAAAAGTAGTTTTTCTCTGTTTGTTTCTAAGGCAGCTGTCACACCTTAGTGCGATAGAGCAGTTCTAAATAGACACTTTTCCCTGTAACAAACGGGGTTCTGGAAGATTCAGAGGTAAGCTACCTTTCAAATGTTTTGCTTGTGGAAGAGTCGGTCACTATGCTGCCAAGTGTACTCATAAAGATAAGCTTGACAAAGGTAAGGAACCAGTTAGATGGAACAGAAAACGGAATGTAAGTAAGAAAAGCTATTACACACATGAAGACAATGATGGATTTTCAAATAGTGATGAAGATGAACAAGGTAATGATTATAGACCTTTAATGGCTTTTGAAGATGATGATTTCTTGGATGCTATAGATGAAGAAAGTATCTATGAAGAAATTTCTAAAATCAAAATTTGTTTAGAAGAAAAGAATATGATTATAGATACTCTGACATTCCAACTTGCTGAAAGGGAAAAACACAATGAAAAGTTAGAATGTGAAATTGTGGGACTTAGAAAAGACATTGAGAAAACAAAAGCTCTTAATCTTAGATTTTCTAAAGGATCTGAAACTTTAGATGAGATTATTAAAGTGTAGCGTTCTCCTCTAATCAGACTGGTCTTAGGTATACTAAAGAAAAATCTCAAGCACAGAAGCCATCTACCTCCAAAAGTTCTCTTGAAGCAGCAAGGAGAAGTGAACAGGTTGACATCAACAGCAAAGGCACAATGAAGATCATCAAGTAAATCAGGGAAAATCTACTTCAAGGATGAACAGAAGCTACAACCAACCACAGGTAAATCATCCTCAATTTTCCTCAAGAATGAATGGCTATTACAATCGCAGGAATTTCTTCAATGGCCAATGTTTCTCTTGTCATAACTTTGGACATAAAGCAGCTCAATGTGTTTCCTACAAGACCATCATGACCAGAGAAGCACGAAATCAAAGGAGTGTGACTGGAATCATGAAAAGAACCTACATTAACTTTTCTGCTCTTGAAAATGAAATAGAATGTTCTATTTTTAACAACTTTGGTCATGAAGATTCTGAATGCAGGAGTAGGTTTCAGTAAACAACTCAGAAGGAACTAGCTTCATTGACCCCCAAAACATGGAGGAAGAAAGAACCGCAACCAGAAAGATGTGGTATAGCCTTATATGCGGAAGGGCCAGAAAACCAGTGGTACATCGATAGTGGGTGCTCGAAACATATGACAGGTGATAAAGAAAAACTTCAATCATATAATGCCTTAGAAAAGGAAAAGAAGGTCTCATTTGGAAATGACACCCATGCATTCATAAAAGGTAAAGGTTATATTCTTTTGAAAGAAAAGGTCAAAACTGGGAATGTTATGTATGTTGATGGCTTAAAGCATAATCTATTAAGTGTCAGCCAAATGTGTGATAAAGGAAATGAGGTAATATTTCGTTCAAATGGATGTATTTTTCGTGAGCTTGATACAGGAGAAACAATGATCAAAGGCATAAGAACACCAAATAATTTATACATACTCAAGGGAGGACAACAACAATGCTATCTAAGCAGGAATGATAAACACTGGCTATGGCACAAAAGATTGGGGCATATAAGCTTCTCTCAAATAAGGAAAGCATGCAAATATCGGGCGGTTCCTGATCTCCTAAACATCAAAATTCCAGACAATAAAATATGCAAATCACGTCAGTTTGGGAAGCAAACCAGAACTAATTTCCCCGAGAAGGAAGGATCAGCAAGTAGGCCACTTGAACTTTTCCATACTGATGTATGTGGTCCATCTAGGAAAAGGTCACCTCAAGGAGAAGAATAATTTATATTGTTCATTGACGACTTTTCCAGGATGTGTTGGATAGGACTTATGAAGCATAAAGACGAAGCTTTCGAAAAGTTCAAAGCATTCAAAGCCTTGGTTGAAAACGAATCAGATCACAGAATCAAATGCCTCAGGTCTAATAGAGGTGGGGAATTTACCTTGGATGAATTTTTCAATTTTTGTGAAGAACATGCAATAAGAAGGGAATTCTCTACTGCAAGGACTCCTCAGCAAAATGGAGTAGTGGAAAGAATGAACAAAACGGTTCAACAAATGGCTCGTGCTATGATTGATGAGTCTGGAACTCCCGCAACGTTCTGGGGTGAAGCCACATTTGCTGCAGTTACTATTCTCAACAAGACAAACGTCCGGGTAAACAACACTCAAATTCCTCATGAATTTTGGTATGGTAAGACTCCCACAATAAAATACTTCAAAATTTTTGGAAGCAAATGTTACATCAAAAAGACTGATGAAAACCTTGGTAAGTTTTAACCTAGAGCAGATGAAGGCATTCTTCGTGGTTACTCTCCCCATAGCAAAGCATATAAGTGTTACAATAAAAGACTTGGAAAAATTGTTGAAAGTATTGATGTAGTGGTTGATGAAGAAGGAAACATTCCTAGGCAAGTAAAATCTGAATATTTCGAAGATGATGAGGACTATCCTTCAGCAACAAATCAGACTCATGATGAAGAAGAAACCCATGAGGCACCAAAAGAATAGATAAGGATAGAAGAAAAGACTCCATCCAGGTACGTTCAGAAGAATCATCCAGAAACTCAAATTTTGGGGCAGAAAGAGGCAGGTGTACAAACAAGAAGAACTATTTCAGAAGCTTCAAGCTACCTAGCATTGCTCTCCTCCACTGAACCACAAAATGTAAGTGAAGCATGCAAAGATGAATGCTGGGTCAAGGCCATGAATGAAGAACTGGAGCAGATTGAAAAGAATAACACTTGGGAGTTGGTTCCTAGACCAAACGATAAAAATGTAATAGGCACAAAATGGATATTCAAAAACAAACTGAATGAAAATGGAGATGTTATTAGAAACAAGGAAAGACTTGTTTGTAAAGGGTATGCTCAACAAGAAGGCATAGACTTTGAAGAAACTTTTGCACCAGTTTCTAGACTTGAGGCCATAAGAATGTTCCTTGCTCTTTCAAGCTTTCAGAAGTTCGAAGTATTTGAAATGGACGTGAAGTCTGCTTTTCTAAATGGAGACTTGGAGAAGAAGTGTATATTGAGCAACCAGATGGGTTTATCCTTGGAAATGATCCAAAACTTGTATGTAGACTCAAAAAGGCTCTCTATGGCCTTAAACAGTCTCCAAGGGCTTGGTATTATTGTTTGGATAAGTACCTCCATCAAAAAGGTTTTACAAAAGGTTCAACAGACAACAATCTATATATAAAAATTGACAATGATAAGTTGCTAATACTTGTTGTATATGTTGATGATATCATCTTTGGTAGCAGTGAAGAAGACATGAGTCAAAACTTTGCCTTGGTGACGCAAAAAGAATTTGAAATGTCCATGCTTGGTGAGCTCACATATTTTCTTGGTTTACAAGTCCAACAAAACAAAGACGGTATTTTTCTATCACAAAACAAGTATCTCAAGCAGATCTTGAAGAAATATGGGATGGATGATTCGAAACTAGTATGTACCCCTATGGTAACAAGATGCAACCTCAACGCAAATGATGAATCAGCAAAAGTGCATCACCAACCTATAGATCCATGATTGGTAGTTTTCTCTATCTAATAGGTACCAGACTAGACATTATGCATGCAATGGGAATAGTTGGAAGGCTTCAGGCAATTCCAAAGGAAACTCATCACCAAGGAGTTAAGAGAATTTTCAAGTATCTTCAAGGAACTCAAAACTATAGCTTATGGTATCCTAGAGGTACAGATCTCACACTTCATGCATATACAGATGCAGATTGGGCAGGAAGCGTGGATGACAGAAAAAGCACTAGTGGTGGTGCATTCTTCATGGGTCCTATATTAGTATCTTGGTTTAGCAAGAAACAGAGTTCAATTGCATTATCTACAGCGGAAGCAAAATATGTAGTTGTTCCATCTTGCTGCACACAAATCCTTTGGATGATGCAAACATTGGAAGACATGAAAATCACTTGTACTCCACCTATCTCCATTTTTTGTGATAATACAAGTGCAATCAGTATTTCAAAGAATCCCGTCATGCATTCAAAGACCAAGCACATACCTATCAAATATCACTTTCTCCGGGAACAAGTGCTTGAAAAAAAGGTTAAATTAGAGTATGCTCCCTCCAAGGAACAAATTGTTGATATACTCACCAAACCACTACCCAAGGAAACATTTGAATACCTCAGACAGAAGCTAGGAGTAGTCGATGCATCATCTTGCTGTTGAAACTTGTCTGTTTCAGAGAAAAGTGGGTGTACGTGAGTTTCATGAGGAGGATCCGTGTACATACGTCGGTTTATGTGGGTACAGTCGTGTATATGTTGGTTTGAAGACAAATAGTGGGCCAGGCTCAGGATGAAAAGAGTCTGATATGGGTCTAATAGAGACCATCTGGCACAGGTTCAGGGGGAGCATATATATTCTTCTAATAATGCATTGTTGGCATTATCCTAGAAGATCTTGGTTCAATATCTCAGTGTTTTGGTTTCAGGGGGAACAGGTGCAGAAGGAAAACATGGTTGCTGGTTTGAATGATGATTGACAGATGCTACTGATGATAGTTTTAGATAACTATCATAGTCTGGTTGTAGATATTTCGTCTCTATGTCATGTATTTATTTATTTATCAAGATCATGTAACGACCTAATTTGGTTTCCCCACTATGCCTGGGATGGATAATGTGACGTTCTTGTTTTTATCTTGTGTAAACTTTTGATGTATCTCCACTTGGTTGGGTGAATGACTCAATCCCCACTTGGTTTAGAGATGGATGTGTGTATGATTCTTTGATGGTAGGTGTTACAGGGAAAGGTGTCTATGCAGAACTGCTAATCCCACTAAGGTGTGGTAGCTACCTTAGAAACAAACAAAGTAAAACTACTTTCATTTTCCTTTATGAAAGATAGATGAGAGAAGAATGAAGGAGACCAACCTCTGTCTTGCGCTTGGTTCCTTGCTCGATTCCTCTCTCTTCTGATAGTCCTTTGCTACTTGCTTCCTTGTATGCCCAGCTTTACAGAGTACCTGTAGAATCAAAGCAGCATAACACTATACGAGAACATGGATCTATTATCATAAACAATCTAGGATCATATGTAAATTGACCATACAAATGCACAAAACATAGATTACAAAAGAGTATGGAGGAAAACTGGAATAGCTTTATTGATAATCAAGAAAGAGCCAAGAGAGTTACAACCAGTTGTTCTGACCCAGCATCATCCTCTCAGCAAGTAAGCCCTTCTTCACCTCATGCAAAGCTTAGATCACCCAACACTATGATGTTGCCTCAAGAAACCAACAACAATTCCTTACAAGATGAAAAATTCCAGCCTCTGGATCTCTGGGATGAGGGATCCATATATAGATATATGTAAGGGAGATGAGTCAGCTTGTGATTTGATTAGTGTCTTCCCTCTTATAGTTCTTGCATCCACTTGGAGATTGATGATCTCTTACTCATCCTTGGTCGAATTCAGAGAGGCAAGTGTCACAGGAGAAGTTTCTGGAAGATTCCATGCCTCTCCACCTCGCGGATTGACACTGCCATTTGTCTCTTCTCACCCATCGCACCCCATAGAAGGGCTTTTTGAAATGCAACACACCCACAAAGTGTACTTAGGTGAGATGCAAAGCACTTTGCCTATGGAGCAGGTGAAATGATCCTGTTTTGACCAGTTCTGAGTGGTTTTTTATGGAGAACTTCTGGGAGAAGCTGTAATCAGTTGACCTTGTTCCTTTAGGGGTTGGAACAACACTTTTAGGGACTTAGGAGCCCTTGGTTTATGGACATTTTATGCTTGGGGTTGTAGTGCCTAAAAATGTCTATAACAGTAGGAAGGTCATTTATGATGTATGAAGTTATGTATCTTCTTGTAGAACATCTTCTTGCAGACCTTGCCTACAGTCAGGGGGAGCATGGACAGCACAGCAAAGCAGAGATTTCAGCATGAACTCAAGGGGAGCATAAACCTTTGCCCTTGATGTCTAAGGGGGAGAATTACTTTCAATGACTTGGGGTTGCCATCAAGTCCAAAGGGGGAGATTTTTGGCATTATGACACAGGTTTGGCACTATGACATAGGTGTTGTCCTTAATAGCAACTCACTCAGATGGCAGATCACTATTCAGGCTCTCATAACAAAAGAAAAAGAGGTATACGTAGGTTTCCTTTGACAATGTCATGTATACATGCGGGATTGCTGATCAAAAGTCACGTATGCGTATGCACACAATTTCATGCTAAAAGCTTATTTTTAGGACCATGGTATTTGGACCTATGGTTTTGGACCTTGGTATTGCGTATGAAGTATTGAACCCAGGTTTTGGGTCCCTAGTATTGTTTCTCTATGGTTTTGGACCATGGTTTGAGTAAGGCCTAAGACTATAAAAAGGAGGAGATCATTTGGCAAAGGTATTAACTTAAGGATTGAATATCTTATGAAGAGCGAGATCTGGAATACTGGTGATCGGTTTATGGTGCATAGCTGAATCTAAATCAAGGAGGAACCTGAGAACAAGAAGACAGATAAGTTCTATTGATGGATATATACGCAGGTTCGACACATCAGAGGCGTGTATACACGCTGGTTCAGTAAATCAAAACAGCGTATACCCTGGTTGGCCTTAATACAGAAGCGTATGCACGGAGGTTTCTACATATTGAAGTAGCTCTGAAAATTTATGAAACGTGGTCCCTAGAATAAAAGAGAAGGTTGTAGCCTTCTATAGGTCAGCACCTACGTACTAGTACCTCAGCTAGTATAAGAGCTAATGGGGTTGTAGCTCACTTCTAGGAGAAGCTGGAGAACGAGAGAAGGTTGTAGCCTTCTATAGTTAGAAGCCTGTGTACTGGTATAAGATTGCACCAGTACAAATCCATTGTAAAAAGAAGTTTCTAATTGAAAGAAGATAGAGACGAATTGCAACAGGTGGTTTTCACCCATATTGGGTTTCCACCTTATATCTTGTGTTGTTGTGTGTGACTATTTGATCTTGGTTCTGACACACAGATTAATGATCAACATCAGAAGAATAAATTAAATTACAATTCTGCAAGTTATACGTGAATTTCCTTAACTGTAGTTGCGTATATACGCGGTTTTCACTAACTGAAGTAGCGTATTCAAATCTAATTATGAAATGAAAAATAATTGACCTAATAATACTGATTCACCCCCCCCCCCCTCCCTCAGTATTATTTCCAACAATTACCACAATCCCCACTAGATCACTAGGCTCAAACCCTCATCAATACAACCAAGTTTTACTAGAATCACCACCAGATCATTAGGCCCTAAACAAGCATGGATGCCTCTAAATTTCTCCACCTACATCCTGAGGAATTTGTATGCCTCCTAATATCTAGGCTTTACCATTATCCTACCATTCACTGATCAAGGATTCCTATGCCTAATCGAGATTCCAGTCTCCAGGCTTTACTGTATATCCTTTCATTCACCAATCGAGGATTCATAGGTGTGATCAAGACTCCACCCTCTAGGATTTATCCCATATCCTAGCATTCACGAGTCGAGGATTCCTAATCCTGATTGAGGGCACACACCTCTAGGCTTTACCATATATCCCTCCATTCACTGGTTGAGGATTCATAGGCCCACTGAGGTACACATAGTTGATCCTAACAGAACTAAAAAATTATATCAATTTACCTTATAATGTGTTTTTTAACAACAAATGCACAGTTGATATCCAAAATCATCAATAAGGGAAGAATAAATCAACATAATTGGTTCAAGTTCTTAATGATTATTGTGAAGAACAAATTATTGAGGGTCACACCTTCGTTGAAAAGATAAATGAACAATTCTACACCAAATTCCATGAAGGATTCTTCTGCATAATGGAATCATTGTTACACAAGTTCCTCCTATACAAAGGAGTTGGTCACGTTGTGGAGTATTAAGGTCTAGTTCAAGAACTAGTTCATATAAGCGATCAATAAAGACAAGTGAAAATAGTTTTAAGAAGTCTATTATAGAACCACCAAGGAAATGTGGGATTATTTTTTAAGAAAGTAATCATGGTTATGTCCAATCCCACTACTAAACAAAAGTAAGTTGGGGATTTCAAAGGTGGGGTAACCATATGTGAGATACCTCTAAAATATATAATAATAAAAAATCTACAAACAAGGACCTTGTATCAAAAGGAGTGATTCAACCAAAAAGACTCGATAGTATCCACTCAATGAAGAGTCTCCGAAAAGAAATAAATGTTATAAACATTATTATGTAATGTCCTTTTTCTGGACATTAGGAAAGGAGAGTATCTCATTATCCTGAGTTACAAATTAGAATTAATTATAGGCTATGGGAGAATTAATAAATTAAAAGTGAATAGAGAAAACAAATATTATAATTCAGTTTAATAAAACAAGGAAAAGGCCCATGGTATTCATGTTGAATGGTGTTTTCATTGATGCCAATGTCAGTTAATGAATTCTCATAATATTTGTCTAGATTGCATCAAGTTGGAAGCTCCAATGGAATGATGGTTGGAAACCATAGTAGTCTCACATTGGTTAAGCATTTTGAATATGCAGGTCACTAAGTTTACCTCAGAGACCCTCGCCATTAGATTCTCTTCGTTTTGATGATTCCATTGATATGTGGAGTGCCACAAGAGGCCTCATGATTTGGGAGATATATTGCTTGAAGATGAAGCACACAATTTGTGGGTCAAAACCTCGACGTCATGGTCAAAGTTATCCAAATAAATTGAAAAGGAAACTCTATGATTGATTCAAGTTTGTCACTAGAAATTCATGGAAATTGATATAGATTTTGGGTGACCAAGTTATCTCTTAAAAAGTTTTGTTTATGATGTAAAAAGGAATAAAATCGTCTCCTCTTTGAAACCTAATTTATTGGAGAAATTTAAATTTATAAAAATTAAGACATATCATTGGTCTTCATGTGCTTTAGGCCTACACAAATATATACACATACATAAAGTGCAGTCACATGGCAAAATAACTTCCAAGAACATCGACGCCTCTAGAATCCCTACTTTCATTATGAATAGTGGCACACTTCTCCCCCAAAAAACATCGATTTGTTTATGAAAACAAAAATCATTGATCTGGGACATCTAAGTGAAATCATGAGGCTTGAGGACATGAAGACATAAAAAGAAGCCATTGTTTTTTTGGGTTCTAGGTATAAATATTTCTTACTGATGTTGCATTGTTTTGATTGAAGATTGTTACGTATTTCATTCACTGTGGAGTTCCTTCCGTTTATTTGGTTCAACTATAATATTATGCTTCTTGACACCAAAACAACGTAATTTTTCTAGCAATTACTGTGACATGAGTTTTTCATTAGTCAAATATAATTCTGGCATATGGTTCTAATAAATGATGCAACATTGTCCTTACATGCATTTTTTCTTGTGTAAAATCTATCATGATCTATTTATTTCCAAGTGAAATTTTGACCAAATTTCAAGTGATTGTGCCATTAGAAATATATTGTTTCATTTGATTGAGAAAGTATCCCTGGCCGATCCATGCAATAAAAATTGATTGAAATAGAGTCACATCATACACATGCTCTGACACAAATGTGTTGCCGCATTCTTAGTCATAATATTTGAAGCGACATACAAGTTCGTTGGTATGTGATGATACATATTTCCCAACTTATATGCATATTAATGTGGTTGGGATGTATATGCCCATCGTTAGATTTAAACAAGTACATTATCTAGCGGTGGGCATATACAACCTGACTGCATTAATGGGCCTATGGCCTGTTAAATATTGGTTGTCATTGGTCTGCAATCATGAAACTTGATTCAATCCCAAGAATAGATCATAATATAGATAATCATGAAGCTTGATCGTACTACTTCTACAGAGTGCAAAGTTTCCAGTGAAAATTGTATGTAAATGTAGACCATAGTGTGATTGGAGTAGAATGTCAATACAATCTCTTGGTAGTGTTGAATAAAATCCATGGACTGAAGTTTGACAAGGACAGTGAAATACATAACTTGATAATGGGTGAATGTCCTTTAAGTTGTTGAAATAATGTAAGTTAGTATTTACATGTATGATGTACCAGATTTATTAGCAATAGGAGATTCATAGGTGAGACAGATTGAAGACTTTTCTCCCTACTATGACAAAGATTGTGTGTCTAGTGAATGATCTAATTTTTGCTGGTTAAATGACACCTTGATGAGAGCATACAAAAGTAATAAAATGGTATAGGTTCTACATATGTTGTTCTAGATGGTTCTCCATGACGTTATTATAACTGCGTCAAGCTATATATTATTGGGCCTGTATTCATTGTAGCTGGCTAAATTTATGTCAAGTGTTTGTATGAAAAAGTATGATGTTGCATAAGGTTAGTCAAATAGTTTCTATTGTAGATGCCAACTTGTATGTTTCTGGTTATTATTGATGGTAGAGAAGAGCACATATGAATTCCATCCATATTATGCTCTTTTTGATGTTTGATCAAAGGAAATTTGCTAGATTTATATCATGATGACCCTATTTGATTACTCCTAAGTGTTTAATAGTATTGATGGATGCCTAGGGTTGGCATCTTGATGTGATGATACTGCTAGGGTTTTGGCACATGCATGCTCAACAGAGTTATATTGTGCTAGCATTTTGAGCATATTGACTATATATTTGTGAACATCTTTTATAGGATATGATTGTATGAGCCTTGTTTAAAGTTAGAGATTTTGTATGGCTAAGCAGAAGGTGGTTTTGATTTTTTATTGATAATTTCAATAACAATAGGGTTGCACTAGATTATGCACCCATCAGGGTTTGATATATATGGTGATACAGAGGATAGATTAGAATGGTAGTTGCCATGTATTTTGTGTTGTTAGAGGAAAGGTGTGAGATCAGATTTGGTGGCTAACCAGAGGTTGTGTTGCAGATTTAGATAAGGGACAAAGTTGTGATCAATATTTGTAATTTGTAGTATTGGTGTGCACAATAGGGCTACAATGGGTAGGAACATTATTATATCTATATTACGTTATATATGTTACTATAATTGTGCAACTCTACTTGATTTATTGTTGTGATATGTATGCTAAGTAGAGGATGCTATTGAGCAAGTTGATCTATCAATGGATCTTCCAGGGAATGTTGCAAGGGTTTTCTATAACTTGAAGTGCTTACTGCTTAGACATATTGTTTGATCTGATGTATTCATGAACTAAACTCAAAATACTACTAACTAGAGTTTGTTGGTAAAGAGGAATCATATGAAATTACATAGATTTTGAATTAATGCTGATAAAAGATTGATTTGGTTGTGACAATTGATGAAGTTTGAGCTTATTGAGAAAAGACAGATTGAATTGACATAGAGAAATTTCTTGTATTGCAGTTTGGTTGTTCTTATTCTAAGCATGGGTGGATCCAGTATGAAAATTATGAAATGTGGTCTACGGGATGGTCAAGGTGGAAGGGTGGTGTAAGGAAGAATAGTGGAGTCTCCTTCAGGTTGGAGCTTGAGAACACTCCAGGAGGGCAAGGTGGTGTTAGTGAAAGTTGTACTCTACATAGGGAATTGGAGAGTCTACCCAGTAGTAGTTCATAAACAGGATGTTGGTGCATCTATCAAGTTGGATCCTAACGACTAGGGTGTTGGAGCATCCTTTCGGTTTTAGCTGGTAAAGATGGAATAGGAGCATCCTATAGGTTGGAGCCTATAAATTAGGGGGTTGGAGACTCCTTTAGTTGGAGATAAAAACTTGATGTAAATATTTTAAAGAAAAAAATTCAGAAGTGTTCGGTGGTTTTTGTCCTCAAGGGTTTTAAACCTAAAACTATTTGTGTCTATTGTATCTATTGTTATGCATTGTTGAATGATTTTGAAGAATGTTTATGTTTATCTGATCCCAATGACAATTAATTCTCTATGAAACTAAAAATATACTAATTGACAATAAATATTGATTCACCCCCCTCTTAGTATTTCCAACAATTGGTATCAGATTAAGTTCCTTCAATAACATCTCAACAACTGAAGGAAAATAAAGGAGTGTAGAGATGGAAAAACCAAAGAAGCAAGCCACCAAGCATTCAAAGGAATCAAAGGAAATTCTAGGTATTGAAATAATTCCAAATCATATTACCACGAAGGAAGAGAAACATGTTAGTCCAATTCCTATGTTCAACGAATCAGGTTTTGTATTTCGGAAAGGAAGAATGGAAACTTATTTCCAGGTTCATGGATGTGAGGTACGAAATTCTATTGTCTCTAGATACATATCTACAAATGAATCTACAAGGTACAATTCAAAGGCCATGAATCTAATACTTAATACTCAGTTAGACATTGTAAAAGAAAAAGTTGGTCAATTCTTATGAGTCAAACATCTTTGGGAGAAAATTCAAGATATCTATGAAGGTCAAAAGCATGTAAGTAAAGATGAGGATGAAGAACATTCCTAGGTAAAAGAATCTGACAATGAAGAAGAAGAAGGAGGAGTAGTTGATGTAGAGAAAAAATTGATCAACATCGTATGTGACCTAAACAAAGCAAGGAAGCAAAATCAGACACTCAAACAAGAGGTTTCCATTCAAAGTAATCAACTACAAGAAGCAAGGAATAATGATGAAATATTGACAAGTCAATTAGAAGAGTCTATTCAGAAGCCTGAGGAAGAAATTAGCCAAAAGAAAAAGGAACTGGATACAGTTGCTGCAAAAATAGGCAACCTCAGGAAGAAAATGAAAGGTAGAAGGAACAAATAAAAGTTCTTACTAAAGAACTAGAAAATGTCATTTTTCTAAAGCTACAAGTAGAAGAAGTAGAAGAAAGAAGGAAATTATTGAAAAAGTAGATCTCAAGAAGTAATTATTCAAAGGAAAGGAGAACTTGATTGTGCCCTATCTGAAATAGGTAAGCTCGAGAAGGAGAAATTATTGGATGATGAAAGGAAGAACAATGTCATGGAAAAATTAAACATGAAAGAAAAGAAATTAGGTGAAACTCCATATGATGAAAGCATGAGCTCCAAGTATCCATAGAGCAAGGTTGATAGCAGGATCGCTTAGAGGAAATATAAAAATGGACAAAACAAGTTTAAAAATAATATTTCTCCAAGAAGTAATCAATGAAAGGTTGCACCTCCATAGAAGGATGACTTCAGAAGATCCATAGGATGAGACAACACATTCAGGTACCTTAGCACATTTAATGGATATTTTTTTTCATGTTTTAACTATGGGCATATAACTAGGGATTATAGAATGTATGACGAGTGTGATTATAAAAGACGTTATAAAACCCTAGAAGCAGGATTACTGGATCGTAGGATAGATTTCAAACAAAATTTGTTAGCAGTAAGTACATGTCACTAGCTCAATCATTTAGGCCCAACATTGAATGTTACAAATGTCGTAACTAAGGGCACATAGCCCGCAATTGTAGGTACACGATGGAATATATGATGAATGAAAACCCTAACATCGGTTACAAGAAGGTCTGGAGACAAAAACATATGCAATAATACCAAACAAATGAGAAAGTCTCAGCACTCACGCTTTTAGGTTTTGTAAAGGAAAAGGGCATGCTGAATCTTTGATAGAGGATGTTGAAGTTCAGGATGATCTGTCCAAAGATATGGTTCACACATTATTCTAAAAATTTCAACATGTTGACTCCCTATAAGCATTGGAAAAGAGGGAGTCTATGCAACAACAATTGTGATTTTCGAGGTCTATGTTTGACAAGTTAAAAAATGGTAGATATGAATAAGTATTTAAAATGACATTCAACATTCTAAGTAGTTTCAGTGCAACAGTTTTTGCAGGAAAATTTTATCCATATTGATACGTAGAATTAGTTGTGGAAATACATAAGAAACATAGTATGTCAGCGGGAGAGAGGTTGTTGTAGAAAGCACTGAGGAAGGACTTTCATCACGGGGAGCACATGAAAGTTATAGGTCCAAACAATTAGGTATTTTTTCAAGGGGAGTCACCCTTTTCCATTAGTCAAAGGGAGATAGAAAGCAGGTCAGATAGATTAGAGGCATGGACTTAAGGGGAACAATGATCACATAAAGAGTATGTGTTTCCATCAATGACAAAGGGGGATATTTTTGAATGGCGTTGTCATTGATGCCAATGTCAATTAATGAATGTTCATAATATTTGTTTGGATTGCACCAAGTTAGAAACTTTAATCGAAGAATGGATGAAAACCCTAGTAACCCCTTATTGGTTGAGGATTTTGAAAATGCAAGTCATTGAATTTACATCAAATACCCTCACCATTGGATTCACCTCCTCATTCTGATTATGTTGATATGTGGAGCGCCACGAGAGACCTCATGCTTTGGGAGGTATTATTGTTTGAAGATGAAGGACCCAATTTCTGGGTCAAAACCCAAAGTCATGGTCAAAGTGCTCCAAATAAATTGAAAAGGAAACTCTATGTTTGGTTCAAGTTTGGCACTAGAAATTCATGGAAATTGATATGGATTTTGGGTGACCAATTCAACACTTCAAAATAATTTTTTTATGACGTCAAAAGGAATAAAACTGGCTCCTCTTTGAAAATTAATTTATTGGAGAAAGATAAATTTATAAAAATTAATTCATATGGTTTGTCTTCATGTTCTTTAGGCCCACACAGATATATACACATAAAAAAGTGTGCAATCACATGGAAAAAGAACTTCCAAGGACATTGGCCCCTCTAGAAGCCCAGCTTTCACTATACATATTGGAACACTTCTCCTCCAGAGAACATTGATTTGTTGATGAAAAAAATCATTGATATGAGACTTCTAAGTGAAAGCCTAAGGCCTGAGGAGATCGAGAAATCAAAATAAGGTTGAAGTTTTTTTTTGGGTTCTCAGCATAAATATTTCTGGTTGGTCTTTCATTGTTTTGATTGAAGACAATTGTATATTTCATTCACTATGGAGTTCTTTCTTTTCATTTGTTTCTACCCTAATATTATGATTCTTAGCATCAAAACAACATAATTTCTCTGGCAACAACTGTGACATGAATTTCTCGTTAGTTAAATATAATTTTGGCATGCGGTTCTAATATCTGACGCGACATTGTCCTTATGTGGAAATTTATCATGTATCATTGGTTGATCCATGCAATACAAATCAATTAATATAGAGTGACATCATACACATGCTCCGACGCAAATGTTCTGATGCATTCTTAGTCATAATCTTTGAAGAGGCATACAAGTGGGTTGGTTTGTGATCTTGAAACTTGATTCAAGCCCAAGAGTAGATCATAACAGAGATCATCATGAATTTTGATCATACTACTTGTGCAAAGTGTGAAGTTTCCAATGAAAAATGTATGTGAATGTAGACCATAGTGTGATTGGAGTAGAATGTCAATACAGTCTCTTGGAAGCATTGAATAAAATCTATGCACTGAAGTTTGAAAAATACAATGCATTTCATAACTTATTCACAAGTGAATGTTGTTTAAGTTGTTGAAATAATGTGAATTTCTGTCTACGTGTATGATGTACTAGATTCTTGAGCATTGGGAGATTCATAGATGAGGCAGATTGAAGACTTTGATCGCTACTATGACAAATATTTTGTGTCTAGTGAATGATATGATTTTTATTGGTTAAGTGACACCTTGATGAGAGCATGAAAAAGTAAGAAAATTGTATAGTTGTAATATTGGTGTGCACAACAGGGGTTGCAGTGCGAAGGAATATTATTATAGCTACCCTGCCTTATATATGCTACTATAAGTGTGCTACTCTACTTTCTTTATTATTGTGATATGTATTCTAAGAAGAGGATTCTATTGAGCATGTTAATTTATCAATGAATCTAGTAGGGAATGTTGTTAGGGTTTGATATAACTTGAATTTCTTGCTGGTCCAACATTGTTGATCTGGTGTATTCGTGCAGGTAAAATCAAAACATTACTAATCTGAGTTTGTTGGTAGAGAGGAAGAAGAGGAAATTACATATATTTGGAACTAGTTTTGATTAGAGATTGATTTGGTTGTGACAGTTGATGAAGTTTGACCTTATTAAACATAGGCAGATTGAATTGACAGAGAGCAGTTTCTTGTATTGTAGTTTGTTTGTTTTGATTTTGAGCACAAGTGGATCCAGTCTAAAAATTGTGAAATGTGGTCCACTAACTGATCAAGGTGGTGCAAGGGAGGAGATTGGAGTCTCCTTCAGGTTGGATCCTGAGAACACTTCATGGTGGTAGAGTGGTGCTAAGACAGGTTTTAGTCTACACAGGGCATTGGAGCATGTGTCCAGTAACATCTGGTAAACAGGGTGTTGGAGCATCAGCCAGGTTGGACCCTGAAGACTAGGGTGTTGGAGCATCCTTCCAATTGCAGCTAGTAAACAGAGCATAGAATCATCCAATAGGTTGGAACCTATAAATTAAGGTGTTGGAGCCTCCTTCACTTGGAGCTGAAAACTTGATGTAAATATTTTGAAGAAAAATATTAGGGAGCGTTCAATGGTTTTTTGCGAAGAGGGGTTTCCACCTAAAAGTATTTGTGTCTATTGTCTCTATTGTTATGCATTGTTGAATGGTGTTGAATAATGTTTATGTTTATCTTATGCTAATAGTAATTAATGCTTTGTGAAATTAAAAAATACTAATTAATAAGAAATATTGATTCACCCCCCTCTAAGTATTTCCAACAATTTGAATGACCCATGGTATTCTAATAGTCCATTACTATTAAAGGAGATGAGATCTCACTCCTCATGCATGCATTTGGATTATTAGTTTGTTGTTGTTGAGTTGAACTCTTGGAACTTGTCTAAGTGAGATCCCATATCATTGTAGAGAGTTAGTTTCGGTGAAAAGTGATCTAACTTAGCTTATCCAATCATGAGAGGTTTCAATATTGAGACATATATCCTACCCTCTAGAAAAAGGAGGGATCAAATCATATCCGCACATTGGGCTTAATGTATAGATTGCAGGAGAGGTAATTCATATCTCTCATAGGTGCATAACGTTGGAGACATCGTCAACCATATTGATATCTTGGTAGTGTTTTTAACTGGTTCTTATAATGATATTTGGCATATAATTTCATATCCATATTTAATATAATACAGTTGATTTTTGATGCATATGTCTTGTATTTATTCTAAGTTGCAGCATTTCTAGTTTCTTTTACATTTCCAATTTTATTTTTTCTAGTAAAATTGTACAATTTTATTATGGTATATTTTCCCAAAACGAATTGCTCGGATTTTTATCCAAACAATTAAAAAAGGATATTATAGAGATATTAGAGCTGGTTTTCACGCCATCCCCAACGTTTAAAGCGAAATTTCATCAATTCTTAGATTCATAAGTGTTCATGACAACCAAATTTCTTATGTCGGGCCAATTTCACTTCATGGGAGCTGAAACCCTGGGTAGGGCTCAAAATATTGTTGGATTGAGTACCAGACTGAGAAATGCATAAAAAACTAGCCATTTGTTTGTTTTACTAATTGACCTTATAAGGGGCTAAGTATTTATTAGCCAAGCATGAGATTTTGTAGGAGTCTGAATCCCATCATTGCTAAAGGCAATCAAGGGGGCTAAATTGATCAAATTGCAGACGTAAAAAAAAATTATATTCTTTCCACCAACTGAAATAACAAAATTGTTGAGGCTAATTACTTGTGTGAATTTTTGAATTCATGGAGGATGAGTCATTAGATTCCATCCTACTTGTACATGTCAAATTTCTAGGTGAAATTATTATGGAAATGACTAATTTTGTTGAGGGGTTCATAGTAGAATATTGGGGCTGAGATAGAATCTAAATCAAATAAATAATGAAGGTTGAATTTACCCTAATTGCATGGACTAAATTTACAAACTAAAAAGGGCCAAAATCATCATTGGTAATCAAAAGCTGTGAAGGTTGGCAAAAAACCAAGATTTGTGAAGGCTACAATATTTAGTTCCAGAGGCTGAATTTAGAAATTATTTAGTCTGTGTGGAGTCAAATATAGGTTGCAACGAGTTCTAGTGTAAAAAAAATAGGCATATTGAATCTCCTAATTCTTTGGTAGATCAAATAAGGTCAAGAAAAGAATGATGTTAGGGCATAAAAAGGACGGTTTGTGGGGGCCAAAGCCACATACTCTAGGAATTATTTTGAGAGCCAAATTCGAAACACTTATGTGGGATAGAGTGGTTGAATTAATCTTTGTTGGAGTTAAAACTTCCTAAGTGGTGAAAATCAAAATCATGGATTTAATTTGGTAGACCCCATCATATTTGTTGGCAAAAAACCATAACTCGCAAGGGCCAAAATTATTGTAGCTAGTAGTGGGACAAATTTACAAATTTTTAAAACTGAGTTCATGGGATGAATTTGACATATCTATTGGGGCTGAATTGCCAGGACCTATAGAAAATTGAGCTTAGAAAGAGCCAAAATTGTTAGAGTACAAAAGGGTCAAAATATCCTATTGTGAGCTACCTATCCTAGAGAGCAGTTTAGAAGGGGCCAAATTAGTAAATTATTGAGGACGATTTCAATCACTAACGACCAAGCTAATCATTCACGGAGGTGGAAATTAACATCCTTCTTATTGCCCGAATTACCAAACAGTTCTATATTAATATTCTTGAGCACAAATGGGGATGTGTTATTAGGTTGAAAGAAAGCCATATTTCTAGTTTATATTTCATAAATTCATGTAATATTCATATGAATATTACCATTTAATAATATAGTGTCAAAACTTTAGCATTTTATATAGGGGTTGTACATTTTATTTAATTGCTAGTGATTTCTATTGTGAAAATTTTGAGTGATTTTTATGGTGTTTTAGATTAAAAATTGGTGCCCTAAATTTCTATGCCAAAACCCTGAAATTTCAATTAAATTCCTACATGATTATATTCCACCATTGCCTCATGTATGACAGATGGAAAAAGAATTCAAAAGTCATCAAAAATTCCATAAATAACTTGGTGAGAAGTTCAAAACAATTCAAAAGTACATATTTTGGTAGTGATGTTTTGATGGAGCAAAGAACAAGGAATATCAACAAACCCTTCTCCAAAGGGGTCAATATTACTCTTCAACAAAATTAGTTTCCAGATCTATAGAAAGAAGAGGAAGTAGGAAACTGGTTATTTGTACTTGGATCAGATTTGATGTTTATGAAGACATGGGAATTCCTCTCTAAATTGGAGGATTTAGACACGTTTTTGTCCAAAGTAGCCCAATTTGATTCGAGGATGTTAAGTTCGGAAATGAATCCATCTATTCTTACCTTGATACAACACAGGTTCGTGAAACATCCTTATAAGGAGGTAATACTTGTAGTTGATTCTGGATTCTGTGAGATCAAAAGGATAACTACTCTTGTTCCCCCTTACAATTATGAAATTCTAAGAAGGGTGCTACAACTGATTGTGGCGAGCTTCCAAGAATTTCAGGATATCGAAGACCTTACCTTTGGTAAGAAACTCAACATCTTGGATATGGTGGCTAGAACTGGAATGTATGCCATTATGTTCAATCTAAATTGTAGTAATTTGATTTTTCATATATTCCATTGTTTCTTAACCATCATTAGAGAATATCATCTAGGAATTGTAAAAACTATTTTGTCTTTGATTTGAGATGATGATGATGCCATTTGCAACCAGTTGTAATCAAAGTTGTTGGTTATTTAGGTAAAGAGCAGGTTGTTTCACCTACTGCTCATAAACTCTCAAAAATATTAATTGAGATTAACCTTAAAAGGCATTTTATTGAAAGATATTTGAATTCAATGGGGTTGTAGGTCACACATTATACCAACAAGGGTAAGAACCAAAAAGGAAGGAAGAAAAATTTTCCATCACAACAGGAAATGAGGAAAGTTGGTTGATGGCGAGGAATTGGTAAAGGAAAATATTTCTTGCATCAAAGGGTGCTAAGGACAAAAGAGTATGTGAAACCATGGAGCATGGAGTCAATGCCATACCCTAAAACTAAAACACATCAGTTGATGAGGAATTGGTAGAAGAAGAAAGAGTTGGTGAAGCGCAATCCTCATCATCTACAAATATCATAAGACAAGACAATGATGAAAGCAATGACAAGTAATATTTGATGGGTGATATGAACAAGTATGAAGCAGATGTGGATTTTTAGGAACTTACAAGATGCCTCTTAGAAATAAAGGAAAAACTCAAGAGCCTAAAGGGCACAATAGTGAAGAAGGATAGTGATCTTGAAGAATGGAGGATCAGGAGTGTAAGCTCAACTATCAAGATTTTTAGTATTTAGGAATAATCACAAACACTTGAGAGAGAAAGAAAAACAACATGCCCTTAAGTTTCTCTTAATGAGAAAAAGAGGTGAGACATACAACAACCCTCTTCAGCGATACATAGGTAAGGATTGCAACCCCTGGGGTTCACAATTGCAGGGGAATAGAAATGCAAGTAATGAGAGCCCTTGCACATTGTTTCTCATCCCACATAAGGAGAAGGTGATGGATGAATGGAATAATGAATAAGGAATCTAATGTTGCAGGTTGTTAAAGGAAGATGGAAAGTATAGTGGGATGCTAACTCATAAGTCAAAACTATGGTGTATTAGAATATCAATTATAATCAGAGTAGCACAACATCAACATGATGGTCTATTTTAGGGATTGTTGATAACTGGTGGGAGGGTGACTCTCTAAGAAGTCATGGACTCCAAAGATGTTATGGTAGCAGTTGACATTTGCTATGATAGAGGACCCCAATAGTTAGACTAGGGGAGATTATGAGTTTGTACCTTATCAAATGGGAACTTATGGGAGATTAATTATAACCAAGGGTACATCATAGTTGGAGTGGTCAGGCATTGGAGATGTTAGATTCCCTGGTTGGTAGTGGGAGCCAAAAAAAAATACCGGAATATAGATTCTAGATTCCACTCAATGATGTAACAAAGATTCTTCATACTCATTTGGGATCTGACATCAAGGTTAAAATTCCTTCAGGTCAAGAAGTTTCAAGAAGGGAGGACTGTAATATCCATTTTTCTAGACATTAGGAAATGAGAGTATCTCATTAACTTGGGCTACAAATTAAAATTAATTATGGGATACAAGAGAATTAATTAATTAAAAGTAACAAAAAATTAAATAAATATTATAAGTCACTTTAAGAAACCAAGAAAAAGACCCATGGTATTCCAATAGTCCATGACTATTAAGGAGATGAGAGCTCACTCCTTAGGCATGCATTTGGATTATTTTTTTGTTTTTGTTGAGTTGAGTCCTTAGAGCTTGTGTGGGTGAGAGCCCATATTATGTAGAGGGTTAGTTTTGGTGGCAAGTGATCCACCCTAGCTTATCCAAATAGAGGGGTTTCGGTATTGAGACATACACCTAGCCACTCAAACAATGAGTGATCAACTTAGATCCACTCATTGGGCATAATCTGGAGATCGTGGGGACACGTTAATCAAATTTCTCGTAGGTGCATAATGTTGCAGCCATCGTCAACCATACTGATATCTTACAGGTGATTTTAACATTTTATTAGAACCATATTTGGCATGAGCTTTCAGATCCATATTTAATATAATAAGATTGAGTTATTCTAAGTTGCAACATTTCTAGTTTCTTTTACATCTATAATTTTACTTGTGTTGGTAAAATTGTGCAATTTTATTATGGTGTATTTTCTTGAAACAAATTGTTGGGAAATTTATCCAAATAATTAAACGTGGATATTACATATTATAAACTAATAGTCAATATTCAAAAGATGGGAAGGGGCAAATTATAAGAGAATATAGGACATACATAGTTAGGAAAAATTTTAAGAACCCCCAAAAAAATAAAAATTATATGTATATAGAATTATTTGAAGGCTATGTTATCAATTTTATAATATGTATATGTAGTTTTTCAGAAAATATTTTACTGAATTCTATAATCTTGTAAAATATTGGGAAATCATTCAATGGATTTTAAAATTTTCTAAAATTTTGGTGAATATTTCACTAAATTGTAAAAGTGTTTCCTTCGGTTATAAATAACATTGTGAATGAAAGAAACTCATAGGAATTGCACAATCACTTATTAGATATTTGATATATGACTGGAATTTAATTAATTGGAGATATATATCAATTAAAAAACTATATCAAATATATATTAAAATATATATTTGATATGTTTGAACATAATTTAATATATATATATGAATAGTTTTATAATTGATATGTTTTACATGTGTGTAAACTAAATGTGAGGTCAATTCTCATATTGAAAAAACAATCACATGAATTTAAAGTGTATATTCATAAAGACATGAATCGAGATCTATTGGGGAAAAGGGAATTGGGAAAAAATAAACGAGCGACCAGGGTTTCGAGTTGCAGTGGGAGTTTTCATCCATGAATGGATGCAGAGGAGGGAGATCTTCTCCCTCCTACAAGGAGGTCGTGGCCAATAAGGGCAAGAAGCCCCCAGAAAATGTCAAAAGGTTTACGGGAGAAGGAAAGAGTAACATGGAAGACGAGGAAGAAGCGGCTAAAATAAAGGAGAAAAACAACACTAAAGACAAGGAGGAAGATGCCAAAAATAGGAAACAATAGAGGAAAAACAAAAGGGACTTTGTAAACCCAAAGCTGAAATAACACCTAGAGTAGTTTTAAATGATCCTGCACTGCAAGCGCACATGGATCACATGCAAACCTACGCTATCATCTACAAGTTCATGGGACTATGGCCCACTGAAAATTCTTTACAAACATGGATCAAATACCACTGGAAACCTAAAGGGAGCATTGATCTACACCTGGAGTCAAAGGGTTTCTTTACCGTGGTGTTCACAAGTATTGAGGATAAAGACAGAGTGTTTGAAGGAGGGCCCTACTTCTATGCAGCAGTAGGTCTCTATACGAGCCATGGAAGATGAACTTTGTCCTGGAACGAGAAACATTCACATCAGTCATGATCTAGGTAAAACTCTATTCTCTACCTCTTAATTACTGGCAACCTGAATCTTTAGCTACCATAGGCAATAAATTAGGTAGGTTTTTCAAAGCTTCAGAAGCTACTAGAAGGGGAAAATATACCTCCTTTGCTACGATATGTGTTGAGATGGATCTATCAAGAGCTATTCCGAATGAGGTGATATTGGAAGTTTTTTATGAAGAGTGGGTTCAAACGGTGGACTACGAGAATATTCCGTTCAGATATCATAGATGTCATGAACATGGGAATCTTCTTAGAGACTTCCCTCTAGGCAAAACAGATAATAAAAGCAAACCTAATACAATGAAAGACCTAAACAGCATTCACAAGGTGGTCCATAAAGGAAAAGGTGGCAAAAGAGGGCAAAGCTACAACAAAATGAGGGACAACAAGTTAGGCAGAACCAGTTCCAAGTTCTGGAAGAGGAATAAGAAAGAACAGCAGAGAATCAAGCAAATGAAGGAAGTATGAGAGAGAAGAAAAAAGAAGGAAACTACGATCAAACACAGGAAAATTATAAGAAGATAGGGACAATGTGGAGTGGCATAGAACCAGAGATGGACAAGGAAATGACCCAGAGTGAAATGGAACTGGAGGAAATTGAGCTACAGAAGATTCTGGAAAGAGAACACCTGGATCTCGAAGGATTCTTAATTTAGGGTACATCTGGTGGGGTTGAATCGTTACCTCAGGAAAATCTCAATAGAATACAACAGTTGTATTTATGGAAAACTCAGGAAAAGGGTTCGAAGGGGGAAAAAATCAGGAATAGGCTAAGTAGCGAAGGAGTGAAAACATTAAAATCTACTCCGGGTTTAGCACCTAGAAACCCAGGAAAAAAGAGAGGCAGGAAAAAGCAGAATGAGCTGTTGATGGAGTATGGAAAGCTCATGATAGATTCAAGTAAGATGAAAGATCTTACCAACTACTCCTTCACAAATATTTAATCATGAAGTTTATTTCTTGGAATATCAGAGGTCTAGGCAGTAAAATAAAACAGAGATTTCTTAGCAATAGAATGAAACAGGCTGCTCCGGATATAATTTTTATCCAGGAAAGAAATGTTCCATTCAAAAGTTAAGGAAACTACATAGGAAATGGCTCAGTAGGTTTGAATATCTAGAAGTTAAAGCAGAGAATACAGCAGGAGGTATTCTCACTCTTTGGAACCCACAAAAAATTGACATAGAATATGCAGAGGCTGCAAGGAATTATTTATCAGCAGTGATTCAACCTGTTGGGGATAGGAGTACCTATCTAGTCATGAATGTGTATGGCCCTCAAAGGATAGAGGGGAAAATCAGGTTGACAGATTCCCTTGTGAATCTCAGGGAGAGACATGCCGAAAGACCCTGGATCATGGGCGGGGATTTCAATATGATTAAATCACTTTCTGAAAAAAAAGGTGGAACCAGAGCACTAAGTAAAGATTCTTTATCTTTTCAAATCTTTATAGATAATATGAAATTAGTGGATGTGGAAACAAATAATGGCCTCTTCACTTGGAATAACAAGAGAGGAGGGGAGTCTCAGGTAGCCTCTAAGTTGGATAGATTCATTATCTCTGATGATCTAATGATTTTAGATAAGGAAATAATAGCAAGTGTTATTCCCGTCGAAGACTCGGATCACTGGCCAATTGAAATGGAGATCCAGGGTTTAGGTACCCCCTGGAATAGACCTTTCAAATTTGAGAATATTTGGCTTTCACACCCAAATTTCATCAGTAATATTAAAAAATGGTGGGCAAAATATCTGCAGATTCAGGGAACTAGAATGTTCATGCTTCATAAAAGATTAAAGCACATAAAAGTGAGGCTCAAAGAATGGAATAAGAAAGATTTTGAAAATATTTTTGCAGAAAAGAAATCGACCGAAAAAAAAAATGCAGAAAATCAACCAAGCTATGATCACGAATGGTTTTGATAAAGACAAAAATGATCTAGTGGAGAAACGTCATCAAGACTGGGAGAACTTGTGTAAACAAGAGGAAATATTCTGGAGACAAAAATCTAGATTCCAATGACTAAAAGAAGGAGAGCGTAATACAAGATTATTTCACAGATCCACCATGGTGAACAGAGCACACAACATGATTTCTTCAATAAAGAAGGATGATGGATAGCTTCTACAATCCCATGAAGATATAGAGGCAGTGTTAGTTCAACACTTCCAAGAAATAGCCTAGGAAAGTAATCCAAAAAGAGAACATCATATCAGGGAATTAATCAAGCATATACCTAAGCTGGTGTCTAGAGAGGACAATTTCAATCTCAACAAACTAGTGACTGAAGAAGAGGTCAATGAGGTTCTCAATGACATGCAGAATGGCAAAGCACCAGGCCTGGATGGCTTCAATGTAGATTTCTTTAAAGCTTGTTGGAATATTGTAAAAGAGGATATTTTGAATGTTGTGGAAGACTCCAGGATAAATAGAACCATCTTGAGAGCTCTCAACACCTCCTTCATCTCCCTGATCCCTAAACAGGAAAATGCTCAAACACCAGATAGGTATAGACCCATAGCACTATGCAATGTGGTATACAAGATAATATCCAAGGTTGTGGCCAACAGACTTAAACCTCTGCTTCCTTCTCTGATTTCGGGGGAACAATCAGGTTATGTTGAAGGCAAAAAAATTCTATACAATATTATTCAAGCTCATGAAGTGGTTCACTCATTAACCAGTACAAGGACAGCTGGTATGATCTTGAAACTGGATATTGCAAAAGCTTATGACAAAGTGAACTGGACCTATATCAAGAAAGTGCTAAAGGCGTTTGGTTTTGATCACAACTAGGTAAGATGGGTCATGGCCTTGGTTACCTCTTCCAGCTTTTCAATATTGGTTAATGGCTCTCCTTCTGAGATTTTTCTTCCTTCAAGAGGGCTGAGGCAGGGGGATCCACTTTCTCCCTTCCTATTTATACTCATGATGGAAGGTCTTGGCCGGTCTATCAAGCATGCCAGAGTTATGGGAAAAATTCAAGGTCTTCCACTGAAGGAGAATGGTCAGGCTTTGACACATCAACAATTTGTTGATGATACCATGTTACAAGGAATCCCCACAGTCAAAGAGGCTCGGGCGTACAAACAAATACTGAATGATTTTTCCATGGCTTCAGGTATGGAAGTTAACCTCTCCAAATCCAAAATATTTTTCTTTAATACTCATATTGCTATTCAGAGAAATATCTCCAGAATTCTAGGCTTTCAGAGGGATTCCCTCCCTTCAAAGTATTTAGGAGTTCCTCTAACGGCGAAACCCTTGCACAAGAGCATTTGGGAACCGTTGATCAACAAAATGTAGGATAAAGTCAGAAATTGGACGAGCAGATCTTTAAATCTGGCAGGTAGACTCGTGCTCACAAAGGTGGTGCTCCAATCAATTCCAATTTTCATGCTATCGGCACTACCAGCCACTATAGGAGTTTTGCAGCAATTCAGAAACATCCAAAGAGACTTTCTCTGGGGCAGGGAGGAAGCTAGAAAGAAGTGGGACTTGGTCCCTTTGGAAAAGATCTGTAAACCCAATAATCATGGGGGCCTTGGCTTAGATGACCAGGAGATCCTAAGTAAGGTTCTAGGGGCCAAACTCTGGTGGAGGTGGGTTAAAAATCCCAAGGTGCAATGGGCAAGCATATGGAAAGAAAAATATGCTAGATATTGGCATCACACTAATCTCATAAGGATGTCTGGAAACATAAAAGGCTCTGCCATCTGGAGCAAAGCCTAGGAGCACAAAGGTTTAGTACAAAAAAATAGCTTTTGGGAAATCGGAGAAGGAGAACTTTCTCTTTTCTATGAGGAAAAGTGGCAACAAGAACCAAAACTATTAAAAGAGGATTTTTGGAACCTAAAGCATGAGACTGACACCCAAGGTTTGACTAGAGTGAAATATTTTTGGGATTATACCCACAATACTGGAAAATGAAGGATATGGAAGAATATAGATTGTAGGAATGATAGAATGCTAACAACAAAAGCAGAGGCTCTTGGAAAAATGCTGGAACAAAGAATGATATTGGTGTCTGAAGGGCAGGACCATCTCAGATGGGGAAATAACAATGAAGGCATCTTCAATATTAAGGAAGAAAAACGTATTCTCCTTGAGCTAGTTTCCTAGGCTCCGAATAGAACCTAGCAAAATATTTGGAGACATAAATTTTGGATGAAGATAAAACTCTTCATGTGGTTGGTTCTTCAAAGGAAAATCTTGACCTAGGACAACATTAGAAAGAGGGGCATACTAGGACCTTCCATATGCCAGCTTTGTGAAGCCCAAGAGGAAACTATGGAACATCTTGTCAACAGCTGTAATTTCACTTCCAGGCTATGGGATGCTTTTGCCAACATTTTTCAATAGTCTAATAGGGACAAGGAGAGTATCACTAACACCCTTAATAGATGGAGGAGAAATTTTTCGGATAATGAAGTTCTCAACCTAGCTTGGGCTCTCATGCCAAGTTTTATTATTTGGAATATATGGAAGGAAAGGAATAAGAGAATCTTTAAAAATGAAAAGAATCCCATTCTTCACCTATTTGATTAGATATTAAAACAAATCAAGGAGACAGTTAGCTCAACAATCAGGAATCTTCCCAAAAATCCTCCCACCGAAACATACTTAAGAACTCTTAGGCTGTTAGGATTGCAGGGGCTCATCCCCCTAAGCCAGAACAGAAAAAAAGAAGCAAAAGTGAATCTAAAAAAGAGTACTGACAACCTCCTCCAAGAGGTTTTTTGAAATACAACATAGATGGAGCCTCCAAAGGCAACCCCGGAATAGCTAGCTTTGGGTGGGTTCTGTGGGATGAAGCAGGGAACATCCTCTCTCTCTTCCATTGTCATTTAGGAAGAGCCACAAATAATATGGTGGAATTAATGGCGATGGAGCAATGCTTAGATTTGTTGAAGCAGGAAAACTACCACAACATGATCATTGAATCTAACTCAGAGTTAGTTATTAACTCAGTCAAAAGAATCAATTGCAGATCAGAGCCAAAGAAAGTCTCTCAGCACTGGAAGTTAATCCGGGTTTTCCAGAGAATTCAAGGTCACCTTCAGGGGATTTTCTTAGTCATGTTAAATCATGTGCACAGAAAGGCTAAAAAACTGGCGAATTTCTTGCCCAACCAAGGAGTTAGCTGCAAGGAAAGCAGAGTTGTGACAGGGTGGCAAGCAAAGCCACATGGCAATCTGAAAACTCGTAGTCATAATCTAGCGGAAGAGGACAAAGAAGTGTTTCAGGATAAAACTAAATAGGAAAGGTCTCCATGAGAAATTCTCGATTGGATCCCCTCATTTTGTTCAAACATGTAGGTGGAAGGAAAATTAAGGTAGGATTTTGCAGCACTGATATTATTAACTTCAGGATTCAATGGCATAGGCTAGACAACTGGCTTCGTTCCAAAAAGATCAATACAAATCCTGGTTGCAGACACTTTAATCACGACAAGGAGGAGTGGAACAGCGTACTCATCATTCCAAAGGTAATGAAAGGGGTTCAGGATTATGGCAGCAACCATTTTTCCTAAGGTTTCACCATTCGGAAGATAAAATCACTTCCTGAGCAGTTTGTTGGTGATGGCACCACTCTCAATCGAAAGGTGGTTTTTGTCAATTGGAAGCGATTTGATTCCATACACCTGACGACACGTGGAGGAGGGAGGGTGTGGTAAACCGCCCTCATCACATGGTAAAGTTTGGGAAATTCAGCGATGCAATATGGATCTCATCGATTGGGTTCCGCGATGTTAATCAACGATCAGAAATTATCGTGCAGTTTGGTTGGGGTGGAGCGTTATCCAGTGTGCGGCTTCTCGGAAAAGTTAATTTTTGTCAGGTTGGAATACTAGCATTTTGGGTCAAGCGATATGGTTTTGGGCCGTTAGATTTAGATGTACGGTTCAACAATCTGGATTGAGCATGCAGTTGTGTGGGGCTGGGGGTTTAAGTTTTGCATGTCTTCGAGAAGCGATTTTCTCCTCCGTTGTTGGGTCCAGATGTGACTTGGAAGGTCACGGTTAATTCGGTTGGTTTAGTGGGTCTTGGTGGAGGCTTTGTTTGGTTAGCTCCTTGTCGGGTCTTTGTTTTAGGTTGAGGGCCTCGCCTCTGGCGATGAGCAACCTTGTTCTTGGTCCACATTGTTTGGTGGATAGCTGTAAATTATGTAAATTATTTTTCGATTAATGGTTATGGAAGGAACGTCTCTTGCCTTAGCAAAAAAAACAAAAAGTATATTCATAAAGACATAATGTTTAATTTTTTTGAGAAAGCTTACATTGAGCAACATGCATACACCATTTTTCATAGCACTCAATCAAAGCTTCCTAGAAAAACTTAGACATCTTATCATGTGAATATGTGTTATAAGCATTTTTTTTTTATAAAATCATACATCAAATTATATATAATATATTAAACTATTTATAAAATATATTTCAAAATATTTAAAATATATAAATTTGTATTAAAGTGTATAAGATATATGCCAAAAAAATCTAAATATATATTCAGTTTTATATTAAATTATATATTAAACAATATTAATCTATATCCAACCCTATTAAATAGAAAACTATATTAAACTATGTATTAAAATAATATATATAACTTACATGTTAATAATATATATATATATATATATATATATATATATATATATATATATATATAACATACCCCAATCGGGGTGCGAGCTAGTGGTTGGGACAATAAATGGGGATTAATGCAGGGTACCTCTAAGTATTGTACCACCGCCCCCCACATGGTCGAGGCAATGGGTGCGGTGGGCCTTGGCATGATTGCATGCAAGGGAGGTGGGAATGGTGGCAGTGATTGTTATAGACATTTTTGGTCACTACAGCCCCAAGAATGAAATGTCCATAAACCAAGGGCTCCTAAGTCCCTAAAAGTGTTGTTCTAACCCCTAAAGGAACAAGGTCAACTGGTTACAGCTTCTCCCAGAAGTTCTCCATGAAAAACTGCTCAGAACTGGTCAAAACAGGATCATTTCAACTGCTCCATAGGCAAAGTGCATTGCATCTCACCTAAATACACTGTGTGGGCGTGTTGCATTTCAAAAAGCCCTTCTATGGGGTGCGATGGGCGAGAAGTGACAAATGGCAGTGTCATTCCGCGAGGTGGAGAGGCATGGAATCTTCCAGAAACTTCTCCTGTGACACTTGCCTCTCTGAATTCGACCAAGGATGAGTAAGAGATCATCAATCTCCAAGTGGATGCAAGAACTATCAGAGGGAAGACACTAATCAAATCACAAGCTGACTCATCTCCCTTACAGATATGTATATATGGATCCCTCATCCCAGAGATCCGGAGGCTGGAATTTTGCATATTGTAAGGAATTGCTATTGGTTTCTTTAGACAACATCAGATTGTTGGGTGATCTAAGCTTTGTATGAGGTGAAGAGGGGCTTCCTTGCTGAGAGGATGATGCTGGGTCAAAACAACTGGTTGTAACTCCCTTGGCTCTTTCTTGTTTATCAATAAAAGGTATTCAAGTTTTCCTCCATACTCTTGTGTCATTTATGTTTTCTGCATTTGTATGGTCAATTTACATCTGATCCTAGATTGTTTATGATTATAGATTCATGTTCTTGTATAGTGCTATGCTAATGTGATCTTACAGGTACTCTGTGAAGCTGGGCATCCAAGGGAACAAGTAGCGAAAGACTATCAAGAGAGAGAGGAATCGAACTAGGAGATTAGCGCAAGACAGAGGTTGGTCTTCTTTGTTCTTCTCTCATCTATATTTCATAAAGGAAAAATGAAAGTAGCTTTACTTTGTTTGTTTCTAAGGTAGCTATCACACCTTAGTGGGATAAGCAGTTCTGTGTAGACACTTTTCCCTACAACAAAATGGCGACTCCGCTGGGGACGAATTAGTTTGTTTGTTTATCTTCCTTGTTGTCTATTTTATAAACCTACAGACGGAGCCTGAAGTCGAGCCAGGTAGCTTTCGAACTGCATTTGTTATGCAAATGCAAAGTAGATAAATGCCGCTTCAGTCAATCTCTGGGATTTGTTTATAAATTAAACAACTGATTTACAAACTCTCTGATTGCCCCTTGTGGTAGCTCTTAGATGCTCCTTAGATCTACCCCTGATTGTTGCGTTACTGATTACCATTTTCTCGGCCAAAACCCATGAACTGAACTGCAAACTGTGACCCGGAACCCAAGCAAAGTATCGTCTCTGGCCTAGCGCAGGTACTGTTCTGTGAATCTGAAATTTAGTGCACTTCCCGAGTGTAGTAGGTGCGCTGCATTTCAAATTCCCTGTGTTACAAGTGCGCTGATCAGACTAGGCATTGTTCAATTTTGGTTTCTGTGATTCATTCTTCCCAGTTCTATTCATGAATTTTGCTGCCTGTGATCAGTATATCTCTGTTTGAAACCCCTTTTCCTTGCTATTATTCCGCCTCCTTTGTACAAAAGAATTGTAAATTTTTTTGTGTATTTGTTGAGTCATTTTCAGTTCTCCTTTGCAAAAAGTAACGTAATCGTACTGTCGTCCTTTGATTTGAAAGTGTCGCAAGTGTCGTTTTCAGACATAGGAAAGAGTTTGGTTGTTGTAGATAGTCGATTATCCTGTTACTATTGTATTTGGTTTGAATTTGTAATTTTTCTAGTGTCGAAAACAAGTATTCATTTCCAAATCGTAAAGTGTTGTGATTGTCTCCATTTTAGATTTCGAAAAGAAACTTGTTGGTAATTGTCGCTTGAAAAGTAATTCAGATTTGTGCATTAGCTTTCTTTTTACCATTCACATACTAAGAAAGCCGAAAACAAATAGATGCATGTGCATTTGCATTTTGACTGTTTGATTGGTTTGATTTAGGACCGTGCATTTAGAGTGTGCTCTTTGCTCTTTGTGAAAGGATACTGTCTCTCTTTCCTTAGTAGCTAGGATTTTCATTGCACAAAGAAGATAAAAGACTGTTTATCATCTTAGATTGCATTTTAGGAATTATACATCTACATCTCGCGGTGAACCTGAAAGGCAAATTTCATAAACAAGATCAACTATAAAATAAATTCAATGAATCTAACAACACTTTGGAACCTAACGCACAACATTTAGAAGTCTAGGCTAGAGACGTATTCCGACGTCATAAAGCCTAGTAACTGTTGTTCTCACTGATGGTTGGGTGATTCCTCCACTTTGAGACGATAAGTGCCAGTACAGACTTGTGCTCCCACGTACCGTCGAGTATATTTTGGGAGACCACAATAGGCTTAATCCTTTATCCATAGGGAGCCGTGTCTGCCGCCCTATCGATCGTAATGCACTGAACACAGCATTCGGGAATATTGATTGCCATACCGTAAAAAGTATTCTGCAGTTTTGCGATTGGTTTGGTAATCCCTCTACCTAGATTTCCAAAGCAGTCCCTTTCGTTCCTTTTCAGACTCCTTAACGGAAAAGGTCCATCTGAGCACTTGTAACTTCAGGCTCATTAAAAGTCAAAGGCAACTAGAGTCATCTTTTGTTTTTTCTCGACTCTTTAAAATTGAAAAAACAAGTTGTGTCAAAGCGTCTAAAATTTATTTTAAACAGAATAATCATCACCCTTTCCTACGTTGATCTTAGGTTGAGAAAATGGAATCCACCAACCAAGGAATTCCCCTTGGAGGAAATCCTAGTCCCTTCTCCTCTTGGGGAGATGTTGGTGCACCCCATATGGCCACATTGTCGCTTCCAGGATTGATAATCGGCTTGTCCATATGGCTCTTCTCAACATTTGTCATTCAGAACACCACAATTCCTGAACAATCGAGTCAGCATCTAGACGAATCCAGAGTTACCCACCAACCTTTTACTTCCTCCAATTCTTCCTCTCCTCCGTCCTCTTCGCTTGATGGGGTTGGTAAAGCCAAAAGTCAAGTACCTGAGAAGAAGAAGGAAAAGAAGAAGAAAGAGAAGAAGAAGAAGGAGCCAAAAGCGAAAGGGGGCAACCAAGCATCGTCTAGTGAAAATCCACACACTGCACCGACCAGGCCTAAATCGCCATGTGTCATTTGCAAAGGAGACCACTATCATAGAGATTGTCCCTGCATCCCTCGGATCTTAAGGGACTGGTCTCCTCATTTGCACAACCCGGTGTCGTCAACCTCTGATGATCATGTTGAAAACACACCATCGACTAGTGAAAGTGAAGCCCCAGGACAAAAAGGAAAATATAGATTTCCTTGTAAACTATGCGAAGGCGATCATGCCATCCACCATTGTCCCTTCTTAGATGAGGCTAAAAGAGTTTTGGACGATCGTCCAGTTTCACCGTTACGACTTCCTCCTGGATATAAAAAACTCTTGTCGAGTCTGACACTAGTTGAAAATCCGACTGACCTGCCCAGGTGGTCAGCCGAAGCATCTATCATTGAAGACAAACCATCTGAACCCATACCAGATGAAAGTCAAAAGGTCTAGGTGGCAGTTGACCCGGTCTTGCCTTCAGAGGTTCCATCTTCAGATGATATAGTCACAGAAGAGAATAAGGATGACACCATCCAAATTCTTTTCGTAAGCACAGACTTCGACGAACATGGGGGGAATTTACCCATTCCTTTACCGCAGGAAGGAAGTTCGTCAGAGTCGTACTCGGCCGTCTATTCGGTCCCACCTCCAAGCAACCTAGTTGTTTCCTTCGACTGGAATCAACTAGGCAGACCCCGTTTACCGACTAGTGTACCATTCCAAATTGTTGCTCAAATATATAGAATGGTTATGGCCGGTACCATCATAGATGAAGGGGCTTCTGTGAGTATCCTTTCCTCGACTGCTTGGAAAGTGCTTGGTTCGCCATCGCTTTTGCCTGAGATGAGAAATCTAACAGGCTTTGACAAAGGAACCAGTCGACCGTTAGAGATCCTTCCCAATATGCCCATAACATTGAGAGGGAAAATCGTTCATATGAACGTAATGGTAGTCGAAGGACCCCTGGATTATAATCTACTCCTTGGACGAGACTATATTTATTGCATGGGAGCCATTGTCTCATCACTCTTTAGAGTAATGTGTTTTCCGCACGAAGGAAGAGTGGTCAAGCTCATACACCAACTTTCATTTCCAGGATCACGCATAGCAAATAGTCATATACCATCCCTAAATGGTCTTTTCACACAAGGAATGTCTCATCAATCTCCAGTCCGTCCGCCTGATGAGCGCGAGTGATTTGGGGGACATGACTGAAACCCAGGGGGCATGCACCCTGGTCTGCTTCGACAGGAAAACTTCGGGTATAGGGTAAGTTTCCACGAGAGATATATGACTAATCTGTACTCCCGTTCGTGATTGGAAAAGAGGGTTAGACTGGAATAAGATTCCCTCGTCAAAGTTCCGTTTTCACAACCCGATGTTGTCAACCTCTGATGATCATGTTGAAAACACACCGTTGACTAGTGAAAGTGAAGCCCCAGGACAAAAAGGAAAATATAGATTTCCTTGTAAACTGTGCAAAGGCAATCATGTTGTCCACCGTTGTCCCTTCTTAGACGAGGCTAAAAGAGTTTTGGACGATCGTCCGGTTTCACCGCTACGACTCCCTCCTGGATATAAAAAACTCTTGCCAAGTCCGTCACTAGTTGAAAAGTCGGCTGACCCGCCCAGGTGGTCGGCCAAAGCATCTATCATTGAAGACAAACCATCTGAACCCATACCAAATGGAAGTCAAAGGTCGAGGTGGCAGTTGACCCGGTCTTGCCTTCAGAGGTTCCATCTTCAGTTGATACAGTCACAGAAGAGAATAAGGATGACACCGTCCAAATTCTTTTTGTAAGCACAGACTCCGATGAACATGGGGGCAATTTACCCGTTCCTTTACCGCAGGAATGAATCTCGTCAGAGTCGTACCCGGCCGTCTATTCCGTCCCACCTCCAAGCAACCTAGTTGTTTCCTTCGACTGGAATCAACTAGGCAGACCTCGTTTACCGGCTAGTGTACCATTCTGAATTATTGCTCAAGTATATAGAATGGTTATGGCTGGTACCATCATAGATGAAGGGGCTTCTGTGAGTATCCTTTCCTCGACTGCTTGGAAAGTGTTTGGTTCGCCATCGCTTTTGCCTGAGATGAGAAATCTAACAGGCTTTGACAAAGGAACCAGTCGACTGTTAGGGATCCTTCCCAATGTTCCCATAAAATTGAGAGGGAAAACTGTTCACATGAACGTAATGGTAGTTCAAGGACCCCTGGATTATAATCTACTCCTTGGACGAGACTATATTTATTGCATGGGAGCGATTGTTTCCTCACTCTTTAAAGTAATGTGTTTTCCGCATGAAGGAAGAGTGGTCAAGCTCATAGACCAGCTTTCATTTCTCGGATCACACAGAGCAAATAGTCATATGCCATCCCTGAATGGTCTTTTCACACTAGGAATGTCTCATCAATCCCCAGTCCGTCCACCTTATGAGCACGAGATATTCGGGGGACATGACTGAAACCCAAGGGGCATGCACCCTGGTCTGCTTCGGCAGGAAAACTTCGGGTATAGGGTAGGTTTCCGCGAGAGATATATGACCGGACTGTACTCCCATCCATGATTGGAAGAGGGAGTTAGACTGAAACAAGATTCCCTCATCAAAGTTATGTGAGTGGAGTAGTCTCCTCCAATAGCCTTTGTCTATTTCGGTAGACATCGCCGAGGAAATGTTTTTTTTGCGATGTGAACAAAACAATCTTTGGTAACCTGAAAGAGGTATACCTTTCCTGATAGAACAAATGTTTTGTCGGTAGAACAAAAGGTGACCTTGAAGCTTTATTTTATACCTGGGGGCATGCAAACCTTTTGGCATGCAAGCGAAGAGCGACTATTTATTTTTTTAAATTTATAGGTCCTCTAACCCTTTAAACTCGTAGGATTGGTCGTTTCCTAACTTGCATAAAGAAAGGATGTGGGGCAAAACTCAAAAAATTGTCGTTTTCATATATGAGACATTCTTATTATATAACTGGATTAATCGAGCAGTTTTAGAACATAGTTCAAGCTCATTAAAAAATAAACATAAGCCATGAGCAAATGTTTCCCCCCGCATTTAAGCTCATTAAAAAATGAACTATTTCCCGGTAAATAACCATCGTGAATGTAGTACTTCAACCTTTAAAAGCCTTGGTCGTGTTCTCATCATCACCTCCACCCTATATTGGCCGATCATTCACCTCCATTTGATTGTTTACCCCTTTTGAGGAACAGCTGCGAAGAGTGATCTCACTAGCCATCCTTGTAACACTGCCGTGATTGGAACATTCCAAACCTTACCTGGAATCAGCTGCTACCCAATTTTATCACTCGTTCCTCAAAAGACGAGTCTCCTTTAAGCTCTTTTCAACTGACTCGTAAAATATGAAAAGATTGCCGAGCCATTGGCCTCTCCATCTCGTTAAAGGGACCAGAAGTGCTATCCCTCCTCTAAATTTTAATCTTTTTGGACCTGAGGGATTATTACACAAAAAGATCGAGCGCTTGTTTTGTTCGGCTCGTTAAAAGTATCGAAAATTCATCCCTTCTGTATTGTTTTATACTTTTTCGGACTTAAGGGATTAGATGACGAAAAAGGAATTTTGGAGTTTCCTTTACGTTCCTTTTCAGACTCTATAAAATTGAAAAGGACCGAGTTATCTTTGTCGTTAAAATCGTTAAAACGTAATAGCGACAAACTTGTCCATAGCAGACAAGAACGAGTTTCACTATCGCTAGGCTCGTTAAAACATAGCGACGGGTTTGCCCGAAGGGCAAATTATAGAACAAGCATACGTTATCCTCCTCAAGCTTGACAAAAATAAAGAGGTACTGCTCAGCAATGACTGGGGAAAATTGGGAAGAAAACTTGAAGAAACTTTATTGGTAGCAAGTCGCTCTTGAACATGACACTTTCACTCCGCATCCAAGTCGGGTTGGGTTGTTTCATTCACCGGTCACATCACCATGGTCCCATCACACCATCCACATTTGAGGTTAATGCTACCAGTCCATCATGTCAATGTCGCCGATATGTTCAAGAGAAGTCATTCAGAGAATTCACCTGTGTCTCACCCGCTGCAATACATTTACACTCTATTCTTTCATGACCGCCACCCTGAACCGTATGTCATCAGATCGTTTTCACCTCCATTAAAATCATTTGCTCCATTCCATGTCATTGATGTGGGATTCATTAAGGCCCTCCTGTGATGGATCAATTCTTGTCGACATCAGCTCATTATCCAAGAAGTCGATCTAGGAACACCCCGTTCAGTACTTTGAAGCTTTCATGCCTCAATGGCAAGTTTCTCACTTCCGGAAACAGGTTTACATCAATGACCTTCGACCGAGAGATTTCGCGTGGTGTTCGATGCCAAGTCCTTTATTCACACCACGTGAATTGTACTGCAATACCTTGAGGGTCATTATCATTATCGGTGATTCCTCTCGCGCCTGTTAACAGCTTACATCATTGGCTGGTAATCAGGTGATGTCTTTCCATGTTCGACTCTAGAACATCTCTCACATGGATAGACTTGTACTTCGAGTGAAGATCGAATGAGATTGAAGACTCCGGATCTAGTTTCATCCATCCGGGCTACGATGTATATTCAGGGAAATAAATACATCAAATGTACATCATTGCTGCACAGATAATCATCCAATCAAAGGGATGATGGCTCTACCAGAATCATCAATCTACACTCAGACGATTGTCTGTCCTATGTACATGAAAATGAATTTATAAAGTTGAACATGGGAATGCCCTCCTCAGCTAGATCATGAAAATATTATGAAGATAATGTATTGTATTGTATCTTATTACAGGTCTCCTCCCAGCTTGAAAGAACTTCGGATCCTCATAATAAAGCATTTCACCCGACATTAAAAGATTAACGACCTCATGCTTTAGAGGGCAACTGTTATAGACATTTTTGGGCACTACAGCCCCAAGCATGAAATGTCCATAAACCAAGGGCTCCTAAGTCCCTAAAAGTTTTGTTCTAACCCCTAAGGAACAAGGTCAACTGGTTACAGCTTCTCCCAGAAGTTCTCCATGAAAAAATGCTCAGAACTGGTCAAAACAGGATCATTTCAGCTGCTCCATAGGCAAAGTGTGTTGCATCTCAACTAAATACATTGTGTGGGTGCGTTGCATTTCAAAAATCCCTTCTATGGGGTGCGATGGGCGAGAAGTGACAAACGGTAGTGTCATTCCGCGAGGTGGAGAGGCATGGAATCTTCCAGAAACTTCTCCTGTGACACTTGCCTCTCTGAATTTGACCAAGGATGAGTATGAGATCATCAATCTCCAAGTGGAAGCAAGAACTATCAGAGGGAAGACACTAATCAAATCACAAGCTGACTCATCTCCCTTACAGTTATCTATATATGGATCCCTCATCCCAGAGATCCAGAGGCTGGAATTTTGCATATTGTAAGGAATTGCTATTGGTTTCTTGAGACAATAGCAGATTGTTGGGTGATCTAAGCTTTGTATGAGGTGAAAAGGTGCTTCCTTGCTTAGAGGATGATGCTGGGTCAGAACAACTGGTTGTAACTCCCTTGGCTCTTTCTTGTTTATCAATAAAAGCTATTCAAGTTTTCCTCCATACTCTTGTGTCATTTATGTTTTCTGCATTTGTATGGTCAATTTACATCTGATCCTATATTGTTTATGATTATAGATCCATGTTCTTGTATAGTGCTATGCTACTATGATCTTATAGGTAATCTGTGAAGCTGGGCGTCCAAGGGAACAAGTAGCAAAAGACTATCAAGAGAGAGAGGAATCGAACTAGGAGATTAGCGCAAGACAGAGGTTGGTCTTGTTTGTTCTTCTCTCATCTATATTTCATAAAGGAAAAACAAAAGTAGCTTTACTTTGTTTGTTTCTAAGGTAGCTATCGCACCTTAGTGGGATAAGCAGTTATGTGTAGACACTTTTCCCTGTAACAGTGATGGTGGTAGAGGAGAAGGCTTTAAAGGGAGAGAGGGTAGACAGGTGGGTGGTGTAGTTGGGTTTGTTCGCGGACAAGGAAGCTGGTGCACTGGGCAGGTCTGGCAACGCCATCCTTGGCTCCAAGATCCTTGACGACATGCAAGTATTCACGGGTATGTATTTTGGTTTCTCTATTCCATAGAAATGTTGACCTATTTGGGTTTTTTCTGGAGGGAATGGGGAAATAGGAATGGAAATTGGGAAGTTGAGAAACAATGGAGGAACTAGGGGTGGCGCCTGGTAGTTTTGGCTTGGTCCTATGTTTGTATTATGCAACCTCCTTGTATATCTTCAATTTCCCTCTGTTTCAAACTCTTTTTGTCTCGCATCGGGACCCTAGGTATTGTGGGCCGAGGGCTGAGCGGGGATGCCTATAGAGGTCTTGCGGCTAGAGGTAGAGAAACTAGTATGGAGGGGCGTGGGTGTCAGTCAATATGTAGCTTACGAGTTGGTCCCTGTTGTAGTTGCAAGTGTAGCAACTAGGAGGTAGATAGTCATAATTACAAAGAGGGAATTGTTGGGAATGACGGGTGGGAATTCGGGCAAGAAAATATCAATGGTTATCCGCTTCCATATTTCATAGAGGGGAAAGGGTATACAAACTGTGGCTGGCCTAGCAGTGGAAGGCAACAATGTTTACCAACTGGTAATTGATGAGGGGAAGATAATCTGCCTATGGTCGTGAGGAGATGGGTGTGGCGACAGGGGCTCTATGCTGGTGGTAGTAGGTTGGCCCCTCCTAGGGAATGGACCTATGACCATGAAGGCTCTGGGATCAACATTGAAGGGGAAGGGGAGAAGCAAGGTGGGGTGGTTATATGTGATAGTATAACTCAGGGGTGTGATCATTGTTATACCATGTTGAATTGTTTTTGGTTAATGAATTTTTGCGCTGAACAAGATTCAGGCATCTTCATCATGGCTCATCCTACGAAAAGTCATTGTTGTGGAAGAAGGGCCCAGGTTCCAAAAAAGGACAAGGAACCGAGCATGTCTGAGCCTAGCAAGGGTATAAAATTAGTGGAAAGTCTTATCAGCGAAGCTGCAGAGGCATATCGTGAGGGCACAAATGAAGGTATTCGGAAAATTTTAGAGGAATGCGAAGAGGAAGTCAAGCAGGATAGCGCGATAGATGCGGAAATGGATGGTTGGAGGACCCTAGTCCCGGATCCTAGTACACTAGAGGTAGGATCACTCAATTTAAGCATACCTTATACCTTTATTGGTTGATGAAAATCCTACTAGGAAAGACTATGGAGCAGATTTCCGTAGGCATGGTCATCACTGTCCAAGGCATGCCAAGCTACAAACAGGAATTCTAGAAAGTTCAGTTTCAACTCCATAAGTAAGATATCAGGCTCGGAAGAATTAAGAAACATATCCCATGTATCTTGGAATTGTCCGAGATGCCTAGATCGAATTTCAAAGACCCTGCACCTGTGGAATCAGCCTCGGAGGAACATAATGACTAGATAATCTCCCTTGTTTAATTTTTTTATATGCGGATAGCTTTTAATTTTCCTCATGCAAGAATATGTATAGGTAGAAATCTAGAGTATGGTCATGAAAGATAGACTTATATAGCTTGGACATAAATATTGAAACTTTTTTTTTCTTGGATGGCATACAACGCGGATAGGTGGCCAATAGACTTGTTTTCCAAATGGGCAAGTTGAGGCCACCTAACCAATCAATGTGGTGTAAATTTTCTTATAAATGAATTGAAAAAAGAGGACCTACCATGCTTAACATATATATAATATTTCAAATTTATTATATTCATATTAAACTAATATGATTATGTATTAAACTATATATTGAAATTTGTATTAAATTAAATTGAAATAATTTTGTTTGTTTGTTAAAGTAATAGTCATTGTATTTTTTTTCATTTTTTAATTTTTTAATTTTGAATTGGTAACTTGTTGGAGTAATTGGGAAAGGCCCAAGATTAAATCTAATGGGTGCCACTATAACACCAAGACTTCAAGAGTATATCTAATACCCTGTAAGCCAAATATACTAGGAATTTATGACTTAGCAATAGTTGAGACTCCATAAGGATGGGAGAGCCTACTCTTTGAGCCTTATCACAACCAGGTAGAAGGGATAACCTCTGATTGTATAAAGCACTTAGTTTTCCTATAAAAAAAAAAATTAGTCTTATTTTTCGGACATGTATTATATGGGAAATTAAAGCCTATTTGACATATGTGTGTGTGTGAAATAGGCTTTGATCTCCCATATAATACATGTTCCAAAAATATGTCTAACAATTACTTTTTATAGGACAACTAAGTTCTTAGTAAAATCAGATGTTATCCCTTCTACCTAGTTGTGATAAGGCTCAAAGAGTAGGATCTCCCATCCTTATGGAGTCTCAACTCTTGCTAAGTCATAAATTCCTAGTATATTTGGCTTACAAGGTATTAAATATACTCTTGAAGTCTTGGTCTTATAGTGGCACCCATTACATTTAATCTTGGGCCTTTCCCATTTACTCCAACAAGTTACCAATTCAAAATTAAAAACTAAAAAAACGAAAAATAAAATAAATTAAAATTGCAATGACTATTACTTTAAAAACAAAAAATTATTTCAATTTAATATCAAGTTCAATATATAATTTAATACATATTCATATTAGTTTAATATATTATAATAAATTTGAAATATATTGGGTGTGGGGAGTGGGGCGGGAATGGATTTTTTGAATTCATGGATGGGTGAAGACCTGATTTGACGTCGCTGGAAGCCATGGGTTGAAGGTTGCGACAAATGGATACCATCATGGTGCTCACGTCTCTGCCCAGGGTTTCCTTGGTTCAGGTGCAAAGGAAGGGTTTTGGGTTTTTCGAGGACGACATTCTTCTTCCCTTTATTTTCGATTGACTTCCATTTGTTGTTGCGACTATTTGGGTGGCCAACTTGGAGCACGGGTGCTCGATTAGTATTTTTCTTAGCTTTCATTGTCATTGTTTAACACTTGTGGTTTCCCATCCCATTTTTTCCCTGGCATTTCTCTTGTTCCTGAGGCTGCAAAAGGTGTCTTCCCGGTGGCGTACTGTTGCAGGAGGTTGTCGTTACTACTCTCATTGGTGGAAAGGTTAGGTGTGGGTGATTACTGGTGTTTAGGTTTTCAAATCTCTGTTTTAGTCCCCTGGCTATTTTAAAAATGGTTTATCTGATGAACCATGTGGATCTAGAGCCGGTTCCAGAGGACATCTTGTCATTTTCTGGGTTGGAACCAATGGAGAAGAACTTGGAAATGGTGATATTTCCAGCTCAGACTAAACCGGGCAAAAGAATCGACCAAAATATGGCTTGGAAACATGGTGGGGGTTTTACAATGCTAGAGTAGTCAAAATCCTCGGGTGTTTCGGGGGAGAGCCTGTTTCCATTTTTGAGGTGCATGAGAGTCAGGTGGTTATGGTTTTGGTAGGGTTCACTGTTAGAACATCAGCGGACCTACAAGTAAGTCTAAGATCTCCCTTTGTTGTGTCTATTTTGGAGGCTTGAATGGGAGGCTTGGAGGACATTGTGATAAGTAGTGGACTTAAGAAGTTGGAAGGCTTGAACGAATTGTTGGAGGAGGACAAGCCAATGGGGCTTTTGAGTTTGTCTAAAACCTCTCACTGAAAGCTCTCAGATGTAAATTGTGGTCTCAATCTTTTGGAGTATTTTTACCTTGCTACATTGATAGTGGGGTATCCAGAGAAAGTTATTACTGGTTTCCCAGTTGATTTATCATCCTCGGGTTTTTGTCGGGGGAATTGTTGTTTGTGTGGTGCCTAGTTCCTATGTTTTCCCTTCTATCTGTCAGCCTTGGGATGAGTAGATTGAGGTAGGATCTCTAGGGTCAAAGGAGGTTGTTGGTTTTTTTCCTTCAGGTACTAAGGGGCAAGCAAGCCCTATTGAAGGTCCTTGGGAAACTTTTTTGGCTCCGCAGGCTATTAAGGAGGGGGCTTTGGGAAAAGGTAGCCATGTCGGGGAACATGTCTCTTCTATTGCTCCCTCTATAAATTATATACCCTTGAGAGTTAAAAGGAAGAAAGGTAAGGTCATTAAGAAGAAGAAGGAGAGTCCTAAGCTAATCCTTGGTGTGGATATTAGGATGGATGAAGTGTTGGGATGGGATCCCCTAGGTCAATTTTGGGGCAAAATCCCAAGTTTTATGTAAAAAGATGTAAAGTCTCCACAAATTATGGTCGCTAAGCACATAGATAGTAAAAGAGTCACAAATGGTTTTACCCTTATTTATGTAAGTTAATTCAGCTTTATGTAAGTTGTGCCTTAAAGAGTCTAAGGGAAGGATACCAAGGAAGAAGATGGATGTAATGGGAAAATAGAAGGAAGATCATAGAAGTCTTAGAGGAAGAAGAGGCTTTGCAGCTAAGTGAACAGGGAAGTCTCGTGTTTGTAAGCTTAACTGAATATTAATAAAGAATATTATTACAGAAATTCCTATGTTTTACCTATTTACTTATGTTATCTATGAATGCGCTTTATGATGGGTTTATGAAAAAATGTTGTATTGATGTGGGACTTTACTAGATCTATATTGTTATATGAATGCAATTGATGTTAAGTGTTTACGCGAAGAGTATATTGTTGTCTGTAAAAGTTATTGAACACTTAACCAGAACTAGGTAATCACTGGGTTAAGAGTGATCGTTGATGTGCGCAAGTAGTTAATTTATCTATTCAAGGTCCACGAAAGCCAATCGTAGACCTTCGCGGAGGTTTAGAGGTTGATTCAAGGGAGTTATATCGATGAGACATAAGGGTTTATTGATCTACGTGAAGGCAAATTTAGGGCACAAAATGACATCACGCTGATCTCTAGGTGCAGCAACTTGGTTCCAGCATCCCCCCATACTGCTTCAGGTGAGACTTCGGTCTGCGCTTCGCGGATTCATGCAGAAAGGGCCAGCAGTGTAGGTGTTGTTGGGAAAAGTATCCAATACGGAATGACCCTATCCCACTCTAAGGGTGATAGTACCTCAGCAACAATCAAAGCAAAGCTATTCGAGATTACTTCTTTATGAGATGTAAGAGAGGGGAGAAAGAGATCCACTAATCGTTGTCTTCCGCTAATGATTGATCCGATCTTCTCTCTTTGCTGCTTGCCCCCAGCTCCTTGCTCTTTCATTGGCCCAGCTACACCAAGATCCTGCAAAATGGCAAGAGAGGGAAACTACAAGAAGCATACATTCATAATTGATTCAAGGATTAGAATAAATCAAATATACAAGTATCAATACGCCATTGAGACACATGCATATAGAAGAACCTCAAATGCTTTATTAATGGAAGAAGTAAAGTTCAGGAAGTAATACAACCATAAAAGGCCCAATCCAGCATCACCTCCCAGCAGAAAGAAATCTCCTCTTCACCTCCTTCAAAAAAATCACCCAATAGTTCTATACTCAAACCAACAACACTTCCTTACATTCACAAGATTCCAGCCTCCCTAGACCTCATGAGAGAGCTCTATATATAGGAGTTTTGGAGAAAGGATGAGTCAGCTTGAGCTTGGCATGGAGCTGACTAGTGTCCTCTCCCACTTCAGTTATTCTTCAGTTCTTGAGTCCACTTGGAGGTTCTTGCTTCCACTTGGAGATCTAGATCCTCTTACTCATCACTAGGCGAATTCCCTGATCCAAGTGTCATTTTGGAAGCTTCCTGGGCATTGACACCTTGAGGAATGACTGTGCCACTTGGCCAAAATCGCCCAGCGCAGGTAGCCTTCTTTATAGTTGACATTCAGCGCAGGTACAGAGTGGAGCAGTTGACATTCAGCGCAGATGCTCAGTGGAGCAGTTGACATGATCCAGAATTAGCTTGTTTTTGAGTGTTTTCAGGTGGGGAACTGATATTTAGTGCTGTGGTTTGCTGACCTTGTTCCTCTAGGGGCAGGAACAACATGTTTAGGGACTTTGGATCCCTTAGATTATTGACATTTCATGCTTCATGCTGTAAGGCACAAAAATGTCTATAACAGTTGCCCCCTAAAGTATGAGGTCGTTTATCGGGTGAAATGCTTTATCAGGAGGATCCGAAGTTCATTCAATCGCTGAGAGGTAACCTGTAATAAAATAAAATACAATACATTATTTTTCATTCTGCTTTCATGATCTAGCTGAGGCAGGCATTCCCATGCTCAGCTTTATAAATTCATTTTGGTACATAGAACAGACGATCGTCTGATGGTAGACTGATAATTCTCTACTGAAATTATCATCCTTTGAGTAGGATGATCATCTGCTGCAATGATGTACATGTCAAATGTCTTTATGTTTCCTGAATATATATCGCAGCCCGGATGGATGAAACTAGATCCGGGGTCTTCAAACTCGTTCGATCTTCACTCTAAGTACAAGTCGATCCATGTGAGAATTGCGCTGAAGTCGAACATGGAAAGACATCGCTTGATTACCAGTCAATGATGTAAACCGTTAACAAGCGCGAGAGGAATCACCGATAATGATAATGACCCTCAAGGTACTGCAGTACAATTCACGTGGTGTGAATAAAGGACTTGGCGTCGAACACCACGCAAAATCTTCTGGTCGAAGGTCATTGATGTATACCTGTCGCCGGAAGTGAGAAACTTGCCATTGAGGCATGCAAGCTTCAAAGTACTGAGGGGGGTGTTCCTAGATCTACTTCTTGGATAATGAGCTGAAGTCGACAAGAAGCGATCCGTCAAAGGAGGGCCTTAATGAATCCCACATCAGTGACACGGAACGGAGCTAATGATTTTAGTGGAGGTGAAAACAATCTGTGAAATATGATTCAGGGTGGCGATCATGGGTGGATGAAGGATAACGTATGGTAGTGGATGGGACACGGTTGACTCTTTCTGAACAACATCTCTTGAACATATAACGACACTGATGCGATGGATCGGTAGCATTACCCCAAATGTGGATGGTTTGGCGAAGACCATGGTGATGAGACCGGTGAATGAAACAACCCAACCCGATGTGATACGGAGGAAAAGTGTCATGTTCAAGAGCGACTTGCTACCATTAAAGCTTTGAGGTTCTCCCAATTTTTCCCCAGTCATTTCTGACCAGTACCTCTTTATTTTTGTCAAGCTTGAGGAGGATAACATATGCTTGTTCTATAACCTGCCCTTCGGGCAAGCCCATCGCTATGTTTTAACGAGCCTAGCGATAGGGAAACTCGTTCTCGTCTAAAGACAAGTTTGTCGCTATTTAATCATTTTAACGAGTCTAACGACAAGGAAAACTCGGTCCTTTTCATTTTTAGAGAGTCTGAAAAGGTACAGAAATTCAACTCCAAAATTCCTTTTTCGTCATCTAATCCCTTAAGTCCGAAAAAGTATAAAACAATACAGAAGGGATGAGTTTTCGATAATTTTAACGAGCCGAATAAAACAAGCGCTCGACCTTTTTGTGCAATAATCCCTCAGGTCCAAAAAGATTAAAATCTAGAGGAGGGATAGCTCTTCCGGTCACTTTAACGAGCTGGAAGGCCAAAACTCGGCAAACTTTTCATATTTTACGAGTCAGTTGAAAAGAGCTCAAAGAAGACTTGTCTTTTGAGGAACGAGTGATAAACAGGGATAGCAGCAGATTCCAAGTACAGGTTGGAATTTTCCAATCACGGCAGTGTCACAAGGATGGCTAGGTGAAATCACTCTTCGCAGCTGTTCCTCAAAATAGGTAAACAATCATATGGGGGTGAACGATCAGCCAAATGAAATGGAGGTGGCAGGTGCAAAACACGACCAAGGCTTTTTATGGCTAATAAATTTACGATCACAATGGTTATTTACCGGAATAGGTTCATTTTTTAATGAGCTTAAACTCTGGAGGAAACTCTTGCTCAATCTTATGTTTATTTTTTAACGAGCATGAACTATGTGCTAAAACTGCTCGGATCTCGCTTTTCTATTTTTTAACGAGCATAAATTCCGCGGTAAAACTGCTCGATAATACCAGTCATAAGATAAGAATGTCTCCTGTGAGATCTCTATTTTTTATAGAGCTTCATCTTCACTAAGCTTTGCTCCCTCTCATCCTTTCTTTATGCAAGTTCGGAAACGGCTAATCCAAAAAGCAGATAAATAACCGCTCTTAGCTTGCACTCCAAAAGGTTTGCATGCCCCCAGGTATAAAGTACAATTTCAAGGCTGCCCCTACTTATCCGATAAAACATTTGTTTTAAAGGGTGAGGCTTGCCTCTTTCTGGTTACCCAAAGATTGTTTTTTTAACACCGTCAAACTAAAACATTTCCTCGGCACTGTCTACCGAAGTAGACAATGGTGAATGACCTTTGTCAAACAAGTAACCTTAACAAAAGAATCCTATTCTAGAACAACCCCTCTTCCATCCACGGACGGGGTACGGACTAGTCATATTCTTTCGCGGAAATTCTACCTTATACCCAGGGTTTCCTCTGCCCGAAGCAGACCAGGATGCATGCCCCCTGGGTTCCAGTCCCATCTTTCCGAATCACTCGCACTCATCGGGAAGGAGGACTGGGGGTGGCGACATTTCTTGAGTGAAAAGACCATTGAGGGTTGGTATGTGACTATTTGCGATGCGTGATCCCGGAAATGAAAGTTGGTCTACGAGCTTGACCATTCTTCCTTCGTGTGGAAAACACATTACTCTAAAGAGTGAGGAGACTATCGCTCCCATGCAATATATATAGTCTCGTCCAAGGAGTAGGTTATAATCCAAGGGTCCTTGAACGACCATCACGTTCATTTGAACGGTCTTCCCTTTCAATGTAACAGGCACATTGGGGAGGATCCCTAATGGTCAACTGGTTCCTTTATCAAAACCCGAGAGATTTCTTATCTCAGGTAAAAGCTCCGGGGAACCCAGTGCTTTCCAAGCAATAGAGGAAAGGATACTCACAGATGCCCCTTCATTGATGATAGTTCCAGCCATTACCATTCTATAAATTTGGACTATGATTCTGAATGGTACACTGGCTGGCAACCAGGGTCTGCCTAGTTGGTTCCAATCAAAGGACACAACCAGGTTGCTTGGTGGTGGGACCGAATACACGGCCGGATATGACCCTGACGATGTTCCTTCCTGTGATAAAGGAATGGGCGCATTGCCCTGATGCTCATCAGAATCTGTGTTGATGAAAAGAATCTGGATGGTGTCATCCTTATTCTCTTCAGTGAGGGTGTCATTTGAGGATGAAACCTCTGAAGGAAGAACCGGGTCAACTGCCGTATCAACCTTTAGGCTTTCGTCTGGTCTGGATTCAGTAGGTTCATTTTCAATGACTGACACTTCAGCTGACCACTTGAGCGGGCCAGCTGTATTTTCAACCAACGAAGGACTTGGCACGAGTTTTTTGTATCCAGGAGGAAGTCTCAACGGTGAAACCGGGCGATCTTCCAAAACTCTCTTCACTTCGTCTAAGAAGGGACAACGGTGGATGGCGTGATCGCCTTCACACAGTCTGCAGGGGAATCTTGCTCCCCCTCTTTGTCTTGAACCTTCACTTTCGCTGGTTGACGGTAAGCATTCAACATGGCTATCAGAGGTTGATGCTCCCGAATTGTGCAAACGAGGGGACCAGTCCCTTAGTATCCGGGGAATACAGGGACAATCTCTATGGAAGTGGTCTCCTCTACATATGACACATGGCGATTTAGGCCCGGTCTGTGCTGTGTGTGGATTTTTGTCAGATGTCTTTGGCTTGCCCCCAGTCGCCTTAGGCTCCTTCTTCTTCTTCTCTTTCTTCTTCTTCTCCTTCTTCTCCATGGGAGCTTGGCTTTTGCCAGCTCTACCTTGCGAAGATGAAGGATTGGAGGAAGAGTTATAGGAAGTAGAAGGATGGTGGGCAGCTCTAGACTCATCTAACTGTTGACTCGACTGTTCAGGAACCATGGTGTTCTGAACTACATTGGTTGAGAATAGCCAAATAGGCAGGCCAATTGTCAGTCCTGGAAGCGACAATGTGGCCATGTGGGGCGCACCAACTTCTCCCCAAGAGGAGAAAGGACTAGGATTTCCATCATGTGGAATTCCTTGGTTGGGGCGTTCCATGTTCTCAACCTACAGATCAACGCAGGAATAGGAGGTGATTATGTTCCGTTTAAAATAAATTTTATAACGACGCTTTAGACACAACTTGCTTTTTCACTTTTTAAGAGTCGAGAAAAAGCTAAAGATGACTCTAGTCTCCTTCGATGTTTTAACGAGCCCGAAGTGACAAATGCTCGGATGGACTTTTTCAGTTATAGAGTTTGAAAAAGGCCAAAAGAAACTGCTCTGGAGTTCTAGGCAGAGGGTGTGCCAAACTTTTCGCAAAACCACAGAATACGTTTTACGGTACGAGTGGTCGATCTTCGTGAATGCTATGTTCACTGCATTGCGATCAGTAGGGCGGCCGACACGGTTTCCTATGGATAAAGGCTTTGTTCCTATAGGGGTCTCCCAATATATACGCGACGGTACGTGGGAGCACAAGTCCGTATTGATACTTATCGCTTCACCGTGGAGGAATCACCCAACCACTCAACGCTAAGATATCACGTTTAACGACGCCGGAACACGTCTCTAGCTTAGACCTCTATGTGTTTGCATTATGTTTCAATGCGTTGTTATGTAAATTCAATTTATTTTAAGGTTGATCTTGTTTAGCAGTTTGCCTTTATGGATCACCACGAGATGTATAGTAACACTCCTAAATGCAGTCTAAGATGATAAGCAAGCTTTTCAATCTTTCAACTTTGAAAATCTTAACTACTGAGGGAAAAGAAAGACAACATCCTTTCACACAGATCATAGAGCACACACTAATGCACTTTTCCCTAAATCAACATGCAAATTGTCAAAATGCACATGCACAATGCAGGTATTTCTTTTCTCTTTCTTAATGTTGGTGTAATACACAAAGAAAGCTGTTGTATAATTTTGAATTCAATTTCAAGTGAAAGCAAACAAGCTTGTCCAAAATCAAAAGACACCTTAAGATTTACTTGTTTCGACACTAGAAATATATAAATTCAAACCATATGACGAAAGCAAAAGCTCAATCAGCTATGGACAGCAAATAAACTAACTCTTAAGATCAAAACGACACTTATCACAGGTCTAGATCTAAGAGGCCACAGCAAGACTAGTTCACTTTTGTTATGGGAAACTGTAAATGATATAAGAAATACACAAAGAACAAACACAGTTTCTTTATACAACCGAGGCGGAATAGTGGCAAGGAAAGTTGGTTTCAGATAGGCACATTGACTGGTAACAGGCTGCAAAAACAAGGGTGAAAACAGGGCAATAAACAGGAGGGAACCCCAGTAGCACTAGGCAAAACTGGTTCAGCGCAGGTAGTACACTGGCAGTTTGACCTTCAGCACAGGTAGCCCCTTCGGGAACTGCGCTAAAATGCAGACTGCCTTCATAGCACCTGCACTGAAGAGACAAACTTTCGTTTTTCTCAGTTTCTGGGTCACAGATTGCTCAAAAATTCACAGTTCTTGGCCAAATCAGAAGCTATCAGTCAAGTACACACTAAGGGATGAAAAGGAGGATGAAAAGCTATCACTAAGAGCTATTTAGAGTCCTTGTGGATCAGCTCTTCAAATCATAAACTTGCCCAGAAACTGAGCTAGAGTAGCTGCCCTCTACTTTGCATTTGAAAGATCCAAATGCAGTTCGATTCGGTACTCCCTGTGTTTATGAAATGAATAGCAAAAACACAAACAACCAACAAGATACGTTCCCCAGCGGAGTCGCCAATTTGTTGTTGGGAAAAGTATCCAATACGGAATGACCCTATCCCACTCTAAGGGTGATAGTACCTCAGCAACAATCAAAGCAAAGCTATTCGAGATTACTTCTTTATGAGATGTAAGAGAGGGGAGAAAGAGATCCACTAACCGTTGTCTTCCGCTAATGATTGATCCAATCTTCTCTCTTTGCTGCTTGCCCCCAGCTCCTTGCTCTTTCACTGGCCTAGCTACACCAAGATCCTGCAAAATGGCAAGAGAGGGAAACTACAAGAAGCATACATTCATAATTGATTCAAGGATTAGAATAAATCAAATATACAAGTATCAATACGCCATTGAGACACATGCATATAGAAGAACCTCAAATGCTTTATTAATGGAAGAAGTAAAGTTCAGGAAGTAATACAACCATAAAAGGCCCAATCCAGCATCACCTCCCAGCAGAAAGAAATCTCCTCTTCACCTCCTTCAAACAAATCACCCAATAGTTCTATACTCAAACCAATAGCACTTCCTTACATTCACAAGATTCCAGCCTCCCTAGACCTCATGAGAGAGCTCTATATATAGGAGTTTTGGAGAAAGGATGAGTCAGCTTGAGCTTGGCATGGAGCTGACTAGTGTCCTCTCCCACTTCAGTTATTCTTCAGTTCTTGAGTCCACTTGGAGGTTCTTGCTTCCACTTGGAGATCTAGATCCTCTTACTCATCACTAGGCGAATTCCCTGATCCAAGTGTCATTTTGGAAGCTTCCTGGGCATTGACACCTTGAGGAATGACTGTGCCACTTGGCCAAACTCGCCCAGCGCAGGTAGCCTTCTTTACAGTTGACATTCAGCGCAGGTACAGAGTGGAGCAGTTGACATTCAGCGCAGATGCTCAGTGGAGCAGTTGACATGATCCAGAATTAGCTTGTTTTTGAGTGTTTTCAGGTGGGGAACTGATATTTAGTGCTGTGGTTTGCTGACCTTGTTCCTCTAGGGGCAGGAACAACATGTTTAGGGACTTTGGATCCCTTAGATTATTGACATTTCATGCTTCATGCTGTAAGGCACAAAAATGTCTATAACAGTAGGGATTTGTTTGACACAACTAACTCTAAACCTAGGTCAAGACCCACTAAGCCAACAAATGCTTTCATTGTCGGGACCAGGATCTGCATAAAGAGATGTGTGATGTCGCATCACTGGAATCCAACAAAGAAAGAAATTCAAAAGTGGTTGGATAGAAAGATCCATGAATTCGCAGTGCAAGAAAACAGAAATCCACGCCTAACAAAAGAACAATGGTTGGACAGATATCTATACAAGGAGATACACGAAATTTTCTTCTGCACCTTCCCAAACAAACTATACAAGTGGCTCGCTAAATTGGCAGACAGTCAAGGAAGGTTGAGGCTGGATGGTCCAATAGTGTGGACCTCGAAGCTAGTGCAGAGGTTGGAAGCTTCTGAAGATAAGATCGTCCGCGCTATTGACCACTGGCTTGATCGAGTCATCAGAGGATTTGTTACAGAATTTTCGGTCGATACCTCAGTCAGCTACAGTGAAGCTGAGTGGTGCTTTTTCAAGGGACCATGAGGTAATTATTTTAGATCTTTGAATACTTGGATTAAAATTCTCTTGTGTGAAAATCGGGTTATGCCACTGCCTTGATGTGTGGATCTACGTGAAGTGGACAATTCTTTAGAAATCAAGAGAGAGTAGGTCCTGAATACAGCCCAATATTGATATAACCTCCTTCAAGTGACAACGAGGGAGTAGGACAGGACTCACAGTGAAGTGTTGTACAACTGATAAAGTAGGATTTTCCATGAATACCTCATCTGCCCACACCACCTCCACCTTCACCTCCACAACATACACCTTCACCCACACCACCACCACGTCCACCACTATTCAACATGTCGAAGACCATGAAGTTCCCCATTTTCAAGGGTTTGGGAAGTGAGGACCTAGATCAGTTTTGGTTTGTTGCAAAGGCTGTATGGATGACACATAATATTACAGATGATCATATAAATAAGGCACAGTTGGTTACTGCTCTACAATATAGCACGTTGACATGGTACATTAGTTACTACACTGATAACCCGCTGCTGTCATTATCACACACTCATACCACTCTGAACAAAGAATTCAATAAGCCCAAATCTGAATCGCAACGAGTCATTGGATTCAAGGAAATCATGATGAGGCTTGATGAAATGCCCTGGGAATTAGATCAAAGATTGAAGTGCCAAATCCGCGAAGCTAATATGAATCTCACAGATAGTCAGCACTGCGAATGGTTTGTAGCCTCGCTCCTACCCAACTTAAGGGTTGCTTTATTGTATCAAAAGATAGGACCCAAGCAAAAGCCCTGGAAATTGCAATGAGATTGCATGAAACACCTATTCATGACGCTACTTTGGGAGTCCAAAAGATTCATGCAGAGTTGCAAAGCTTGAAAAAGGAAAAGTCGGCTCAGTCGGAGGTGTGCGAAGAATTTTGGTGCATAAAGTGTAAAATCTAGGGGCGTGATAAAGATCACTGCCCTATTTTCGTGAATTACATTATAGGGGGAGAGCCAATGCCTGTGAGGCAAGAAGTTCCAGCAGGACCAAGTACAAGGCTCGTGCTGTGGTGCGCTATCTATCAGGTGGCTAGAAAACATGTAACGGACAATTATCACTTGCTGCAAAAATGTGTACAGACACCACAACAATTATTCTACAATTTCTGTAAATTGGTGGGCCACGATGAGCATAACTGTCGTAGCCATGAATTGATAATGGAAAGAACACTCGCATATCGAATGCAAACATAAAATCGGCCTTTGGATTAAGGCACTGGGGGAGTGCACAGAGGATGTCAGGGGCGCGAATGAGGCCGAGGAGGAGGGGGACCTAGCAAAGGTCGGGGACGAGTTATTTTCTATAATTGCAAAGTGCCAAGACACTATGCGAGGGAGTGTACAAGCCAAGCACTCCCATCATGCCGGTATTGTACTCGGTTTGACCACACGATATAAGAAGCCCTATATTGATAGCTAAGAGGCAAGAGAAAAAGGTGTAACCTCAGCAACCTACCCATAATTTGCAAATGATGAGGGTCTAGCCCCGCGAAGAGGATCCCAATGTGAATATTGTGCTATGAAGTGGAATGATGACTGGTGATGATAAATGGAAACAACTAGAAGAAATTGAATGGGTTTGTAAGGATCCAGAAAAAGAATTTGGGTTAGACCTAGAGCACATGAAATAAACGTTCATGGAAGAAAAGAAAAGCTTCACTGAGGCCTCTACCTCAGGAAGTCAGGACAAGCTATCTGAAGAGGTTGACCCCTCCATGCTTACTACCTTCTTGGAGATTTGTATGAAGCTATTACGCAATAGCAAGGCTATGAAAGGGATACAAGAATTGATAAATAAATCTGCTAGTAAGGAAGGTGCTCCTGAAGGACATCGCACAGTCAGAAAGATAGGAAAACACAAGATGAGAACAAGGCGCGAGATGAGACTCGCCACGCGAATAGGAGACTATGAGATGGACCAAGTTATTTTGGATCTGGGGATAGATGCGAATGTTTTGCCTAAATATACATGGGAAAGAATGGGAAGACCTACACTGTAGTAGTCCCCGATTCAATTGAGGATGGAAAACCAACAAAGGATTATTCCTATGGGGCAATTGCATGAAGTGACCATAGATATAGAGGGAGCGAGTGCGCTAGCTGATTTTGAAGTGATAGAAATTGTTGATGACAGAAATCCATATCTCGTGCTCCTGAGAATCGATTGGGCTATCAACATGAATGGGGTAATCAATTTCAAGAAGTAGAAAATTTCATGTGAAAGGAAATCGCTCCGCGTTGTAGTCCCACTGGACCCTGTAGAAGGACCACGCTATATTGAACCAATCCGGGACTATGAGGAAAGCGACGATGATTTGGACCAGATCTATAAGATAACAACATGAGACCAAGACTAGGTTAATCTGACAGTTGATGGATGACTTGCATGGGACTGAGAAAGTTCCTGTATCTTGGATTCAGATGAAGAATTGGAACATTGGCAAAACATGTTGCATGAAGTATCCACACTGCGTTGTAACATGATGACCAAATCATTGTGCTGTTTGTCATCGGAGGTAAGAAATTTTCCTTATTATGATGGTTTAACTGATGTGGATAAATTTTTGGATTCCTTTGAAAGAGAAGTACCTGAGAAGCATCACTTCCAAGAACTGGATTGGGCACTATGCGCTATGCTCGCACGGTGGTGGGGTACGCATAAGGACAGTTTTGAAGAATGGCATGAGTATTGAAGAATGATAAGATTATGGTTTGGTCGCCCAAAAGTTCAGCTAACTGAGAAATATGATGGGAGGAATGATTTGTGCGATCACTTGGCCAAATGGAATAAGGTTCATGGAATGGAGCCGCAACCAGAATGGGTGCATTTATTTTATCACACTCTAGATATAATCCCTATGAACTGGTATTTGGAGACGGAGCTCTACCACGAGACCGTGGAATGGGATATCTTAAGATAAGGATTCCTGATGACCTTTAGCTTTGTAGATGTGTTCGAAAGCACTGATGAGGCGCTGCAGGAGGTTAAGGCAACGATCTTCTGAATACCACAAGATCCTTTGGAATTGATTGAACCAGATTGGAGCACACAGATACGCCATGTGTTGGAATTATATAATGTGACTGCTGAAGGAGATGATGAGGATCCAAGGAATATTAACATTCTAGAAACAGAAGGCCACTGCGAGGTAGAGGGACCGCATATAGAGAATCTAGACATCACCGCGTCATTGAAAGCTAGGCAAGTAAATATTGGCACAGAAGTGGAGCCAAAGTTTGCAAAGATTATGGATTATTGGGATGATGATACAGTAGATAAAGTCACTAAGTTGCTCCATGCATATCAGGACTTGTTCCCTACAAATTTTTTTGACTTGAAATGCATCATAGGTGATTTAGGAGTGATGAAAATAACTCTAAAACTTGATGCAAAGCCTATGAAGCAGAGGCCATATTGTCTTAATCCAAAATACAAGGAAAAGGTCCACTTAGAGTTGGATAAGATGGTTGAGGCAGGAATTATTGAACCTGTGGAGGAATCTAATTAGTTGAGCCCAATGGTAGTCTAGGAAAAGAAGTAGAAAAGAGAAATAAGGATCTATGTAGATCTTAGGAAGCTTAACGATTCCTGCATTCATGATCCTTTTCCGACACCATTCATAGATGAAGTATTGGATAATGTTGGAGGGAAGGAGGCCTACTCATTCACTAATGGGTTCTCTGGATACCATCAGATTAAGATCGCGCCAGAAGACAGGAGTAAGACCACCTTCGCGATAGAGTGGGGATGTTTCCAGTATATAGTGATGCCTTTTGGACTTAAGAATGCACCGACGATCTTCTCACGTGTAGTCATCGCGATGTTCAAAGAATTTATTCACAAGTTCTTGGGGGTATATTTTGATTATTGGAAAGTGTTTGGGCTAGTAAAGTGCCATGTAGCCAGTTTACGCTTGATGTTGGATACATGCCGAAGGTATCAGATTGCGCTAAACCTGAAAAAATGCTTGTTATGCATCCCTTTTGGAATCTTACTGGGTCATGTGGTGTGAAAGCAAGGATTAATGGTGGAAACCGCTAAGATTGTGGTAATAATTAATTTGGAGGCGCCAAGAAGTGTCAAATAGCTGCATGCAACGTTAGGTCATATTGGATACTATCGAAAGTTCATCAAGAGTTATGCTCAGATTATCACGCCTATGGAAGTTGCTAAAGAAGGACGCTACATTTTGTTGTAATGAAGAATTTCAGCATAGTCTGTATGTATTGAAGGAGAAAATGCTCACCGCGTCGATCCTGGTATTCCCAGATTAGAAGAAGGAATTCTACATGCATGTGTATGCCTTGTGTATTGCACTAGGAGTGGTGCTAACACAAGGCGATGAAGGGGAGATGGTTCATCCTATAGAATTTGCAAGCATGAAGCTGTCAAAAGTTGAAAATAATTATTCGATGATAGAGAGTGAAGGGTTGGCTATGGTGTACGTGCTCCAGAAATTCAGACATTAACTACAAGGCGGACATTTCAAGATGTGCAAAGAGCATTCTACATTGAATTATCTAGTCAATAAGCCTATGTTGGGGGAGCGAATATGCAGATGGCTGTTGCTTTTTCAAGAATATGATTTTGAAGTAATTGTGAAGCCAAGAATATTGAATGCGGGACCAGACCGTCTGCCGCGCATTGAAACAGAAGAGGAGCCTACCAATTCGGAGGAAGGGTTGCCTGATACACATCTCTTCATGGTGCACGTAGTGGATAATCACTTTGAGGATATTATCCACTTCCTGACTACAAAAACAACTCCAGAAGGATATACTAGTCAACAAAAGAAAGAATTGGTGGTGTGCACGGCAGACTTTTCAGTCATTGCGGACCATTTGTATAATATGGGATCAGATGAAATAATTCGACGTTATGTGCCTGATTTTGAACAAAACAGTATCCTCATTGAAGCTCATGGAGGAGCTACGAGAGGGAATTATGCAGGAAAAGAAATAGCGTAGAAGAGTTTACGCGCTGGGTTATGGTGGTCGAAGTTGCACAAAGATTCTAAAGCATATTCTAGGGCATGTGATGCATGTCAGAGAATGGGTAGGCCATTGCAGAGGGATGAGCTACCTCTGAATCCATAGGTGTCATTTTAGCCATTTGAGAAATGGGAAATTGATTTTGTAGGGTCGATTCAACCCCTGGGTAAGAAAACTGGTGCGCGTTATATCATCACAACGACAGAGTATTTGACCAGATGGGTGGAGGCATAGCCTGTGAAAGATTGTACAAGGGAAAAAAAGAGAAAAATTTTTGTTTGAATATGTGTTGACCAGGTTTGGTTGCCCAAAGGTTTTGATGAGTGATCGCGGTACACATTTCCTCAATGAAACGATCAACGCACTGACAGAAGAGTTCCAGGTTTACCGTCAGAAGAGTACGCCATATCATCCTCAGGCCAATGGAATGGTTGAGGATTTTAATAAGATATTGGGGAATGTGCTGACAAAGGTTTACAATGTGCAGCGGAATGATTGGGACCTTCATGTACCAGCAGTGTTATGGGCTTATAGAACTACTTGTAAAAATCTTACTGGTCAGACACCTTTTAGGTTGGTCTACGGCGTAGAAGTTGTGATGACTATGGAGTATATTGTGCCTAGTCTACACATAGTGGCTTTCATAGGGATGGCGGATCATAGGGATGGCGGATCGTGAAGCCTTAGAAGAATGGCTCGAGAAACTAATGGATCTCGAGGAAGATAAATTTTTGGCTGGATTCCATCAGCAGGTTCAGAAGGAATGTGAAAAATCTTGTCACGATCAGCACATCAAACTTTGTAGCTTCAAGGTAAATGATTTGTTTTTATTATTTGATAGTATTAGTGTTAGGACCTCACATTGTCCCTTTTTGACCATATATTTTGCTATTATGTCATCCATTTTCAACCTATATTTAAAGTCCTTGTTATTGATTTAACCCACTTTTCCAAAGGTATACAATATTTCTTCTCATTACTATACGTTTAATCTATTTTACATACAATTACATTACTTTCATAATTTATTGATTGAAACAGATAGTTGTTGAAATAGTTATCATTGCAGTTTACGTTGCTGAAATAGCGCGAAGACTGTAGGGCTATTATTACGGGTCATGTTGCTGTAATAGTTAGAACAAGGAGAAAATCTTGTTGCTGAAGCAGTCGTGATTTGCATTCTAGACTCGACAACAACAGAAGAAAATCATCGAAGGAGCTGCTACATTGGTTGTAACTACTACATTCCAAAGTCAGCATTACTATAACCATTGTAACAACATTTTGTTAATGCGAAAACTGATTTCCCTATTTTGGGTTAAAAGATAGGACTTACAATGTAATCAGTTGTAATAGATTTCTCCTCTTTAAAAAGAGGAGACATCTACATTAGAGGGGGACGTACAGACTACGGAAGGGTTTTTAGTTGAAGGAGAAGAACTGAATTCCTTTTGTAACATGACATTTTGATGGATGAATAAAGTATTGTTCTGAACATTTCTTTCTAGTTCTTGTTCCTGGGGAATCTTGTGAGAAGGACAGGACCCACCTTCATCACAAGATTCACCCATTATATTTCTGCAATGTGTTGAGTGTGTTTCCTATCCATACCTTGTTAAAATTTTTGTTTACTAAATGTGCTTATGCATTGTTGCTGAACTCTGTTTTCCAATTGATTGCTGCATTTTTTAGTCCATTTACAGTTAATTCATGAGTGTTCCATTGGCAATTGAGTTTATAGAGTGAGTTGGCAAGCATGGTAATCAAAAACAGGTGCTGAAGGTTCCTACTTTGGGAATAGGGTCCTATTCTCTGTTACAGCATAACTAGTGCTTTCCTTTTCAGATTGATTCCTTTTCCATTAGATTACTCTTTTAATGAAATTGAGCATACTTTGGTGAGTGTCTACAATAGATTATTTTAGCTGTAACTCAAAGTAGAGCTTCAGTTTGCTTAGAGCAATGTGTGACTAATTTATTTATTACAACTTCTATTTCTTTTGAGATTGAGCACACACAGTGCGTAGTTTCCTTTGAAATAAACAGACTTCCTTGGGTTGACAATTTATGTAGAACTTAGTTGTTTGAATTAATAAGAAATTAAAGTGACCAACATTTTGGTGTCACTGCTGGGGAAGGCAATTGTAGATTTCAAAAAGCATTAACATTTTTCTTTTAGATATGCAGAGTGCATGAGATGACGCAAGAAAAACAACCATACAGGTGGCAAGGGTAAAGGAGGAGGAAGAAAGACCTTTATTGATGATATTATATCAAAGGCTGAAACTTCTCAGAGGCTGAGCTCTCGGAAGCCCAAGCCTCAGCTCTCCCTCCAAACAAACTACGAAACAGAGGAAGTTGTGGGTCCTAAAAGAGTTGAGGAAATAGTAGAAGAAATTGAAAAATCAGCAGAAGATTTCAAGGAACCAGTTGAAGACATTGAGGGGTCAATTGAGGATGTTGAGGAACCAGTTAAGGACGTTGAGGAGCTAACAGAAGACATTGAAGACAGATCAAGTGCAGCGGGAGAGCAATGAATGTAGGAGAATAATGAAGGATTCTATAATGGAAGACAGGAAGGAAGAGGGGAAAATTCTCTTTCTACATTGGGATTTCCTATTGGGGATCTTCCTAGGGGGGAAACTCCTATGAAGAATATCCCACTCTCAGCCTTACCTAACTTCCATGGTTTATCTTCTAAAGATCTTGATGAGTTTCTTTTTGAGTTTAACATATTGTGTAGAAGTTATGATTATGTCACTAATGCTTAGAAATTGAAGCTATTTCCAGCAACATTAAAAGGAAATGCACTAAGATGGTTTATGAGTCTGGGAAGTCAGGTAATCACGACATGGGAACAAATGAAGGAGAAGTTCTTGACCAAATATCAAGACTATTGTCGGGCAAGAGAAAAAAGGGAGGAATTGTTTAAGATGGTTCAGAAGGATGAAGAAAATTTGGAGGACTTTGTGGAAAGACTACAATACAATCTGCAGAGGTACGATCACCCCAATGTAAGTAAAGATATTCTTAAGACAATATTATTGAATGGGGTAAGGGATGATTGTTTAGACATGCTAAATATGCTTGGTAAAGGGGACATATCTAAAGAATCGTATGATGAAATTGTCAACCTCTACAAGAGATGTTCAAGAGGAGCTGCAAATAGATCAAAAAGCAGGGATAATACATATTCAAGAGTCCAAAAATCAGCCAGTGGAGGAGCAACAAGAGTTGAAATAGGTAATCTACTTGAGGAATTCATGCAATGGAAACCACGAGGACAAGGTATGAACTCTAATATGCCATTCAATCATTGGAATAATTATCCTTCTTTCAATCAAGCAAACTACCCGCCCTTCAACCAAATGCAATACCCACCCTTTAATCAAATGAATTTCCTAGCCAGGCAACAAACAAACCCTCCCTTTGTAGACCCTGCAATGTGGACACCTTGGCCCCCACAGCAATCTTATTTTAATCAATGGAACCAAAACTGGAGAGCTCAACAAATCCCATTCCCAAACCAATTTCCTCAGTTTCAGCAACCTCTCTCTCTGTCGTCGGGTGCTCCACCAAACAATCAGACAATAAGACCCCAAATGCCTGTACAACTGAACCCTAACCCTAATAATAATAAAGTTGTGCAAGTCATCAATATTTAGAACCTACTGACATCTCCTTTTTACCCTGTGCAGTGTAATGATATTCATTTATGATTCGGGAGAGTAGTCGAGCCGATTATTGATGATATTACCTCTTATGACTCTGACAAATAAGAGATAGAAAAGAATAATTTACCTAATAAGGGTAATGAAATAGTAGAGCCACTGATCTGGGTGGATATTGGTGGCCACCTGCCAATTCCACCTGGACCCCCACCATTGTTTCTCTCAGCATTTTCAGTTTCCTTAATTGTAGCACAACTTATTAATTTTAGCAGTTTTTCGGGTCCTGAACTTTCGGAGCCATTTTGAGGCCCTAAACGACATTTTTTGGGAAATCTGGGGCAACATGGGTCCATGGACCCATGTTGCCTCCCAAAGTGGTAATGCTCGGATAGATCTTTCTAACGAGCTATTGTACGCATCAAACAGAGATCGTATGCCAAAGTTATGACCCCGGGAAGTTGGTGTACCAATTTACCCAAACAGGGCCCACAGTTTGGTGTTTTATCTTCTAGGGTTAGGTTTTTGAATGTTAAGGGTTTTCCATTGTTTCTCAAAAATAAATAGGCCTTCGAGCCTCATTGTAACACAGTTCAGAGGCATGTAGCCACCACATCTCTTCTCAGAGATAAGCTACCATTGCCCTCGCTGGTTTATTTCCATTACTGTTTGTAACCATATTTCAGTATTTTACATTAATGAAATGAAGTATTATTTCCGCTGCAAATCTGTGTTTATGGTTATCTCTGTAATTTGTTGCGTTCCTATTAAATCCAGATCAGTGGTATCAGAGCGGTCTGCCTTTTTCTCTGTTTTTCTTTGCATGTCCCCAACAAGGTCGGGATATAAGGAGTTAGGGCTTGAACTGGTCGAACCTTTGCAAGACCAGCCTCGCAAATCCTGACGGCCTCCCATGGCGGATGAGAAGAAAGACGAGGCGGCAGGAGATCCTATCAAAATCTTGCTCGAAGAAGCCCTATAGCGACAACGGAACGCGATGATCGACAGCTTTGCCCAGATCCTTCAGCGGCTACCCAGAAGTGACGCATCATCTTCCAACAGCTACTCTGGAAACGCAACACCCTTTAAGGTACAAGTTAATTTTGAAATCCCCATATTCGAGGGTCAAATAGACGCAGATGTCGTAGATAAATGGTTAAATCTGCTAGAGGGTTATTTTTCTATTCATGAATTTTCGAGTCGGGAAAAGATTTTTTTTGCTCTTCTCAAAGCAACCCCCCACGTCAAGGACTGGTGGGAACCTACTGCGAGCAGAAGGATGAAAGTACTGGCTCACTATTTTCAGCCGCACCCACCTGGAATTCATTCTGGGATGCCATCAAGGAGCAGTACTACCCTGTCGGAAGCTATGATGATTAATACATAAAGTGGACCATGTTGCGGCAAGGAAGGGACCAAGACATGCCGGAGTTCACCAATCTTTTCCATACCCTTCGCACAAATTTGGGTATCAAGGATTCAAAGCAGCATTTGATACTCAAATACCGTGACTTCCTGCACAAGTACATCCAGGAAGAAATACAATTCTTGAACATCTCCTCGCTCGGCACAGCATACCGATATGCCATCAAGGTCGAGCAGAAGTTTAAACAAAAGAAGCGGGACTTTGGATCTGTGAATCCAAAGTAGGGGAAAGGCACCCCTAAACCACAGAACAAAGGACAAGGCCAAGGCGGGGCAGCCCAAGACAACCCGTCGAAGCTGCAAGCAAAGAACAGCACCGCGAAGCCGAAAAAGGACACGGGAAAATGGTGTGAATTCCATAAGAGCTCCATTCACAACACAAGTGAGTGTCGGGCCAAGCAGTCACTAGTGGCTGAGCTAAAGGTTTCAGAATCAGATGCATGTTCCGACTCTGAGTTAGAACCCGACAAGGGGAATGACAAAGGGAAGCAAATCATTGATGCGGATCCCAACGCCACTGTTGCTACTGCCAAGATCCAGAAAAATGAACCCGAAGATCCAGAGGACGAGGAGCGTTTCTTCCAATCCCTGATGTGGGTAAAGGGCTCTGTGTTGCAGTTCATTGTTGATAGCAGGAGCCAAAAGAACCTCATTTCAGCAGAGGTCGTGAAGCGGTTGGGCTTACCGACCACAGCACATCCACAACCGTACACCATCGAGTGGCTTCACCAAGGACGAGATCTTCGCGTGAGGCAGCAGTGTCACCTTCCATACAACATCAAGCCCTTCACGGATGAGCTATATTGTGACATTGCTCCCCTTGAAGTTTTTGATGTATTATTAGGACATCCATACTTGTGGAAGCGACATGTTGTTTATGAATCAAGGCCCCGTGTTGTTATTATTACATTGGGAAATAAGTTGTACAGGATACCAGAGGTAGCACCACCTACCGCCATCTCTTTGATTACTGCAAAACAATGCAGTAAGATCATTTCCAAAACTAGGAAATTTGTTTTCCTGATGATACGCCCTCAAGGAAAGAAGAATATGGTGGCTGCGGCCTCCAGGCAGGGCCCCTCTGCACGACAACTACAGATGGACAAGGTCGTGGAGGAGTACGAGGACATCTTCACCTCCCCCGCAGGGTTCCACTGCACTGTCAGGTCAAGCACTCCATTGATCTAACCCCAGGTGCGCCGCTACCCAATGGACCAATTTATCGTCGCTCCGTTCTAGAGAACGATGAAATCAAGAGGCAGATTCAGGAGCTCCTGCAGAAAGGTCACATCCGTCCGAGTTCATCGCCTTGTGGGAGCCCGATCGTGCTGGTACAGAAGAAGGATGGGACATGGAGACTCTGTATTGACTATCGGGCGCTGAACAAGATCACTGTCCGTAATAGGTACCCGATCCCACGGATTGATGACCTCCTGGACCAACTAAAGGGGGCGAAATATTTCAGCAAGATCGATCTGAAGTCAGGATATCACTAGGTACCAATCGAACCCTCTGATGTGGAAGACTGCCTTCAAATCCAAGGAGGGCCTTTTCGAATGGTTGGTTATGCCTTTCGGATTAACGAATGCTCCTGCAACCTTCATGAGGCTAATGGATGACATCTTGCAGCCATTCACCAACTCATTTGTAGTAGTATACTTGGATGACATTCTGATCTTCAGCCAGAGTTGGGAAGACCACCTCCACCACATCCGACAGGTTCTCCAAACACTGCGGCAACACAAGCTATGTGCCAATTTGGAGAAATGCACTTTTGGCATGACCTAGGTTTAGTATCTGGGATACATCATTGATGAACAGGGGGTGCATGTGGATCCAGCCAAGATCCAAGTCATTCGGGATTGGCCATCTCCAACCACTCTAACAGAGCTCCGCAGCTTTCTATGTCTTTCCAACTTCTACCGCAGGTTCGTGTTGGGGTTTTCTCATATTACTTGGCCCTTGAGTCAAGTCACCAAGGGAGGAGCGAAGGAAAAATTCTTTTGGTCTGAATCTCAACAAAAGGCATTCACAGAGTTGAAGGATCGCCTCTGCACAACACCAATGCTCGCGTTACCAGATTTACAACAACCATTTGAGGTCGAGACAGATGCCTCTAACTATGCGATTGGGGCAGTCCTTACTCAACATGGACATCCAGTGGCATATCACAGTGAAACACTTTCAGACACAGTCTGAAAGTACCCCACTTATGATAAAGAAATGTATTCCATTGTGCAGGCCTGCCGACAATGGAAGCATTACATTTTGGGGAAGGAAACGATCATCCACACCGACCACCGACCCCTGCAGTTCATACAGACCCAAGGGAAATTACAGAATGATCGCCATCATAAGTGGTATACATACCTGCAATAGTTCCACTTGAATATCAAGTATAAAAAGGGCAGCACCAATAATGTTGCAGATTTCCCCAGTCAACCACCGATCATGGCATTAACCACTGTGCTCAACTCTTGTGGGCACGAGACTTCTGATTGGCCACTTCTCTACAAAAGTGACCCAGAATTTGGCCACACATACCAGACACTCTTGGAGGGTCGGCATGTTCCAGATTTTCACCTCCAGGATTCCCTGTTATGCCACCTGGGTCATCTTTGTGTTCCTTCAAGCGAGCGTGCCAAGATGATTTGGGAAGCACACTACAGTCAGGCTGCTGGGCATTTCGGGGTCGAGAAAACAGTGGCAGTACTACAAAATTATTTCTATTGGCCGAATCTTCGAGAGGATGTTGGGAGTACATCAGATCATGTACTGCTTGTGTCATCGCCAAACCGACCATCAAGAAGCACGGCCTCTATACCCCATTGCCTACCCCTAGTCGACCTTGGGAATCCATTTCCATGGATTACATGTTAGGCCTTCCTTCCACTAAGCATGGAAATGACTGTGTTTTTGTGGTCGTCAACAGGTTCTCGAAGATGGCCATTATGACGGCCTGCAAAAAGAGTATCACAGCAGAAGCCACTGCTAAACTCTTCTTTGAACGAGTGTGGGTGCACTTTGGGATCCCACAGCCTATCATCTCAGATCGGGACGGTCGATTCCTCAGCACATTTTGGTCCAATCTCTGGTCAATGTTGGACACCAAAATCACGAAGTCCACAGCCTTCCATCCTCAAACTGATGGCCAGACAGAGGTTGTCAATAGGATTATTGTGCACATTCTGCGCATGTATAACTCAAAGCATCCACGCACATGGGACGAGAGCCTCCCCTATGTTCAGCATAGCTACAACCAAGCTCTTCACAGCTCCACTGGCCATAGTCCTTTTCAGGTGGGTTTGGGATTCCAACCACTATGCCCCATTGATGTGGCCATGCCACTTGCAGCTACTCACATAAATTCAGCTCATGTCCAGTCCGAAACAGATAAGGCCACTAGTTTCATTGAGCGCATCCAACATATTTGCCAGCAGGTCCATGACATTCTAGAGAAATCAAATGCCAAGTACAAGCAGCGACATGATCAGCATCGGGTGCCACACAAGTTTCAGGTGGGCGACAAAGTCTAGTTGCATTTGCAAAAGGAACGCCTTACTTGAGCCTATCAGAAACTGAGACCACTCTGATATGGTCCTTACACCATTACTAAGGTTTTGGGAGACAATGCATTTGAGCTCAGCATTCCCCCATTCCTTGGCCTGCACCCAGTGTTCAATGTGGACCGCCTTCAGCCATACTTTCCACCATTACTAGACACATCCGACATTGCAGAACAGCTCACACCCACAGAATTAAATCCAGATTGCATGGAACAAGCTACAACTGATCAGATCATGGACACACAGATCAAGAACACTCGCCAACAGAATATCCAACTGTATCGAGTTGTCAAAGTAGGCCAACTCCTTCACCAGGGCAAGTGGTTCACCAGGGAACAAGTTCAGCGAAAGTTTCCTCATCTCATGGAGGAACTCAATGCAATGGGGACCATTACTTCCTAAGGGGGGAGGAATGATCCGGGTGGATATTGGTGGCCACCTGCCAAGTCCACCTGGACCCCCACCATTGTTTCTCTTAGCATTTTCAGTTTCCTTAATTGTAGCACAACTTACTAATTTTAGCAGTTTTTCGGGTCCTGAACTTCCGGAGCCGTTTTGAGGCCCTAAACGATGTTTTTTGGGAAATCTGGGGCAACATGGGTCCATGGACCGATGTTTCCTCCCAAAGTGGTAGTGCTCGGATAGATCTTTCTAACGAGCTATTGTACGCATCAAACGGAGATCGTATGCCAAAGTTACGACCCCGGGAAGTTGGTGTACCAATTTACCCAAACGGGGCCCACAGTTTGGCGTTTCATCTTCTAGGGTTAGGTTTTGGAATGTTAAGGGTTTTCCATTGTTTCTCAACAATAAATAGGCCTTCGAGCCTCATTGTAACACAGTTCAGAGGCATGTAGCCACCACATCTCTTCCTAGAGATAAGCTACCATCGCCCTCGCTGGTTTATTCCCATTACTGTTTGTAAGCATATTTCAATATTTTACATTAATGAAATGAAGTATTATTTCCGCTGCAAATCTGTGTTTATGGTTATCTCTGTAATTTGTTGCGTTCCTGTTTAAATCCAGATCAGCCACCCTCGAATAAAGATGCTGAAACAACAGAGCTTCCATTTCCTAAGCATTTAGCTCTCACTAAGAGACCGGAGCCACCTGCTTTTAATATTTTAGGGGAATTGCAAAATCTTTATGTTAAAATCCCACTTTTACAAGCACTCAGAGATGTACCAATTTATGCCAGAACCGTCAGAGACATTTGTATTAAGAAACCTGGTAGGAAAGCTAAAGATCCCCTTACAGTTCATGTGATGGGTGATCTAGCTGCTTTAATGTCCGGAAAAACTCCCCCTGTTAAAAATGGTGATCTCGGTCATCCTACGGTTACAGTACAAATTGGAAAAACTATTGTTTCACAAGTTCTGGTAGATTTAGGTGCTGCTTTAAATATTATGACCCTTGAAACCTCACAACTATTACAGTTAAAGAATGTAATGAGAGAGACACCAACCATCCTGGAGTTAGCTGATCATTCCACAATCAAACCAGAAGGAGTCATTGAAGATCTAATCATTTCAGTGGAATCTTGGAATTACCCAGCTGACTTTGTTGTATTACAGACTAAAACAAAGTTGGGGGGACATCCTCTAATATTGGGGAGACCCTGGCTGGCTATAGCAGATGCTTTTATCAGCTGTAGATCAGGTTCAATGACAATTTCTAATGATGTGAAACTAAGCAGCTTACTCTTTATCCTCATGCCACACCTATGATCAATAATGATGATTCTGTATGGTTGGATTATGATGATAATGCTACTCAACCTATTTTGACTATCGAACAAGCCTTAACTCTTAAAGATACCACGGAGGATGAAGTAATTAGTAATTTTATTTCCGAACCCTCCTCGATCACTTCTGAAACATATAACCAGTTGACTACAATTTTGGAACCTGAAACCCAGGAAAAGCTTAAATCTGAAAATCTACCTCAAAAATCAACTGTTATCTCCTCTAAAAGCATAACTGTAGAAATCGAACCTGGAAAAACATTGAACATAAACCCCAATTTATCAGATGCTGAAACATAACAGCTAATGAAGTTACTTCGTGAAAACAAGGAAGCATTCGCATGGGACTATACAGATATGAAGGGGATATCTCCTGAATTATGTACTCATTGTATCTATATGAAGGAAGGGTGCCAACCAATCTGTCAACCCCAGTGGTGAATGAATCCCAATTTGAGGGAAATTATTAAAGAAGAACTTCAAACATTTCTTAATGCAGGGTTTATATACCCCATATCTGACAGTGAATGGGTTTCTCCATTGGCGATAGTACCTAAGAAAAATGGGAAATGGAGAGTGTGTGTAGACTATAAAGCCTTAAATAAAGCCACTCAAAAATATCATTTCCCCTTGCCATTCATTGACTAGGTTCTAGACAGTTTGTCAAGGAAGAGATTCTTTTCCTTTTTAGATGGTTTTAGCGGATATAACCAAATCAAAATTGCACCCCAAGACCAAGACAAGACCACTTTTACTAGTCCTTGGGGAACTTTTGCGTATAGAGTTCTCCCATTTGGACTATGTAATGCTCTAGCAACGTTTCAAAGAGCAGTGATAGGAATACTTTCTGATATGCTTAATGACTCTATGGAGATATTTATGGATGACTTTACTCCTTATGGTGTGACTTTTGAAGATGCATTACAAAACCTTGAGAAAGTACTTAAACATTGTATACAAGCTCATCTTTCCTTGAGTACTGAAAAATGTCATATGATGATGAACGAAGGAATTGTACTAGGGCACTTCATTTCATTCCTATGGATTCAGGTAGATCCATCCAAAGTACAGGTAATTTAGACCCTTCCTATCGCTAAAACACAAACTGATGTAAGAAGTTTTTTAGGAAATGCTGGATATTATAGGAGAATTATCAAAAAAAACTCTAAAATAGCTTCTCCTTTGTTTGTCTTACTTATGAAAAACGTTGAATTTAAGTGGACTGACCTTTGCCAGAAAGCATTTGATGAACTTAAGTATCAGTTGTCTACAACTCCTATTCTAAGGGGACATGATTGGGCACTTCCCTTTCATATATCCTTTGATGCTTCAGATACTACAATTGGAGCTGTCTTGGGACAAGAAGAAAATCATCTTCCTTATGCTATTTATTTCATTAGTAAGAATATGACTCCTGCTGAGCTTAATTACACAGTTAATGAGAAAGAATTTTTAGCAGTCATTTATGCTATTAATAAATTTCGACATTAAATTACTGGTTATCCCACTTTTGTTCATACTGACCACTCGGCTATTAAGTATTTAATGAACAAATCTGTCACAAATGCTCGAGTTACCAGGTGGTTATTGCTATTACAAGAATTTGATATTACAATTGTAGATCGACCAGGTAAAGAAAATGTAGTTGCTGATTTCCTTTCTTAGATAAAAAATGATTATAATACTCCAGTAGATGATTCCTTTCCTGATGAGTATTTATTTGCAGTATCTGCTCACTCACCTTGGTATGCAGACATTTCCAATTATCTGGTTGCAGGGAAGCTACCATCACACCTATCACATCGGGAGAAAAGAAAGATCATTCAACAAAGTGCTCGATATAGCTGGATAAGTGGGTGTCTTTTTCATATAGGACTTGATCATGAAATCCGAAGATGCATTAGAGAAGATGAGGTTTATGATATATTGAAGGCTTGTCATGATGGCCCTTGTGGAGGGCATTTTGCTGATAAGAGGACAACACATAAAATTCTCAAATGGGTTATTACTGGCCCTCACTTTTCAAGGATGCAAAGAAATATGTTAGGGCATGTGACAACTGTCAGAGAATGGGTCAACCTAATCATAGAGATGAAATTCCATTGAATCCCCAGGTAATACTTGAACCCTTTGAAAGATGGGCTCTAGACTTTATAGGACCTATCAATCCTCCATCTAATCAAAGAGTTTACATATTGTTGTGTACAAATTATATGACAAAATGGGTGGAATCTAAGGCACTTATTAGAGCCAATGAAGAAGTTGTTTTAAATTTTCTATTTGAAGAAATCTTTGTTGGATTTGGAGTGCCTAGAGAACTAATTACAGATGGAGGACCTCCTTTCAATTCTCATGGTTTTAAATCCACGCTTCAAAAATATCATATTCATCATAAAATGACTACACCTTACCACCCCCCAGCCAATGGTCAGGTGGAAAGTACAAACAAGGTCATAGAAGCAATTTTACCAAAAACAATGAAGGAAAATAGGAAGGATTGATCTCAAAGGCTGCCTGAGGCATTATGGGCCTACAAAACTACCTGGAGGAACACTACATGATTCTCTCCTTATGAATTGGTTTATGGTAAAAGTGTTGTTTTTCCTATGGAATTTGAGATTAAAACCTTAAGAACTACTTTAGCTATTAACCTTGATTTGACTAATGCACAGACAGCCAGGTTGCAGCAGCTTTAGGAATTGGATGAAAAGAGGTTAGATGCCATCCATCAAACAACTATGATTCGATAGCAAAGAACTAGGTGGCATGATAAAACTATTAAGCATAAGTAGTTCCAAAAAGGTAATTGGGCTTTATTATATGACTCTCGGTTAGAAAATTTTCAAGGGAAATTAAGAACAAGATGGTTGGGACCTTACGAAATAGATACTGTTCTTCCTTATGGAACAGTAAGGCTCCTAACAATTGATGATTCGAGAACACCATTGTTAGTAAATGGTTATCGGCTTCATCCCTACCAGTAGCCCATTTCTAAAGAGGATTTTAAAGCTACCTGCATGGCAGATTCACATTATATTTTTTGGCGGAGCCTGCTACCCATCATTGCATTTAATTTCTGCATTCTATTCTTTTTAGTATTAGATTAGATTTCTTAACTAATAATCCCTGTCAAGGGTTGCCATGTTACAATTGATTCTTTTGCAGATCTCAGACATAGGAAGGCTGGTGAAAAGAACAATCTTACTGCAAGCAGATTTAAGCTTCATCTTGTGAGGCATTGTTATCTCACTCCAATTCACAATTCATTCCCCCATTTTGATCATTCTTCCTTTTTCCCCTCCTTATATCCGCCCATTATTTTTCAGCAACATCTTTCCCAAAAGTATTTTTTCAGCAGCATTTTCCTTATTTCTCCCATTTATAGCAACATTCTTATCCCCTTTGCTGAGACATCAACCTTTTCCCATTTTTCCCATTGCTGAAACACTAACTCTTACCATTTTCTTGTTGCTAAAACACCAATCTTTTCCCATTGCTGAAACACTAACTTTTACCATTTCCCCTCTTGCTAAAACACCATTTCTTCTCAAGGAGTGAATATATACTACTTTCAGTAGTGAAAATCATTGTTCTTTCACTACCTTCTCCTATCATTATATAGGCCTTTTATACAATTACCCTCATTTTTCAAAACCCCTTCTCCATAACCATTGATGATCTATTAGCAATGTATACTATATATTTTCCAAATATCAATCAAAGGTAAACATGAGGTATGTATTTGTATGTTTAAATATTATTAAACTACAGTCAAATGGAAAGATTACAACATTATTACTGTGATCGTCATACATTGAAAACTCATTATTCCAGCCGTAGTTGGGGGCAATATCAAATCATCAGACCATCATTTCATAACACGCCAATCACCATCATTTTTTTCCCATGATTACGTCTCATCACCTTGTCTTTGTCTTATTATTCCATGAACTCAATTACAAATTTACTTTGTCTCGGGTGCGGTAACTCAGTTTGTCACTGTGCATTTTACTGAAGCTGGTAAATATGGGATGACCTGCTATTCGATATGAGCTTGGCTCGATACATTTATTAGAATTACACCCAGAGGTATATCATATTTTTCAGCGCGTCGGTTGGGTAGATTATTTTCGGAGGCTCCAGGGATTTGATCCGCAGCAAGTCCTTGAATTTGCATGTAATTTATGGGATATCTATTCTACCATTCAAGGAGTTCAAATTCTACTTTCAGAAGATGATATAGCATAGGTTTCAGGCCTACCAGCCGATGGCACTCGATGGTTTAGTCGTAAACACATCATTCTCAATGCACAACAGGACTTCCTTCTACTAGGAGAGCGGGTCGAGCCTAAAGGCAGGGGTGTGGCACTTCATTCATTACCACTTCCATGGCCGACGGTTGCCAAATTATTCAAGCACTATCTCACTTGCGAAGGTCGCTACCAGGTAGTATATCAACATGATTTTGTCCTATTAAATCATTTGAGACATGGTCGATTGTTAAATATGTCGTATTATCTACTTGGGTGTCTAAAGAAAATGTCACATTACTGTATGAATGCAAAGTACCCACACCTTTCCCTCACCCATCATTGTCTCATCTAGTTATTAATTCAAAGAGGTTTGGCTCAGCAGAACCCTCCCCCGCCTAACAATCCACCCCTTGAACCCCAAGAAGCTGCTGAAATTCCTCAAACAGCAGCTGAAATTCCCTAAGAAGCCGCTGAAATTTTTCAAACAGCAGCTGAAATTCCCCAAGAAGTCGCTGAAACTTCTGAAGTTTCTCAACCCGCCCCTAAAATTCCTCAACAAACTCCTAGAATTCCTCAGCAAGTTGAAAATACTTCCGAATAGCAACCAGGGAGCATTCCACCACCCGCATCAGCTAATCCAATTGACCCTCCCACCACATCAACTCCATCCCATAATTTAGCAGAATCATCCACTCCCACTGTCCACATTCCTAGTGATGATTCTGATGATAACCTTCCCATTACTAAGCTATAACGAAAAAGAAAAGAAAAGGCTACTTCCCTACCAAAAAGACGAACAAGGGCCTCAACCAAAGAAGCTACTATCCCTCATGACCCTCCTCCTCTAAAGAAAACCACTCACAAAATAAAAACCATTGTTTTCCCTACCTTTTTACCTCAAATACGAACAAGGACGTCTACTGAAGCAGCAACTGTTACCACCATCCCCTATTCTCCACCTATTACCCTAAAACCCCATACCCCACCAGAGTCCCAAGGCCCTGAATATTTACCTGCCTCACCCTCAGGTACTGAAATGAAAGAAGCCCAGGATTTTGTGACATTATTTCTTTCAGAAAATGTAGCTGCCACACAAGAACCAGTTGTTGATCGACCAAATCTAGATACCCAAGATGATGTACAGCATGTAGTTGTCCCACAAGAACTAGCTACTGACCCATTAGTTGCCACACAAGAACCAACTGCTGATGAACAGAAAACAGACGACCTAGATGTAGTTGCCCCACAAGAACCAGCTACTGACCCAGTAGTTGCCACACAAGAACCAACTGCTGATGAATAGAAAACAGACAACCTAGATGTAGTTGCCCCACAAGAACCAGCTACTGATCCAGCAGTTGCCACACAAGAACCAACTGCTGATGAACAGAAAACAGATGATCTAGATGTAGCTACCCCATAAGAACCGGCTACCAATTCAGCAGTTGCTACACAAGAACCAATTGTTGATGAGAAAAACATAGATAACCAGGACATTGCACAAATCGTAGCTGCCCCACAAGAACCAGCTACCGAGTCAGTAGCTGTCACACAAGAACCATCTGCTGATATGCAAAATATGGATGCTCAGGATGATGTACCTATTACAGAACCAGCCAATGATTCAGCAGTTGCCACACAAGAACCACCTGCTGAGGCTCCAAATGATGTACTTGTTACAGAACCAGTCGATGATTCAGCAGTTGCCACACAAGAACCACCTGCTGAGACTCCAAATGATGAAGCTACTAAAAAACAATAGGTCTTCCATTCATCAGCTACTGAAACTGCCACTGCTACACAAAGTCCAGTCACCTTGGCTTCCCTTCTACAGGAAAACGAGTTTCTAAAATTAGAACTCGAAGCTTACAAACAGGAATTAATAACAGTAAGGGAAGCCTATGACAGAGAACTTAATTTATATACTTTAGCTCATGCAGCATCCACAGCTGAGAAGAGTACAGAGAAAGATTGGTATAATGAATATATGTGCAGCCAATGTGGTAATATCTATCATCAAGCCGGTTATAAAATAGTTGAAGTTCCACTGCCTGGAGCCACCCCTGCATCTACTTCTATTAAAATTAAAGAGGAACGCCCTGCTGTTACACAAGAACCAGCAGGCCTTCAAATATTTTTGAAAAAGAGGTTAAACCACAAATACCTCAGCCTACTGTGATTGTTAAAACCGAAAGTCCTGTACCCTGGCCTACAAAGAGTGTGTTTACTTAGACTGAACCCCGGCCTACAGAAACTGTCTTCACTCAGACTAGTAGCACTCAAGCACAAATGGATAAATGGAAGAAGGAATATGTTGTGTCGCAATAAAAGATCTTGCTGGAGCACAAATTATCGTGGAAAAATCATATATATGCAAATTGGGAAGTTTTGGAATAGTCTTGTGCACAGAACAGGGAAAATAAGCAGTTAAAAACTATATTGCTCCTCATGTTTAATTTGGTTCAAAGATTACTGGCCACCAGGAAACGATCCTCCAATTACTCTCTCTTTCTTGCAGAATGTTTAGCGTTCTTCCAAATAAAGGCAATTAGGTATGGTAGACCTCATGAGGTATCTACACCTGAACAGTTTGTGAAAACCTTCACAGAAGCATCTTTCAGTGAACAAAATTTACTCTGTGAACTGTATCTCCATAATGAAGCCATCCCTGAGGATAGGAAACTCAATCTGAACCCTCTGGTTGGTGGCACTCAGATTAGAGCCTTTGTCTCTTTCCTTGTCAATCAGGTCACGTGGCAGAATGCCTTCCTTTCAGCAAAACACAATGAAGATAATCGCCTTCTATGGGTTCGATCCGAGCCACAGAATGTTGCCATTTTCATTGCTAAACATCGTCAGTTTTTTAAGGAACGAGGAACGACCGAGCATATCAAACAGTTACAAGAAGATGTCTTAAAAGACTGCCAACATTATGTCAAAGCCAAGGGAGCCCTTACCCTGCAGGAAAACAACCTATTTTGGGAACAGTCTCCTAAGGAAAGGAAAGAGTATCATCCCTTTAATCCTCTTAATCTTGAGATAGCAATTTCACGACTGCCTAACTATGTCAAACGCATTCAATAGTGTGCCGAAAAATGGTTAGGGTATTATTTTCATTTCCCTATTCTATGGCTGCCAGCATAAGAATATAAGGCTTACTTTAGGTTGTCCAAAAAGGAAGAGCTAGCAGCAAGGAATAGATTACAAAATGTTCATGGTTTTAGAGACTTGGCTGATAACACCTTCTATACTTACTGCCTAAGTAATTTGCACTGCAAGTCCCAGTACTCGGACTCAGATTCAGAGTAAAAGTTGCTTGAGGACATGCAACCCTTTCAGTTGGGGGGGATGTTAGGACCTCACATTTTCCCTTTTTGACCATATATTTTGCTATTATTTCATCTGTTTTCAACCTATATTTAAAGTCCTTGTTATTGATTTAACCCACTTTTCCAAAGGTATACAATATTTCTTCTCATTACTATATGTTTAGTCTATTTTACATACAATTACATTACTTTCATAGTTTATTGATTGAAATGGATAGTTGTTGAAACAGTTATCATTGCAGTTTACATTGCTGAAACAGCCCGAAGACTGCAGGGCTATTATTACAGGTCATGTTGTTGTAACAGTTAGAACAAGGAGAAAATCTCGTTGCTGAAGCAGTCGTGATTTGCATTCTAGACTCGACAGCAACAAAAGAAGATCATTGAAGGAGCTGCTACATTGGCTGTAACTACTACATTCTAAACTGAGCATTAATATAACCATTGTAACAACTTTTTGTGAATGGGAAAACTGATTTCCCTATTTTGGGTTAAAATATAGGACTTACAATGTAATCAGTTGTGATAGATGTCTCCTCTTTAAAAAGAGGAGACATCTACAATAGAGGGGGACGTACAGACTACAGGAGGGTTTTTAGTTGAAGGAGAAGAACTGAATTCCTTTTGTAACATGACATTTTGATGGATGAATAAAGTATTGTTCTGAACATTTCTTTCTAGTTCTTGTTCCTGGGGAATCTTGTGAGAAGGACAGGGCCCACCTTCATCACAAGATTCACCCATTATATTTCTACAATGTGTTGAGTGTGTTTCCTATCCATACCTTGTTAAAAGTTTTGTTTATTGGATGTGCTTATGAATTGTTGTTGAATTCTGTTTTCCAATTGATTGCTGCATTATTTAGTCCATTTATAGTTAATTCATGAGTGTTCCATTGGCAATTGAGTTTACAGAGTGAGTTGGAAAGCATGGTAATCAGAAATAGGTGCTGAAGATTCCTACTTTGGGAATACGGTCCTGTTATATGTTACAACATAGCTAGTGCTTTCCTTTGTAGATTGATTCCTTTTCCATTAGATTACTCTTTTAATGAAATTGAGCCTACTTTGGTGAGTGTTTGCAATAGATTGTTTTAGCTGTAACTCAGAGTAGAGCTTCAGTTTGCTTAGAGCAAGGTGTAACTAATTTATTTATTACAACTTCTATTGCTTTTGAGATTGAGCACATACAGTGCGTAGTTTCCTTTGAAATAAACAAACTTCCCTAGGTTGACAATTTATGTAGCACTTAGTTGTTTGAATTAATAAGCAATTAAAGTGACCAATAGTAAGTTTGATAAGTTTCCAGGGAAGTTTTAAATGCACTAACTAGGACCATATGTCATCAAACAAATTATAGATGGTGGATCAGTTTAGCTCGTGAAGTTAAATGGAGATCCATTTCCGAGAAGGGTAAATGGAATCCGATTAAAGCCATACACGAGGGATTCGACCCAATGAATACATGACAGTAGCACAGTCTTAGTGCTCCAGGTAGCTGCAAGGGAGTGTGGGACTATAAAATACACTGAACAGTTTGTAGAGTTACGCAACAGAGGGGCTACACGAAAAGAGGTAATGTCACAGTACCAGAAGAGGCATGAAGGGAGCTACGCTATGGATGGGGAGACCTCACAGCATGGCCAGAAAGTGACTGTTACAGTCATTATTCATGATTTGACTGCCAGGAGACGGTTAAGAGGAGTAGGGGGGTGGAATTTAAGGCATTTCAAGCTGAAATATTTGGAGATCTGCTTCCAAATCAGCATTTATTGACGGATTTTTGGGGGAACGATCGAATTTGAATTTGAATTCGCCTATAAATTACGCGTGGTCGTCCAGCGGAAAACACTTTGCATATTTAGAGTTTTTATCGAGTTATGCTGTCAATTTTGTATGAATCACTCGTATTGGGAGGATTTAGTCGCAAGCCGTGTATTTTCCAAGTTATTAGAAGTAAATCATACATTCATCCTCAAAAGGATGCTAGGACCAAGCCCCACGGAAACTATCAATACTGGTGGAGATGTCGCTTCTAAGGGAGCAGTTCCAAAAGTTGTGAACGTGGAGGTTCAAGTTGTTGTGCCTACGGCACTGAGGTCACCTTGGTCGAAGCCTACACCAATGAGAGAAGCCCCAAAGCCCAAGAAAGACAAGTAGAAGAAGCCCATGCTGGTGTGTGAGTCAATGAAGAATCATGCTGCTACCTAGGCCCAGAAGAAGGAAAAACAACTGGCGAAGGACAAGGGTAAAGTGGGAGAGTTGGAGGCTGAAGAAGGCATGAAGGATATTGATGCCGAGGGGGTGGAGTCTATCTCCAAACTATCGGATTATATCCCTCCAGATAAGGGAAAATTGAAGGTCCCTAAGGACTGAAATGAAGGAAAATTCCTCCTCAATTCGCCACTACTACTGGAGGGCATCACTTTTGAAGGTCCGTGCTTAGCGCAGATTCCCCATTTAAAGCTAGAAGACTTGGATTTGGCGAACCATGAGAGGTTCCCCCACCTTGCGATGGAAAAATATATGAAGAGGGTCTTTTACAAGGAATCAGGTGTCACCATGTTGGAGCCTATGGAGTGGATTTACGGATTGAATTAGTCGGGGTTGTTAAACCTATTGTGGGTGCCCCACTACCACATCTCCAACATCAACCTCATTGTCATCAAGCAATTGCTGACCCTGATGCATGACGGATGTTTGTGGCTGAGTGTGTCGGTCTCGATTACAGATATGCTAATCCACCGGACCACGCTGTTGCCACACTCAAGGTTGAATTTGGCCAAGGAGTTTGGTGGAAAGACGAGTGAGCGCAACCTCGTAGAGAAGATGAAGGACAAATTCAAGCTAGTGAAGAAGCCGCACGGGTACTCTATCACATATATCACCGACCTCGCGGTGAAAATTGCTACACAAATCCTAGCTGGGAAAGTCATGAGAAAATGTCACGTCGATGAGGTTCTGGCACCAGTAAGTTCATTGGTTGCACAATGCGCAGAGGGCACACATTTCAATTGGCCACACTACCTCTGTAGTGAGTTCCTTGCGAACTATCGTGAGGCTCAGGATGAGAGAAAAACCTTCCACTATTCGTGGTTGTTGCTCTCCATTGTGCTCGCCACATGAGATCTGTCGGAGGACGGTCAATTTCCTCCCATGGAGAAAGATTTATCAGAGGCTACATGGTTTGCATCCCTCTAGAAAAAAAAGGATGCCATGCGCATCATAGAGACCAAAGTCTTCTAGGTATTCATGGAGGTGAGCATTCGCATGACCATCAACCAAAAGCTGCAGTTGTCCCCAATGGTGTTTGAACAACTTTCAGAGTATGCGGAGTTTAAATCTGACTTCCACTGTGTATACATCAGGGCACGAAAGGATCCGCAACAAAAATGGTTTGACCTGCCTTACTTGGTCATGGAAAATGCCATCTAGGAAACCATCAAGCACTGGCTAGAAGATTGGCTTACTCCATCTGATTTGGCTATGAGCACCAACAAATCCATGGAGAAGAAAAATAAGGAAGCTGCAAAGAAGAAGGTCCAGCAGTTGGCTGAGAAGCTCAAAAAAGAGGTCGAGGAGAAGGTTGGGGTGGAAGAGGAGCATGTCGTGAAGCAGCAGGCTGAACAAGAAGAGCGAGACTCCGAGCGAAGTGGTAAGCCCCCTTCACCCAAAACAGAGGAAGAGAAGCAGTCCGAGCAGGGCGGTGACGGTCAGGTGGCGCAGAGTACCCCCTTTCGGGTCAAAAGGTATAGGGAACAAAAAAAGGAAGGGCCCCAAAAGAAACAAAGGCAACCAAGCCATTGCTAGACCCAATCACACTCACAGATGGTGATCTTGATGAGATTGGAGATAAGGTGCGTGATACCACCGTGGAACCATTGAAGCAGTTCGAATTGCAACAATAGTAGGCACTAAGCACTATTCAAAAATACCTGCGTGAGATGCAAATCCAGACTAGCAGGATCTAGGTGAGTGCAGGGCAAGTAAGCACTCCACATACAAGCTTGGCACCAGGGACCAGTCGGGCAGCAGAAATGGTTTGATCATTGGATCTCCGGGCAGTCACGCTACCAAATGGATCCTTAAGCGCAGAGGTAGCCGATGATAAGCTCATCATAAGTTCTCTGAAGAACATTGACCTCAACCTCGCAGCGCTACCCAATGAATATCTTCACATGCTACAGGCAAGTGTGATAACAGAGTTCAGAGCATGAGAGAAGCACCCACTAAGCCTAATCAGTGAATATAGGGTGAATAATGAGAATATTTTCACCAAAAAGACAAAGGTGTTAAAGGAAAAGGAGACAATACAGGTACAGAGCACTCAGATAGTGGTCGCAGTGGAAAAGCTTGTAGAACAGTGTCAGAGTTGCACATACCAGAGGAAGCACTGTTGGAGGCGAAGATCAGAAAGCTTGTTGCAGGGGTGTGTGAGGCCAAGGTCAAGGTGGCCCGAGTATAGTTTGAGTTAAACATGAAGATAACGGAACTAGATCTGAAGTCACAGCCTTCCACCCCACTAGAGGTTAGGGAACAACCTGAAATTGTTGTTAAGGATGAATTCACAACGGTGGAGCGATCGAGGACTACATCGCACTGTTTGAGCAGGCTATGGAGGTAGTAACGACTCTGCAGGAATATCCCAACTTGCAGAAATTGAATACACAAGTCCGTGAGCTATAGCAGCAATATGACAAAGTAAGGGTGACAACGTGCACCGTTGCTAAAGCAAAACGCCTCTCCAAACTGCAGGAGGCTAAGTAGCTGCTTAAACAAGTGGAAGCAGCGCAAAAGAAGGAGGCAATCCTTAAGGCCAGATTGGGGCCCTTGTTGGATGAGGCCTACATAATCTTCGCCAATATTCAGGAAAAGTTGGCAAACTTGCAAAATACGTAGCAGATGATTAAGTAGGACAATACAGGACCATCCATAGAGCAACTAGTGGAATAGATCAAGCATCCAGCCACGCAGAGCACGGCTAAAGTAGTGGTTTCCCAAGTGGAGCTGGGGGATCTTTGCAACAAGATCTTTGTGCCAGTCGAGTGACTCAAGGGAGAGTCATGATCTTTATGTTGAGGGCCCGTTGGGATGAGGTCCCCTAGGTCAATTTTGGGGAAAAAGCCCAAGTTTTATGTAAAAATATGTAAAGTCTCCGCAAATTGTGGTCGTGAAGCGCATAGATAGTAAAAAAGTCAAAAATGTTTTTACCCTTCTTTATGTAAGTTAAGTCATCTTTTTGTAGATCCACCCATGGTCCGCGGAACATGGGATTGTATAAATAGGTGTGTCTTAGAGAGTCTAAGGAAGAAGACGGATGTAATGGGTCAATAGAAGGAAGATCGTAGAAGTCTTAGAGGAAGAATAGGCTCTATAGCTGAGTGTGTAAAGGCCTAGAGTAGAGTCCGCAACTAAGTGCACGGACCCCTACAACTGAGTGCGCAGGGAAGTCTTGAGTCTATAAGCTGTACTGAATATTAATAAAGAAGATTATTATAAAAATTCCTCTGTTTTACCTATTTAATTTTGTTATCTATGAATGTGCTTTACGTTATGATCAATGATGGGTTTATGAAATAATGTTGTATTAATGCACGACTTTACTGGATCTATATTGTTATATGAATGCAATTGATGTTAAGTGTTTACGCTAAGAGCATATAGTTGTCCGTTAAAGTTATTGAACACTTAAGCAGAACTAAGTAAATACTAGGTTAAGATTAATCTTTGATGCACGCAAGTAGTTAATTTACCTATTCAAGGTCTAAAAAAGCAAGTCGTAGACCTTCACGGAGGTTTAGAGGTTGATTCAAGGGAGTTATATCGATAAGACATAAGGGCTTATCTATCTGTGCAAAGGCAAATTTATGGCACAAAACAACATCACGATGATCTCTGGGTGCAGAAAATTGGTTCCAGCATCCCCCCATACTGCTTCTGGTGAAACTTTAGTTCGCACTTCATGGATTGACGCGGAAAGGGCTAGTAGTGTAGGGTTTTTTTGGTGCAACTAACTCTAAACCTGGGTTAGGACCCACTAAGCCAACATGAAGCCATGGTAGCCTTGAAATGCATAATCGTAGGGCGGGTAAAGGGTCATCAATACTCTACCAATTTCATTAAGGAATGGATAAACAAGGAATGGGCATTGGGGATTGAAACACAGACTGAAGTTATTGTTCTATCTCGAGCTTCATTTATGGTTTAGTTTTCAAACATGGAGTTTGTTAATTGGGTTCTTTCTCATAATTAGGGTTTCAGAAAAGCACTGATTTTCTTCAAACAATGGACTCCTCTTTTTGATGTGCAAAGGGAAAAGCTAGGGGAGATTCATGTATGGGTGTGACTCCCATCTCTTGCCCCACAACTATGGTTTATGGATGTCTTTCAGGCTATCAATAACACCCTTGAAACCTTCCTGGAAGTTGATATTTCCTTCCAAGTTTCCATGAAATGAAAGGTGGAAAGTATTCTGGTTAAGTTGGATATGAGGGAGGGGTTGTTAGAAAAGCTCTAGATTCAAGTGGATGGTTAGTCTATTACTCAGGATTTGGACTATGAACAACTGCCTTATCGCTTCCATCACTACCACAAAAATGGCCATCTGGCCAGGGACTGCCCTTTAGGCTTCAGACGCAGGAGGAGAAATCAGGGGGAACTAGTTCAAGATTTTTAGGAACTAAACGAGGATGTTGAAATGTTTCAAAATGTTGGACAGGGGAATAATCAACCAAGGGATCAGGATCGGGAAGGGGTCATGGGTGAAAAAGGATCTGTTCTTGTGACTATTGTGGCTCTTCATCTATACCCGAGAAGGTCAATATGGATGAGGATTTATCTCTTCCTGTGAGTACTGTATTTTCCCTTCCTCCCTCTCTTTCGTTTCTTAGTATGCCTCTTGTGAATCCTTGTTCAGGGCCTGGTCCTTGGAGGCTCCCTTGTGGCGCGTAATAGCATTATCACATGTGCTCCAATTTTAAACCTCTTTGACTCCTCCTTGGTGGGTCCTATGGAATTATCCTCTGTTGTCCCCTGTCCTGAAAAATCCTCTTATAATCTTTGTCCCTAGGAGAAAAGATACCATCCAGATGATCCTGTGGGTGGTCTCAGCTTTCTGAATGATTTTGGGGGTCCTCCAAAGACTAGGGGTAGAAAATTAAACCTCTCCAAGGCTAAGTTAAAATCAAAACTTTATATTGTTGATGGCAAACAACTCTCCCTAAAAGGGTCACTTAGAGAAACGTTGAGCCCTTTCCCTATTTCCAAATGATTTTCTTGTCCTTCAATTGTAGAGGGTTAGCCAGTGCCCGAAAAAAGTTGGCACTCAAACATCTCTTCATGAAATCATTCTACAATGTAATTATGTTGCAAGAGACCTTGTGTTCAAGGGTCTCTGCTATGAATATTCTAGGGCACATGATGCCTAGTTGGTATTTTGTGGCTTTGGATGCCTGTGGGCAATCTGATGGTCTGGTGTGGGTATAAAAGAAAGCATCTTGAAACTTTTAAATTCTTGGGGTTCTGAGCAAATGCTTGGAGTGGAGGTTTATTCTTCTAAATTCTGGTCAAATTTAACTTTTGTAAACATATATGGACCCTGTCATGGTCTCATTCCTTTTTGGAATAATTTTTTCTCTAAATCATTGATTAAGTGTCTGAATCTTGTGATGGGTGGAGATCTAAATGTTTCCCTTGGAGTATCTGAATCCTGGGGGCCAAATGCTATAGCGGACTCATTGGCAGGTTTCTTTTTAGACAATATTCATATGGAGGCATTCATAGATGTGGACCCACTAAAAATTAAAAATTTCCTAGAGAAATAGGAGGGTGGGGGAGGCCAGAGTGGCTAAATGACTAGACTGTTTTCTAATCAAAGAATATTTGGCAACTCATACTCATTTTTTACGCCAATGGATTGGCAATGGAGGTGAATCAGATTAGTTCCCAATATTCTTGGAATTAAAAGGAGCTAGTAGGAAGCCTGGTGCACCCTTTAAGTTCTACTCCTCTTGGCTAAATGATTTATCATATAACAACTTAATTCAAGAAAGCTAGAACTCTGAGTTGGAAATAGTGGGTCTTTCACTTGCTCAAATCTTCATGGCAAAACTTAAAAGACTAAAACATTCTATAATTCTTTGGGCGAAGGAAAACGTTCTCAGGGATGAAGAATCTCTAAACCTTATTAAAATGGAGTTGGAGGACCTTGAAAGCCTAGATAGTGATGGATATGAAAAAAAAGCTAAAAAGGAAAAAAATGGCTTTAGAAGGGGAAAGGCATAGGATCTTAAAGGAGAATGAAGAAAAATGGGGATTGAAAAGAAGAGCGATCTGGCTAAAGGTGAGTGATGAAAAGTCTAAGTTCTTACATAATTATATCAAGAGTGGGAAAATATCAAACACTATTTGGGATTTGGAAAACGAAGAGGGGGTTTCAGCATCCTCTTTTAGTGAATTAGCTGGAATGGGGGTAAACCATTATAAATCCCTTTTCAAAGCTCCCCAGGAAGCCTCGATTTATGAATTCATCCAGGTGGCTCAAGTGTTCTCGAGATTCATTGATGAGGAGGAAAATGAATTGCTAATGGCCCCAATATCAAAGGGGGAAGTGGAAGGGGTTCTCCTTTCCATGAAAAAGGAAAAAATCATGGGTCCTGATGGCTGGATGGTGGAATTATTTCAACATTTTTTTGAGATATTAGGGGAGGATCTGGTGGGACTTGTGGAAGATTCTAGGAGCAGAGGGTTTGTTTGTGATGGTCTAAATTCTAAATTTATTGCACTAATCCCTAAGACTCATTGCCCTAAATGTTTTGATGATTTTAGACCTATTTCCCTATGCAATTTTATATATAAAAGTATTTCTAAAACCATTGCTAGGTGCCTCAAAATTGTTCTTTCAATCAACATATCTCAAGAGAAGTTTCGGTTTCTTGAAGGGAGACAAATTCATGAAGCTATTGGGGTGGCACAAGAAACTCTGCACGTCAAAAAAAAGAAAAAAAGGCATGATTGTGAAGATTGACCTCTCAAAGGCTTATGATAAGATTAGCTGGATTTAACTTCGCCTTTTGATGACCCACCTAGGTTTCAACATTGAATTCATAAATTGGGTTATGAGTTGTTTAACAAATGTAAGTTTTGTTGTCCTCATAAATTGAGCTTCCTCCCCATTCTTTTTCAGTCAGAGGGCTCTTCGTCAAGGGTGCCCCCTTTCTCCTCTTCTTTTTCTTTTTGCAGCGTTTGAGAAAATTGATTCACTATGCCATCAGAAGGGGAGAATACAGAGGTATCGAAATTGTTATCAATATCCATATGACACATATTCTATTTGTAGATTACATCTTACTCTTCTGTGATGGATCAAGGGGTGATCTTAAAAAGCTTCATTTCATTTTGAATCTATTCTGAAAAGCAACTGGTTTGAGTATAAATGCTCACAAATTATCCAGTTCCCACCATGGCCTCTCTAGGGCGGAGCTTAATAGAGTTCTCGTTATATTTCCCTTCGAAGTAAAAAACATTATGGAGAGCCTTAAATACCTGGGATTCATTTGAAGTCAGATTCATATAAATCCTCAGATTGGAAATTGGTGGTCTCAAAATTCGAGAAGAGGGTTAAGCATTAAAGCTTCAAATTGTTATCTCGAGCTGGCCGCTTGGTACTTATCAAATCAGTGCTACAGGCTATCCCCATTTACTAGATTTCTCTATCATGGGTTCCAAAATGCATCCTTTCACAAATCAGAAAGATTTGTGGTCATTTTATGTGGGCAAGTGCAAAGGATGAAGAGGTCCTTCCAGGGGTAGCATGGGAGAAAATTGCTCGCCCAAAAGACAAAGGGGGTTGGGGCATTAAGGACATAACATGATTTTCTCGATCCCTAGCTGCAAAGTCTGGTCGGAACCTTCTAACATAGGATAATCTATGGAATTCAGTGATAAAGGGGAAATATATTGATCCACTGGATGTGATGGACTAGATGAGGTCTTGGGAAAGAAATACTGGAAACTAATCGATCATAGAGAAGGAAACATTGGATTCTTTTAACATTATTAGGGATGGTCTTTCCTAGATGGTTGGTCGTGGTTCTAGTGTCCGAGTGGGCATGGATCCATGGGTTGGCTGCAATGAGTCTTTCATTCTTCCAAAGGTGTTAAGGGTTTTTCTCGCAAAAAGGGGCATTTACACTTTAAATCAAATTTCAAATGAGGCCACTACTTCCTTATGGTTTCAGGGGTGGTGGAGTGTCAAGGACCTAACTCTTCAACCCAGGTGGGCGGACATTTGGAAGAATTACTTGTTTGAAATCCAAAGCACAAATGTTCATATAAAATAAAAACCTGATGTGTTGGTTTGGGTTTTCTCTTCAAGTGGTTCTTATACTCCAAATTTCGGCTACAATATAAAAATGAATATGAGGTTTGGAGACCCAAGCAAATTGTGGTTCGGGTCTTTGTGGAAAGTCAGTTGCCCGAAAAAATCGAGGTTTTTTTTCTGGTGTATTCTACGGAACAAAATCCCCTCCTGGGAAAAGCTACAGAAAAGGAACAAGCATGGGTTGGGAAGGTGCCCTCTTTGCAAAGCCGGTGATGAATCCTCTACTCATTTATTTCTCTTATGTCCAGTTACAAAACACATTTGGGGGTTCTTTTTAAAAAGTGTGGGTTTGTCTTCTCAATGGGATGGGATCTGATCCAGACTTAAACAGGAACACAAAAAATTACAGAGATAACCATAAACACATATATGCAATGAAAATAATACTTCACTTCATTAATGTAAAATACTGAAATATGCTTACAAACAGTAATGGAAATAAACCAGTTAGGGCGATGGTAGCTTATCTCTGAGAAGAGATGTGGTGGCTACATGCCTCTGAACTGTCTTACAATGAGGCTCGAAGGCCTATTTATTGTTGAGAAACAATGGAAAACCCTTAACATTCCAAAACCTAACCCTAGAAGATGAAACGCCAAACTGTGGGCCCTGTTTGGGTAAATTGGTACATCAACTTCCCGAGGTCGTAACTTTGGCATACGATCTTCGTTTGATGCGTACAATAGCTCGTTAGAAAGATCTATCCGAGAACTACCACTTTGGAAGGCAACATCAATCTTGATGTTGCCCCAAATTTCCCAAAAACGTCATTTAGGGCCTCAAAACGGCTTTGGAAGTTCAGGACCCGAAAAACTGCTAAAAATAGTAAGTTGTGCTACAATTAAGGAAACTGAAAATGCTGAGAGAAACAATGGTTGGGGTCCAGGTGGACTTGGTAGGTGGCCACCAAGATCCACCTGGATCATTCCTCACCCCTTAGGAAGCAATGGTCCCCATTGCATTGAGTTCCTCCATGAGATGAGGAAACTTTTGTTGAACTTGGTCCCTAGTGAGCCACTTGCCCTGGTGAAGGAGTTGGCCTGCTTTGACAACTCGATACAGTTGGATATTTTGTTGGCAAGTGTTCTTGATCTGTGTGTCCATGATCTGATCAGTTTCAGCTTGTTCCATGCAATCTGGATCTAATTCTGTGGGTGTGCATTGTTCTGCAATGTCGGATGTGTCTGGAAATGGTGGAAAGTATGGCCAAAGGCGGTCCACATTGAACACTGGGTGTAGACCAAGGAATGGGGGAATGTTGAGCTCAAATGCATTGTCTCCAACAACCTTAGTAATGGTGTAAGGACCATATCGGAGTGGTCTCAGTTTCTGATAAGCTCCAGTAAGGCGTTCCTTTTGCAAATGCAACCAGACATTGTCGCCCACCTGAAACTTGTGTGGCACCCGATGCTGATCATGTCGCTGCTTGTACTTGGCATTTGATTTCTCCAAAATGTCATGGACCTGCTAGCGAATATATTGAATGTGCTCAATGAAGCTAGTTGCCTTATCTATTTTGGACTGGACATGAGCCGAATCTGTGTGAGTAGCTGCAAGTGGCATGGCCACATCAATGGGGCATAGTGGCTGGAATCCCAAGCCCACCTGAAAAGGGCTGTGGCCAGTCGAGCAGTGAAGAGCTCGGTCGTAGCTATGCTAAACATAGGGGAGGCTCTCGTCCCATGTGCATGGATGCTTTGAGTTGTACATGCGCAAAATGTGTATAATCATCTGATTGACAACCTCTGTCTGGCCATCAGTTTGAGGATGGAAGGCTGTGGACTTAGTGAGTTTGGTGTCCAGCATTGACCAGAGACTGGAGCAAAATGTACTAAGGAGCCGACTGTCCCGATCTGAGATGATAGACTGTTGGATCCCAAAGTGCACCCACACTCGTTCAAAGAAAAGTTTAGCAGTGGCTTCTGCTGTGATATTCTTCTTGCAGGCCGCCATAATGGCCATCTTCGAGAACCCATCCACGACCACAAAAACACAATCGTTTCCATGCTTAGTGGAAGGAAGGCCTGACATGTAATCCATGGAGATGGATTCCCAAGGCCAACTAGGGGTAGGCAGCGGGGTATAAAGGCCTTGCTTCTTGATGATTGGTTTGGCAATGGCACAGGCAGTACATGATCTGATGTACTTCCTGACATCTTGTTGAAGATTTGGCCAATAGAAATAATTTTGCAGTACTGCCACCATTTTCTCGACCCCGAAATGCCCAGCAGCCCGACTGTAGTGTGCTTCCCAAATCATCTTGGCACGTTCGCTTGAAGGAACACAAAGGTGACCCAGGTGGCATAACAGGGCATCCTGGAGGTGAAAATCTGGAACATGTCGAACCCCCAAGAGTGTCTGGTATGTGTGGCCAAATTCTGGGTCGCTTTTGTAGAGAAGTGGCCAATTAGAAGTCTCGTGCCCACAAGAGTTGAGCACGGTGGTTAACGCCATGATCGGTGGTCAACTGAGGAAATCTGCAACATTATTGGTGCTTCCCTTCTTATACTTGATATTCAAATGGAATTGTTGCAGATATGTAGACCAGTTTTGATGGCGACCATTCTGCAATTTCCCTTGGGTCTGTATGAACTGCAGGGGTCGGTGGTCTGTGTGGATGACCGTTTCCTTCCCCAAAATGTAATGCTTCCATTGTACGCAGGCCTGAACAATGGAATACATCTCTTTATCATAAGTGGGATACTTCCAGACTGTGTCTGAAAGTGTTTCACTGTGATATGCCACTGGATGCCTGTGTTGAGTAAGGACTGCCCCAATAGCATAGTCAGAGGCATCTCTCTCGACCTCAAATGGTTGTTGTAAATCTGGTAACACGAGCACTGGTGCCGTGCAGAGGCGATCTTTCAATTCTATGAATGCCTTTTGTTGAGATTCAAACCAAAATAATTTCGCTTTCGCTCCTCCCTTGGTGACTTGACTCAAGGGCCAAGTGATATGAGAAAACCCCAACACGAACCTGCGGTATTAGTTGGAAAGACCTAGAAAGTTGCGGAGCTCTATCAGAGTGGTTGGAGATGGTCAATCCCGAATGACTTGGATCTTGGTTGGATCCACATGCACCCCTTGTTCATCAATAATGTATCCCAGATACTGAACCTGGGTCATGCCAAAAGTGCATTTCTCCAAATTGGCACATAGTTTGTGTTGCCACAGTGTTTGAAGAACCTGTCGGATGTGGTGGAGGTGCTCTTCCCAACTCTGGCTGAAGATTAGAATGTCATCCAAGTATACCACTACAAATGAATTGTTGAATGGCCACAAGATGTCATCCATTAGCCTCATGAAAGTTGCAGGAGCATTCGTCAATCCTAAAGGCATAACCAACCATTCGAAGAGGCCCTCCTTGGCTTTGAAGGCAGTCTTCCACACATCAGAGGGTTTGATTGGTACCTGGTGATATCCTGACTCCAGATCGATCTTGTTGAAATATTTTTCCCCCTTTAGTTGGTCAAGGAGGTCATCAATCCGCGGGATCAGGTACCTATTACGGACAGTGATCTTGTTCAGCGCTCGATAGTGTTGTGTGTGGAGCGTGATTGTTCAAAGGTCTTTGTTTCAACCGGATGTATACCCCAAGAAGTCTTGTACACCCCTCCACGCGGGGGGGGTGTGGGGGTCCGGGGGGGCCTATCCCCCCCGGCTAGGGGGTCTGGGGGCCAGCGGTCCCTCGGCGGGGGCTCGGGGGCAGCGCCCCCGAAGCTAAAAACAAATGTAAAAATGCCTTGTAAAAGTATAGTAATTTCTAGTCAATCTGGGCCATTCATTAGGCGGATGATCTGACGGTAGAACTTATGTTTAGTTTAGGGTTTTTTGCCCTAGAAGGCAACCCCTCTCTTTGTATGAGGGTATTGTATTTGAGGCTATGAAATAGATGTGTATTCTGTGAGCGAGAAATAGAGAGGTGAGGCTGTGAGAGAAAACAGAGGATATTACAACGGACTTGTTGTAGGTTGTGTCTCTTCATTTTGCTGGATAATAGAAAGGAAGGACTGGGTGTTCGGGGTCCACGTAGCCCAAACTGGGTGAACCACTTATATTTGTGTCTCTCTTGTTTTGTGCATTTTCTGTGTTTATATTTCTGCAATATTTTATGTGTTCCATTGCTCCGTAATATATAATTTTCTAACAACTGGTATCAGAGCCGAAGGTCTATTTGGCTGATAAACTCGCAGGAAAAAAGGGTTCCTGGTTCGAGTGGGAGCAATGGCAGAAGATGGTAAGTTTAGGGTCGTGAAATTTAACGGCCAAAACTTCTTGCTGTGGAAGATGCAGATGGAAGATTATCTGTATTAGAAAGATCTATACCTACCATTGGGAGGAAAAACAAAGATGCCAACGGGTATGAAAGACGAAGAATGGAACCTTCTCGATAGAAAGGCACTCGGAACAATACGGTTGTGCCTTTCTGCGTCAGTCACCTTCAACATTTCGAAGGAAACCACGATAGAGGGTTTGATGCAGACATTGTCAAAACTATATGAAAAACCCTCAACCTCAAACAAGGTATTTCTTATGAAACAGTTATTTAATATGAAGATGTCGAAAGGTGGATCTGTTGCAGACCATTTAAATGATTTTAATACAGTTACAAGTCAGTTAAGTTCTGTAGGGGTAAATTTTGATGATGAAGTTAGAGCTCTGTTATTCTTGTGCTCATTACCAGAAAGTTGGAATGGTTTGGTAATGGCCATTAGTAACTCCGTTTTTGGATCTAGTACTTTAAAGTTTGATGATGTTGTCGGTGCTATCCTTAGCGAGGAAATGCGACAGAAAAGCTCTGGTGAGACATCAGGAAATGCTTTGAGTGCAGAGTCTAGAGGAAGAAAAATGGAAAGAGGAAAGAGCTCAGGATATCGCAGTAAATCAAGGAAAGGCAGATCCAACTCCAGATCGGGGATAGTGTGCTGGAAATGTGGAAAGAAAGGACACCTAAAGAAAGATTGTATATCTCAGAAGGGAAAAGAAGGAGATGCACAGCAAGAAAACAATCATGAAGAAAATGTGATAGGTGAGGTGTTACAAGATGCTTTGATTCTTTCTTTCGAAAATATTACTGATTCCTGGGTGGTAGATTCAGGGGCTTCATTCCATGCCACACCTGATAAGAAATACTTTCGTGACTATGTTCAAGGAGATTTTGGACAAGTTCTTCTGGGTGATGATAAACCCTGTAAAATCATTGGAATGGGTAAGGTTCTTGTAAAACAGTAGAATGGAAACCAATGGCTATTAAAGGAGGTAAGGCATGTTCCAGATCTAAAGAAAAATCTGATTTCAACAGGGCAGTTAGGCAGTGAAGGCTGTGTGACAAATTTCACAGATAAAGCTTTGAAGGTCACCAAAGGAGCCCTGGTAATAGCAAAAGGTGAAAAGGTTGGTACATTGTATTTATGCAATGGTATTTCTAACTCTGTTAATGCTTTAACTTCCAAAGGAGCAGATGCAGCATTATGGCATCATAGGCTCGGACACATGAGTGAAAAGGGGATGAAGATTCTTCACTCAAGGAATTTGTTGCCAGGTTTGAAGAATGTTGATTTGGACTTCTGTGAGAATTGCATTTATGGAAAACAGAAGAGAGTCAGATTTCTCAGAGTTGGGAAAGAAAATAAGAACGAAAAATTAGAGCTTGTGCATACAGACGTATGGGGACCTGCTCACGTATCATCTCTCTGTGGCTCTCATTATTATGTTACTTTTATTGATGATGCAACTAGAAAAACTTGGATTTATTGTATTAAGAATAAATCTGATGATTTGATACTTTCAAGAGATGGAAAGCTTTGGTTGAGATTGAGACAGGAAAGAAATTGAAGTGTCTTAGATCAGACAATGGAGGTGAATATTGCAGCAAAGAGTTTGATAGGTACTGTTCAGAGCATGGAATTCACAGAGAGAAGACAGTTCCAAGAACACCACAAGAAAATGGTGTGTCAGAAAGGATGAACAGAACAATCATGGAGCGTGCAAGATGCATGAGATTGCATGCAGGATTGCCTTTACAGTTTTGGGTAGATGCTGTAGATACTGCTATTTATCTAATAAACAGAGGGCCTTCAAGTTCCTTGGATGGTGGTGTTCCAGAGGAAGCATGGACAGGTAAAAAGATAAACTACTCCTTTTTAAAGCCTTTTGGTTGTGAGGCCTTTGTCCATATTGATAAAGAAAATAGAACAAAGCTTGAGGCAAAGTCAAAGAAATGTACCTTTATTAGATATGGTGTTAATGATTTTGGTTATCGCTTATATGATTATGGAAATCACAAAATCATTAGGAGCAGAGATGTAATATTCAATGAAAAGGTCTTGTATAAGAATCAGTTGCAGGAAAAGAAGAAAGAAAACGAAAACAAGGAATACGTAGTTCTTGATGAAATCACTGAAAAAATAAAGGTGCATGAAAATAATAATAATCAACAACCACAACAACAGCAACCACCACAGCAACAACAAGCACCCCAAACACCTGAAAGTGGTGTTATAAGATCTACCAGGATAAGTAGACCCCCTGAACGATATTCTCCTTCATTATATTATTTATTGTTGACTGATTTCGGTGAACTCGAATGTTATGAAGAAGCAATGCAGGTTGAAAGCAGGGAGAAGTGGGAGGTAGCCATGGAAGAAGAGATGGACTCCTTAATGCATAACCAGACTTGGGATTTAGTCAGGTTACCTGCAGGAAAAACTACATTGAAGAATAAATGGGTTTACAGGTTGAAGGAAGAAGATGGAGGAAAACAGAGGTATAAAGCTAGACTTGTGGTGAAGGGGTTTGCACAGAAGAAAGGTATTGATTTTGATGAAATATTTTCTCCTGTTGTTAAAATGACTTCAATCAGAACTATTTTAAGTCTTGTAGCAGCTGAAGATTTGCATCTTGAGCAGTTAGATGTAAAGACAACCTTTCTCCATGGGGATTTGGAGGAAGAGATATATATGCAGCAGCCATAAGGATATGAGGTGAAAGGGAAGGAGAAACTAGTGTGTAGGTTGAAGAAGAGCTTGTATGGCTTAAAACAGGCTCCAAGGCAGTGGTATCTAAAATTTGACAAGTTTATGTCTGAACAAGGTTATACTAGATGTCACTCTGATCATTGTGTTTATTTGAAAAAGCAAAATGATGGCAGCTATATTATATTGTTATTGTATGTAGATGACATGCTTGTTGCAGGATCTAACATGCAGGAAATAAATGTGCTCAAAGGAAAATTGGCAAATTCATTTGCAATGAAGGATTTGGGAGCTACAAAACAAATCCTTGGTATGAGAATAACTAGAGATAGGAAAAATCGTGAATTAACATTGTCTCAGAATGAGTACATACAAAAGGTGTTGAAAAGATTTAACATGCACAATGCAAAACCAGTTAGTACACCTTTTGCTAGCCATTTCAAACTTAGCAAGGAAATGTGCCCAAAGACCCAAGAAGACATGGATTATATGTCTAAAGTTCCATATGCATCAGCAGTTGGAAGCTTAATTTATGCAATGGTCTGCACAAGGCCTAATATTTCACATGCAGTGGGAGTTGTAAGCAGGTACATGAACAATCCAGGAAAGGAACATTGGATGGCAGTGAAATGGATTCTCAGATATTTGAAAGGTACCACAAATCAAGCATTATGCTTTGGTGGTTCAAACATCTCCCTACAAGGATATGTTGATGCAGATATGGCAGGTGACAGAGATAACAGGAGGAGAATTACAGGATATGTATTTACTGTTGGAGGAACAGCGGTCAGTTGGGTTTCAAAAATCCAAAGTGTTGTTGCACTTTCAACAACAGAAACAGAGTATGTTGCTGCTACAGAGGCTAGTAAAGAAATGATTTGGTTACAAAGGTTTATGGGTGAATTGGGTAAGGAGCATGATATGGGCACGTTATACAGTGATAGACAAAGTGCCATTCATCTTGCAAAGAACTCAACATTTCATTCCAGGACTAAACACATACAGCTTAAGTACCATTTCATATGATCAATGTTGGAAGATGGAGAGTTGAAGCTGGAAAATATACACACTAGCCAGAATCCTGCAGATATGCTAACAAAAGTTGTAACCAGGGAGAAATTGAGAATATGCTCAGTTTCAATTGGTCTTCAAGGATGACGATGAAGATGAAAAATAGCCAAGTCCAAAGAGGAGTCATTGTCCAGCAAATGAAGCAGCAGTGGAGTTGCTACAATCATTCTCCAAGTGGGAGATTGTTGTGTGTGGAGCATGATTGTTCAAAGGTCTTTGTTTCAGCCAGATGTATACCCCAGGAAGTCTTTTACACCCCTCCACGCGGGGGGGTGCGGGGGTCCGGGGGCTAGCGGTCCCCCAGCGGGGGCTCGTGGGCAACGCCCTCGAAGCTAAAAACAAATGTAAAATTGCCTTGTAAAAGTATAGTAATTTCTAGTCAATCTGGGTCGTTTATTAGGCGGATGATCTGATGGCAGAACTTATGTTTAGTTTAGGGTTTTTTTCCCTAGAAGGCAACCCCTCTCTTTGTATGAGGGTATTGTATTTGAGGCTGTGAAATAGATGTGTATTCTGTGAGCGAGAAATAGAGAGGTGAGACTGTGAGAGAAAACAGAGGATATTACAGCGGATTTGTTGTAGGTTGTGTCTCTTCATTTTGCTGGATAATAGAAAGGAAGGACTGTTTTTTCGAGGTGGACGTAGCCCAAACTGGGTGAACCACGTATATCTGTGTCTCTCTTGTTTTGTGTGTTTTCTGTGTTTATATTTCTGCAATATTTTATGTGTTCCATTGCTCCGTAATATATAATTTTCTAACAGATAGTCAATACAGAGTCTCCAAGTCCCATCCTTCTTCTGTACCAACACGATCGGGCTCCCACAAGGCGATGAACTCGGACGGATGTGACCTTTCTACAGCAGCTCCTGAATCTGCCTCTTGATTTCATCGTTCTCCAGAACGGAGCGCCAATAAATTGGTCCATTGGGTAGCGGCGCACCTGGGGTCAGATCAATGGAGTGCTTGACCTGACAGTTCAGAGGAACCCCTGCGGGGGAGGTGAATATCTCCTTGTACTCCTTCACGACCTTATCCATCTGCAGTTGTCGTGCGGAGGGGTCCTGTTTGGAGGCCGTGGCCACCATATTCTTCTTTCCTTGAGGGCGTATCATCAGGAAAACAAATTTCCCAGTCTTGGAAATGAGCTTACTGCATTGTTTTGCAGTAATCAAAGAGATGGTGGTAGGTGGTGCTACCTCTGGTATCCTGTACAACTTATTCCCCAATGTAATAATAACAGCACGGGGCCTTGATTCATACACAGCATGTCGCTTCCACAAGTATGGTTGTCCTAATAATACATCATAAAATTCAAGGGGAGCAATGTCACACAATACCTCATCCATGAAGGGCTTGATGTGTATGGAAGGCGACACTGCTGGCTCACGTGAAGATCCCGTCCTTGGTGAAGCCACCCGATGGTGTATGGTTGTGGATGTGCTTTGGTCGGTAAGCCCAACCGCTTCACGACCTCTGCCGAAATGAGGTTCTTTTGGCTCCTGCTATCGACAATGAACTGTAACGGGGAGCCCTTTACCCACATCTGGGAATGGAAGAGACGCTCCTCCTCCTCTGGATCTTCGAGTTCATTTTTCTGGATCTTGGCGGTAGCAACAGTGGCGTTGGGATCTACGTCAATGATCTATTTCCCTTTATCATTCCCCTTGTCGGGTTCTGACTCAGAGTCGGAACATGCATCTGATTCTGGAACCTTTAGCTTAGCCACCAGTGACTGCTTGGCCCAACACTCACTGGTGTTGTGAGTGGAGCTCTTATGGAACTCACACCATTTTCTCGTGTCCTTTTTCGTCTTCGCAACGCTGTTCTTTGCTTGTAGCTTTGGTAGGTTGTCTTGGGAGGCCCCGCCTTGGCTTTGTCCTTTGTTTTATGTTTTAGGGGCACCTTTCCCTTACTTCAGATTCACAGATCCAAAGTCTTGCTTCTTTTGTTTAAACTTATGGTCAACCTTGATGGCATATCGGTACACTGTGCTGAGCGAGGAGATGTTCAAGAATTGTATTTCTTCCTGGATGTACTTGTGCAGGCAGCTGCGGTATTTGACTATCAAATGTTGCTCCGTATCCTTGATACCCAACTTTGTGCGAAGGGTATGGAAACTATTGGTGAACTCTGGCACGTCTTGGTCCCTTCCCTGCCGCAGCGTGGTCCATTTTATGTATTCGTCCTCATAGCTTCCGACACGGTAGTACTGCTCCTTGATGGCATCCCAGAATGAATTCCAAGTGGGTGCGGCTGAAAATAGTGAGCCGGTATTTTCATCCTTCTGCTCGCAGTAGGTTTCCCACCAGTCCTTAACGTGGGGGGCTGCTTTGAGAAGAGCGAAAACAATCTTTTCTCGACTGGAAAATTCATGAACAGAAAAATAACCCTCCAACAGATTTAACCATTTATCTATGGCATCTGCATCTATCTGACCCTCAAATATGGGGATTTCAAAATTAACTTGTACCTTAAAGGGCGTGACGTTTCCAAAGTAGCTGTTGGAAGCCGATGTGTCGCTTCTGGGTAGCCGCTGAAGGATTTGGGAAAAACTGTCCATAATCGCGTTCCGTTGTCGCTCGAGGGCTTCTTCGAGCAAGATTTTGATAGGATCTCCTGCCCCCTCGTCTTTCTTCCCATCTGCCATAGGAGGCCATCGGGATTTGCGAGGCTGGTCTCACAAAGGTTCGACCAGTTCAAGCCCTAACTCCTTATATCCCGACCTCGTTGGGGACATGCAAAGAAAAACAGAGAAAAAGTAGACCCCTCTGATACCACTAATCCAGACTTAAACAGGAACGCAACAAATTACAGAGATAACCATAAATACAAATATGCAGCGGAAATAATACTTCACTTCATTAATGTAAAATACTGAAACATGCTTACAAACAGTAATGGAAATAAACCAGTTAGGGCGATGGTAGCTTATCTCTGAGAAGAGATGTGGTGGCTACATGCCTATGAACTATCTTACAATGAGGCTCGAAGGCCTATTTACTGTTGAGAAACAATGGAAAACCCTTAACATTCCAAAACCTAACCCTAGAAGATGAAACGCCAAACTATGGGCCCCGTTTGGGTAAATTGGTACATCAACTTCCCGGGGTCGTAAATGTTCTTATGTAAAGAGAGACCCACTTTCTCTATGATAGTTGATATTCTCTTGTAGTTCGTGAACTTCTTGTATTGAGCATAGAGTTGTTTTTTCTCTTTGCCTCAATACGTTGTGCTACACTTTATAATCAGGGTGAACACACAGTTTTAGATATGGATAATCCACTATGTAATTTTTTATTTTCTTTATAAAGAGTTCGATTTTTCTTCGGAAAAAATAAAAATTGAAATATATTATATATTTTTTTATTAAGATGTAAGTTATATATATATATATATATATATATATATATATATATATATATATATATATATATATATATATAATTTATTTTAATGCCTAGTTTAATATAGTTTTTTATTTGATATTGTTATATATATTAAAGCACATATTAAACTATCCACAAGGCTTTGAATTGATGACCATTAAGACTCTCCTTGTGACACGGTTACTAGTTCAGACCATGGGTTAGCTAGAAGAAAAAATTAATTAATTAATTAATTAATTAATATATATATATATATATATATATATATATATATATATATATATATATATATATATATATATATTCAAAAACTACATTTGGCATCTCCATAATAAGAACTATTTGTTAATTAGTCTAATTATTATTTTATATAGATAATATATGTAAATTTCAAAAATATTATTATTTTATATAGATATAAATAGAAATTTCAAAAATATGTTTTTATTTATGGTAATTTAGTTTTATTTCTATTTTTAAAAAATAAAGATGAAAATAACAAATATATGTGTGATAAGCTTTAATTTAGTTTTATAAATATATTTGATATATGTGTAAATTAAATGTGATGCCAATTCTTGTATTGAAAGAAATTCTCACTAGATTAAAGTGTTTACTCACAAACGTAAGGTTTCTATGTTTTTTTGGAAGCTTGCATTGAGTGGCATGCATGCACTATTTTATATGTCACTCAATTAAAGCTTCTCAAAAAATCTTACATGCCTGGTCTGATATGAGAATGTTTATCTTACTTTTTTTTAGCATAAAAATAAAATGTTAAAGAATCATGATTAAAATAAAATGTTAAAAAATTATGATTAATTTCCTACTTTCTTAAGGTTTGATAAACCATATAAATCTTAGTATATGTTAATTATCATTATCATCATATAATTTTCAAACATTCTTAAAATATTATGATATACAAAATAGATATTCATAATAATATTATCAACCTATTAACATATTACATGTTTCCAAAAAAAACAAATTAAACACCTTATTTTTACAAATTTACACGTCATTCTTTTAAATATGGAAACCAATATCATACTTAATTTACAAACATATCAAATATATATCCTCAAAAATTATATACCAAATATGCGTTAAATTTTATTTTAAAATATATCAAACTACATGATTTCCAACCAGGCTCTGAAGCACTCTGCTAGGGTTTGGACGCCTTAGGGTTTTGTTGATCTAACTCCTCGCTGCAGTAGTCTCCTCACTCATGCAATTATTGTCACATCCTAACATCACCTGCCAATTGAGCAAGCACATGTTCGAACCTCTTGGGGGAGGGGGACTAACCCCCTCCTTATATTCAGTGTTAACAGGCGTGCATCAACCCTCAAGCGTCCCATCTTCCATCTCAGGGAAACACAAGGGAAAACAAGCAGAGTCGCCTACTCTAGGAGCCAAATGGCAGTCTCGAATGAAGGGTCGATGCCTCCCAAAGGAGAAAAAAAAAAAAAAAATCTGAGAGTTTTTATCCCCAACCACCATCTGGAGAAGTCTAGACAATTTATGCAAGACCACGTGATAATATGAAAATTCATGTGCATCTGGCCCAAAGAATCAAACATTATTCACTAGATCTAACTCAAATTCCATCCTAAAGCTCCATTTGACCAGTGTCTCCATGGAAATGGATTTTTCACAGTGATCCTTGAAGATTTGGAAGACTGTAAAATAATTTTGGACAATGGGTCATACTTCATGAACAATGCAACGTTATTCATGAGGCACTGAGAGCCCTATTACAATCCAGAGAAGAAGCAGTTTTTAGCCGTGCCCATTTGGGTCCGCTTGTATTCCTTGCCAGAGGATTTTTGGGAAATGGACATCCTAGAGTCGATTGGTGATTCCATTAATAACTTTGTACAAGTCTCTGAGATCACTAGACGTGTACGATTTTATTCCTATGCCAAAATTTGTGTTTGTATGAAAATCTCACAACCCCTCCCAGAGTCAATTGAGATTGAGTATCAGGACGAAATTTGGCCCTAACCACTGGACTACAAGCATGTTCCCTTTAAATGCAGAATCTGTCACAAAGATGGACATTTGTTTTGCGACTTCCATCAACACCCACCAGAGGCTTCTACTCCTTCAACTGCCCCCCCCCAGATGGTTTTCAGGAATTCCTTCGGTGACACCCTCCAAACACATAGCTCCCCCATCCCAGGCCCCACTAGATCGTTCTACAACAGCTCCAAGTCGTCCTTCCTCCACATCCCCCAGTGGGCCTTCTTGGAACAAGTTCACCCTCTTAGTGGATCAGGGTGAAAAGGATTAACCAGAAGCACCTGCAATTGCACCCCTAACAGTATCTCTAGTTCAAATCGTGATGGAGGTAGAAGAGGGCCCTCAAAACCCTAAAAGTAAACAACCAAGAAAAGGTAAATCGCCCAATGGGAAATCCACAAGAAAGGAATTCCATCAAGTCCTAGCCCAAGTCTGATACTCCCTTGAGCTAGAAATCAAAGTGGACCAACTCAACTAGGACGAAAGGATTATGATAGCTTTCCTGTGAAACTGAGCCAAAGATGAATCGACATAAATCCTTCAACGTCAGCTCGATCAATTCCACCAGATCTATAATGACTAGGGAAAATGTTAGGCTACTTTGGAGCCCCCGCCCAGATGGCTCTGGCTATTTGGGAAGAGGAAACGGTGACCAGGTGAATTGAATCCAACCCAGGATCTAGGAAAAAGGGTAGAAGACTCACTAGTGAAGTGATTAGAGAAGCCGAGGCGATCCTAGTTAACTTAAGACAAGAAATTTTCCTCACATATTATTACCAACACTCTCTCCCAACTCCTCCTCAGTTAAGCTAGTCTCGTGGAATATAAGAGGCCTCAATTCCAATATGTGCGTTGAGGTACTTGAAGGAACAAATTCAAAAAGAAAAATTAGACATCTTGATCCTGCAAGAAACTAAGGTAAGTTGGGAGAAACTTAGTGAAAATTCATGTAGAAGTTGGCCTATGACAGAGTGTATGGCACTCAATGCAATGGGTAGTGCTGAAGGGTTGGGAATCCTTTGGGATTCTAGATCCATTTGTTTAGGGAACCGGATCGAAAACCCAAATACCCTTTCTAGTCAATTTAAATGTATAGGCTCCTCAAAAAATGTTTGAATGAAAGGGGTTTATGGTCTTAGTATGCCAAGGATAAAAGATGCCTTTCTCCAAATTTTAAGACATCTGAAGGAGCTTTTGGGCTATACCAAATGGATGTTGGCAGGGGACTTTAACTTGATTAGCAATTTGAAAGAGAAGGGGGGGGGGGGGGTGTCAGATGGCTGGATCCGATCTCCCTTTCCTTTCAGGAAACTATACAAGATCTGGGAGCAGAAGACATTGATTTTGTTAATGGATCTCTCACTTGGAACAATTGACAGGGCGACAAGAACTATATTGCTTCACGTCTGGGTCGTTTCATTGTTTCAAACAATATTATTCAATAGGATATGTTCCTTCAATTGTTGATCCTCCCTTGCATGGGATTAGACCACTAGCCCATCTACTTGGAAATTAATCTGAGGATGGAACAAAGGAATCACCCTTTGCGTTTTGATTTGTTTTGGCTTGAAATTCTAGATTTCATTGCAAATATGGAAGAATGGTCGAGAGATATTTGGGTGAATGGGCACAATATAATGGAAACTTTCCAATTGAAGCTTAAGGACCTAAAAGCAATATTAAATAATGGAAGCATTCAAACTTTGACAACATTCATCATGAAAATTGGAAGTTGGAGGAAGCAATGTGATCAATCCGCAGCGGATCATTTTATAAGGTCGGACTGAAACTCTCCTCGCACAATAGGGTAAAACCCTCAATGACCTGGAGCAATGTTGAAAACATGAAGAAACTCTATGGAGACAAAAATTGATATTCCAATGGCTCAAAGAAGGTGAAAGAAACATGAAATTATTCCATCGAACCATGTTAAAACACAAGCCATTTAATAGGATTTTTTCCCTTAATGGCTTGGACGATGCAGGCTTACCCGACATATGCAAATCTCAAAGGAACTGATCACCCATTTCCAGACCTTGTGCACTAAGACAGGTGATCTCGTACGAAGAGGTGGAAGAAATCGTTCATGCACTTCCCTCAAACAAAGCCCTAGGCCCGAATGGATTCAACTCTGAATTATTCAAATTGAGCTGGCACTTTCTTGGGACTGAGATCCATCTGTTAATCGAGGACAACCGCTCCTCCTAGAGAATATGGTCGGGTCTGAGCGCAACATTTTTAACACTCATCCCGAAGAAAGGCATGATGTTGGACCCAAATTATTTTCGACCAATAGCCCCATGAAATGTTATTTATGAAATTATAACAGGAATCCTAGTCCGAATACTCAAACCCTTATTTAAAGCGATCATCGGCCTGTAGCAGTCAGGATTTGTGGAGGGTCAGAAAATCATGGATGGAATTCTTGTGGCTCATGAGGTAGTCCACTCCTTATCCTTGTCCAAAACTCTAGGTATGCTCATTAAACTCGATATTTCTAAAGATTATGATCATCTGAGTTGGAATTATCTCCTTTCCATACTTGATGCTTTTGGATTTTCCTCATCCATGATTAAATGGGTTCAATCAATGATTGAAACACATTTATATTCCATCCTAGTAAATGGGGCCTTGTCACAGCCTTTTTGGGGTTCCATGGGTTTGCGACAAGGGGATCCCATATCCCCCTTTCTCTTCATGATTGCAACAGAGGATCTTCGCCATATCATCAACGTTGCGTTAGAATATAGTCCTCTCTAGGGCATTAAAATTTACTGGGATTCCCCTCCTATCACTCACCAGCAATTTGTGGATGATAATATGCCATATGGAAAACCAACTCTCAAAGAAGCCAAGCAGTTTGGTTCCATACTCGAAGCGTTTCAGCAGGCCTCAGGCACGCTCATCAACGGGGACAAATCTGATATCTTCTTTTTCAATACCCACCTAAGGGTACAAATTCATATGGCTCAGACCCTAGGCTTCCGAATCAGATTACTCCCAAGTACCTACCTAGGTGTACCATTGGTTTCTATCTCACTGCGAACAACTTACTAGAAGGACATGCTATGTTGTATTGATAGAAAAATCTCTATTTGGACCTTTCGAGTCCTAAATTCTGCAGATCGGTTGGTCCTCCTAAAAGCAGTCCTTCAAGCTATTCCGATTTATCAATTTTTGTCACTTCCAGCCCCTTGCAATACCTACAAGTATCTAGCATCCAAATTCTGGATATTTCTATGGTCAGGAACTCAGGTTGGTAGGAAATGGGCTTTGGTGGCTTCGGACAAATTATGTAAGCCTAAGACTCTCAGAGGCCTTGGGCTAAAAGACCTTGAGCTCCTGTCACATGCTCTTAGTGATAAAGTATGGTGGCAGTGGATGTGAGGTGGGAAGAAGGCCATAAATACTCTCTGGTCATTTAAATATAGGTTAGTGGGCCGCCATGACCCACACATGGAACATTACAACTTTCAAAATGGCTCATCTGTTTGGAATTAGGTGAAAGCACACAAGGACATAATCTGGGATCATGGCTTCTAGGAAGTTCGGAATGGATGAAAAGCCCGATTTTGGACGAAAGCTTGGATGCAACACCCCAAACTTAACTAGGACGAGCACCTTAGGGATATCTAAACATTCACCACTCACTTGGGAGCTAATAGGGTGAAAGACTATTGGCAAGACAATGACCGACAATTGAAATGACAAGAATGGAAATCCCCCACCCATTTGCCATCTCATGATCCACCCCTCGATTGGGAGGCCCTAATCTTGATTATCCGAAAATTCCCTATTTTAAATAATGGGGAACCTGATAAACTCTGATGGGGCCATCTCTCGTCAAGTATGTTCTCTCTTAAAGAAGCTTATTCCATTTTGTCTTCTATTGGGGACCCAGATCTTGATCCTTTATGGAAAAGGATCTGGTATTCTAAGCTATGGTCAAAGGTTTTGTTCTTTCTCTAGTTAATTGGGCATGGAAAGCTTCTTACATGGGAAAAAATCAGGAAAAAAAGTTTTTGTGGCCCCTCTCGATGTCCTCTTTGTTGCAACGAGGAGGAAACTGCAGACCACTTACTCAACTTTTGCGCAAAGGAAATGGACATTTCGGATCGAAGTGTCATACTGTTTGGGGATGATGATCGGTAGTAAAATAATTTAAGTGAGTCATTGGAACAATTGCGGTGGATGCTCTTTAAGAACCCCATCATCAACAGAGCATGGTGCATATCATAGGGATTTATCCTTTGGAATTCATGAAAACAAATAAATAGGGCAGTCTTTCACTTAGGAACTATACAAATCGAGAAGTTGTGGAAGATAAAAAATAATAATATCAAAGAGTCAATCTCTATCTCTATATGGTCGGAGGATGACTAGAAGGCAGAGGGAAGGGAACACAATATTCTGAAGGCTCTCAATCTTCGCTCTAACTCTATGGCCCCGAGATCCACTGGCCCACCTTCTATGAGAGGATGCTCGTCTGATACCTTCCTATGTACTCCACCTGGGTTTTTCAAACTTAATTTTGATAGCGTGTCAAAAGACAACCCAAGACTGTCTGGCCTAGAAGGTATAATACGCAATGAAAAAATCACATGATGAAACTTTTTGTGACCATAAATATTATTATATACAAAATAGGTATTCAAAATAATATTATCAACCTCTTAACATATTACATGTTTCCCAAAAAAAAAACAAACAAACAAACTTTTAAACACCTTATTTTTACAAATTTACACGTCATTCTTTTCAATATAGACACTGATATCATACTTACTTTATACCTATCAAATATATATCCTCAAAATTTATATAGCAAATATGCATTAAATTTTATTTTAAAATATATCAAACTACATATTTTATGTTAAGTTCTATCTAACTTTATATTAAATTATATATCAAATTATACATAATATATATGTAATTATATATTAAAATATTTACAATATATATATATATATATATATATATATATATATATATATAACTTATATATTAAAATATTTACAAAATATATATATATATATAAAAGTATATAGAATATATTATAATATATTTTAAATTATTTAAATTGAAATTATTTAATCGAAATATATATAATAGGTTAGAGGGTATATTAAATATATATTAAACAATATATTATTATATTGACATATTTTTTAAAATTTTAATCTAATTGTTAATAATTATTAAGTAGATAGAAGGGATTTAACTTCTATGAAATATTTTAAAATATTCTTAATAGTAATTACAAATTAAGAGTGTTTTTTTGTTATTTTAATTAAGTTGATTAATTTAAAAAAAGTCATATGAATATGTGTAACATGAACATAAATTATAGTTTTTAAAACATGTGGTATTGGTAAGTTATGATATTGATCCACGAAATTGTAACAAAACTTATTTACACCTTAATTTCAATGGTAAAGTAGAAACGAATCTCTATATTTTACATAACTTTTAAGATATATATGTATATATTTAACCCATATATTAATCTTGTAATTAATAATAATTATTATTATTTAAAATAAAAATATAATTAATTAATTATTATAATTATTTTTTATTTAAAAAATAAAATGTATCCGTGTTTTGATATCTATTGATATTCATATAATTTAAATATACCAGTATATTAAATTATATCAACCTCTATATTAAATTATATATAATAATATGTATTAAAATATCTATATATTAATATCTAAATATATTAAAAATATATTAGATATGTATGGAAGTATATAAAAATATATATTAAAATCTATATCAAACATATATAAGTTTTATATTAATTATATGTTAAACCATAATAAATTATATACCAAATAATGTTATTGTGTTATGATGAGAATTATGTTTAACAACTTATAAGAAATATTCGTTAATTTATTCAATTATATGGGAACCTTTATAATATATAGTAATAATTATTTTAAATGTCTATATGTATTATAAAAAGATTTATATTGAGTTATATTTTAAATAATATTAAATTATATATCAAACATTATTATTGTTTAATCAAAAAATATATTTAGTAGATTTATAACAGCTGAAATAAACCTAACAAGTAAAGACTATGTGTGGAACCAAAAACTCAATTATGAAAGTGTCCTTTTCAGATGTCGATCCTGCTTTGAGACAGGCCATCTAGCCAAAAATTGCCCAAAAGCCTCCCAGAAAAATTCTGCTAGAAAAAACCACCACAGATCTACATGGTGGGAAGGAGCACAAAAAGAACACTACACTGTCATCAAAGAAGAATACTCTAGAGAAAACTCTGAATCACAAGAAATCGGGCAAGAAAGAAACAACTCTCAAGAAAAGTAGGGAGAAAGCCCCGCCCAACAAATCAACAGTTATGAGGATTCGAATACCACACAAAATAAATCTTCATTTAACAGCGAAGCAGATCTCCTAGACCAAACTTCTTCTCCGACTATCTTCAAAAGGACGAACACAATAGATCGCGAAGCTAAGACACCAATGTCCCAAGAACCAGAAGAGATGAAGGAGATGCAAGATAAAGGAAGTTGGAAGACCGTAGAGAAAAAAAAGAAAGCTACAACACCAATCTCGCCAAGAAAGACGAGGAGCTAGATAATTAAAAACTAAGAAAATTATAGGTCCGATAGACCAATTTGGTCTCAGTGGACGTTAACCACCATCATCATCATCATCATCAACAAATATTTGTTAATTAATTTAAGTATCATTTTATGTAGATATAAATCTAAATTCTGCAAATATTATTTTCATTTTCATGTACTATACTAATTTAGTTTTATTTCATTTTTAAAGGTGAATAATAATCATGCACAAGACTGTTATGGTTGTTTAATGCTTTAGTAGTAAAGGAGATTATAGTTTAGATGATTGTTTCTAATTTTGAATAGCTAGACCACAAATTGAGGACAAGTGCAATCAAAATACATAAATACAGTGCATAGACTAGACCACAGTTCAAGGACAAGTGTAACTTGGTCCAATAAGATTGTTAAATAAAGCTTGAGTACCGTTATCCAATTTGTAGACTCTCTGTTTCTATGGCATACTCAATGTTTCTATTATTTATCACATTGCATTTAATTTACACACTATATAAAAAAGTTGTTAATTTGAGTTTTGTTGAGAAATGGCAACAAGAAATTCTAGTTTAATTTTTCCTTGAATTAAATTGTGAATTAAATTCGAATTCTATTCTCATATCAACTTAAAATAGTTAAATTAAGTTTATTAAACGTACTTAACTTAGGAAATTCGAGTTGGAAGTCATGTATATGTTCTCCTTCGTAAGAGTCCAATGTGAGTTAATTGTGAGTTGTTAAATAGAAGACTCAGTTTCATGAGTCAGTTCAGTTAAATTAGTTCTCAAAACTGATTGAGAGAACTAATAGTGAGTTAACAGTTAGTGGTGACACTAATGAACTCCACCAGTGCTACTCTAGTTCACTGAATATTTACTCATTAGAAACTCATGGATGTCGATTCTAAGAAAGACCCATTTGAGACTAAAGTGCGATGACAATGTACTATTTGTTTTAGATTTTTCTGAGTTGCACTAATAGTGCATGCATTCAAGAACTAATCGTTGAGGGATTGTTCTATTTTTAGAGGCTTTATTTCCCTTTAAATACAAGCTATCCTTCATAGGAATTACACATTGGAATGGATACTTGGAGAGCTTGTGAAGAGGCTAAGCTTTGGCCTTGAGCTTGCTTATGAGTTGGAGATTGAATTTGATGAGTGATGGGATTCTTCTAGAGAGAACAAGCATTGTAATTTCATCTTGATTTTCTGGATTAATACAAAATAGATAGTGGGGTTTTGAGCTCTGGCTTTCCCCAAATATTTATTGTGTTATGGGCCTTTGATTCTCTTCCTCTATTGATTATTGTTTCCTCGATGTTTATGGGCTTTTATTGTAAAGAGTAGAAGTAGATTCTTGTCTCTTGCTTTAGCAAATTACATTAGCTTGTGAATCTATAAGATTTTCTACATGGTATCAGAGCAAGATTATTTTTTGGGCTGAGAGTTTGCAGAATAGTTCTGCGAAATTCTGTGAAAAATTTTTAGAAACAAATTGTAGATTTGGATTCCTTGGGAAAAGATACCTAAATTCGAAAAAACAATCGGCTGAATCAGAGTTTGGATGAGGGAGATATCACTGATTTAAAATGATCTCTCTAAAGGATATTTCGAAGTTTTGAGAGTTTGCGTTACATGTGAAAGTCGAATTTGCATACATACTTCAAGATCGGCAGATGGCGTTCCATGGGTTGAGGCTTGAGTATGCCTTGGAAGACAGCTTGAATTTCATATCCTGGAGGGACAGGATGGAGGTTGTGCTAGAGGACAATGGCTTGAAGGAATTTGTTGAACAAGCAATTCCTAAGCCAACAGCTACTGATGCACAGAAGTTGGTCGAGTGGAAGAAGTGTGTGGTGAAGGCAAGGTGGATAATCCTTGAGGGAGTTCGCAATCATATTGTCTTTTGTATCCATGGAAAGGAAACCCCACATCCTATGTGGAAAACATTGACGAACTTGTATCATAATAGCAGTGATCAAAGGAAGTTGTCACTGAACGATAAACTTTGTAAAATCAAGATGGAGAAAGGCAAGACAATTCCAAAGTACTTGACAACGTTCACTCAATGTCAGGATGAGCTTGGAAGTGTTGGAATCATGGTTTCCAAGGAGGATATGGTGAGCCTTTCTCTTCTTGGACTCCCAAAGAGTTGGCATAGTTATGAGGACTCTGTCAATGGTTAGGAGAAGCTGCCAGATTGGGAATTATTATGGTCGGATTTGATGCAGGATGAGATCAGGAGGAACACCAAGGATGTATCTTCATCAAAGACTGATGATGAAGGGAAATGTGCCTTAGTGATTAATGTGAGGAAGGGGAAAGGTAAAATTTCCCATTCCAAATCAAATTCTTATCATGGAGGTAAGAAGAAGGACATGAAGAAAGTTAAATGCTTTCATTGTCACAAGATGGGTCACTTTGCTACAAACTGTACATTGAAGAAGTCCAATGAGAAATCCCTAGGAGGAGTGGACGGTGAGGCTTTGGTATCCCAATTCGAATTGAACTTTTCCCTCATTGCATGCATGGTTTCTTCAATCATGGGAAGTGTCTAATACTTAGACAATGCATCTTCATTCCACATGACTAGCTACAAAGAGTTATTCAGTGAACTGGAGGAGAAAGATCTCATGATGCATATCGAGATGGGTGATGACAATAAATATAATGTTACTGGTGTGGGAACTATTACTTTTCAAAGGGAGCATGCGGATCCACTCACCTTGAAGAATGTTGTGCATGTACCTGGACTGACGAAGAACTTGGTATCTGTTTGCCATGCTTGAGGATAGAGGCTATGATGTGAAATTTTCAAGGCGTTCCTTCAACACATAGCCATGGGTCAAGTAAAGAAGATAGGGATTCGAGTTCAGAATCTCTATAAGATAGAGGTAGAGGATTGTGCTTCTTTGAGTTCAAAAGTGGAAAATATGTTGATCTGAGACCTCAGCAAGTTGTGGCACAAGCGATTGGTCCACTTGCATCATGGGGATTTGAAGATATTCCAGAAAATCTCTACTAGTCTTCCCAAAGGTATGCTTGAGCAAGTTGATACATGAAAGGGTTGTACTTTGGGAAAATACACCAAGTCTTCCTTTGGAGACAGAGACAGTCGAGCAGAGTCTATTCTAGAGAGAGTCCATTCAGATGTGTGTGGACCATTCTTGATAGCATCCACGACCAAACATAGGTATTATGTTATATTTTTTGATGACTATTCTCATAAATGTTGGGTATTTTTTATGTAGAAAAAGGATCAAACTTTCACAAAGTTTTGTGAATTCAAAGCATTGGTAGAGAAAGATTCTAGCAAGAAGGTTAAATCTCTATGAATTGCTAATGGAGGTGAGTATGTATCCAATGAGTTTAAGAACTTCTGTGCAGCGAAATGGATTAAACGAGAGTTGACGGAACCCCATAACCCTCAATAGAATGGGGTTGCCGAGAGGAAGATCAAGAGCATAGTAAGGGAAGCAAGGGTGATCTTGCATGATCATGGTCTACCACTACTCTTGTGGGCTGAGGCATGCAACACAACAGTTTATGTTCAGAACCATAGCCCACATTGGATACTTGAGATGAAGACACCAAAGGAGGCTTATTCTAGTAAGATGAAGACACCAAAGGAGGCTTATTCTAGTAAGAGGCTAGATGTTGGTCACTTCAGTATTTTTGGGTCATTGATTTATTTCCATGTGACCAAAGATGCACGGAAGAAGCTTGAGCCAACAACATATTTGGGGATCTTTTTGGGGTACATGGATACACCCCACAACTATCGGGTGTACATGTCGACCAGTCAGATAATAGTGGTTCGCGGGGATATCAAGTTCGATTAGGAGAAGGCCATGTGAGTATCCCTTGGGAGGGAGATTGAGCTACATGCGGATGAGGATATTTTAGCTCCGAAGGTTGAGGGGCCTCAGATTAATGTGGAGCGGCCATATCCAGAAGTTTAGAGAGTTGAGACTTCCACTCAGGCAGAGTCTTCCAGAGAGGGAAGAAAGCGCACTAGAAAGGCTGAAAAATTGTTGGATGATGCATAGGAGAATGTGGGAGCACCCTCTTCTCAGCACAGATAGAGGAGTTCACCAGAGAGGTACATTGGATACATGGCACTTATGGGTGCATGTGTTGTGACAAAACCATATTCCTTTCAGGAAGAAGCGCAACAGTTGGTTTTTGTTGATGCGATGGTGGAGGAGTATGCCTCCATAGTTTGAAACAGTGTTCTGGATGTGGCCCTGAGACTGGAGAACCAGTCAGTTTTGAGCTCTCGTTGGCTTTACAAGGTAAATAAAGCTACATATGGTAGTTTGGAGAAGCAAAAAGAAAATTTGTGGTACGTGCTTTTTCACAGTTAGAGGGGATTTACTATGATGAGACCTTTGTTGCAAGGTAGTCATCAGTTAGATCTATTTTGGTAATATCAGCACATATGGGTTGGAAGATCCATCAGATGGATGTGAAGACTACCTTCCTCAATGGCATGATTGAGGAAGAGGTGTACATAGAAAAGCCCGAAGGTTTTGAAACATTGGATCGTGGGGTGCATGTGTGCCAACTCAAGAGAGCGTTGTATGGGCTGAAGCAAGCACCCCATGCTTGGTACACCAAGATAGATAGCTACTTCACTAGGTTAGGCTTCACAAAGAGTGAAGGGGATGTGAACAGGTATCACATAGTGGTGGAAGTTAAGTTGTTGATCATTGTACTTTATGTAGATGATCTCATCCTGACAGGTGATGAGAAGCTCATCAAATATCGCAAGGAGCACTTCGTAAGAGAGTTTGAGATGAAGGACATGGGGTTCATGCATTAAGGGACAATGTACTATTTGTTTTAGATTTTCTGAGTTGCACTATAGTGCATGCATTTAGGAACTGATCCACTTGAGACTAGAGTGCAAGGACAGTGTACTATTTGTTATAGATTTTTCGAGTTGCACTAATAATGAATGCATTTAGGAACTGATCATATGAATTACACATTGGAATAGAGACTTGGAGAGCTTGTGAAGAAGCTAAGATTTGGCCTTGAGCTTGCGTATGAGTTGGATATTGAATTTGCTAAATGCTATGATTGTTCTAGAGAGAACAAGTATTGTAATTTCATCTTGATTTTCCGGATTAATACAAAATAGATAGTGGGGTTTTGAGTTGTGGGTTTCCTCGGATATTTATTGTGTTATGTGCCTTTGATTCTCTTCCTCTATTGATTATTTTTTGCTTGATGTTTATGGGCTTCCGTTGTAAAGAGTGGAAGTGGATTCTTATCTCTTAATTTAGTAAATTGCATTAGCTTGTGAATCTACAGGATTCTCTACAAGTTTTGTTAAAACACTTCAATATAACTTCCAAGAAAGTAGAATGAATCACATTGTTATTAGAACATAAGAATCTACCAAATCAATATGATAATATTAAAGAAAATCACAAATAATCACAATATTATTTATTTATGTAGTCAAGTTAAAATAAAGGTAAATATATATCCTACTAAATATGAAATCCATCCCATCTAAATGCATGACATATATGATATCACTAAAATAAATAAAACAAGAAAATATGGTTGAGATACACCCTCCAACTACATATATGCTTTCTCTTTTTCAATTTTATATATTCTCTGACTACAACTCTTTGTTCTCATTATGGCGCGTTTATAAAAACTAGAGATACTTATCATTACTACAATGCAATTATTCTTATAAAACAACTTAGGGCTTGACTCATCAGGCACTTTTAGGATTAAGGGTGGGGTTCTACATGAATGAGTGAGTTGGAACATAAGAAATATAGATTCATCCCCTGTAATTTTCATATATAATGTGAAAGAGAGAAGTGCTTAAAGCACAAATAGAGAAACAAAATTAGCATATGATTTATTTTGAAATTGCTTTTTATAAGGAAAAAAATCATTAATAAAAATTTATTTAAGAAGAAACACATACAGAAAATTAAAAACCTAGGGAACCACAACTCCCATAATTCCACTATCAACAAAATATTGTTTTTATATTGAAGCATTAGCCAAAGAATTAGCTCATCAATGATATAAAGTTGTAGAATCATGAAATTAATGGAAGAGATATGACATATATAATGAAGATAAGTCAAGTTGTGAGCCCGCAAAATCCTTACCATCCAAAAAAAATCTACATGTCCTGGTAAAATTTATTCCCATAAAACCATCAAGGAAATAAAATGGCCAAATTGGAAATAGAGGGGGAAATTGGAAATTCCATGGGATAAATTAGTCCTTAAAATCCATGGGAAAAATAATTTCCAGAAAACCTTAATTCAGAAAAAAAAAAACCCTAGTTTGAGAAAATATGGGCAAAACACTTACATAAAATATAGATTCCAAAAACTTGAGCCCAATTGGAAATTTGGTCCTTAAATGATGAGGGTGAACCCTATTTCCACTCATTTCCTTCATAATTCATGAGGGAAAATTATCTAAGGTATACATATTTTAATTTTAAATCTAGGTTAAATGTTATTCAACATTATTTCAATAAAAATTCACTCCCCTAAAATTTCATACATCGGTGATACTTTGCTCCTAAATTGTTTCTAACTGTGTAGTGTAAGAATGTCACATCAATCAAGTTGACCATAAATCCTAAAGTCGTAGGTCACTAGTTTATGGTACTCCTCTAAGGATGTCAAAAAAACCTATAGTGGAGAGGCATAGCCCTAATGGATCTAAAGAGGAGTGAAAGTCTCTAGTTTAGTTTAATCCCAAGAAGGAAATCTGACCATATGGAAGTTGATGAATTTGGACCTAGCATGTGATAGTATATTATATTAAATATAACAAGTCCTATGATACGAGGATTCATTAATCAATGATTAAGTGTTGATTCAAAGTGCTCTTGTTTTGGTATAGAAAATATGAAGAAGGAAATTTGAGTGATCAACTTATCATATAAATACCAATGATTAATAATACTTGGATCAGTAATGAAGGAGTTAATGATGTACTCCTTCATATAAGAGATCTCATAGACAATCCCCCCTTTCCAAATTTCTTAATTAAGGAAGAACGTAAATTTTTTGACGAAAGTGTTGAAGAGGAGTTGCATCATTTTAAAAGAGCATATAGACAAAGCGTGTCAAATGAATGACACATTGTTCCTAAAAATAATTGTTGAAATTGGATGAGACTTTTCACATTTGATCAATCTAAGAAAGTTGGAGTCAACTTTGAAGTTGAAAAAACATTTATTCTAGTTAATTTGGGACTCTAGTCGACTATCTATCTTGATAAAGACATCGTATCACCATCACTTGTTGATCAAACCAATGCAAAATTACATTAGAATCCCTTAATAAAACAATGGGATTGAATAAAATTCCCCTCTATGAGGGAGATGAGGACCTGAAAAGACATTGGTTTATTTTTAAAAAAATTTGGCATGATAATGATATAACTGACAAACACAAACAAATGGTTTAAATCATAGGAGCCATACGAAAATAAGCACTTACATGGTTTATGAACTTCACAGAAAATCATAATAAATAAAAATTGAAGATACAAAGAAACTTCCTCACATTATTCAAATCCCAAGATTTTAAGCATCTTATAACATAGTGATTGAAAGAAATAAAATAAAAAATGTCAGGATATAAAGTATGGGAATATGCAAAAATATTCAAGGATCTGTTATGTAAAATACTATACCACATCGACAAATCCCTCCTTGTTCAACGGTACGTAGCTAAACTTCTACAAAACATTCATGGCCCTAACATATTCATGAAATCAACTCATGTAAAGAAGCCTTAAAAAATGAATAACATATTGAAAGGGTTGGAAGAAAATTTTCAAGCAACTTTAACAAAATATAAAACAATATCTCAATTCAGAAAATGAATGATGATGCATTAATTGCACGAGTGGAGGTAATACCAAACACAACTATGATTTTTTCAATATCTTCAAATAAGATGTCTATCAGGTGTAGCTCAATCTATTCTATGAAATTTATCAAGTGTTGACTAGTCATACCACACAAGATCATCCATACAATCAAAAAAATGTAAAACCAAACGGTGTGCTATATACAAGGAAGCAACCCATTCTACATAAGAATGGCAGTTGAATGGTAAAAAAAAACCTAATTACCATGCAAGATATCATATGTAGTTGATTTCTAAATCGATGGACTTAAACCCAAAAATAGATAGAGGAGTTGTGTATCAAGGAAATGACTACTAAGGGTGAAAAACCCATCAAGGAGGAAGAGGCCACGAGGAATTCTAGCATAAATTTAGCAGAGGCCATGGTAGAATTTATTGCTCCACAGACTGTAAGGAGGGCCATATGACACTTGATTTTCCCATAAAAATACATTGCCAACCTCCAAGTTTGTTTCACGTGTGGCATAAGTGATAATTTTTCAAAGGATTTCCATAATTGTTTTAGAAAAGGTGTAAATCTATTACACTTCAACCAAAAATTGAGGTCCATAATTTAAAAAACCTTCATATTGTCACCAGATCCAAGGTAGGTCAAAAAAACATAACACATAGAGAACATACAAATCAACAAGGAAGACCCAACACCAAGATAAGATCCAAGAACATTCATATCTACATGTTGAATACTAAGAGAAATAAATGAAGGAAGATCTAGACTTCTTCAAATACAATTATTACAACAAATATACTAACTAGAAAAAGGGAATTCCAAGTAAGGAAAACATCCTTAAAGATTCTTTAGAATTACTGAAAGAAAATAAATAAATCAAATGATTTATATTAAAACCAAATACATTAAGATGATACAAATAAGAACAACAACCATTCAACAATATTTTTTTTCTCAAACAAGAAAAGTTATATGAAGACCATGATCCCAAAGTTGACTTGGATATTAATGGCCACATGGTAAACGAGGTCATGGTCAACTTCAAATCACAAATAAACCTTTTTACTAGATATTGTTGGATAAATATGAGCAAACTATCACTCCAAAGAACTACAAATTATCTCATGATGGTAGATCAATGCTTCCTCAAGCCAATTGGTACACTAAAGAATATCGAAAATCTGATATTTGGTACCCTATTTTTTTATTTTTTTGAAGTTACAACATAGTTGATGGGATACCAAAATATCCTGCTTTGGTCAATTGACCATGGGGGATAAAAATGAAAGAAACCATTTCCTTGAAGAGGTTCATGACAAAATTGAAAGGAACTTGTAGAAAATTTTCCATCCCCTTAGACCTGGGAGAGTGAAAACCTTCAATTGAAGCATGAATGAAATAGAAACGAAAAAATTTACAAATTTATTCATGAATATAGTGGAAATGTTAACCTAAATAGTGAAGGTGAAATTCTAACTAGTTCGCCATTATACATTGGTCAAAACTTTGACATTGAATTATATGAGTGGTAACTTGAAAACTATGAGTCGAATGCCAAAGTGTGTTGCTCTATTGAAGCAATTCCAATGAAGAGAATTCAACCATTTTTTTAGTCAATTAAGTACCTATAATGTATGGAAAGAAACTTAAACAAAATGTTACTTTGGTCCCTTCGAACTTCAAAGAGTATTCAAGTATGTTTTTATGGTATATTGAAAGGAATGTTCCATCCATTCATATCGACGATGTATCCAAGTCAATTGGGGACCAAGTTAGAATGCAAAATATTTTTCATACTTACACTAGAGAAGCATCCTAATAGTGGGACACACATGCCCCTTAAAACATACTTGGATAGTTGCAACAATGTACTTTGTTAGAGGAAAGAAATTGGTAGTTAATTCCAACATTCCAACATTTAAGCCAGGATATGATCCTATAAAACATATTGAATTTTGTGAAAATGAATGGAAATGACTTGGCTCTAGCCATGAACAAGTATGGCCACATATGTTCTTAGACACACTAGATGACTTTCCTAACTAATGGTATAATATTGAAGAATCCCAAGGAGAAAAATTCTAATGGAAGGAAGTAAAGAATAACTTTGTAAAAGTATTTTGAGTTCAGAACCGAGGAGGAAAATATGCGACAAGCAATGCAAAGTATATGTGACTTTTTTGGAATAATAGACCCCCTTGAAACCATCGAAAATGGGAAAAACAAAATTCAAAATTGCTTCAACGTCAAATTTCAATATATTATCATGTCATGAACAACATGCTCAAGTAGCAGCCTATTTAGTCATCAAAAATATCACACATCATTGTTAGAGTTTTATATGGAAGAAGAGTCATATTTAAACTTATAAAAACATTACTAAAAGTGTCAAATGAAGAGAAATAATAGCCATAAAACCTAAATTTCCACCAATATATCAAGAAGTTAAGATCAACAATCAAGAACTTGAGGAGTAAATATCCTCTAAATGGATGAATGTAGAATTAAAAATTAAATAAGTTGACATCTTTAGTGATATTTGATCACATATGGTTTTACTTGGTCACTATTGGTCTGACAATTAGATTACACAATTGATTGACCTACTTAAATAACATTAAGACATGCCACTAGATAGTACAAAGACTTGAAGGTACTTATGAAAGAAATCAATGAGATAAAAATAAACCGTATGTAAGGAGAAAATCCAATTAAGAAAAATCTTGAATTGACTCATAAAGTACAAACAGAAATAGAGGGGATACTAGCAAAAAGAATCATATATCCCATCAAAAAATCGAAATGAGCAAGCCCAAGGTTATGCATCCCAAAAGGAAAGAACCAAAGAAATTAAGAATTTGTATTAAATTCATAGGCCTTAACAAATTCACTATAATATATCCATCTCCAACATTTTTTGTAGATGAAATCATACATTAGATGGAAGGGCATGAATGTTACTATTTTATAGATGGATTCATAGTTTATAATCAAGTTCCCATGGCAGTCAAGGATTAGGAAAAAAGACACTTGTTTCATAATTTGGTTTCCTTGCATACATAGTAATGTCATTCATATCAAAAAGTGTGCCAACAATATTTTCAAGAATTGTAGTAAAAGATTTTCAAGAACATATATACAATACAATGGCAATTTATTTTGATGTTTGGACTATCTACATTATTTTGAAGGAACACACCAAATGGCTAAGGTTAATGCTTGAATAACGTAGCCATTTGTCTCTCAATATAAGGAAAATATTTTTTATGCATTAATTGGAATAATTTTAGGCCATGTTGTATGCAAATATTGGATCAAAGTTGATATGGAAAAACTAAAGGTCATCCTTGACTTGAAGCCTCCTATAAACTAGAAACAAATAAAAGTTTTCTTAAGACATATTGATTACTATAGAAAATCCATCCATTGCTACTTTTAATCACTTTTCCAATTGAGGAGTTACCAACGAATAATTTTGAATATGTTTGGACCAAAGAGTGTAATGACTCCTTTGAGTTACTTAAAATCAATCTGGTAAATGCACCAATACTGAAATTTCCCAACTAGGAAAAAAGGTTCCACATCCACGTTGATGCATCAAATTTTCATTTTGATAGGTACTACCCCAACCCAACAATGATACAATTGACCATCTGAATGCATATGTTAGTTGGAAAATAAATAAACTGAATGAAACTACTCAACTACAAAGCAGGGAACACTTGCTATGATATTTTATTTGCAAAAATTTTGGCATTAATTTTTGGTGAACCCATTCACATTTTCATGGCTCATAAATCCTTGAAATACTTAGTGAAAAAACCAATGCACCAGGAAAGAATTTGTTTATTTCTTTTACTATTTCAAGAATTTAAGTTTGACATAATAATCAGACCAGAAAAACAAAAGGTTGGACCAAATCACTTAAGTTGACTCGAAACAAGAGAAGAACCAATGGGAATCAACAATGATCTTCCAGACGCACATTTATTTAGGGTTGAAGCTACTCTACTAAGCTTGTAGAGATAGTTGAGTTATTACATCAAAGAAAACCCCTAATGATCTACCTGTAAAGAAGAAGAAAGTGTTAGCAATGAAAGTTCCATTATTGACACTCATGAATGGATATTTACATAACTCGATGACATTATAATAATATGTGCATTTAAGCATGAATGGTAGAATATCATTGATAAATCAAACAGAGGTCTAGTAACCATCCATTGTCAAACAAACACTAAAGGAAGAAAGATCCTCCATGCAGGACTATGTTGGTTGACCTTATTCAAACACTATCGAAAAAGGATAAAGTATGTGATATATGTCAAAGAATGGTATATATAATATGGAAATAGAATATTACTCTTACGTCTATCAACCCAAGTCTACCCTTTGAAATTTGGGCCATCAATTTAGTCGATCCATTTCTGGTACGATCAAAATGAACAAGTGATAAATATATCATAATTGTAGTCAGGTATCTAACCAAATGGGCTGAAGAAAAATAGTTTGAATCTTGCATCAAGGAATTTGCAGTGAAGTCTACTTATGAAAACATCATCATTAGATTCAAGCAACCCCTAAAATTGATCAACAATAGGGGTAGTCACTTCATTAATACAATAAGTAGTCACTTCATTAATGCAACAATACAAGTACTATTGAAAAAAATCATGATTAGCTATAAGAGGATGACAACATACAATCGTCAATCTAATGATGTAGTTGAATCTTTCAATATGACACTTCATAAAGTAATTAAAAATATTTTTGGAGTTGATCGAAATGAATGGGGTGACAAAGTGATAATAGTTCTATGGGCTTATTGAACAACATATAAAAGGTCAACCAGCCACAAATCATTTAAATTGGTCTACGGACAAGAATTTGTCATTCCTCTGCACTTCACATCAAATTCAATTAATGTTTTGGGTATTCTTACGTATGATAAGGATCATAATGTAGAAAGAGAATTCCTCCATTAACTACATATTCCTAAATAAAATCAACTTCATGTGTTAGATTAATAGAAGGCCTAGAAAAATCAACAAAAACATTCGCATGATAGTAATATTGAATCTAAATAGTTAAATATTGGAGATCTCACATTACTATAAGAAAATTGGATCAAAGGGAAAACAAGAAAGATATAAATGGCATGGCTAGGCCCCCTTGTAGTGGAGGATAACTGACCTTCAAGTGTAGTCTAGAAAAAGACATTGCAAGGGTAGTTGTTGGATTTAGTAATCAACGAAGCTCGCCTAGAAAAGTATAATCTATGAGTTTGTAAGCATGTTTTCTAGTGAAAACCCCATAGGGTGCTAGTAGGAATGGATTACACTAGAAACCACTATATGGAAACCTATCTAACCGACCAATGTATACGAGTTGATCATTTTCATTAATCAATTCAAGTACTAGTCTTAAGATGTAGTAATAAAGCAATTATTTACAAAACGTAGGTACCATAGCCAACAACCTTAGAAATAAATGCCTCAAATTTATATTTTACAATTAGAGTGATTTTTGATCCCCTAAGGAGGGTACCCAAGAGTGGCTGTTTTCCCCCTATCTTGATATGATGCGAGTACACATGAAAGGGGGTTGCAACTCTCACTTATATACTTGGTGCATTGCATGTGCTCCCATCACTTCATTGATCATGGCATGAAGCAAGAAAAATGTTAAACGTCATTAAATATTGTAGGATGCATATGGAGGTACATGAGGACTCAACATGAGAATTTTATTATATTGGAAGATCTAGAGGAAACTTTTGATAGTATAGACTATAAGCTGACCATTCTAGCTAGGAGATTAGCCAACATTTCCTTCTCTTGAGATGAGGGCAATGACTAGCTAGTGCATATGCTTGAATAATTTGCACAGTAGTTATTATGACTCACTAGATTTTTTCTTGCAGTACCAATAGTATTTATTGTCTTATCATGTCGATGTATGTCAAGGTCTAGCATAGTCAGCGTATTTTTATAATTTTCTATTTACAATATTCTCTAATTAGATGAGATTCTAATAGCCTCAAGACTCCAAACTTATGTTACTAGTCAATTTTCCCTTCAGGTAGATCAATAGCATAAAATTTTTGGTTTATGTAGTCCTCATTTGATGTAATGAAAGGTTCCTAACTTTAAAAAAAAAAAAAAAAAAAGGAAAAAAATAGAGCAATTGATGATGGAGCTAAAGAAAGAACTGTGTAAATTACTAGATGAAGGGATGCATAATCAAGATTGGAAGTAAGGAAACTATCAAAATACTAAAAGAAAAGAGAAAAATTACAAATATTGAAAATGATATGATAGATTTGACGAAGTTGAGGTATCCACGAAAAACAAACCATCGACTAGAGAAGTCGAATCGATATAACTATCAAATTCGACGAATATGGAACTCACTGAAGAAAAAATTATAAAAAAAGTGTCTACAAATGTGTCCAACTCAACTTAACAACTATCTATAATAAATAGAACCCGCACTCCATCATGTGGCTTGTATGTGGCCACACTCAAAACGACTAGGCAACCAATGTTCTAGAATGTGATACATTAATGAAAAAAACTTTGTAAAAAATTAAACAAAACTCCACTTCTTACATCATTTTCACCACTTTTACAAATTAAGCAACTAGATCACTGGTGTGAGATTACAAATATCCCTTTGTTTTCAGAATTACTAGAGCCAAGTCATTCTAACTATGATTTAGAGTGCCTATGCAGTGATGAATTCTTAGAATATTTCAAAATGCCAATAATGATGGGCTCAGGTGCAAGCACTATAAACCTTGATAGAGCCACACACCAAGGTTGATTAGACAAATCAATAAAGACAAATTTATATGTTCATCTACACAATATTCAATAGGTGAAATTAGAGGAAATCCCATGGGAAAAATAGTGGAAGAAATTTCAGAAATGGTATTTGGTATATAAGAAGTGGAAAGTGGATTTAGATTTCCTACATGTGGTAGGAATAAGGGATTACTAGGGTGTCCCTCTCATAGCATATTTCATGGGTTGAAGGAAGAAGCTAATAAATTCATAGTCAATTGGTTCCATAAGGGTTTGTTGTTTCTAGACTACCACATTGAAATAAAACAAGTCTAATCCACACTGAATACAAGCTTTCATCAAGTGACAAAATATCATGGATCAGTGACTCAAACAAATGGATTCAAGAGTTATAAGAAGATTGACTTTCAACAACTCAAAGAGATTCATTATTTTCCAAATATAAGGACATGTATTATAGTGGCACTATGTCTTACACCAACGTGTTGACCATCAAATTTCAAGTTGAAGATGTTGGAAGCAATTAGACAAATTGTTAGATAGGGGAAGAAATACAACTAGGCCAACCACCTTGCATACATTGTCAAGATGAACTATGACGAATGTCAGAATTATGGTAGGGTGATTTGATTCCCTTCTTCAATTATTTGGATAGTTATCGCACAAGTCTCTCAAACTGGGGAGACTTAATTCACAACAGGAATGGTTCCTATAATGAACAATTATAAGTTTTTTGCTGCAAACTAGTTAGGGAAGATAAAATCTCTTCTTCCAGAAGAAATCTTCAGGAATTGGGTGGAAAATCTCAAAACTATTTCCTAAAAATGGAGAGTTGCACGTGGGCTCTTGCCTTCATCATCTCATATTAATTTGAATTTAGACATGATGAAGATTTGGTACATGAACAATGATCAAGTGTAGCCTAAGTTAGTCTATCAAGTGACTACACTTGCCATTTTTTGGGAGCTAATCCAATAATCAAATAGTGATTGACATACCAAAAGGAGTCATCCATCCTAATGAGTTATTAATAAACACATTAACTAATGGATAAATAAAATATTATATGGAGGTAGATTCATGCACTTAAGAATTCAAAGTCAATACAATAATCCCAGTAACATCACTAAGAAAGAAACCAACACAAAAGAAGAAAGTTTAATAGACTCCACAACAAGTATAGGAGTAGGACTATAAAATCGATTTGGCAAAGGTACTTCAGGATATCTCCTTAAATTACCCCAAACAAAATAAAAAACTTGATAAAATAACACAATAGGTTCAAGAAGAAACAAAAGGGAAAGGAAAATCAACAAGAACACTTATGAAAGTAAAGGCAATAATGATGGAGTCCTTAGTCAAATCTAAGATGCTATAGGCCTTGGGACATGCTAAAACCATTTTAATAGATACAATAAAATATAGGATGATGCATGAGCAGAGAGAGAGAGAGAGAGAGAGAGAGAGAGAGAGAGAGAGAGAGAGAGAGAGAAATGGGAGCCTAATAAGAGGATACTACTAGTCAAACAACTCCAATGATTGGCACTAGTAAAACCTCAAAGATGAAAAAGCAAGGACCAAGCAATCAAATTCGATCTAGATTAACCATAATAAAGAGTCACCTCCACCCTCGACCATCCAAGCAAAGGAAGAAAAGAAAGTAAAATTAGAAGAGAAATTTGAAGAACATGTTTCTTCATAAAGAACTCAGTCTAATATTCCAACTAAGTCTCCACTAGACAATATCAATCCATAATTAAACCAGCAAGACATAGTAATTGCAGGACTGAAATTCCATAAAAAAATAGAGAAACTGTAGTAACTAACTCAACCAAAAACACAAGAAAATTCACCCCATCCAACACAACATTATAGGGGATAAAATTAACAACAACATTTAGATTCAAAAAAAAAGGGAAAAGACATGGAGAATTGTCAAAGTAAGAAGAATAAAATGTTGAAGATTGCCTCATCAACCTAGATATAATAGAAGTTGATCCTAACCAAAAAATCAACTAGAATAAGGTTTCTGATGCACGTATATTTAAATTATTTGTTGATGTTTCTCAGGAAGTTAGTGTGCAATTTCCTTAATTGCAACAACTAGAATGTAAACTTTTATCTTCTGGAGATTATTTGTCTTCGTAAATTAATCACAACAAATAATGATTAAATCACTACTACAATTTTCACAAATTGACACTAGTATTTTTAGACAAATTGTCCCTGGAAACACCCCAGTGTGGGGAAAACCATTTTTGTAGATGAGGGTTTTATTATTAATATTAGGAAAAAAATGAGAATTACAGTCTGTTTGCCTCTCATTGGAAAGCTCCAACAAATATTTTTCTGCACCAATAAAATTAACTGGAAATGTAAGTTTCCTTATGAAAACACAATTCGGTCTCCCTCTGCCTATTCGGACCTCCCCCTCTTGCTTGCACTAGTGACTGGAAATGTGAATGACCTACTCTGGAAATTTACTTAGCGTCCAAAAAAATAATTATGGAAAATAAACTACCTCATGCAACACTCTGAATCCACTTGCACTGCCTTCAGTAGCTAACTCTAGAACTGGAAATTGATCTATAGCCTCTGCAACTCGTACTAAATAAACTAGCAATGCACTCAAGTTGAATTGATGTCCCTCTTGCAGAATAATTCAACCTCCTTCCTTCTCTCAGAATGCTAGAATATTAATGTAGGATTTCTTTAGAAATTCTATCCTCAATATTCTCCATAGAAACCCTTATGTTAGTGTCTTCATCACTCAAAATGCACCCTTGCTCTCACTGCAACTAGGTGATTCAAACTCTTTGTGATGATGTCTCCAACTAACCCGTTAATTTTCTCTTATAATCTCTCATTGACAAATCAACGACCATAATCTAATCACAATCAATGGCTAGTATCATCTTGACCCCATAAAGTGACTTTTTCGGAAGTCTCTAGAGCAAAATTGTTTTACCTCAATTAATCAAATTTAATTAAATAGTTTTCTTAAGTTATACTGAGGAAAATATTTAATAATTGGCTAATTAATCTAATTAAGGTACTTTCCTTGGAAACCCTTTTTGGGTCTTAGAGATAATTATATTTCTTTGATCCTTAGCCTCTTAGACACCAATAGAGACTAGAAAACATGTCCAAGCTACTGAAAAAGTAACACTCCCTCTTAGAAAGGAATGTTTTCTCCACTACTCCCAACTTATTCCTAAAGTAGACAAACTTTTCCCTTACCCAAGGCCTTCGTGAGAATATCTACAACCTATTGATATGTGTAAACATATTATAGCTAAACTTATCCACAAGCTAATCCATGCACCATGTGGTTGATCTTATAGATCCAATGAGAGTCAAATACTAACTTATCTACCAGTTTAGGCATGACCTCCCATACATCATTGATCACAATGGAGTTATACTCCTCCACCATCACATCCTTCCACAATTGATGTTGTGGAGCCTCATGATAGCTCGAAGGATCTCTATTAATGAACTTTGTCACTAATTCCTTATAGTTGTATGGATGTATACACTCTCTGGTGCTCACCGTAGGAGCTCCCAGGGACTCTTGTGCATCCTTCAACATTTGAAGGACCTCCCTGTTTCTTCTTCCACTGGCGGTGGTTGGAGCTCCATGCTCCTCATCTTGTCCCTGCTACATTGTCTATTGTGAAATCATTGGACCACTTGAACTTGAGCTAGTATTTGTATTGGTAATTATACTTGTGTTATGTTATCCATGTGGTTGTTGCTCAACCCTTGGAGCTTCTACTATCCCACTCTAATCATATTCTAGTAACTTGTGAGATATTTTGAAGACTTTCTCCTATTGGAATTTAACATCTCGTCTCATGATGATCCTCCTACTACGAATAATGTAAACCCTTTACACCTTGGACGTTTTGCTGTATCTAATAAAATAACCCTGCTCTACAATCTAATCCAATTTAGTTTGTTTTTCATCTAGCATGTGATAATAAGTTGTACTGCCAAAGATTATGAAGCGTCCAACCTTTGGCTTTTTCCCTCTAAGAGCCTCTTCTAGTTTAATCTTCCCCAACGCTCTATGAGGAAACTTGTTCTGAATCTACATTATTTTTCTACATGCCTCTTTCCATAGAAACATAGGCATATCCTCGTCATATAAAATTGCCCTCACTTCCCCAAGTATCGTCATGTTCTTCCTTTTTGTGAACCCATTTCACTATGGGTTGTATGGAGTTTTCCACTCTCTTTTGATACCCTCCTTTGCATAGAAATCCATGAAGGATTTATCTATGTACTCACCTTCATTTTTTGTCCATAACACCTTGATCTTTTTACCTATCATGTTCTCCAAAAGAGGCTTCAACTCTTGGAAGCACTGTTGAGAAACCAAGTTGATCCAAGTGGATATTGGTGGCCCCTCACCTATTCCACCTAGACCTCCAATCAGTTTCATTTGTTTCCTTGTTTATTTCAGCATTTACTATTTTTTGCAGTTTTTCAGGTCCTGAACTTTTGGAGCAATTTTGAGCCCCTAAACAAAAATTTTTTTAAGGCCTGCAGCAGGCCCATAGCCATAGGCAAGTGCCTACCTTAAATCTTGTGGTACTTAGAGAAACCTTTGCAAAAAGGTATCGTACACGGCAAATAGAGATAATATGACCAAGTTACAACCCTGGGTAGTTGGCTACCCAACTAACCCCAACATGGCCCACAAACTCTTGGTGTTCCATCTCCTGGGGTTAGCGTTTTGGTTGTTTAGGGTTTTAGATTATTTTTCAATAATAAATAGGCCCTTGAGCCTCAATGTAACACAGTTCAGAGACATGTAGCTTCCACATCTCTTCTCATAGATAAGCTACCATTGCTCGAGCTAGTTTATTTCCATTCTGTTTGTCAGCATATTCTATATTCTGATATTAATGAAATAAAGTGTTATTTATAATTCATTCTATATTTATGGCTATATCCGTATTTTGTTGCATTCCTGTTTAAGTTCGGATCAGTGGTATCAGAGGGGTCTTCTCTTTCTTTGTTTTTATTTGCATGTCCCCAATGAGGTCAGGGTATAAGGAGTTAGGGCTCGATTTGGTTGAACCTTTGCAAAACCAACCTCGCAAACCCCGAAGGCCTCTTATGGCAGAAGAAAAGAAAAATGAGGGGGTAGGATATCTTATCAAAAAATTGCTCGAGGAATCCCTCGAGTGACAGAGGAACGCGATGATGGATAACTTTTCCCAAATCCTTCGACAGCTACCCACAGGCGACACATCTTCATCCAGCAGCCACTCTAGAGGGGCCACTCCTTTTAAGGTACAGGTTAACTTTTACATTCCCATATTTGAGGGACAGATAGATGCAGATGCCATAAATAAATGGTTGAATCTTTTAGAAGGATATTTTTCAGTTCATGACTTTTCCAATCAGGAAAAGATTGCTTTTTCACTTCTAAAAGTCACCCCACACATCAAGAACTGGTGGGAAACCTATTGTGAAAAAAAGGACAAGAGGGAATCCTCACTATTTTCAGCGCACCCACTTGGGATTCTTTCTGAAATGCCATTAAGGAACAATATTATTGTGTTAAGAGATATGCAAATAAATACATAAAGTGGACCATGCTATGGCAGGGAAGGGACAAAGATGTGCCAAAGTTCATAAATGTTTTCCATATCCTCCACACAAAATTGGGTATTAAGGATTCTCAGCAACATTCGGTACTCAAGTACTGCGGCTACCTACACAAGTACATCCAGGACAAGATGGAGTTCCTGGACATCTCCTCACTCGACACAACATACTAATACGCTGTCAAGATTGAGCAAAAGTTTAAAGAGAAGAAGCGATACTTTGGATCTGTGAATCCGAAGTAAGGAAAAGGCACCCCCAAACCACATGGCAAAGGAAAAATCCAAGGCAGGGTGACCTAGGCCAACCCATCGAAACCGCAAGCTAAGAACAATACCCCGATGACAAAGAAGGACATGGAAAATGATATGGGTTCCATAAGAGCTCCACTCACAACACAATTGAGTGTCGAGCCAAGCAATCACTAGTGGTCATCGAGCTGAAGATTTCTGAATCAGATGCATGTTTTGACTCTGAGTGAGAACCCAACAAGGGGAATGACAAAGGGAAGCATATGATTGACGTGGAGCCTAGTGTTACTGTGGCCACCACCAAGATCCAAAAGAATGAGCTTGAAGATCTAGAGAAGGGGAATTGCCTTTTCCACTCACAAATGTGGGTGACGGGTTCTCCACTACAGTTCATTGTTGATAGTGGGAGCTAAAGAACCTCATTTCAGTAGAGGTTGTGAAGTGGCTAGGCCTATCGAAAATAGCACATCTACAGTTGTACACCATCAGGGGGCTTCATCCAAGACGATATCTCAGCATCAACCAACGGAGTCGCCTTCGCTACAACATCAATCCCTTCACAGATGAGGTACTATGTGATGTTGCTCCTCTTGAAGTTTGTGATGCATTATTAGGACAACCATACTTTTGGAAGAGGTGTGTTGTGTATGAGTCTAGACCTCACTATGTGATTATTACTTTGGACAATAAGTTGCATAGAATACCGGAGGTAGCCCTGCCTACCACCATATCTTTAATCATTGCAAAGAAATGCAGTAATATCATTTCCCAGACTAGGAAATTTGTTTTCCTTATGATTCACCCTTAATGAAAGAAGAAGTTTGTGGCCATGGATTCCAAATAGGGCTCCTTCGCACACCAACAACATATGGACAAGGTTGTGGAGGAGTACAAGGAGATTTTTGCCTCACCTACAGGGGCACCTCTGCATTGTTAGGTCAAACACTCCATTGATTTAACATTGGGTGCGTTGCTACCCAATATACCGATCTATTGACGCTATGTGCTAGAGAACGATGAGATCAAGAGGCAGATTCAGGAGCTGTTGCAAAAAGGACACATTAGGCCAAGCTCATCACCCTGTGGTAGCCCGATTGTATTGGTACAGAAGAAGGACAAGACCTGGAGACTCTGTATTAACTATTGGGCAATGAACAAGATCATTGTCTGGAATAGGTACCCAATCCCATGGATTGACGACCTTCTGGACCAGCTCAAGGGGGGAAAATATTTCAGCAAGGTTGACTTGAAGTTTGGTTATCACCAGGTGCCTATAGAACCCTCCAATGTGTGGAATACTACCTTCAAATCCAAGAAGGTTCTTTTTGAATGGTTGGTCGTGCCTTTCAGGTTGACGAATTCCCCTTCAACCTTCATGAGATTGATGGATAAAATCTTGTGACCCTTCACCAATGCATTCATGGTGGTGTATTTAGATGACATCTTGATCTTCAACCAGATTTGGGAAGAGAACCTCCACCATATTTGACAAGTCCTTCAAACCATGCGACAACACAAGTTGTGTGCCAATTTGGAGAAATGCACTTTTGGCATGACCCATGTTCAATATTTGGGGTACATCATTGGTGACCAGGGTGTGCATGTGGATGAAGCCAAGATACAATTCATTTGGGATTGGCCAGCCCCAACCACTCTAACAGAGCTTCACAGCTTTCTGTGTCTTTCCAATTTCTAACGAAGGTTCATGTTGGGGTTCTCTCATATCACTTGGTCGTTAAGTCAGGTCACAAAGGGCAAAGAGAAATAAAAGTTTTTTTGTTCTGAAACCCAACATAAGGCATTTGTCGATTTAAAGCATCACCTCTGCTCTACACCAGTGATCACATTACCTAACCTGTAGCAACCATCTATGATTGAGACAGAAGCTCTGATTATGCTATTGGTGTAGTTCTTACTCAATAAGGGCATCCAGTGGCTTACCACAGTGATACACTTTTAGAAACAGTGTCAAAGTATCCAACTTATGATAAAGAAATGTATTCCATTGTGCAAGCCTTCTGTCAATGGAAGCATTACATTATGGGGAAGGAAATGGTCATCCACACAGACCACTGACCCCTATAGTTCATACAGACACAAGGGAAGTTTCAAAACAATCGCCATTAGAAATGGTCCATATACCTACAACAATTCCATTTTAACATTGAGTACAATAACGACAACACCAATAATGTTGCAGACTGCCTCAGCCGACCACCAATCATGGCGTTGATCGCTGTGCTTGACTCCTGTGGGAACGAGACTTCGGGGTGGCCGCATATTTACAAGAGCGATCCAGAATTCAGCAACACATACCAAGCACTCTTGGAAGGTAAGAAAGTTCCAAATTTTCACCTCTAGGATGCATTTTTATGCCACTTGCGACACATTTGTGTTCCTTGAAGTGAGTGTTCCAAGATGATTTGGGAGGCGCACTACAGTCGAGTCACTAGACATTTTGGGGTACATAAAATAGTGGCAGTACTGCAGAAGTATTTTTATTGGCCGAACCTTCATCAGGATGTTGGGAGGTACATTAAATCTTGCATTGTCTGCATCATTTCCAAACTAACCATCAATAAGCAAGGCCTATATACTCCTCTTCCTACTCCTAGTCGATCTTGGGGATCCATCTCCATGGATTACATGTCAGGCCTTCCTTTTTCTAATCACAGTAATGACTGTTTTCGTGGTCATTGATAGATTCTTTAAGATGACCAATTTGACACCCATCAAGAAGAGTATCACAACAGAGACCACTGCTAAACTCTTCTTTGAGCTAGTGTGAGTACACTTCGGGATCCCACGGTCCATTGTCTCAGATCGGGATAGTAGATTCCTGAGTGCGTTTCGGTCAAGTCTCTGGTTGATGTTGGATACCAAACTTACTAAGTCCATGGATTTCCATCCCCAAACTGATGGCCAAACATAGGTCGTCAACAGGATGATCATACAAATTATGCACATGTACAACTCGAAGCATCCACACACATGGGATGAAAGCCTCCCCTATGTCCAACACAAATACAACAGAGCTCTCCAAAACTCAATGGGACACAACCCCTTTTAGGTAGGGCTGGGATTTTAGCCATTATGTCCCATTGATGTGGCCATACCATTTGAAACTACTCATGTAAATTTAGCTCATGTCTAGTCCGAAGCTGATAGGACTAACAAATTCATTGATTGCATTCAATACATCTACCATCAAGTCCATGATATATTTGACAGAGCCATTACTAATTACAAGCATCACCATGATCAGCATCAGGTTTTGCACAAGTTCCAGGTGGGCAACAAAGTTTGTCTACATTTGCAGAAAGAGCACCTTGTTGGACCCCATGACAAGCTTCGCCCACTCCAATATGGGCCATACACCATCACCAAGGTTGTGGGTGACAATGCCTTCAAATGCAACATTCCATTGTTCCTTGGTCTGCACCCAGTGTTCAATGTAGACTACCTTTGGCCATACTTTCCACCATTGTTGGACAAATCTAACATTACACAACAACTCACACCAACAGATTTGAACATAAACTGCACGGAACATGCCACAATGGATTAGATCATGGATACACATATCAATAAAACTCACCAATAGAGGATCCAACTATATTGAGTTGTCAAAGCAGGCCAAATCCTTCACTAGGGTCCAGGTTCAACAAAAATTTCCTCACCTCATGGAGGCTTTGCACGCAATGGGGACCATTTATTCCTAAGGAGGGAGGAATGGTCCAGGTGGATATTGTTGGCCACCCACCTATTCCACATAGACCTCTAGTCAGTTTCATCTGTTTCCTTATTTATTTCAGCATTTACTATTTTTAGCAATTTTTCGGGTCTTGAACTTCCGAAGCAGTTTTGACCCCCTAAACAACATTTTTTTGAGGTCCACAACGGGACCATAATTGTAGGCAAGGGCCTAACACAAATACTATAGTACTAGGAGAGACCTTTCCAAAAAAGTATCGTACGCGCCAAACAGAGATAATATGACCAAGTTACGACCCCGGGAAGTTGGTTGCCCAACTAACCCCAACATGGCCCACAAACTCTTGGTGTTCCATCTCCTGGGGTTAGGGTTTTGATTATTTAGGGTTTTCCCTTGTTGTCCAATAACAAATAGGCCCTTGAGCCTCATTGTAACACATTTCAGAGGCATGTAGCCGCCGCATCTCTTCTCAAAGATAATCTACCATCGCCCGAGCTAGTCTATTTCCATTATGTTTGTAAGCATATTTCAGTATTCTGATATTAATGAAATAAAGTGTTATTTTTGTTGCATCTCTGTATTTATGGTTATATCTGTCAATTTTTTCATTCCCATTTAAGTTCGGATAACAAGTGGAAGAAAAATTATGAAGTAGTGGAAACTACCTGTGAATCTATTAGGTATTCCTTAAAATTTAATTCACTTCATCAAGCAATTACACTTAAGAAATTAAATGAAAAAAAAAGGATAAATACGATCACAATGCATGATAACAAGAGACATCAGAATTAGGTCAAATACCAGTGTAAAAACCCACAAGGGGGAAAACCCAGCCAAATATTTCTTAGATATATCCTTCAACAATACATCAAGACAAAGATTATATTGACCCAAGAAGGGTTCCACAAGTATTAAGTCTCCACAACTGTATGCCCAACAAAGATCACCAAGGAGAGGATAATCCTCTCATCATATCACGAAAGGATATCAAATTAGAACTCATATCTAGGCTTAGATCTTGGACACCAAATTTTAGATCATAATGCTAATAAAAAGATCCCAAATACTAGACTTTACATCTCAATGACAATAAGAAGATATTGAATACCATACTTCATATCTCGATGATAATAAGAAAATAACTAGACTTCAAAATCAATGATAATAAACAAATCTCAAATACCAAACTTCATACCTCAATGATAATAAGTAGATAATGAATACCAAACCTCATATCTCAATGATAACAAGCATATCTTGAGTACCATACTTCATATCTCAATCATGATAAGTATATCTTGAATACCAAACTTCAGATCTCGGTGATGATAAGCAAATCTCTAATGCTAGACTTCAGATCTCAGTGATGATAAGCATATCTCAAATACCATACTTTAGATCTCGATGATGATAATCAAATCTCGAATATCAAACTTCAAATCTTGATGATGACAAGCATATCACAAATACCAAACTTCATATCTCGATGATAATAAGCAGATCTCGAATACTAGACTTTAAATATCGATGATAATAAGTAGATCCTTGTTGTGGGGAAAAATGCCTATGCAGGACGATCCTATCCACCTAAGGTGTGATAGTGCCTTAGCAACAAACGAGTACAGCTATGTTGGTTTCTTCCTTTATGAAATGTGAAAGAAGAGAGATCAATAGACTTACCGGTGTCTTCCATTTGTCCCTCGATCTGGTCTCTCTTCCCTTTGGGTGTTCACAGCTACTTGCCTTCTTTCTTGTCCAGCTACAACTTCCTGCAAGATCACAAGAGAACAACTACTTGCAACAAGAGAAGAACACTACACAAAGACAGATGTTCACATTCATAACTAGTTTAGGATTAGAAATAAACCAAATACACTAATACATTCACACATCAAAATACATCAGCATATAGGAGAAACCAAGATAGCTTTATTGATGAATAACAAGGTTAAGGAAGAGATACAACCCAGAGGGCTCCAATCCATCATCTCCTTCCCAGCAAATGGAATTCCTATCTTCAGCCCCTTCAAAGCATTAAGCACCCAATGATTCCAGTCTCAAACCAACAGCAATTCTTTGCAATAACAAAATTCCAGCCTCTAGATCTCATGGAGGAGAGATCCATATATAGATGTTTGGAGAGAGGATGAGTCAGCTTGAGATCTGACTAGTGTCCTCTCCCTCTGTCAGTTCTTGATTCCACTTGAAGTTTTTTGCTTCCACTTGGAGATTGGGAACCTCTTACTCATCACTAGTCGAATTCACTGAGGCAAGTGTCATTGAGGAAGATTCTGGAAGCTTCTTGGGTCTTGACACCTCTTGGAATGAACTTGTCGTTTGTCAACTCTCGCTCAGCGCACCCTGGTAGTGCTTCTACCTGCGTTGCAGTGCAGGTAGCCAGTGTTGGCTTTGACATTCAGCGCAAACAGCTAGTGGAGCCACTGAATTGATCCTGAATTGACTTGTTTTTGAGCAGTTTCTCGTGGAGAACTTCTATGAATTGCTGTGGTTTGTTAGCCTTGTTCCTCTAGGGGTAGGAACAACATGTTCAGGGACTTTGGATCCCTTAGATTATGGACATTTCATGCTCAATGCTGTAAGGCACAAAAATGTCTATAACAGTTGCCCCCTAAAGTATGAGGCCGTTTATCGGGTGAAATGCTTTATCAGGAGGATCCGAAGTTCATCCAATGCTGGGAGGAGACCTGTAATAAGATACAATACAATACATTATTTTTCATACTGCTTTCATGATCTAGCTGAGGCGGGCATTCCCATGCTCAACTTTATAAATTCATTTTTCTGTACATAGAACAGACAATCGTCTGATGGTAGACTGATAATTTTGATGCAATTATCATCCTTTGGATAGGATGATTATCTGCTGCAATGATGTACATGTCAATGTTTTCATCTTTCCTGAATATATATCGCAGCCCGGATGGATGAAACTAGATCCGGGGTCTTCAAACTCATTCGATCTTCACTCTAAGTACAAGTCGATCCATGTGAGAAATGTTCTGAAGTCGAACAAGGAAAGACATCGCTTGATTACCGGTCAATGAGGTAAACCGTTAACAAGCGCGAGAGGAATCACCGATAATGATAATGACCCTCAAGGTACTGCAGTACAATTCACGTGGTGTGAATAAAGGACTTGGCGTCGAACACCACGCAAAATCTTTCGGTCCAAGGTCATTGATGTATACTTGTCGCCGGAAGTGAGAAACTTGCCATTGAGGCATGCAAGCTTCAAAGTACTGAAGGGGTTGTTCCTAGATCAATTTCTTGGATAATGAGCTGATGTCGACAAGAAGCGATCCGTCAAAGGAGGGCCTTAATGAATCCCACATCAATGACACGGAACGGAGCTAATGATTTTGATGGAGGTGAAAACGATCTGTGACATATGATTCAGGGTGGCGGTCATGAAAGGATGAAGGATAATGTACGGCAGTGGATGGGACACGGTTGACTTTTCTAAACGACTTCTCTTGAACATATGGCGACACTGATGCGATGGATCGGTAGCATTACCCAAAATATGGATGGTATGGTGAGACCATGGTGATGTGACCGGTGAATGAAACAACCCAACCCTATTGTGGTACGGAGGAAAAGTGTCATGTTCAAGAGCGACTTGCTACCATCAAAGTTTTCTTGAGTTTCTCCCAATTTTTCCCCAGTCATTTCTGACCAGTACCTCTTTATTTTTGTCAAGCTTGAGGAGGATAACATATGCTTGTTCTATAACCTGCCCTTCCGGCAAGCCCATCGCTATGTTTTAACGAGCCTAGCGATAGTGACACTCGTTCTCGTCTAAAGACAAGTTTGTCGCTATTTAATGATTTTAACGAGTCTAACGACAAAGATAACTCGGTTCTTTTCATTTTTAGAGAGTCTGAAAAGATACATAAAGTTAACTCCAAAAGTCCTTTTTCGTCATCTAATCCCTTAGGTCCGAAAAAGTATAAAACAATACAGAAGGGATGAGTTTTCGATAGTTTTAACGAGCCGAACAAAACAAGCGCTCGATCTTTTTGTGCAATAATCCCTCAGGTCCAAAAAGATTAAAATCTAGAGGAGGGATAGCACTTCCTGTCCCTTTAATGAGCTGGAAGGCCAAGGACTCGGCACTCTTTTCATATTTTACGAGTCAGATGAAAAGAGCTTAAAGAAGACTCGTCTTTTGAGGAACGAGTGATAAAACGGGCTAGCAGTTGATTCCAGGTACAGGTTGGAATTTTCCAATCACGGCAGTGTCACAAGGATGGCTAGTGAAATCACTCTTCGCAGCTGTTCCTCAAAATGGGTAAACAAACATATGGAGGTGAACGATCGGCCAATGGAAAAGTGGAGGTGATGGTGCAAACACGACCAAGGCTTTAACGGCTGATGATATTACATTCACTGTGGTTATTTACCGGGTAGTTCATTTTTTAACGAGCTTAAACGCGGGTTGAAACACTTGCTCGATCTTATGTTTATTTTTTAACGAGCATGAACTATGCGCTAAAACTGCTCGGATCTTGCGTTTATTTTTTAACGAGCATGAATTGTGTGCTAAAACTGCTCGATGATAAGTTTGCATGCCCCCAGCATAATAATGCAAATCGAGGTGCATGCCCCCCCAGGCTTCATTGCATTCAACTTGGTGGTTGGAATGAAGGTTTACCTTTGAGATTTGGAAAGAGGATTGTTTCATTTTTTAATGAGGTTGACACAGTAAAAGAACTGTCCTCATGACTCCTTGTTTCATTTTTTAACGAGGTTGACACGAGATAAGAACCGTCCTCGGAGCCCATTGTATTTACAGTATTTCTATTAGGGCGATGATCCATGCTGACAAAATGTTTAGGAATCTTCTGAATCCATTAGATATAGAAGATTTCATATTGTAGGTTTCCACTGTGGCTACTTCCGCCAGATTACTCGCAGGCGGTAGGGCAAAAGTACCCATTAAGGCAGGGTCTTTTAGGAGACCTACTCCAATGTTTTGAAGCGAATGATTGCTTCCATGGATCGTTGGAGTGCTTCCCGTAACTTGTGAACTGTCGGGGAGGAAAGTTTGTTGGTCGACGACTGTAATTCCTCCTTGAAAGGGAAATGCAATCTTCCTGAAGTAGGTTGACACAACTGCGGCCATGGCATATATCCAGGGCCTTCCCAGTAGGATGTTGTAATCTAGGTTTCCATCGATTACTTCAACATCAACTTCTACTGTTTTGCCCCCCAGTTCAACTTGCAAGTTACTTAAAATCCCGTATGGAGTGTATGATCGTCCATCAAATTCTTTTAACGTCATTGACGATTTCGACAAGGGTGGTGAGCCTAAATTTTTCCAGCAACTCATCGACATAAGACATGTAGATGCCCCCTCATCAATAATTGTTCGATGAACAGTTTTGTTGAGGGCTTTCACTTGAATAAGGAAAGTTAGTTGAGCTAGTAACTGAGGGTCATATTCTTTATGATCAAAGGCCACAAGATTGGAATCCATTGGGCCAATCCCACCTATTGCTGATAATAAATCTTGCTCTTGGGAGGGGCAATTTTGCGGTACCTCAAGTGTCGACATAGCGGACGGCGATTGGGCCAGGTCCTCTACTATATTATAATTCTGTGCTACTTTGGCACGAGGATTAAATGTCGATTCGTGTACTACTCCCTTTGGCGACTTTATCATTGGTTCAGGAATGATGGGTGGCACAACTTTGGTTAAAGTTGTCGTCGAACTACTAGGTTGTTCATTAGCCTTGTTATTCGACAGCCATGGATTCCCATAATCTTTATTCCTTGTCAAAAAGCATCATTTTGCTGCCTTGAGACAGACAACATAAGCACTTGGGATCGGGAAGCATTTTGATTAGCAACCAGTTTGGTTCCCGGGTTTGGAAACGGATCAGTCAATACCGCTGGGGTTTTTGAACTCTTAAAGAGTTTCTTAACTTCAGCTATATGTGGACAATCTCTCGTCCAATGATCCTCATCACATATATGACACCCCGTAGGGGGTTTCCTTTTTCTCCCTTTCTTTTTCTTCTTGCCCCCTGGTTGCTTCAGTTGTTTGCCCTTGTCGGTCGACATGACATTTACTTCCGAGGCAAAAAGTTCCTCATTTGCATTTTGACTAGAAATCTTACAGGCCTTTTTAGATGTAGCCTTTGTCGATTTCGTATCTGTTTTGCCAATCACACCATCGCCGGCGTGAGAGTCATTGTTTGATTTAGGAGGACGAGGAATTGAGAATTCTGGTCTAGGGGCGTCAGGTATTTTGTCGTAGAGCGTGCCAGACTGAGTATAGACCAAGTCCAGATATTGCGCACGAGCGATGACTTGCTCTTCTGTTACGACTCCCCCTTTTGCCACATCTTCCGTGATTGTAGGAAGTAAGGATTTGATAAACCATTCAGCTAATAGCTGATCGGGAACGTACGTTTTCACCATCCTACGACGACATCGCCACTCATGTATATGATCAGATATGTTGAGTTCCCGTTTCATACCTTATCGGTAATTGAAAATGGGTTAAGAAAGTCGTGGCTAAGGTACTGAAGTTGTCGAACGAAGCTTTAGGCAACTCAATATACCATTTTGTCGCTGGACCCGTTAACGTCCTCTGAAAAAGGTGAAGCCTTATCGAATCATCGTTTAGGGTGTTTGATGAACACCATAGATGAAATGTCATCACGTGATTCGATGGATCTTCACCTGGATTTCCATTAAATTTAGGAATATCTGACGGAAGTTTATGCGGAATCGCTGGCCACCAAGGGGCATAAGCAATTGGATCATTCGTCAGCCGGTTTAGATCTGGTAATTCTAGAGTTGCTACAAAGGGCAACTGTTGATTCAGGTTAGGCGAAGCATACCCAGGATACGATTGAATTGCCTGAGCAGTGGGTCTTTGCATACCAACATAATGCTGGCAACTTTGAAAAGGTTGATGGGCATAACCACTATAATATGGTTGCCCATTACTTACATAGACTTGTTGCTCAGGTCCTTGATATGATTGTTGGAATGGCGGTTGTTCTGATTGAACCAGCCCTGGTTGTTGGACCATTTGCTGTTGTCCAATACTGGATGATTGACCAAGATGAGGAGTCATAGTACTTGTTTGAGCCTGAGTCGCTCCAGATAAGGAGGCACTAACCTGAGGTTGTGATTGAGTCGTTGAGACAAGAGGTTGTTGTATTGCAACCTGAGGCTGTTGGGGTTGACATACAACAGGTAGCGCTTGTACTTGCGACGCATTCACCATAGCAGGTATAGTGGGAATACTCGACACAGGGTGGACTGGTTGCATTGAATATACAACCCTTGGTTGCTGAGGCAGTATTGGTACCCAACCGCTGGATGTAATTCCAGTTTGACCTGAACTTTGTTGTAAACTCCCATATGGTTGTTCTCCGGGAGGGAACAATGAAAAAGCATACTGCCCTCCATATGGCGGAAATCCAGTACTTAAAGGGTAGATTGGCCTTTGAAGACACATTGGATCAATTTGTTGAGTTTCAACGTAAGAAATACCAGATGATAATCCGGATGAAGAAATAGGAACTAACCATGTTGTCGAAGCAGTCCCTGATGGGACTCCGGCTTGTTGTTGATAACTTGCCGGGACAGATGGTATACCATTGAACATCGTTGGAGTAGCAGCAGGAGGTTCTGCTGCTGCTGTGTCGGATGACACAGTCCTAGATGTCGATGGTTGTTCAGACATATTTAGTCTATCCAAAAGATTTTCTAGCGATTCTACAAGAACTTGCGATGAAAAGAGACTAACTTCGAAGACCAACGAGGGAATGGTGATGATTATTCCGTTTAAAATAAATTTTAACGACGCTTAGACACAACTTGCTTTTTCAATTTTAAAGAGTCGAGAAAAAGCTAAAGATGACTCTAGTCTCCTTCGATGTTTTAACAAGCCCGAAGTGACAAATGCTCGGATGGACTTTTTCTGTTATAGAGTCTGAAAAAGGCCAAAAGGAACTGCTCTGGAGTTCTAGGTAGAGGGTGTGCCAAACTTTTCGCAAAACCGCAGAATATTTTTTAAGGTACAGGTGGTCAATCTTCCTTAATGCTGTGTTCAGTGCATTGCGATCAGTAGGGCGGTCGACACGGCTTCCTAAGGATAAAGGTTTTATACCTATAGGGGTCTCCCAATATATACGCGACGGTACATGGGAGCACAATCCATACTGGTGCTATCATCCCTCAGGAGGAATCACCCACCATCAACGAGATCGACAGTCACCAGGCTTTACGACGCCGGAACACGTCTCTAGCCTAGACCTCTATGTTGTGCGTTATGTTGCAAAGCATTGTTAAGTTCATTCAATTTATTTTAGGTTGATCTTTTTAGAAGTTTGCCTTTTGAGGTTCACCACGAGATGTATGATACAATTCCTAAATGCAGTCTAAAGATGATAAGAAAGCTTTATATCTTTTCAACTTATGAAAATCCTAGCTACAAAGGGAAAAGAAAGACACCATCTTTTCTCAAAGAGCAATCAGCACACTCTAATGCACTTTTCCTAAATCCAACATGCAAACTATCGAATGCAAAATGCATAATGCAGGTGTTTGTTTTCCGCTTTCTTAGTATTGATGCCTACAAAGAAAGCTTTTTGTACAACTTTGAATTTGCTTTTAAATGATCAATACAAACAAGTTCACTGTTTCGAAATCAGAGAGGGTAGAAGAGATTACACTACTTAATGATTTCCGAAATGAATACTTGTTTTGACACTTAAAAGAGACAAATTCAAACCAATAAGCAAAATTAAACGTATAATCAATCTGCAAATAGCCAATGAACTCTCTTCTAAGATCACAATCAATCAGATCTGAATCAAAGGCTACAGGATGACTATTTTACTCATGCAAAGGAAAACTGTAAATGACGCCACAAACACATAAAAACACTCACAGTCTTTTTGTACAAAAGGAGGCGGAATGTAAGCAGAGAAAAGGGGTTATCAGACTGGTACCTATGCTGGTTACAGGCTGCAAAAACAGAGATCAAAACAAGGCAAAACAGAGCAGAGAACCCCAGCTGCACAAGAGCAAACTGGTTCAGTGCAGGTTCAACACAGGGGTTTTGACATTCAGCGCAGGTATCCTTCACGGGACCTGCGTTGAAATGCAGAATCCCTTCACTGGGTTTGCGCTGAAGGAGAAACTCTCGTTTCCCTCAGGTTCTGGGTCACAGATTGCTATTTAATTCACTGTCTTAGGCCAAATAAAAGCAACAAGAAAGGTGTAATCAAAGGGATGCTTTGAAGGGCTACTAAGATCTATCACAAGGATCATCAAATCATTTGTGAATCCATTGTTAATATCATAGACGAGTCCAACAATTGGATCAAAGCAGCAACTTTCTACTTTGCATCCGGGAAAGATGCAGTTCGATTGTTGCTGTCAAGTCTATGATGCAAACAATGATAGAAACACAAATAAAATGACTAAACAAATGTCCCCAGTGGAGTTGCCAATTTTTTGTGGGGAAAAATGCCTATGCAGGACGATCCTATCCACCTAAGGTGTGACAGTGCCTTAGCAACAAACGAGTACAGCTATGCTGGTTTCTTCCTTTATGAAATGTGAAAGAAGAGAGATCAATAGACTTACCGGTGTCTTTCGTTTGTCCCTCGATCTGGTCTCTCTTCCCTTTGGGTGTTCACAGCTACTTGCCTTCTTGCTTGTCCAGCTACAACTTCCTGCAAGATCACAAGAGAACAGCTACTTGCAACAGGAGAAGAACACTACACAAAGATAGATGTTCACATTCATAACTAGTTTAGGATTAGAAATAAACCAAATACACTAATACATTCACACATCAAAATACATCAGCATATAGTAGAAACCAAGATAGCTTTATTGATGAATAAAAAGGTTCAGGAAGAGATACAACCCAAAGGGCTCCAATCCATCATCTCCTTCCCAGCAAATGGAATTCCTATCTTCAGCCCCTTCAAAGCATTAAGCACCCAATGATTCCAGTCTCAAACCAACAACAATTCTTTGCAATAACAAAATTCCAGCCTCTAGATCTCATGGAGGAGAGATCCATATATAGATGTTTGGAGAGAGGATGAGTCAGCTTGAGATCTGACTAGTGTCCTCTCCCTCTTTCAGTTCTTGATTCCACTTGGAGGTTCTTGCTTCCACTTGGAGATTGGGAACCTCTTACTCATCACTAGTCGAATTCACTGAGGCAAGTGTCATTGAGGAAGATTCTGGAAGCTTCCTGGGTCTTGACACCTCTTGGAATGAACTTGCCATTTGTCAACTCTCGCTCAGCGCACCCTGGTAGTGCTTCTACCTGCGTTGCAGTGTAGGTAGCCAGTGTTGGCTTTGACATTCAGCGCAAACAGCTAGTGGAGCCACTGAATTGATCCTGAATTGACTTGTTTTTGAACAGTTTCTCGTGGAGAACTTCTATGAATTGCTGTGGTTTGTTAGCCTTGTTCCTCTAGGGGTAGGAACAACATGTTTAGGGACTTTGGATCCCTTAGATTATGGACATTTCATGCTCAATGCTGTAAGGCACAAAAATGTCTATAACAATCCCAAATACTAGGCTTCATAGCTCAATGATAAAAAGCAGATCTCGAACCTTTGACCTCATATTATAAGTATAATGAGTAGATATTTAATCATTGATTTCAGATCATAAATGTAATGAGAATATCTACATGTCTCAAATAACTTCACATAGGAGAGTCGATGAGTAAGGTATGTGTGCTCCAATATGATATAAAGGAGAGCGATTTAACCTCTCTATATATCCATCATGTGATCTGAATGAGTGAGTTTTTGGGAAAGTCATCTAGGCATCATGTGATTCGAATGAGAGATTTTTAAGGAAAGCCAGCTAGCCATCATGTGATCCGACTTAGAATTTGTGGAGCCACTTGAAAATATAAATAAAATAATATTTTTCTTTTTTTTCAAAATTGCATTTTGACCAAATGAAAAACATGCTAGGACCAATAATAATTTTATTCTTCTCAATTACAATGATAATTATGAAGATCGATCATAGCTATAGATTCTTCAATAGTGACTGAAGAATTCATCCTTTGTATTCAAGAAATAAATCTAGGTTTTCTTGTAGAAGTCATCGATAAAGGTCACGAAATACTCATAAACCAAATAGATTTACTAGACAATGGGCCGCATATATGTGAGTGTATCAACTGAAGCATTCCACTGGCTATATTGTCACTCCTTAGGAATTTTGCTTTTCCAAACTTCCTAAGCATGCACACTTTGCAGACATCGTCATGTTCCATGCTTAATTCTAGAACTCCTGTCATGGTCTCCCTAAGCAACTTGAGTGCTTCATGATCTAGATGTCCCATCATCCTATGCCATAGATCTCCCATTTCTTTGTTATTTCTACTACTACTACTAATCAGTGTCTTTGTAGAATCTAACTGCAAGTTGTATAACTTGTTACTTCAAACCCAATATGTTTTATCTTCTTCCAACTCTAGTGCTTGATGTACACCTTCTGCCCCATGAAATAGAAATCATATCCCTTGTCTTGTAGTGAAAAAACTAAAATCAGGTTCATGCCTACACTTGGCACATGCAACGCATCTGTAACGTTAGTACTTTTTTCCTTCTCCCTCTTAATGTTGATGGTACCTCTCCCAACTGGAGTACATTTAGTCTTGTTTCCCATCTATATCTAGAATTCCATCTCCTCTTCATTATAACTAGAAAAATATTATCTAACACTTGTCATATGTACTGGCATTCCATTGTCGATATACCAGACACCTATGGATGTAGAGCTAGAGAGGAAAACTATGAGAGAAAATTCATCCTCTAGCCTCAAAGACAAATCCTCAATGCCTGCTAAAGTTTTTTTTATGTTTATTCCCCTTCTTATATCCCTTATTATAGTTAGGACAATGACTGACATAGTGTCCTAGCTGACCATAACCAAAACACTTGACCTTATTAAAGTATTTCTTCTTCTATTGTCCTTTTAATCTCGATCCCTTGTTGGAACCCTTCTTCGCCTTCCCTTTTCCTGCTAGAGCTACATTTTCTTGCTCCCTCTTAACCTTCATTTTCTTTTCCATTGTTGTTGCTACTTCTATTGACCAAGCTAAGCCTAAGCTCCTCCTCAATGAAATCACTCCATTTGCAATCCCATCCTAGTAGTGTTTCTCGTACACTGATCACTTGGAAGAACACATCCCACCGCTTAGAAAACCAATTCAGGGCCACTCACACCAACTTGTCATCAATATGCTTATATCCTACTGCAACCAACCTGTCCTTGACAAGTTGAACTTTGGTGAGGTAGGATACTACGTCTTCACCCTTCTGCATCTTGATGGTCCTCAACTTTTCTCAAATAATCAATTTCCTATTTTATGTAGGATTCTGGTATGGATTTACAATTGTGTCCCACATCTTCTTTGGTGTGTCCAACTTTGTGATATGAGGGACTATATAGTCCTTGTCTCCATCAAGGATAATCCTCTTGGATTTGGTAGTCTCCTTTTATATGTTATTAGCTATTGTGGGTCTATTGGTATGGCTATAACATTCTCCACTTACTCCTTTATTCCATACTCATCCAATAAAAATGATATTTTGCCTTTCCAAATGCCAAAGTTGGAGGCTCCATCCAATCTGTACTAATATCTCAAACCTGTTGCAACCATATTAGAAAATATGGAAATATAACAAAGTCCTAATAAATCTGGAGAAAAATATATTGGGTTATAAACCCTCGACTTTCTCTTCTTGTGCCCTACGCTAATTTACTCCTACAAACCATCTACGCTTAAATTTTCTCTGATACCATGTGATATTTCCTTAATTTCGGCAATTAGAATTTAATCTTCTATCTACTAGAGATTATTTTTCTTTATAAATTAATCACGACAAATAACAGTTAAATCACTATTGCAATATTCACAAATAATAATAGGAACTGAGAAATAATGCACACACAAAATAATTAACACCAACATTTTTGGACAAATTGAACCTCGAAAAACCCTAGCGTAGGGAAATCCAACTCTGTAGATGAGGGTTTTATTATTAAACTTCAACAAAAATTGAGAATTACAATATGCTTTCCTCTCACTAGCAAAGCTCCAACAAATATTTTTCTCCACTAGAAAAATCAACTTGAAATGCAATTCTCCTTATGCAAATACAATTTGGCCTCACTTTACCTATTTTCATTGCTTCCTGTTGCTCGGACTGTTGACTAGAAATGCACATAACCTCTCTTGATATCTCAAACCTATTGTGACCATATTATAAAATATGGAAATATAACAAAATCCAAATAAATATGGAGAAAAATAAATTGGGTTATAAACCCTCGACTTTCTCTTCATGTGCCCTGCAATAATTTACTCTTGCAAATCCTCTACGCTTAAATCTACTCTGTTACCATGTGAAATTTCCTTAATTTTGGCAATTGGAATTTAATCTTCTATCTATTAGAGATTATTTGTCCTTAGAAATTAATCACAATAAATAAAAATTAAATCACTATTGCAATTTTCACAAATAATAATAGGAACTAAAAAATGAATCACACATAAAGTAATTGACACCAACATTTTTGAACAAATTGTCCCTCAAAAAACCCTAGTGTAGGGAAAACTGATTACACATATGAGGGTTTTATTACTAAATTTCAGCAAAAATTGAGAATTACAATCTTCTTTCCTCTCACTAGCAAAGCTCCGGCAAAAAATTTTCTCCACTGGAAAAATCAACTTGAAATGCAAGTTTCCTTCTACAAATACAATTCGGCCTCCATTTAACTATTCCACTACTTCCCGTTGCTTGCACTGTTGACTAGAAATGCACACAGACGATGTTGAAATGTGCAACAAGAAATGCTAAAAATAGCACTGCTATAAATAGCAATTCATCCATTGGTGATCTTAGCAACAATGGGTGAAAAGTGAAAGTGCTAAAAATAGCTTTTCTAAAAATAGCATTTCGGGATCCCTTATTATTTTAGTCAATCCCTGGACTAAACATAGGAAGTAAAATTCGAATTTGATATCAACAACAATTTGGAAATTAATTAATTAATTCATCTTGAGTTAATTGGTTAAGGAAAATCAAACTTGAAGTCTATGTGAGGACATGCTACAGTTTCTCCATTAATTGAGGAATTTAACCTTCAGTTAAAGAGATAAGGATGAGTTGTAATTAGTTGACTTAGTTTAACTTAGTCAAGTCCAGTTAGATTAATTTCACAGTTTGTTAAATTAATTAGAGTTCAGTTAGTTAATGCTTGCATGCATGTAACTACTGTAATTCATATAAGTGATGATTCACTCATGGATAACTCATGCACGTCAGTTCAATCAGAGACCCAATTGAGATCAGATGGAGGGACAATGTACTATCAATTGCTAGGATATTCCTTGGTAAATATTCGTTGCATGCAAAAGGAATATTATTCCTTATGGATTGCATAGTTGGACCTGAGGTTACAGTGAGTGAGATGAGGCCAATTCACACATGTGATATCATTGGACCCCAATCAAAACTACGCAAGGAAATAGGAGGCTTGGAGGGCTTGAGGAAGATATATTCTATGTCTATTGAGACTGTGAGCTGTGTTGTTTGATTATAGAGAGCAGGATAGCTTGAGAGTTGATTATTTTTGTAACTTGAACAAGATTTCCACTTGTATGATAATACAGAGTTGGGGTTTTAGGCTGGTGCTTTCCCCAGTGATATATCTTCTATGTTATGGTTGATTACTTCTCATTCTCAATTATATCTATTCATGCTTGATGTTGCTCATGTTTGATTAAGCTTCCGCTAAATTGTTTGTAGAATTAGATCAAGTGTTTTGCTTTAGTACATTGCATTACCAGGTGATCTACAGTGGGAATTTCTACATGGTATCAAAGCAAAGGTGATCAAGGAAGAATAGTATACAAGTAGGAGAAGTACGAAGTTTGGTTTCTGAATATTGAATTGAGTTCTTATCACATCTATTTCACCGATGGCATTCAGTGGTTTAAGACTCGAATATTCCCTTGATGGCAGTTAAAATTATATAGCCTAGAAGGATCGCATGGAGGCAGTATTGGAAGATAACGACCTAAAGGACTTCATTGATCAAGAAGTCTAGAAGCCAATTGATGCTACTCAACTAGCGGAATGGAAAAAGTGTGTGGCTAGGGCAAGGAGAATCCTCCTGGAGGAAGTTCGAGATCACATTATCTCGAGCCTCCATGGGAAGGAGACTCCATTTTCAATGTGGAAAACATTGAAAGATCTTTATCAGAATAGCAGCGATCAGAGGAAGATGGCACTAAAAGACAAGCTTTGAAAGATCAAGTGCAAAAAGGGAGACACAATTTGTATGTTCCTGAACAAGCTCACCACCTGCAAGGATGAGCGTGCAAGCATAGGGGTCATGACAGCTGATGATGACATGGTGAGTCTAGCACTCCTTGATCTTCCAAAGAATTGGCATAGCTACCAGGACTCGGTTAATGGAAGAGAGAAAATGCCAAATTGGGAATGACTTTGGTTGGACCTAATGCAGGAGGAGATAAGGCGAAGCACCCGTGATGGATCTTCATCAAAACAAGATGATGAAGAAAATCTAGCTTTAGCGAGTAAAGCTAAGAAAGGGAAAGGGAAGGCATCCCAATCCAAATCTTCTCATGGTGGGAAGAAGGTTGACAAGTCGAAGGTGCGATGCTTTCACTGTCATGAAGTGGGCCATTATGCTATGAATTGTCCACAGAAGAAATCCAAGAAGGGTTCCTCAAAGGAATATGATTGTGATGCACTAGCTTCACAGTTTGAGTTGGATTTATCGCTTATCGCATGCATGGTTTCATCCATGGTTGGATGTGTTTGGTACTTGGACAATGGAGAATTTTTCCACATGTTGGGTGACAGTAATATTTTCAGTACATTGGAGGATAAGGATCTCCAGATGCGGATCGAGATGGGCGATTATGGAAAGTACTGTGTCTCCAGTGAAGGTACAATTGTGTTTCAGAGGGAGCATGGTGCTCCTCTCACCCTATCTACTGTTAAGTATGTACCAGGTTCGAAAAAGAATCTTGTGTCTGTTGTTATGCTAGAAGATAAAGGCTATGATGTAGTCTTTAGTAAAGGAAAAGTTTTCTTGAGCCATATCAGCACCGGACAGACCGAGCGAATAGGGATTCGAGTAAAGAATCTCTACAAGTTGGAGGTAGATGACTGTGCTGCACTAAGTTCAAAAGCAGAGATGGTGCAAATCCAAGATGTTGGTGAGCTATGGCATAGAAGACTGGGCCACTTGCATCATGGGGCCTTGAAGATCATGTAGCAAATTTCTATCGGCTTACCCAAGGGAAAACTGGAGCAAACAGATACTTGCAAAGGATGCACCCTTGGTAAGTATGCGAAAGATTCCTTTCAGGATCGGGATAGTAGAGTTGGAGCAATCCTGGAGCAAGTTCACTCAGATGTATGTGGACCATTCTCTATAGCCTCCACCACTAAACAAAGGTACTACTTTATTTTTATTGATGATTTTTCTCATAGATGTTGGATCTACTTTATGCAAAAGAAGGATCAGACCTTCTTGAAGTTTTGTGAGTTTAAAGCCTCGACAGAGAAAGAATATGGAAAGAAAGTAAAAGCCTTGCATAGTGACAATGGTGGAGATTATGTTTCCCAATAGTTTAAATACTTCTATGTTGCAGAAGGAATTAAATGGGAATTGACGGCACCTCATAACCCACAACAGAATGGGGTGGCCGAAAGGAAGAATAGATCTATTGTGGGAGAATCTTGAGCGATGTTGCATGACCAAAGCCTACCACTTCATCTATGGTCTGAGGCATGCAATACAATAGTGTACCTTCAGAATAGAGGTCCTCATCATATCTTGGGGATGAAGACACATATGGAGGATTTTTCGGGGAAGAGACCAGATGTGAGTCACTTCCACATCTTTGGATCACCAGTTTTCTGTCATGTGACCAAAGATGCTCGTAAGAAGCTAGACCCAACAGCTGAGTTGGGGATACTTGTGGGGTACACAGATACACCCCACAACTATCGTGTGTTTCTGCCTTCCAGTCAGAGGACCGTAGTCCACAAGGATCTGAAGTTTGACGAGCAAAGAGCCATGCGAGTGTCACTTGACAGGGAGATCAAGTTGCATGGTGATGAGGAACTTTTAGTTCCAAAGGAGGAGGAGCCTCCTGATGATGTGGATCAGCCACATGTAGAGGATCCAGTAGTGGAGACCACCACTCTTGGAAAGTCTTCCAGAGATGGGCAGAAACGCTCACGAGAAGCTGCCAGATTGATGTTAGATGTGAGAGAGAATGTGGGGCAACCATCCTCTCAGCGCTGACAAAGGAGTTCTCCCGAGAGATACACTAGCCACATGGCCCTGGTTGGGGAGTGTGTAGCAACCAAACCTTCTTCTTTTCAGGAGGTAGTGCAACAACCAGTGTGGGTTGATGCAATGGTAGAAGAGTACGATTCTATCATACGGAACAGTGTGTGGGATGTTGTCCCTAGACTTGGGGAAAAGTTAGTGGTTAGTTCCCGATGGCTTTACAAAGTAAAGCAGGCAAATGATGGCAGTGTTGAGAAACACAAGGAAAGGTTTATTGCCCGAGGTTTCTCATAGGTTGAGGGGATCGACTACGATGAGACCTTTGCTCCTGTAGTAAGGTACTCATCTATCAGATCAGTGCTAGCTCTATCAGCTCAGATGGGTTGGAAGATCCATTAGATGGATGTGAAGATGACGTTCCTCAACGTGAATATTGAGGAAGAGGTATACATTGAGCAGCACAAAGGATTTGAGACCTTCGATCACGAGTCGCATGTCTGCCGACTCAAGCGAGCATTATATGGGCCGAAGCAAGAACCCCGTGCTTGGTATACCAGGATCGACAACTATTTCACTGGATTGGGCTACACCAAGAGTGAAGCAGATGCGAACCTTTACCACATCATGGTAGAAGGCAAGCCATTGATTATTGTACTATATGTCGATGATCTGATTTTGACAGGTGATGACCAGCTGATACAGTCTTGCAAGGAGGACCTTGCAAGAGGGTTTGAGATGAAGGACATGGGCCTCATGCACTACTTTCTAGGCATGGAAGTGTGGCAGAAAGATGGGGAGATATTTGTGTCTCAAGGCAAGTATACCAATGAGATACTTAGGCGCTTTCACATGGAGAAGTGAAAGCCCATGCAGACTCCTCTACCTGGGACCTGGAGGAAGGAGGATGCTACTTCAGGTGAGGTAGTAGCTACTACTTTTTATCGATAGCTAGTGGGTTCACTTATGTATCTGGTGAACACACGACTCGACTTATGCTTTGTAATGAACCAGCTGATTCAAGCTATGGTTCAACCTACCAAGCTGTTTTGGAAGGCAGTGAAGCATGTGCTGAGATATCTCAGAGGCACTACACAGTACGGATTGTGGTACCGATGGACAGAGGGAGTGAAGCTACAAGGCTTCATGGATGCGGATTTGGCTGGTAGTCCATCAAACAGGAAGAGAACTTCTAGAGGAATATTCAACCTTGGTTCAGCTGCAGTTTCTTAGTATAGCAGGAAACAGAGATCAGTTGCACTAGCTCAGCAGAGGATGAATACATGGCTACCAGTAAGGCAGCATGCGAGGCCATTTGGATACGAAATATTCTAGTGGGATTGTTTGGTCAAATGATGGATCCTACAATGATATACTGTGATAATCAGAGTTGCATAAAACTCTCTGAGAATCCAGTGTTTCATGACAGGTCCAAGCATATAGATATCCATTACCATCATCTACAAGACTGTGTGGTCAAGAGGATCATGATGTTGCAGTATGTTTCGACCAAGGAGCAGGATGCAAATATTTTGACTAAGGCATTATCAAAATGCAAGTTTGAGTTCCACATAGATAGGATCGGGGTTACTGATAATCCCTTTCTTGTTGAGAGGGAGTGTTGAAATGTGCAACAAGAAATTCTAAAAATAGCATTGCTATAAATAGCCCGGCTATAAATAGCAATTCAGCGATTGGTGATCTTAGCAACAATGGGTGAAAAGTGAAAGTGCTAAAAATAGCATTTCGGGATCTCTTCTTATTTTAGTCAGTCCCTGGACTAAACATAGGAAGTAAAATTCAAATTTTATATCAACAGCAGTTTGGAAATTAATTAATTAATTCATCTTGAGTTAATTAGTTAAGGAAAATCAAACTTGAAGTCTATGTGAGGACATGCAACAGTTTCTCCATTAATTGAGGAATTTAACCTTCAGTTAAAGAGATAAGGATGAGTTGTAATTAGTTGACTTAGTTTAACTTAGTCAAGTCCAGTTAGATTAATTTCACAGTTTGTTAAATTAATTAGAGTTCAGTTAGTTAATGCTTGCATGCATGTAACTACTGTAATTCAGATAATTGATGATTCACTCATGGATAACTCATGCATGTCAGTTCAATCAGAGACCCAGTTGAGATCAGATGGAGGGACAATGTACTATAAGTTGCTAGGATGTTCCTTGGTGAAAAATCCTTGCATGCAGAAGGAATATTATTCCTTATGGATTGCGCAGTTGGACCTGAGGTTACAGTGAGTGTGATGAGGCCAATTCACACATGTGATATCATTAGACCCCAATCAAAACTGCGCAAGGAAATAGGAGGCTTGGAGGGCTTGAGGAAGATATATTCTATGTCTATTGAGTCTGTGAGCTGTAATGTTTGATTACAGAGAGAGCAGAATAGCTTGAGAGATGATTCTTTTTGTAACTTGAACAATATTTCCACTTGTATGATAATACAGAGTTGGGATTTTAGGTTGGTTCTTTCCCCAGTGATATATCTTCTGTGTTATGGTTGATTACTTCTCATTCTCAGTTATATTTGTTCATGCTTGATGTTGCTCATGTTCGATTAAGCTTCCGCTAAATTGTTGTAGAAGTAGATCAAGTGTTTTGCTTTAGTACATTGCATTACCAGGTGATCTACAGTGGGAATTTCTACAGACTACTCTCGGAAATTTGCTCAGCCTCTAGAAATTTGTTCTGGTAAATATAACTCCTCCCGCAACACTCTAAAGTCGCTCACACCTCCTTCAGTAGCTAGATTTGGCACTGGAAATAGATCTATATCCTCTATAAATCGCATTGGATTTGTTAGCAATGTGCTCTAGCCAAATCAACCTCCCTCTTTCAAAATAATTCAACGTCCTTCCTTCTCTTAGAATGTTGGAATCTCTATGGAGAATTTATCCAAAATTTATCTCCCCAATCTTCTATGTTGAAACTCTTTTGTAGGTGTCTCCCTCGCTCAAACTGGACCCTTTCTCTCACTGCAACTTGGTGATTCAAACTCCTTGTAATGATGTCTCCAATTGACCCCTCGATTTTCTCTTATAATCTCTCGTTGACGAATAATCAACCACGATCTAATCAAAATCGATGTATAAGATCATTTTGACTCCATCAAGTGACTCTTCCAGAAGTTTCTAGAGAAAAATCGATTTACCTCAATTAACTTGATTTAATTAACCAATTTTCCTAAGTTAGACCTAAGTAAATATTTAATAATTGACTAAATAATCTAATTATGATATTTTCCTTGGAAACCTTTTCTGGGTCTTGGAGATAATTATCCTCCTATGTTCCTTAGCCTCTTAGACACTAATAGAGACTAAAACACCTAACCAAGCTACTCAAAACTAACAGTCAATCAATGGAAAGAAAGGATAAGGAAGAGGTTGCCTAGGAAAAATGTGTGCTACTCGCTAAAGAGAAATTGCATATCATGATCCCAGCAGTAGGAGAAGATCAACTAGAGGCCATGCAATCTTTGGTGATGTTGTAACCTTTATTTTACAAAAAATGTAAATATTTTATTTAAAAAAAACTTTGTTAATAATGCAATTAAACTTTATTATGTTATAAGTAAAGTTCAATATGTTGTAATAAGTATGGTTATAGAGTTTAAATGTGCACTTTTTTCAAACATCGTCAAGCCCACTAAATTTTATCAATGGTGGAGAAGGCAGTGTGGGGCCCCCAGTCCTCTCGATCTTCAATAGGGGCGTTTGCAATTTGTTTGTTATTTAATACCACTTTTTCTATGTGGAAAAACCAAATCAATTTCACCCACCCACTTTTGGATTTCTGCCAGACCATTTTTCAAACATCATCATGGGGCCTAGCCACATCAATGCCCCGAAGTGAGTTAAAAATAAATTTGATGGCCAATAAATTTGTGACACTTGTATTCTCCCGGTTTGAGGGTAACAAAAGGGAAAAATGACTTTTGTCAGTTCATTGCATTATTTAAACTATGTAGAAGTATATGAGAATATTTTTTCACACTAGAATTTCAATTGTATTCCTCAAGTTTTCATAGGTAACTTTGTTCATGTATTTCAAGTAAATATTGTTTTTGTTAACTGGAAAAATGAAAGGAAAAGCAGTGAAACCCCCGCTCGAAACCTTTGTAAATTTTGATGAGTTATGTTTAATAAACAGAGAGGATGATACCCATGAGACTTAATGTGGAGCTTTATGTTGGGGCATTTCGACGTTTCCAAGACCTACAAGATGTGTCTTTAGTGTGAGAATCATATTTGGCTTAGTTCATGATACCCCAAACTCACCCATATATTGAATTCATTACCTAGTGCTTTGAACAACATCTTCAAAGTAATAGAGCAATTATGTCAAAAAATAGGTCTATCTTGTTTTACATTAACTCTAAGTATTATTTTTCAAATGTTAAATATTATAATGCCCAATCAATTTCAAACACTCAATGAAGAGGTTTTGAGTCAATTATATCATGATATAACCCTGGAAGAAAAGTCCACACTCCTTGTATCTTTTTTTTTTTTTTTTTTTTTTTTTTTTTTTAACAAAGTCGTCTACTTGTGTATTATAAAACTTGCGATTCGAAAACTATTACAATAAGAGGAAGATTCCAAGAGCTGAGATTCAAAATTGGGCTCGCAGACCCATAGTTCTCGAAGCTCTTCTTAACTACACTTAATACTGAATTTAAACGGCTATATTGCCTTACAAAGGATCCTCCTATCCATTTATAAGTACACTGCATGAGTTAGGGGGGATGTTGGGTAACCGAGTCATCCTGGAGAGGTTCCCTCTTTCTCACTCTTGTTGAAGCTTCTCCTTGCTGGCTTTCAGTTAAGGTGCGGAGGTGGTCAATGACTGCCTCCATGTGGATGCAGCGATCCTTAAGGTCTTCGATTTCTTTTTTCCTCTTCTCGAGCTTCTTTCTCTTCGAGTTTCTGTCCGCGTGAAAGTCCTCAGTGAGTTCTTTCACCTGCTTCTTCAAAGCATTGATCATAATGACATGTGCCTTGCACATATGGCAATCTCTGTTGTTGAATATGTTATCCATCGGGTTCCTTGGCTGCTGCTGGTTAGCTTGCTGATTGTTCTGGTCAGCCATCTTGCTGGGAGCGGTGAAGGCTTTGTCAGATGCTGAGGAGTTATGAGGCTTGCCACTTGTGAAGCCGGATTGCTTTGGTGAGGCAGAGTTGAGGTGAGTGCCCTGTTGATGGTTGAGAGCAGTGCTGGGAGCACAGAACCAACTGTTAGTATTGAAAAGAACACAGATAAAGGGAAGATTGTTTACCCAACTCAGATGGAGATCTGGTAAGTCCGCCTTCGTGGAGTTTGCTTGCGCTCGATGCCTGGTGCCACTGTGCGCAAAGGAAAGCCAGCTATTGCCGTTCACTAAGAGAATCTCAGAGTGTATTTGGTCTCCGGTGCTGGCCTTGTTACTGCAGAAAAGACCACCTTGGCACTGCCTCCGATCCAGAAGGGCTCTCCTGCGCGCGCTATGGTTTTGATGAGTAGTGAGGGCCTTTGGGTTCTTGATGAGTTTAAAAAGGATGCAACGGGCGATCTCCCACTCATGAATGGAGGCGGAGTGACTGATCATATCTGTCCTCGAGTGATCTGAGGTGCTCTGTGACCGTCCTTGTATTCTGTAACAGGCATGGGCGTGATCACGCCTTCCTTTGATTCCGGGAGAGTGTCGAAGAGAAATGCTGTTGATTTCTTGCATGTTCAGGTCCTGAGGCCGATTCCCTGTCCTGTACCCTCCGTTTTGGCAGTCGAGATGGATTTGTAGAGCAGAAGATCTCTTTTTCGCTGGCCTGTTGTCTCGAGTTAGATGCCTGAGGTGACTAACAGTCAGATGCATTGGGATTAAGATATATCTATGGGATATCATGATCATATATTTCCTCATTCTCCCTCACCTGGCCCGTGGCTCTTTTGATGGCCTTGTTGGCCAGCTCGTCAGCTGTCTTATTATGTATTCTGAGGACGTGTTTATAAGTCACGTTGTTCATGCCCCTGGCCTGTTCAAAGATTCTGTCTTTTGTTCTATTCAGGGCACATTGGTTGAAGTTGTTCCCCTTGTTTAAGGCTGCTATTAGGATTGCTGAGTCTCCCATCACTAGAAGGTCATGAATGCCCCTCCTCCGCGCTATGGAGATCCCCAAAAGGAGGCTATATGCTTCTGCTTTGTTGTTTGACAAGGTCCCCAAGCTCCATTCATATGTAACCATCGTTTTTCCTTGAGGGTCCTTTAAAACTCCCCCTGCTCCAGCTATGCCTGGATTGTTCTTTGAGGCCCCGTCGAAGTGTAGTGTGTGCCTCTTTTGCCTTTGGATCCAGTTGTTAACTTCCTCTTTTGACCCTCTGATCTTCCATTCGCTCTGTCCAGATCCATTGATTGTCTTGAATTTTGGATTTGGCTTGCAGTTGAATCTTTGGACCCATGCTTTCACTTGCTCAGTTGAGTATTCCGGGTCAGCTTGTTGAATCCCGTTGGCTTCAATAGTCTCAGCTATAAGCGCAACAGTTTTGGCCAGGATATTTGAGATCCTAGGCTTTTTGTCTTTGAAGATGCTTGCGTTTCTGGCGAGCCATATCTGCCAGCAGAGGTTGGAGGGAATGCTGGACCAGAGTCTCTTGGCGAGAGTTGTGTCTTTGGTTGGAAAGGGAGAGAGTTTCCCCCAGCCTTTCTGAAGGAGAGAGACCTGGTTGGGAACCTCCCCTGTCTCTAGAGGGCTGGTTATGAGCTTCCAGCATGTCGATGCTATTGGGCAGTCTATGAAGAGGTGATTGAGGCTTTCTTCCTCTTTCCTGCACATAACACAGATGGAAGGCCCCTGGATCCCCTTTTTTCTCAAATTCTCAGCTGTTAGGAGCTTGCCATGAAGCAAGGTCCAATTGAAGAGTTTTATCTTCGGGATACTTTCGATTTTCCAAGCGTTCTTGTGATATTGCCAATTATTCAATGCAGCTTGTTTTTGGAGCGCTTTGTAACCTTCCCTAACCGAGTAGGTGCCTCCATTTGGATCCCATATGAAACTGTCCTCTTTCCCCTTGCTTGTGGGAGCTGCTCCTGCTAATGAGAGTTTAAGGTTGTTCCATTGCTCCTTTAGTCCATCAGGAAGATGCCTGATTTTCCAGCCTTTCCAGCTGTCATGGTCCCAATTTGAAATGTCAAAGAGAGTTGTGAGATTTTTATCAGACATCCACTGCTGCAGCGGCCTCAGATGGGGAAGCTTTTCCTTGGCTTCCTGACCCATTATTTTGTCTTTCCATATGCTGGTTTGCTTCCCATTGCCTGGGGCTTTGGAGATATGAGATTTGAGGAGAGTTAAAGATTTTTTGATCAGCTTCCAGACCGGGGTGCATTGTCTTTCTGTGATTGTGTCGGAGAGGATATTGCTGTTGCTTCCACTTAGGTATTTTTTTTTCAAGACCTCTGCCCACCAGGAGTCCTTCTCAGTTAGAATTCTCCATATTAACTTGAATCCCATTGCCAAGTTTGCCAATCTGGGCACTTTAATTCCTAACCCGCCTTTTTCTATGGGGAGGATGACCTTTTCCCACTTTACAAGACTGAATTTCTTCGTTTCTTGCTTTCCACCCTTCCATAGAAAGCTTCTAAGGATGAGCTCCATGTGTTTATGGATGCTTGAGGGGGCGAGCGTTATGGCGAATTGATAGATAGGGAGGGCTGATAAGATGGACTTGATAAGGATTGTTCTTCCCGCTAGATTGAGCCAGTGCATCCCCCAACTTTGAAGTTTGCCTCTAAGCTTCTCGATCAAATTGACCCATACTTCGTTTTTGATTGATTCTTTGGCCAGCGGGAGTCCTAGATACATGAAGTGAGACCAACTAGATTGGGCTGGAATTTCCAGAATCATAGCAATCCTTTGAGTTATATGTCTTGGAACATTCCAGGTATATATTTTGCATTTGTTGTTGTTTAGTTTTCCCCCCGATGCTTGAAGGAAGAGATCAAGGATGGCCTTGAATCTCCTTGCCATAAGGCTTGAAGCTCCACCTATTAGCAGAGTGTCGTCTGCAAATAGGGAGTGATTGATCCCTTTAGCTCCTCTGATTATGTCCACTCCAGTGATTTCCTTCAGCCTTCTCTTGTTTTCTAAATGCAAGCTTAGTGTTTCCTCCATTATAATGTAGAGAAAGGGGGATAGGGGGCAACCTTGCCTCAATCCACGGGTGCTTATGAAGGCTCTGCAAGGCCTCCCATTGATGAGCGGAGCTGTCCAATTCTGAGAGACACATTCCATGACCTTATTGATGAAAGTCCTTGAAACCCCAAACTTTGCAAGCACAGTCTCCAGGAAGGCGTGATTTACCCTGTCAAAGGCACTAGCCATGTCCAACTTGATTATCATTCCTTTCTCATTTCTAGCTATACTGCTGTGAATTGCTTCTTGAATCATAATTACATTATCGGTTATGTGCCTCTTGGGAAGGAACCCACCTTGATTGTCAGAAATGATAGAAGGGAGAATTTGTTTCAGCCTATTAGCTAGGATTTTTGAGATAATTTTATAAGACACATTGCAAAGGGAGATGGGTCTGAACCTATCAAAAGATTGGGGGCTTGGATCCTTTGGGATGAGGGCTAGGAACGAAGATTTAACACTACTTCCCAATTTGCTTTTGAGGTGGAAGTTTCTCACCATTCTGAGGAAATCTTTTTTGATAATATCCCAATGGGTTTTGTAAAAGCTTACCGTGAAGCCGTCCGGGCCTGGAGCTTTGTCCAGGGGCATGCTGTTGATGGACCACTCCACCTCTTCTATAGTGATTTCTTTATCCAGATTGCTGTTTTGAACTTCAGTAGCCTTCCTTTCAATAATGTTGATGAAGTTCGGGTTTTCTTTGTACTGAGGGTCAGCTGAGAGCAGGGATTGAAAGTGATTTGTCGCGGCCTCCTTGATTTCCTCACTCTCTGTTAACTCTTTCTCATTAAACCTTATCTTACCTATATTATTTCCAGCTCTCCTTAACTTGAGGCAGTTGTGAAAGAAGGAGGTATTTTTGTCCCCCGACTTGATCCAGAGACATCTAGACTTTTGCCTGAGCTCTTCCTCCTCTTTTCGATGCTGGTTGTATAAAGATTTGTGCATCTCCGCTTCTACCTTTTGATCTTCTTCTGTTTCTTGAATTGTCTCCCTTTCCTGATTCCATTCCTCCAAGCTTCTTTGCAACTCGGTTTTTGTCCTCCTCTCCTCGTTTGCGTGGTTTTTTGCCCAATTTTTTATGGCGATCCTTAGGTGTTTGATCTTTGATTCCCAGACATAATGCGGTGAGCCTGTTATCTCTGTCCTCCATGTCTCCTTGATCAGAGATTTGAAGTCCTCGATGGCGTCCCAGGTCTTGTTATATTTGAATGGGAGGGGGCCCAAATTCTCCTCTTTTTCCAAGTGCAGCGCTACAGGTCTATGATCAGAAGTGAAGCCCAGTAGGATTGAACTGTGGACCCTTTGAAAGCTGATTGCTGCATTCTCCTGAACAAGAATTCGGTCGAGTCTTTCTTTGATATTGTTTCTGCCTATCCTTTTGTTAGACCATGTGAAGCGGCCATTTTGAGGGGGGATGTCTATAAATTTGTGAGCTTGTATGATGTCCTCCAATTTGTCTCTGAATGGATCTGTGAAGTACTTCCCTCCAAGTTTTTCTTCTGCGTTCCTGATTAGATTCAAATCTCCTCCAAGAAAGATCTTCCTTCCTTGTAAGGCCTCTATATCTGCTTTCAATGATTCCCAACAAGTGGCTTTGTCCCTAAAGTGGGGTGGTGCATAAACATTGTAGATTGTGTATTCCTCCCTCAGATCTATACTTTGCATGTCGATTCTAATCCACCACCTGTTTGGATTGCTGTTTATGAGGTTCCAATTGCTTTTCTTCCATAATACACCTATGCCTCCTGATGCTCCTATTGCACTCACGGCTGTTCCTGAATACCTTCTAAACTTTGAGGTGCTGATTTGGAATTCTTGTTCACTAATTTTGGTCTCCTGGAGTAGGAGGAAGTCTGGTTGTTCTGAGTTCATGAGATCACGGACTGCGTTTAATTTGAGGGAGGAGCCCATCCCCCTACAGTTCCAAGAGACCAAAATCATCATTTACCTATTTTGTTGTGAGGCCCGATTTTCTCCTTCGTTTTTTCGCCGCTTCCCTTGTTCTTGTCAAGATATGTGTCTATTGGTTGCTGTGTTCCTGTGGTCATCTCTTTTGTTGCATTCTCATCTCTTATTTCCTTATTCGATTTCCTTCCCACTTTCCTTGGTGGATCCGTGGCTGTAATATTTTCCTTTGTTTTGTTCCTTGTTAGGATCCTTTCCACTGTGCTAGGGGGGAAGCCTGGAGGGGGGAGGAGGGGGGGGTTCTGTTGCCCTTGGGGGATGGAGGGGGGGATGAGGGTTCTTCTGAGGCTAGGGTTTCGAAAGGGTTGGAGGATGAGGGAATGGAATGATCCATGCTTGATGGGACGGCGGAGATGGGAGGGATATCAGTGTGGGGCACCTCTGGTTCAGGGGGAGGGTTTGATTTCTTTTTTTTTTTTACTACTTCCCATGTTTCCTCTGGGGGTTCAGAGCTGGCATTGACTTCTATTCTAGCTTTAGAGCACCTATTAGCAAAATGACCATATTCGTGACATACCTTGCATTTGAAGGGAAGTTGCTCGTAATCCACTTGCTGTATGTGTGTCCACTGATCAACTCTGAGCTTGACAGCTTCTGGTAATCCTTTGCCCAAATCCACTTCCACGCAGATCCTCGCACAGGCGTGCATATTCTCTTTTGGCTCCGCTCTGTCCACATATTTCCCTATTCCGTTTCCGATTGCTCTAACTGATTCATCAGCCCAGCAGTGAAGCGACAGATGCGGAAGGCGAACCCAAACCGGAACTGCACTGGGGACATCCATTTCTGGGTCGAAGTCCGGGGTCCAGCGGTTGAGGTAAAGGCCTCTGGTGTCCATGAAGTATGGTCCATTCCTAAAGATTAGGTTGCGGTCCTCCACAGTTTCGAAGAGGAAGGTGAAGAAGCCTCTTCCACAGAATCTTATCGCAATTTTCCCCTGAACCATAGCGTTCCAATTTCTTTCCACCCATCGTTGGACAGTTCGGGAGGACGGCCATAACCCTGTGAACTGCCCAACTAGTCCTCGTTCTGCCAAGGCAACAGCGGATCTCCTTGGGAGGGATGGGGGGAGAGGGATCTCCGGTATTTCATCAAGCTTCTTGATAAATTTTGAAGCCGTGGGTCGGATCCGTTCTGGATTGTTCTCTGGGATAAGTGATGCAAATGATTTCTCCATGTCGGCCTGACCTGTATCAGGAGATCCCATCATGCCGGAGGCGATTCGCAGGAGAAGGGAAGAGGCAAGGGGCCCAGCAGAGGGAGCAGTAGGCTGCCCTCGGCCTCAGCACGAGCAGCAGCGGGAGACGGGGCGGAAGGCCCGGGGAGGGAGGAAGCAAGTGGAGCAGGAGGCTCGCAGCGGGAGCTGCGACCCAGCAGCGGAGCTGCCGAGCGCAGTCAAGGGCTCGGGGGTTTCACCATCGCCAGAGAGGAAACGCGCCAGTCTAAAATTTCGGAAACGTGGATAATTCTTGTGCCAAAAAAAACCCCTCCTTGTATCTTTTTTTACCTATTAATGTTCCAATAAAAAAAATGCAATCCACTATACGCAAGTCTTTTCCTAGAGATGTCCAGAACAACCATTTCAACGGTCTGATATTTGCTAGGGTATGACCATGATCAAATATTAGATGAAGTCATCCTAGGGTTTTTATCCTCCATTTCACGAGTAAAAAAATCCTTCATTATAATTCATTTTAGCCAAAACCTATCTGATTCCATTAATGATCAAATGTCAAACTTCAATGTTACCAAGTCTTTAGCTACCAATATATTCTAGTTTATACGTTTCTATATTTTCAAGTTGAGAAGTTCTCTGGTTTTCAACTGCAAAAACAAGATTCCAATGGCAAGGTACTTTAAGTAATTCAGTGGACCCCAATGGTGAGAAAGCATTCTTAGGAATTTTCATTCTCATCCTTTGTTAATTATTTTAGGTTAGTCTCCTTCGGCCTTATGTATGATGTATCACCACTAAGAATATTCTTAGAGATTATGATGTAGTAAAAGTGGGAAATTTGAATTTTTATAAGGATTTTACTAACATTAGAATATGCAGAAGCGAATTGCCACCTTATATGTTTCTATTTTTTCTACCTACAAGAATTTTTACACTTGATTTCATTAGACTGAGTTTGAATTTGGATCAAGTTCATTTTCTTCCTAGGAAACACTCTGCTCTTTTTAAATTAAAGGAAAAGGTTGGGCCATTTCTGGTCAACGCTACAGAAGCAGTTGCAGAAATTGAAATAATGTTGCAGGAGATGAAGTTGGGTGTAGACCCAAATGATTCTACCTCAATTCATGCTTTGATAAAATCCAAGGATATAAATATCCATATGCTCAAGAAAAATCTTAGGATGCCACCTTTGGAGCATGTTCAAACTCTACAATTAGAAGTAGTACAAAAGGAGAAAGAGAAATTTCTCTCAATGTTGATTGAATTTAATAAACAAATTGAAAAGATGAAAGTACAAACTGAAAGTTTGTTAAATGAGAAAGTTGAACACGAGTGTCTAGAAATGATAATTGAAACTACTATAATTGAAGCAGATCCCCCAAAGAAATTGGCTGAAACCATGTCATCACTTAGCTTGAAACATCAAGAAATTGAAAACCTCAAGAAGATAGTGTAGTTCAAAAGTGATGCATTAACTAAAGAAAATGAAGTGTTGAAAAATAAAAAACATTATTCATAATGATGAACTCAAGCAAAAATATTCCTTTCAAACTCAAATTGACTATTATAAGAGACAAATGATTGACACAACCATTAATTGAAACCAAAAGAAAATTGTGGAAGAATATTGTTACTTATATTTCATATTAATGGGGCTCAATTGTATATTTCTAAGAAGGTTGCAAATCAGATTTAGCAAGAGTTGAGGAATAAACCATCAAATGCAAATAGAGTAATTAAAATTATTAATACCAAAGGTCAAGAGAACCTCAAAGTATTGGGGGTCAATGACAAAATCAACTAGATAATGTAAACCAACTAATTTACTATTAAGAGAAATTCTATGCAAAAAGTACAAAAAAATGCATATTGGTTCAAAACGAAATCAATTTATTTAATACCATGTCTAATATTTTAAGAGGAATAGGAATGCCTTCATGTTGGGATCAAAATGGTAAACTAAAACCTCTCGATGTATCTAGAGAAATGTTAATTAGGCATGGTACAAATGATGTTAAGCTCTCTCATATGTTAGGAGCCTTAAAGTGTGAACACATTGTGGATATGCTCACTAATGACTTCTACATTCATTTTCAAGTTAGGTCACTTTTTACTATTAAGCCAACATATCAAAAATATATTGATCTAGATATAGCTTATAGGAAATTAACATCAATCCAATTGGTAAAACTTGGAGCGAATATCTAATCTACTTCCACAATTTATTCAACTGCGACAACAGAATCTAGAAAAAGGGAGCAAGTACAAGTTCAAGATTGGACGTTGGAGAATTTCCTATTTTTATCTTTGAGATCCTATGATTTTGGTTTTGTAACAATATGTTGTTTATAATTTTTGTATAAAAATGAGAAAGCCACTCAAATGAAGGGTTTCCTTTTGGGGAATAAAAGCACATGTAACCTATAATGAAGCACTTTACTCTTGACAATTTAATCAACGGATTCTTGTTTATGTTTATTGAGTGAGTGAATTTCTTGTTATTTTTCATAATATATTATTTTGAGCATATAAATATTGTATGGAACATAAGAGAGACTAAGCTAAGGATTAGCTTCCCTTATTTCCCCTAGCAATTTTTGTTTTAACAATGAGAATATAATATAGACAAGTTGTTTGTATTATTCCTCTGCACCTCTAAGTTGTTTCCCTAATTTCATATAATTAAGATAGGTTATGTTGTTGAGCTACTAATTTTTTTTATATATGTTTTTTTATCTTATTAGATAGATTATATATTCAATGTTGAGTATGAAAGTTGTCTTATATTTTTCTATAATATTCTTACATCTCATTTGTAACTATCATGCTGGAATGCGAGCCCTTTAGGTTGAACTTTTGGAGGGTTAGTAATCTTCATATTAAAGCAATGAGTTCAAACACTTAGCAACCATTATTTTATAAAACCCCCTACCATGATCCTTTGACACAATTTCCTAACCAGAAATTGTCTACAAAGGACGACAATAAGTGCAACAGCTAGTTGCTCTCAATATGCACATGAAATAAGAAGGTAAGTCATTGTAGCAACACAACAAGAAATCATGAGTGGATAAAGCATCCTTTATCATGTAGTAAGAGTTTACTTCATTTAACAAGGTCAAATAATAGTTAAATACATGAATGGACCATGCCACAATAATGAAATCCATTGTAAATAACTGAACAACATATCTATCATGCACATAAAACAAACATAGAATCCAAGAAATATTAGTAAATGACCTCATACATGGAAGGAATTCAGTATCAGAGGAAGAGTAGCAATCCAAGAAATATTAGTAAATGACCTCATACATGGAAGGAATTCAGGATCAGAGGAAGAGTAGCAGTAGCACGTGACACACAAATACAATAAGAAAAGAGCCTAGAGACTAAGTTGATGCATGAAGAGAGATGAAGAGAGATGGTGACTAAGGGAAGGAAATGAGGCACACATTTGAGGCAAATAATACTTTAATCACCCGCAGAAAATATCGTAGCAAGTGGAAAACATGGAAGGGAATGTCAAATTTCAAGAGCTCCCTATTTGAGCAATTGAAGCATGTACCATAGACGATTTCATTACAAGCACACAAGTTAAGTATTTAGTTACACATCTGACCAATACTTGCAAATATTGGCCTTGAAAATACACAAAACTGAATTTGGGGCAACTTAGGTGATGCTGACAATGTAAGAATCTTCGCCCCTGTTGTAGTTGAATCCTGTAATTTCAAAGTTTTTTTCAGACAAACTCCAGCAAGAACCAAAATTGTACAATTTTTTTACTTCTGGTTCAAGAGCAACCGAAAAAGGAGCATTTTATGACATTGTGTTTAGAAGTGATTATTTTCAGTTATTTCAGTGAAGCGTAGTCCCTCAGTAACATCTTGGAATCACCAATGTTTTCAGTACTGGCATAATGATCTAATTTAGGGAGGAGCATTATGGAAGCTTATTGGCATATTTTAAAATGGCCCATACGAGGACATTCTAATTGTTGAAATATGTTCTAATGGCCCATATTTTTAGAATCTTTTACTGAAAGTGAACTTTTTATATTTGGCCTTTACAAGCCGACAGAAATCTTTGATAAATCATGTTAAGGTGATTTATTGAAAACAAGGAGATCCAAGAATGCCTCTCTCACTATCAATTTAAGGAGGAAGAAAACACCATGATGAAACCAAAAAATATTTGAGAAAATCCATGGAAATATCGTGTACTGTCTTGAGAATTTGGGATTATTTTGTGCTTATAAAGGTGTTCAACTCTACTTTGAGAAAGAATTAAAAAGGATGCAGAGGTCCAAATATGCCTTCTTAAACCATACCCTGGAACTCTTATAAAGGTGTTCAACTCTACTTTGAGAAAGAATTAAAAAGGATGCAGAGGTCCAAATATGCCAGCTGAGATGAATATTTTAATTGGAACGATGGTAGGTTTTTTAACACCCAAATTGCAACTTATGAACTGTACTATATTTATGGAAAGAGGAATTATAGAAGTAGTAATATCAAGCATGATGGAGCAACTTGTTTTCCTTTCATTTGGCCCCATTGACAACTCGGATCGAACATTTTTTGCATTTTGTGACCAGAAGCAAAAAACACGAGATATGTTTTAGCTGGAAAGGTGAAAGTCTTGGTTTTCATTGATGTTGTAGAAGAGGAAACTGATATGCAAGATCCATAGAGTGGCTTCATGTCATCAAACAACCATAGCAATGGATGCGGTTATATATAATACAACACCACACACTTGTTTATTGCCTATACAGAGATGGATATCTTTACTGTCGAAAAATAAAGGTAGGCAAGTCCACGGAAACTTGAAAGACATATATATTAAGATGCGAATGTAATGCTCAGTTTTTTTTATTTTTTATTTGGTATAAAGATGACTTCTTTTCACTTCAAATATCTCTCAACAATGACAACTTTTACCTACTTCAATAAAACCTCTTCGTTGATGAATTCAAAGTGGACAAACTTAAAACCTCTTCATGGATGAGTTCAAAGTGGACAAACTCGAGTCATGGATTTTATAACAATAAGCTATACTTGATTGACAACAAGTTTGTAGTAGGCTTTGTAGCTTCCGATAGAACAGTAGTAATAAAGAAGTGAAGTTGAGGTGAAATCGCCAACGATGCATGTTATCTGGTGTGTATTGAATAGCATCCTTTGAAATTGCTTGATGAGTGAGATGGGATAGCCATGGAGATGATGTCACTTATAATTGATTTTTCAAGGAACTCGAAGGTCATGACTGTTGGAATATTTAATTCCTACTTGTCTCAGTTGTGATTATTTCTATCTGGAGGAGTCTATTCCTAACTATCTTACTAGTTTGGTGTGTGGTTGAGATATTCTCTCAACCAACGGATTGTATGTCCAAGATAGTTTTCCTATCTTGAGACAATACTCTTGTATATATGTAATATGATATTTCATTAATAAATGTGAAGATAGTTTACGCTATCAATTTTTATCATGGTATCAAAGCCCTATGGGCTTGGCCCCTCATGGGCTTGGCCTGTCCTGGGCTGAGAGAAATGTGCCAAGGAAAATAAGAGTGAGATTATATCTATGTTATTTTTGTTTGTTTGTTTGTTTGTCCATCAACACAGACATGTGGAGCTGTGGCCATCGGCGGGAAAGCGACTGTTTTGTGGAAGTCCACAAACCTTACTTTGTCGAGGATATCTGGCTGCGTAATTGGATAGATCTGATCTAGAGAAGTAAGTGTGGATGAGGCCAGATCAACAAGGATCTGACATTTGAAGCGTGGATGCTCTGTTTTGGTGCGAGGACACCTATGGTTGGAACTGAGGAGATCAGCGATTGTGTCCGATGCGTGGTCTGCGAGAGGGATTACATCAGGAGCATGGTTTGTGAGTTGACTGCATGTTCTGACGTGAGGACCTGACAGGCTGCGTTCAAGAGCCTGGTGTCGATTTTGATGTCAATCAAATGTTACCGAAGTCCATTTTGATTTCAATCAAGAAGAAGATGAAGACAGAGTAGAAAAAGACAACGACAAAGAAGGAGAAGATGAAGGCCGCAAAGTTTGGTCTTAGCGAACTGGCGAAAGCTAGCCGAGAGCTATTCTTGAGGGACCAGCTTCATGTTTGGATTCCGATAGTAGTTCCTCTCCCATTAGAAATTCATTCTCGGAGAAGGAGAAATCAATCGTAACGTCTCCCTCGCACTGGGGGGAAGGAACTAGTGAAAAGGGATTCCGATGGATGAGTTTTCTATGGATGTGGAAGCATAGATCTATACACCAATTGTCCACATTTCCTCCTGCAAGTCCTTCTCAACTTTCTGGGAGCAATAAATATAGTGTTGGGAATTCCGCTTATTCAAGAGAAGATGTCTTTAATCAAAGAAAAGGAAATTCATCTATCTTTAGTTAGATTTAGAACTTGGAGAAACATCTCACTGACATGGCCTCAATGCACTCTTGGAAATTCTTCACATTGAAGGAAATTGAATCTTCTACCTTCAATTTCAACCCAAATAACTTTATAGGAGCATGGATCTATTGGCTCGGAATGGTGAATCCCATAGGCTCTTTCCATAAGCTGGAATATTGGATGCTCGGCGTCTCCATGTGCAGCGGAAGCGTGGTACGTCTGGTAAGGTTCAGGAGGCATGGATGCTATAGGGCTTCGGTAGACCGTAAAAAGAGTGATGCTATATCAGCAGGGCTGCTTTGCAGGCTCTACAGTGATGAGAATAGCGAAGGATCTCGCAGAGAACAACAAAGGATCTTGAATCCTCTTTGTCTGTAGTGAAATAACAATCGTCATGTTCAGATGGACGAATGAAAGCCACCTGGATAGCCTCGTCCCCCAGGCCCTCTTTCCCGATGGGGTAGCTACAGTCTTTGTGGGCGCAGACCCTGTCAAGGGCTTGGAGAACAGATTGTTCGAGATTTGGTGGACCAGTGAAAACATACTTCCAGATAACGAAGAAGCTTTAATTTTGGGCATCATTTGCTACGATTTGAAGCTTGTGCCTAGGTTCTATGAGAAGGAAATGTTGTGCGTGTGGCCAGGCGTGAGCCACTATTATTTGCATTCGTTCATTGCTTCTTGTTTTGAAGATTGATATGAACCCGTTCATTCTCTTAGTTATCAAAATGTAGTCAAGGCTTCATTGAGTTGTGTCATCACTTGATGGTAGAAACTTCTGCTAGTGTCCCAATGAAATTAATTCTTTGGTTTTGTAGTCATTCGTTTTGCAAGTCGCCGCAGCTTCTAAGTTAGTTTGTGGTGCATTTTTTGTGCATTAGTATATTGTGTCATGGTATTTTTGGTTGTCATTGAAGTGACATTAGTCTGACCAACTATTGTCACAATTTTGAGTGTGTGTTGGAACTAGTCATTCCAACAATACACAAATTTGCAGGAATCATTGATTACCAGATATGATGAAGACATGATACTGAAAATGGCAGCATCAAAGATTGGAGAATGATGGACAATCGAGTTTGTGTGAATTAGTGTGAGTTTGTGGAACAGACTCATGGTGTAGTATGAGTCACATATTGTAATTAGAACAAATCTACATGGCATATACTCTTTTGTAATGGTTAGTTGTGGTCTTGAAATGTTTTATGTACCTGTTGTAAGACCTAGAGAGGCATGCATACCCTTTGTTATGTGTTCCCTCTGTAAGAGAGTTTTAACACCCTGGAAGAGTCTGTCATGTGGGATGGATACACTTGGGTGGGCCATATTGGTTTTAGACTCCATGAGGTGAAATTTTATAGCTAGGGAGAGTTCATTGAGAGGTTGGATGAACCATGTATGTGAAGGACTTCCTAGTAGACTGGCGGTTGCAGCGGTTGGGAACCCATGCATTCCAGTAGATGGTTGTTCCTTTATATGGACATCGACAATTGCATGAACAAGGTACAAGGTGTAATTACGAGACTGGACCAGATGTAGACTTTGCATATTGATATCGAGACAAGTACTCATTAAGGGGGTGTGTTGGAATATTTAATTCCTACTTGTCTCAATTGTGATTATTTCTATCTGGAGGAGTCTATTCCTAACTATCTTCCTAGTTTGGTGTGTGGTTGAGATATTCTCTCAACCAACAGATTGTATGTCCAAGATAGTTTTCCTATCTTGAGACAATACTCCTATATATATCTAATATGATATTTCATTAATAAATGTGAAGATAGTTTACATTATCGGTTTTTATCATGTTGGAAGTAATGGAGAAAGCTAAACTTAGATCACTGTTATGATGATGATAGGATTGAGACTCTAATCTTAGACCTCAGATCCTAATATCTAGGGAGTGGTTGAAACCATCCCGTTAGTGTGAAAGCCTATATATTTGAGGCTCATCTGACTCAATGAAATAGGGTTTGTATGAGTGTCTGTACACTCTCTAGGTATCTCGCCTGGAGATCCATTTAATATATAGTTAATATATTCGGTCTTTATCATGGTATCAGAGCTACAGAACGAAGGAACCTGTATGTCGAGTGAAAAATCTGCCCCTCGCGCCTGAGGCGAAATCATCGCATGGTTTTGAGGGCTAAATCTTTGTGTGGTTTGGACGACCATCGTTGGATAATCCTGGATAGTCGTGATGACCTTGGTGAACCCGTGGTGCTAAATCGCACTGACCCTCGACAGAGTAAACCTATGCATGAAAAGATTGTCGTGGATGCATGCTGCTAAGGAGGATTCAATGGCGCAATGACTATAGATCACGTGGAGACTGCGAGCAAGTAGCGATTCGGTGAGTGCTTGCTGCACGAGGAGAATTAGCATGGAAGATGTCGGAGTGTGGCGTCGACTGCGGTGAAGGATCTATTTGGATCTCTGTAAGATCACCAAGGTGAGATTGAGATCTATTGTCAGTGCATGATAAGAGGGAGTAGAAGACCACAGGAGGCCAGATTTTCCCGGAGGCCGCGAGTAAGAGGCCATGCAATCAGTGCAGCAGAGGCGTGGAGGAGGATTTCCATGGTAGAAGTTGGATCTCTGCAGTGAGGAGACCAAATCTCTGCTCTTTGTTTGCAAGCTGATCGGCAACAATGCGGAGTGATTGTTGCATAAATCTGATTGAGGCTACAGAGCATTGAATGATGCATTGAAGTGGTGAATGCCATTCGTAATGGTCCTCACCTTGCCTGCAAAAACATTGTAAACATTCATCGTCCCCGCATGGAAAATTGTGAGCTGGGCACACTTCTCGTCATTGTTTGTTGGATCGCTACCAAATCGTAGTCAGAACTATCAGTCAGCGTGGAGGAAACTAAGCGGAAGGAGCTTGAGATCGCATGAAATCTGTCGATTTTCCATGGATTGAATCCAGAACCGTGGAGAGTGGAATTCAGCATCAAATTTGGAGTGATCATTTTGGAAATTTTATTGTTTGAGTAACCTAGAAGTTGCAAGTTGTGGAGATCTGAAAACCAATTGGGTAAATTTCTCTTCTAATTTATTATATGCCACAATGAAAATGAGAAAGTTCATGGTGATTTGAACCTATCTTCAAAAATATATGTTATTAGAAATTGCTAATTACATACATCAAGATTAGATATTGATAGTGTTTTCAGCTTGTGAGAGGTTGTTTTGTTGCTCGTCGTCAGAGCCGAGGGCACTGAGACCTACGTGGCATAGAAGCCACAGTCTATAATATTCTACAGTTGAAGAGCTACCAAAGGGAGAAGTTTCCCACCTACGTGGTAACGGGGTTGTTGGAGCTCGTTAGAGGATCGTGTGGAGTCGAAAAGAAATCTCAGAGCAAGATAAGCTGGACTTTTCCAATATGGCTGCACTTTTAGACATATTTGGCCCTGATGATATTTTTTCATGAGACTTAGTGGTTTTATTAATGACCATGATTATCAAGAGATACTATATGTTCTGCAAAAACGTGAGACTGAAGACTCACGAGTTTTTTTTCAGGAAGGATGTAAAGAGGAACATATTGTTGAAGATCAATTGGACAAGCCACATGAAGCTGATTGCAAAGATGTGGTAGAAGAAGACAAAGCTGGAGAGAATTTAAATTGTGATGATCTCATTAATATTTCTGTGTGTGTAGACATTACCAACAACAACAAGGAAAAAGCAACGAAGTTTGAAGAAGAATTGAAGTTTCTTGAAGCATGGCTTGAAACACCATGTCTTTATGAAGTCAACACAGAAGTTGCATCAATGAATGATGAAGACATCATCGTTGACATTCAGATGGTTGACACCGGAAATAGTGAGAGGGAAAATTCTCCTATCCAGCTTGCCATAATTCTGAGAAGGGCGAGAATAAGAATTCAAGCTTTCCATCATTGGGGAAGAAATGAGGTGAAGATACATCACTATCTCATGGCGAGGAAAGTGAAGATGAAGCCTCAACTCAAGATGAACAAGTATGGATTCACAAGCAAAAAGACCAAAATGAAAACCTTTGTTACCAAGTTTTTCATGTTTTAATTGTAAGCCTAGCTGAGACTAGACCAGCAGGCATATGTTATTGTTCAGTACCCTTTCTCCATTAAGGGGGAGTGTTGGAAGTAATGGAGAAAGCTAAACTTAGATTATTGTTATGATGATGATAGGATTGAGACTCTAATCTTAGACCTCAGATCCTAATATCTAGGGAGTGGTTGAAACCATCTCATTAATGTGAAAGCCTATATATTTGAGGCTCATATGACTCAATGAAATAGGGATTGTATGAGTTTTTGTACACTCTCCAAGTATCTCACCTGGAGAGCCATTTAATATATAGTTGATATATTTAGTTTTTATCAATGACAAATGTATCATAGAATGAAAGATCCCACAAATCACACCTATCACATCTTGATGCGTATGTTTTGTAAATTGGATCGAATGGAAGTTGTATTTGATTTATAGAGTGACATACATCAAAAAGGGAGTGGCCCTAATCTTCATTCTTACTTATACCCTATTGATACATAATTTATGTGAGAAGGCCAAGTGGAGGGGAGCATGCATATATTTTACAGAGATTATTGAGAAGCAAATTTTACCCGACCATCACTTTTCGAATACTCTATTGAGGATAAATTGCATTTGTGGAGAATATCGAAAACCAGGCTTGCAGAAGAGTCGGTAAAATTGAAAGAAGAATTTCAAGGTTATGGTATCAAGCCTTACTAGAGATGAGGAGAAACCAAAGCAGGAAATAAAATTTTGCTTTTCGTTCGAGGGAAAATATTGGTTCCTTATCTAGCATGGCATTACCGACAATAATTCTTCACAAGGAAGTCAATTGAAGGATTCTGTATCAAAGTGATTTTAGTCAAGGCACCCTACATCTCCTGCAAGTAATGAAGCAATCAACGGTTCAAAATACTTCATGCTCTAGATTGACGACATGTGAGGGCTCATCGCCATCAAAGTTTAAATGAGGGGTACCCTGTCGCAAAGTTGAATAACAAAACCACCCATCTAAAGATCTAGGACAACTATTCAATGTGATGGGTACCCCACATTTCTGAAAACCGCCAAAGGCACCTGTAGCAAACCTTCTTTTGGTTTCCCGAAAACAATGGATGGTTATGATGTGTGAGTGATTGGAACTAGGCCCGCATGTATTTACATGAAATTTCAAACTTTAAATTTGATGGGTCAAAATAAAACCCCATACATATATCGTAAAATTGTAAAAGGGAGAGGATATTATTTGATGAAAAGATCTTTCCTTTTTTCTTTTCATATAGGAGTTGTCTTTAGTAAGACTTTTTGGAAGCTTTTCCGGTCAAATTTCTCTAAAATCCGGCAACAATTTATTGAAATCGCAAGTTTGATAGCTAATTTCTGCACAATCAAAGCGTCCTAGGGGTTTTTCAGGGTGCTGAATCCAAATATGCAGTTAAAAAACCATTTTAAATAATACAAATCAATATTTAACCTCAATTTTTTCCACTTGATTTCGTCACCAGAATCTCCAAAAAGTCGCACTAAAGACAACTCCTTTCATATATATATTAAAAACATTTAAAACTTGTAATTTTTACCTTAAATCTTTTGTAAAAAGGGACAGTTTTACAACTGAAGCAGTTACATAATTAATCAAACAATTAGTGAGGAGAAAAAATAAAAAAGATCAACAATGGGACAAAAAGGGGGTTTAGAGTCTTGAGGTGGGAATTACAATGCAATGAAGAAATTCTCTCATAAATTATATAGAAAATTAGTTTGATTCCAATTCTCTCAGTAAAATGTAAGATGTAATTTCGTTTTTCTTGCTATGTGTTCATCATTTCATGATGTGTCTTTTTTCGGTTGTAATAGGAATTTGTAGTAGCAACCTTATTTTTCTTGCTATGTGTTCATCATTTCATAATGTGCCTTTCTTCGGTTGTAATAGGAATTCCTTTTATAAGGTTAAAGATCATATTCTTGGGTGCCTAAGTTATTAAACTTTGTTCCTTCTCAATTTTTTGCTAATGATCTATATTTAAAATACCTAAAAATATAAGTGATATCGCCATTCTATTTGTAATTGATGGGTTTTTGAATAAGAGATATTCATTGCATTTTATCCAAACTCAACTCCAACTAGTCATTTTAGATTTTTTATCAGTGCTTTTGAATGTCCTGGGAACCGGCCTCCAATAGCCAAAGGTTGCGTTCAGGGTACAACATTAATTGGCACCGTTGTCGAGGACAAAGTTGAAAATCTTCCCTGTTGTTGAAAGTTTCAGAGTTGAATTTTGAGGGTGACAAGAACCAAGATTTGGTTGTATAACTTAACAAGATATTTTCATCTATTCTCATTTTCTTTTTCTGGGTTTTAAAAAATGGCACTGCCTGCATTTTTCTCTGAAACATTTTCTTTAGAAAGTAAAGAAGTTATCGTGCTACAATCTAATCCTAAGAGGTATTATTTTTTTCATTTTGACGACGTTCCTGTTTATGATTCATATGATTCAGAGGAGGAGCTTGGTGTAGATTTTAAAGAGAACTTATTCACAGGTAAATGCCATGAAGGAGATGATAAATAAGTTTTTTGTTGGAAGGAAGGAAATGATGTTCCTGAAATACAGGTAAGGAACTTTCAAGAAGTTGGGCATTTTCATTTTGTATTGAAAGGAGATCAATATTTTTGTGGACAACCCAGAGTTGACGAATAAAATATTAACGATGATTGCCTTGTAAAAAAAGATATCTCCAACAACCAAAGGTTGTCTCTAGGGTATAACACCCCCTTAACAAAATTATGAATTCTTTCAACCAAGTCTTTCTAAATACGAACCTGTTGTGCTATACAACAACCCTCCCCATTTCAAATTTTTTCATAAAAAACTTTAATAAGAAATGGGTACCCTTTAGAATATAAATAAAATCAGTAAAACGTTTGAAAATAAATTTTATAATAGGTCATATAAAATTTGCTTTTAGGATAGGTTAAATCGCAATTGAAATTGGCAAATCTATCAAACCCATGAAAGTCCTCTTGATAAGGTCCGATCTGATTTGAATTATAATAAAACTTTATTAAAAAGCTTTTTCGAATGAAAACAATTTTAAAGGGAAAATATCGCATCGCGCACATCCTTTATTTCAATAATGGACTTAAAGTGTTCCATTGAGATCCGCTGATATGATAACTCTATCGGAAATCGCATATCGTTACTCATCAAGAAATCGCTCCAAGTCATCCATTGAAAACCTCCAATGGGATAAGCCGATCACAATCGCGCATCACTAAAATCATAAGACACATCCCAAAAAGTTCCTTCGAAATCTTCCGATGTGATTTTATTATCGTGAAGCGCACTTTTGATAAAAGGAAAAACACGAAATATCACGAACATGTGCAGCTTAAAGTTATAAATCAATTATAAAGAAAATTCAAAAAGATTTATTAAGTTTAAAGCATGCCACCTCCCCATGCTAGCTCACCATTGATCGTAATCGAAACAATGCAAAGGAACCATTTAAGCACAACACTTGTAACTCCCGATCTGTGATATGTGATTATCGTTATTCGTTGATCGGGAAGTCACGATGCCCATACTATAAAGGACCGTTATAAATTTGTGATGCGAAATATTATCTTGGCATTAAGGTTTCAAGTTGGAAGTTATGGGGAAATCATTAAGAAGCAGTTATGGTTGAATATTTCAAGGATTTCATCCATGGTGGCTTAATATATCATAGATCCTTAGCATCTATTGCACTTAATTTCTATTAGTATTGTGCGTTCCGTATTAGCTCTGAACAAGTTTTTCCACTATTACGTCCTTCTATTTCATTTTGCAGAGCGAATCCAAAATCATCAGTCCAGCAAAAATATCTAAGAGAGCTCAGAAAGAAAAGGTCCCCAACGTAGCGAAAGATGAACCAACAAAGTTGGTACTGATAGCTAACACTACCTGTGGAGCCTCGGTAAGACTTCATGGGAGGGCATATATAATTTACTTGAAGCCGAGGATCCAAGTGAAGTTGAAGAAGAAGGAGCAACGGCTGGTTCAACTAATAAATTAGAAAATACTCTTTACGATTTAGCCAGCTCCTTCCTCCACAGAATAGCAGCCCAAGCGAAAGTGTTACCATACAATGACATGGTGAGATGGGTTATAGAAAGTATCAACATAACCGACAGGGCCTTCTATACAGTCGATGGAAGGATGTTTGGGACATTTAGAGCAGAAGATATCAAGAAGATGTATCAATTACTGGACCCCCAGAAACATTACAATAAATCATTTTTAGAAGCTTTCGCCAAGGAGAACGATATAGAGTCGGACCCTATCAGGAAATGGAGACATTTCCCGAACAAGCATAAGCATGAATCTTCGGGTATGTACTATGTAGACTCCTTAGCATCTTGTTACTGCTATGCTGGCACTATGTTATGTAGGCTCTTTGGAGTCTCTGATTCAACTAGGTTTACCATAGAAATGGTGCCTTTAATGGAAGCAGAAATCCACTCTTATATCATGGATTGGGCAACCATTTTATCAAATAAAATGGCCAACCAAATCCTTGATTATAGAAGAAATAGGTTTGTAACTACCCATACAATACCCCCATTCTATATGAGTGCCTACATCATGGATACCATCTATTTCAATTCTGACTACACCATTCAAAGTTGGAAATGGACTCATAAGTATTTGTGGAAGGCCCATTATAAAGATCATATATATAGAATTTGTCATGGTTTTATTTTACCCGTCCATCAAGCCATATTCAACAAACCTGCTCCTCGATTATCTGATGAGGCCAATACTGACCTAACATCAACCAGCAGCTGGTTCGGTGAACAAATGTTCACCTATGTAAGAATTTTTGGCAGCACCACAGATCCACATGTTCTCCCCTTGTACATTCCTGATAAGCTATTGGCCAGAGAAATAGCTTACCAGATAACAGAAATAGGAATGTCAAGGAACCTCAAAGAGTCCAAGAAACAAATGTGGCCTCCATTTCCCCTCCGTTGTGGTACCTACACACTGCATGATTTCAAACATGCAGAGAAAGAAATGGAGAAGATAAAAATTCTGAAGCTAGCAGTCATTCCTAAGAGACAGTATGATCCAAGAGCAGTGGCTTACAACTTCACTAGTCAGGTGAAACTTGCCAAATTTGAACATGAGACAGATGAATATGATGACTTGTTCACTTCGGCTGAGTTATTTTCACGGGTAAAACATCTAGCAAAGATCAAATTAGGAGCAGGGGGGAGAGATAAGTTTATGTAGTTCAGGGCACAGAGGTTACAAACACTGCCTCTACATTTATTGGCCACTACCCCTATGGTGCAGCAAGAAGGCCACAGTGAAGAACAAACTACTGAGAAGTGTCCTGAAAAAGAGAAGAGTCCTGAAAAGGAGAAAACAATTGAAAAGACCAACAAGCTCCTAGATATTGATGTAAATATTGATTCCAGCTTAATCAAGTAATGGGAGCAGTTCGATCAAATGATCAAGAACCAAAATGATTCCCAAAACATCGTTACACCAGAATCGACTGCAACACAAGAGCCTATTTTTATGACTACTACAATTAAAGGGGCAGTTAACACAGTGAACACTCAGTAGGACATTGAAATAATTCTGGAGAATCCTTCTGAAGAAATTGTATTGAAGGTAGAGGAAATACCACCCATGGATGTATTTTACAGTCCAAAGCATAGGGTTGTGGTCAAAAGACAAAGGAAAAGGAGGAAAATTGACCAAGGAACACTCTCAACTCCTCAAGCTGAACTAATGAATGTGGTATGGAAAGACTCAGAAGTCAACCCTTCTAAGGATTTAACAAAGTTGTCTCAGTATGCAGGTGCCTATACAACTGCTACAATGGACAAAGCTTCTGAATTTAGCCAACTAATCAAGGAAAAGGATCTAAGGATCACTCAACTTGAAGAGAAAAAGACAAAAGAACAACAGAACAACTAGCTCTAGAGAAACAAAAGATCGATCAGCAGGCCCTCCAGAAACAACAAAAGTTGTCTCAAGAACTCAGCAAGCTTCAAGTGACAGTTCAGTAGGAAAAGAAAGCTAAAGAAGAACAAATTGCACAACTGCAATTACAGGTAGAAAAATTCAAGGGTTACCCAAAGATTGATGAATTCAAGAAAGAAGCCCTGGAAGTGACTAAAGCCTTATCTGGGAAATCAAATATCCTTTTCCATAAGATATCATTGGTTGACCCATTGTGCACTATCACTGCATCACTCATTGAACATGCAATTGAAACTAGGCTAGAATTTGAAAATGCAAATGATAAGCTAACAAAATTTCTCTCTTGGCAAAGTTCAGCAAAAGGCATGGCTGCTAATCTACCGAAAATCCAAGAATCGCACAAAAAAATCTTGTTTTTGGAGTGGGAATCACAGTTAATTAAGGCTGAAAGAGATACTTCTAGAGCCAGGGCTACAATGAACAGTGTGATTGAGTTGGTAAATAACAGCCTATATCTAACTAACTTGATCTATGATTGCTCTCCAGGAAAGCTCCCGAAAGCAAAAGCGCTAGAAGATCAATGGAGACAAGATCTGGCCAACAGAGAAGAACAAATTGACAAAGTACAAGACTTGACTTGGGATGCATTTTGGTTTTTCCTAGTAAAGCCGCACAGTCAATAGATGGCCACCAAATGCCTTGCCGACGCTGTCAATCTCATGGTTCCCGAACTTTCAGATGCTATGTATGCATTTCAACTACATTCTAGGCTGAGTCACCCTCCGGAAATTCATCAAATGCTCTCAATTTGTCATCTGCAAGTGTAAGAGAAGAAATAGATACAGTGAATGAGTTAAAAGGCTATCACATTGTTATCTTTATAAATCAAATCCCATATTTTCATGTTAGCAGTTTCAACAGCTCTGAGCGATTTTTGTTGACAGTTAGTTTTATTTTATTATTTAAACCCTTTCATGTCTTTGAAGAAAGGGTCCTCAACTTGTATAAAATTTTACTTCAGAAGTTGCACTTTTGTACTTCTGAATATTTTTTATCAGTAGTGGATCAAATTTCTAACTTTTTGTGAAGAAACTCTCTCAAGACCTACACTTTTGTATCTCCTAGAAGGTTTTCTCAAATAAGAAAGTGTAATCAGAGTGTCATTTACATCGGAGGGACTCAAATGCATGCGGTATTTTTATCACTGCTATTTTGCCTTGTTTCCTTATGTAATGAAGCATTCCTTTTAAAAGTTGTTATTGTTGATGTATGTATGTCATTCAAACAATTCTTTATCATATCATTTTTGAAGATTTAGAATTTTTATACTTTAAAGATATATGTCAGTGATATATATTGTTATGAATGCGATATGTTTTATTAATAATTACTTTGTTTAATTTCTTAAACAAAGTAATCATTATCTATGAATGCATCTTTCTATTGATTAGTAATTCATCTATATGATTAGTTATCTGTTAGAAATAATCAGAAATCGCATTTGTTAATACATTATCCCCGTTAGATAAGCATATTTGTATATTTTTGAGTCATAGGTTAAAGTAATTATCATCTTTATTATACATTATAAACCAATCATCCATCAAACCATCCATTATATGGGAAATTGGTCCCATAATATCTAGTCGGAGCCACCACACCAAACAGAAAAGGAGTTGTACTAAGGTCCAGACCGGGTGGTTATCCCTAATGTTCGTGCTAGGATTTTAGAGGCATCAACATTTTTTGGCACTAGAAGGAGGGTCTGAGCTATGAATGACGATTAAATCCAAATCCATAGGCCATTCTAAGAGTAAAAACCCCTCACCATCTCCTCCAACTTCTCCTTTGCATTCTACATCTCTTATCTTTAAGCGAGAAGTTGAAAAGGAAAATACAACACCCACTGCTGAAAACTTAAGCACACCTGACAATTCTTCTATTGAACCCCCTGAAGTGCAGACCTTAATTCATAAACTCCAAGGGATTTCAATATCCCAAGAAGAGTCTGAGTTATCTCAAGGCAGTGTGACTTCACAATATATTCCATCCCAGCCTCTTACAAGATCCCAGAGTGAAAAGCCTGGTATTCCACCAACCTAATTTCCTCTGCCAAGTAGAAAAAGAGCTAGGAAGACACCTTTAGAGTATAACAATGAGACTCTATCTTCATCATCATCCATTCCATCTAAACCATTGCAAACTCATCCATCCATCCCTCAACTCAAGATCATAGTCCATAAGGGTACAGGTTCTCAAACATCCTCTACCCAATCACTTTCAACTGCCTCTTCACCCTCTTCTGCTGTTAGTGCGACAATGGCACATAATCAACCTCAACCAAGGCCATGGACAAATCCAGGAGCTGTCGCTATGCCTGCACCCTTGAGTCAATTACCAGCTCAACCTGAAAAATGGTTACTAAAATTTAATCCAGACATTGGTATATTAGCAGAAGAACATATAAACAATTTTATGTTGTACATAAACTTGAATGGGGTAATAGAAGAAGATGTAGTTGTTAGGATTTTTCCATACACTCTACAAGGGGTAGCTAGATCGTGGTATTTTTCATTACCACCTGGATCCATCAATAGTTGGGAGGCTTTTCAGGAACAATTTTTAACCAAGTGTGGAGATGATAGGTCCACAACGACTTTGATTAATGACCTCTACAATATGAAATCTGAATCAAAGGAACCCATCAAAGACTTCAACTCCCAATTTAATAAACTGCTGAATAAAATTCCTATAACATCCAAGCCTAGTGAAGAAGTCGAAAGTGAATGATATATCTCCGTTTTACCTTCAAACATAGCCATTTTCGTTGATAGGGTTTCCAAACCCACATTAGCAGAAAATATGAAGGAAGCGATTGCTGTTGAAAAACGTATCATTTCTTTGGAAAAGAAAAATGCTCTTGAATAATGAAAATCAAAAAAGGTTACCTTCAAAGACGATTCAAAAAAGAAAGCAGTTAAAGACACATATGACATGGAAGGTTTACTAAAGGTTCTGAAAACTATGTCTAATGAAATGGTGGAAATAAAAAAGCAGGTGGCTGAAACTTCTACTAAAAATCCATTTAGAAACTTTAGAAGAAATCAGTCAACTGAACCAAAACCACCTAATGCTATATCTAATTTAGAATTAAATCAATAGGATGATGAAGATGAAGACACAGTTTTATCATCGGAGGAAACGGAAGAAGATGAAACAGTTGAATGTCATGGGATGTGGGACTTTATCTTGCCCAACTCTGACAATGAAAGTGAATAGGAAGCTCTCCCAGTAAATACCAGAAGTAAAAATGCAGCAGAGCATGTTCAAACAAATCCAAAGAAAAAAATTCAAGCCCTGCTACTGAAGACAAAGCTCCCATGAAGAAAAATCTAGTTGTGCCTACCCAAAATCAACCATCATCCTCCAATCCACCCTCATCATCTAAAACATTAGTAGTCTCTGACTCTATGGATTACAACATTGTGGAGGACATGAAGAAGACTAGAGCAAATATTTCTTTACATGAACTTAGCAAGCTAAAAAACCAACAGAAATTGTTACTTGAAGAGTTAAATATAGTACCTTCTTCTCCTCTTCCAACCAATGTATTATCCAAGGCAGTTAGAGGATCAAGTAAACCACTATCGGATAAAGTAGATGCTACTGATGCTGTTTTGATCGGAGATAGGTCTAATTCTCATACTCCTCCTTTTCTCTTGACTTATGAGATCTATAATAGAAATCTACATAATTGTGTGATAGATTCAGGGGCTTCATCGAATATAACGCCAGCCTCAGTTTGCTCTAAATTAAACATTAAGCCCCAGAAATCTACAGTTCATATTGTTTAATTAGATCGGACTAAAGTGCAAGTTTTAGGAGAGATTAATTTAGTTACCATTAGGCTATCAGTTGACCCCAAAGTAGTTCAAAGAATTGATATATTGATTGTTGACATCCCTGAGTTTTATGGTTTAATTCTAAGTAGGGATTGGTCCAAGAAACTCCATGGTTACATTCCATGACTCATACAGTAACGGAGTTTGAACAAGAAAACCAACCAGTAGCTTTCAATAACAACATTCTTGGAAATTACTCAGCTGAGTCATTCTTTGGAAATTTTAATACTCAACGATTGCCTTTTCCTGTTAATAGTATCACATCACGAATTGAAAATTTCTCTCATACCGATACCTCAAGATGTGTTAGTATTGCTAATGAACATGTAAATAAATCTGTAGATAAGTCTTTATTTTGGTATTTATATTTTTATGGATCAAAATCCAATGACGGTGCAGGAGCAGGGTGTATTTTAGTTAGTCCAGAAGGGGAAAAAACTATGCTATCATGCAAACTAGAATTTGAGTGTACCAATAACACTGTAGAATATGAGGCATTGATCCAAGGGCTTTATAAAGCAATAGGCTTGAATATTCAATATCTGAAAGTATTTGGTGATTCAGAAATTGTCATCAAAAAAGTAAAGAACACTATTCATTGTCTCTCAGGTCATCTCAAACATTATCAATCCCTTGTTTAAGTTCTCATAACTCATTTTCTAGCATTTAACATTTCTCCTATTCCTAGAACTCAGAATGTAGCAGCTGATTTATTGGCTAATGTTGCTTTTAAGCTCCTTCCATCCGAGGATTATAGTCAAGATAGGTTTTCAATTGAATTAATTTTTTTGCCATCTTTCTGAGACAATGTCACCAATTGGTGGGTATTTAATCATGATGAAGACATCTTAAATTTCTTGACCTCTAAAAAATATTATGATGATCAGATTGTTGATGAAAGCGATCATGATCTTCAGATAAAACAAAGACTAAATGAGAATTCTATTCCTAAATCTGTGGCCAAGCTAGAAGATCTCTATGACATCAAAGATAGATTCAAAAAGGTCACTAATGAAAAACTTCAAAGTTCTACTTTAAGGTTTGAATTAGTAAATCTTGGCACTGAGGCCAAACCACAAAATGTCAATCTAGGGTTGGAACTCACATCAGAAGAAAGATTTTCTTTCATCATATTATTAAATAGATACAAAAATGTATTCGCTTGGAATTACGAAGATTTGAGAACTTATGATACTTCTATCGTTCAACACACAATTCCAATGATTTTTGATGAGAAACTTGTACAACAAAAGTTAAGGAAAATCTACCCAAATCTGGAAGGTCAAATCAAAGCAAAGTTGAATAAACTTTTGAAACCTAAAATAATTTTCCCAGTTAGACATTCTAAATGGGTTTCAAACTTGGTACCTTTAAGGAAAAAGAATGGTGATATTAGGATTTGCATTGATTTTAGAAATCTCAATAAGGCATGTCAAAAAGATAATTTCCCATTACCAACAATGGAACAGATACTTCAATTAGTAGCTGGTTCAGAGTTAATGTCCTTTCTTGATGGTTTTTCAGGATACCATCAAATACTGGTGCATCCAGATGATAGACTAAAAACTACATTCAGGACTAAATGGGGAACATATGCTTATCAGAAAATTCCTTTTGGTTTAATAAATGCTGGAGCTACTTTCCAATGAGCCATGGATATAGCCTTCAAAGGTTTGATCAATAGGTCAATTGTTGTCTACTTAGACGACATAACTGTTTTTTCCAAGAAAAGGGCCAATCATCTCCATGATTTAAAACAGATCTTTGAGTGATGTAAAAGGTATGGGATTTCTCTAAATCCCAAGAAATCATTATTTGCTCTAAATGAAGGCAAACTCTTAGGGTTTATTGTATCCAAATATGGCATATATATTAATCCTAACAGGATAAAAGAGATTTCTGGTATTCCTTTGCCATATAACAAGAAATCAATGCAATCATTTTTAGGACAGATAAATTTTGTAAAAAGATTTGTTCCTGATTTTTCTCATATAGTCTTACCTTTATAAACTATGATTAAGAAAAATTCAGTTTTCAAATGGAGACATAACGAAAAACAAGCATTTGACTCAATCAAACAGGCAATTATTAATGCTCCTGCATTGAGTACTCCCAGTTTTTCTAATCATTTTATTTTGTATACTTTGGCCACTGAAACATCTTATGCTGATATTTTAATACAAATCAATGATTAGCAAGTAGAAGTACCTATATCTTTCTTTAATTCCAATTTGCTGGGTGCTGAACTCAATTATTCCGAAGTTGAAAAACAAGCTTTTGTTGTGTTTAAATCTATCAAACATTTTAGACCATTTCTCCTAAAAACACACGCAAAAGTAATTGTCCCATTCTCCCCAGTGAGGCAATTGCTAGTGCAAAGGGAAGTAGGAGAAAAGAGAGCTAATTGGGTTACAACTTTATAGGAGTATGATATTGATATTAAACCAGCGAACAAGGTTTTTTGCAGGTTATTAGCAGGAGCTTCTAATATTCCAGAACATGAAGATTCAGATAAGACTCTTCAAGTGAACGAGATAAGTATCATAAATTCTAAATCTCAGTATGATGATTTGATCTTTTACTTGAAAAATGGATATGCTCCCCCTAATTTCAGTTACAAAAACAAATATACCTTAAGATTAAAAGCAAAACACTTTGAAATCATTGATGATGTGTTCTTCAGAAGAAATTATGATTTAATTTTATTAATATGCCTAGAAAAAATTGAAGGACAAAAGGTTTTACAGGAATTACATGATGGTCCAGCAGGTGGACATTTTGGAGGAGATACTACATCTCACAAGATAATACATGTTGGATATTATTGGCCCACTTTGTTTAAATATGCCCATGATTATGTCAGGAAATGCAAGATATGCCAAACTTCTAGTGGGAGACAAAGGAAACCAGTGTTTCCTTTACAACCAATAAACATTGAGCAACAATTTGAATAGTGCGGGTTTGATATCATAGGAGAGATTGTTGCACATTCTTCCAAGCAACACAGATACATCCTTACAGCCACGGATTACTTTACAAAGTGGGTAGAAGCAATTCCATTAAAGGTAGCCAACTCTGATGCAATCATTGAATTCATTGATCAATTTATCATTACCAGGTTTGGTGTACCTAATGACCTTATTTTTGATAATACATCTTATTTTTCTGGGAGTAATATAGTTGAATTTTCTCTTAAGAGAAGTTTTAAATTAAAATATTCTACAAATTACTATCCTTAAGGTAATGGTTTGGCAGAATCAACTAATAAGAATCTCATTAAGATTATTAAAATAACTGTTGATCAAAATCAAAAGAATTGGAATAAATCTTTAATATTTGCATTATGAGCAGATCGTATAACTCAGAAGGCCTCAATAGGTACTTCTCCTTTTAACCTAGTGTATGGGAAAGAAGCTGTAATACCTCCAAACTTAGCACTCCCATCTCTAGCCTTAGTACAATTTATTGAAGAAAATCCTTCTTCCTCTATTCAATTAAGATTTGATCAAATCCTCAAATTGGAGGAAGAAAGAGAGAAGGCCAAAATCACTCATGCTAAACATCAACAAGTTATTAACTCTTCTTTTGATGCAAGTTATACCAGTTCAAAAACATTGCAAATTGGTGATCTCGTTTTGAAATGGGACAAAGCACATGAAGACAAAGGTAAACATACCAAATTTCAAAAGATGTGTCTTGGACGATTTCAAATCATTGAAAAGATAGGCATATCAACGTTCATACTGCAAGATTTATTAGGAAAGAGAGATTCTCTTCCTGTGAATGGGCTTATCTTAAAGAATTCCTTTCCTTAAGAAGGTAACCCCTTCTTACCTGTATATATTATTTATGCAAATTTGTTTATTTTAGAAAATAATGTTGTGAATAGTCTTCCATTGGCCTTTTACTATTGAAAATATCTATGAGAGAATATTGTGAATACTTGCTTTCAAATGCTAGAAACTTTTAAGGAAATGATTACATTTTTGGAAAGTTGAATAAAACATTAAAATCTGAATACCTCTTTAAAGTTTGCAAAGTCTTCCAAAACCTTGAAAATACTATAAATCATTCTAATATTTATAAAGTTAAGAGAGGTTATTCATAAAAAAGTAAAGACTTTTCCAAGCTTAGCATCCACAACTCTAAAATTGTCATCCACAAACTCTTAAGGAGAAAGTCATTCACCCCATCCACTAAGTTTATGATTTTTTAGAGTGTAATTCTAAAATATGTCTGATATAAAAGATAAGAGGTCTCATCATGAGCCTGCTTACCATGATCATAGGGAACTAATTAAACTGACATTACCAATACTGCATATCAAAATAGGGTAATGGCTTATAATCATAAGACAAGGGGTCTCATCACGAGCCAGCTTGTTCAGTTCAATTATAACCAGTGAATGGCATTGTCATTAGCTGGCTCCCAAACCAGGACAATGGCTTTTTATCTTTAAAAAATTAAAAGAATATAAAATCAAAAAATATATATTTGAACATATCTCTATGGATTTATCTTTCAGAAGTTATACTCTTAGATGGATGGGATAATGAATGACTGATGGTCAAAAGGTAACCTTGTCGAGACTATAGATGTTTGCTGGCAGCAGAGGCACTACCTGTGACAAAAGAGTAAATTTAAAAGCTAAGTTGGAAGAGCCCCCTACTTTATCTTTATCAACCAATCAAAACTTGAAGAAACCTAAAATGTTTTTATTTTTAAGAGATTGTAAAAGAAATTGCAAAATATTGTCATTTCATTCAGAGTTAATTTTTGTTTAGCTATTCTTAGATGGTTTTCTTTATCCTCAATTGTTTCCAAACTAAAAAAGTTTTAGATATTACATTACTTTTCAGAGATAAATGTTTCTCCCAGTGAATCCCCAATTGTTGTGATATACAAAAACCCTCCCCATTTCAAAAAATTTCATAAAAAACTTTAATAAGAAATGGGTACCCTTTAGAATATAAATAAAATCAATAAAACGTTTGAAAATAAATTTTATAATAGGTCATATAAAATTTTCTTTTAGGATACGTTAAATCGCAATCGCAATTGGCAAATCTATCAAACCCATGAAATTCCTCTTGATAAGGTTTGATCCGATTTGAATTATAATAAAACTTTATCAAAAAGCTTTATCGAATGAAAACAATTATAAATGGAAAATATCGCATCGCGCACATCCTTTATTTTCAATAATGGACTTAAAGTGTTCCAATGAGATCCGCTGATGCGATAACTCTATCAGAAATCGCATATCGCTACTCATCAAGAAATCGCTCCAAGTCGTCCATTGAAAACCTCTGATGTGATAAGCCGATCGCAATCGCGCATCGCTAAAATCATAACAAACATCCCAAAAAGTTCCTTTGAAATCTTCCGATGCAATTTTATTATCGTGAAGCGTGCTTTTGATAAAAGGCAAAACACAAAATATCATGAACATGTGCGACTTAAAGTTATAAATCAATTATAAAGAAAATTAAAAAAGATTTATTAAGTTTAAAGCATGCCAGCTCACCACTGATCGCAATCGCAACCATGCAAAGGAACCATTTAAGCATGACATTTGTAACTCTCGATATGCGATTATCACTAATCGCTGATTAGGAAGTCATGATAGCCATACTGTAAAGGACTATTATAAATTTGCGATCCGACATATCATCTTGGCATTAAAGTTTCACGTTGGAAGTTATGGGGAAATCATTAAAAAGCAGTTATGGTTGAATCTTTCAAGGATTTCATCCATGGTGGCTTAATATATCATAGATCGGTAGCATCTATTGTGCTTAATTATTGTTAGTCTTGTGTGCTGCATATTAGCTCTGAACAAGTTTTTCCACTGTTACGTCCTTCTTTTTCATTTTGCAGAGTGAATCTGAAATCATTAGTCCAGCAAAAATGTCTAAGAGCTTGGAAAGAAAAGGTCCCCGTCGTAGCGAAAGATGAGCCAACAAAGTTGGTACTGATAACTGACACTACCTATGCAGGCCTCGAAAAGATTTCATGGAAGGTCATATATAATTTAGATGAAGCCGAGGATCCAAGCGAAGTTGAAGAAGAAGCAACGACTGGTTCAAATGATAAATCAGAAAATACTCTTTACGATTTAGCGAGCTCCTTCCTCCACAGAATAGCAGCCCGAGCAAAAGTGTTACCATACAATGACATGGTGAGATGAGTTATAGAAAGTATCAACATAACCTACAAGGCCTTCTATACAGCTGATGGAAGGATGTTCGGGACATTAGAGTAGAAGATATCAGGAAGATGTATCAATTACTGGACCCCCAAAAACATTACAATAAAGCATTTTTAGAAGCTTTCGCCAATGAGAACGATATAGAGTCGAACCCTATTAGGCAATGGAGACATTTCCCGAACAAGCATAAGAATGAATCTTCTGGTATGTACTCTATAGACTCCTTAGCGTTTCCTTATTGCTATGTTGGCACTATGCTATGTAGACTCTTTGGAGTCTCTAATTCAGCTAGGTTTGCCATAGAAATGGTTCCTTTAATGGAAGCAACAATCCACTCTTATATCATGGATTGGGCAACCATTTTATCAGATAAGATGGCCAACCAAATCCTTGATTATAGAAGAAATAGGTTTTTAACTACCCGTACAATACCCCCATTCTATATGAGCACCTACATCATGGATACCATCTGTTTCAATTCTGACTACCCCATTCAAGGTTGGAAATGGACTCCTCAAGGTCCAACTCATATTCACGTTTATCATAAGTATTTGTGGAAGGCCCATTATAAAGATCATATATATAGAATTTGTCATGGTTTTATTTTACCCGTCCATTAGGCCATATTCAATAAACCTACTCCTCGGTTATCTGATGAGGCCAGCATTGGCCTAACATCAATCAACAGTTAGTTCGGTGAAGAAATGTTCACCTATGTTAGACTTTTTGGTAGCACCACAGATCCACGAGTTCTCCCCTTGTACATTCCTGATAAGCTATTGGCCAGAGGAATAGCTTACCAAATAATAGAAACAGGAATTTCAAGGAACCTCAAAGAGTCCAAGAAACAAATGTGGCCTCCATTTCCCCTCTGCTGTGGTACCTAAACACTGCATGATTTCAAACATGCAGAGAAAGAAACGGAGAAGATAAAAATTCTGAAGCTAGCTATCATTCCTAAGAGACAATATGATCCGAGAGCAGTGGCTTACAACTTCACCATTCAGGTGAAACTTGCCAAATTTGAACATGAGACAGATGAATATGAAGACTTGGTCACTTCGGTTGAGTTATTTTCACGGGTAAAAAATCTAACAAAGATTAAATTAGGAGCAGGGGGGAGAGACAAGTGTATGCAGTTCAGGGCACAAAGGTTACAAACACTACCTCTAGATTTATTGGCCACTACCCCTATGGTGTAGCAAGAAGGCCACAGTGAAGAACAAACTACTGAGAAGAGTCATGAAAAAGAGAAGAGTCTTGAAAAGGAGAAGAGTCCCGAAAAGGAGCAAACAAATGAAAAGACCAGCGAACTCCTAGATTATAGAGTTCAGGCTTCTGCGATCCATATCAAGTTTGTGAGAGATTTTTCGGCGAAAATCACATGGAATACCATTTGTCGATGCGTTTCGAACCAACTAGTGTGGTTCATCGTCACGACAAGTTGAAGAAATAGATCCAGCCTAGCAAGTTAAATAGTCTGAGCAGAGCCTCCAACGGCTAACTTGACCAACGACTAATTTGACTCTAGGACCGGGGTCAAAATTATTTTATTAATTTAATTAGTAATCAATATAAATATATAAAATTTTAATGGGTATTTAGTTAAAAAATTATAAAAATAATAAGTTAATTAGTATTTAAAGGAAATCTAGTTAAATAAAGGACCTTATAATATATGAATAAATTGAATAAATATAAAATAATTTTACTTAAAATAATTATTATAAGTTAATTAGTTATATAAAGGGCATTATAATATCAGAATAAAATAAAATAATATCAAAAGGATGCTAGGTTAGTTAGAAAAATATTTAAAAAGTATAAGTTGATTAGAATTTAATTGGAAAATTGGTTATGTAAAGGACCTTAATAATATATATATATATATATATATATATATATAATTGTAAAGGAGGGAATATTTATAAAATTAAAAGAAAGTTAGTACCAAAGGACCTTATAAGTTAAAAGAAATGAGAAAATTAACACTCTTAAAAAAGAAAGAAATAAATAAATAAATAAAAATAAAAATAAAATAAAAGTAAAATAAAATAAAATAAGATAAATAAATAAAAATCAAAACCAAAATAAAAATAAAATAAAAGTAAAATAATAATAATAATAATAAATCAATAAATAAATGAGTAAAAAATAAATAAATAAATAATAAATAAATAAATTTAAAAAAAATAAAAAAACAACCAAGGAGGAGGGCGGAAAAACAACTAGGAAGGGAGTGTTGTGACCCAACACCTACTGATTTTCCAGCCATCCTCCCTATTGAGATTGCTTGGCCTCTTTTCAATCTCAAGTGCTTCCCTAAATTTACGATGATGGAAATGCGAAACCTTAGCAATAACACTAGCCTCCTCAATACAAACATGATGATTGGTTTTCTCAGCATGTTCAGCTAAAGCGGAAGACTTAGCTCTCTTATGCTTAAGGTCCGCTGCATGCTCGCTAATCCTTTGATTAATGGAGCGACCAGTCTCCCCAATATAGGGGGTCCCACAGGAACAAGGGATCATATAAACACCTTTCATATCCTTAGGGTCGATAGGATCCTTCACCGATCTGAGGGACATACGAATGGTGTTCAAGGGCCTAAAAGTCATAGGGATACTATGCTTCCTGAGAATCCTTCCAATTCTATCAGTGACCCCCTGAACATACGGAATATGGACACCTGGAATTCGTTCCTTTGGTTCCCTTTTAGTCAGAGAATTCTTGGAAGCTTTAAGGAAAGCCTTCTCACCCATGTATCTACTATAACCATTCTCAACAAAGACATCAAGCAGATGGGATTTTTCTTTCTCAAAGCTATTTTTGTCTGAGATCCTTAGGGCCTGAGTAGCAAGGGTATTGAGAACACCCATCTTTTGAGCCAGGAAATGGTGGGAACTGACATGAAGATACTGCTCCGTATGAGTTTTCTTCCGAAAAACTTGATGGGCGAGGGAACCATCACTATTCTTAGAAATAAGAATATCAAGGAATGGAAGGCATCCATCAACTTCCTGCTCCTTAGTGAACTTAATGGTTGAGGATTGATTGTTGATATGAACAAAGAAGAGATCAAGCTCAACCTGGCCATGAGACGAGATGACATTGGTGTCATCCACATACCTTTTCCACAGCTTTGGCAAAAGCCGGGAAGAGTTCAGAGCCTTGGACTCAAAATCCTCCATAAACATATTAGCAACGACAGGGGAAAGGGGGGAGCCCATCGCAACCCCACAGGTTTGCTCGAAGAACTCTCCCTCAAAACTGAAGAAGGTGGAGGTGAGACAGATCTCAACCAACCTGGCCGTGTCAGGATCTGTTAGGCGGTTGATCACCTCCATGGCCTCATTAATAGGGATGCAAGTGAACAAGAAGACAACATCAAAACTAGCAATAATGTCCCCAGGTTCAAGCTTAATGTCCTTGAGTTCTTCAATAAAGGAAGCAGAGTCCTTTACGAAGGACTTCGTATGTCCGACTAAGGGCTTAAGCTTTAACGCAAGGAACTTCGCCAGAAGGTAGGTAGGAACTCCAATGGTGTTGACGATGGGCCTTAAGGGGGCTCCTTCCTTGTGAATCTTGGGGAGACCATAGATTCTCGGAGTAATAGGGTTGCTTTCAATGAGTTTTTGGTGCAAGGAACTTATTGAGCCAATGGATTTAATGGCCAAAGCCACATTCCTAGAAACCTTCTTCAACGGATTTTTGGGGAGCTTTTTGTAGCTACCACTATTATGAAGGTGATCCAACATCTTGCTGCGGTAATCAACCTTATTAAGAATGACGGCAGCACCACCCTTGTCTGCCTTAAGAACAACGATATCCTTGTTTTGGTTTAAGGATCTGAGAGCTAAAGATTCCTCCTTGCTAAGGTTGCTCTTAGGCGGCCTAGCCTTTCTCAAGGCAACAGCACAATCCTGCCTAATAGTATCCTTGATCCTATCAGGCAAACCTCTGATCCCAAACTCAATATCACAAATAATATCCTCCACGGGGATTTTTCTAGGGGCTAAGGCAAAATTTAATCCTTTGCCCAGAACATTAAAAACAGAAGGGGGAAAATCGAAACTGGAAAGATTTATAACCCTGTTACTAGAATGAGAAGAAAGGGAAAGATTATTAATACCAGAGGTCCTCCCATTCTTATTATTTTTCCTGTTAGAGGCGTTGGTGTTACTCTTGACCATACAGTTATTATTATAATTATTAATATTATTATAAATAATACTATTATTATTATTACTACTAATATTAATATTATTATTATTATTAATACCATAAATATTGTTATTACTATCATAATTAATAATGTCATTATTATTATTATTATTATTCATATTACTATTATTATCATTATTCATATTATTAATGAATTTATTATTATTATTATAAGTAGTGTTATTATTATTATTAATAAAATTATTATTATAAATCATATTATTGTTATTATTATTGTTTATATTATTATTATAATCCTTATTATAAGTAGTGTTATTATTATTATTAATAAAATTATTATTATAAATCATATTAATGTTATTATTACTGTTTATATTATTATTATAATCCTTATTAATAGTGCTGATGCGATTATTCATAATACTATTATTAAAAATCATATCAACCGTATCAATACCAACCTGAGGCATTGCACAATCAACGTGATCTCCAATACAGGACGAAGAACCAGGATTAAAAATCGTATCAATACCAACCTGAGGCATTGCACAATCAGCGTGATCTCCAACACAGGACGAAGAACCGGGATCATGAACCAAACCCGCGCTAACCTCTCCAAACCGGCCAGCCACCTTACTACCGGGGATCACGGTCTTGCTCAGCGCCGGGGACGAGGTGCTATCATTCAGCGATGGTGAATTCAGGAACTCCACGCTGTCTATATCACACCGGCTTGCCAGATCAATATTTAAAATCCTGCCATACGCTGAGGAATCAGAGCCATCAGCAGGAGAACGCAGATTTAGAACCATGGGATCGGAACCCTCGATGCCCGGGGAGGCAGAGCATTCACTGGACGACAGCGCAGATGGATCAACACCTCGGCTACTGTCAATTGAAGACCGTCTAACGCCTGGAGACAAAATACGATCAGGCTTACTGGCGATCGGATGGGAGCATTCGCTAACCTTAGAGTGATTTCCTACAACGCAGGAACCAGGACGAACGCTCCCCTGAGAAGCAGGCTCCATATTGCAGGAAGCAAGGGGCCCTCGGCCTTCCTCAGCGCAGAGATGACCCTGGTTACTACCTTCAGGTAAAACAGAACCCACTATAGATGAAAGCAGGTCTGAAGAGACAGAACCGGCTCCATCAGAGTGAGCTGGGTTATATAGTTACGGGAAACCAGAGACCCCACCTGAGCAGCCAGATAACCAATCATTCAGCACAGAGATTTTCTCAGATGAGACATGGCTGCGGGAAGCTGCTCCTAAGGTTCTATCAAGAAATGCTGAATTCCCAGCTAGCCTTAGAAACTTAGAAGCTTGATTCTGCTTCCGAATCTCTTCTAACCGAAGAGACTTCAGAGCAGAACAGGCATCTATTCTGGCCCAAAGGGAGGCCGAAAATAAGTTACCAAGAACTAGATGCAAATCTAAAAGAACCCGAGAAAGCTGATTCAAGGATTTTCTAACCTTACTGATTTCCGCCCTTATTAACGCCAAACTCGCCTTAAGGAAAACCTGATGATTTTGGGGATTGTGAAGGCGGTGCTTAATCCGGGCAAAGACAGGAATGACGGAGGAGTCTCTGCATCGTTTAAGAAAAGCTAGATCTGTCTTCAACCTTGAAACCTGCAAGCGAGCCCGTTCAAAATGGTGAACCTTGGTTGCAATGGCTTTTCCGTGCAGGGATTCAATTATAGAGTTCAGGCTTCTGTGATCCATATCAAGTTTGTGAGAGATTTTTCGGCGAAAATCACATGGAATACCATTTGTCGACGCGTTTCGAACCAACTAGTGTGGTTCATCGTCAGGACAAGTTGAAGAAATAGATCCAGCCTAGCAAGTTAAATAGTCTGAGCAAAGCCTCCAACGGCTAACTTGACCAACGGCTAGTTTGACTCGATACCGATGAAAATATTGGTTCTAGCTTAATCAAGGAATGGGAGCAGTTCAATCAAATGATCAAGAACCATAATGACTCCCAAGACATCGTTACACTAGAATCGACTGCAACGCAGGAGCCTATTGTTATGAATACTACAATTGAAGGGGCAGTCGGCACAGTGAACACTCAACAAGACATTGAAATAATTCTAGAGAATCCTTCTGAAGAAATTTTATTGAAGGTAGAGGAAATACCAGCCCTGGATGTATTTTACAGTCCAAAGCATAGGGTTGTGGTCAAAAGACAAAGGAAAAGGAGGAAAATTGACCAGGGAACACTCTCAGATCCTCAAGTTGAACTAATGAATGTGGTATGGAAAGACTCAGAAGTCAACCCTTATAAGGATTTAACAAAGTTGTCTCAGTATGCAGGTACCTATATAGCCACTACAATGGAAAAGGCTTATGAAGTTAGCCAACTAATCAAGGAAAAGGATATAAGGATCACTCAACTTGAAGAGGAAATGGCAGAAGAACAGCAGAAGATTAGTCAGCTTGAGCAACAGCTAGCAGAACAAAAACAACAGAATGAACAACTAAAAGAATAGCTTGCTCTAGAGAAACAAAAGATCGATCAGCAGGCCCTCCAGAAACAACAAAAGTTATCTCAAGAACTCAGCAAGCTTCAGGCGGCAGTTTAGCAGGAAAAGAAGGCTAAAGAAGAAAAAATTGCACAACTGCAATTACAGGTAGAAAAATTCAAGGGTTATCAAAATGTTGATGGATTCAAGAAAGAAGCCTTGGAAGTGACTAAAGCCTTATCTCGGCAATTAAATATCCTTTGCCATAAGATATCTTTGGTTGACCCATTATGCACTATCACTGCATCACTCATTGAACAGGTAATTGACACTAGGCTATAATTTGAAAATGCAGATGTTAAGATGACAAAATTTCTCTCTTGACAAAGTTCAACAGAAGCCATGGCTGCTAATCTACCGAAAGTACAAGAATCACACAAATAAATCTTGTTTTCAGAGTGGGAATCACAGTTAATTAAGGCCGAAAGAGCTACTTCTAGAGACAGGGATACAATGAACAATGTGATCGAGTTGGTAAATGACAGCCTATATCTAACTAACTTGATCTCTGATTTCTCTCCAGGAAAGCTCTCGAAAGCAAAAGTGCTAGAAGATCAATGGAGACAGGATCTGGCCAGCAGAGAAGAACAAATCGGCAAAGTACAAGACTTGACTTGGGATGCATTTTGGTTTTTCCTAGTAAAGCCGCACAGTCAACAGATGGCCACCAAATTCCTTGCTGACGATATCAATCTCATGGTTCCCGAACTTTCAGATGCTATGTACGCAGCTCAACTACATTCTAGGCTGAGTCACCATTTGGAAATTCATCGAATGCTCTTAATTTGTCAGCTGCAAGTGCAAGAGAAGAAATAGATATAGTGAATCAGTTAAAAGGCTATCGCATTATTATTTTTATAAATCAAATCCCATATTTTCATGTTAGCAGTTTCAACATCTCAGAGTGATTTTTATTGACAGTTAATTTTATTTTATTATTTAAACCCTTTCATGTCTTTGAAGAATGGGTCCTCAACTTGTATAAGATTTGACTTGAGAAGTTGTACTTTTGTACTTCTGAATATTTTTTATCAGTAGTGGATCAAGGTTCTACCTTTTTGTGAAGAAACTCTCTCAAGACCTGAACTTTTGTATCTCCTGGAAGGTTTTCTCAAATAAGTTTGTGGAATCGGAGTGTTATTTACATCGGAGAGACTCAAATGCATACGCTATTTTTATCACTGTTATTTTGCCTTGTTTCCTTATGTAATGAAGCATTCCTTTTAAAAGTTTCTATTGTCTATGTATGTATGTTGTTCAAACAATTCTTTATCATATCATTTCTGAAGATTTAGAATTGCTATACTTTAAAGATATATGTAAGTGATATATATTGTTATGAATGCGATATGTTTTATTAATAATTACTTTGTTTAATTTCTTAAACAATGTAATCATTATCTATGAATGCATCTTTCTATTGATTAGTAATTCATCTATATGATTAGTTATCTGTTAGAAATAATCAGAAATCACATTTGTTAATACATTACCCGGGTTAGATAAGCATATTTGTATATTTTTGAGTCATAGGTTAAAGTACTTATCATCTTTATTATACATTATAAACCAATCATCCATCAAACCATCCATTATATGGGAAACTGGTCCCATAATATCCAGTCGGAGCCACCACACCAAACGAAAAAGGAGTTATACTAAGGTCTGGACCGGGCGGTTATCCCCAATGTTAGTGCTAGGATTTTAGAGGCATCAACAAAACCTCAAGTGCGCCCATGTCAGTCAACTATACTTGAGGTGGAAGTCGAAGGGTCAAATTACTCACCTATAGGAAAAGAAAGAAGAGGCATCAATACTATGGAAAAAAATGTAACTCTTTAGTCGTGAACAAAGGGACAAATAGTAGATCAATTGCCTACTTTATCACTAGTAGTATAAATAATAATAATAATAACAACTTATCCTTTTCATCGTCTCTTTGATTCATGTACTTTTACTCAGTTTTTGTAAATGTAAAATTTCTAAGTCTCCCCTTCATTGGGACAAAGATGGAATTGATGGTAGGGGAGACATTGAAGGGGCTAGTCAACTTATTCAACTACACCCACAAGTTGAGATAGCCAACTAGACATGGCTAGTCAAGTAGGTTTCTCTACAACCAAATCCCCAATGTTTGATGGAACAAACTATGCATTCTAGACTATAAGGATGCAGACTTATCTAATGGCTCCTTGCTTTGAAATTTGAAAAGCTATTGTGACTAATTATAAAGCTCCAATACCTCCACTAATAGATCAAGTTGGAAAGAAGAATAGTGAATATAATGAAAAATATATGAATGCTTTGTTCTGTGTTCTATTAGAATTAGATTTTATCAAGGTGATCCATTTTGAATCGTAAAAAGCAATTTGGGACAAACTTCAAAATATCTATGAAAGAGACTATACATTTAAGAAGGAAAAGCTACAAATATACAAAAGGTAATTTGCGAGTTTGAAAGTCAAATAAAAAAGAAAATGCTGCAGCATATCTCCTTCATATCGGAAAAACTGACAACACCATAAAATGACTTGGTGGAAAAGTTGAAAAAACAATTATTGTAGAAAATATGTTAAGGTTACTCCCCTTAAGATTTGATGCCAAAGTTTATGTTGTTGGAGAAATGAAGAACTTGACATATTGACAGTGGATTAATTGCACGGGATTCTCACATCATATGAAATGAGGATTGACAAAGAGAATCCAACAAAATAATAAGTAGCCTTCAAAGTGTCAAAGAAGAGGAAGAACATAGAGCACAAATCAAGAAATATATCTGCCAATCAATCATATATACAGGAAGCTCATTTTGTGACGAAACTTAGAAAGGATTTGACAAATATAAGGGTAATAGATCATTCAAATATTTTAACTATGAACAATAAGACATTTTCCTACCAAGTGTCCATATGAAAAAACTAAAAGTAGCGATGATGAAGAAGATAATGACAATAAGAAAGTCAGAAAAGTCCTTCGACAAAAATGAACTACAAAAAGGGTAAACATGAAAAGAAGAAGAACTTCCATAAGCAAAAGAAAAGTATCGACTCCAAAGAGGATAGTAGCTCATCTAAATAGAGTGATGAATGCATTTCCAATAGTGATAGAGAAGAGATTCTCTTCATGGTCATTAGTTCAAGGTTTGACACCGTAGAAAATGAAGGAAAAAGGAAAGAACAAATGGATTGAGAAGAGGATGAAAATTCCAAACCATATTCGAAACTAGATACTCAAGACAAACTCATTGTTCCTCAAACAAAATCAAGAGCTTAAGAAAAAAATTTTGAAAGAAAAGGATCAATTGTATAAATATGAAGGAGAGGATCATGATTCAAGAGAAGAAATGTCACAGAGACTTGAAGAAACAAAAAAATAACATTATCAACCTAAAGATTCAACTAGAAGATTCAAAAGTGGTGGAAGATGTGGTGGGAATCTAGCTAAATATAAAAGAAGAAAATTGTGAGAAGATGGAAGCTAAAATTGTTTCCTTGAGAATGAGTTAGAGAAAACAACTGCTCATGTGAATAAAATCTTAAAGTTTGAAAAGAGTGTTAAAATCATAGATGATGTAATCAATTTCCAAATGTCACAATTCATTAAGATTGGACTTGGCTATGATAAGAATTAGAAGACTCCTAAATAAGATGCAAATTATAAGGATATAGAACCACCAAAGAAGGTGAATGAAGAAAAACCTAAAAGCTATGTTGATGTTCTCAAAATATGCATTAAAAATGAACAAAAAGAAATAAAGATGATGTCCCAGAGAAAATTGACCTTCTTCACAAGGACAACATGTTCAGATAATGTTTTCATTAATGTAAGTACCAGGGGGAGTGCATTTGGAAGCATAGGGCACAAAATGAATGAATAAGGACAAATGTTTGACTAAGGCATTAAATGGACAATTTTGAGAAAACCTCACAATTCGGTGAAAACACCAAATTTTCTACCACATAGAGTGACCCAAAAATCCAATTTTTATGGTATAACCATCAATAAACAAGAAAATGCTTTCCAAGGCAGTTAATGACACTTGCAATCAAAGTTCCAGTACAGGGTTTTACCCATCGGGCCACCACAACATCGGGTGTGCAAAATCTCATGGATTTTCCTAATATTCGATAATATAGCTCCTGGTAAATACTTTGGCCACAAGGAAATAAGGTATAACACCTTAGTGCTAAGAGCTCTTGGGCCCCCGAAACACCGGGTATGTAGGTACGTTGTTAATGAAAAATATCTCCAATTTCTCTTATATTCGGTGTGGGAGCCTTTGCTCATGGAGAAGCTAAATCGTAGTGCCAAGGGATTATATCCCTTAGTAATATTATGATATGACTCGACCCTCAATTATAGCCCTTGACTGCAAGGTGGTTGAGTATTAGCTCCTAGAGCTAAAGGCTCTACAAAGCTTGGAGTTGCAAGTGATTCAAGTGTTAAATAATTTTGTGGATTTCTATGATATTTCAATAAGAAAGAAAAAATATGATGAATATGGATATATGTAAGGTGAACGAAAATCATGTTACAAAAAGGTTGGAGAAAAGGGAGTTGAATATGTAAAATCACTATACATGTAACAATGTATTAGCTCACATAATAATGTATTAACTTGGCTCAAAAAAGCGTGAAGACGGAGATCAAAGAAAATAAAATGTGGCGCTAGTATAAATATGATGTGTTATTAAAGTGAAGTATAAGCATAGTGCAATGTAGTGCCTTGAAAGACATGAGAGGATTATTGGTTAAGAGATAAAATAACTAATAGTTGTGCATGTAAGATGTGAATGAAGAGAATCAAATAATAAAGAGAGTTATTGATATAATATTTCAAAATTGTCTAATGGTAAATGTACCACAAATTAAAAGATATTGAAGGATATTACTAATATTGGCTTGAGGAGTGGAGTGAGTGTGAGAAAATAAAAGGTTAGAGATATGAGGGGACTTGTGTTTCCTTTAGGTTGGTGCCTACAAATAATTAAAGGGGATTGGTGTCTCCTCCAAGTTGGTTCTTGCAAATCTAAGTGGATTGGTATCTCTTGTAGGTTGGTACCTGTGAGAAGGATTGTAACAATAGGTTGGTGCCTACATAAAACTATTAATCAAGATAATTTTTGTGGTTTCCCCCTAATGGGTTTCCATGTATATCTTGTGCCTTATGATTCTTCTTATGTGATTGATGTGTGGCTATGTTTGATATTAAGAAAAAATTTGTATCATATTGATTCACCCCACATCTAAGTGTATTCGTGAATCTAACAAAACAAGGACAGATTCAGAAGATATTTTCTATCAAGTTGGCCTCACATGACCCGGTAACAAAATCCTTTCAATGGCTATTACTTTTGTTTTAATAATTTTGGTAATAAAGCAATAGATTGTAGGGCACATGCAAGAAATAATCATGTATGGAACAAAAAGATAAATACTTATGGGTTCCCAAATAGAATGTACACTTCTTTTCCATTTTATTTTATTATAGTGTTGCATTTTATAGGTGTGACAACTATAACGACACATAGAATTCTTTTGTAGAAGTAGCCCTGTGGAAACTCCTAAACAAAATGAGGAATTGGACACCCTTTCCAAACAAAAGAAAGAACTCACGAGAGTTTGGAAAAGGAAGGAGCAAGAAAACAAGGAGGAATGCATGCTTGTGAAAATTTCCCTTCATGCTAAAAAAAAGGGAACCAATGGTACATTGATAGTGGATATTCAGGTCATATGATAGGGGATAAGACCAAGTTTCTCACTTTGAACGAATTTAATGGAGGCAGTGTGACATTTGGAGATAATGCTACTCCAAGGATACTTCGAAAATGTACTCTTAATCTCAATATTGGAAAGACTAAAATAGAAAGTGTATTGTATGTTGAAGGTTTGAAACATAGTCTTCTTAGTGTTAGTCAAATGTGTTATCAAGGACACACTCTCAATTTTATTCTTAAGGTTGTGAGATATGGAAGTCAAGCATAGGAAAATTAGTTGCAAGTGTAAATAGAACATCAAATCATGTATATATTCTCAATGAGGTCAAGGGAGAAAATTTCTATTGGGGACAAATAGATGTGTTGGATACCTAATCTATTATGGTTTGTGTGGAGGAATTCCAAAATTCATTGAAGTCCAAGAGACCTCTTGGATGATGAAAACCAAGGGTCAGGAAAATGTGTATTAATATGTACATTTTCTAAATGAAATGCATCTCACGTTTCATCTTAATATGTTTTGTATTCTCATCAGTTCAACATGGTAATAGAGCAGGTCCCTTCCTCTCCTGCTCAATTATGTGTGTTGGGTCCCTATAATACTAGTAATTACCCCATTACTATTGTAGTTATACCCCTTATTTATATTTTTGTGCCCCTATTACCCCCATATTGTTATTTCTGTGCCCCATAGAATCCCTCTATTATTATTTTTGTGGCTTTATATTATTATTGTTAGGTCGGCTGGATTATATTGTGACTCCTTAGACTCCTATATATAGAAAGGAGGTTTTGTCATTTGTATCATCCAAGAATTTTTCATTTATGTAATGTAAAGGAGGTTGCCCCCTCGAAGAGGCTGAATTCTAAGGCGTTGATCTCTCTTTTCTATCTTTTCTTGAGCTGGTTTCATAACATTTGGTATCAGAGCTTTGGATTCTAGGGTTTCGCTGCTCCAAACAGGTCATCGTGGCATTTTCGCTATAACGTTTTTTCTGTGACGTTTCAGAAGTCGCAAAAAACAAACATTTGATAAGAAATCGTGCTGAACCTTGGGTCTGAATTTCAGAGCTTTTCGCACGATATTTTCGGAGATATGATCTGAGGAAGTTGGTCTTTTTGCAGACTCCTGAATTACACTCAAAACAGGTGACCTGGGGAAAATCGTCATAACTTTCTTTCTGAGCATCGGATTGAAATTTCGTAAGAAGGTACAGAAAGAGGACGGACTGTAGTTTTCTTTTATATGTTTTTCAGAGTCAACGGTTGAAACAGTGACACGTGGCACTTCGTAAAAGTTCACTCTACTGAACTAGTCTATAATCAGGTCACTGTGGGAGATTGTGCATAACTCTTCCTTGGAGAATCCAATTTGGATCAGACTAGTGGCATTGGAAAGAGGACATAGAAGGCTACTACAAGTCACAATTTCAGAACTGGATGACTCGAAATTACAGAGATACTTCAGATTCAATATCAGGCTTCTACAAAGTAAAAAAAAGGTGTGTAGTTTTTTCTTAATTTTTGCATAAGCTTGGTTTGAAGGAATTCAAAGGGAATAGTAAAGCATTATTATCGGTAACTGATGCCCCGAGGAAAGAAAATGCAAACACCTAGTAAGGAACCTGAAAGCTCTAGCATGACTCATGAAGAAGAGGAAGAAATGCTACATGATATATCAAAATTACAAGAACAAGTGCAACAAATGTCACGCTCACAAAAGCTAACAGATGCTAAGATAAATGGCGTGGAATCTAAGATAAAGGGCATGGAAGCTCAGGTGAATGGCATGGACGCTAAAATTGATGACATGGATGATAAGATGGAAGAATTGAAGATAAATATGAATAAGTTGCTACAAGAAATGGTCACTAAGGGTGAAAGAGTACTAAAGGAAACTCATGATGAGAACAAAAGAAATGTTAATCATGATTCCATAGACTCTAATGTTGGATCGAAGGCTCACCATGTTCCAAAAATCGATATGAGGAAGTTTGATGGCAAGGATCCGGCCACATGGATATTACATATGGAGCAATTCTTCGATCTCAATAATGTGCAAAACACACAAAAGGTACGTATGGCAACTTTATATTTGGAACCAAATCAGTTTGTATGGTATCAATGGCCTTGTTCTCGTAAAAAATTTATCACTTGGGCAATCTTTACGGAAGAATTGATAGCACATTATGAGGATACAAAAAGCAACACTTTTTTTAGCCAATTGATAAGTCTCAAACAAAAGGGTTCAATAATGGAGCACATTGAGGAGTTCCAAAAATTGAACATAAGGGTAAAAGATATTCCAGAGGAGCATAGGATTGATGTGTTCATAGGGTCTTTAAAGGATAATATCCAACATGATGTGCGCCTTTGGGAACCTGATTCATTAGAGAAGGCATTCAGGTTAGCAAGAAAAATGGAAAGCAAAATTATGGCAACTAGGAAGCATACCATTCACAACTATAAAGACGGAAGTGTTGTTGCCCATAGTCTTCCACAACCTACAAGGTTGACACCACAAAAATTGGAAGAAAAAAGAGCAAAAGGGCTTTGTTACAATTGTGATAGCAAATACACAAAGGGTCATAAGTGTGGTGAGAAGAAAGTATTCTACATAGATTGTGAAGAGGAAGAAGAAAAGGAGCAAGAAAGGTCAAAAGAAGAGGATATATTCCAGGAACAAAGCCTAGATGAAGAACAAATAAATCCGACCATATCTTGTAATGCATTGGCGGGAATTACCACTCCTCAAACCATCAAGATAGAAGGACAAATCAAGAAGAAAAAGGTAATAGTGTTGATTGATTCAGGAAGCACCCACAATTTTATTCATTGTAGGGTAGCAAAAGAATTGAATTGCTTCCTATATCCAGCACCAAAGTGTCAAGTGATGATTGCAAATGGAGGAACAATAAATTGTTCTGGAAAGATCCATAATATCAAGCTATCCATGGGAGAATATGTATTGACTAGCCCAATGCTTTCCATTCCAATGGGAGGTGCTGCTGTTGTACTAGGAGTCCAATGGCTACAATCCTTGGGTACAATAGCTTTTAATTTTCAAGAACTTTTCACGAAATTTTCTGTGGAAGGAAAGGAAGTTGAATTAAGGGGTATTGCATGGAAACCAGGAAGATAATCAACTCTAATGGCATGACAAATCTTCTAAAAAAGGAGCAAAGAGGTGTAATTGCACAATTATGTTCGCTAGATTTTTCCACATTGGAATCATCTATTTCTCCAGATCTCCAAAAAGTCCTGGACAATCATTCCAAGGTATTTGAGACTCCCAAAGGTCTCCCACCTATGCGTGATCATGATCATGCTATTCATCTGATTCCAGGCAGTGTTCCTCCAAACATCAGGCCGTACAGATATCCATATGTCCAAAAAAGTGAAATTGAACGTATGGTTGCAGAAATGCTAGAGGCTGGTATAATTCAACCGAGTCAAAGTTCTTTCTCAGCTCCAGTAGTATTGGTGCACAAGAAGGATGGATCATGGCGCATGTGTCCAGATTATAGGGAGCTCAACAAGCTCACTATTAAAGATAAGTTCCCCATTCCTGTCATTGATGAATTACTGGATGAATTGCATGGATCAATTTACTTCACCAAGTTGGATCTTCGTTCGGGATATCATCAAATCAGAATGAAGATTGAAGACATTCCGAAAACGGCATTTAGAACTCATGAGGGTCATTATGAATTTTTGGTCATGCCTTTTGGCCTTACCAATGCACCTTCAACATTTCAAGGTTTGATGAATTCAATTTTCAAACCATTCCTTAGAAAATTTGTGTTGGTATTTTTTGATGATATACTAATCTACAACAAGTCTTGGAAGGATCATGTTGAACATGTTGACAAGGTGCTACAACTATTGGAGGAGAAACAATTATATGCAAAAAGATCCAAATGTTTCTTTGGAGTCCAGGAGGTGGAATATTTGGGTCATATTGTATCTCATGAAGGAGTTAAGGTAGACCCTAGCAAAATTAAAGCCATTAAGGAATGGAAAATCCCCACATCCATAAAGCATCTGCGAGGATTTCTTGGGTTGACAGGGTATTATCGCAAGTTCGTTAAGAATTATGGGAGAATAGCAGCACCTCTAACAACATTATTGAAGAAAGATTCATTTTCATGGACTCCGGAAGCAACAAAGGCCTTTAAACATCGTAAAGAGGCAATGTGCCAAGCACCGGTCTTAGCTACACCGGACTTCACAAAAACCTTTATTGTGGAATGTGATGCTTTAGGAAATGGAATTGTGCCGTTCTAATGCAAGATGAAAGACCCATTGCTTTTGAAAGTCGTCCAATCAAGGGAAAGTTTTTAAGCAAAGATATTTATGAGAAGGAAATGTTGGCAATACTCCATGAACTTAAGAAATGGCGACCCTACCTAATGGGAAGACACTTCAAGGTAAAAACGGATCATGATAGCCTTAAATACTTTTTAGAACAAAGATTATCCTCTGAAGAGCAACAAAAGTGGGTCACAAAGATGTTGGGTTATGACTTTGAAATCATCTACAAAAAAGGGAAGCAAAATGTGGTGGCAGATGCACTCTCAAGAAAGGATGAGGATATGGAAGCATTGTTGTGTGCCATTTCTATTATCCAACCAGATTGGATAAACGAAGCAAAGGAGGAATGGAAGAATGACGAAGAAGTGTGGGCACGTATTCGAAAGCTACAACAAGATTCCAGTACTTCTGATACATTTAGCTGGAAAAATGATTCGTTATGGTACAAAGATCGCTTATACCTCTGTATGAATTCCCAGCTAAAACAAAAGATTCTTATGGAATTGCACACTTCTCCCTTAGGAGGGCACTCAGGATTTTTAAAAACTTACCACAGGGTTAAGAAGGAATTTGTTTGGGATGGCCTTAAATCAGATATTCAAAAGTTTGTGGTGGAATGTTTGGTTTGCCAACAAAATAAAGTTGAAACAATTAAGACACCGGGTCTATTACAACCTTTATCCATTCCAAGCCAACGTTGGGAGGAGGTTTCAATGGATTTTATCACAGGTTTACCCAAGTCTGAGGGAAAGAGTGTCATCATGGTGGTAGTTGACAGACTTACCAAGTATGCACACTTTTGTGCATTATCACATCCATTTAAAGCCAGTACAGTTTCTACTGCATTTATGGAAACAGTTCAAAAGCTACATGGAAACCCAAAGATTATTGTAAGTGACAGAGATCCCATTTTCACTGGAAATTTTTGGACAGAATTATTTTCTTGTCTTGGTACTCAGTTAGCTCATAGCTCATCTTATCATCCTTAATCTGATGGGCAAACTGAGATAGTAAACAAATGTTTGGAAGGATATCTTCGTTGCTTTGTATCTGATAAACAGACACAATGGGTCAAATGGTTGCCTCTGGCTGAATGGTGGTATAACACTTCCTTCCATACAGCAAAAAAAATGACCCCATTTATGGCACTTTATGGGTACCAACCACCATCAATCACATCATATTTAAGAGAAAATTCTAAGGTTCAGGCAGTGGAACATCACATCGAACATCAACAACAAGTCCTCCAACTCTTAAAGGATAACCTCCTGTTGGCACAAAATAGAATGAAACAACAGGCAGATCAACATCGCAGTGAAAGAAGTTTTGATGTAGGTGATTGGGTATTCCTACGGCTACAACCATATAAGAAAATGTCCCTAAAGCAAGCTAAGAAGGATAATAAATTATCACCAAAGTATTATGGTCCGTACAAGGTGTTGGAAAATATTGGTACTATGGCATACAAATTGGAGCTTCCTGCAGCTTCTCGATTGCACCCAGTTTTCCATGTTTCATGTTTAAAGAAGGTCATAGGCGACAAGCTCCCAGTTCAAACAATATTGCCAGAACTTGACGAGGAAGGAAAAATTATATTGGTACCGGAAGCAGTCACAGAAACAAGAACTCGACAGCTACGAAATCGATCAATTTCAGAGTATCTTATCAAGTGGAAGAACTTATCCGCTGAAGATTCCACATGGGAGGATGAGAATTTTATGCAGAAGTACCCAGAACTACTCAAGCGTTGAGGACAACACTTTTTTGAAGGAGAGGGGCATGTTGGGTCCCTATAATACTAGTAATTACCCCATTACTATTGTAGTTATACCCCTTATTTATATTGTTGTGCCCCTATTACCCCCATATTGTTATTTCTGTGCCCCATAGAATCCCTCTATTATTATTTTTGTGGCTTTATATTATTATTGTTAGGTCGGCTGGATTATATTGTGACTCCTTAGACTCCTATATATAGAAAGGAGGTTTTGTCATTTGTATCATCCAAGAACTGTTCATTTATGTAATGTAAAGGAGGTTGCCCCCTCGAAGAGGCTGAATTCTAAGGTGTTGATCTCTCTTTTCTATCTTTTCTTGAGCTGGTTTCATAACAATGTGAGAGCCACAATTTATGGCCATTTTTTCCTTCTTTGTTTTTCATGTTTCAAACCTACACCAAACTTCTTTTGGATCACTCAAACCTACCCCTCTGCAGTTCTAAACTTCTAAATTATCTTCAATGTTTTTTTGGTTGTCTGTTTACAATTTAAGATCCTAGCTCCTGACACTTTGTCTGCTCTTTCAACTGCCACTCCTCTCTTTATGATTTGTTTTATGTCTTACATGCACATAGTAATGACCCTAACCCACTCTCTTAATTATCATCCTATTTAGTATAGAAAGTGTCCCTCCACCAATCCTAGAACTCTGGTGCTTGGAACATTGTCAAGAATCTAGCGCATACACTATGTAGTGTGTGTCAACTCAATATAGGACTATTAGGTTAGGTGTGTTAGGTTGGTAGGGAAGGTTATGCCATGAAAAAATGTAGAGAGGATATTAGAGCCCAAAAGAGAAGACTCATATGACCAAGAAAATTCAAGTACCTCCAAAAAAGAGGGTTCCCTCTAAATGTGGGATGTGAAGAATAAAGAAGAATATTCTGTAATTTGAAAAAGCCACTATTAAGAGTTATGAATTGATTAGTTTCAAACATCAATTTTGTATGTTTCTTGCATTGTTTTTGTTTCTCTGCATCATGCCATTCTCTGCATTCTTGTATCATTTTCGAATCAACATAGTATGCATCGAGCTTATGCCCATGGAAAATAAATTGAAACCAAGACTTATGTGAAATATAGACCCAAACCTTATTTTTATTAGAAGGTGTTATCATAAGTTTTTTTTACTTCTAAAGATGTCACTTCTTGCAAAGTTGAATTATTGTGTGGCACAGTTCATTGAATAGACCAGTAATTTTCTCAAGTTCAGTGTTTTGAACAGGCATGATGTTTCAAACAAGTTTAAGAGAAAAATGAAGTTGATATAATGGTTCCCACAATCACTGCATTAAAGTGATTCATGTTTATGATGAAGCTACTAGAGCTCTAAGAGGGTCCAAGGCAATAAAAACTTCACTAGTCCCTATGATGATTAGAGTACGAGCCACATACAACGTATTTCCCTCTGTGGTTTAGATAAATGATGTTGACATTGTCGTTGCTGAGAATTTGATTTACTTTCACAAACAATTGGGATTTATTCCTTAGTTTGGTTTTGTTGTGGTGGTGATATTGATTTGGAAAGCATTAGCACACAGGGTCAACGTTGTCACCAAGTTAAGTATCATAGTGCTCTACATGAAACTAGTGGCCCCCATCTACAACTCATTTATGCGGACCTTCACTTCATAGAAGAATATCTTCATGGATGTATAGATATCTTTGAAACTCTTGCATTTGAAAGCACATGTTTTATGAGGTGTTTTTTTGTAAGTCTTTGCATTATGTGAATGTTGGCCTCTTTTCCAACTAAAGGTCACCTTGCTCTCAGACATGATGATGGGTATGTCGAGACTACAATCTAGGATACCAAACTTAAAAGTATCTTGAGTATTGCATCACAAGATCAAATAATTGTACATGCATGGGAGAGTGCCAACAGATTATATGTTGGGATGTGTAACTGATTTCTAAGCCCTGGATTGTTTTTGTTGTCATGTATGAATTGTAAGTTGAAATAACACTGTAATGGTAATGTTGGGTAAGCTAGTGTAAAATGGGCATGGGAAGGTATACATAATCCATGAATGTGAGGTGTTATTGTTTCTACCAAATTGAGGGAAAAAGGAGATACAATATTTCCTCTTTATCTTTTTTTTTGAATAAATAGAGGAGTTAGTTTGTGATGGGAGAAATCATGTAGAGATAATTATAGAGCTTTGTTCCATTTGGTTAATCAATTATTTTGGATTGTAAGTTCAAATAGATCATATTTTGAAGGCCTAAAAGGGCTCACTTAATGTGAAAAAGAGGGCTCCAATGCAGAGTATCTAAGGGATAAAGCTAGGGCTAAAGTGACATTGATAGAAGGGTTATTGTGTCTTATAGTGCAATTAAGAACATAGAAAAGAGAATTTAGTAAGCCTATGAAAATGAAAAAAAAGAAGCCATCATGCAATATATGCTTAATATAGAACATATCTATGAGAGAAAACACCTTTTTAGTGTGTATACATGGAACTTCATATATGGGTTTGTCTCCATAATCTCTTAGTTTCATCCCTAGTGAGCATTGTTATACAGAGCCATAACCAAGAATTTACCTTGAACAAATGGGATCGTTAGGATACTGAACATGAATTAATGCTACTAACCTTAAGTGGTGCAGATTTTTGAGTGAGTTGTGATTTACAAATTTGTGTCAGGCCTTTATGTTCCTTAGCCTTTTTCATTGAGGGATTTTTACTTCACTCTCTACTCTACCTTCATAGGAAGATATTGGGTTCAAATTTACTTGAGAACTTTTAAAGTTGAAGCTAAAACCCTTCGTTTACTCAAGCTAGAGAAATGGATAGACTTGATGGATTATTAGAGTTATTGATCACTCTAATCATGTCTACTGCTGACAACATAATCAAAATCAATAAAGCCACTCTTGTTGATACTAAAATATGTTTGCAAAATGCATAGGAGAATATTGAGTTTCTCCTTTCTACAGACAGAAACAATCCCTCTAGTCTTATGGGAGGATCTAGCAACAAATGAAGACAAATATGTGAAAACTTTCCTAGTTTATACCAGAAAACACAAAGGAGGGTAGATGATCTACCTCACTCTGATGCTAATATCCGTTGGTTTTGTCCCCAATTCTTTCACTTTCAAGCTCAATCTCCTCTTCACCATTATGGATGAATACTTGCAAGGAAGATCATGTGGAGACAAAAAATGCATACATAGAAAAAACCATTCCGATATAAACCATATAACATATCAAGGAGTATTATACTAAATGAGAAATCATTGACACATTTATGGAAAGAAAACACATAATGTATTATTAATAGATGGTAAAGGGATCATTACAACCACTTAAGTCTTAATGTTGGAAGCCTCCTTTAGGTGAATTTCCAATTCCTAGCCTTAACCTTCAAGCAATCCTTTTTCCTTACAAAATGGGCATCATTTGGGCACAACTCAACACTAGGAAGACATCCAAGAAATAGTCAACCAATTTTGGATAGGAAGGATATCATTTATAGGGAAGGAGAGGGAGTTAAGGATCCATAAAAGGAGGGAGAGGCTCCACATCTTCAGGGAAAGATCCATGAAAGTAGGATCAAGGACAAATAATGGGAGATATTGTTCCAATATGTATTCACATGTAACCATTTCGTCGTTCTCGACACTTCTAGTAAGATAAGCTTCTCCTCCACTTTAGGAAAAACTGCTTGAAGAGGTTTAGCACAGGTTTTCCTGATAAAAGCCACGTTGGCAGCGCTATGAAATTATAGTGCAACAAGGTACCTGATCCGGGTGTATCTTGGTGGCAACCCACCTATCCCACTTGGACCCCCACAAATGTCTCTTTCATTTTTTCAGTTTCCTTAATTGTAGCACAATTTACTATTTTTAGCATTTTTTCGGGTCCTGAACTTCCGTAGCCGTTTTGAGGCCCTAAACGACATTCTTTGGGAAAATTGGGAGCAACATGGCTCTATGGACCAATTTTTCTCTTCCTAAAGTTGTAGCCCTCTGGTAGATATTTCTAACGAGCTATGGTGTGCGTCAAACAAAGATCGTATGCCAAAGTTACGACCCCGGGAAGTTGATGTACCAATTTACCCAAAACGGGGCCCATAGTTTGGCACTTCATCTCCTAGGGTTAGGGTTTTGGATGTTTAGTATTTTTCATTGTTTCTCAACAATAAATAGGCCTTCGAGCCTCATTGTAACACAATTTAGAGGCATGTAGCCACCACATCTCTTCTCAGAGATAAGCTACCATCGCCCTAACTAGTTTATTTCCATTTCTGTTTGTAAGCATATTTCATTATTTTACATTAATGAAATGAAGTATTATTCCACTGCATCTATGTATTTATGGTTATATTTGTAATTTATTTCGTTCCTGTTTAAATCCGGATCAGTGGTATCAGAGTGGTCTGCTCTTTCTCTGTTTTTCTTTGCATGTGCCCAACGAGGTCGGGATATAAGGACTTAGGGCTTAACTGGTTGAACCTTTGCAAGAACAGCCTCACAAATCTTGTCGGCCTCCCATGAAAGATGAAAAGAAAGATGAGGGGGTAGGATATCTTATCAAAATATTGCTCGAAGAAGCCCTCGAGCGATAAAGGAACGTGATGATGGACAACTTTGCCCAGATCCTTCAACGGCTACCCAAAGGCGACACATCGGCTTCCAATAGCTACTCTGGAAATGGCACACCCTTTAAGGTACAAGTTAATTTTAAAATCCCCATCTTAGAGGGTCAATTAGATGCAGATGTTGTAGATAAATGGTTAAATCTACTAGAAGGGTATTTTTCTGTTCGTGATTTTTCTAGTCGGGAAAAGATTATTTTTTCTCTTCTCAAAGCAGCCCCCCACATTAAGGGCTGGTGGGAAACCTATTGCGAGAAGAAGTATGAAAGTACAAGCTCACTATTTTCAGCCACACCCACTTGGAATTCATTCCAAGATTCCATCAAGGAGTAGTACTACCTTGTCAAAATCTATGAGGACAAATACATAAAGCGGACCACGCTACGGCAGGGAAGGGACCAAGATGTGCTGGATTTCACAAACATTTTTCATACCATTCGCACACAGTTGGGTATTAAGGATTCTGAGCTGCATTTGGTACTCAAATACCGTGGCTGCCTACACAAGTACATCCAAGATGAGATGGAGTTCCTAAACATCTCCTCGCTCGGCACAACATACTAATACGTTGTCAAGATTGAGCAGAAGTTTAAACAAAAGAAGCGAGACTTTGGATCTGCGAATCTGAAGCAAGGGAAAGGATTCCCAAACTATAGAACCAAGGACAAAGCCAAGATGGGGAACCCAAGACAAACCATCACCACGAAGTCAAAGAAGGACACAAGAAAGTGGCGTGAGTTCCATAAGAGCCCCACTCACAACACAAGTGAGTGTCGGACCAAGCAGTCACTGGTGACCAAGTTGAAGGCTTCAGAATCAGATGCATGTTCCAACGCTGAGTCAGAACCCGACAAGGGGAATGGAAAATGGAAGCAGATCATTGATGTGGAGCCCAGCACCACTGTTGCCACCACTAAGATCCAGAAGAATGAGCCCAAAGATCCAGAGGAGGGGGAGTGTCTTTTCCACTCACAGATGTGGGTGAAGGGTTTTCCACTGCAATTCATTGTTAACAGTGGGAGCCAAAAGAACCTCATTTCAGCAGAGGTTGTGAAGCGATTGGTCCTATTGACTACACCACACCTACAACCATACAGTATTGAGTGGCTTCACCAAGGACGAGATATCCAAGTCTGCCAGCAATTCCACCTTCCCTACAACATCAAGCCCTTCACAGACAAGGTATTGTGTGATGTTGCACCTCTATATGTTTGTGATGTATTATTAGGCCAACCATACTTGTGGAGGCGACATGTTGTGTATGAGTCAAGGCCTCACTTTGTTATTATTTCTTTAGGTAATTCATTATACAGGATACTGGAGGTAGCCCCACCTATCGCCACCTCTTTGATCTCTGCTAATAAATTCAGTAAGATCATCTCACATACTAGGAAATTTATTTTCTGTTTGGTTCGCTCCCAAAGTAAGGGGAAGATCGTCGCCACATCCATGATCCCCGCGAAGGGTTCCTCCACGTAGTATCAGCTGCAAAGGGATACGATCATGAAAGAACACAAGAACAACTTCTCCTCACCCACAAGGGTACCACACAAGTTTCAAGTGGGCGACAAAGTTCGGTTGCATCTGCAAAAAGAACACCTTATAAGAGCCCATCAGAAGCTCAGACCACTCTGACATGGTCCTTACACCAATACCAAGGTTGTGGGAAACAATGCTTTGGAGCATAGCATTTCCCCATTCCTTCGTTTGCACCGAGTGTTCAATGTGGACTGCTCTTGACCATGCCTCCCAACATTACTTAACACATCAGAGGTTGCAAAACAACTCACGAGGGACCCAGTTCAGCAGAAGTTTCCTTATCACAGGGAGGAACTGAACGCAATGGGGACCATTCCTTCCTAAGGGGGGAGGAATGATCTTGGTGGATGTTGGTGGTCACCCACCTATCCCACTTGGACCCCCACAATTGTCTCTTTCAGTTTTTTAGTTTCCTTAATTGTATCACAATTTACTCTTTTTAGTAGTTTTTCGGGTCCTAAACTTCCGAAGCCGTTTTGAGGCCCTAAACGAAGTTTTTTCGGAAAACTAGGAGCAACATGGGTCCATGGTTTGATGTTTGTCTTCCCAAAGTTGTAGTCCTCGGCTATATCTTTCTAACGAGCTATGGTGCACGTCAAACGGAGATCGTATGCCAAAGTTATGACCCCGGGAAGTTGATGTACCAATTTACCCAAAACGGGGCCCATAGTTTGGCGCTTCATCTCCTAGGGTTAGGGTTTTGGATTTTTAGGGTTTTCCATTGTTTCTCAACAATAAATTTGCCTTCGAGCCTCATTGTCAAACAGTTCAAAGGCATGTAGCCATCACATCTCTTCTCAGAGATAAGCTACCATCGCCCTAGCTAGTTTATTTCCATTTATGTTTGTAAGCATATTTCAATATTTTACATTAATGAAATGAAGTATTATTTCCGTTGCATCTATGTATTTATGGTTATATCTGTAATTTTTTGCCTTCCTTTTTAAATCCGAATCAGTACCAGCACAGATCACTAGTGATGCAAAAATGTTGATCTTGAAAATAATATTTTTTGACAAGTTTCTTCAGAATTATTTCAAGTTTTTTCTTTTTTTTTTTTGTTACAGGGATGCTTTTGAACATGTTTCATGGTGAATACACAAAAAACTGTTGGGTGTGGAGCCTGATTATCATCTATACTCATAGGTATCGCCACATAGGGGGGGTCCAGGGGGGGCGGCTGCCCCCGAAGCTAAAAACAGCTGTAAAATTGCCTTGTAAATGTATAGTAATTTCTAGTCAATCTGGGCCGTTCATTAGGCGGATGATCTGACGGTAGAACTTATGTTTAGTTTAGGGTTTTTTGCCCTAGAAGGAAACCCCTCTCTTTGTATGAGGGTATTGTATTTGAGGCTGTGTGATAGATGTGTATTCTGTGAGTGAGAAACAGAGAGGTGAGACTGTGAGAGAAAACAGAGGATATTACAGCGGATTTGTTGTAGGTTGTGTCTCTTCATTTTGCTGGATAATAAAAAGGAAGGATTGGCTGTTCGGGGTGGACGTAGCCCAAACTGGGTGAACCACGTATATCTGTGTCTCTCTTGTTTTGTGTGTTTTCTGTGTTTATATTTCTGCAATATTTTATGTGTTCCATTGCTCCGTAATATATAATTTTCTAACAAAAACTTTTATCATTTTGACACTTTAGGATACGAGACGCGTAGTGTGATAAAACACTGTATAACACCTTGTCCCACTTGTCAACATTTTCCATATCAGGGATACAAGACAAGATTTATTTATTTATTTATTTTTATTTTTTTCTTTTAGGGATGCTTCTGAACATGTTTCATGGTGAATGCACAGATAAATTTCATCATTTTGACACTTCAAGATATGAGACGGGTAGTGTGACAAAATATTGTATAACACCTTGTCCCACTTGTCAAGATTTTCCAGATCATAATGTATTTTTCCATTAGTTTCCCTTCTACCCTAATACATTAGGGGGCATTATTATAACCCTATTTGATGCCCTAGGAATGGAGGAGAAACCATACCCTAATTACCTCAATTAGTAGGATGAAATACCATTCTACTAACCTTGGGAAGAAAATATTTGAAGCTCCATTGCTTAAATATTTTGCAATGGAGAAATGGATCACTTTGTTGTAGTGGGTGAAGAGATATGAACTTGTTTTCATTGTTGTAGATGTTCTATGAGAATGTGATGAAGGGTGTATCTTCTAAAATAACTTATTTCCATAGAGATAGTTTTGAATTTGTAGGTAATGGATTATTAAAGGTCTAATAGTTGGTGCCTAAAGCTAGCTTCTCTTTCTCTTAGGGGTCTCAATATATCCTCCCATTTCCTTAAGAATCCTACATATGGAGGTGTTGAGGACCCTCAAATCGGGTCAACAACAAGGGGGATACCCACCTGGTTGGGAACCTGGTTGGCGGCTCCGTGCCCGTTTGGTGTAGCGGGTCCGACTGGGGATAACGGGACCAACTTCCCGTTCTAAGGGGGTGTGTGTGTGTAGAGTTCGGTGATGTGTGTGTGTGTAAGATTAGATAATGAAAATGTGGAATTATTTCTAAGCTAACCTAGTTCTAAACTCTGAGACTAAACTTTATACTACTTTAATCTATCAAGAACAACACATCTAATCTACGCTAACCCGGGATAGAACTTTTTCCATTATGCGATCTAGAAAGATTTCACACAATAACTGGTAATGAAGATTATTCAGCGATTATGAGAATATAAATCAATTAAGATGAACCATCCTGCATAAGAAGTTAAACAAAACGGTTGTGAACAGCATATCGCATAATCAGTTATTCATGTATTAAGCATAAATCAATGACTCCACCGTACAGAAGTGCCAAATGGTAGTCCACTCATTCATACGTTAACATATAAACAACATCAGCTGTATATTACTCTAAGAATGCAAGCAGAAACTCGTCAAGAGATAAAAGTACCATTTATGACTGACTTTATACTCACAGACCTGAAGCAATAATGATCTATTTCTACTTACTTCTAATGCCTACTAAGAGTACAGAAGTGCAACATCAGTAGCAGGTATTAAAATGCAAACATAAATAAATCTTGATCCGTCCATTCATCAAAAACCCCCTCCGAGGGTGCAGAAGTGCATGTTCTGAGGACAAGTTTTTTGACAAATTTCCAGACCCTTCTCCAATGCAACGAGAAGGGTTAAATACTACTAACCAGCTAATTTTAATTACACAAATTTAGGGAACGGCTTCAAATGACCGCCCTTTTACTAAAACAAATTTATTTCTAAAAACTGAATCTAATTTCTAACCATTTATGTATCTGCTCCTTAGTGCTGTAAGCGATGCGCTGTTCGCCGTGAAAGAGTCGGCTGCTTGTCATTTCCTTTTGTTCAAGCTTGAAAATTAGAAATAACAAGAGCTGGCACCTCTTTCTGACAAACTAGAAGATATTTTTGAAAGTGTTCTTCTGGAGGAGTGTCTTCACGGCGTGTATACTTAGCACAACTTGGATTTCTTTCAAACTGATTGTGTTGTTGCTATTTCGGTTTCCGGCCGTGCGAATGACTCAATGAGCTGGGGATTTTGTTTCCTGAACGATTTTCTCAATTGAAACTTGTTTCCATTCTTTGTTCCAGGCTTTTCTGAGACGTCTTTCCCCTTAAGCGCTTTTCTTTTTGCTTTACCCAATTTGGGACTCAGGATCTTTCAAAAATGCTTTGCTTTTGTGCGCCTTTGACTCTGAGTTGTAGATAGCCTATTTCCATCAGCATTTGTTGAGTAATACTCTGGGATCTGCAGTCCTACTGTATGCGGTATCCATCTGCGACGTCATCTCCTCTCTGTTCTTCTAGTTCTGGCGCTTTTCCTTAGATGTTTCCTGCATATAGATTTATATCAGTTGCTGACTTATAGTTCACGTAAATGAAAAGAGACAGAAGAAAAGATTGACATGAAAGCAATTAAGTTCTAATGAATGCATAATCATGTCACCCATTATGACTTGACTCTTCGAAAAACGCAACATAATCATCTTTGGATACACAGGCGTACAATCATTAATTTCTCGTAAGGTGCGCGCCAAACTTTAGGCTCCCAGATCATGCCGAGGAATGCCTGCGACGATTGGCTTCTGCGATTTGCATCGCAGCATAGAAGATTGCGAGGTAGATAGGTGGCATCGCAGCGATTGATAGTCTCATTTGTCGCACACCATAGATCGCAGGTCGCATCTTTGCATGGTCGCAGATCGCATATCGCAATATCGCAAGGTTTTTTGCTTTGTCATTTTGTGCTGCTTATGCGACATTGCGATGTGCGACGTCGCATATCGGCCGTCGGCTGCTCTTTAGGTTCTCCTCTTTTGAGCGCCTTTGATGCACGTGATGCGATGAGTTCTCGCGTCGCTCTTCCTTGGTGTGTTTGTGCGCTTTGGGAAAGCGCTCCTTTTTCCTTTGCGACGCGATATAGCTCTTAGGGAGTTGATACAAAGATTTTTTTCAAACAAAAATATTTTTTGGATTTTTTTGGTTAAGGGTCCCCCTTTGCTTGATGTTATTACTAATATCAAACAAAGAGGGGGGTTTTTGGTGACCACAACAGGAGGACATTCCAAGGGGAGAAGAGAACATAGAGAAAAATAACATAGGTAAATGTTGGTGAAAATCTTATGGAAACCTATTTGCATGTCCAAGTGAGCTTAAGTATGGACTATCAATAAAGGAGGGGCCAAAGCCAAGGTATCAAAAGGGAGATATTGCATCCATGGCAATTAATGTAATCCATTCTTACTTCATTAATTTGGATATTAATATGTTTCTCCCAACATTTTTTTATCATTTGAACATCTAATTGGATTTGGACTTACATCAAATATCTAACTTAGATCTAATGTATAACTCTAAATAGATATTTGGTAGGAGAGATGATTTGGATTCTTTGTTTATGATGTGTGTTGGATATTAATGAGAGTACTGGAGACAAGATTTTTAGTAGCTACACTGGTTTGGATCTACATCAAAATTTAGATGTAAAGGTACGTAAGTTACTCCTCCCTCCTTTCAATATATCAAATATTAATAGAGTCTATATTTAGGGAAATCTATAGAATGTTCCACACCTTTGTCTATATAAATCTTGGGCATATCTTTAGAGACTAACTGTTAGCAACAAGAGGAAAATCCAGTTAATAATTGGTTAAATAATATACCATAAGGTGTTGGAGATAAATTAAATGGACAAATATATAATTAGTAATGAATTTTAACATTTGGTTAATATTTTTATATATAATTCAAGTACTCCAAGGGTTTTTCATGGAATTAAATCCATCTATGCATTAAAAATATGATTTAAACAATGAAAAATTACAATCTCACAAATAATTGTATCATTGGATTTCGGTGGAAAATATAAAAGCATAGGACATTTATACACCGCCTTTAACTGATTACTATTAATCTATACCATATTCATGTTCTTTATTCGATAAGATATCTATGGTTTTTTTTGGTGGGATAAATATTACATTTCCTTCCAAACTGAGATGTACATGGATTTTTAGGAGATGTTGGGTCAGTGTTTCATTAGGGAGGCTAGACTATACCCATAATTGCATTCTCCACAAAGAGGCATGTGAGATCCGTCCATTGAATCATGGTTTTCAAGACACAGGTGGTGACCTCTACTTTTCCATTCGCTTAATGATAATAGGGTGTTGAATTCTCATGATGAAAACCAAACATGACAACTAATTTGATCATCATCTTGTTCCAAAAATGAGACCCATGACCAATCACAATCATCTAGGGTACCCTTAACTGGGTGATAATGTGTAAGGGTTGAACCTAGGGTACATTCATGCTAGCATAGAAAATTAATAATGCAACAAAATATGTGGGGAAAGACCTATCGCTAGATGTTATCACACATAACCATTGTTTCTAACTCGTATCCTTGTCAAACAGACAAACATGGTCTTTAGGATCATACTAATAGTCATGAAAACTCATAATATCAAGTTAACAAAATGTGAAAAAATGAATGGACAAGTAAATGTACCTGACCCAAGTATAAACAAATAATTTCTAAAGCCACTTCCCATAGTTAAAAAAAATCGAATTGGGGGTAAAAAAGAGTCATTTTCACATTGTAGAATTAATGTTTTAACCCACTAGGAGGATAACCCCCAACTTGTCCAACATTCTAGTGTTGAACCCAGGAGATTAAGGCCACTTCTCACAACATTGTCAATTCTAGAAACTCTTTAAAAACATTGTCAGTTTGAGGAAATCCAAAATTTTCCATCCTTTGAGTCCATTGTTAAGGAGGCAGTGAATTCATAGGATGGAAAACTATGGAAAAAAAACCATTATTAAATAAATGACATCCTTATATAAGAATGAGGCTTGGAATCTAGCGGAGTGGCCAGCTGGAAGATCACATTAGCAAAAAATGGGTGTTTAAAAATAAGAATGCAAATGGAAGAGTGGAGAAATACAAAGTTCGGTTAGTAGAAAATGTTTATTCTTAGGTAGAGGGAACTGAATTTGGTGAGATCTTTTCCCCTATTGTCAAGCTAAATTCTATTATATTTATTTTATATGTTGTTGTTTCCTTTGTTTTTGAAGTAGAAAAAATGGATGTGAAGACAACATTCTTACATGGGTATCTAAAAAGAGAAATCAACATGAAGCGGCCACAAGGTTTTGTTGTTAAAGGAAAAAAAGAGCTAGTATGCAAGCTAAAAAAAGTCCCTTTATGAGTTAAACCAATCACAAAGGATGTGGTATCCAAATTTTGATACTTATATATTGGGACTTGCGTTCATAAGAAGCAAAGTAGATCATTGTGCATATTTAGAATTAGTTTGTGATAGTATTATTTATTTGATCTTGTATGGGAATGATATGTTGTTGATTGGAAATGAAAAGGAAATCATCCAAGAAGTGAAAATGTAAAGAGATATAATGGATATTAGTGTTAGAAATTTCATTTTGGGTATGGAAATGTAAAGAGATTGATCAAACAATAAACTTTGGTTGAATAAGAGGAAATACGTCGAGACAATTTTGTGAAAGTTTAATATGTTAGAATGTGAACTAGTAAATGTCCCTAGAGGTGTAAATTTAATTGTAGAACAATGCCCCAAGACATAGGAAGGGAAATAATACATGTCCCATGTTCCATATGCCAATGTGGTGGGAATTTTGATTTATGTAATGGTCTATACAATACCAGACATTACACATGTAGTGGGAATGTTAAGCAAGTATATGTCAAAACAAGGGAAGGAACATTGGACAATATTAAAGAGGGTTTTCATGTATTTGCATGGAAATAATAGCAATGAATTGTGCTACCAAGGAAGACAAATATTGGACAGAGTGTTAGACATACATGGCTATGTTGATGCAAACTAGGAAGGAGATTAGGATGTGTTTAACCCATTTGGAGGAGAAATCAGTTGGATGAGTAAGAGACGACTTGTAGTGGCACTCTCAATTACAGAAGTTGAATACATGGTTTCCACTCATGCAATCAAGGAAGAGATATGGTTGAAGAAATTGTGTTTAGGTATTAAGTTGGTACAACACGTTTTGAGGATATATTGTGATAGATAGAGTGCAATATTCCTAGCAAAGAACCCAACATATCATTATAAGACAAATCATATTGATGTTTAGTATCAATTTTTGAGAGATAGGGTTGAAGAAAAGGTGGTGTCGCTTATGAAGGTGGACACTTTGAAGAATTTTGTAGATTCATTAACAAAATCTATGAGAATTGAGAAGCTCCCTTGGTGTAGAGAAACAATGGGCATTGTTTCTTGTGATTGTTGATCATGTACTCCTATGACCCCCTGTGTACAAGGAAAACAACAAGTGGGACAACATTAGGTATGTTTTATATTCTTTGCATGACTACCTCCACATGTTGTACATTGCACCAGGTGCAGTGGGGGGGTGGTAACCCCCCTCGTTTGGGGTGGAGCCATAAGGGAAATGAATCCCCCATTCATGGGATTTTGGGGGTAGCACCTCCAAAAAAAATGGATGGTTTTTTGAATTTGATTTTGGCATATTTTAACACATGGTTTTTTCCTTTGAAGGGTTTTTGGTGCATGGTGTTTTTTCCCACGATTTTGAAATTTCAGTTAAAGTAACTGCAACTGTATTCCAATACATGGTAAATGGATTGGGGGTTTATGGATGCCACATGATATATATATATATATATATATATATATATATATATATATATATTTCTAGTTTTCCCAGTTTTGGGTTTTTAGGATAAAATCTTTTTGTTAATATGTATGTTTTCCATTACATATTTTCTTATTAAGAATGTATTTTTAGTAATTAATTGTATATGGTGAAAACCTACACTACTCACTAAGGGCTTCTTGCTTATTTCATTTCCTTTTAACATTCATGTCAATAATATGATTTCTATTATTTAGCTCCAAACCAAAATTTAAGCCAAATCATTTGAGGATTTCATCTTATCTAGTAATCACTATTTCAAGTGGAATTCATTGGTGTTGTGCTAGGGGAATTTGTGGAAATCACACCACTTTCCAATGCCATTCTTGATCTTCTCCTTACCGTTATTTACATATGGTTTGGAATGATTGTCTTGAGGTTGGCTATGCTTTCTCCATCATTTTTTTAGGGCCACCTTTACCATGCTTATACTATGATGGATTAATTCCGTCTTATTCTTCTTCTAAAATAGTTATTTAGTTTTGATAGCATATTGATAAGAAATTCCTAGTGAGGAGATGCCCAAGAAACACATCCCTTTTTGGATGTACTTGTGTAGAACATTGTGATACTTCAAAGAGAGGTGTTAGTCAGAGTCTTTATTGTATCCTTGAGAAGTCCATGGATACAGAACTATGCCAAGACACCTTGAAATACTTAAATTCCTCACTTTATAACTTTAGATTTTTAGTGAAACTCTCAAGACCATTTAAGGAGAGAAGAGATCATAATCTCAATATTATAGGCATCAATTTCAATGTAACAAATAATTTAAAATGATTGAATGATAGCTAATATAATGAAATAAACACAAATGACAAGGTGAATATAATTATACAATAAACCCGTAGGTCTTGTTAAAGGAATGGATATGAAGAAAATATAATTTAGTAGTAGAACAAAGTGTACTTAATATAGATATACAAATATAATAAATATGACTTAAAGATATTAAGAATCATATCAAATACTGACAATATCCTTTTATGAAATCTCATTCATCTATTAATTCATTGAAGACATTAACTATTAGGGGAAGTAGTACCAAATTGATTTCTTTAATCTTTCATTCTCATAACTTAGCCATCAAATACATAGATTAAGAAAAAAAATTGTAATCAAAGGAGGCTTACCATAACATAGAGATTCACATAGTATTAAAGACCGAAAAAATGAATCTTCAAAGACCAAAATAATACAACGTTCAACTATCACTTTACAATTTTACAATTATATCTTTATCCCTCCAAATTCCAATCCCTAACTATGAACTCTCACTTTCCTTTATAAAAGTTTTTTATAATTGTATTATCTACTTGTTTGGTCAATTTAGTGTGATCTAAATTGCTATTTATAATGTCAACCCGGGGATCGTAAACTGACGAAGTGAAGTGTACTATATGTACTAGATAACCATTTCCTTAGTCTTTTGTCGTTTTTAGTTTTTTTAAAGTTTGTTTTTGAATTTATCTTTCCCTACTGTGAGATGATGAAAAGGTGATAAAGCAAGTGAAATATGGATGATTATGGTGATCTCTAAGTGGTTTTCAAAACTTAAAAGAGAGAAAGCTTTAAAATAACTGAAATGAAATCAATTCTTCAAAAGAAATAAAGACATCAAACAATGAACTATGACATCGGCCCAGTATCTTTGTTGCTGAATGAAAATGAAAGTGAAATCTACACTAAACTCAATTAAAAGTAAGAACAACTAATCCACACTAGTTCAACTCTTCAACTCAATCTTCCTTGTGAGAAGATATCATGAAATGTTAAGCAATGTGAAATCTCAAAGAAGTTAAACTAAACTAATCACACTACTTTAACTTTCTTGACCTTTTGCCTTTCAGCTTAATTTACCCTGTGAGAAACAGTCATGAACAAGTCAAGCAATGTGAGATCTAAAGCAAACTAAATCAAGCTATAATGAGTGATATTCTGGTTCCTAATAAAGTTATTTGATTACAGAAAGGAATCGTTAGCAGATGAATAGCATGATATCTAAGAGCAGAAAATAAATGTACAACTTAAGGAAATGACAGTTCTGGAAATCAAACTTCAGAAAATAAGAGTCAGCGACAAAGATAAGATGATCTCGTATGCCAATAGTTATAAAAAGAAAAGGTGAAAAATTGCCCCGGGCTACCTAAGAACACCTGTAAAAACACTGATCAGTTGTAACTATAAAAGAGTAGCAATGAAAATGTAAATCAACAGAAATCAAAAAGCTTTGTTATGTACAACTAATATACATGTTGAAATAAAATGCAGCATTTAAATGACAACTGTACAGCTAATATACATGAACATGAAAAAGTAATGCAAGAGTTAAAAGACAACTGTACAAGGCTTCAATAAGCAGGGGCCCTTTGCCACTTCAACCAATTCAACGAACATCTACAAGCTTAAATTTAAACCAGTCTTCTCATATATTAAACAGCAACGTAAAAGTGCAGTGGGGAAATACAACAGCTTCGGATTACATTACAAAAAGATTAACTTTTACAGCGTTCATGGACGCATTATTTATAAGGAAATAAATCTAAAACAGATTAACTAAATCTACACTATTAACCACGCTGCCAGAGACAAGTAAATCCTCTTCAGCCCGGATCTAGGTAACTGTCATCATGTTTATTAAATCTGAGAGGTATGGCTGTTGGATTCACGCTATCAGGATGTCTTCATGGCTAAGGATTGTGCCACGTAGCTTCTCGTGCTCAAAAACAGAGCTACGCAGAGCCGTGCCACCGCTGAACACTTCCGTTGACTATCCTTTGCCCCTTGTTTGACAGCGGGCTTTTATGGTCGTGCTGGACGATCTGGAGGGACACGATCCATGTCCTTGACTCCTGTAACTTGCCCATGTGGCTCATTTCTTGAGAGGACACCTGTAGCATGGTGTTTGACAAAACGGCTGCGGAATCCTGTGCTGGCTACAGAAACCTGGGTCAGCTGCGGAAACCTGTATTGGCTGCGGAAACTGAGAAGCTTCCGCAGTTGTCTGAACAAAATTCTAAACCAAACAACAGTCACCAGCGTAGTTAGAAAACCATGTCAAAAGCTCGTTTTTAAACTAAAATACAATGATTTAATCAACTTGGTGGATAAAATGAGTGGAAAAGAAGGCTGAGAGGGTGTATGGGAAGGTGCAGGTTCGAGGCTCAACATACCCCCACTGTGAAGGTGTTGCATGTCCTCATGCAACCAAAACTTAGTTATTTTTCCTCAATCCATATGCTCTGAGGCTTCTGCAAGAACATCTAGCCCTCTTCTCTTTCTCTTTGATGCTAAAATGGTCCTTGGTTTCCTGACTAGACATTTGAACTTAAGATTAATCAATGCCCTGCTCAACTTTTTACACTTCTTCTTCAGCTTCCTGTTCTTCTTCTACCACAGTCCTAGATGGAGCATAGTGTTATCATGGACAATCTTGTCTACCTTGCTCTGCTCTTTGAGTGTTTCGTTTTCCTGTTTGATGTGCCTATTTAAGACTTCCAATTCAAACACTTCCTGTTTTAAAGACTGTACTTGTGCATCAAGTGGCAAGGTGGTGCTTGGTCCTGCAGCTAATTGTTCCAAGGACTCTAAGTAGTTATATGCTTCTTGCTGGTTGGAATCTACCTTAGGTGTTTTTCTCGGCCCGAACTCAAATTCTGGTGAAGGAGGACTGTTTTCTCTTTCCGGCCGAAAAGGGCTTTCCTCATGTGGAGGACTTGGCTCCATGCTTGGCTAAGTTGGGGATTTCTCAAGTGTCTCTTTATCTAAATCAATAAAATGAGACTGTTTTTCTTTGGTTTTATTCCCCTTCCCTTTTAGCCTAGTGCTCCTTCTCAGGTATGAACTAGTACTTTTCTCTTGTGCAGCCTGTTTTCCTCTTTGCTTTTTCTTGGTTATGGCAGCAGTTTGAAGATCTATTAACCTCTCTAGCAAAGGTTGATAATCTTCTTCTACGGATTGTTCAGGGGATGGATAGGTTTCTTGAATGGTTATCTTGCCTTTGTCCTTCTTCTGTTTCTTGTTTTTAGTTCCCTCCTCTTCTTCTTTCTGAACAGTTTCCTGAATGTCTACTGTAGGAGAGTCTTGGGCTGTAATATTCTTTTCTTTCCTCCTACTTCTCTTTGGAATTTTTGGGGAACTGCTTCCAGAGGCTTCAGTCAGTTCTTGGAAGTGGTTTCTTGTCAAAAACTTTTCCCAAGTATCCTTAGTGTTTTTCAACTGATCTTCAATAAGGATTTTTATGAACCCGTGATGGTAAAGATGGGATTCAATACTACCTACGTGTTTTTGAACAGTAGAGCTCATTTTCTTCAAGCTTGATAACAGAAAATAAGGCAAGTTAAGGGTACAACCTTCCATGAAATTCATCATTATCCTGGCATGATACATGTACATGGTACCAAAACGACCCTCGCATGTGATAAATTTCTAGACAAGTATTAACAGCGTGGACCATTCTTCTTTTATTGCATGCACAGGGATTCCTTTGGTAAATACAGAGGTATCCATACCTGGGTTTTTGAGCATGATTCTCCATCCTTGATCGTCCACACTTCTGTTTTTGAACCACCTTTCGCCTTCTTGTGGGAGACTTGTTGCAGCTGCTATTGTGGCCTCGGTCACTGTAAATTTCAAGTCTCCAACCTCCACTGTTTGTCCATTAAAGGACCTGGAAAAAGCTTTAGTCACTTCTTTATTATAGCCCGTGAACTTTTAAATGAATCTCAGCCACCTTGCTTTCTTTAACGACTCCTTCGTTTGAGGATAACCCTCCAGGTACTTTGGTCCCTCCGGTTCAGCTCTTAGTAGCTTTCCCATTCTCGGCTTTAAATTCCGACTGATAATTATATTGCGTATGAAGGTTCAGGAAAAAAATGGGCTTATTACGGGATTCTTAGGGTAACTGGAGTAGCCGTAATTGAAGTTCAGGATGTATGTGGTGACTGGAGCTAGGGTTTGGAGCAAACTGTAGTGGATGCAGCGGAAATGGAGAGCAGAGAATGGTATGAGTACCGAGGGAGTAAAGGGTAAGCAACAGTAACGAGTGCAACACTGAACGCATGTGGGAGTGAAGTGATAAATGGGCAAAATAACGGCTGAGTCCTTTTGAATCGGATGACTTGCGCACACGTCTCAGCAGACGGCTGCGGAAATAATGGTGAAGGAGAGTCGTAGTACAGTAGGTCACGTCTCAAAGTACGGTCAACAAATGGAAGAGCAGTCCATAAAGAATGATCATGGAATCGTTAGAAATGAATAGGGTGTGGGAAATGACGTTGGTGGAAGAGGAGTGGTATGGGGCTTGTCGTATCAAATCATTTCATTTAGTGGAACCTGCCATGGTTTAAATAACTAGGCATAATAATGACACTAAATTGTTATTTGGTAGAGATTTTTGATCATACCTTTGGAAGTTTATCATTTCTTGATTAAGGCTTCTGACCCATGGTTGTTCTTTGATCTTGAAGATGCCCCATGTCTTTGCTGCACTTGGTGATGATGACACTAACCTTTGGTTGTGATTTTTTTGAAAACAGAGTGATGCCGGCTGTGGAGACAGAGTGATGCTGGCTGCGGAAATCGTTTCTGGCTGCGGAAACGGTTTCCAGCTGCGGAAACTAAGACAACACCGCTTTAACTGCACAAATATAGTTAGAGAAGAACTAACTGAATAAAATAGTCCTGAGAGGGACTTTTATTGATGAAATGAGTGGAATGAGATGGAAATGGAGTGGAGTGAAGTGGAATGGAGATGAAAATGAGATGGAGGTGAAATGAAATGACAAGTGAAGTGGAGTGAAGATGGAAAGAGAGAGATTTTTTTTTTTGGAAAATATAGAGTGTCAGGTGCCCCTGATTTTCACTCTACATTTTTTGTATAAGACTGCCAATCTATGATTGGTTTTTAGGCTTATACAAAAGATTTTTTTTTTTCTTTTTCTTTTTTTTTCCAACTGAAAGAAACAAAGACTAGGCTGATGGAGGAGAAGGATTCCTCTCCACCAGCCTCATTGCAGAATTTTCTTGAAACATTTTGACAAAGTCCTCTTTTGAGAGTGGCTTATGATAAATTTTCAATCGGTGGCCATTCACAATGAGAGGAGTTTGAAACTCATCAATGGTCTTGACTCGAACTGCTCCATTGCTAAAGACTTCGTCAATCTCATATGGTCCAAGCCAATGAGTCTGAAATTTTCCTTTGAAGTCTTTAAACTTGGAATCAAACAGTAACGCCCAATCTCCCTTTTGAAACTTTCTCTCTTTGATATATCTATCATGCCACTTAGTTCTTTGGTGCTGAACTAGATCAATCCTTAAAATTGCATCTTGTCTTATTTCATCTAGCTCATTTAGCTGCTCCATTCTGTGCTTTTAGGCCTCTGATAGATTCATCCCTAACTGAACTGCCATCTTGAAGGTCTTGACTTGAAACTCAATGGGGAGCAGGACTTCTTTCCCATAAACAAGTTCATAGGGAGAATGTCCTGTTGTGTTCCTCCATGTAATTCTATAGGCCCATAAGGCTTCAGGAAGCCTTTCTGCCCAATCTCTTCTGTGGAGATGAACAGTTTTGGTGATGATGCTCTCAAGAACTTTGTTTGTAGATTCCACTTGACCATTTGCTTGCGAATGGTACGGAGTAGATTTTTTGTGCTTGATTTTGTATTCTTCCATCAGCTTCTCCATCAATTTAGATGTAAATTGACTTCCCTGATCTGTCACAATTTCTCTTGGGACACCAAAACGAGTAAAAATATCCTCAAAAATAAATTGAACAACTGAATTTTCAGTGGCAGAAGGCAATGCCTTGGCTTCTACCCATTTAGTAACATAATCAGTGCAAACCAATGTATACTTCTTTTGTTTAGATGGTGGATTAATAGGTCCAATGAAATCTAAAGCCCATTTTTCAAAGGGTTCGATGAGTACCTATGGTTGTAATGGCATTTCATTTGAAAGAGTTGGTCTCCCAACTCTTTGGCAGATGTCACACCTTCTAACATATTGTTTTGCATCTTTGAAGAGAGAAGGCCAATAATATCCTAAAGAAAGGATTTTATAGGCCGTCCTCTTGTCAGCAAAGTGTCCACCGCACGGTTCATCATGACATGCCTTAAGGATGTCAGGCATTTCATCTTCCCGAACACATCTTCTGATCACACAATCTAGCCCTGTTTTAAACAATTCATTAGAAATCCATGAATAATTTGAACTCTCCTGAATGATTTTCCTTTTCTCATTAGGAAATAAGTGTGGAGGTAGCTTCCCTGTAACCAAATAGTTAGCAATATCTGCATACCAAGGAGTTTTAGTAGTTACCGCAAACAAATATTTATCTGGAAACTTATCCTCTACAGGAGAATCTTTGTTAGTATTTTGGATTCTAGACAAGAAATCAGCTACTGTATTTTGTTTCACTGGTCTATCTAACACAGTAATATTGAATTATTGTAAAAGTAAAAGCCATCTTGTAATTCTGCCATTAGTAACAGGTTTGTTCATGAGATATCTAATTGCAGAATGATCAGTATGGACAAAAGTTTCATAGCCTGTTATATAATGTCTAAACTTGTTGATTGCATGAACAACAGCTAAGAACTCTTTTTCAGTCACAGTATAATTTAACTTAGTAGGAGACAAATTTTTACTGGTGTAGTAAATGGCATAAGGAACTAAATCCTTTTGACCCAACACAGCTCCTAGAGCTGTATCTGAAGCATCTGTAGAAATATGGAAAGGAAGTTTCCAATTTGGCCCTCTCAAAATGGGTGCTTCAGATATTCTTGTTTTCAAAGTTTCAAATGCAGATTGACAGTCAGGATCCCACTTGAATTCACAGTCTTTTGTAAGTAATTTGAAGAGTGGAGATGCTATTTTGGTGAAGTTTTCAATAAATCTTCTATAATATCCAGTAAATCCAAGAAAACTTCTAACATCTTTTTGACAATTTGGAATAGGTAACTTGGAGATGACTTCAACTTTTGATCTATCAACTTTAATCCCATCTCCTGAAATATGATGTCCTAAAACAATCCCTTCAGTAAACATCATAAAACATTTTTCATGACTTAATGAAAGATTTGTTTCTTTACATCTTATAAGGACTTTTTCCAAATTTTCTAATGCCTCTTCAAATGAATTACCATAAACTGTAAAATCATCCATATAGACCTCTACACAATCATGAATTAGATCAGAAAAGATTCCTAGTACTGCCCTTTGAAATGTTGCAGGTGCATTACATAATCCAAAAGGAAGTACTTGGTAAGAAAAAGTTCCCCATGGACAGGTAAATGTGGTCTTGTCCTGATCTTCAGGTGCTACCTGAATCTGATTGTAACCACTAAAACCATCCAAAAATGAGAAATACTTTTTGCCTGCTAAAGTATCTAATACTTGATCAATAAAGGGTAATGGAAAGTGATCCTTCAGAGTTGCTTTGTTCAATTCCCTGTAATCAATGCAAACCCTCCATTTACCATTCTTTTTAGGTACTATAACCAAAGGAGAAACCCACCGACTATCTGAAATGGGGTAAATGAAGTTTATATTAAGTAACTTTTGGAGATCTTCTTTTTTACTATCTCCCTAAGGTTTGGATTCATCCTTCTTTGAGGTTGTCTGATTGGTCTACTGTTTTCCTCAATGTAGATGTGATGAATGCAAGTCTTAGGGTCAATACCTTTCATATCAGTATACTCCCATGCAAATGCAGTAGAATGTTTTTGCAAGATTTTGGTTAGCTCCCCCTGTTGTGATTTTTCCAAGTTTCTGTTGATATTCAATGTTTTTCCTGGAAAAATCTCAATGGCAGAACTACCAAACTCTTCCATAGAGAAAAGAGACATTTGTCTAGATGATAGACACTCAATGTCAGAATCCAACTGAAATTGTGTGTGGTCATATTCTGAAGATGGTTCAAAGTTTTCTAATGTATTCAGAATTTGACTATCTTCACTGATCTCAGAAATGGTAAAGACAGGTTGTATAGTATCTTCATCATCAACCCACTCATTATCTCCTATTTCTGTAATTGCTTTTGCTGGAGGATACAGATTGAACTTCTTTGTCGAATTACCATCAGAAATATACATATCCCCAGACCTACAAATTATGAAAGCATCAGCTGTGGCTAGCCAGGGTCTTCCTAAAATAAGAGGATGTCCTCCTAGATTACTCTTGGGAGTTAAAATCATGAAATCCACTGGATATTCCCAAGAGTCCAAGGAGACTGGAATGTCTTCTAATACACCATCTGGTTTAATAATTGATCGATCTGCAAGTTGCAATAAAGTAGGTGTAAAAAGAAGATTAGGAAGTTTTAGCTGTTCCATAGTCTGTCTACTCATGATGTTGATAGCAGCCCCTAAATCAATCAAAGTATTTGGTATTTCTACCCCATTGATATGTGTTTTGACAATTGGACTACCGGGATCTACATATTTCTGCATAGTAATTTTTCCCATCATGATATCTGCAATTTTCCCTACCAGGTGGATTCTTCTGGTATCTCTTGGTTTCCTTCCTGGTCTTTTAAGACTCAACTCCTTTATTGTTTTTGCTAGAATAGGAATCTCTTTAATGGCTTGTAACAAGGGAATCTTGATACGGACATTCTTCAATTCATCTAGAAAATTATAGTCAGGCAACCAAATTTGTTTTTCCACTCCTTTATCAATTTGTAATCTTTCAGGAAAAGGAGGTGTGGATAAAGATGCAGGTTGCTCAACTATGGGAGTTGTGGGGGTTAATTCTTTTTCTTTTTCTTTTTGAGTGTTTGGGTTTTGAAGAGATGCTTCAGAACCCTTATTGGCTTCAAGAGACTCTTCCTCAAAAATGCTTTGCTTTTGAGCATTTATAGAAGGCTTATCTAGGACTCTACCTGATCTGAGTTGTACTTCATTGAGAGGAACAATCATATAGGTAGGAAATTGTTGACCTTCCATCATGTAAGCATTTTGAGGGTTTTTATTATTGGGGTTTAGCAATGGCTGAGAAGGAAGTTGATTTGACTTCTGTTGGAATGGAAGCAAGAGTTGAGAATTTGGATTCTGTTGAGAAGGTTGTTGTTGTTGTGGAAATGGCAATGATAGTTGTGGATTTTGATTTGGAAGTTGTGGAGCTTGTTGGTTTTGAAAAGATGGGGGATATTGGTAAAATTGAGCAAATCTCCCATAAGGATTTTGCATACCTTGTACCCATGATTGAAAAGGATTTTGAGGTTGGGACCAAGGTTGTTGCCAAGGATTCCAATTTGGTGGGTTTTGAAAGTTCATAGGGTTGCTAAACCCTTGATTTTGTTGCCCCTGCCAAGGTCTCCTTGCAACAAAACAGAGAGATTCGATTGTATTTGGATCTTCTTGAAAGACAGCTTTGAGCCCAGGAATTGAAGGACAATCCTTGGTCTTATGATTCTCTGAACAAATTACACATGTTTCCACAACTTTTGCATCCAAGGGACATTCCCTTAGAGCATGTTTCTTCCTACACTTTCGGCAAAAGATGGCCAAAGCCTCAGCTTCTGCTTTCTGCTTATTGTGAATCTTAAGGGTGTCCAGTTGCTCACTAAGACTCCCTAAGATGTCAGTTTTGAATTCATCAAGCTTGTTGCCAATCTCAGCCCTACTTACTGATCCGGTTGCAGATTTGTTTGCTCTGATGAGAGAAGGATCTCTGGGCCCTTTTTGAGTTTTAGATTTCCCTCTTGAGAGATGGACACATAGATCTGCTATATCATTAAGTGAAAGTTGAGATATATCTCCCTTCCCCATCATGTTCAAAATATCTATCCATTCATCTCTAATGGCTTTTAATAGAAGGGCTTTCAAGGTCTCCTCATCTAAGTTACTCATTTTTGCTCTTTTCAGGTTGTATTGAAATCTTTCAAGTAAATCCTCCAAGTTTTCATCTTCTCTTTGCATCATTTTGAATACCTCATCCTTATGATTGGTGGGCATACAATAGTCCAGGTACCTATCCAAAAATGTTTGTTTCATATCATTCCAAGACCTAATGGATTGAGTGAGTAATCCCATGAACCATTTCAAGGCTGCTCCTTTCAATGTTGAAGGGAACAGTTTGAGTTTTTGAGAGTCTTCCAGATAATCATAAGTTCGACACAAGACTTCAAACTCAAATAGAAATGTTTCAGGGTCCTCATTCCTTAACCCATGGAAGTTTGGGAGGACAGATGGTGAGATGTTTTTCATTGTGGCTCGGGAGTCCTCATCGACTATAGGAAATCCGAATGAGTTATCTCCATCCCTATTTCCCCCAATGTTACCTCTACCTCCTCCATTGTTTCCTCCTCCTCCTCCTCCTCTACCTCTACCTCTACCAAATCCAGTTGCTCCTTCCTCTGTCATGGTAGTTTCCCTGGAGACTTCAGAGTCTTCTGGTTCTTCTACTAAGGGTGAACGAGAAGGAATTTCTCCCTCTTCTTCTTCAGATGATTCTACTTCTTCAATTACAATTTGTCTCTCTGTAGAAGGAAGGAAAGGATCTCTTTCTAATTCAGATTCGATGGAAGGTGTGGGAGAGTCGGCTCCTACATTTTGAATTCCAGGAATCCTAGGGCTAGGAGTGTAAGTTGGAGATGATGGAGGTGTCTCTTGTCTATTCCTTGAAGTAGATGGACTTGTAAAAATCGAACTCTTGGCTCTAGCTAAAAACCTTCCCCTAGAATCTCTTGCTTTATGCATGTCATTTTTTTATTTTTCTTCAAGTCGGGGTAATAATTCTCTTTCTGATCTTCCAGGTCACTCTAGGTGCAAGAAGAGAGCATACTCAAGAAACTATTAAACCAATAACTTTCTCTTTTCTGATCCTCCAGATCACACTAAGTGCAAGAGGAGAGCATACTTTGAGAGGTTATCAATTTTCCTTCCTTGAAATTTTCTTGTTTTTTTTTTAAGAATTTGGCTACCTAATTTCACTTCCCCGGCAACAGCGCCAAAATGTTTGGTCAATTTAGTGTGATCTAAATTGCTATTTATAATGTCAACCCGGGGTTCGTAAACTGACGAAGTGAAGTGTACTATATGTACTAGATAACCATTTCCTTAGTCTTTTGTCGTTTTTAGTTTTTTTTAAGTTTGTTTTTGAATTTATCTTTCCCTACTATGAGATGATGAAAAGGTGATAAAGCAAGTGAAATATGGATGATTATGGTGATCTCTAAGTGGTTTTCAAAACTTAAAAGAGAAAAAGCTTTAAAATAACTGAAATGAAATCAATTCTTCAAAAGAAATAAAGACATAAAACAATGAACTATGACATCGGCCCAGTATCTTTGTTGCTGAATGAAAATGAAAGTGAAATCTACACTAAACTCAATTAAAAGTAAGAACAACTAATCCACACTAGTTCAACTCTTCAACTCAATCTTCCTTGTGAGAAGATATCATGAAATGTTAAGCAATGTGAAATCTCAAAGAAGTTAATCTAAACTAATCACACTACTTTAACTTTCTTGACCTTTTGCCTTTCAGCTTAATTTACCCTGTGAGAAACAGTCATGAACAAGTCAAGCAATGTGAGATCTAAAGCAAACTAAATCAAGCTATAATGAGTGATATTCTGGTTCCTAATAAAGTTATTTGATTATAGAAAGGAACCGTTAGCAGATGAATAACATGATATCTAAGAGCAGAAAATAAATGTACAACTTAAGGAAATGACAGTTCTGGAAATCAAACTTCAGAAAACAAGAGTCAGCGACAAAGATAAGATGATCTCGTATGCCAATAGTTATAAAAAGAAAAGGTGAAAAATTGCCCCGGGCTGCCTAAGAACACCTGTAAAAACACTGATCAGTTGTAACCATAAAAGAGCAGCAATGAAAATGTAAATCAACAGAAATCAAAAAGCTTTGTTATGTACAGCTAATATACATGTTGAAATAAAACGCAGCATTTAAATGACAACTGTACAGCTAATATACATGAACAGGAAAAAGTAATGCAAGAGTTAAAAGACAACTGTACAAGGCTTCAGTAAGCAGGGGCCCTCTGCCACTTCAACCAATTCAACGAACAGCTACAAGCTCAAATTTAAACCAGTCTTCTCATATATTAAACAGCAGCGTAAAAGTGCAGTGGGGAAATACAACAGCTTCGGATTACATTACAAAAAGATTAACTTTTACAGCGTTCATGGACGCATTATTTATAAGGAAAGAAAGCTAAAACAAATTAACTAAATCTACGTTATTAACCACGCTGCCAAAGACACGTAAATCCTCTTCAGCCCGGATCTAGGTAACTGTCATCATGTTTATTAAATCTGAGAGGTATGGTTGTTGGATTCACGCTATCAGGATGTCTTCGTGGCTAAGGATTGTGCCACGTAGCTTCTCGTGCTCAAAAACAGAGCTACGCAGAGCCGTGCCACCGCTGAACACTTCCGTTGACTATCCTTTCCCCCTTGTTTGACCGCGGGCTTTTATGGTCGTGCTGGATGATCTGGAGGGACACGATCCATGTCCTTGACTCCTGTAACTTGCCCATGTGGCTCATTTCTTGAGAGGACACCTGTAGCATGGTGTTTGACAAAACGGCTGCGGAATCCTGTGCTGGCTGCAGAAACCTGAGTCAGCTGCGGAAACCTGTATCGGCTGCGGAAACTGAGAAGCTTCCGTAGCTGTCTGAACAAAATTCTAAACCAAACAACAATCACCAGCGTAGTTAGAAAACCATGTCAAAAGCTCGTTTTTAAACTAAAATACAATGATTTAATCAACTTGGTGGATAAAATGAGTGGAAAAGAAGGCTGAGAGGGTGTATGGGAAGGTGCAGGTTCGAGGCTCAACACTACTTAACTATTTTTAAGGCCATAACTACAAAAAATAAAATTCAACTTCTAACATTAAGAAGTTGTAACAATAATAAGTGACAGGTAGACTTTCATTGAACTAAACTTTTTGATGTTTGACAAGTGATTATGTTGGATTAATTCTTCGAGCATTGAGCCATGATTCTCCAATGATTTTCTATAGGGTAATTCTCTTTAACCATTTTATTGTAGGATATGCCTATCTTAGTATACTTCTCGCATGTTGGAGAACTTGGAAACAAAGTTTTGATCTACCATAATAGATAAATCATGTATTAGTTTATCAAAAATGATTTTACCCTTTAGCATTCCATCTATATCTTGGAATTTGGATTCATCATTCCTTGTTTTCAAGGATAATTCCTTGTATGCTTCAAATTGGAGAAGCCTCCCTTGATATTCCAACATGAGGACAATCCCATCTCTACCAAGTTTTGAAATTTATTCATAAAACATCAATGCTTCTTTGTATTAGATTGCATTTAGTTTAATCCTATTGCATTAAATGCTTTTGTTAATACTTTAGTTTCTTCCATGATCAAACAAGTTCAATAAAAAGCACTTACAACCTCCAATTTTCTCTAGGTTTTTTCAATAAGGACTTTTATGAATTATTAGCTACCTACGGCTTATTTCCCAGCTATTCATGGACTTTAATAATATTTTTCCGAACTTATGAGGCCAATGTATATTCATCATCCATTAAAATGAAATAATTCCAGAATTTTGTTATCTTTGAGATTATATGATCCCGTATAATATGCTTTGCTCCAACAAAATTTGTATTCCCAATTAATTTTCCTTGTACTAGCTCCATATATTTTTGCTTCTCTGATTCTCTGCTCCTTGGCCATTAAATCCTATTTTTCCTTTAATTGATATTTGGTAATATCAATTTCATTATTCTTTATAATGATCAATTTCATATAATCTCTAATTTCGATATCCTTGATATTTAAGTCATGAAGAGCTTTGGCTAATTGATCTATGGGATAAACTCATATAACTTATTGACCTAAAGAAGCATTTGAACCTTAAGTTCAACATTTATTTTGTAATTCCTGAATATTTTGTTGTTGTAATTCCTTTTAACTAGTCATTTACACCATTTGTTGTAACATTTGATCCTTTTTTACCTACTCTATTTTTTCAAGCTCTGAAGTTTGCACATGATCAATATTGGGAATTTTTTTATTTTTTTTTCACAATACTTGAATATCAGAAATTTTCTTTTTTATTAGTGCTTGTAAAACCTTTGCATTTTTGGGGTTAGTACCCATATCCACTATCCATTTCTCCAAATTATTAATTCTTATTTGCTTCATCTAATTAGATACCTTTTCCTATTTCCATTTTTTTTCAATTTTATTTTCCATCTTTTGAATTTTGTCTATGATGATTTCAAAGTTTGCACCATACTCCTATATATCATTTCTCATGTGTGTTTGTGTAAGTCCATTTTATTAATCATATTTATAGTATCCAATTTAAACTTAAGTCTAGTATCTTGATAATCTCTAGTTGTTTTTATTGTTGCAATTTTTAACTATAAAGTCTCAAAATCCAAGCATGACAATAGTCTTTTTTGTGACGGGTCTTGATTCCAAATTTTAGGATACATTTCCTTCCTTGCTTGAACATTTTTTTTATTATAAGGGATCAAGGATTTCCACAGTTATTCATATTGTTAGATATTTATGGAGGAGAATTGTGTAATGGATTTTTAATCCATCCAATGTCTCAGATGGTTACTCCATCCATCATTAGGGACCAGAGGGCTTTGTGATGATGATGGATGGAGTAACCATATGAAAAGTTGGATAGATTAAAAATCCATTACACAGTTCTCCTCCAAAAATCTCTAACAACATTTTTTTTATATTCATAAATTGGGAAATTGAATGGCTTTGTTTTAATTATTCTGCACTTATCATATTTATTTTCCCTTTCTGTACACTTGAACTTTCTAACGTAGTTGAAAGAATATATTCAATAGAAAAAATAAGCTTGCTTGGTGAAGTTTCTTCTTGTATCTTTACCTATTTACCCTTATCCTTTGACTACTCCTCAACTCTTGCCATTTTGAATTTTCACTTTCATCCAAATCAGAAAGACTCTAAGAAGACTTTGGATATGCTCTTTTTTGTCTCCTCTTTTTTTAGGAGTCTTAATATATGACAAGTGAAGAATTCAGTCTTCTTGATCAAGATTCTCCATTTGATGTGATTCGGATTTAAACAAGAACACAACAAATTACATATATAACCATACATACAGAGATGCAGTAGAAATAATACTTCATTTCATTAATTTAAAATACGGAAATATGCTTACAAACAGAAACAGAAATAAACTAGCTAGGGCGATGGTAGCTTATCTCTGAGAAGAGATGTGGCGGCTACATGCCTCTGAACTGTCTTGCAATGAGGCTCGAAGGCCTATTTATTTTTGAGAAATAATGGAAAACCCTAAACATCCAAAAACCTAATCCTAGGAGATGAAGCGCCAAACTATGGGCCCTGTTTTGGGTAAATTGGTACATCAACTTCCTGAGGTCGTAACTTTGGCATACGATCTCCATTTGACATGAAAAATACCTCTTTAGAAATATCTATCTGAGGACTACAACTTTAGGATGAAAAACATTCGTCCATGGACCCATGTTGCTTCTAATTTTCCAAAAAAACGTCGTTTAGGGCCTCAAAATGGCTCCAGAAGTTCAGGACCCGAAAAATGCTAAAAATAGTAAACTGTGCGACAATTAAGGAAACTGAAATACTGAAAGAAACAATGGTGAGGGTCCAAGTGGAATTGGCGAGTGGCCACCAATATCCACCTAGATCATTCCTCCCCCCTTAGGAAGCAATGGTCCCCATTGCGTTGAGTTCCTCCATGAAATGAGGAAAATTCTACTAAATTTGGTCCCTGGTGAGCCACTTGTCGTGGTGAAGTAGTTGGCCTGCTTTGACAACTAAATACAGTTGGATATTCCGCTGGCGAGTGTGCTTGATTTGCGTGTCCATGATCTGATCAGTTGCAGCATGTTCCATGTAATCTGGATTTAAATTTGTTGGTGTGCGTTGTTCTACAATGTTGGATGTGTCTAATAATGGTGGAAAGTATGGCTGAAGGCAGTCCACATTGAACACTGGGAGTAGGCCAAGGAATGGGGGAATGTTGAGCTCAAATGCATTGTCTCCCACAACCTTGGTAATGGTGTAAGGACCATATCGGAGTGGTCTGAGTTTCCGATAAGCTCCGGTAAGGCGTTCCTTTTGCAAATGCAACCAGACTTTGTCACCCACCTAAAACTTGTGTGGCACCCGATGTTGATCATGTTGCTACTTGTACTTGGCATTTGATTTCTCCATAATGTCATGGACCTGCTGGTGGATATGTTGGATGTGCTCAATGAAGTTGTTTGCCTTATCTGTTTTGGACTAGACATGAGCTAGAATTTTCCTGAGTAGCTGCAAATGGCATGGCCACATCAATGGGACATAATGGCTGGAATCCCAAGCCCACTTGAAAAGGGTTATGGCCAGTCGAGATGTGGAGAGCCCGGTTATTGCTATGATGAACATAGGGGAGGCTCTCATCCCATGTGCGTGGATTCTTTGAGTTGTGCATGCGTAGAATATGTACGATCATCCTATTGACAACCTCTGTCTGGCCATCATTTTGGGGATGGAAGGTTGTGGACTTAGTGAGTTTGGTGTCCAACATCGACCAAAGACTGGACCAAAATGTACTGAGGAACCTGTTGTCCTGATTTGAGACAATAGACTGTGGGATCCCAAAGTGTACCCACACTCGTTCAAAGAAAAGTTTAGCAGTGGCTTCTGCTGTGATATTCTTCTTGCAGGCTGCCATAATGGCCATCTTCGAGAACCTGTCGACGACCACAAAACACAGTCGTTTCCATGCTTAGTAGAAGGAAGGCCCGACATGTAATCCACGGAGATGGATTCCCAAGGTCGACTAGGGGTAGGCAGCGGGGTATAGAGGCTTTACTTCTTAATGGTCAGTTTGGCAATGGCGTAGGCAGTGGAGGATCTGATGTACTTCCCGACATCTTGTCGAAGATTCAGCCAATAGAAATACTTCTATAGTACTGCCACCTTTTTCTTGACCCCGAAATGCCCAGCAGCCCGACTGTAGTGTGCTTCTAAAAACATCTTGGCACGCTCACTTGAAAGAACACAAAGGTGACCCAAGTGGCATAACAAGGCATCTTGGAGGTGAAAATCTAGAACATGCTGACCCTCCAAGAGTGTCTAGTATGTGTGGCCGAATTCTGGGTCACTTTTGTAGAGAAGTGGCCAATCAAAAGTCTCGTGCCCACAAGAGTTGAGCACGGTGGTTAATGCCATGATCGGTGGTCGACTAAAGCAATATGCAACATTATTGGTGTTGCCCTTCTTATTCTTGATATTCAAATGGAACTGTTGTAGGTATGTGGACTACTTCTAATGGCGAACATTCTTCAACTTCCCTTGGGTCTGTATGAACTATAGGGGCCGATGGTTTGTGTGGATGACCGTTTCCTTCCCCAAAATGTAATGCTTCCATTGTCAGCAGGCCTGCACAATGGAATACATTTCTTTGTCATAAGTGGGATACTTCCGGCCTATGTCTGAAAGTCTCTCATTTTCATATGCCATTGGATGTCTGTGTTGAGTAAGGATTGCCCCAATAGCATAGTTAGAGGCATCTGTCTCGACCTCAAATGGTTGTTGCAAGTCTGGTAATGTGAGCATTGGTGCCAAGCAGAGGCAATATTTTAACTCTGTGAATGCCTTCTATTGAGATTTAGACCAAAATAATTTTGCTTTCGCTCCTCCCTTGGTGACTTGACTCAAGGGCCAAGTGATATGATAAAATCCCAACACGAACCTATGGTAGAAGTTAGCAAGACCTAGAAAGCTGCGGAGCTTTGTCAGAGTGGTTGGAGATGGCCAATCCCGAATGACTTGGATCTTGGCTGGATCCACATGAACTCCCTGTTCATGAATAGTGTATCCCAGATACTGAACTCGAGTCATAACAAAAGTGCGTTTCTCCAAATTAGCACATAACTTGTGTTGTCGCAGTGTTTGGAGAACCTGTCGGATGTGTTGGAGGTGCTCTTCCCAAATCTGGCTAAAGATCAGGATGTCATCCAAGTATACCACTACAAATTAGTTGGTGAATGGCTGCAAGATGTCATCCATTAGCCTCATGAAGGTTGCAGGAGCATTCATCAATCCGAAAGGCATAACCAACCATTCGAAAATGCCCTCCTTGGCTTTGAAGGCATTCTTCCACACATTGGAGGGTTCGATTGGTACCTGGTGATATCCTGACTTCAAATCGATCTTGCTGAAATATTTTGCCCCCTTCAATTGGTCCAGGAGGTCATCAATCCATGGGATCGGGTACCTATTAAAGATAGTGATCTTGTTCAGTGCCCGATAGTCAATACAGAGTCTCCAAGTCCCATCCTTCTTCTGTACCAACATGATTGGGCTCCCACAAGGTGATGAACTCGGACGAATGTGACCTTTCTGCAGCAGCTCTTGAATCTGCCTCTTGATTTCATCGTTCTCGAGAATGGAGCACCGATAGATTGTTCCATTGGGCAGTAGCACACCTAGGGTCAGATCGATGGAGTGCTTGACCTGACAATGCAGAGGAACCCCTGCGGGGGAGGTGAATATGTCCTCGTACTCCTCCATGAACTTGACCATCTGTAGTTTTCGTGCGGAGGGGCCTTGTCTGGAGGTTGTGTCCACCATCTTCTTCTTTCCTTGAGGGCGTATCATTAGGAAAACAAATTTCTTGGTTTTGGAAATGAGCTTACTACATTGTTTTGCAGTAACCAAAGAGATGGCGGTAGGCAGTGCTACCTCCGGTATCCTCTACAACTTATTTCTCAAAGTAACAATAACAGCACGGGGCCTTGATTCATACACAGAATGTCACTTCCACAAGTATGGTTGTCCTAATAATACATCACAAACTTCAAGGGGAGCAATGTCACAAAATACCTCATCCGTGAAGGGCTTGATGTTGTATGGAAGGCGACATTGCTGGCTCACACGAAGATCTCGTCCTTAGTGAAGCCACCTGATGGTGTACGGTTGTGGATGTGTTGTGGTTGGTAAGCCTAGCCGCTTCACGACCTTTGCCAAAATGATGTTCTTTTGGCTCCCGCTGTTGACAATTAACTGTAGCGGGGAGCCCTTTACCCACATCTGGGAGTGGAAGAGGTGATCCTCCTCCTCTGGATCTTCGTGGTGGCCACTGTGGCATTGGGCTCTGCATCGATAATCTTCTTCCCTTTGTTGGGTTCTGACTCAGAGTCAGAACACATATTTGATTTTGAAGCCTTTAGCTTTGCCACCAATGACTGCTTGGCCCAACACTCACTTGTGTTGTGAGTGGAGCTCTTATGGAACTCATACCACTTTCATGTGTCCTTTATCGACTTCGCGGTGTTGTTCTTTGCTTACAGCTTTGGCGGGTTGTCCTGGGCTGCTCCGCCTTAGCTTTGTCCTTTGTTCTGCGATTTGGTGGCACCTTTCCCTTGCTTTGGATTCACAGATCCAAAGTCTCGCTTCTTCTGTTTAAACTTTTTCTTGATCTTGATAGCATATTGGTATGTCGTGCTGAGCGAGGAGATGTTCAAGAATTCTATTTCATCCTGGATGTACTTGTGTAGGAAACCGCGGTATTTGAGTACCAAATGCTACTCTGAATCCTTGATACCCAACTTTGCACGAAGGGTTGAAAAATATTGGTAAACTCTGGCACGTCTTGGTCCCTTCCTTGCCACAGCGTGGTCCACTTTATGTATTGTTACTCATAGCTTCCGACAGGGTAGTACTGCTCCTTGATGGCAGCCCAAAATGAATTCCAAGTGGGTGTGGCTGAAAACAGTGAGGATGTACTTTCATCCTTCTGCTCACAATAGGTTTCCCACCAGTCCTTGACGTGGGGAGCAACTTTGAGAAGAGCGAAAGTAACCTCTTCCCGGCCAGAAAAATCGTGAACAAAAATTACCCTTCCAGCAGATTTAACCATTTATCTACAACGTCTACATCTATCTAACCATCAAATATGGGAATGTCAAAGTTAACTTGTACCTTAAAGGGTGTGGTGCTTCCAGAGTAGCTGGTGGAAGTAGATGTGTCACCCATGGGTAGCTGCTGAAGGATCTATGCAAAGTTGTCCATCACCGCGTTCCTTTGTCACTCGAGGGCCTCTTTGAGCAAGGTTTTGATAAGATCCCCTGCCCCCTCGTCTTTCTTTTCATCCGCCATGGGAGGTCGTCGGGATTTCCGAGGCTGGTCTTGCAAAGGTTCGACCAGTTCAAGCCCTAACACCTTATATCCCAACCTCGTTGGGGACATGCAAAGAAAGACAAAGAAAGAGCAAACCACTCTAATACCATTGATCCAGATTTAAATAGGAATGCAAAAAATTACAGATATAACCATACATACAGAGATGCAGTAGGAATAATACTTCATTTCATTAATGTAAAATACTGAAATATGCTTACAAACTGAGATGGAAATAAACTAGCTACTACGATGATAGCTTATCTCTGAGAAGAGATGTGGCGGTTACATGCCTCTGAAATGTCTTGAAATGAGGCTCGAAGGCCTATTTATTGTTGAGAAACAATGGAAAACCATAAACATCCAAAAACCTAACCCTAGAAGATGAAGCGCCAAACTATGGGCCTCGTTTTGGATAAATTGGTACATCAACTTCCCGGGGTCGTAACTTTGGCATACGATCTCCATTTGACGTGCACAATACCTCATTAGAAATATTTATCCAAGGACTACAACTTTGGGATGAGAAACATTAGTCCATTGACCCATGTTGCTCCCAGTTTTCCCAAAAACGTCGTTTAGGGCCTCAAAATAGCTCTGAAAGTTCAGGACCTGAAAAACTGCTAAAAATAGTAAAGTGTGCTACAATTAAGGAAATTGAAAAAATGAAAGAAACAATGGTGGGGGTCCAAGTGGAATTGGCGGGTGGCCACCAGTATCCACCTAGATCATGATGTGTAAATAAATTCCATCTTCCTATAATGAACACTATACTTGTTCCTAATTGTCTTTAATTGAAATTTTGTATAATGTTGGCTTGGCCATATGCTCATAATGGGTGAATCCAAATTGCACCCTTTTAATTGAAATTATCTAGTATGGATCTGATCCATAAACTACCATGGATATTCCATGACACAATTCATCACAATATATGTACTAAAATATGTTAGAAAATCCAATATCTAGACAATGAGGGTTTATTCCTTAGTTTTTTGGATTTGTTAATTATTGTTTATTGTGTATGCATGAAAATTATATTTATGAAAAAATAGATAATAGTAAATAAATCTCGAAAACCAAAAAATAAGACAAGATACAACCTAAGAAATCATTTTAGGAGAAAACCCAGCTGGAAGGTGAGGTTGTTTTGCTCTCTTCCTCTAAATGGAAAATGGATGCAAGTATAATGAAGTGAGGCTTGTGGCCAGTGGATTGTTACAATACACAAACCACTATGTTTTCTCTCTCCCTGGCCACTCTCAGCTACTTTTCTTATCTACAGAATTAAAATCCACTCAAATAGAATGGAAGCCCTTTTCCTCCTAGTGGCCTAGTTATAACACAACCTAATAGCTTACTAGTGTTTAAGTTTGACTCCTTCAACTCTTAACTAGAGTTACAATATGGAATATTCTAGAGTCTTCCTCATCATGATCACATGGATAGACCCTTTTCCATGAGTAATGGGGGCTAATGTGGAAGGCTCTCTAATTATGGTGGTGAAAAGAGGAAGGTCAACTTCTTAGCGATATAACTTTTGCATACATACTACGATTGAGGTGATGTTTGCACCATTGGAATGATATTTGTGTGTAGAATAACACTAAAAATGTGGTAGTATTAAGTAGAAACTTTTCACCTAAAAAAATCATCGTTTAATGCCTCAAACAACTTTTGAAAGGTTTCAAACCCCAATTTGTCAAACTAGGACCCATTGCTAAAAATAGTCTTTTGAGCTAATTTATCCACTTTTTCCTATTAAAGCATCAAGATGGATGAAAAATAATATAATCATCCAACCCATATTAGAATCATAATTCCATTTTTTCCTATTAAATATCCACTTCTAAAATCATCTTCTCAACTAACCCCTACAATTCCCTTATCTTTACAATAAATAAGCCAACAAGTTTCTTTAATTTAAAGGAAAATTGATGTTTCTTTGAAGAAAAACGAATAAAATATTACTTAAATATTTGTTTGATATATCCTATAGTAAAAATCCTTAATTTCAAAAAGGATGCTAACTTGAATGGCTAAAGTTGTGAACCATATATCCTAATAACTGTGTGATTTCATATAGAAACCAGTCTCCAACTTTGGTTGTGGGTTGAGTTGTAAAATATTCTTTAGTACTGGGAACATTCTTAGTGTTGATTCTTCATTTAAAATAACATATGGCACCAACATAAACTAATTAACAAAATCAAGGAAAACCTTATTTTGTGCCTTCTTTCTCACTATATAAGTTCATTTAGTAACTGACGAAGGATTAACTAGCTCACTTATGTTCTTAATTGGATATGTTGAAAAATAGGAGCTTAGAAAAGCATGTATACCAACTAAGATTGATACCTGAAATATCTGGTTACTTGGAACTCTACTAGTTGAAAATGAATAAAATGGGCCAAATATTGAGCATAATTAAATTTAGTAAAGGATTTTACAGAGTGGGGGATAGACGACTAACATAAAACTTAGGTTTGCTTGGCCTACAGTTTTGTCATGTTCATACCCTAGGATCATAGACATAATAATTATAGATTCTCTTGAAATCTTAGGGAAAACATTGAATTTTATGGAGGGGGGTTCTTTGGGATCATTACATCTTCATCCAAATAAGATTGTAACAAGAAATGTTTTGATATGGGGTTGATTCATTGTATTCAGAAAATAAGGTTTCTTTATTTATGATTATTTCTTTAGAGTTATGGGAAAGACATAGCATTCTCAAGATGGACTCGAGATTAACATAAAATAATAGAAACCCATTTGTAGAAACTATACCCTTTTATCAAATAAATAATTTAGTGCAGACCAAGAGACAAACTCGGGAAAACAACAAGTCTGTAGAATTATAAATTTTGATAGGTTCAATTCCCACGTATCAAGATAATAGTCTAAGTATATAAATTTGTCACAAATAGTCCTTTTCAATTCATAAGAGTCAAACTGGGAAAGAAAAATCGCAAAATATCAAAATTCCTGTCAATCAAATTTTATTCTTCTTCAGATGGGGTTTTGTGTTGTTGGAACTATTTGAGTAGTCTAGTTGCAAGGGGTCTTTGCTCCATTCTTATTTTATCAAAATGAAAATAGATAGACAATGAGAAGTACCTAAATTGTTCTTTAATTGATGACGAATGTTTCACTTTTCTAAAGCCCGTGCCTTTGAATCCTTTTAACCACAAGTTAAAACCACAAATAACATTACCAAGTACTTATTTGATATATCTTAGAATTTTATCTATATGGTGAGTTTCTTATCAATATAGACACAACTATATTACACTCTAGCACTAACATCATTCTCCAATAATGGTACTAATCACTAACATACCTATTTACATAGTCTTACCACTTATTAGTCTTTTATCCATTTTTGGGGTGCAACAAAATGACTTTGAAAAAATACTTGAGGGAGCTCTTGTCATGTTTTTGGGTGTGAAAAATATGGTTTGGATTTCATATGCCCTATCCCCCCAGCTTTATTAACAATTGTGCAAATTCACTGCCTGAAATGATTATGAATTGTTGATCTAACTACCTAATAAATTATGGATAAATAGGTTGTGGGAGGTAAAATAAGTAAAATTTGTTCAAATATCAGGCACATCATTAAGAATTTAAGGCTCAAATGAGCTCCCCCAATATATTTTAAGAACTATAACAAAATTTTTATCAAAATTTTGATTCTTACAACAAAAGGTTATAACAATCTTTGATACCTAGCTTTAAGTGCAAAGTATGGAATATATTGTTGTACTTCATCACCATCTAGTCTCTCCCATGACATGCAATTGTTCATCTTGTTTACTGGTCATCATAGTTTGCAACAATATAGAATTCCTCCTTGATGACACAACAAAACCTACCAAAGTGGGCTTCATCCTAAATGTTGTAGACTCATCTTTAAAATTTCTCTCCTAGAAAATCTCCGACTAGTTTTTGACATGGTGAAGGGACTTAACGAATGAAAATTTGATATTTTTTATTGGAGAAATAACCTTCTAACAAATTTAACCATTTTTCCAAAGCATTTGCATCTATCTAGCTTTCAAACAAGGGAATCTCAACGTTAACTTGTACAATGAAGGGTGTCACACCTCCAAAATGGATACTTGTTGAAGATGACTCTATTTTCATTGGTAGATCATTGAATAATTTGGCAAAAATCATACATCATATTGTTGTTTATCATGTGAGGGATTTCTCAAGAAATAAATTGATAGGATATCCTACTCCATCATATCTCCTTCCATTCACCATGGGAGGCCATTACATTTAGTGAAAGTGGCCTTCCCCAAGAAAAATTAGTTCTAGAACCAACTCTATATACCTTGACTTCATTACGAACATGCACCAATCCATAAAAAAAGCATATTTATCTAATACCATTAATATAGATTATATAGAGAATAAAATGAAAGATAGAAATATGAATGGTAACATGCATACACAGATATTGCAAAGAGAATATTAATATAATGAAACCCACATTCTATTAATAAATGAAATATGAAAAGACTATAAAATGTAAATCAATAAAAACTAGATAGAATGGTGGTAGTTTATCTCTAAAGAGAGAGAAGTTCCGGCTACATTCATTTGCAAGAAGACCATTACAAGAGGCTAAAATTCCCTTGCTAACATAAAGTACTAAACCTTAAGAACAAAAAACCCCAAAGGTCCAAAAGCATAACCTTAGGAGATGAAGTGATAAAAGGAATGTAGGCCCCAAGGAATATATTGTTACATTGACATCCCAAGGCCACAACTTCTACATACAAACTCCTTTTGGGGTGCACAAAAACCCATTTGAGAGATCTCAATGAGAATTAAAATCTCAATAAAGGTTTAGACAAGCCTATGAAAAACCTAAAATCACTGCATGGCCAACAAACATAGTTTAGGGCCTAAAAGATGTAGCAAAAGTTTAAGACTTGAAAAATTATAGAAAAACTATTAAGATGGGAAAGTATTTTCAGTTGGTGGAAAAGATGGGTGGTCATTGATATTTCCTATATTAGCACAGGTGATTATGAGTTAGGGTCTTATAAGCTAGTATGTTTCTAGATCATTCCTAACTAAAGTTGGTCAACCATTTTCAACTATGTTTAACCATGGTAAAAAAGGTCCAATAATCCCAATATATGGAAAAAAATATTATGAATCACTACCTTGGGGTCAACCACAAAATCTAATATCATATTGTCCATAATAGTCGATTAATATTATTAATGTGGGTGGGAGTTTGATGGGTTAAGGGGATATTTGGGTTAGAAGGTTTGTGTTTGATGGCATTAATGGGTTGTATAGTCAATGGATTGGTGGAATATCGGTGGAAATGGTGTTAGTGGGTAAATACATTAGGGGTTAATTAAAAAGGATGAGCATGGTGAATGTAATCTCTACAACTAATATTTTCAATGTAAGCCAATCGTTAGTCAATGTTAATTCATATAGCTATTGGTTGATAGGTTAGTGAGTTACTAAGCTTAGTGGATTTGGGCCAAGGGTTATAGTGTGCCAAGTGATTAGTGCTTGAGGCTTTGGTGGGTGAGGAGTACATGGTTACTTATCAAATATGACTAGCATTGATTAACATCCATCATTAACTAACATAAGCCAATATGGGTTAGAGGGTTACAAGGGAGTGAATTACTAAATCATTAAACCTACTTAATTATTGTCAACCATGAATGACTATGGTCCACTATGGTCGACAAGATCAAGATTGGTTAACTATGGCCAACTATAGTTAACAATGATGATCAACATCATAAATGGGAGTATACGATAGATGGTTAATGGGGTTACTGGGTTACTAAGGAGGTTTGTGGAATGATAGGGTTTTTGGGTTACACAATTAATATATTAATAAAATATAATTGGAAACATTGTTAGCCAATGATTGAGCAAGGAGTCAATGGGTCCATGCATTTAATATGGTGGAACATGGTGAATATTTTTGTATATAATCAATATGCTCAACAAGTGTCAACCATGGATAATGCTGGTCAACCATAGACAATGGCAATTGACAAAGTTAAGGATGGCCAATGGTCACTGAGTTATTGAGCTAGTGGGTTGAGGATATATTGTGGATTACGTAGTTAGTGGGTTAGTTGTAATAAGGGAACAATATTGATGCATAGGTAACGTTAGGCAAGATTGATAGATGTGGGTTTAAGGGTATGTTTTAATAAAGGAGAGTCAATTTATAGGCTTTCTTGGAGATAGATATATAAAAAGGATCAAATAAGCATATAATAGTTTTATAAAGAGGAGGGTAAGTATACTTATAATTTTGATTATATGATTGATATGGTATACATATTTGAATTCAGAATAATAAGTTAGTAGGTATACTTAATGTAATTTTAATATTAATATAATTTGTTTTATCTTAAATTTAGTAATTATTGAAAAGCAATAAGAAATATTTTTTGGTTAGTAAGTATACTTAAAATAAATTTAATTTTTAAATTTAATAGTTATTAGAAAGCAATAAGAAATCATTTTTTGTGTTTCAAATATTTAAATGAAGATAATTAGATATTAATTTATTTGTTTTTTTAACATATTTTTATATAGTTATTATTATAATTAATTTTTTTTAATATTAAGGATCTTAAATTTTATTTTAGTTTAATTCAAAAATTCCAAATACTAACTCTCTAATACATTATGGCACTTTTTAAAATTATTGTAAAGAGTCTTCAATCTTATTTATATGTTTATCTCCCAGACTACCACATAGATATATATATATATATATATATATATATATATATATAAAACACAACTTAAACAATAAGATAATTTTTATTATTTAAAATAATATATATCAATATTATGGGAAGGTAATAGTTGTTTTGTAGTTACAGTTTTGATTCAATTTTTTTGTGTAATGCACAACTAATAAGTTAATGTTGGCTTTTTAATAAATTTAGTTGTTTTTTTGTTTTAATAAAAATGTGGATAAGACCGAATATAAATATTAGTGAGAGAAAAAAAATTTAGATCAACCTTTTTTGAAAACAACATTATATATTCATTCCTGATATTTAATCATTTATTTTATTTTTTTATTAAAATAGATAAATATTATATATACGCTATAATAAGTAAAAAAAACTTATTATATAGTTAATTAATAATCATCAATTATTTTAATTATAATGCATACTGCTATTTATTATTATTATAATTAAATAATCAACTCAAAAATATTAAATATTAAATTTTTTATTTTAATACTATATTATTTTTAATGTTTACAATTGGAGAGATTTTATGTTAAAATAAATTTACTTTATTCTTTTATAAAGTAAATAACAAAAATAAAAATAAAGCAGTGTTAACATCTATTTATAATGATTAACAGAAAATATTCATAAATCCATAATATATAGAATTAAAAATAATGAGATAAACCGTTTTTTGCACATCAAAATAGTAATGATGACATATAAAAGTAGTAAATACTATTGGCCAGGCTGCCTCCTTTTCTTCTTTGTAGAGAATATTAAAAAAACAAACATAAAAGAAAATAATGATGAGAGTGAAGAAAAGGAGCGGGAAGTCACCAAAAGCAATTTGTGTATATTTTTGTAGCGAGGAAAGTCCCCCGTTAATGTAAAGAAGGAAAGACATTATATCCAAACAAATGTTATCAACAAATTGAGGTAAGTGTAAGCAGCCATTTGGAGATGATGATGCCGGTGATGAAACGTGGTTGATGGGTGCGTTGAAATAGAAAGGCACCCCACTTTCTTCCACACACTCACACTCTCATACATATATATATGTATGTAGATGCTCCCATCCCAACCAAAAAATTCTGGGTGTGTAATCATGTTCACCAGAGTGCCACAATTTATTTAATTACATAACGTCACAAGAAGATTCAATGGGGTTATTATAAAATATTTGTGATATGGTTGAAGGCCACGACGCTATGTTATTATGTCAATTCAACCAAATCCAGGAGCAGGAGCAGGAGCAGGAGCAGTTGGAGGAGGAGGAGAGGAAAGTAGATGACGGCAGGTACAAAGCTACCACTCCAGCGGCCACCTCTCTCTTATAATTAGTTGTTTTGTTCGTCCATCACTATTTCTTTCTGCGCTCAGCTACCGTCCGTCGTGGGTCTATTCTACACAGCATTACGTAATTGTTACCGAGCACAATTCGTATCAGGTATGGTAGGTATACATATTGAAATGAGATGCTCTCCCCACCTTGCCCAGGGCCACGCCAGAAATAATAATGCTGACGTGTTATTTACGTTTGTTATTTTGTTGGAAGTAAAACTTGTGATCATAGGGATATTGTACCTTAATTAATTACAGTATTCGCACGCGGTTGTAAGATGCAATGAATTCCAAGCACAGCAAGTTGCATGGAAGATGGTAATGGCGGCGTTGAAGAATCTGCACGCGTGCCGTGCTTTGGAGATTTAGAACTCGACGGATGGATGTGCAGTCTCAGAAAATGTAAAATTGCTATGCGATGGGTAGGTACTCAGGGCAAGGAATTGGGCAGAGAAGGCGACTCCAGCTTTTGAAAAACCATTTATTTATTGTGAAATGGATTATTGTGTAGTATTGGGTATGCTCTTCCCGTGATTATGCAGGCATTGGCCATTCCACTTTTACCATTAGTGGCGTACGGCGCCAAAGGTCTTGCTGCATCGTTTCTCTGGATTCCTCCTCCAAAAATTCACCTTTAAGGACAGTGGGGGCGAATCGGGATACTCTTTAAAAACCACTTTTCGGTTTTTGTAGGATCCTCCAGCGATGATGCTCCAACTCAAATTGGGAGCAACATCGCGAACCCTGCAACTCACAAGGAGAAGATGATTGAATCATGTACTGTGTGGTTCATGTGGATTCGCATTATTCTTATTCTTTGGGTGCAAAGGCGATATTGACGTGCCTCAATTTGAAGACATTGTTAGAGGAATTCTAGCCCTGTGCTCTGATTGAGCCGCGTCAATATCCCCTTATCTTTGCCTTTGCCTTTGCCTTTGCCTTTGGTGGTGGAGATCTGCATCCAATATTCCACGCCGTTTGCAGGGATATCGATATTGCTGCGTCCCGGCAGGTATTTTGGTTTTTTAATTAAAATTTGTTACTAGGTAGATGCTTGCTTCAAATTCATGTGTGACTTCTGTTTAATTCTGATAACTCCATTATTGCAACGGTACACTCCTCACTGTGTGCATTTAATTTGACAACTGGCGTCTGAATGCTTTTTAATAACTTTTGGGAGCATACTCGTTGATGTGTCGTTCGCCTTCAGTACGAGCATACTCATTTAAATCTTCAACTTATTGGGATCAGTTACCTTTTTACCTCAGCTCAGCTCAGTGTTCTGCTTTTCAATAGTCGTTCACTTCACTCTCAATAAATGTCTTTGACAGAATGCAACGCAGAGACAAAAGTAATTTAAGTAACGTTGTCGTTTTCCTTCATTGATGACCTGAAGAATCACTTCCCACATGACCTGCAGCAAACATATACGTACCACAGTTCATAGCAGTTGCCGTTACATTCAATTTTCTTTTCTTTTTTACCTCCATATTTATTTTTGGAAAGCATTTTTTCACGCACTCGCACTCGCACTCGCACTCGCACTTTTGCTTATCTGAAACCTCGATTCCTTAAAACACACCAGCTTTTTCTTTCTTTTTATCATAATGCCCCATTTTTCCCCCTTTCAATTTCCCGCAACTTTCTCAGAGAAGTCGCGAAGATTGTAGGTTTACAGATTGCTGACTCGTTAGGTCTCCACATCTTAAAGGTTCATTGAGATCCTGTGAAATGTTTGGATTCGTGAATTTGCATATTATACGCATACAGGGTTGCAAAACATACATGACAATCTTTTCAAGATAATTAAGATAATCCCGTATCTAAGCAAACTCGACAGATCCCCATTAGCTGGTGCCCGGAGCATCATTATTCAGTACTGTGAATGGTGAGGGTCATCATTAGACAGTACTGGTTGCCGTTGACCCTCACCCAAGTTTTAAAATTTCGTCCATCCATCCACTTTATGGCTATCAGCTTTAGGGTTAGAGGAGTTTTTGAATTAACACTAGAAAATAGCCAGGATGGTATTTACATCATATATCGTACATCAGATCAAAATGCCAGTGATTGTTGTTTTTTTAACCGGCCTTTATTGCTGACAATGGTGCTATGAAGAATAAAATATTGGAGTGCACCCAATCCGGATGTCATAATAATTTTGCAAGAATCTTGGTTTCGATTGCGAAAAATGTGTATGATGCCACAAGACCGCAATGCAGTTAGTATAGGGAATATGGAATGAAAAGGAAGTTTCAAAGCATTGTAATGTAATGTATAAATACCCTCTATGAATTATCCTACAGGCTCACTGGATTGCATGTTTAATTTAATTATAATATTTAGTCGGAGTGTATGAGAAGAAACGTTACACATACTTATGCTCATGCTCATATTTTGATGTGCCGTGATTTATATAATGGAGCCCTGTGTGTCTATCAATGTAACATATATATGTGGAGAGGAATAAGCTTCTGCAAGCTCAATCGTTCATGATTCTTTGTTGGTTTAGTTGCCAAGTTGGTTTTCTATATTTACACTCGGTTGTGATCCAGGAAGACCGTTTCGGGACACATGGGAAGAAAATACAACCATTTGAACATCCATTGTCACATTTTTAGACATGGATTTGCTTCGAAAAATCTGGTGGAAGACGGTTTCCAATGCCCAGCTTTCTAATGAAGTTGCATTCTCGCATAAAACTGTTGCTCAGCTTCATAATCACTTAGTTGCACTCAATCCTTTTACAAATTGTTGTGCAACACTAGTTCAGTAAGCATATAAAAGGGTTTGGTTCCAATTTACCCTATATCGATTGTCAATTCTATTCACAATGAGACAATACCAGATGAGACCAGTGGTAGCAGGGCTTTGATATTCTGTGACTTCAGAGTCAGATGATGCAAGCTGTCTCCCTAATCCCTCTGCATCTATTATTTTGCAGGCATCTCATCCAGAGGTGCATCATCTAATCATTTATCTATGCTAGTACTGGAGTCCAATACTGATTCACCGGAATCACTCCAGATCTAGGGCAGCCATATTGGCATGGCACTCTCTGATCAAAAACTTTTCCGGTCAATGTGTAGGTATCATAATTCTTATCAGTTGCGAGTGGTTGTTCGTACAAATATTTAGCGACGAGGTGTAAAAAGCAAACCTCGGGCTTATTGCGTTGGAATATTGAAGTTGTTTGTGGCACGTTTGAGCATTTCCTTGAGGACCTGTTATCGTCTTATGTCGTCCACTCTACGACTCTAAAGTCTACAGCACTACAATCTCACGGTAATTTCATTGATGGAAAGGATTTTCTTCTCGTTTCTCTTTGGCACATGTTTGGAGACTTATGAAGCTTGTTGGCCTCATGTCTGCATTTACAGGTTCTTCGTTTTATTTTGTGCTATACTTAATTTTTATGTTGATTGCAGATTTAACGTTCTCAGTTATCGTTTGTATTGTGTTACAGTTATCATGGGTTCTTTTATGTTGATTGCAGCTTTCAGGTTTTTGGTTTCACTTTCTCATTTCTCATTTATATTGTGTTATAAGTTATTTTTATATTAATTTTCAAATTTAAGGTTGATTTATATTATGTTAGGGTTATTATTAGTTATTTGTATGTTGATTCTAAATTTCAGGTTTTTTTTTTTTTGGTTTGTTTCACTTTGTTTTATGGTTATTGTTAGATTCATTGCACATTTTAGGTTCTTGTTTTTATTTTGTCATTTATATTGTATTAGGATTATTTTTATATTGATGGCAGATTTTAAAATATTTTTAATATAATATTAGTAATATTTTTGAATTTTCAATATTTAACAACATAATTTTAAAATCAAATCTATAATGAAAATAACAATGTTATTTAAAATATTCTTAAATCTATAATGAAGATATGCTCATAATAATGTTATCTTTTTAAATTACTTTCAACTGTTGAGATTTGAATTCTGGTTTCGAACATTGTGGTGCCTGCCCATTTTAAACTTGTGAAAACCTCTGTTCACTTCCCAATTCCGGATTTATGTTAACCTCTTCTTGAAGATGATAGTTCCAAAAAACGACTCTGTTATAATGTTATCGCTTTTGTTTTTCCTCATTATTGTAATGCATATCTACATAAAGACATCCTTTTTAAACATTGTGGAGATATATAGACATGATGATGAACGTGTACTAAAAAACATGAGGCTGAGCATGGACTCACATAGTTGATACATCAAGTAAAAGATAAAGATGATCAGCAATTTATTTATTTTGGTTTAAAAGAGAATAAAATTTACTAATACCTACCTTACCCTTACCTTTATTAATGCTGTGCATGCATGCTCATATTTCCTCATTCTTCTGGGGTTTTTTCCAAAATAAAATACATGTGCCCGTATTTTGTGTGTGTATTTCTGTAGTTTTAACTTTGCATTATTGTGAGCATCTACGCCCATGCGCCTTGAGAAAAGTGACGCCGCTTTTTTATTTTTAGATGTTGCAAAAGTTCATTCACAACATCCTCTTCCTCAGGGGCTTTAAAATTAAATCTTCCCTCGTGGCTTTGATGTTTTCTGCATCATCATCATGACTATAACTATAATGCAGCAGCCTTTTATGTAGACGCAGGATCCGTGTGGTTCTGTCTAGAAAAAGGATTGAAGTGAATAGTCATCAAATTTCCAAGGAATACACCCAAACTCTTGAATGCCCATTCAAGGAAAATACTTTTTAAAAATGCTGAATGAATAAAAGGTTTTTATTCATCTTCAAGCTGCAGAGAATTCCTCAGGTCCGTCATACATGATATTCTAGTTTATTTAATTTTGAGGGGACCCAATATTGCAATGTGACCTTTAATCTTTGCACTTGCCAGGTTGGTATTCCTTTCCTTTCCTGATATTTCGAAGCTCTGTGGTCCATTTGGAAATGAAGACCGTTTATTTTAGATTACTCAATTTCGTCCAAAAATATAGTACCATCTCCTAATTTAGTTTTCTTGTAAAATTATTTATAATTAATGAATGACTTCAGCTTAAAGGCAATGCTATGCCCATTACTCTAAAGTTCTTTTACGGTTATGGGATGTGTGTAAGTTTAAACCAAGTTTGAAACCAGTGGGTTACTTATGTAGCCCTTGTATTTTTCCCTTGCTTATGTTTTTAAGCTAGTTTTTTGGCTCTGTGTTATTACATTGTTTAAAGGCAGAAAACATTAGCATATTTGTTAGATTTCGTAAGCTAGTTATTTGGCTGTGTTATTAACATCAACATATTTGTTGAATTTTGTTGTATGGAAGAAATGATTGGTATATTTTGTTAAATTACATATATATTTTTAATGTATATTATTATATATGGAAGGAAAAAAAATTTAATAAAAAGAAAGAAAATAAGAAGTAAAAAGAATTCAAGGAGATTGCATTTTGATTTGTAGAAAGTATTGGTTCACATTGTTTTTAACTCGTAAATTTTTTGTTCTAATGAAAGAGTCTAGCTATGTGAGCAACAAGTGACTTTGTGTCTAACTGATGTAAATAAGTTTGTATGGATTCCTAATGCAAAGCTCAAGCCCAAGCCCCAAGTAGTGAATAATTGAAAGATAGATGCTACAAGTATAATTCTATGGAGTGTGTGGTATGGGATTGTCACAATGACCTCAAGCTATGTAAATACTAATATTGAAATATAATATATAATGGTCCCGGATGGGAGCAAGAAAAGGGAAAGAGAAATAGGGTCCTATGGTAAAGTAACCCTAAATTATGTCTCATCTCTTTTTCCATGATATTCCTTTAATGAAACCATTCATCAACATTTATTAGGAAGCTCAATCATTGAGAATGTGTAGAGAATGGTTGGAAAGTCTTCTTATATAGTAATTCAAGCATACGAAACATAAGAGTACTACATTATCTTCACAGAAGGAAAGTGAACAATCGTTGCATGGATTTTCTCATTGCAATTAATTACATCACTCTCACTTTTATGATTTTACACTTCTCATGCTTTTTTCTATGGGGAGAGATTAATGGATTTAGATATTGGCCAAATCAACAATGTGAAAGAGAAGTTGCAAAACTTGGATCCAAGATAGATGGTTGTTGTAGAGCATAGAGGCTAAGCAAGCTAGGAATCCTTCATCCATTGTGCAATTGTTGCTCATGGAATGGTTGGGAGAAAAGTATTATTTTTTCATGCTATTACAGAGGGTATTCAAGGGAGTGGGCTCTTTCTACATAAACCAAAGACCATTGGAAGGGAAGAATATACTTGAGGGACTATTAAATGAAAAGTGGAAGATCTTCCTTCGATTGTGTAGGGTAGTGGAAGAGTGTCATGGTTGTTTGATGGTTGGATAAGATGCCTACAATGAGATAGAACCCTATAGTATGTTGCTTTAGCTTTAGTGGTCTCGTAGACTAGCTTGGGGATGGTGTCCACTTTAAATGCCTATGGTTGAGTGGAAAATTGCTCATACAAAATTAGTTTCTTAGATTATCCTATGTTAAAATATAAGTGCTCAATCTCTATTTATAAATATGTAGTTGATTGCTATTTATTACTGTAGAAATATATGCATTTTACTATTTTCCTTGTTGTGTGCTTATGTTTAAATCTATTCATGGGAGTTTTACTTCCATGAATTCCTATTATCCTATGCTTTTATATTCCAATGCATTTTATTTATGGACCTCCATCGAAGACCTTTATTAGGATTTGTTGATGGTTTTGGACCTGCCAACATGTCAGGGGATCTCCTCGGTAAGAAGTCCCAATTAGACCTTAGACCGTTTGGTGTAAGAGTCCTAGCAGTGGGTCGTACGATATCGCCTTGACCACAATTTTGTGCAGAGGTAAGCAGGATGTCCTTGTTGGTAGCAAAGGTGTGACATACGCAGCAAGCTAAGGAAGGTGCATGAATGGTTCTAACAGACGGAAAGTTGGGTGAGTGCGCCCCTTGGAAACATGTGAAAGCACGCGGCTTGGAAGGGAACACACGAGTGAAGATGCATCAAAAACTGGAAAGCAAGTACGCTAACAATCCAAAGTGATGGTTAAACCAACAACACATTCCAGTAAGATTCATACATACTTATACGAAAAGAGTCCATACATGCATGCATAAGAAAATAGATACATATATCATTAAAGTAACCAAGATAGCTGAAATACAATAACAACATTTGCATGAAGCGTGTTGGCTCTATTATATTAAAAGTGAAAGTTCCAATCATACAGTACAACCATGACCAACAACTAGTTCCAGTAGTGGAACGTTACAGTCACTGCCACCTGCTCCTCCAAAGAGATGTACTAGCTTTGCATTATGGAGAAGCCAAGGCTCGTTACAATACTCTCCAAGATTTCTCTAAGATACTCCTTCGGAAGCTTGGCTGACCAAAAGCCTTTACAATGAATTATGAGGTTCTATAGTAGCAAAGGGTGGGGTGACCCTTGACATTCCCTTTTGTGACTCTTCAACTACTACATGACTGTTACATTCAACTATCGACACTTGGATTTTCACTTTACAAGATGTTATATACAATCTGCACATGTACCCATGTGAGACAAAATAGGTTTGAGCAAGCTATGCAGGACATCACTAAGACTCAAACAGTTGTGGGAAGGCCAACTCTTCGACATCCTTGTGATGATCGATGGTGGTGAATTGATGCCAAGCTTGGTCGTCCGTGATGGTGTATGCACGTTCAATGGTGACATTCTGCTGAAAGTGAGCTATTGCCTCCGTGGCATCCGGGTACATTGATATGGCTCCTCTGCCCATCTTGTCTGATAATATTCACATCATCGTCTTAAGTGCATTCAGACCAGCAACACATTGATGCACAGTGTTTGTGTTGATCTCCAAGTGTGTGCTAGTGACCATGTGTATCAACTTTTCAAAATACATGTTCAACTCCAGTCATAGTTGCTTATTGTCTTCACCTCGATGAGTGTGCCAATGGGTGGAATCACATGCGTGCATAATGAAATCCATGCTCCTGAACAACCTTGCACGCGATCGATAACACTACTCACCTTGTCTATTTCGTGTTAGCTGTTGGGTTGTTTCTATACCTTGTATGGGTGCAGTTTCATCACTCTATGCATGTTGCGTCTCCTGTTGTACCTATTCTTGTTGCAACTCCTCTCGTCTATGCAACTCTTGTTCTTCCTTGAGTTACCGCTTCAGCACCTACAACTCCTTCTCTATTTCTCTCTTTGTCTTTGCGCGATCCTCTTGTCGCGTCATTGCCTCACAGCCTCAGTGTCCAAAGTTGCTTTCATCACAAGTGGATCTGCTTGAACTTGCAATTTTTCTCTGCCTCTGCACTGTCAACAACCTTCTTCTTTCATTTGTCGCATGAAGGTCTACTGCCTTCTGCTGCCGCCGATGGTGCTGCTTGCTGTGATGTCACTACCATTTCATCTTGATATCTTTTTCCATGAACAACTTGATGTCTTCACAAATAGGAAAGTTCATAGACACTTGATCGTCTGCATCTCGAGTTGCGCTCTCAGCAATGTCTTGGACTCTGCTCTCCTGGAAGCCATTGTACATGTGCTTCTGAGAGGAAGATGAACACCTGTGATCCCTGGAGACATAGCAACACTTGTAGCAAGCAATCTGTCAGTTGAAAACCAAAACAAACTAGAGGACCAACATGCAACATACCTGTGTGATTGTTTATGAAGATTGTGTAATTTTCACCAGGAGGCTGGGAGACTCACTGCGAAAACTGTGCAAGGCACAGTTCGGGTTGTTGTGAGGTTGACTGATTGCTAGAATTGTGCAATGCACATTGCAGCCTAGCTTGCTGAGGACTGAAACTGCGCAATGCGCAATTCAGTCAACAGTGACATGCAAACCAACAAACTGTATTGCGCAGTTTCTAGGGCCAGCAAGGCACTGCCTCCTTGAATTGCAGAATGTAAACCTGAAGGTTAGTGTTAGTCCAGACTTGTGCAATTTCTGGAGGGAAGGCAAAGAATTATCTTCGAGAAATGCACAATTCTAGCCGGGCAAGGCAAGGTCCGGGCCAAGGCAGCCTAAACCTGCCGACGGGCGACTGAAAACATGAGAAGTCTGAATGCATGGTGATACTGAGTGTAAACAAGAGTGAATGATCGTACATGAAAACAGTGAGTGCATGATTTAGAAAACAGGAAAGCATGTATGTGTGTGAAGCGTGTCGCCGCAACGACGACTGTTGGTGCAAAAAAAGTGTCATGCATGCGACAACAGTGAGATGCAAATGAAAATTGAAATGATGCTTCTACAAGCTAACATATATTAAAATGACAACAAGCGCTCATTGAAATCAAGCATGCAACACTTACACAAATCAAAACACAAAAAATGATGAACGTAGCGCAAGACATGAAAAGCAGATTTACCCTGAAACAACTAAGTTGAAAGTGTCGAAGATTCCTCGATGCAATGTGGGATGTTAGAGATGCAAGGTAGATGTGAGGAATGAGTTCTACAATGTCTGGTTCATAAGTTTTGATAAGATCGAGGTTATGATGCGCGTGCCAAAAATTTAGGAAACAACGAAACTTGGCGAGAGGTTTCTAAAATGATTTATGCATGTAACCTCCAACTGCTAAAAATATATCCCTAGATTTAGGGATGCATTTTGCTATTTCAGGAAGAACAACCCATGCATGCAAATCAGTTTTGCTCGGTCTCAGAGGGACCCAGTCAACCTGAAGGCACATGCAACAACCTGTTTGACTGAGAGAGGGATTTGCACAGTTTCTGAGAGGAATTGGGCTGGCTCTCCCAGAGGGATTGCACAATTTTTGGGAGGAGCAGGTGATTGCTGCCTAGAATTGCGAAATTTCTGGGTTAAGCTACACTGCAGGGCCAAAGTGCGCAATTTTCCCAAGGAAGATTGTCTGACTGCATTGTGCAATTTCTGAGCCCAACAGGCTACCTGACAGATTTGTGCAATTTCTAGAGGGAAAGTTGGTTCCCCTCCAGAATTGCGCAATTTTCTGAGGGAGTTGCTCAGCCAGCAACTAGCCCAAGTACGAAATGGCAACCTATGAGGGGAGTGAAACAAACTAACATGCACAGGTTGGCAAGCTATTGAAAAACCAATGAAGCCTATGTACTTGACAGTCCAAGACATGCTACTAAGGATGGTTGGTAGGGAGGCTCCAAAATAAAGCTAAGGCAAAATTTTGGAGGGTTTTTGTAGCCGCTACAACACTTGGCAACACACTGGTAGAACTCCAACACTCTGAATAGACCTTATTTGTGGAAACCAAGTCTAACACTTCTAGAAGTATTGTTTAGTTCTTTGGTTGTCTTGGTTTCCACACTTGCTTGATTGTAAGATGTAGCATTTGCCAAGCTCTTGGTCGGTCGACACACATTCCAAGCCAAGCCAACACAGTGGTTTCGATTGGGGATGAGGTGTATATTGGTGCACACGCAATATGGTCGTCAGATTTTTAGTTTCATCTCTGGCGTTGCTCTACTGTCAGCAGGCCTAGATAGTATCTAGACAGAGTCACGCAAGTACACAAGAATTGCTTTGTTGCCAGCGAGCCTGGTTAGTAACCCGACAGAGTTACTTACATCACCTCTATGCGCAGGAAGCCTTTCTCTTCTTTCACCTTATTCATTTTCATTTTTTCGATTTTTTTTCACATTTTCATTTTCGTGACCGCGTATAGCACTTATTCATTTCAGAGGCGGAAGAGGGATCCCAATTTATTGAGAGCATAAGAGGTTGTTCCTTCAGAGAAGTAGTTTATATATATATATATTTGACGTGCTTGTTAAGGTTTTCTCCCTCACCTTACTTTACTTGATTGAGCTAACAGGGATTAACCCAAAAACAACTGACTAGAGTAGGTGATACTAGTTACCGTGCAAGCGTTGTTTTTTCACCAAGCTTCACTTCAAACAACACATATTTTCCATTGATGTATCATGGATTGAAGACAACAAGTTCTTCATACAGAGGCATGATGAAAGATAACCAAGTATTGATAACTGCACAGTCTTCTTGTATTTTACCTAGCTTGTTTCAAGAGTCTCACACGATTTTATGCGAAACTAACCT